>JABYQQ010000014.1:0-1462703 GCA_022605405.1 Earliella scabrosa
CCAACACTCTGACCCTCGTCCCTAACGCTTCAACCCTTGCACACTAACGCTCTGACCCTTTCGCTCTAACGCGTTTACCAACACTCTAAACCCTCGCCCTCCCCAACTCGTTTACCCAACCCAACGCTTCAACCCGTAACACTCGTCCCTTGACACTTCAACCCTCGCACGCTAACACGTTAACCTACACACTTCAACTCGCACACTAACGCTCTGACCGTCGTCCCTGACACGTTAACAACAACACTTCAACTCGTCCCAAACACGTCAACCCAACACTCTGACCCTCGTCCCTAACGCTTCAACCCTTGCACACTAACGCTCTGACCCTTCGCTCTAACGCGTTTACCCAACACTCTAACCCTCGCCCCCAACTCGTTTAACCCAACGCTTCAACCCGTAACACTCGTCCCTGACACTTCAACCCTCGCACGCTAACACGTTAACCTACACACTTCAACCTCGCACACTAACGCTCTGACCGTCGTCCCCTGACACGTTAACAAAACACTTCAACTCGTCCCAAACACGTCAACCCAACACTCTGACCCTCGTCCCTAACGCTTCAACCCTTGCACACTAACGCTCTGACCCTTCGCTCTAACGCGTTTACCCAACACTCTAACCCTCGCCCTCCAACTCGTTTACCCAACGCTTCTCAACCCGTAACACTCGTCCCTGACACTTCAACCCTCGCACGCTAACACGTTAACCTACACACTTCACCACCTCGCACACTAACGCTCTGACCGTCGTCCCTGACACGTTAACAAAACACTTCAACTCGTCCCAAACACGTCAACCCAACACTCTGACCCTCGTCCCTAACGCTTCAACCCTTGCACACTAACGCTCTGACCCCTTTCGCTCTAACGCGTTTACCCAACACTCTAACCCTCGCCCTCCACTCGTTTACCCAACGCTTCAACCCGTAACACTCGTCCCTGACACTTCAACCTCGCACGCTAACACGTTAACCTACACACTTCAACCTCGCACACTAAAGCTCTGACCGTCGTCCCTGACACGTTAACAAAACACTTCAACTCGTCCCAAACACTTCAACCCAACACTCTGACCCTCGTCCCTAACGCTTCAACCCTTGCACACTACGCTCTGACCCTTTCCGCTCTAACGCGTTACCCAACACTCTAACCCTCGCCCTCCCAACTCGTTTACCCAACGCTTCAACCCGTAACACTCGTCCCTGACACTTCATACCCTCGCACGCTAACACGTTACCTACACACTCAACCTCGCACACTAACGCTCTGACCGTCGTCCCTGACACGTTAACAAACACTTCAACTCGTCCCAAACACGTCAACCCAACACTCTGACCCTCGTCCCTAACGCTTCAACCCTTGCACACTAACGCTCTGACCCTTTCGCTCTAACGCGTTTCACCCAACACTCTAACCCTCGCCCTCCAACTCGTTTACCCAACGCTTCAACCCGTAACACTCGTCCCTGACACTTCAACCCTCGCACGCTAACACGTTAACCTACACACTTCAACCTCGCACACTAACGCTCTGACCGTCGTCCCTGACACGTTAACAAAACACTTCAACTCGTCCCAAACACGTCAACCCAACACTCTGACCCTCGTCCCTAACGCTTCAACCCTTGCACACTAACGCTCTGACCCTTTCGCTCTAACGCGTTTACCCAACACTCTAACCCTCGCCCTCCAACTCGTTTACCCAACGCTTCAACCCGTAACACTCGTCCCTGACACTTCAACCCTCGCACGCTAACACGTTAACCTACACACTTCACCTCGCACACTAACGCTCTGACCGTCGTCCCTGACACGTAACAAAACACTTCAACTCGTCCCAAACACGTCAACCCAACACTCTGACCCTCGTCCCTAAACGCTTCAACCCTTGCACACTAACGCTCTGACCCTTTCGCTCTAACGCGTTTACCCAACACTCTAACCCTCGCCCTCCAACTCGTTTACCCAACGCTTCAACCCGTAACACTCGTCCCTGACACTTCAACCCTCGCACGCTAACACGTTAACCTACACACTTCAACCTCGCACACTAACGCTCTGACCGTCGTCCCTGACACGTTAACAAAACACTTCAACTCGTCCCAAACACGTCAACCCAACACTCTGACCCTCGTCCCTAACGCTTCAACCCTTGCACACTAACGCTCTGACCCTTTCGCTCTAACGCGTTTACCCAACACTCTAACCCTCGCCCTCCAACTCGTTTACCCAACGCTTCAACCCGTAACACTCGTCCCTGACACTTCAACCCTCGCACGCTAACACGTTAACCTACACACTTCAACCTCGCACACTAACGCTCTGACCGTCGTCCCTGACACGTTAACAAAACACTTCAACTCGTCCCAAACACGTCAACCCAACACTCTGACCCTCGTCCCTAACGCTTCAACCCTTGCACACTAACGCTCTGACCCTTTCGCTCTAACGCGTTTACCCAACACTCTAACCCTCGCCCTCCAACTCGTTTACCCAACGCTTCAACCCGTAACACTCGTCCCTGACACTTCAACCCTCGCACGCTAACACGTTAACCTACACACTTCAACCTCGCACACTAACGCTCTGACCGTCGTCCCTGACACGTTAACAAAACACTTCAACTCGTCCCAAACACGTCAACCCAACACTCTGACCCTCGTCCCTAACGCTTCAACCCTTGCACACTAACGCTCTGACCCTTTCGCTCTAACGCGTTTACCCAACACTCTAACCCTCGCCCTCCAACTCGTTTACCCAACGCTTCAACCCGTAACACTCGTCCCTGACACTTCAACCCTCGCACGCTAACACGTTAACCTACACACTTCAACCTCGCACACTAACGCTCTGACCGTCGTCCCTGACACGTTAACAAAACACTTCAACTCGTCCCAAACACGTCAACCCAACACTCTGACCCTCGTCCCTAACGCTTCAACCCTTGCACACTAACGCTCTGACCCTTTCGCTCTAACGCGTTTACCCAACACTCTAACCCTCGCCCTCCAACTCGTTTACCCAACGCTTCAACCCGTAACACTCGTCCCTGACACTTCAACCCTCGCACGCTAACACGTTAACCTACACACTTCAACCTCGCACACTAACGCTCTGACCGTCGTCCCTGACACGTTAACAAAACACTTCAACTCGTCCCAAACACGTCAACCCAACACTCTGACCCTCGTCCCTAACGCTTCAACCCTTGCACACTAACGCTCTGACCCTTTCGCTCTAACGCGTTTACCCAACACTCTAACCCTCGCCCTCCAACTCGTTTACCCAACGCTTCAACCCGTAACACTCGTCCCTGACACTTCAACCCTCGCACGCTAACACGTTAACCTACACACTTCAACCTCGCACACTAACGCTCTGACCGTCGTCCCTGACACGTTAACAAAACACTTCAACTCGTCCCAAACACGTCAACCCAACACTCTGACCCTCGTCCCTAACGCTTCAACCCTTGCACACTAACGCTCTGACCCTTTCGCTCTAACGCGTTTACCCAACACTCTAACCCTCGCCCTCCAACTCGTTTACCCAACGCTTCAACCCGTAACACTCGTCCCTGACACTTCAACCCTCGCACGCTAACACGTTAACCTACACACTTCAACCTCGCACACTAACGCTCTGACCGTCGTCCCTGACACGTTAACAAAACACTTCAACTCGTCCCAAACACGTCAACCCAACACTCTGACCCTCGTCCCTAACGCTTCAACCCTTGCACACTAACGCTCTGACCCTTTCGCTCTAACGCGTTTACCCAACACTCTAACCCTCGCCCTCCAACTCGTTTACCCAACGCTTCAACCCGTAACACTCGTCCCTGACACTTCAACCCTCGCACGCTAACACGTTAACCTACACACTTCAACCTCGCACACTAACGCTCTGACCGTCGTCCCTGACACGTTAACAAAACACTTCAACTCGTCCCAAACACGTCAACCCAACACTCTGACCCTCGTCCCTAACGCTTCAACCCTTGCACACTAACGCTCTGACCCTTTCGCTCTAACGCGTTTACCCAACACTCTAACCCTCGCCCTCCAACTCGTTTACCCAACGCTTCAACCCGTAACACTCGTCCCTGACACTTCAACCCTCGCACGCTAACACGTTAACCTACACACTTCAACCTCGCACACTAACGCTCTGACCGTCGTCCCTGACACGTTAACAAAACACTTCAACTCGTCCCAAACACGTCAACCCAACACTCTGACCCTCGTCCCTAACGCTTCAACCCTTGCACACTAACGCTCTGACCCTTTCGCTCTAACGCGTTTACCCAACACTCTAACCCTCGCCCTCCAACTCGTTTACCCAACGCTTCAACCCGTAACACTCGTCCCTGACACTTCAACCCTCGCACGCTAACACGTTAACCTACACACTTCAACCTCGCACACTAACGCTCTGACCGTCGTCCCTGACACGTTAACAAAACACTTCAACTCGTCCCAAACACGTCAACCCAACACTCTGACCCTCGTCCCTAACGCTTCAACCCTTGCACACTAACGCTCTGACCCTTTCGCTCTAACGCGTTTACCCAACACTCTAACCCTCGCCCTCCAACTCGTTTACCCAACGCTTCAACCCGTAACACTCGTCCCTGACACTTCAACCCTCGCACGCTAACACGTTAACCTACACACTTCAACCTCGCACACTAACGCTCTGACCGTCGTCCCTGACACGTTAACAAAACACTTCAACTCGTCCCAAACACGTCAACCCAACACTCTGACCCTCGTCCCTAACGCTTCAACCCTTGCACACTAACGCTCTGACCCTTTCGCTCTAACGCGTTTACCCAACACTCTAACCCTCGCCCTCCAACTCGTTTACCCAACGCTTCAACCCGTAACACTCGTCCCTGACACTTCAACCCTCGCACGCTAACACGTTAACCTACACACTTCAACCTCGCACACTAACGCTCTGACCGTCGTCCCTGACACGTTAACAAAACACTTCAACTCGTCCCAAACACGTCAACCCAACACTCTGACCCTCGTCCCTAACGCTTCAACCCTTGCACACTAACGCTCTGACCCTTTCGCTCTAACGCGTTTACCCAACACTCTAACCCTCGCCCTCCAACTCGTTTACCCAACGCTTCAACCCGTAACACTCGTCCCTGACACTTCAACCCTCGCACGCTAACACGTTAACCTACACACTTCAACCTCGCACACTAACGCTCTGACCGTCGTCCCTGACACGTTAACAAAACACTTCAACTCGTCCCAAACACGTCAACCCAACACTCTGACCCTCGTCCCTAACGCTTCAACCCTTGCACACTAACGCTCTGACCCTTTCGCTCTAACGCGTTTACCCAACACTCTAACCCTCGCCCTCCAACTCGTTTACCCAACGCTTCAACCCGTAACACTCGTCCCTGACACTTCAACCCTCGCACGCTAACACGTTAACCTACACACTTCAACCTCGCACACTAACGCTCTGACCGTCGTCCCTGACACGTTAACAAAACACTTCAACTCGTCCCAAACACGTCAACCCAACACTCTGACCCTCGTCCCTAACGCTTCAACCCTTGCACACTAACGCTCTGACCCTTTCGCTCTAACGCGTTTACCCAACACTCTAACCCTCGCCCTCCAACTCGTTTACCCAACGCTTCAACCCGTAACACTCGTCCCTGACACTTCAACCCTCGCACGCTAACACGTTAACCTACACACTTCAACCTCGCACACTAACGCTCTGACCGTCGTCCCTGACACGTTAACAAAACACTTCAACTCGTCCCAAACACGTCAACCCAACACTCTGACCCTCGTCCCTAACGCTTCAACCCTTGCACACTAACGCTCTGACCCTTTCGCTCTAACGCGTTTACCCAACACTCTAACCCTCGCCCTCCAACTCGTTTACCCAACGCTTCAACCCGTAACACTCGTCCCTGACACTTCAACCCTCGCACGCTAACACGTTAACCTACACACTTCAACCTCGCACACTAACGCTCTGACCGTCGTCCCTGACACGTTAACAAAACACTTCAACTCGTCCCAAACACGTCAACCCAACACTCTGACCCTCGTCCCTAACGCTTCAACCCTTGCACACTAACGCTCTGACCCTTTCGCTCTAACGCGTTTACCCAACACTCTAACCCTCGCCCTCCAACTCGTTTACCCAACGCTTCAACCCGTAACACTCGTCCCTGACACTTCAACCCTCGCACGCTAACACGTTAACCTACACACTTCAACCTCGCACACTAACGCTCTGACCGTCGTCCCTGACACGTTAACAAAACACTTCAACTCGTCCCAAACACGTCAACCCAACACTCTGACCCTCGTCCCTAACGCTTCAACCCTTGCACACTAACGCTCTGACCCTTTCGCTCTAACGCGTTTACCCAACACTCTAACCCTCGCCCTCCAACTCGTTTACCCAACGCTTCAACCCGTAACACTCGTCCCTGACACTTCAACCCTCGCACGCTAACACGTTAACCTACACACTTCAACCTCGCACACTAACGCTCTGACCGTCGTCCCTGACACGTTAACAAAACACTTCAACTCGTCCCAAACACGTCAACCCAACACTCTGACCCTCGTCCCTAACGCTTCAACCCTTGCACACTAACGCTCTGACCCTTTCGCTCTAACGCGTTTACCCAACACTCTAACCCTCGCCCTCCAACTCGTTTACCCAACGCTTCAACCCGTAACACTCGTCCCTGACACTTCAACCCTCGCACGCTAACACGTTAACCTACACACTTCAACCTCGCACACTAACGCTCTGACCGTCGTCCCTGACACGTTAACAAAACACTTCAACTCGTCCCAAACACGTCAACCCAACACTCTGACCCTCGTCCCTAACGCTTCAACCCTTGCACACTAACGCTCTGACCCTTTCGCTCTAACGCGTTTACCCAACACTCTAACCCTCGCCCTCCAACTCGTTTACCCAACGCTTCAACCCGTAACACTCGTCCCTGACACTTCAACCCTCGCACGCTAACACGTTAACCTACACACTTCAACCTCGCACACTAACGCTCTGACCGTCGTCCCTGACACGTTAACAAAACACTTCAACTCGTCCCAAACACGTCAACCCAACACTCTGACCCTCGTCCCTAACGCTTCAACCCTTGCACACTAACGCTCTGACCCTTTCGCTCTAACGCGTTTACCCAACACTCTAACCCTCGCCCTCCAACTCGTTTACCCAACGCTTCAACCCGTAACACTCGTCCCTGACACTTCAACCCTCGCACGCTAACACGTTAACCTACACACTTCAACCTCGCACACTAACGCTCTGACCGTCGTCCCTGACACGTTAACAAAACACTTCAACTCGTCCCAAACACGTCAACCCAACACTCTGACCCTCGTCCCTAACGCTTCAACCCTTGCACACTAACGCTCTGACCCTTTCGCTCTAACGCGTTTACCCAACACTCTAACCCTCGCCCTCCAACTCGTTTACCCAACGCTTCAACCCGTAACACTCGTCCCTGACACTTCAACCCTCGCACGCTAACACGTTAACCTACACACTTCAACCTCGCACACTAACGCTCTGACCGTCGTCCCTGACACGTTAACAAAACACTTCAACTCGTCCCAAACACGTCAACCCAACACTCTGACCCTCGTCCCTAACGCTTCAACCCTTGCACACTAACGCTCTGACCCTTTCGCTCTAACGCGTTTACCCAACACTCTAACCCTCGCCCTCCAACTCGTTTACCCAACGCTTCAACCCGTAACACTCGTCCCTGACACTTCAACCCTCGCACGCTAACACGTTAACCTACACACTTCAACCTCGCACACTAACGCTCTGACCGTCGTCCCTGACACGTTAACAAAACACTTCAACTCGTCCCAAACACGTCAACCCAACACTCTGACCCTCGTCCCTAACGCTTCAACCCTTGCACACTAACGCTCTGACCCTTTCGCTCTAACGCGTTTACCCAACACTCTAACCCTCGCCCTCCAACTCGTTTACCCAACGCTTCAACCCGTAACACTCGTCCCTGACACTTCAACCCTCGCACGCTAACACGTTAACCTACACACTTCAACCTCGCACACTAACGCTCTGACCGTCGTCCCTGACACGTTAACAAAACACTTCAACTCGTCCCAAACACGTCAACCCAACACTCTGACCCTCGTCCCTAACGCTTCAACCCTTGCACACTAACGCTCTGACCCTTTCGCTCTAACGCGTTTACCCAACACTCTAACCCTCGCCCTCCAACTCGTTTACCCAACGCTTCAACCCGTAACACTCGTCCCTGACACTTCAACCCTCGCACGCTAACACGTTAACCTACACACTTCAACCTCGCACACTAACGCTCTGACCGTCGTCCCTGACACGTTAACAAAACACTTCAACTCGTCCCAAACACGTCAACCCAACACTCTGACCCTCGTCCCTAACGCTTCAACCCTTGCACACTAACGCTCTGACCCTTTCGCTCTAACGCGTTTACCCAACACTCTAACCCTCGCCCTCCAACTCGTTTACCCAACGCTTCAACCCGTAACACTCGTCCCTGACACTTCAACCCTCGCACGCTAACACGTTAACCTACACACTTCAACCTCGCACACTAACGCTCTGACCGTCGTCCCTGACACGTTAACAAAACACTTCAACTCGTCCCAAACACGTCAACCCAACACTCTGACCCTCGTCCCTAACGCTTCAACCCTTGCACACTAACGCTCTGACCCTTTCGCTCTAACGCGTTTACCCAACACTCTAACCCTCGCCCTCCAACTCGTTTACCCAACGCTTCAACCCGTAACACTCGTCCCTGACACTTCAACCCTCGCACGCTAACACGTTAACCTACACACTTCAACCTCGCACACTAACGCTCTGACCGTCGTCCCTGACACGTTAACAAAACACTTCAACTCGTCCCAAACACGTCAACCCAACACTCTGACCCTCGTCCCTAACGCTTCAACCCTTGCACACTAACGCTCTGACCCTTTCGCTCTAACGCGTTTACCCAACACTCTAACCCTCGCCCTCCAACTCGTTTACCCAACGCTTCAACCCGTAACACTCGTCCCTGACACTTCAACCCTCGCACGCTAACACGTTAACCTACACACTTCAACCTCGCACACTAACGCTCTGACCGTCGTCCCTGACACGTTAACAAAACACTTCAACTCGTCCCAAACACGTCAACCCAACACTCTGACCCTCGTCCCTAACGCTTCAACCCTTGCACACTAACGCTCTGACCCTTTCGCTCTAACGCGTTTACCCAACACTCTAACCCTCGCCCTCCAACTCGTTTACCCAACGCTTCAACCCGTAACACTCGTCCCTGACACTTCAACCCTCGCACGCTAACACGTTAACCTACACACTTCAACCTCGCACACTAACGCTCTGACCGTCGTCCCTGACACGTTAACAAAACACTTCAACTCGTCCCAAACACGTCAACCCAACACTCTGACCCTCGTCCCTAACGCTTCAACCCTTGCACACTAACGCTCTGACCCTTTCGCTCTAACGCGTTTACCCAACACTCTAACCCTCGCCCTCCAACTCGTTTACCCAACGCTTCAACCCGTAACACTCGTCCCTGACACTTCAACCCTCGCACGCTAACACGTTAACCTACACACTTCAACCTCGCACACTAACGCTCTGACCGTCGTCCCTGACACGTTAACAAAACACTTCAACTCGTCCCAAACACGTCAACCCAACACTCTGACCCTCGTCCCTAACGCTTCAACCCTTGCACACTAACGCTCTGACCCTTTCGCTCTAACGCGTTTACCCAACACTCTAACCCTCGCCCTCCAACTCGTTTACCCAACGCTTCAACCCGTAACACTCGTCCCTGACACTTCAACCCTCGCACGCTAACACGTTAACCTACACACTTCAACCTCGCACACTAACGCTCTGACCGTCGTCCCTGACACGTTAACAAAACACTTCAACTCGTCCCAAACACGTCAACCCAACACTCTGACCCTCGTCCCTAACGCTTCAACCCTTGCACACTAACGCTCTGACCCTTTCGCTCTAACGCGTTTACCCAACACTCTAACCCTCGCCCTCCAACTCGTTTACCCAACGCTTCAACCCGTAACACTCGTCCCTGACACTTCAACCCTCGCACGCTAACACGTTAACCTACACACTTCAACCTCGCACACTAACGCTCTGACCGTCGTCCCTGACACGTTAACAAAACACTTCAACTCGTCCCAAACACGTCAACCCAACACTCTGACCCTCGTCCCTAACGCTTCAACCCTTGCACACTAACGCTCTGACCCTTTCGCTCTAACGCGTTTACCCAACACTCTAACCCTCGCCCTCCAACTCGTTTACCCAACGCTTCAACCCGTAACACTCGTCCCTGACACTTCAACCCTCGCACGCTAACACGTTAACCTACACACTTCAACCTCGCACACTAACGCTCTGACCGTCGTCCCTGACACGTTAACAAAACACTTCAACTCGTCCCAAACACGTCAACCCAACACTCTGACCCTCGTCCCTAACGCTTCAACCCTTGCACACTAACGCTCTGACCCTTTCGCTCTAACGCGTTTACCCAACACTCTAACCCTCGCCCTCCAACTCGTTTACCCAACGCTTCAACCCGTAACACTCGTCCCTGACACTTCAACCCTCGCACGCTAACACGTTAACCTACACACTTCAACCTCGCACACTAACGCTCTGACCGTCGTCCCTGACACGTTAACAAAACACTTCAACTCGTCCCAAACACGTCAACCCAACACTCTGACCCTCGTCCCTAACGCTTCAACCCTTGCACACTAACGCTCTGACCCTTTCGCTCTAACGCGTTTACCCAACACTCTAACCCTCGCCCTCCAACTCGTTTACCCAACGCTTCAACCCGTAACACTCGTCCCTGACACTTCAACCCTCGCACGCTAACACGTTAACCTACACACTTCAACCTCGCACACTAACGCTCTGACCGTCGTCCCTGACACGTTAACAAAACACTTCAACTCGTCCCAAACACGTCAACCCAACACTCTGACCCTCGTCCCTAACGCTTCAACCCTTGCACACTAACGCTCTGACCCTTTCGCTCTAACGCGTTTACCCAACACTCTAACCCTCGCCCTCCAACTCGTTTACCCAACGCTTCAACCCGTAACACTCGTCCCTGACACTTCAACCCTCGCACGCTAACACGTTAACCTACACACTTCAACCTCGCACACTAACGCTCTGACCGTCGTCCCTGACACGTTAACAAAACACTTCAACTCGTCCCAAACACGTCAACCCAACACTCTGACCCTCGTCCCTAACGCTTCAACCCTTGCACACTAACGCTCTGACCCTTTCGCTCTAACGCGTTTACCCAACACTCTAACCCTCGCCCTCCAACTCGTTTACCCAACGCTTCAACCCGTAACACTCGTCCCTGACACTTCAACCCTCGCACGCTAACACGTTAACCTACACACTTCAACCTCGCACACTAACGCTCTGACCGTCGTCCCTGACACGTTAACAAAACACTTCAACTCGTCCCAAACACGTCAACCCAACACTCTGACCCTCGTCCCTAACGCTTCAACCCTTGCACACTAACGCTCTGACCCTTTCGCTCTAACGCGTTTACCCAACACTCTAACCCTCGCCCTCCAACTCGTTTACCCAACGCTTCAACCCGTAACACTCGTCCCTGACACTTCAACCCTCGCACGCTAACACGTTAACCTACACACTTCAACCTCGCACACTAACGCTCTGACCGTCGTCCCTGACACGTTAACAAAACACTTCAACTCGTCCCAAACACGTCAACCCAACACTCTGACCCTCGTCCCTAACGCTTCAACCCTTGCACACTAACGCTCTGACCCTTTCGCTCTAACGCGTTTACCCAACACTCTAACCCTCGCCCTCCAACTCGTTTACCCAACGCTTCAACCCGTAACACTCGTCCCTGACACTTCAACCCTCGCACGCTAACACGTTAACCTACACACTTCAACCTCGCACACTAACGCTCTGACCGTCGTCCCTGACACGTTAACAAAACACTTCAACTCGTCCCAAACACGTCAACCCAACACTCTGACCCTCGTCCCTAACGCTTCAACCCTTGCACACTAACGCTCTGACCCTTTCGCTCTAACGCGTTTACCCAACACTCTAACCCTCGCCCTCCAACTCGTTTACCCAACGCTTCAACCCGTAACACTCGTCCCTGACACTTCAACCCTCGCACGCTAACACGTTAACCTACACACTTCAACCTCGCACACTAACGCTCTGACCGTCGTCCCTGACACGTTAACAAAACACTTCAACTCGTCCCAAACACGTCAACCCAACACTCTGACCCTCGTCCCTAACGCTTCAACCCTTGCACACTAACGCTCTGACCCTTTCGCTCTAACGCGTTTACCCAACACTCTAACCCTCGCCCTCCAACTCGTTTACCCAACGCTTCAACCCGTAACACTCGTCCCTGACACTTCAACCCTCGCACGCTAACACGTTAACCTACACACTTCAACCTCGCACACTAACGCTCTGACCGTCGTCCCTGACACGTTAACAAAACACTTCAACTCGTCCCAAACACGTCAACCCAACACTCTGACCCTCGTCCCTAACGCTTCAACCCTTGCACACTAACGCTCTGACCCTTTCGCTCTAACGCGTTTACCCAACACTCTAACCCTCGCCCTCCAACTCGTTTACCCAACGCTTCAACCCGTAACACTCGTCCCTGACACTTCAACCCTCGCACGCTAACACGTTAACCTACACACTTCAACCTCGCACACTAACGCTCTGACCGTCGTCCCTGACACGTTAACAAAACACTTCAACTCGTCCCAAACACGTCAACCCAACACTCTGACCCTCGTCCCTAACGCTTCAACCCTTGCACACTAACGCTCTGACCCTTTCGCTCTAACGCGTTTACCCAACACTCTAACCCTCGCCCTCCAACTCGTTTACCCAACGCTTCAACCCGTAACACTCGTCCCTGACACTTCAACCCTCGCACGCTAACACGTTAACCTACACACTTCAACCTCGCACACTAACGCTCTGACCGTCGTCCCTGACACGTTAACAAAACACTTCAACTCGTCCCAAACACGTCAACCCAACACTCTGACCCTCGTCCCTAACGCTTCAACCCTTGCACACTAACGCTCTGACCCTTTCGCTCTAACGCGTTTACCCAACACTCTAACCCTCGCCCTCCAACTCGTTTACCCAACGCTTCAACCCGTAACACTCGTCCCTGACACTTCAACCCTCGCACGCTAACACGTTAACCTACACACTTCAACCTCGCACACTAACGCTCTGACCGTCGTCCCTGACACGTTAACAAAACACTTCAACTCGTCCCAAACACGTCAACCCAACACTCTGACCCTCGTCCCTAACGCTTCAACCCTTGCACACTAACGCTCTGACCCTTTCGCTCTAACGCGTTTACCCAACACTCTAACCCTCGCCCTCCAACTCGTTTACCCAACGCTTCAACCCGTAACACTCGTCCCTGACACTTCAACCCTCGCACGCTAACACGTTAACCTACACACTTCAACCTCGCACACTAACGCTCTGACCGTCGTCCCTGACACGTTAACAAAACACTTCAACTCGTCCCAAACACGTCAACCCAACACTCTGACCCTCGTCCCTAACGCTTCAACCCTTGCACACTAACGCTCTGACCCTTTCGCTCTAACGCGTTTACCCAACACTCTAACCCTCGCCCTCCAACTCGTTTACCCAACGCTTCAACCCGTAACACTCGTCCCTGACACTTCAACCCTCGCACGCTAACACGTTAACCTACACACTTCAACCTCGCACACTAACGCTCTGACCGTCGTCCCTGACACGTTAACAAAACACTTCAACTCGTCCCAAACACGTCAACCCAACACTCTGACCCTCGTCCCTAACGCTTCAACCCTTGCACACTAACGCTCTGACCCTTTCGCTCTAACGCGTTTACCCAACACTCTAACCCTCGCCCTCCAACTCGTTTACCCAACGCTTCAACCCGTAACACTCGTCCCTGACACTTCAACCCTCGCACGCTAACACGTTAACCTACACACTTCAACCTCGCACACTAACGCTCTGACCGTCGTCCCTGACACGTTAACAAAACACTTCAACTCGTCCCAAACACGTCAACCCAACACTCTGACCCTCGTCCCTAACGCTTCAACCCTTGCACACTAACGCTCTGACCCTTTCGCTCTAACGCGTTTACCCAACACTCTAACCCTCGCCCTCCAACTCGTTTACCCAACGCTTCAACCCGTAACACTCGTCCCTGACACTTCAACCCTCGCACGCTAACACGTTAACCTACACACTTCAACCTCGCACACTAACGCTCTGACCGTCGTCCCTGACACGTTAACAAAACACTTCAACTCGTCCCAAACACGTCAACCCAACACTCTGACCCTCGTCCCTAACGCTTCAACCCTTGCACACTAACGCTCTGACCCTTTCGCTCTAACGCGTTTACCCAACACTCTAACCCTCGCCCTCCAACTCGTTTACCCAACGCTTCAACCCGTAACACTCGTCCCTGACACTTCAACCCTCGCACGCTAACACGTTAACCTACACACTTCAACCTCGCACACTAACGCTCTGACCGTCGTCCCTGACACGTTAACAAAACACTTCAACTCGTCCCAAACACGTCAACCCAACACTCTGACCCTCGTCCCTAACGCTTCAACCCTTGCACACTAACGCTCTGACCCTTTCGCTCTAACGCGTTTACCCAACACTCTAACCCTCGCCCTCCAACTCGTTTACCCAACGCTTCAACCCGTAACACTCGTCCCTGACACTTCAACCCTCGCACGCTAACACGTTAACCTACACACTTCAACCTCGCACACTAACGCTCTGACCGTCGTCCCTGACACGTTAACAAAACACTTCAACTCGTCCCAAACACGTCAACCCAACACTCTGACCCTCGTCCCTAACGCTTCAACCCTTGCACACTAACGCTCTGACCCTTTCGCTCTAACGCGTTTACCCAACACTCTAACCCTCGCCCTCCAACTCGTTTACCCAACGCTTCAACCCGTAACACTCGTCCCTGACACTTCAACCCTCGCACGCTAACACGTTAACCTACACACTTCAACCTCGCACACTAACGCTCTGACCGTCGTCCCTGACACGTTAACAAAACACTTCAACTCGTCCCAAACACGTCAACCCAACACTCTGACCCTCGTCCCTAACGCTTCAACCCTTGCACACTAACGCTCTGACCCTTTCGCTCTAACGCGTTTACCCAACACTCTAACCCTCGCCCTCCAACTCGTTTACCCAACGCTTCAACCCGTAACACTCGTCCCTGACACTTCAACCCTCGCACGCTAACACGTTAACCTACACACTTCAACCTCGCACACTAACGCTCTGACCGTCGTCCCTGACACGTTAACAAAACACTTCAACTCGTCCCAAACACGTCAACCCAACACTCTGACCCTCGTCCCTAACGCTTCAACCCTTGCACACTAACGCTCTGACCCTTTCGCTCTAACGCGTTTACCCAACACTCTAACCCTCGCCCTCCAACTCGTTTACCCAACGCTTCAACCCGTAACACTCGTCCCTGACACTTCAACCCTCGCACGCTAACACGTTAACCTACACACTTCAACCTCGCACACTAACGCTCTGACCGTCGTCCCTGACACGTTAACAAAACACTTCAACTCGTCCCAAACACGTCAACCCAACACTCTGACCCTCGTCCCTAACGCTTCAACCCTTGCACACTAACGCTCTGACCCTTTCGCTCTAACGCGTTTACCCAACACTCTAACCCTCGCCCTCCAACTCGTTTACCCAACGCTTCAACCCGTAACACTCGTCCCTGACACTTCAACCCTCGCACGCTAACACGTTAACCTACACACTTCAACCTCGCACACTAACGCTCTGACCGTCGTCCCTGACACGTTAACAAAACACTTCAACTCGTCCCAAACACGTCAACCCAACACTCTGACCCTCGTCCCTAACGCTTCAACCCTTGCACACTAACGCTCTGACCCTTTCGCTCTAACGCGTTTACCCAACACTCTAACCCTCGCCCTCCAACTCGTTTACCCAACGCTTCAACCCGTAACACTCGTCCCTGACACTTCAACCCTCGCACGCTAACACGTTAACCTACACACTTCAACCTCGCACACTAACGCTCTGACCGTCGTCCCTGACACGTTAACAAAACACTTCAACTCGTCCCAAACACGTCAACCCAACACTCTGACCCTCGTCCCTAACGCTTCAACCCTTGCACACTAACGCTCTGACCCTTTCGCTCTAACGCGTTTACCCAACACTCTAACCCTCGCCCTCCAACTCGTTTACCCAACGCTTCAACCCGTAACACTCGTCCCTGACACTTCAACCCTCGCACGCTAACACGTTAACCTACACACTTCAACCTCGCACACTAACGCTCTGACCGTCGTCCCTGACACGTTAACAAAACACTTCAACTCGTCCCAAACACGTCAACCCAACACTCTGACCCTCGTCCCTAACGCTTCAACCCTTGCACACTAACGCTCTGACCCTTTCGCTCTAACGCGTTTACCCAACACTCTAACCCTCGCCCTCCAACTCGTTTACCCAACGCTTCAACCCGTAACACTCGTCCCTGACACTTCAACCCTCGCACGCTAACACGTTAACCTACACACTTCAACCTCGCACACTAACGCTCTGACCGTCGTCCCTGACACGTTAACAAAACACTTCAACTCGTCCCAAACACGTCAACCCAACACTCTGACCCTCGTCCCTAACGCTTCAACCCTTGCACACTAACGCTCTGACCCTTTCGCTCTAACGCGTTTACCCAACACTCTAACCCTCGCCCTCCAACTCGTTTACCCAACGCTTCAACCCGTAACACTCGTCCCTGACACTTCAACCCTCGCACGCTAACACGTTAACCTACACACTTCAACCTCGCACACTAACGCTCTGACCGTCGTCCCTGACACGTTAACAAAACACTTCAACTCGTCCCAAACACGTCAACCCAACACTCTGACCCTCGTCCCTAACGCTTCAACCCTTGCACACTAACGCTCTGACCCTTTCGCTCTAACGCGTTTACCCAACACTCTAACCCTCGCCCTCCAACTCGTTTACCCAACGCTTCAACCCGTAACACTCGTCCCTGACACTTCAACCCTCGCACGCTAACACGTTAACCTACACACTTCAACCTCGCACACTAACGCTCTGACCGTCGTCCCTAACACGTTAACAAAACACTTCAACTCGTCCCAAACACGTCAACCCAACACTCTGACCCTCGTCCCTAACGCTTCAACCCTTGCACACTAACGCTCTGACCCTTTCGCTCTAACGCGTTTACCCAACACTCTAACCCTCGCCCTCCAACTCGTTTACCCAACGCTTCAACCCGTAACACTCGTCCCTGACACTTCAACCCTCGCACGCTAACACGTTAACCTACACACTTCAACCTCGCACACTAACGCTCTGACCGTCGTCCCTGACACGTTAACAAAACACTTCAACTCGTCCCAAACACGTCAACCCAACACTCTGACCCTCGTCCCTAACGCTTCAACCCTTGCACACTAACGCTCTGACCCTTTCGCTCTAACGCGTTTACCCAACACTCTAACCCTCGCCCTCCAACTCGTTTACCCAACGCTTCAACCCGTAACACTCGTCCCTGACACTTCAACCCTCGCACGCTAACACGTTAACCTACACACTTCAACCTCGCACACTAACGCTCTGACCGTCGTCCCTGACACGTTAACAAAACACTTCAACTCGTCCCAAACACGTCAACCCAACACTCTGACCCTCGTCCCTAACGCTTCAACCCTTGCACACTAACGCTCTGACCCTTTCGCTCTAACGCGTTTACCCAACACTCTAACCCTCGCCCTCCAACTCGTTTACCCAACGCTTCAACCCGTAACACTCGTCCCTGACACTTCAACCCTCGCACGCTAACACGTTAACCTACACACTTCAACCTCGCACACTAACGCTCTGACCGTCGTCCCTGACACGTTAACAAAACACTTCAACTCGTCCCAAACACGTCAACCCAACACTCTGACCCTCGTCCCTAACGCTTCAACCCTTGCACACTAACGCTCTGACCCTTTCGCTCTAACGCGTTTACCCAACACTCTAACCCTCGCCCTCCAACTCGTTTACCCAACGCTTCAACCCGTAACACTCGTCCCTGACACTTCAACCCTCGCACGCTAACACGTTAACCTACACACTTCAACCTCGCACACTAACGCTCTGACCGTCGTCCCTAACACGTTAACAAAACACTTCAACTCGTCCCAAACACGTCAACCCAACACTCTGACCCTCGTCCCTAACGCTTCAACCCTTGCACACTAACGCTCTGACCCTTTCGCTCTAACGCGTTTACCCAACACTCTAACCCTCGCCCTCCAACTCGTTTACCCAACGCTTCAACCCGTAACACTCGTCCCTGACACTTCAACCCTCGCACGCTAACACGTTAACCTACACACTTCAACCTCGCACACTAACGCTCTGACCGTCGTCCCTGACACGTTAACAAAACACTTCAACTCGTCCCAAACACGTCAACCCAACACTCTGACCCTCGTCCCTAACGCTTCAACCCTTGCACACTAACGCTCTGACCCTTTCGCTCTAACGCGTTTACCCAACACTCTAACCCTCGCCCTCCAACTCGTTTACCCAACGCTTCAACCCGTAACACTCGTCCCTGACACTTCAACCCTCGCACGCTAACACGTTAACCTACACACTTCAACCTCGCACACTAACGCTCTGACCGTCGTCCCTGACACGTTAACAAAACACTTCAACTCGTCCCAAACACGTCAACCCAACACTCTGACCCTCGTCCCTAACGCTTCAACCCTTGCACACTAACGCTCTGACCCTTTCGCTCTAACGCGTTTACCCAACACTCTAACCCTCGCCCTCCAACTCGTTTACCCAACGCTTCAACCCGTAACACTCGTCCCTGACACTTCAACCCTCGCACGCTAACACGTTAACCTACACACTTCAACCTCGCACACTAACGCTCTGACCGTCGTCCCTGACACGTTAACAAAACACTTCAACTCGTCCCAAACACGTCAACCCAACACTCTGACCCTCGTCCCTAACGCTTCAACCCTTGCACACTAACGCTCTGACCCTTTCGCTCTAACGCGTTTACCCAACACTCTAACCCTCGCCCTCCAACTCGTTTACCCAACGCTTCAACCCGTAACACTCGTCCCTGACACTTCAACCCTCGCACGCTAACACGTTAACCTACACACTTCAACCTCGCACACTAACGCTCTGACCGTCGTCCCTGACACGTTAACAAAACACTTCAACTCGTCCCAAACACGTCAACCCAACACTCTGACCCTCGTCCCTAACGCTTCAACCCTTGCACACTAACGCTCTGACCCTTTCGCTCTAACGCGTTTACCCAACACTCTAACCCTCGCCCTCCAACTCGTTTACCCAACGCTTCAACCCGTAACACTCGTCCCTGACACTTCAACCCTCGCACGCTAACACGTTAACCTACACACTTCAACCTCGCACACTAACGCTCTGACCGTCGTCCCTGACACGTTAACAAAACACTTCAACTCGTCCCAAACACGTCAACCCAACACTCTGACCCTCGTCCCTAACGCTTCAACCCTTGCACACTAACGCTCTGACCCTTTCGCTCTAACGCGTTTACCCAACACTCTAACCCTCGCCCTCCAACTCGTTTACCCAACGCTTCAACCCGTAACACTCGTCCCTGACACTTCAACCCTCGCACGCTAACACGTTAACCTACACACTTCAACCTCGCACACTAACGCTCTGACCGTCGTCCCTAACACGTTAACAAAACACTTCAACTCGTCCCAAACACGTCAACCCAACACTCTGACCCTCGTCCCTAACGCTTCAACCCTTGCACACTAACGCTCTGACCCTTTCGCTCTAACGCGTTTACCCAACACTCTAACCCTCGCCCTCCAACTCGTTTACCCAACGCTTCAACCCGTAACACTCGTCCCTGACACTTCAACCCTCGCACGCTAACACGTTAACCTACACACTTCAACCTCGCACACTAACGCTCTGACCGTCGTCCCTAACACGTTAACCAAACACTTCAACTCGTCCCAAGCACGTCAACCCAACACTCTGACCCTCGTCCCTAACGCTTCAACCCTTGCACACTAACGCTCTGACCCTTTCGCTCTAACGCGTTTACCCAACACTCTAACCCTCGCCCTCCAACTCGTTTACCCAACGCTTCAACCCGTAACACTCGTCCCTGACACTTCAACCCTCGCACGCTAACACGTTAACCTACACACTTCAACCTCGCACACTAACGCTCTGACCGTCGTCCCTAACACGTTAACAAAACACTTCAACTCGTCCCAAACACGTCAACCCAACACTCTGACCCTCGTCCCTAACGCTTCAACCCTTGCACACTAACGCTCTGACCCTTTCGCTCTAACGCGTTTACCCAACACTCTAACCCTCGCCCTCCAACTCGTTTACCCAACGCTTCAACCCGTAACACTCGTCCCTGACACTTCAACCCTCGCACGCTAACACGTTAACCGTACACACTTCAACCTCGCACACTAACGCTCTGACCGTCGTCCCTAACACGTTAACAAAACACTTCAACTCGTCCCAAACACGTCAACCCAACACTCTGACCCTCGTCCCTAACGCTTCAACCCTTGCACACTAACGCTCTGACCCTTTCGCTCTAACGCGTTTACCCAACACTCTAACCCTCGCCCTCCAACTCGTTTACCCAACGCTTCAACCCGTAACACTCGTCCCTGACACTTCAACCCTCGCACGCTAACACGTTAACCGTACACACTTCAACCTCGCACACTAACGCTCTGACCGTCGTCCCTAACACGTTAACAAAACACTTCAACTCGTCCCAAGCACGTCAACCCAACGCTCTGACCCTCGTCCCTAACGCTTCAACCCTTGCACACTAACGCTCTGACCCTTTCGCTCTAACGCGTTTACCCAACACTCTAACCCTCGCCCTCCAACTCGTTTACCCAACGCTTCAACCCGTAACACTCGTCCCTGACACTTCAACCCTCGCACGCTAACACGTTAACCTACACACTTAACCTCGCACACTAACGCTCTGACCGTCGTCCCTAACACGTAACAAAACACTTCAACTCGTCCCAAGCACGTCAACCCAACGCTCTGACCCTCGTCCCTAACGCTTCAACCCTTGCACACTAACGCTCTGACCCTTTCGCTCTAACGCGTTTACCCAACACTCTAACCCTCGCCCTCCAACTCGTTTACCCAACGCTTCAACCCGTAACACTCGTCCCTGACACTTCAACCCTCGCACGCTAACACGTTAACCGTCACACTTACCTCGCACACTAACGCTCTGACCGTCGTCCCTAACACGTCAACCAAACACTTCAACTCGTCCCAAGCACGTCAACCCAACGCTCTGACCCTCGTCCCTAACGCTTCAACCCTTGCACACTAACGCTCTGACCCTTTCGCTCTAACGCGTTTACCCAACACTCTAACCCTCGCCCTCCAACTCGTTTACCCAACGCTTCAACCCGTAACACTCGTCCCTGACACTTCAACCCTCGCACGCTAACACGTTAACCGTACACTCTTACCTCGCACACTAACGCTCTGACCGTCGTCCCTAACACGTCAACCAAACACTTCAACTCGTCCCAAGCACGTCAACCCAACGCTCTGACCCTCGTCCCTAACGCTTCAACCCTTGCACACTAACGCTCTGACCCTTTCGCTCTAACGCGTTTACCCAACACTCTAACCCTCGCCCTCCAACTCGTTTACCCAACGCTTCAACCCGTAACACTCGTCCCTGACACTTCAACCCTCGCACACTAACACGTTAACCGTACACTCTTACCTCGCACACTAACGCTCTGACCGTCGTCCCTAACACGTCAACCAAACACTTCAACTCGTCCCAAGCACGTCAACCCAACGCTCTGACCCTCGTCCCTAACGCTTCAACCCTTGCACACTAACGCTCTGACCCTTTCGCTCTAACGCGTTTACCCAACACTCTAACCCTCGCCCTCCAACTCGTTTACCCAACGCTTCAACCCGTAACGCTCGTCCCTGACACTTCAACCCTCGCACACTAACACGTTAACCGTCACTCTTACCTCGCACGCTAACGCTCTGACCGTCGTCCCTAACACGTCAACCCAACACTTCAACTCGTCCCTAGCACGTCAACCCAACGCTCTGACCCTCGTCCCTAACGCTTCGACCCTTGCGCACTAACGCTCTGACCCTTTCGCTCTAACGCGTTTACCCAACACTCTAACCCTCGCCCTCCAACTCGTTTACCCAACGCTTCAACCCGTAACGCTCGTCCCTGACACTTCAACCCTCGCACACTAACACGTTAACCCGTCACTCTTACCTCGCACGCTAACGCTCTGACCGTCGTCCCTAACACGTCAACCCAACACTTCAACTCGTCCCTAGCACGTCAACCCAACGCTCTGACCCTCGTCCCTAACGCTTCGACCCTTGCGCACTAACGCTCTGACCCTTTCGCTCTAACGCGTTTACCCAACACTCTAACCCTCGCCCTCCAACTCGTTTACCCAACGCTTCAACCCGTAACGCTCGTCCCTGACACTTCAACCCTCGCACACTAACACGTTAACCCGTCACTCTTACCTCGCACGCTAACGCTCTGACCGTCGTCCCTAACACGTCAACCCAACACTTCAACTCGTCCCTAGCACGTCAACCCAACGCTCTGACCCTCGTCCCTAACGCTTCGACCCTTGCGCACTAACGCTCTGACCCTTTCGCTCTAACGCGTTTACCCAACACTCTAACCCTCGCCCTCCAACTCGTTTACCCAACGCTTCAACCCGTAACGCTCGTCCCTGACACTTCAACCCTCGCACACTAACACGTTAACCCGTCACTCTTACCTCGCACGCTAACGCTCTGACCGTCGTCCCTAACACGTCAACCCAACACTTCAACTCGTCCCTAGCACGTCAACCCAACGCTCTGACCCTCGTCCCTAACGCTTCGACCCTTGCGCACTAACGCTCTGACCCTTTCGCTCTAACGCGTTTACCCAACACTCTAACCCTCGCCCTCCAACTCGTTTACCCAACGCTTCAACCCGTAACGCTCGTCCCTGACACTTCAACCCTCGCACACTAACACGTTAACCCGTCACTCTTACCTCGCACGCTAACGCTCTGACCGTCGTCCCTAACACGTCAACCCAACACTTCAACTCGTCCCTAGCACGTCAACCCAACGCTCTGACCCTCGTCCCTAACGCTTCGACCCTTGCGCACTAACGCTCTGACCCTTTCACTCTAACGCGTTTACCCAACACTCTAACCCTCGCCCTCCAACTCGTTTACCCAACGCTTCAACCCGTAACGCTCGTCCCTGACACTTCAACCCTCGCACACTAACACGTTAACCCGCACCAACACTCTTTTAGCTATTGGTCATTCACATCCATTGCCTCCCTTATAATCACTACCTGCACCGATCAGATTACTTATCACATAAAGCCCACAGCATACCATTAGGACCGCACATCAAGTTCATATGTATTTGCAAAGCGCCAAGCGTGGGCCCGGGGTACTAGTTCCGATTGGTACAACACTCGTAATCCCCGAACCCATACCACCTGCGTTCGCGGGGTCTTGAGCTTCAGAGCTCGGAATAACCACCCTCTAACTCGTACCCATTCGAGTTTACACCCCTATAAATCACTCCATCACAATCACAATATGCACCCACAAGATATTCAAGTCTGTGATATAATACTTACTACACAACCACACACGGACAGATGTCCTGAGGCACATAGGGACATGGTTCTTACTGGAACTCTTCACCGACTACCAGCTCCCCGACGGTTCATGGACGGACTAGACACCTATATCCCCCCTCGAGCCACCTCTATCTCCCCCTCGAGCCCATCTCCCGCCACAAGTCAGCAGCCCACAAAGATCGTGGTAAACACTGACCTGCGCGCCGCAATACAGTACCCGCTGAGCATCTGGTTTCCGGTGAATGCACCCATACAGGAGTCGCCCGTTGAACGAACCCATCGCGGTTCTTGTGCATGCCGAGACAGAGGCCGAGCGGGACGGGTGCGCTGCTTGGTACAGCAAGGCGGTTTTGGTCAACTACAATCGGGGTACATTGACATGATAGAGTATGACCTCGGTGCTCTTGCACGCTAATACGCCAATGACGCATCAGCTTCAGGGCGCGACGGATGCCACCACTAGATAAGCACCTCTGCAGTCTTGGAGGTCATCAAACGGAGGCGGACGCCAGACGTAATACCGCACCCGACCTTCGAAACTGAGCCCCTCAAGCGTTCAAGACCTGCCTCACTGCCGACTCCCCAAACGGAAAGAGACATCTCCGAGCGGTCAACGCGCCAATACCGCCGCTCGACTCTCCTCGTATCAGTGAGAATCCAAACGAGCTTGGCAGACGGGTAGGATAAGCAGGGGGCGCGTCGTGAATGAGCTCGATGAACATTAGCGCAGGAACGGCATCTGCTCCGCAACGCGATGCGCGAATGTCTCTGCACGCGAGGTGCGCGTGCGTGACAGCGCGGGGTCCTTGAGTAGGTCCTCAAGCCCGTCGTCGGGTAGTACGCGATCGAAGGGTATGGAGGTCCTGTTCCAGTGCAGAACGAAGGTCATGAGCGTCTTGGCGAGGGGTCGCAGCATTTCAACGAGGTCTGTCTGTAGAAGCAAAGCGCCAGTCAGCACGATCGCTTACACGTACGCGATAGAGTGGGACATGCATGCAGGGATATAGCTTCTTCGCAAGGGATTGGAAAGACTTACCGTGACGTCCGCCCACCGCCACGGCTCCTCGACTCTCAAGGCCTGATGACCCGCTATTGGGGAGAGGGAGGACGATCTTGTCTGGGCTGCGCTCCGCAAAAGACGGGAACCTAGGTGTTGTCAACGTCGTCCTCGCCGTCTTCGAGACGCGCTGTGAGGTCCGGCTTGCAGCTGAGGGGACCTGCTTGAGAGAAGACGATGTGAGTGACGGATGGGAGCGTCGCGCCCCATGTGTTTGTAGTGAGGAACAGGTAGAGCGGGCGTCGACATCCGTCGGCAGACATCGTCGCCGCTGGAGACGGTATGTGGAGGTGCGGAAGGGAAGAGCAGTTAAAGAGACAAGCAGCGAGTGCGCACCTCTAAGGCCCAGGCCTCACGAATGCGCTCCCCCTCATCCTTGTCCTCGAGCTTCTTCCACCGCCGCCCATCCCCTTGTCCTGTTCTCCCCTCAGGCTGTCCACCGACGTGACTGCGATCGTGCTGGGCCACAGATGCTGGGTGCGGCGAAAGGCCGGCAGGAGATCGATGAGTTTTCAGGTGAACGTCGCGAGAGGAGGCTGGTCGAGAGCGCAGAGAATGCGACAAGCAACGAGGGAAGACCGGGGCATACTGCAGCACTCGCGCGGACGGAAGAAGAGCGAGAGGAACGGAAAGGAACGAGAGCAGCTCGTACCGCGCGCGGGAGTCAGTGCGCTGGGGGCGCCTAACAGGCGCGACGCACGTGAGCAATACGGCGAGCGCCTGAGCGGATGGAGAGGCTCGTCGCGAACTTGTCCATGTTTTTTCTGCGCGTACGCCCTTGCCTCGTCCGCTCTTTCTGCAGACAACAGCAGACAATACGGTGGACGTGATAGTGCCCCTCAAGGCGACGGCAGAGATCACCCAGATTCGGTTCAGGTCAGTACCCTGCCCCGCACATCGACTGCTGTCCCAAACGCGTCCGACCGCGACCAGCACAGGCCGTCGACGAGAGGCTCGCGCGCACTCCAGACCTCTACGTACCTCCTCGCGATTGCAGAGTTTGTGGCCTCGGCCAACACCGAGCTGGTGAGTCCTTCCCCGTCTTTCTTAAATTCTTTACTTCATCTTCACGTCTCCATTCGCACCGAAGATGCGCTCCTTTCTCCCTCGTTCTCCTCCGACGTCTTCTCTTCCCCCTCCACCTCCCAACGTGTTGCTCTCTACGACCATCTTGGCGTGCCCGCTATTGAGACCCTCCAACGCATCCTACTCTCGCTCGACCGTGTCGCGTGCGCGCGGGGCGGCCGGCCGTCCTCCTGCCTGCGTTCTCATTCATCCCCGCGATGCTTGCGAGCAATGATTGGCGATCACAACCAGCGAACCCACCTCTCGCAGCTCCTTCGCCCACCGTCGGCCTCCAGGATTGCAGTCCTCCCACGAATACCCACGACGTGACTGCTTCGTTGGCGGAACCTCCTGCACAAACTCGCGCCACACTGTCCCCAACGCGACCCGTGTCTCCACGAGCCTCAGCACGTCCGCCTCGCTCAGCCGTATCCGCTGTCGGTCCGCGAACAGCACCTCCCAGAACTGCGAGCTCGACACGAGCCCGTAGAACACTTCAGGACCCCAGGATCTGGAGCTGCCGTTCGAGCTGTACCCCGTACGCTGCACTGGTGTACGGCCGCACGTCCGACGTGTCCGGGATAGTGTTCGCGTCCCAGATCTTGCAGAGGCGGCTCTTGGCGAGGGCGAGGACGACAGGGCAGGAGGGCGAGATCGCGAGGGCTTGGGAGGGCGGGTTCGAGACGTGTTCCCTGGAACAACATAGTGAGTCCTTTGTTCTAGCAATGCGGGCAGAGAACGGCAGGGGAAGATGTGTGGGCACGTACAGCGGCTCGAGCGCAATGAGCAGGTGGCGGAACTCTTTGAGCGAGAGCTCCGGTGGGACGCGGTACACTGGGCATCCGTCGAACGTCCCCACGGACACTCCCGCCGCGAAGAGTTTCTCGAGGCACCCGCAGTGCTTTGCGAGCGTGCACGCCTTGTATTGCTTGAAGAGCATCCTGCTCAACCGGACGATGACGTTCCCGTCTTCGTCTCAGAAGTCTTTGTCTCGCACGGCGGAGGGCGACAGCAGATGTTGGCGTGTTCGCTGCCTTTGCGCGGTTGGGTGGTGAGGCTGACTGAGGGGGCGCGCGGGTGCGGGCTGCAGCACGCGACGACACGCTCGTCAGCTGTGAGTAGAGAGCAGTGGGTGGATTCAGGATGCTAACCCTCTTTGGACTCGTGCTGGGTACTCGCGTCGATTCGGCCAATTTTCTCGGTGCGCTGCGAGCGGCGCGCAGATGGAGGATATGTTTTCGGATGTCCATACTGTTAACTCACCGTCCATATTTCGCCCAAATCAGGATCGCTGAAGATCGCCTCTGCGGCTAGCGGCACTACGATACATGGGCCATACGACGTCGACAAGTCTCCAGCACGCCTTCCCCCACGCCACGAACGTCGACGTCGAACTTGTGCTCTTGCTTTCAAGCATACGGACGGACGGGGTCCGAGGGTGGTATGCTGAAGAACTTGTCACTGCCAGTGCGAGCTCGATGCGTCCTTCATCGCTCCGTGGGTCGAGCATCCAACACTGTTCACCCGCAGGGCCTCTTCACCCCCGCACAGCGCAAAAAGATCAGTTTACGCCCCTTCGCCGATCTCCCCGTCACGCGCCCAGTCTTCCCAGGCGGATCCAACGCGCCCGCCTCCCACCATCCGCATCCGCACCCCACTTCTGCACTCAGAACCCCAGGATCGCGTCCGGCGGATCGAGCAAATACGCGCGCCACCTCTGCGCGAGTGCGAAGCGCGAGCCCAAGAGCCTGAGGGCGAGGAGGTCTGCCTCGAGGTGCACGAGTGCGCTCCCGCGTTCTCGTAGACGTCCGTGTTGGAGATCCGAGGCGGGCTCGTATAGAACGCGCGCAGACGCCGCACTGCGTGGCCTGTAGTCGTGTCTTGCGTATGCGCGTACACCCTCTGATTTTGCGCGAGCGTCCGGAGATGAGAGTGGCGAAGCGGCTCGGAGCGCGGCCCACACTCTTCGCAGGGCCCGCTGCACGAAGATCAGTGTATACCGGTTCGTCTCCTTTTGCTCATCTCCCAAAGAACATGTGCTGATAAGAACTCGAGGTCTTGATTGTGCTCATGGACCTAACGTCTCAAGGACCGTGTCGTCGACACTCTTGGGTTCGGTATGTGCGCTCTTCTCTCAGCAAAGAGAAGAACGAGCGGCTGACGATGTCGTGAACTTCCAGGCAGCTTCAATCAGGCGGTCGCCTACGATACTCGATCGCAACTTGTCCGTTTCAAACCGATGCTTGCACTATCAAAGTCGTCCGTCCAGGTACGTGTATCACTCTATCTTCCACAACACTGACTCATGCCCTCGGCGGCAGTCCCCGAACGAACCCTATCTATGCAACCCCACCACCGCTGAGACAACAACGAGAATCTGGCAACCACGAAAGACGCGTATACCAGAGTGGATATACTCAGGCGGAGGGATACGAATGGTATGACGGAGGGAGGGTCGACGCCGCGCTACGCTGATCAAGTGCGTTCAAGTCATTCCGTCCAGGCATTCGTTGCGTCTGCGCCGGCCCACCTGCGATCCGTGCGCCTCCATCGAGCGATCGACGTCGTCTCTCTGGTTTCTGTGCGACATTTTCTGCATGCTTGCGGAAGGTTGCGCACCATGTCTTCCACCTCGCAGTCGACGTGGGCGGGCGAGTCGTATGCGCAGAGCCCGTGCCAGTGGAAGACCCCGCGTCATGGTCGAGGCTACGACGGAATGGCGAGATGAGGGGAGAGGTCCGGCGCAACGGCGCGAGAGCGTAGTGCTCTCTCGATCCAACCTCGGTGCGTTCGGTTCTCCCCACATCGACCTCCCCGTTTGCCAACTCGTCCGCGAGCACCGTCCGTCTGCTCGTCCTGCCGTCGCAGAGTAGCTCGTCCACGTCCGCAGAGCTGTATGGTGGCGCGGCGCTTCCCGTCGTCGATATCGTCGCCAACTCGTGGGATCCCAATGCGCGGCCGCGGGCATGCTTCTCCAAGTCGACTGGAGCCGAAGTCAAGCCAGGATCTGCGCTTTGTGAGTCGACGTTCTGTCGCCAAGCTCCTGATGTTGACTCACCGAATGGATGCACGTTTCTCCGTTCATCTCTCTTGCAGCTGCGACGACAGTGCCACAAGCATGCTCCGCCAACCAGGCACACGAACAGTATGAAGCCGGCTACGCCGATAGCGATATACGCTCCAGCCGTCACGCTGCTCGATCGCTGTTGCGGTACAGCGCCCGGACCCTCCCCTTCACTGGAAGTACTTGGGCGCGAAGCACTGCTCCACGGCTCCATACTGGAGCCATTCTTCGTGTCTTCAGAAGTAGGACTTGACGTAGCGGAGATGGGAGCCTCCGATCTCTCAGAGGTGAGTGACCCGTTGTCGGATTGCGTTGGGTTTGTGGGCGTGAACGAGGAGCGGTGGACTACGAAGTAGTCCAGGTAGAAGGCCTCACCGAGGTTCCGGATCTCCAGCGTGTGCTCCCCGAGGGAGAGCGTTCCAGAGGAGAAGAACATACGACGGTACTCGGCGCGGCTGATAGTGCTTGGGGGCATGAACGTCTCCAGCACCTTGCCGTCGATGCTGTACTGGGACTTCATGATGAACGTCCCAGCGACGGGGAGCGCGCCGAAGACCGCTATTTTCTTCACTATGTCCCAGTCAGCTACGGTATTGTTGCGCTGCAGGGATATAATGGGCGGACGCTCTACACTCACCGCCATGAAAGACGAAGGTCGCCGTCGTCTGGGAGACGTTTGAAAGGGACAGCGTCCCCATGCTGTTCACATGTTTGGGGTCGTCGATCGGATTCTTGGTCCACGGTCCATGGTACTGGATCCTCGGATCCGCGTCGTCCACCGTGTATAAGAGGTCATCGCAGGCGGCCAAGCCTGCCGCTAGCGTCGCTAGTATGACGCGAAGAAAAAAAGGTTTCACCATGCTCAGCGGGAGCGTGATGGGCTTGAGAGATGGAGCCAGAGACTAAAAGCTTGCTTGGCTCTGCAGCGGCACTGTCACATCGCCCGCTGTTATAGCGCACCTTTGTCGGCGTTCCCGAAGATGTCTTTATCCTTGAGGGTCAAGCGTTGGGCGTTTGACGTTGTCTCATACTGAGCGCAACGTGGAAGGTGTGTTCAGACGTGGTCATCCACTAGCATCTATCTATCACGTTGTTCTAGCTCGCTCCACGCGTTCGGATTAAGTTAATGTATCCTGTTCTCAGCTGTCCCTCAAGCGACGTCGAGGATGGGTATGCATTCGCATAGCCCACCTCGCTGTGCTTCGAAAGCTCACACCATGATATCTGATAGCCGCAAGTCGATTCCATCGTGCTAGTTCAATCACTCAATACAAGATGATCATCCGGTCGTCGACAATCCTGAACACTAGGTACGTCTCGAACCCAAAGCTAACGAATAATAGTACATCGACTCAGTCCGTGCCAGAACGTCAAGCTGAAGGATAGGGCTGGTAAAGCGGAGGAAGCGTTGACGCTGCGCTGTACCGCCTCGTTCTCAGAGGACCACCTGCAAGCCGCACTCCTCCGTCCACAGACCGTCGTCTCGCACTCTCGTGCTCAGACTCGGGTTCGGGCTCAGGGATGGGCTCGTCCTCTCGCGACTCGAGTCTCATCCTCCGTGTCTTCGATACCGGCGTCGCTGGCGAAGCGGTATTCGGAGAGAGCGCAAGGGACGTCGACCTTTCGTCGCGGGACTCGCCGTGCAGCACGCTAGAACGACGTTGACGCGAGATGAGTGGAGAGGCGGCCGACGGGGAGGCAAGGGGCTCGTACGCGGGTCCATCGACAGGCGTGGAGGTGTCCTCGTCCATCTCCTCGGCGACCCTTCGCTGATACTCGCTGCCCGCCCCTCCCCGAACTGTACTCCGTCGGCTCCTGCTGTCCAAGCTTTGCAGTGCGTCCACCTCGCTGTACGGCGGGACATGTGCGCCTCCGCCAGCATGATGGACTGCGAAGTGCATGTGCGAGTGTCCATCGCTGGAGCTGAGGTCGAGGCCGCGCTTCTCGGAATCAGTTGCCAATGACGTCAACCCTGGATCTATCGGTGAGTCCATGCTACATGTCGTGCAATAGCTCAGCGAGTTGACTTACCGAAGGGGCTCACTCGGCTGCCACTCTGGTTCGTGATCGCGTGCCCACGGCGACGACGACGACGGTACCACAACGCTCCGCCACCCAGGAGGCAAAGGAGCAGCACGAACCCCGCAACTCCAATAGCGACGTACGCGCCGGTCATAAGTCCGCCAGAGCGCTGGCCTGCTCCCGAGGCCGCTGAACTTGCGCTTGCCGCATCCGATGGTGAACGGGCGGGCAAGCTAGACGTCGTCATACTCGGCGAAGAGGACGGCGCGGATACGTCCCCGCTGGTTCCTGACGAGGTGAGTGACGTGTTGATAGAAGACGTCGGACTCTGTGATGCGGAAGGTGTTCCCGGGGGCGCTGCGGCCGTGGACGTTGCAGATGGTGTGTTCTGTGCACCTCCCGTGTCTGCCACATTCGACGCGGGCGGTGTACTCTGCGCAGGGGCTGGCGGTGGGGCCGAGGTAGGGGCGGATGGAGCGTGCGTCACTATCGTTGAAGACGGCAGAGATGCCATGTGCAACTGGATGTAATCCAGGTAGAAGGCGTTGCCGAGATTGGTGATTACCAGGGTGTGTTTCCCTGTGCTCAACGAGCCCAAGGAGAAGAACGGCTGTCTATAGGCGGATTTGGTGATAGTACCAGGAGGCATGAACGTCGCCACAGTTTTCCCGTCGAGGTCATACTGCGACTTCATGACGAATGTCCCAGCCACTGGAAATGAGCCGTAGACGGCCACCTGCTCCGCTGTGTCCATCGTTAGCTGATGAGTTGTCGAGTCATGTCTGTATACTGCAACTCACCGCCTTCAAAGGAGAACGTTGCTATCGCAGTCGAGATATTTGTGAAGGACAGCGATCCCGCATAGTTGAAGTTTTCGGGGTCGTCTATCGGGTTCTTGACCCACGATCCAGTGTATAGAATCCTCGAGTCGGAGTCGTCAATCATGGGATTGACCACCGGCGGGTTGGCCGCGGCAACGGCGGCGAGTGCCGTAATGACTGTGAGTTTCGTCCGAGAATGCGGTCGCATGCTTATCGTTAGTCGGTACGCAGGGGTAGCAGAACAAGAGGGTCAAGTCGTACCCGCATGGAGTATAAGTGTCCTGTTGGATGCGGATTGACAGATCTCCCGCTGTTCGCGGTGTTCGCTGATCTTCCTGCGAACGTGTTCTACAGTTAGGCCACACGGCCAGCGCCCGTTGCGACGTGGGAGGCAGATTCCGGGTGATGATCCAGGCTTCTCGACGTCCGCTCGAGCCTGTCTGTCAAGGCTGACTTGCTGCAGATGACTTCTGAGAGCCACCGTACGTACGCATACGATGCTTCTGAACATAGGGATGAGAACTGTCGTGGGAAGCTATGTCATCTATCTCCGCCGGATGTGTTTCCTTGTCGATCTTGTCTCATCATCACTCCTCCTTCACTCACGGTTGATCTTAGAACTTGAATCGCTAGATCTGGACGGTCTTTCACGAGAACATAGATATACTATACTATAGTATGAACTCGACGAGCAATTGCTAGGTATCGGACTCCTTCAGACTGCACGGCTTTAGACTGACAAAAGGCGATACTGTTAGGAGGAAGAGTACTGCTCATACAAGGGCGGAAGGGTTGACGCCGCGCTCCGCACCTCGAACGCGTCCAGGTCCACTCCCCCACGCCTTGCCGGCCCGCCTGCTATCCGTACCCCTCCGTCAACCGAACGTCGTCTCGGCGCATCAACGGTGGGCGTATACTCGGGTGCTCCGAATGGGATTCCCCTCTGCTTGGAGGCCTGAGCCGGAGACGCGATGAGCGGAGACGACCCTCCGTCATGGTATCCGTGCTGTATACCAGTTGAGTCCCGTTCGGACAAGACGAGCGGGGAGCCGTTCGAGAATGGAAGGGAGTTGTATCCGACAGTTTCAGCGGTCGGCGTCGCGGTATGTTCGCCCATCTCATGTAAGGCTCGATCGATGCCGCTGACGTAGCCTCCACCGAGGGTGACCCTCCTGCCCCTGCTCTCTTCACTCCGAAGGTCTACCGCAGCTTCATATGGGGGCGCGCTTCCATGTATCAGGGTGGAGGTGGAGTTGTTGTATTCTATGCCGCCGCTGATCATAATTCCCTTCGAGTCTTCCGCGAGGGACGTCAAGCCAGAATCTGCGCCCATACATCAAAGTCAGTCTATCGCACTCTCATATGACCTCCAGCTAACTTCCACAACTCACCGAAAGGAGTGATCTTCTTCTGTGTCTGCGACATATTTGTTTGCCTCTGACGCCAACGATACCACAGCCATAGTCCTACGAGCAGACAGAGAAGCACAGCAGCTCCACCGACTGCGACAGCGATGTATGCCCCGGTGGTCAGGCCGCCCGAACGCTGTTCCTCCGCGATGATTGGTGCAACGGATGCTATGCTGCTCGTGCTCGATGACATACTCGATAACGCGAGGGACGTCTGTGCTGGACTGGATTCGATTCTTGTCTCCGACAGGAAGGACGAAGTGTCAGGGTCGTGGTCCGACGAAGTGAAGGGCGGGCTAGTCGAGGATGTCCGACTTTGTTGCGTCTCCGTAGGCGTGCTCTGCGGTAGGGTGGTATCCGACGTGGTGTGCGGCAGAGACGTGCTCGATGAATCGGATTCCCGGGAGGTCGACTGATCGGATGCCAGTGCGGGAGACGAGTCCTGAACAGGGGGCAAAGGTATGGGTCCCGGTATGAAGGTCATGCCTGGGGCGGACGGGACTACGTGGAGCAAGATGTAGTCGAGGTAGAAGTTTTCCCCGAGGTTGGTAATAGTGAGCGTGTGCTTGTCGGGGGAGAAGAATGGCGAGAGGAAGAACCGCTGACGGTATCCCGGCTGACTGACTGTACTCAGCGGAGTGAATGTCGTCGTGTTGCTTCCATCGATGCTGTACTGGGAGGCCATCTTGAATGCACCCACAACCGGGAACGCGCCCCATACAGAGAGTTGAAGAACTAATGTTATATCAGTTCATAGCACTGTCGGAGGTTACCTCAACCGATGAAGGGCATGCTTACCGCCCTCGAAAGCCAGTGTCGCAGTGGATTGTGAGATGTTCGTGAAGGACGATGTCCCGCCATAGTTCTTCTCAGTGGGGTCGGGTATGGTGTTTCGAAGCCACGATGAGGAGTACTGAATTCGTCCGTCCGTGTCGTCCACCATGATGGTCGGGTCATCGCACACGGCGAATGCGACAAACGTCGCTATGACGAGGGTGCTGCGAAGTGTGAGCAGCGGCATACCCTCCCTGGAGCTGGTAACCAAGATGCGAGAGTAAGTAGAAGACGACTGCATCGCCGCGTTTCCGAAGACTATATGTGCTATCTAAGAAGACCGAGGATTGACAGATCCTCCGAGGTTCGCGGGCGCCGCCGATCGTTTCCCCGAACGAGGGACGCTATAAGACGCGCTATGTGGACGTCATACGACCTTTGCCACTCCGTGACTGTGCCCACCTACGAATGATAATCATACCTTCTTCATTCTTGATGTAGTTTGCTTGTCGTGTTCGCGCGGTCATCCCGTGGGCTGTTTGCGACGCCAACGTGGTAGGTTTGTACAGTGTAGTATCACCGGTCTTGGCAAGTATTTGCTCGGGACAGAGCTATCCCCTAGCATGTAACATCTATCTCAGGGGTCTATAGGTCTAATATTGGAGCCGGAAGCGCTTGAGGCTGGATACGAGCGCGAGATGGCGAACCCTTAAGTTGTATCATTTGAACTCTGAGCCTATGAGGCACCAGTATATGACACGTCCATCAATCGAGAACATCGTATGTGTCGGGTCTGTCAGAACACGTACGTCCGCATCACTTCGGTGCTTGTTCTCCGGAGCTAGAGCCAGGGCGCACGGTGAAAAAGGAAAAGTCATAAGTATAATTCGACGTAGCCTCCAAAGAGACCGAGCTGGTACATAGTAAACGAAGCTGTACACGATCGATGCCCTGCATCACGAACCAAGTCGATGCAATCCGCCCTACTACCAAGTTCCCCATCCTCATCCATTCCTCGGCCATTCATACGTCGTCTATCCTTGTAGCCGGGTGCTCCCTCCGTGTCCCTGAGTCACCATACACATCGCCCGATCAAGCCGTGGAGTAGAATCTCTACCACGCCTATCGCAGCAGACATTTCTCGAGTGAGCATGATTGTGCGGCATTGCCCGCTTGTCGCGGTTGCGGCTCCTGCGCTAATACTCTCGCTCGAAAGCGAGGGGAGACTTGGCGTCGGTGTGGTAATGTCCGTGCTTGAAGCAGCCAAGTCGCCGTTTGATGTTGTCAACGCCGTCGAGGTAGCTGACTCGGAAGTAGGATACAAGGAAGGCTGTGCTGCCAGGGGTGCCGAGTCGCTCGGAGGAGTTCTAGCCAATGTGGCTGAAGCAGGCGGCGGAGCCAGTGTATCTTCCGTGCTCGGAGCTTGCGCAGTAGGAGCTTTTTGAGATGGGGATGTGGATGGTGTGTGGGACGGCGCGGGAGTAGAAGATGGCTGCAAGGAAGAGGATGATTGGGGGAAATAGAGCCGGATGTAGTCGAGATAGAAGGCCTCGCCGGCATTGGTGATCACGAGCGTGTGTTTGTCGGTGGAGAGCATTTCGGAAAGAAAGAATCTCTGTTGGTGAATAGGACGCACGACCGTGTTGGGCGGCCAATATTGCGTGAGGTTCGTCCCGTCGATGGTGTACTGCGACTTCATCGCGTGCGTCCCTATCAACGGGAACGACCCGACGACAGCCACCTGGATAGCTACAGCTGTGAGTGAGCAATCTGTCCTAAGGCGAAGGAACAAAATACGTACCGCCTTCAAAGGTGAGCGTCGCATTTGAGTGCGGGGTGTTTGACAGCGAGAGCGTGCCGTCATAGTTCAGTTTCATGGGGTCTGCGTCTGGGTTCCGTATCCATGTGCCGGTGTACTGAATTCTCGGATCGGCGTCGTCTATAACAACGTTCGGCGGTGTGTCGCACGAGGCGAGGGCAGCCAAAGTGACGAGCAATGTGCCGATGAGGAGTGCTGCCATGTCGTTGGCGCGTGAGTCGAGATGTACACCGGCTGTAGGTAAGATTGTGACTGCCGCAATATACGTGCGCTCATGACACGAGTCTGATGGATCGGCGGAGCAGCGGACTGCCTGTGTAAGAGCTTCTGAGGACTGAAATATGGTATAAGGTTAGATGTTGACTGCTTCGCAGCTTCGACCTCATGCATCATGAGCCGACGTTGACAGTTGACTGTCATTCAGCGTTGTTTTGAGCAACTCGCTTTCAGAATCAACAATAAGTGACTTTTAAGCTTGCCTTTGGGAACAGAAAGAAGTGGGATTTGCAAGAGGATCATATTCCATGTGGTCAGGCATGTCGTAAGTAGTCGCTTTCCAGCTCCACCAGCATGACAACTTGTTCGGGCGACTACATCTGTCAACTGTAATCCGTCAGAGTAAAAACTGGGACGTAACGTAACTGTCAACGCTATCATCCTCTGCCAAAATCATCGTAGAGCCTGCCTGCCCAAGTCGCCGCGGCCACTGGCGGATTGATCATGATGGCGGCGCAGTGCGTAGATGCGTATGGCAGTACACGAAGAACGAAGAGACAAAACAGTGTTGCTGCCGCACCAATATGAGAAAGCCTAACGGTCTTCACAGAGGCAGCGTGGTTCAATGAGCCAAGTAGCATGAGATAGAACTTGAGTCAAGCGGGAGACCGCGTCGGCGGTGAGCGCTGAGCGCCAGTGAGCCAGGCCCCCATGTTTGTCTCGCTTTGTACACCAACCATGTTCTGTTAGCTCTATTTGGAGACCGCTGAGCACTTGGGCGATGACCTGCCAACGAATCCAGTCGTGCCTCCATAACGCCTCTCAATTTGAAGATACAGATGCAGGTACACTGTATGAGCTAATCTACAGTCTAGTCAAGGACGCTCACGGGGGAGAGAGATAGTAGCGAGGAGGTAGGGTCGATATCGCACTCCGTGATTCGAAGTCCATCTGACTCTGGTTCTCTCCCGGATCATCCATTGGCGCATCCAATCCGATGGGTCCTCCTGCAATCCGCACGCCTCCGTCGAGCGACCGTCGTGGCTGAGACGGCCTCATCTCGGTGCGTCCTGCCGCCTCTGCATGTCCGTCTATCGTCCTGATATCTCGAATCATGCTCGTCCACCTCGTCACCTCGCCGTGCGGCCGAGTGATGCTCGAGCTCTGACTTGACCCCGACTCTCGATAGCCCACTGTGCTTCGCATGAACGCATGCTTCTCTGAGTAGGTCGGACTTGACGTCGAGTCCGAGTCTATCGCGCCAGTGGCGGATCAGTAAGTAGTCCGTCTGACAGTCTCTGACCGAGTCACTCACTGAAACATGTACTGAAAGGCTCAACTTCCTCTTTGTTGTGCGACTTCCTCCGCCAACACCACAACCATACTCCACTAATGACGCATAGAAGCAGCGCAAGCCCTGCAAGACCGAAGGCGATGTACGCGCCGCGGCTCAAGCCGCTCGAACTCTGCTCTTCTGCCGCTGTTGGTGTCGTTCCATCGCTGGCCGTGCTCGAAGGAATCGGACGAGAAGACGGTGTATCAAGATCCGATGCTATTGCAACGGCGGACGACGCTCCTCCGGTGCTTGACGTCGACGTGGTGAGTGCTTCATTGATGGAAGACGGTTGCTGCGACGTGGTGGGTGTATCTGTCGTACTCTGAGTGGCTTCTGGGGCGGGGGGTGGTACGGCTGGCGCAGTGGATGAACTGGCCTCGTTTGAACTGCTCGTCGCAGGCGGTCCATTTTCAACTCCCGTAGATGCACCCGACGAGTCAGGAGGATTGAGATGCACCATGACGTGGTCGAGGTAGAACGCTTCACCCAAGTTCACGATCTTGAGAGTGTGCTGTTCCGGGGACAGAGGCTCCGAGGCGAAGAACTGCTGGCGGTACTGAGGAGCCGTGATGGTATTCGGAGGCATGTACGTGGTGAGGTTCGTGCCGTCCACGCTGTACGCCGACTGCATGTTGAATGTCCCAGCGACAGGGAACGAGCCGAACACGACTACCTGGTAGGCTGTCCTTTTGTCAGCCTCAGGGGGTCGACAGGCGGCATGGCAGAAGGTAGTATGGCTCACCTCCCTCGAATGTGAGGTCTACACTTGCCAGCGACGTGTTCGTGTAGGACATCGTCCCTCCCCAGTTGAGCTTCGCGGGGTCCTCGATTGGATTCTTCACCCACTCTCCGGTGTACATCATCCTCGGGTCAGCGTCATCTACCGTGATCATGTATGGATCGCCCGCAGCTAAGGGAAAGAAGGCAGCAAAGATTGTAATCGGAAGGAGTGTCAGCATGGTGCGAGCGGGTATTCAAAGGTCGAGTGCGATGCCTGCTGGACCCCGAGGATTTGCGATATAACCTACCCGCTATGAGCGTACGTTGATACATCTGCCATTTACCCAACTCCTGCCAGAAATTGCTCCGACCCGCAATCCCGTGTCGTGAATGGGCGGGGAGCGGCGGCATATCGCGGATGCGGTGAGAGCTACATCAATATGGCAGAGCGGGCTCTTGTTCTTCCAGCCTGGTAGCGAATTTGGACCGGCGAGTGCAAGAGTTCGAAGATATCGGACGTGTGGGCTCTGATAGTTATCGAGCAGTCCATGAACACGCGCATACGTCGATGAGGCTATCCGCAGATGTAAGCCGTCCAACGCTCAAAACCGAGCTGTCGCCCTACTAAGGTACTTCTCGTTCTTCTTCGTAAGCGTCATGCTCCCAACTGAGTTGAGAAGTTAACGCTAAGAAGCTGACCAGACACAAGTCGGCGTGTGACCGCCGCATCATACTGACGGCGCGGAACGCGAGCGAACTTGAAGAAGCAGATGCAGGACAAAAATACGCTCGCCGTGAGAATCAGCGCCTTTCGAGCTATTGTATTGACCTCCCGCTTTCGTTCCTAGTTCCGTCAACTGTGCATAGGTTCGATCTGTCAAAGTCATAGAAGGGGGCTATGAGTGTCGACAGGGTCAACGTATCCAAGGTGACGTTGGCTCCCGATTCCTATGTATCAAAACTCATAACATGCTCGCATCCGCCACTTCCCTCCTGTATCAAACCGCTCGGCTTCGAGCTATCCTAGTGAACCGATGATCAACGAAGGGGCTGTCGGTGGTATAGGTAAATCCTCACACAATCCCGTTCAGAACTGTCATTAATCATTCCTACACCCGAAGTCTTCGGTATTACCTTCTTGACTGGCACCGTGCTCCATCTATGGCTACTTTTGTCGACGAACAGAAAGAGGACGGTGCAAGAGGCGTCAATATCTCAAGACGTCGACAAGCCGGCCGCTATTTCCTCTATTCCTCTTAGCTGTCGAAAGTCGAACAAGATGATCTATTGCACAGCTACCGCCTCCAACATCTCTCTCACTAGTCCACATACTAGCTCGACCTCACTCATTCGGAGCGTGTCACGCCCACTCCTGTCCCCAGAGGATCCTCCCTATGCCTCTCCATCACGCTGCTCGACGACTTCAGCAACATCCAACCTTCGAATATCGATTTCACAAACCGCCACTACCACGGAAGGCACACTCTCAACATTAATCTCATCCACGCTTCCTCCATCTTATCACACTCGCCGCTCCGAACCGGACCTTGTGGTGTATCAGAATAATCCGCCGCTGCTTCCGTCGTACGCTTCGCCGCAAGGGCCAAATGTCTTGGACTTGGGTATGAAACCGCCTCCATCCACGTTCGTGGCCGACATACGGAGGGGCATCCGACCTCAGGGACCTCGCCGCTTCATCAGGCCCATTCATGGGTGCGCTCATCCATCAGGTCTGATCGAAGATTATAGCACCGCGCCACCTGAGAATGCCAGCAGAGGCGCAGCCCGTCGCAGGAGATCGCGAGATGGTGGAGTCCGAATCGAGTGTAGTCTTCTAGATACCGAGGGAGCGCGACCGCCATCCTATGACATGCGACCTACTGAAGCTTGTTGAATATCTTCATCTAGGTCAGCGTGAGCTTCGCGTTGGTCATGAGTCGAGACAGCGGTATCCGCATAAGATTTACATTCCGATACGCTCACAGAGTCCGGACGGCGTCGCATGCCAACGCTGAAGTTTGTTCTCAACAGCAATGCAGCGCCGATGCTTCTATCAAACACGAGCTACCATCTGTCATCGAGCGCGCCCTGCCCGAGAACAGCAATGCACGCTCCCATGTACAGTGCGCAGACGCAACCCGCAGCTACGAGGTTACGTCCTCGACAACGACCCCAGGCCTAGCTCTTAGAACATACCCTCTCATTCAACTTCTCTTCTCCGGGACGCTCGCCTAGCCTCTAGCTTCACCGATGGCCTTGACAAGACCAACCCTCATCCTCATCGGTAAGTGCATCATGACGTCTACTCAGAACTTCTGGCGCGAGCTTCCCCTTCCAAGTGGGCGCATCCGTAGCGGTCGCGCTCGTTCTCTTCGTGGGCGGACTTCTCCTATGGCTTGACAAGAGAAAGACCATGAAGCACGCGAAACACCCCTCTCGTGAGTCTTCACATCCTGTCGCTCATTCAACCGCCGTTGTAGACGTTCCTGCGAGTAGCTGATCGCGAACGGTCTTCACAGGAATGGGATCCAACAGCTCCCTCCGTCCCCTCACAGCTCGCACAACGCTTTCTGCCCTAGACACGCGCACCATCTCCGCTCCGAGCCCTCTACGGCCCTCCCCATCGCTCACGAGACCCTCCAGCCGCGGCCCCCAACGCTGGAGCACCCGCCCGCCGCTATCCGTCGCACACGCCACACCCGCACTCTCGCCCATCGTCGAGAGCGCGAGCGACCGCAGCGACGCGGGAAGTGCAGTGCTCTTCGTCGGCGCTCCTGCCACTACAACGACGACGGTGACGATGAGAATGACAACGTCCGCAGCGGGCGCCGTGGCGACGGATGCGCACAACAGCCGCTCCCCACACCGGCTTTCCTCCGCACCACCTAGGCCCGGGCCCGAAATGACACTTAGCCCCGCACGCGCGCCGTTCGCTGGAGCGCCTGACTTGCGGCCGCATGCAAGTCGACGGTTGACGTCGTCCGGCGTAAAGAGGGGCACGGTCATGTAGGGCGGGTCTTGGCAGACGCCACAGTACGGTGGCGAAACATAGCGTCTCCGTTCGAGACGGAAGAGGACTGGGAGACACTGCGTCCAAGATGATATTACGGGACTCACTTAATGTCTGGGTTGTATCGTAGTTTAGATTAGTGTCAACGACATGGACAGCCAAGTCATCATACCTCGCGCTGCACGCTTAGGTGTAGGATAGAACGCGCCCCCAGTAGTCGCACGCGGCCGAGCCTGCGAACCGGTGGGAGGTCAGCAAGCGCAACGTGAAGAATGTGCGGTCTCACCACTCACCTGACTTCGAGTCCTCTTCCGTGTCCTCTCCTAGCGTGGTGCATATCCGTAGCATCCCGCGCACGCCTAGAATCCGAGCCTGGATGATGCTGCATAGTCCCGGACGCGTGCCCACATATCAGCCCGCAGACCTCGGAAGGGATTCCACCTCAGGCCCGAAGGAGAGGGACCCAACCGGACTATATCCACCAACCACCGTGCTGCAGACAAAGAGTACTTACACCATAGGTCCGCACCCGCCCGCCACGCCGAACAGGCCATTGTGTCCCAAACTCGGCAGGACCGCCTGCCCCAACGCATGCATATCTCTGCAGCCCATGCGCAACAGCATCCTGAGCGAGCACGGATGCGCAATCGAGGCGGGAGGAAGACAGCTCTTCCATCTCGGGATGTTTCGTCCGCGTTGGGAATAACGTTCACCTCGCGCATGTGGTCGAGCAATGTCGCGTAGCCTGAGGCGTCGTCCAATATGAGCAGATCGGCTAACAAGGACGACGAGGGCGGCAATAGAGACAGAGGGGAGGAGGATGAGAACGTGCGAGAATGATGGCCGCGAACGACGTCCCAACCCGCCCTCGAGTTCAACGGGCTCCACGCATTCGCCGCCTCCCTAAGGAGAAGGATCGCAGAGAAGGATCGCACTGGTCATCGCGACCGCGGGTACGCCGACGATTCATGTCCACCCCAGCTCGCCAGCATCGAACGAGGTGCTGAGTGTTGGCATTGGCCCCTCTCCATGCCTTGAATCCCGGACCGTCGACGTAGTCCAGCACGCACGAAAGCTCCACCACTCTCACCTCCCAACGCCATCGTAGAATCAGAAGGCGCGCATGCATACATGGCCCCGATGGAGTTCGGTCAAGCCGCGCTGCGCCCGCGCGCATTCTAGATGAGCCCGCCTCGGAGATCCGTCGCAGACCTCCCAGCGAATGCGACAGCGTACTCGCGGGGCTGCGTCGCCCTCTTCTACTCGCGCTTCGTACTCGCGCAGATCTGGCGCGCACACATGCTCGGCCCGCCGCCGGCTACGACCGTTGGTTGCGTGCAGCGAGTGCTGGATGAGAAGACGCAGACGTGGGCGAGCGGATGGACCCGCCCTCGGATGACTAGGCCAGGACGCGGGCAGACAACGGATCGGTCGACATGGTTCTTCGCCCAGCGCTAGCGAGAGGAGGACATGCGGGCGAAGACGGTCGAGGAGTGACGGTGGCGGACGATGCTGACGCACGGAACGAGACGTCCAGGCGGATGCCAGAGCGCGCACTCGCACCTCGAGGCGGACATCCTAACCCTCAGGCTCTTCGGCTCGTGCGCGTACAATGCTCGGCCTGTCGCCGGAAGCGGTCTTGGGGTGCAGCGAGTCTTGCATGAAGTGGTGTGGGATAAGGCGAATGCCAACGGGTGCGCTGAGCGGAGGCGAGCGTTGGACCCGCTATGGGATAACTGCGCGAGGACACAAAAAGAGATCCGGGAGGAGACGGACTGGAGGATGTTGATCTTCGCGCAGCGCTAGCGGGAGGAGGGCCCACGCGCGCAGAGGATTGGGTGGTGTACGATGCCGTGTGAGTGCTCTGCTTGACCCAAGGAGGGATGGGAGATGCGCCGGACCCAGCACCGGGGCAGTTAGCAGTGCTTGGGGGAGGGAGGTAGTCGACGAGAGTGCTGAATGTTGCCGTCGGACATGGCAAGGCCATGTGTATCCTCGGAGCACGTGTTGCAGACGAGCGTCGGAGCGTCCGTGCAGACGTGCTGAAGACTCGTCAGGCCCGCAACCCGTGTGCCACTGGCCGCAGATCTTCAGCGATCCTGACATGTGCGAGATCATGAACGATAAGCTAGACACATGAACTTCACGCGCGAGCTCAGGCATGGGAACTCATAGACATGCCCCGACTGCATGGGCTTCTTCCCCTTTGTTCTGCCCTCGTGCAGAGGCGCACGGAGCGGTATAATAAAGCCATCCAGGGCCCTCGGGGGAGCCCCAACGTCCCCTACTGCGCACCACTCGCAGAGCATCGAACGAAACAAGGGATCATGGACAAGGCGCAACCGAACACGAGCCCAAAAAGGGTGAGCACCGTGAATTCACCGACAGCTCTCTTCACAGCTGACGAGCTCGTCGTCGCGTGCGGCAGCCCGCACCCTGCGCGCCCCCTCAGCCAGCCTCGCCAGCTAAGCGTGCGAAGGCAGCAAACACACAGACATCCGCCTCGTCGCCGTCCGACGTGTGGGACAAAGACTTCTGCGACGAAGACGGGAACGTCGTCATACGGCTGGGCCGTACACTCTTCAAGCAATACAAGGCGCGGCTCGCCAAGTACTGCGGGTACTTCGAGGAGCTCTTCGCGATGGGAGTGTCCACGGAGACGATCGATGGATGCCCAGTGTACCGCGTCCCGCCCGAGCTCTTGCTCAAGGAGTTCCGCGACCTGCTCACCGCGCTCGAGCCACTGTACGTGCTCGTCCCCTTCCCCTCTCGCGTGCTTGCAACGCGTCTCTCGCAGTGTAGAACAAAGAACTCACCATGATGTCTCAGGGAACACGTCTCGAACCCGCCCGACCAAACCCTCGCGATCTCGCTCCTCTTCGCTGCCAACACGCTCTCCTGCCCGGTCGTCCTCGCCCTCGCCAAGAAGCGCCTCTGCGAGATCTGGGACGCGAACGCGGTCCCGGACGCGTCGGACGTGCGGCCGTACACCAGCGCGGCGTACGTGGTGCAGCTCGGGCGGCAGTTCCAGATCCACGGTGTTCTGAAGCGTGCGTTCTACGAGCTCGTGTCGAGCTCTGAGTTCTGGGAAGTCCTCTTCGAGAACAGAGAGCAGATCCGGCTGAACGAGGCGGATGTGCTGAGGCTGGTGGAGACGCGGGTCGCGTTGGGGAAGATGTGGCGCGAGTTTGTGCTGGAGGTGCCGACGAAGAAGGAGTTGTGGCAGGGGCGTCGGGGGTATTCGTACGGGTGCTGTCATCCTGGCGGCCGAGAGTGGGCAAAGGCGCTGCGAGAGCGGGGCACGCTGGAGGGAGGGGCCTTGGATCCGCTCAGGGTCTGCCCGGTGGAGATCAAGCCAGATGGCCCGTTGGACGGTCTCGACGTTGTCGCGGACGCGTCGGGTCTCTGCAAAGCATGCTTGAAGGAGTGGCAGGCGCAGTGGCAGGCGAAGAGGGTCGAGTGGTGGCCCATGTTGGACGCACTTCTCAAGCTGTAGTAGAGTTGTAGCGATCTGAAAACTGAAAAACGCGAGCACTAGATATGTTCTAGCATGTAGCGATGACAGACTATTCACCTAGCAACTTGCAAACGGACCATTCGGGTTTTGTCATTCCGTTTGTTGTTGTCACGAGTGTCGCGAGCACCATCTATGTATATGAGGTACGAGCTGGCCCAGAAAGTGCAGACATTCGATAAGCAGAGTCAGAGGCCAGAGCGCGGAGAGAGCAACCGGAAAGTCAGGCAGGCCACGTGGAACAGGCGCCCGTCAAGCGAGTCTCTCCTCGGTTTTCTACTACTTACTTAGTTCAAACTCAATAAGTCGGCGGAGAAGGTTCAGACAGCCACGAACTGCAGCGAGCGGTAAATCACATAGCCATCCGCAAGTCGCAGGGAGAGGATCGTAACTACAATCTTGGCAGTGACCTGAAAGTAGAGACGTATGGCAAGACTGCGACACTGGCGATGCGCGCACCAATGATCCGCGCAGACTACAAGTTAGCAGCAGGCTACCGTGAGCACACCTACCACCGCAGCTAGTAGTCGTACTGCCGACTGCAACGGGACAGAACTCTCTAACCCGTCTGGATCCTCCACCGACTCAACGTACGACGAATCTTCCACGAGCCATACCCCCGCATCCCTCTGCTGCACAGATCCACCAGTGCTGCTCCTCCAAACAGCTCTATCGGAGTCTATTTAGCCGCGAGCCGCGCCGCACCTGCGAGGGAAAAGAGGACGCTGCCACTGTCAGGTCGGGCGGAGAGGGAGCTGTTGAAACACCGTAGTAGATCGTACCGGCGATGGGAGTGCACGCTGGCGGATGGTCAGCTTGGTCGATGTCGGTGGGCTTTGCTCGTGACACTCGGCAAGTAGGCGGTCGTGTGGTTTTGTCCGGATGAAGACGCTCCTGCATAGTCCTGTATACGCGACGCTGCCGACGCCGAGGACTGAGCATTGGCCCGACTGTGTGCTATGCGCCTCCTGCATTTCCGTCGTCTGAGCACTTTGGACAACGCGGATATTGTCAGAGTCTGCTCATCAAATCCGGGTGCCGGGTGATACGGCATCCTCGTCAACAGTCAGCCTGAGTGCTCAGCCCAAGACACGCAAAAGAAACTACGAGCGACGTACCGAGAAAGTTGTTCGCCACGGCGGCCGTGGTTCGAAGTGCTTCACCAGGAGTAGATGAGGGCAGTGAGCAGTGTCTACACCACCACCGCGCCAGCCGCGATGCTAGCCAGCACGCCGAGAACGCGATATCGATGGCTCCACGAGACCCCGCCCTGTCATAAGTTCGGACGTCGCTGTTGAGTCGAGAGTGGTTTCAGTTACGCGAGGGTCGTCATTGGTGCTAGTGCCAGCAGGTAGAGAAGAATTCCGGAGGCTTGACAAGCATGCACTAGGGCTGATAGGAGTTGGAGACGTAGAAGTCTCAGTTTCCGTTTTGGTCCCAGTGTGAACCTCAGGAGCCTTTGTTGTCATCGGAGTCAGAGAAGGGTCCCTACTTGCCGACGTTTCCGTCGTCGTCGTCAAGGAAATCATGCTCTCACCAATTCCCCTCACCGCCTCCGCCTCCACAGCCCCAACCGTCTGCGCGACAGCCGTCGTTGGGCCCAGGGAGGATGTCAATTAGACCGATGGGGGCAGCGATCGGTGTAAAGTCTGTGATCGCGAGCGAGAGCTGCGTTCCGCTGGCATCATAATGATTGACAACGCAGTCGACGGACGTGCCGAACGGGAACAACCCGTGCGTGTCGCCGAAGGTGGCAGATGTGGTGCTCAAGTGACTCCTGTACGGTGGCGTCATGGTTGCAACCAGGCGAACGTTACGCGGCCGCACTGCGCAGGCGGTGACGAATGATGCAGCTCAGAGATTGAGGGACGGGATTGAAAAATGTAGATGGAGAGCTCTATAGTGCAGAGTGGACGGAAGATCGGGAGCAGCGATTGTCGATGAGGGCTTACATTCATAGCCAACCATTACAATCCTCCTAGCTCCAGAATTGTCCCACTCAGACAGCGCCGCAGAAGACCTGCATAGAGCAATCATTCACCGTGTCTCATCGAGCCACCGATAAAGCTGTCAATCACGTACCTGGAGGAGATAAGTAGTGATGAGAGCCGACAAATGGGTAGACACGGAGAGGATGTGGGTAGATACAAGAGTGCATCAGCTGCAGATAACAAGTGAGCAATGTGACATAGAGGTCCTGTGAGCGAAGACGGCAGGGGCAGGGATTGAAGGCGAGAAGGGGAAACTTGAAGGACTCTTCATCCTATCGCAGTGCGCACTCAGGATTTTCCATAGTGAACCATTCGAGTTGAACTTGTTGAAACCACATGAGCTTCGAGGTTCCCTCGGTAAGGCAATCCTCATCAACAGCTGGCACTCACCATTTCGAGCTGCAGGATATGAGCGAGCCGCGCTTACATGTTCGTGACTACGGAAGAGGCTCATGATGCAATCACGGCCTCGGCCTCAGATGTGACGCCGTGTCACAGCTCTCCATGTGGTGGCGGGCGCTGTCTAGCGCTTCGCCAGCCACAACCGTTCATCAGCAAGACCGCCGACCTCTCCAATCTCTGTGATATCTGGGACAGAGTTTACAGATGCTGTAGACTTCAGAAGATGCAGAGCTATTCCAGGTAAATTAGACCAAGGTAATTCCTCTCAGAAATGCGGAATACAGTGATTTTAAATAGACTCTGATGGCTCTGTAGCTCTGGAATCTCTGCTGATCTCTGAAATTCAATCTAAGAGATTACAGACTTTACAGAGGTCGGCGGTCTTGCTGATGGTGCGGTTTGTTGGTTCAAACGTATCCTCGCCGGGGTCGTTCTCGGGTTCCGCATAGTCTACTACCATAGCCAACGGAGAATGCAACAAGCATCTTATCTTCCAGAAGCTCGATAGTCCACCTCTTCTGTCCGGATCCCTCACGTTCAACTTGTCACTGGGAGTCGTGCCAAGTCCTCCGAGTCAGTGCCAGCGCGACAACGACATAGGCTGAGTCGACCACTTCTGCTTACCTGAAGCCTGAGACTGCACTTCTAATTTTTAACGCCGCACTCAAGATGGCATAACACCGTCCCCGCCACTGTACGCCACTAACGACACCGTCGTCATGTTGAACTTAGGGTTATCCGGCGCTGTCCGGACCGATATGTCCCCATATGGACTTGTGGCTATGCGTTCACATGACGCACAGCATGGGCTATGCTTCTTCGTTACTATATATAGATAACTCTGCATCTGTACGATAGTTCTTTCTTTCCGGACTTTACCTCTACGTACCAGTGCGTTCTACGATATTCCGGATAGTTCCAGACCTTATGTCTGACTCAGACTTGGTGCTCATCCTCGCGTCATACTGACTCATCCTCGCACCATAGCCTCGTATGCCTCTTACTCATCGTCTTGTGGCTAACATGTGACTGCTTTCTACGCTTACTCAGCTACCTTCCCTACGTCTATATAAGCAGCTCACATTTCGCCTCTGCTCTTCAGTCGTTCGCTCACTGACTGAAGAGTAAGTCTCATACATACATATGCTCTCTACTTACTTACTGACTAAGTACTTGTAGTCTCTCTCTGTTCGACTTACAGGTACTTATCTATGCAATATAGTCGTTCGCTCACTGACTGAAGATCTCTCTCTGTTCGACTTACAGTCGGCTCCCAGCCTTCCAGGTCTGAAGTTCATCAGGTTATGAGCCCTGCGCTCTGACCGGTTGCTACTTCGTCGACATCTTCGTGCGCACACCTCTCTCTTCGTCGACTCTCTGCCCGTGCTCCCTCCATCTTTCCCCACCTCTTGACTGTGCCCGCCGACACTGCTGCCAGGGGGACATTCCTGCGCTCGTGACGCAGCCCTGAGCGCTTTTGTATAGTTGTCGCGTAGCTAGTACTGTTGTACAGCCTGTTGTGCTCTCGAGGCATTTGGGCTTTCAGGTATCCCTCTGCCAGGCCACGCACTTGCACCCGCCAGCAGTTGTATCCGGGGTGCTTATCACCTTTGGAGACGGAGGACAACCGTGTGGACCCTCCTTACCGTACCCTTTGCTCTCGTATAGCTACTATAGTCTTTCTGGGCACAGTTGGCAACTTCTATCCAGATTGTCGGGATCTCCAGCTTCCTGACTCTCTTGGCTCGCCTCAATAGGTGTTCCCCATCTACCGTTTCGCACGTGGCATCATCAATCATCGCACCCTTCTAGACCACAGTTTTGGAGCCGACACCAGCATCTCCTCCCTCTGAGGCGGAAGTCGAGGATCTGATTGACTCCCAGTCGTCATCTGACTCCTCTGACTACGTACCCACTGCTGATTCTTGCCGGGATCGTCCCCACATCCTAGACGAGGAGTTCCCTTCGGACTCTCATCTCCACTCGGACGGCTTCTGGTACAACTGTAACCGAGAACTTTGTCCTCATCGGTACAACGGAGTCCGACCCGAAAAATATCCTGGCACATTCAAGTGGGCTCTACCATCACCCGATCAGGAGGATTTCCTTGCTGGAGTCAACACTGCCCTTCCAGTCGCATCAGACACACCCTATACCACTCCTCTTCCTTTCATCGTCCTAATCCCTCCTACTCCGGAGGTTATCCCTGAGCCATTCGAGACTCTCCCTCCTCCTCTCGTCGAGTTACCTCCTCCTATCGCAACACCGCTTCCGCCGGTCACACCGGTAACAACATCCGTAGACTTCTCGGAGAACTATCTCGACTCATCGCACTTTCTCTTATCAATCATGGGAGACGTCAAGCTCGACTCTATCCCTTCCCTTTCGTCGGCGAACCAGTACACCGACTGGTCTGCCAAGATGAAGGGCTATTTCATCTTCATGGGCTGTTGGGACGTCGTCAACGGCAAGACCAAACGTCCGACTGCTGCTGACAAGCAGGAGTCCTGGGACAAGCTCGACGGGCAGGCTCGCGGCATGATGTACATGCGGGTCGCTCAGAGCTTCCATTACATCCTCGATGCGGAAATTCTCGACACCGTTACAACCAGTGGGTCCTCTACCACTACATCTCGGGAACAGACCGCAGCGGACATGTGGAAGTCCCTGAAGGACAAGTTTGGCACGCCGAACAGCGCTCACGTCTGGGGACAGTTCGAGACCCTTGTGGCTGAACCTCGGATGAATGAGCAGAAGCCCCTCCAGGATCAGATGATGCGTATCGTCAACCGCATGGATGACATCACCAAGAACAAGGTGACGCTCTCTGCCCAGATGAAGGCCCTCCTCCTTCTGTCGAAGATTCCGGAGTCTTATCGGTCTATGATCTCTGCGCTCATGGCGACCATCGACGTCGACAAGGTCACCGTCGAGGACATCATGTCCAAGACCTTGGCCGAGGAGTCGCTGCGCAAGGCCGGACAATCTGCGAACCGGGTCTCGCAGACCAAGCCTAAGCCTAAGGGTCCTTGCTCTCACTGCGGTGGCTCTAATCATCATGAGTCTAACTGCTGGGACAAGCATCCCGAGAAGAAGCCCAAGGGCAAAGGCAAGGGAAAGGGAAAGGCGAAGGACAAGGATAAGGACAAGGACAAAGGGAATAACAAGGACAATCAGCCCCATGCGCATACCGTCGTCGAGTCTCAGTCTGTAAATGTAGTCGCGTCATCTAACATTGTTGGTTCTTTCTACCCCGAGGCCCTCGTTGCCTCTAGTGAGAACTGGACTGCATGGCTGATGGACTCAGGTGCCTCTCAACACATCACGGGCGACCTAAGTGACTTCTCCGAGTATCAGCCGTTTGATACGCCCATCAGCTTCAATACTGCTGATGCGAGCAACATGATCCTTGCTCTCGGGAAGGGCACGGTCCGTGGTAACACTTGGGTTGATGGTGACAAAGTTCCGATCACACTCACCCATGTGTACTACATCCCGAAGTTGAGAGGTCGTATCTTCTCGACAGGCACCATTGAGCGCAATGGGTACTCCCTTGTCCAAGGAGATGGGAAGATGTGCATCTTTGACAAGCTGCCGGAAGGCGCTGTCAAATTTGGTTCGACGATTCGAATCAAGGGTCGCAAGATCCTTGAAGCGGAGTACAACGTCCTGAGCAATATCTACTGGGCTAAGCTCGAACTTCACAATGGCCAGCGAGTTCATCTTAACGTCAGCCGTTTTCGTACCTTGCATCGTCGCTTTGGTCATCTCGGCAAGGACGCGCTGCGCCATCTCCCGAAGAACGTCCGAGGGGTTGATTCTGTTGATTCCCCTGAAGACGAAGATGAACCGTGTGAGGGATGTGCCTGGGGCAAATCCACTCGACTCCCCTTCCCGCCTTCTGATAAGCGTGCTACGGAACCACTCGAGCTCGTTCACACTGATCTTGATGGCCCGATGCGCACACAAGCTATCGGAGGTTACAAGTATTTCGCCGGTTTCATTGATGACTACTCTGGACTCGCCCGTGCTTACTACCTTAAGTCGAAGTCGGATGCGTTCCAAGCGTTCCTCGACTACAAGGCGTGGGCTGAGACCCAGACCGGTCGAAAGATCAAGAAGGTCCGCTCGGACCGAGGGGGAGAATACACTTCTACCGAGTTCTCTGAGCTTCTTCGTTCGCACGGGATCGAGCACCAGAAGACTATGCCTGGCTCTCCGCAGCAGAATGGACGCGCTGAGCGCTGGAACCGTACTATCGTCGAAAAAGCCATGGCCATGCTCCATCAGGCAGGTCTTAGTCACGGTTTCTGGCAACTCGCCGTTAATGCAGCCGTTCATATCTACAATCGTCAACCGATGCGTCGACACAAATGGCAATGCCCCATCACCAAGTGGGACGGAACCGTTCCGGACGTCTCCTACTTCCGAGTGTTTGGGTGCAAAGCCTTTGTACACGTGCAGAAGGCAAAGCGCGAAGGGAAACTCGACAAGAAGGCTGTCGAGATGATCTTCGTGGGGTATGAGTCTGGTTCCAAGGGGTATAAGTTTTGGAATCCAGCCAACCGCTCTATCGTAGTGTCTCGCGATGTGACATTCGATGAAGAGTCTTTCCCTGCTCGTAAACTCCCCGGCAATCATCCTGTTACCCCGGATGACCATCCGTTCCCAGATGATCAGTCTGATAAGGCTTCCGAAGCCGATGTCGACGGTCATGAGGACGACCTCCATCCCGAGATTGTTCCTGAACTCCCAGATCAACCACCTGACCCTCCAGCGGATGCTCAGCCTCCTCCTGCTGAAGCGCCTCCTCCAGCCGACGCCCCTGCTCCTCCTCCGCCGCAACCGCCTCAACCGCCTGCTGTACCACCGCCTAAGCCTGCTCACAAGCGAGGACGTCACCCTCCAGTGGGAGAACAGCCTCCCAGCCTTGCGCGTGACAGACCACGGCGTGAGAATGCGGGTAAACGGTCCGAGTCAAAGACTCGTGATAACGTGTACGGCGACGAGCCACCGGCTAAAGTCGATGCCCGGACTGATCCGGATGGCACGCAGCGAGAGGACCAAGCGCTTCTCATGTTTCTCATGGCGTCTCAGTACAAAACTGGCATTCCGAACTCCCACAAGGAAGCCATGAAGTCGCCTGAAGCTGAGAAATGGCGTGATGCGGAGAAAGCGGAGTATGACTCGTTGCTCGAGAATAAGACTTGGGTCCTTGTCCCTCGTCCGAAAGATCGGCACGTGGTCTCTAACCGCTGGGTCTATGACATCAAGCATGATGGGCGGTACAAAGCTCGTCTAGTTGCTAAGGGTTTCACTCAGGTGTGGGGTGAGGACTATCACGAGACCTTCTCCCCCGTGGCGCGGTTCGAGTCTATCCGGTACCTTCTTGCGCATGCAGCGCTTGAGGACTGGGACATCGAGTCAATGGATGTCAAGACCGCGTTCCTTAACGGTGATCTGGATGAGGAGATCTACATGGAACAGCCGGAAGGTTGGATCGTTCCTGGCAAGGAGGATCACGTGTGTCTGCTGAAAAAGGCAATCTACGGTCTTAAGCAGGCATCCCGTCAGTGGAACGTGAAAATCCACCAGTCGCTTATTAGCCTGGGATTCAAACGGACCTATTCCGATGCCGGGATCTATGTATATCGGCGACAAGGGGGGGATCACGTCACTATCGTCGTTCTTTATGTCGACGATCTACTTCTCCTCGGCGATCAGCCTGGCCACATACAGCACGTGAAGCGTTCGCTTTCTAAGCAGTACAAAATGACGGACTTGGGACCAGTTCAGCGTTTCCTTGGTCTTCGCATCACTCGTGACCGTGCTACGCGGATCATCGAGATCGACCAGGAAGAGTACATCCAGTCCGTTCTTGAGCGCTTTCACATGGCCGACTGTAAGCCGTCGCGTACCCCTCTCCCTGCTGGTGCTGTTCTAGAGTCATCTGAGCACACCGCCACCGATGCGTCGCGTCAGCGCTATCAGAGCTTGATTGGCAGTCTTCTGTACGCCATGCTCGGTACGCGGCCCGACATAGCCTTTGCTGTCACGCGGCTTTCGAAGTTCAATGCCAATCCCTCAGACGCGCATCTTCACTATGCCAAATATGTCCTCCGGTATCTTCAGGGTACTAAGGCGTACCGGCTGCGCTACCAGGGAGCGTCTAATGACGGTCTGATTTCGTACTCCGATTCGGACTGGGCTGAAGACCGTGATGATCGGCATTCTACCTCTGGCTTCATCTTTCTGATGGCAGGTGCTGCTATATCGTGGGCATCGAGGCGTCAGCCTACCATTTCGCTTTCCTCGACCGAAGCGGAGTATAAAGCGGCCTCTGACACTTGTCGTCAATTGGTGTGGCTGAGGACTTTCGGTGAAGAACTCGGCGATGACATGTCTCGACCAACTCCCATGTGTCTTGACAATCAGGGGTCTATCTTCCTGTCCGTCAATCCCGTGATCGACCGCCGAACCAAGCACATCGAGGTTAGATACCACTTCATCCGAGAGCAGGTGGAGTTGGGATCGACCGAGATCTTCTATGTAGCGACTGCGGATCAACTCGCCGACGCTCTGACTAAGAATGTGCCTTTGGCAATTCAGTCGAAGTTTGTCCAAGAGATTGGTCTTGCTTACGTCACATCTTGAACGAGTGGGAGTGTTGAACTTAGGGTTATCCGGCGCTGTCCGGACCGATATGTCCCCATATGGACTTGTGGCTATGCGTTCACATGACGCACAGCATGGGCTATGCTTCTTCGTTACTATATATAGATAACTCTGCATCTGTACGATAGTTCTTTCTTTCCGGACTTTACCTCTACGTACCAGTGCGTTCTACGATGTTCCGGATAGTTCCAGACCTTATGTCTGACTCAGACTTGGTGCTCATCCTCGCGTCATATTGACTCATCCTCGCACCATAGCCTCGTATGCCTCTTACTCATCGTCTTGTGGCTAACATGTGACTGCTTTCTACGCTTACTCAGCTACCTTCCCTACGTCTATATAAGCAGCTCACATTTCGCCTCTGCTCTTCAGTCGTTCGCTCACTGACTGAAGAGTAAGTCTCATACATACATATGCTCTCTACTTACTTACTGACTAAGTACTTGTAGTCTCTCTCTGTTCGACTTACAGGTACTTATCTATGCAATATAGTCGTTCGCTCACTGACTGAAGATCTCTCTCTGTTCGACTTACAGTCGGCTCCCAGCCTTCCAGGTCTGAAGTTCATCACGTCATGGTTCAGTCCGCCATAGGACTCGGACTCCCGGGAGGCTGAGATGCGATGTGAGTACTCCGTCGACGCTGTACAGAGGTCATCGTTCTCTTCCCTTGTGACGGTGAGGAAACGTAGTTTGTCCCGGCACTGCTCGTAGACGATACAGGGAGGACAGTGTCGGTGAGCCGGGCCTGCTTCGACCACCATGCCTACTTTCGATGTCAGCGTGTAGAGAGTGGAACTATCACAGATACCTGTCACTGTATGTCATCTCTCAGTCCATGACAATCGATGATGCTAAGAATTCTCCAGAGAACATGCTGCGTATCCGTTGCCTTTTACACCATAGATGTTGTTCGCCTCTCTTTTGCACGTATCATATGCACTCTTATGCGACACAAATCAACCGTAACTAAACTTTCATACGTCGTCTTTCTGATTACGGAATAAGAAAACCCTTGGAGCCTGGCGACCCAACAAGATACTTCGCTGTCGCGCTCCATGTAGTCAATTCTGCGCCGGCGTAGCTCATTCACGGGGTACTCAGCCCGCTGTATACGTAATTCTCTGCAACCCTGACGTTCACCCCTGCATTGAGGGCGCTGTCCGAAGAGAGTGACACATGGGTTTTGTTTTTGCGCCGTATACGCACCGGAAGGGACGGTCGTCGTGCCCTACAGAGCCTATGAGCGCAGCACGCAAAGTGCACAGCGCCCGGCGACGAGACAGCCATGGGGCAAACGCACATGCTCGGTTGCGTTTGGGCAAATGGGCGCGGTTGAGGCATGCTCTGTTGACATCCGCGGTGCCTACTAGTGAGCGGCAAAGAGCGTTGAAGGCGGAACGAGGCGAGTGTTAGAACAAATTACTCAATGTCATCCTATCATGTTGTCCGACTAAGTGTCTCAACAGTGATTTTGTCTGCTAACGGCACCCATCGCGTCCAAGTAAAGTAAACATTATGCAACCTTCCTGAAGTGCAACGTTATGCTATCACTGGTGCTACCTACGAACTATCAAGCAGCCTAAGTATCAATACGCCACATCGTTCCACAATTAACAGGCCAATGGCATGATTCATCACCGGCAACTGTGCTATACTCCGACAAGATGGCTCTCTAAATAAGTGACATATTACAGGATTCGGTGATCATATCCCACAAGTACTGTGGAATATCCCTCAAAAGTCACAGATCTACTCTTGCTAGTGTGGTTCGGAGATAGATTTGAAGGTTGCCACTTCAAGGGAAGAACATGGCGGGAAAAATAGTCTCGCATTTGTAATTGATATGGCTTTATCGTGGTGCGAGCGGACAGCAGGAAGTCGCCATTTCTACGGTGCACTACACAGCATTTACCGCCCACGCCCGCCCGGCTGCCAGTGTTTCGGAGAAGGCTCTCCGAGCCCAAGTGTAAGCAAAGCAACCCTGGTTCGACTTGCCAGTACCAAAACACAGGGCGCAAAATTGTGTATACTGACAAATTGAGTAATCGGCATCACAAATCTCTTACAGGTGCTGAGACAACCTGCATAAAAGAAGTTGTGCGCATTCTACCCTCGTTCAAGTGTTCTCATACCAATCCATGCATTTGATTGGCAAAAACAACATTGGGGCGCTGATGATAGTCACCGAAACCACTATTTGTTCTCCATTGACGTGACATATACATCTTATGTTGTGCACACCGCGTAAGGTGCACTCGCAACTTGACGAGTTAGTATCTCGCTGATCGAATTCTCATATGCTGCACTCTTCCTGAGCCCCACCACATGCGGCTCAACTAATCCTGCCTGTGCATAACACACAGTCAATTGCATCTTTGCAACGTTGGTAAACTCTTCGGACTAGCTCAGCGCACCGAGAGTTGTATTCAATGCAACTCGACAGCAGGATTCAACTTCTGCAGCTCACCTTTATACTAATTACACAGTTCTCAATGATTGCAAACATGTCCATCGCTAAGCGTCCTCAAGACAACCCTGTCACTCTGGCAGAGAGGTAGAAGGTATGAAGTCATTCGTCTCTGTCAGTGAATCTGGGCAAGTCGACTAAACGTGTTCCAACGAACCATTTCCAATGACGCACTTTCTCGTACCCCTGCTTAGTTCGCCTCATCTGCTGTGACACACCTCTCTGTGCCTCATCTAGATCTCAGCCTGTGATACCGGAAGTCAACAATTCCATTCGTCTTACTATCTAAGTTGCGCACTCACTATTGTGCCGCTTCCAGACAGCGGTTGTCACCAACCCTCGTGCCGCATACCGTGTACTATAAAGTCCTGATGTATGTGTCCCTCAGTTCTCACCTCAAGAAGCTGCTCTATCATATCATCCACCATCAGACATCTACCTCACCTCACAAGTTCTAACGCGATGGCAAAGGTGTGTGTAAACCGTGTCATGTTGGATATTATGTCCTCTGACAGTGTGGATGGTTGCAGTGCCCACTTCACCGTAAGCGTAACCATAGGATACAAATGGGGCTCCCTCCCTCTAATGTAATTTCACAGCTATCCCGGTCTCCAACTGCGATACCTGTCGCCAGAAGAAACAAGGCACCTTGCATGCCATTCAGGCTTTGATATCACCAAAAACAACCCCGCCTGCACAAGGCTCGCAGCCCCGTACTCAGCAAGGACATGGCCACGGGACCACCAACCCTGTAGCGTCAGCTCGCTACACAGGGCAGCCACCATCTGGCCACCCCCAGCCGTCAAACCGCACTACACCAGCGCCGCCTCTTCCTCTGCCGCTTGTGAGAGGTCCAACGCAGATATGGTCGCATGTTCCTGTGGCCGATACCCCTCAGCCACGCCAAACGGGAGAGGGAAGCTCGAGCAGGTCTGGCGGACAGTCGGAGCTTCTGAACTGGCCGAGACAGGTCTGGTCGCATAACCCTGTGGCAGATACTCCTCAGCCACGCCAAACGGAGCAAGGAAGCTCCAGCAAGTCCGACAAACAGAAGAAGAAGGCCAAGCAGGATAACAGCACTGGCCGTCGTCGTGACTGACAACAGCCTTCTCAGTAGCAGTGGACGATGCATGGCCCCGTGATGTCACGTAGATTCACTGGCATGTGTCCGTTCTCTTCTCTGCATGTATTTGTATTGGTGTTCTGCGCAGAGTTCAGGCTCGATGTTTGTGATATATGTATCCTGATGTGGGATATAGTCGACTGATAACATGATCCCGGGTTGAACTTAGTAGCGCGCTGTACATACCCCGTCGTACCATACCGTCGTTCCTGTCAAGAATGACAGCGCTTTAGTTCAGCTTCACAGTAAAATCTTGTGCTGCGGCCAGAGTGACCCGAGTTCTTTCAGGCTGACACTCAAGACTGCTCGTTACTCCACGGGTCATGGAGGGGCAGACACTTGCCAAGCGATCACGATTTGGATATATACAGTATAGCCATCTCGATCAGCCCTCGCCAAGGATGGCCAACCCAGATGTTGCAGCGCAGGTTCGAAGAGAGGAGGTAGTAGTACTCGGAGAATATCCGCGGCTCCAAGAACGGAGACCGTAACTTCCCGGACAGCACCCTTTGAACTAGCGGGAGGCTGAGGTCGACCTGCCGTGCCCCAAGGCTGAATTACGACAGTACATCATGTCTGTACTAGTTGAAAGATACTTATGTGGGCAACGTATATGACAAGAGATCCCTGCACGGGCGACAATATGGTGAGTGCACTTCGGACTCCGCCAAGCTTTGCCATCCCGAGGCTGAGACTTGTCCGTACTTGTGAGCTGTTCAACGAGGCTTCGCACTGGTCAGACTCGATAAGGGATGAAGATCACAGGACGCGGGCGCCGGATGTAGGAGAGGCCGCTAGATGATGGAGGAGCGACTTCCGCTTCTGCTCCACCGCAATCGGCCAGTTGTATCAGACAGTACTACACTGGCAGAAGAGGACACTGGAAGATACTGAGGGTTCGTAGTAGCCTCAATCTCCGAGTGCAATCTGATGGTGACAGCTTCAGCACTCATCGTGGAACCTATATTGACTCACTCAAAGCGCAGATGCACTCTGAGTATCTGACCCGGTAATTCGATCCCTTTCCTGTCGACGGGACTGAATGTCAGCAGGAGTACGTGATCACATAAGACTCAGCAGCGCTCACCGCAATGCGCACCAACGCATCCCGCAGCCCTGGAAAGCGCGCCGTGACCTCCCACCGCGCCTCATCGCGGTACGTGCACTGATACAGATATATGATCGTCAGCTCGACGTGGTGCAACCTACCAAATATCGGCTACGAGAGGATCGAGTCCATCGCGGCACTTATTTGGGAAGCACCATTCCGAGTTCGTGTCATCGCTTCCAAGCGACACGCAATTACCAGTCTTACCTCTCTAAAGTTCAACGCCGTACGAGGTCATGCGAGGCAATCGAAGGCTGAACTCATCCTGCGCCTACACGGCGTCGCCGCCCTCGACCGATGTCCCCCAGATAATGAGGACCGGCGGTCGCGGGATGAAGGCGACTCCTCTTCTGCTCCACAGCGATTGATTAACCAGATGAGTCAGACTTCAGAACTGGAAGTGGGCTCTGTATTCAGAAATACGGTTTCGCAGTGGCTATGCTCCCATGTTCTCGTACTTGAGATACGGCATCCCAAGCGGACGGACAGCTGACACGAGAACCGAGCTCACCGGCTTGTTGACGGGACCAAACGTCAGCGCGAGAACATGGCCACAGAACACTGGGATGCACTCACCGCAATACGCATGAAGGTGCAGAATTCCACGATCTCGCGACCCCGGAAAGTGAGCGGTACCGTCCTCCACCCAACGCGCCATGTCGCGCAGTGCTTGTTGTAGTATCGGATGACGATCGTCAACGAGACGCGGCGCAAGTTGCGGAACATCAGCTGCGAGAGGATCCCTTCTATCTCACGGCCTTCCTACTCGAAGTGTGCGAGCATGCCCTTATCAAGTTGTCTCTTGACGGTCTGCCGGGCCTCGAGGATGCGCAAGTGTTCGGAGCGTATGTTGCGAAGGAAGGACACAGCATCCCTCAAGCCGTGTACTGCAAGCCGTTCGAGATGCAAGAAGGATGACACGTCTGGGAAAGGTCCGTCTCGGAGACTACCCTCGGTGCTAGAATGGCCCTACTACCTCCATAATCCATCTGGGGAGCAGGTTCGAGGAGTAGCGTCTTCACGCTCAGTCCCCAGACTTGCGAGGACATGTTCATCACGGGTGGATCTTTCCCTGCCTGTGGACGTTAACATCAGATCGTAGCCAATTCGACAGAGGGATGCTCTCATACCACGGCAACGGATGTGATGTTGTTCAGTCGTCTGAGCTCCGTAGGCATTTTCGCAACATTTTCCCAGTGGTCAATTCCATCGCCACCGATGTACCACTCAATTGGCAGGCCATCGCTGTCCCAGTCGGTAGGCTCTGGCGGCCGGCGGGGACAGAACAGGAGACGAGACAGCGTCACCATCGTGATGTGCGGGAACGACCATACGAGGCCCACGAAGTCCCCAAAGCAGTCGAAATCGAGCCGGCTGAGGTACAGATGCTCGAGCGAGGGGCAGGCGTTGGCAAACAGTCTGGCAAGTCCTGTGCGGCGGATGCCACGCGCGTCGAGACGAGTCCTCCATCGCCGATATCGAGCGAGTAGAGGTTCAACAGTCGCGCGACGACGGGTGCAGGCAAGGGCATGATTAAGTCGTCGTTGTCGTCTCGAGACACGAATCCGTAGAGGTCAACTGTGAGGTGCCTCACCATGAGCGCGAGATCGTGATGCTCGGCCACGGCCCGGACTCCGCGCAAAGAATGTAGCCTGTGAGGGGACGCAGAGGACGACGTGGGCGTACAGGTGAACCCTGGCACGTAGAAGCATGGCCTTGCTTGCCACGAGGACGCATGCGAGGAGCATTCGTCCGCGAAGCGTCACGATGTCAGGCCGACTGCCGGCCCTGATCTCCACGTCGAGGGACTCGACCGCAGTGTTGAGGACAAGCCAGAGAATATCTGCGGGAATCTCAGGCGGTTGCATGACTTCATTGTGGCGCTGGTGCCCTTCGTTGTCGACGTCGATGGCTATGAAAGGCGTCGTCTCCAGTGACTAGGACGCGTTGTTTGGCTTGCTTTGGCCACCAGCATAATTTGCACTTGTTTGGGCGCCTGAAGTCCCACTCTGGGTACTTGTCGCCGAGCCGCCGTGGAGGCGAATGCCATCAGGGTTGGTCCCAAAGTCCTCTTGGGAGCTGCGCTGTAAGAGCTCAAACACCGAGAGAAGACAAAGATACCGCGCTTCGACGATATGATAGCGACAGAGAGGGTCAAAAGTTGATATATTCAGCAACTGGAGGTACGATAGCGAAGCGGCAACCAACTTGGCGGATCGTCTCGGAACGGAGATGTGTCGTGTACATTTACAGCCGAACGAACCAGAGAATGACGCGAAGCGTGAATCGGAGCGACGTTGAGCTGCATAGCGGGATTAGCAACTGGCTCGTTAAAACTGAGTGATCGAAATACCTCAACGCTGCTTCACCTTGATCCCAACGTGTAGAATCTTTCGACGAGCAGTCATAGGCCATAATGCTAGAATGGCGTTGCGCCATTCGTCGGCAGAACGTCCCTCGAGGTCGAAGGACCAGATATCAACCGTCATGCAGCGTACTTTTGCAAACTCTGGGGACGCAAGCAGCATGTCGAGACGAATCATCGTGAGCGCGTTCAGCGTCTCGGCCCATTTGTGACGTGTCATGTGGTATATGATCCCAAGTGAGCGGAAGGATTGGGAGCGAATGCTGCAGAGGGTAGGCATGACGTCCCGGAGCCCGCGCTTGTACACCGAAAGGATGAGAGTCTCCAGGTGCGCGTGGGACCCCAAGTCTAGTCGGGACATCGTCAGCCAGCAAGAATAATGAGCGTGCAGCAACGAACGGACCTAAATGGCTCGGATGGAATCCCATCCCGCCCTGCGGGGCTTGGAGTTCTAGGTCCCGGATTTGAGTTCCCCACACGCGTGAAGAGAGATCCATGTCCCTGTTGGGGACACTGACGAACTATACGTACGCGGAAATTCAAGAGAATGGGTTAGGACTGTATACATCAGATCGATTCGACGTTCACATACCGCGAATGTTTTCAAGTTACTACAGCGTCCAGGATACAGTTCAGGGCAGCTAGGTATACCTCCTGATGGCTCCTCCCAAGTGAGCATGGCTAGCATCACGGAGCGTATGCTTGGAAACGACCATACAAGGCGGACCACGCTTGCGAAAGAGGGGAATTTGAATCTTGACAGACTAAGATCCTGAAGGGAAGAACAGCTGGCAGCAAAAATCATTGCCATCGTGTAGAACATTGGGGAGATATCGCAAACGGACTCGGAAGTCCGGAGCATGAGTGCCTTGACATTTGTGAGGCGCGCGATGACGTGAGGCGGCAGGGGAAGGTCGTCCGCATGACTGTCCTCGAGTACGAGGGTCATGCGCTTGACATGGGACGCAAGGTGCGGTGACAGGTCTACGGCCTGTGCAAAGCGTAGATAGTGGATGTGTTGCGCCAGGGAGACGTCGTAGAAGAGGTGGGACTGAGACTGTTTCCGCATGGCTCGACATGTCAACGCGCATGCAGATAGTGTCGCGCTTCGGAATCGTAACCTGAGGCGTGGATCGCTCCTTGACTCCATCAAAATCGAGTTCCAGAGGCAGTCTGAGACAGCATCGACAATCAGGAGCAGGAGCTCAGCAGGTAGTAGAGGCATCGCGCGATCGGGGCTGATCTAGATTAAAGGGAGGACTCGAGTCTCGACTCCTCGCGAGGAGTCCGAGTCGTCGGCCTGACTCCCGGTATGAGCACATGCTTGCTAATAAACACTACATCCATGGACAGACTCACTACTACCGATTATGATACAACGCTGACTTGCTCGCGTGAACGGTGGCTGGGGCAGTGAGAGAGCAATGAGCGATGCGCAGTTCGAGTTCAACTGTGACCCCGTGGTGTGAGTGTGACAGTCAGTCACACTCACACGAGGCGCGATGCATAGCTTGACCGTCCAGGAGTACGGTACAAGATGCACGAGCCCATAACAACCCGATCAAACACATGAGCCCATGTGCAGAGAACATACCCATGTTGTTCACACTGACCTGACCTGTGCATGCCCCGCCTCAGCCTTCCCGCAGAGATTCATCCAGATCACTGTTCCGTCGACGTCCACCACTGCGAGTACATCCGCGCGTCCTCCCATGCACACTGGGTCAGGGTGAATCGTCTTTGGGAACATCCAGCAGGAGCTCTCGCACAGGATAAGCTCTCGATGCATTGCGGGCGAGACTCGGGTGGTACAAAGAAGGGAAATCGGCTCTTCACTCGCCTTGTACGCATCGTAGCCGGAGGCTTAGGTGACATGAATACCAATTATCCAGTCATCTCGCCCCAGTTGACGCGTTCTCGAGCAGCACGTCCAGCTCCTTCCACCACACGTTCCGCGCCGCATCCCATCCGCATATCTGGTTCGCGATACACTCGTCGCACCACCGCGCCTTCCCCCTCAGCCCCCTGATGTGGTCCTGGACAGCCTCGACGCGGCGAAACGGATCCCTCGTCTCCGCCTTCGCATAGGTCGCAAACTCTGCGCACCACGCACCTCTAGCGTCCTCGCGGTCCGTCGCGCACCCCGGCGTATCCCCACACGGCCCCGGCGGCGTCAGAACCTGTGTCCGCCATCGCTCCTGCAGCGCCGCGCGGGTGCGGTGCAGAACGACGAGCTCGGCGTCCGAGACGTCAACGTCGCCGCGCTTGGCGCCGCTGACGTCCGTCCAGAAGGCTTCGTCCGCGGTGACTTCGTACAAGGCTCGCCGCATCACGCATTAGTATCGCCAACTTCCAAGTGTCGTTCAGTTGCTGTATCACTCCTCGAGGGTAAACAATAAGAGTAGCTATACATAGAGAAACGGCAGCCGCAGCTCCAAGTTTCAACGCGATTGGAAAAACCAGAGACCCGTATTGTACAGGGTGGCAACTTGGGAGGTCGAGTAGGACAGTCATCGCGCCTGAATCCGAGTCATAAGGAACACTTGCATTCCCTCTCACATATCACAGCTAGAAGAGCCACTGACGTCCAACTTGGCCTCCTGGATCCCGAGTTCCCTACCCAGCTCCGTCCACCAAGCGCGCTTCCTCTCGTCACAAAGCCCGATACGACCAGCGACGCACGTCTCGCACCACTCCCCGCGCAGCTGCCCCACCCGCTCCTTCAGCTCATCCATCTTGCGGATCGGGTCTCTAGTCTCGAGCATCGCGAACTCCGCAAACGCGGCGTACCACGCACACGGATGGTCCTTCGTCGGGCATCCAGCGGTCTCGCACGACTCGGAGGCGGGCGGCGTCAACGCGAGTACGCGCCACTGCTCCTGGAGCCACGCGCGGGCAGCGAAGAGACGGAGGAGCTCCGGATCGGAGAGCTTGACCGTCAGAGCATGGTGGTCCGCGCTCGCGCGGACGTTCGTCCAGAACTCGTCGCACGCGAGGAGCTCGTACAAGGCGCGCTTGAGCTTGCCCGGGTACGCAAGCTCACGAGCGAGCATGAGCTGCTTGATCATGTCGGGATAAGACGGAGTAGGGTCGGCTGCGGTGGGCGCGGGAGGTGAAGACCAGTCGGAGCCGAGACGCTTCAGCGCGGCGTCGTGGATGGACTTGCAGGACAATGTGGACGATGCGCGGAGGAGCGATAAGGCAACCCCCTCCGAGGCCTCGTCTATCGGGCCAGCTCTGAGCAAACGAACGAGACGTCAGCGTGTAGAGATGGAAGAAGAAAACGGCTAGACGCACAGGGGAACCTCGAGGTATTCTAGCAGGCGATGGAAGTCGAGGTACTTGACGTCAGGCACGATCCAATGGGGCTCACGACCCCGCACGCAATGTTTGTTGGGCTGATTGAAGAACGTCTTGAAGTAGTGGCAGTGGCGCTCGAGGCGGGATCGGAAGAGTTTGAAGTATACACCGTCGACTTTGAGGGTGACGTTGCCGTCGGGATACCAGAAGTCCTCGGAGTGAGATATGGACATTATCTCTTGAGCTTGTTGAGGAGCGCTGGACGGAGCAACCACCGGGCCGCCCCTGTGCCCAAAGACTGCGGTGCCCCGAGGTATTGGCATCGGGGTAGTGGCATCGGGCGATGGATTGAACGACGGCTGATGAGGACGCGTATAAGAGTCAGATACGACAACAACGTCATCGACGATCGTAATTGCTCACAGCGCCCACTACACAGCGTCCGCCTCTGAGTCTTAGCGGTGAAGAAGCCATAATAGTGCCATCTGACTCTGCTGTATTCCGGGGTCGCTTGTACGTGACGACTTCGTCGTATTCTATGTACTCCTCAGAAGGCTGAGCAATGGCCCGGGACGAATGTCAGTCACAACACGACAACCTTGCGACAGAAGGTACTCACGCGTTTCCCATTGGGGGACGTAGCTTGAGGAAGCGCATCTTGATTGAAGAAAGCAATCTCATGAAGAGAGGAAGACTCGGTGTGGAGATTGTCGACCCCGCCGCGAAAGGATGACATGTTCAAGGCGACAAGAGGCGGAAAGGCCGGACTTGGAGGCATGCCTCCAGCGGTGTGTTGCGGTAAAGCGTACGTAGCCCATAACGAGCGTGCAGTTATATACGATCGCCCGACGCTCGAGCCGGCTCCTGCAAGAACAACGTTGCGAAGGTAAACAATGAATGAGTGTCTTGTTTTGAGTCGTGAGGCGCCAGCAAGTTGACGACGACGCCAAGTTCGTGTCGTGGAGCGTGACGCGTGACAGTTTAGGGCAGGTTCTTACCCTCTCGCTGCCGCCGCGTAGAACCCCCCTTCAACTCTCCTTAGCCAGTACTCATCTCTGCTCACAGTTGACCCACCCCTGCTTCGCATCTCCTGGAGGAGCGCATGCTTGAGTTTATAGGTGAGTTTGGACCCAACTGCAACATCACTTTTTCGGTCACTTCCGTTACGGAAGCTTGAGCCATGCATCCAAGCGCGACCACCACTCCGCCCTCTTCTTGTTCCAAGCTGCCTCTCTCTCATCCATGCATCTCGCGCACCACCCTCGCCGCAACTCTGCGCTTTGGTCATTTTTCGTGATATTGAACCTCACAGGGTCCCGCGCGCCGTCTTCCATCAGCTTCGCCTTCGTCACGAGGCTCCGCCACCTCATTTCCCTATTCCACGACGTGGAGTGTGGGTTCCGCGGCGCACATGCAAACATAGTGCTGGGAGTGTGAAGCGTGTAATGGCAGCACCTAGACTCGCCACGCCTGTTGAGGCCAGGAGGTGTCAGGACGAATTCGCGCCACTCGCGCTGGAGGTAGTGTCGCGCGTCGTACAGTTTGAGCAGGTAGCTGTCCTCCAAGCTTATCGTCTTCCGGTCTTCAGCGAGCGTATTCCAGAAAGCCTCGTTGACTAGGAGCTCGTAGAAGATGCGCTTCAGGACGCCGGGAATACCGTACTCGCGAGCGACGAACATCATGTGGATCGCCTCTGCGTATCCACGAGAGTCGTCGCTGGTGGTAGGCGGTACCCGAGAGTCCCATAGACGCATCAACCGGGTGCGGGCGAGCATCAGGACGACGTTGCACGATACCGTGTCTGCAGCGCGCAGGAGGGAGAGGGCTACTGGCTGGGACACCGGTTGGTCAAAGTATTCCCTGCATCGTCAGGATGAGCCGCGTTCACTCACAACACTCAGTCGACGGGACTTACATAGGCGATCTGAGCGCCGTGAGGAGCCGCGTGAAGTCTCCGACAATGAGGTCGTGCGGGGCAGCGTACACGCGACAGAACTCGATGACCTCGTAGATTTCCGAGTCGTCCTGTGACGGTGACGATGTCGAGAACAGTTCCTGGAAGTACCCGCAGTCGCGCGCGAGCCCGGCACGATCGAGCTTGAAGTAGGTCGTGTGTACGCGGACGACGACGTTCCCGCCCGGGAGCCAAAACTCCGGCGACGTCTTCTCGTGCGCAAGTAGTGCTCTGCCTCCGAAGGCCGCGTGCGTGGTGCGCGCACGCTTTGGGGCTCTCTCGGGCGAGGGTTCAGGGGTAGGGAGAGCCTGAATACAGATGAGCACATGGCGAGTGGCACACCAAGATCGAGGCGATGAGTACTCACTCGCTTGAAGCTCTCCGCGGATCTCCTCGTATTGCCATCATCCTCCATATCCCATGAGAAACGCGGTGTTGGCTGTCGCTCTGGCGAGGTCGTAGCAGTACCTAAGGTCCACAAAGAGCCGAAGATACTGGTCAAGGCCGATCCGGTCGGCGCACTGAGACCAAGCATTGTGTGCCCGGAGCGTCGATAGAATGGGCAAATCAATGTACGCGCGAGTAAAGTCAGCAAGTGAGTCTCTCCGTTCAAGTGCGGTGGAGGTCAAATGCATCCCTCGAGAGAGGGCGCGGACAAAGGCCATTCATTGCAAGCGAGCCGCGTGTCAGACGCGTGCAATGTTTTCACGTGAGCGTGTCTTGCCAGGAGGTGAGCAGTCGAGTAAGCTTGGACTGTCTAGATCTAGCCGTGTCTATCACCCTTGAACACGCTTGTTCAAGAGCAGTAGGTTCTGAGTGGTCTCTCCGCTGATCCTATCTGTAGATTCAACCGAGTGCAACCGACACTGTCTCATGCATTCTTACCATGTGTGGTCGGTGTGATTGCGCACTTGCATTCTACAGTTGACATGGCGGCACTTGCGCTTGTCAGACTATGACCCTCACGTGTGGGTATATCATACGCACCGAGACTAAGATCCCACAGAGTGCGGGCATCGCTGTACTACGTACTAGGTCATGTGTCTGATAGACAGCGCGAGCAGAGAACTCGCCGCTCGTAGACCTTGAAGACACCCGTTCGGTGTTCCGGAGGTAGTACAACTTGTTGTGACGGGTTTATTTCCAAGACCGCAGGGTACGAATGCGCTGGTTCGTGCTGGCGGGGAGTCCCATCGGGCTTCCTAGATTTGCTGGATACGGGCTTTCGTGCATGAGAGTGGAGTCGAGAATGTCCGCTGTGTGAGGAAGTGAGATTGGAGATCTAGTAGATCAGACTTTAGAGGGTATGAGAATAGATAGGCGGAGGTGGGTACCGGGAGCTCTGTGCTGGTCCAGAGCGGAGCAGCTTGATGTGCGCCGTGTTCCGACTACCTGATTCATCCAGATGCGTCGGGACTCGGGACTCGGAGATGCCACACTTTGCCTCTTGAATCGAATCGGCATGACGGCTGTCCAATGAATCATCCCGGTTATTATGAAGAGATCCATGCAGTCCATTAGTACCAAATAATGACCGAGCATGCTTACCTGGAGAGCAGCCCATGAGGAAGTTACCATCATCCACTGCTCTTGACCTACTTACTGAGCGCTGAGCGGTTTTCGCCACGTGGCTCGTCGGCAGACTCCGGTCTTGTCACAGCAAATCTTGGCAACACCACCACAACCCAGTACTACCACAACCATTGCCACCCACGCAAACTACTACTGAGTCTGGCCAACGGCACTAGGTACGTGTTGAAGCTTGAATGTACTGAGGACTGGCCGCTAATGCACCTCCGGCCTTCTACAGAGAGACTCAGAGTCTTACTCACTGTTCACGCCTCCTTCTTGACACACCACCTGACTCGCCGCAAATAATGAACATCTACTCACCCGGACACGTTCACTGCGAGAACGGTCTCTTCCACAATGCCGAGCCAATGCACACCCATGCCCACTGCAAGAATTGCTTCCGCATGCGTCGCTGCGAAGGCAGCGACGCGGACTGGAAACTGCAGCGCTGCGCGGGCTGCTTCATTGCGACCTTCTGTGTATGTCTCATGCTACTTTCTCGTCGTAACGTCTCTGAGACACGCCGCACGCGTCCCCAACAGTCCAGAGCATGCCAAAAGGCGCACTGGCACAAGGGCCACAAGCGCGTCTGCAACTACCACAAGCTCCAGCGCGAGCGCGCCACCGAGCTCTCTGGCAACCCTCGCGCGTGGGCGGACCTCGCGCACTGGATCGAGTTCCACCACGCGTCGCTCATCAACGCGACGCTCGCCTGCTTCTTGCTCAAGAAGGCCAAGATCCCCGACGTGACCTCGACCCACCTCCTTCACCTCTCGCTCAACTACCGCAACGACCCCGGGGAGCGAGACGTGAGTAGGTCAGTACATGTACAACGAACGTTCGAACGACGGTATCCAAGACCTGAGAGACCCAGACTGCATCGACCATCGACAGCATCCAAAGCAGAAAAAGACCCGAATGAAACCACACGCTCACGGACTCGACTCTCGAGGGAGGAGGAGGAAGCATGATGCATGATGCATCACCATCATCGTCGCCGAGGCAGCGGCCCGAGCAGCTCCGTCTCCTCGCTGTCCGACGAGTGCCAAGACGAAATCCTCACGCCGTCCACCGTGCTCGTCCCCGTCGCCGCGCTCGCCGCACTCATCCCACTCGCCCCGCTCTGCACGCTCCCCAGCGTCGGCGCGGGGCTATGTGCCCGCTCCCTTTCCCGAAGCTTGACCCGCGCCTCCTCGGCGGACTCGCGCGAGGAGAGGAACGGGTCTGGATAGGGCGGGGGCGGGTGCTGCGAGCCTCGCGAGTACTGCGACAGATTCGAGACGCGCGTCGACGAGGCCGAGGAGGACGACGCGCGGGATGGCGATGCAAAGGACGAGGGCGGGTGCGCGTGTGGGTGGTCGCGTGGGGAGTTGAAAGGATCTCGCGGGTCTCGCGGGTCGCTCTCGTCCGTGCTTGCAAGTGACGGCGCGCCCGAGGCATACCGCGCGCCAGCAACGGACACGGAGAGCGAGGGTGTGATGGAAGAGTGGCCTGTCGTGTGCGTGGAGACGGACCCGGGGCGCACGCCATATGTCTTGTCGAATGCCGAGGGCGAGGTGGACCACGCGGGGCTCGCGGGCCGTTTTGCCTCGGGGTGCGCGAGGTGTGGGGGGAGCGCGGGGAGGGGCGCGAGCGGTGTCGAGGGGGAGAGAGGCGAGTAGGGCTGAGAGGAGGACGGGGCGTGGTGGAGCGTTGCGTTGAGGAAGGGGATGGCGGGCGAGGTGGACGGTGAGGCGGAGGCTGGGTATGGCGGGAGGCTTGTGCTTGAGGAGGACGGGTCTGTGTGGGTGCGAGGTGAGTGGATTCGTGTAAGGGATCGGGGAGACGCCAAGGACGCGAGAACGAACGGGATACTCACCGAACGGGGTAACGACGTAGCCCTCCGGCTTCTGCTGCATCTGCGTTGCGCTCCCCTGCTCCTTCCCCGGTCCCTGCCCCGCCCCCTTCTTCTCGAACCTCGCCTTTCCGTACTTGAAGCCAAAGAGCGTGCCCGAGCCGAACGTCCCTCTCCGGAGCAGCCATAGGAACAGCCCGATGAAGCCAAAGACGACGAAGACGGCGCCAGCGAGCTTGCCATGCGAGAGCCCGGTCTGCGAGGACGACTCCTGCGGATCGGAGCCTGCTGTAGACACAGTCGTGGAGGAGCTCGGGGACGGGATGTACACGGCGGTATCGTTCCCTGCAAAGTCGCTCGCGTGCGCGGTCGCGGCGGGGATGTATGAGGTCAGGGACGTGCTGGAAGAGATTGGGGTATGGTGCCATGTCGAGCAGGCCATGTGGTTGGTCTTGCATTCTTCTGCGAGGGAGGCGCATAAGGCGGGGTTTGTCTTGCACTCGTCTAAGGGAAAGAGGAATTTGGGCGTTGGGGAGGTTGTAGAGGTCGGAGAGGATATCGTCTCGAGATCGGTACTGGGAGGGATGGATGTGGAGAAGTCCGTGGACCCGAATTGGCGGGGCTGGGCCTGGTGGTGGATGTGGGGGGCGTTGGAGACGGGAATGGAGGGTTGGGGAGAGTGGACCATGGCGAGTGCGAGGGTACGAGGAGAATGAAGAGTGAAGAAGGAGCGAGACTGGGACGCGTTTGTACGGTGATGCGCCTGGGGACGGAATGGATGGGTTGTTGGAGACGAAACCCGAGCAGTCGGAAAACGCACCCTGGGGTATTCAGTATTCAATCGTAGAGCCCACGTCCAACCAGTGTCCCGTCGCCGACAATCGTCAAGTTGCCCTCGAGAACGCGCGGCTGAGCTTGGTAAGGCGACGCGCAGAAGGAGTGCTATGTATCAAGCTGGCCAGCAGAAACGAGGAGTGTGGAGGATATCGGTGGACGTGCGCCCAATTGCAAGAAGTTGAATGGACACCCTCACGGCGGGAGAGCGAGAGGCGGGACTCCTGGGGCGCTCAGAGGGCGGGCTCGTCGCGCCGCGCATTGATGGCCGCCGGCGTCGAGGCGAGGCGGTGCTCTCGCGCCGTACCTCCGTCGAGTCCCCGTCGACCCCGACCGCAGATGTGTGGATAGTAAGTACTACACGCCTGGGGCTCTCAAGAGGCCGCGCTGTCGACGACTCCAGTGGAGCATCCGGACGCCTCAGCTCGCGGGTGCGATCGCGGGCATTGTCGTCGCCATCGTCGCGCGCTCGCTGCAGTATCGGGCTCCATCGTGCGGAGGTGCCATTGTAGTCGAGCACCTCGACAGAAGTCTGAAGGACTGTAGCTGAGTCAATTGTGCGGCCTGTGTCTGCTCTACTGCTGATCAACCCGACCCGCCTTGGTACACAGTGAACACACCTCGACAGAGCCCCGGCCCTCGGGCAAGGTGCTCCTCCCCTTCGCGGAGCGCGTTGCGTTGTTGGATGATGGCACATTGATTCAGAGGTGAGTGATCTGACTGACGTTCGTGTATTCGCAGTCCCCCGAGAGAGCCTGAGGTGCTGGTGAGGACGAAAATGGGCGAACTCGCGAGCAATATGGCCAAAGGTGGGACTCATGCTGGACATTCAGGGCCGCTCCAGGAGGTTGATGTGGGAGTATCTCTAGCAGGAGGTCCCCCGGACGACGAGCTGACTTTGGAGGAGGGCGCAGGTGGTGACCTGAGCCGCCGCCGTACCGAGGGTATTGACTTATGCCACCCTAGGCCTGACGTCAACTCCGCGCTGGCAGTGGCTCAAGATGAGCACCTTGACTTCCATCATAGTTCGGCATGTTGCCAGCAAGTCTGATACATGGGGGCGATGCTGCCCATGGGCCGCGTCGTCTGACGCTCGGTCGTCCTGTACATGTACTACGACGGGTCATATATAGGCGTTTCTATTCAACTCATCTGCATAATGGACGTTTGCATGAGACTAGCTGACGTGCGCCCCAGCATCTCCGAAATAGGTCCTTTGGAAAGGATGAGCAACCTCTTTGTCTGTCCTCTCGAGAGCCAATCCTTGATTGTAGTACCGTTGCCACTGATATATGTGATCCAGCATCCCCGAGGACTCACTTCCCCACCTGGAAGGAGCTCGTCACAGGCACTACATAGCTAGCTCGAACGCCACTCCAACCGACTGGCACACAAATGCAACTCGGAAGGTCCTTGCCTCACCCGGTGAGTGCTTCTCGGCTCGCTTCATCGCGACAGCGACAAACAGGTGCATTGGAACACCCATATAGGAGCGATCGCAAGGGACGCCGCCTCCAGCACGCGAGACCGCCTGCCAGGATGATGTCGAGGAAGATATCGTCCGCGACAACACCTTCTTGTACGAAGACGGCGACGTGATCATCAAAGTCGAGAACACGCACTTCAAGCTGTTCCGCTCTCGACAGTAGCACGGGACTCCCAGTACTTTGCGAATCTATTCTCAACCCCTCTGCAGCCCATCTACAAGATCGCCAATGTGGCGCTGACGGACTTTCGCCGGTTCCTCAACGCGCTCGAGCAGCCTTTGTATGTACTACGCCGTTAGCATGACCATGACCTTTTCAGCACGCGCACCAACCCTCTATCACTAGCCCAGATGCAGCATACCCTCTCTCGCAGTCAAACGCCATCTCGCTTCTCCGCACAGCGGACGTCCTCGACTCCACGATGATCCGGGACGTAGCAAAAGCCCGCCTCCAGCAGATCTAGGACTCAAAGAAACCACCGTGCCAGCGCGACCCGGCCCACTCCACACCCACACCGCGGCCCTGGAGATGAACCACCACGACGAGCTGTACCACGTCCGGAGCGTGCGGACGCGCGTCTTCTACGAGCTCTTCTCGAGCGGTGAGTTATAGGACGCGCTCGCTGCGATCGAGGAGCGCGTCACGGTGTACATCGTCGACACGCGCGAGCTGTACGTCCTCACGGCGGCGCGGCAGTGGCGCGACTTTGTTCTTATGCCTCCCCGGCTCGCCCTTGGCGAGAACGAGGGGTGTGCGTGCGCGTGTCGTACGAGCTGCGATTCCTGTGCTCCGGGGGTGCGCGAGGGTGCGCGAGGGGAGTCCGGGTGGGAGCCGGTACGAACGATGGGTCAAGTACATGCTGGCGGCTGGCGTTGTGGACGATCGAGCGCGCGATCCTGTCAGGTATGACTTTGTCGGGCGGCACAGGATGGAGTTGAGCAGGTACTGGTGCGAGTGGTGCTTGCAGGAGCGGAGGGACGCGTGGGAGGCGAAGCGAGTCGTGTGGCGGGGGACTTGCTTTGACTGAAACCGTTCGCTAGAACTGAGGTGAGTCGTCGTTTCGAGTTTATCGCATTCCGTTGACCATTGATCCTGTTTCTTTTACAGGGGTGAAAGAGATATGTCTCGCTGTTGTTGGCTGTTGTCGACTAGATACACCACCTACTGCGGACCCGCATGTTCAACAATATCACTTACTTCCGACATGAGATTCTCGGCATCCTCTATCGCGTTCTCCGCCTTGCGGTCTTCACTCGCGTCCCTATTCTTCTCGGCATCCTTCGTCGCACGGCTTGCGAACTTAGGTTAACCAGATCGTTTAGTTGACATTCGAGCCGCTCACAAGAAGCGAGCTTGCACTCACACATTCTAGCACGTTACACTCCTTTGCGAAGCCCTCCCCCCACCTATCCTCCCTACACCACTCACAGGCACCTCCATCAATCGGTCCGCTACAGATTTTGTGACATTCTGCCATCACATGTTGCGATTGGTACGTCATGCGAATCCTCCGGCAAAAACCAAGGCGAAACGTACTGATACAAGTCTTGCATCCTCTTTCGAAGAGTGGGTGTATAAATTGTCGGCGGCGAGGCGCAAACCACTCCTCTTCAGAATCGGACTCTATGGCGCTGCCATCTTCAGTGCGCTGGTCGTCGACAGTCTGCCACATGCAGTCAATATCGTCAAGAGAAATGGCGACAATGTGGTTATGGGCACCAACTTCTGTCGTCAAGTCCATCATTGAACCTTCCGATGTTGTGAGTGAGTGAGACATGGCGAGGTAAGACTTGCAGTGCGAAGGGGCGCATGCATGATGTGGCGATGTCAGGTCTGCAGTCGCAGAGACGACGGTGGCATATACAGCTCCAAGGCATGTACTCGGTTCCTTGTCTCCGACGAGTCGCAACCATGACGCGCTCACGTGAAAACATTGCACGCGTCCGACACCCTTTGTCCGCGCCGCCTTTGCCCTGCATGGGCCTTGAACGGAGAGACTGACTCGCTACTTTCATCGAGCGTACGTTCTTGCCTCGACACTCAGGGCGTATACTAATGCTTGGTCTCAGTGCGCCGACCGGATCGGCTTTGACGAGTATCTTCGGCTCCGAGAGTCTTTGTGGACCTTGAGTCCTGCGCCGACCTCGCCAGAGCGACAGCCGACACCGCGTTTCTCATGGATTATGGAGGATGATGACGGTACGAGGCGATCTGCTCAGAGCTCCAAGCGAGTAAGTACTCATCGCTTCGATTTCGGTGTGCCACTCGCCCATATGCCCGCTCGCATTCAGACTCTTTCCACACCGGAACCCACGCCCGCTGAGAGAACCCAAAGGGTGCGCGCACCACGTCCGCGGTCTTTGGAGGCAGAGCACTGCTTGCACACAAGAAGAAGTCGCCAATTTGGCTCCCGGGCGGGAACGTCGTCGTCCGCATACACACGAAGTGCTTCAAGCTTCAAGCTCGATCGCGCCGGGCTCGCGCGCGACTGCCAGTACTTCCAGGAGCTGTCGTCGGTGTCGTCACAGGACTACTCGAACCTGTACGACATCATCGAGTTCTGTCGCGTATACACTGTCTTATACGCGGCTCCTCACTGCGCTGGATCGCCTATGTGAGTCCCATCGCCTGAGAGTTGTGAGTGAACTCGGCTCATCCTGACGCTCTGCAGATTGAAGCGGATGGAGACAGACGTGGGTTCTGACAGCAGACCACACCGCTGACGTCGACCTTCACACTTCTCGCAAGGCGCCGCCCCGAGCCAACTTAAGGACGGACGGGGACGAGCGCGACTCGAAGGCGATCGATTATAGCATGTCGCACGTCAGGCGTCGCACGTCACTGCACTGCCAGTCCCCGACTCGCGGCGCCGCTCCTCCCCCGCCGATCTGGCGCACTGGACAGGACATACCCGCCCCGGATCGTAGTCGCACGTGTGGGCCACGTACGCGTCGTTCAGCTCGCTGCCAGGAGCGGCGACATCATGAGCTCTCTCTGCAGGATGCACGTTCTGCGCGGCATACACGCGCACATAGTTAGCTACAGCTCGTCGTCGGCATCGTCACCCGTTCAATCGCGCTCGCCGCGATAGACGTTCGAGAAGAGAAGGATGCGCCGCCAGTCCTTGCCCTCACGTCGCTGCGCCCGCCTGTCGGGAACGGCGGACGTCCAAGGATGCGCGAGCATTAGACCTTGCACGTGTGCACGGCCACCGCGTGTGGCTGCTGCTACTCCATTGGGAGCCGCACGCGCAACGACTGCGCCAGATACGCTCAACGACTGGCGTCCGCCCCCGGGCCCCGGTCTTCGCCTCCGTGCCTCGGCCTCCTCCATCCAGCAATCTACCCCACGTCTGCCCTGCCCAAGCGCGCGACCTCGTCCCTCTGCGAATCCCTTTCCAGCGCGCGTGTGCGAGAGAGGTCGCCATGTGCGCGCGCATCTCCTTCGCGTTGGGCTAATCGTCCGGCAATGCGCGTGCGCAGTGCGCGACCGGTCGTCGGTGCGCGCGAGCGCACCCGGTTGTGCTACCTGAACTCCGCCCGCCAGACGTACGCCCCGCGCCCAGGCTCCCTGTCGACGCACACGATCGGGCACTCGTCCATCGCGTCCTCGCTCTCCGTGTCTGTTACAGGGGCACGGTACGCCTCAGGCGCGCCGTCCCTCGCGAGCCCGAGAGACCCGCGAGATCCCTTCAACTCGCCACGCGACCACCCACATACGTACGCGCCCTTGTCCTTCGCATCGCCATCCCGCGCGTCGTCTTCCTCTGCCTCGTTGACGCGCGTTCCGATTCTATCACAGTACTCACGAGGCTCGCAGCTCCCGTCCCCGCCCTCTCCAGATCCTTTCCTCTCCTCGCGCGAGTCTGCCGAGGGCGTCGAGGCGCGCATCAAGCTTCGGGAACGTGAGCGAGAGCGGGATGAGGGAGGCGCGGACGTACGCTGCGGCCTCGCCATCGAGCAGATGTTGAAACGACCGCGAGCCTCCGAATCCCGGGGCTCATCGCGATGGTCGTTCTACAAGCACTGTGGAGGAGACGGCGCGCACTGCGCGAATGCTGAGGCGGGCTGATCACAACTCGGTGGAGAAGATAGAGATCATCGAGCGCGGGGGTGGACGGCGCATCGAGAAGGACCGTCTCGTCGGCATCGCTGGTTGCCGCGTCCGATAGGAGAGGGGAACCCTGCCAACAGCACTGTCGGTATTGAAGCGCTGAATCTCGATAGCATTCCTACGAGTGCCATGACCGTGACGTCGAGCGGCGTTGGCATGTGTGGGGGATTTGCTGTGATGCGTTCCCCGGCCCGTGGCATAGCACCGGACGCAGCTCGACCGTTGACGCACAGCAGTAGTACTTGGTAAGAGGTGCTACTTCACCTTCTGGTCCGCGACGCGTGTCTATGTGTATGATTCTATGCAGAGAATAAGTTGTAGTCGCGCGATCGCGATCAGTGCACTTACAAAGTTCGCCTTATAATACGATGAGAGGTATTTGATGAGAAAACGGTCAAGCGTCCACATCGTAGACTCACTGAGCATGCGCCGGAGTCGCACCACGAGCCACATATGATAGTTGACCCAATAGGTGTGAACAAAGACACAGCACGACAATTGCAACCGCTCCAAGTCAACCGACATTCTGTCAGACAGGACGCAGCATCATTTGCGGTCGGATTCAGCAGGACCAGAGCCGCCTCGGGCACTGGGACGCTGTGAAGTCCGGTATTCAGCATCATCCGCGAGCAACAAAGAGACAGAGACTCGCCCGTAGTACCTCATGCGTCCACCCACCACAGCAACAAGTCGGCAGCCCTTCGATCCTCCCACAGCAGAACCGCATCTTCCTCCCGCTATCCAAGTTCTCCTTCAACTGATCCAGCGGGCTCCAGCACGCCGGCTTCGCACGCGCCCACTCCACCGCGATCCCGAAATGCTTCGTGAACGACACGCCGTCGACTCCGCCCGTGTAGTACTCGTCCACGTCCTCGGGCCGGAAGCGCACCACGAGCAGGTACGTCCCCGTCCCGCGGTACCTTCTCCCTTTCTCGCGCTTCCCCAGTTCGACCGCGTGCTTGTGGCCCATATTGATTACGCGCGCGAGGGGCGCGAGCGTCGGGTCGTGCTTGTCGCTCAAGTGCGCACCACGGAGCTCGAACTTCTTCTCGACCGGGACGGAGGGGTCGGGGCGGTAGGCGAGGGAGACCATGAGGAAGAAGTTCTCGGAGACCGCGGGGACCCCGATCGGCTGGTGGAGGAAGCAGGCGAGCGTCGGGCTTGCGAGCGAGGCGTGGTGGTATGTGGCCCAGGCCATGAGGTCGGACCATGCCCTCGGGCTGCGCGCGAGCTCTTCGGAGCGTTTGCGGGACGTGCCCGAGATGAGCTTGCAGGCGTATTTGTGCCCGTTGCGCCATGCCTCCACCTGGCACTCCTTGGACTACGGAGGACCGGAGAGTGAGCTCAACAACAACTGTGCGCAACGAAGCGGGCTGGGGTACACTCACGCAGTAGCTGTTCATTTCGCGCATCGCTTGAGCTGGAAGTCGTTCCCGCCGCTCAGGCTCAGATTGTCACGGCCGCATCGACGCATTTGGTGGCAGTTGTGGCATTGGGCGTGGGTGTGCAGCGGCTCAAAGTCGTAGAACCACCCCTTCTGGCACCAGGCGTGATCGCATTGCGGTTTCTCTGTGCCGAAGCTCACGACCATGGCGAACGATGGTCTATAGGAAGTAGAAGAAGCACCCAGTGGGTGCGCAATGATGGCGAGACGCAAGCTTGCCGAGCACGCGGCGCATCAATTTTAGTCCGAGCGAACGGGTTAGGGTCAGAATACGGATAAGGGAACTTCGTTAGACTGCCGGAGTCGTTGCGTAAGTACTTGTTCCTCATACACATCATGCATTGTAGACCATTCGTTTGAGACTTACTACAGTCACTCAGGAAAGCACTTCGGCTGAAACAGGTTAACAAGACTATCTCGCAATTGACGGAAGCACGGTTGGCTTGTTGAAGGCTACACACTGGGTACAGATATTCATGCCAAGCTCTTGTCGACGCAGTATCATGCTACCACGAAGCCTTAGGTTGGTGTCCAGACTGTCGGAGGCAAAGTGAGCGCGCAACTTCTCATCGAGAACGCAAACCTGAGAGACAACTTACCACTTCATGCGTCCACCCTCCACAACAGCACGTCGGCAGATCCTCAACCTTCCCGCAGCAAAACTTCAGCCGCTTTCCCTCGTGCACGTTCTCCCTGAGCTGCTCGATCGGCGAGCGGCACGATGGCAGCGCGTTCCCGCGCCACTTGTCAATCCCGAAGTGCTTCCAAAACAGCACCCACTCCTTGGTCTGGCCGGGGACGGGCTTCTCGGGGCTAAAGTTCACCACGAGTATGTAAGCCCCAGTACCCCAGTAGTCGGGCCCGAGCTCGAGCCTCGCCATCGCGACCGCAGGCGGGTGCTCCGCAAACACCGGGCGATACGTAGCGGCGCCCTGCGGGTCGTCGCGCGGGTTGAAGGGGAACGCGGCCTGCTCGAACTTGCGCTCCGCGGGGAGCGCGGGGTCGTTGCGGTAGTAGAGCGAGAGGTGGAGCTGAGGTGGGTCGAGGTCACGTCCGGGATCTTGGCCTTCTTGAGCAGGAAGCAGGCGAGCGTCGCGTTGATGAGCGACGCGTGGTGGAAGTCGATCCAGTGCGCGAGGTCGGCCCATGCGCGCGGGTTGCCGGAGAGTCGGGTGGCGCGGTCGCGCTGGAGCTTATGGTAGTTGCAGACGCGCTTGTGGCCCTTGTGCCAGTGCGCCTTTTGGCATGCTCTGGACTGCCAGTATGGAGGACGCGTCAGAAGTGTACATACACGGGGCAGGAAGTGAGAGGGTATGAGACGCACGCAGTATGTCGCGATGAAGCAGCCCGCGCAGCGCTGCAGTTTCCAGTCCGCGTCGCGCCGCTGCCTTCGCACCGACGCATGCGGAAGCAATTCTTGCAGTGGGCATGTGTGTGGAGTGGCTCGGCGTTGTGGAAGAGGCCGTTCTCGCAGTGAACGTGTCCGGGCGTGTAGATGTGCATTCTCGGTGGCGGATAGTGTGTGGTAAGTAGAAGTCGAGTCGGCAGGGAGACTCTGTGAATTTTAAATTTGAATTTGAATGCTGTAGTCGGCAGGACCCGAACGACAATTGATACCTCAGTCACGTCACATCTCTATCTACTGTTGAACGTTGAGCTATAACACGTACCTACGTATTGTCTGCAGCTGTTGGTCGGACTAGTTTGTGTGGCAATGGTTGTGGTGATGAACGTAGACAAGGATGAGTCCTCAAACATCAATGCTGAAACCGGAGTATGCCGAGAAGCCACGTGGCGCAGACGCCCATCCTTCACAAGGTCCTCCTTCATCCTCGCCAGCATGTCATGACTTCATCTCAGTAACGGCCTAGTGCATGGACCTCTGCTTTACCCGGACTCACTACTACATTGCTACGAAATCTTGGCTCAATAGATTGCCGTTACGCTGATTGAATGGGTTATTAAGTATCTGCTCATTGAGCAATAAGTATCGGAGCCTAGTCATTCTACGATGACTCAACACGATCCCCTCGGCCACTGATTTCAGTAAATATGGCGGTAATTGATCGTGAAAAGCTACAAGAGCTACTTTCCAACGGACTAAGTGTCATTATGCCGGCAGTACCTACTATCACTAACCCTTTCCGAGCTGAGTCTACACATGTCTTCGCCCAAGATCATGGATTCCAGGGCCCGGGTATGTCCTTGGAATATCGTGACGTCAAATGCTAACCTCCTACGGTATAGGCAGGCGGAAACGCGAGAACACCATCTGCAGCATCAGTCCCCAACGGTCCGCCAGCAAGCCGAACCCCACCGTCCAACGACTTCCTCAAGGGCCTCCTTCCCTCTCTTACTGGGGCTATCGAATCCGGTCCGCCTTCGCTCTCAGGCTCCGGAGCGTGAGCACTTGTGGCGCCTCGCGCGCGCCCACGCGAACGGGATCGAGAATGCGAGAGAGCAGAACGAGGGCCGTGGGGCCGAGTCAGGGTCTCTCGTCGGCGTCCACTCGTGGGCATAAACGCTGATGGAGGCGGCGGGATGGTGTCCATTGATTGATGCCACTGATGTGTATATTCGTGATCTTCAGATCTGCGCGTGCGGTAGGAGGGAGGTATGGTGGATATCATGGTTGTTACAGACATGATGTCCGACTCGGTAGGGGCAGGAGACGGAGGCGGAGGACATTCGGCAGCGGATGCGCGATGAGCAGCCGCTGCGCGCAACGTCGTTTGTGGAGTAGACGGTAACATTTCCTGGGATACAGGAATGCCATGGAGTGGGGGCGAGTGAGTCGAGCTTGAGGACATGATATTCTCACATCCTATTGTGGCGTCCGCTTGTTGGCGGCTAGATTGCTGGCTCTGGTGGTGAAGATTCGGGAGCTCTTGTAGAATCGCGTGCTTAATGAGCGTGGGACGGTATATCCGTCCGTCATTTGGCCTGAGTGTCGTAGTTGCTGGAAAGGGTGTGGTATTCTCTAAGGCTGTCGTCTGTGTAGAATGACGTTGAGAGGCTCTCGGATCCTCCTCTATGCGGAGACGGGATGCGAACGTTGGTTTGCGAGAATCCTACGCAGTACAACACTACTCACCAGCTTGTGTGAAGTGATGTCTGAGTGGACTCAAGATTTTATTGTAAATCCATGCCGCAGAATATGACGCTATGACCACAATCCATATTCCTGCGACTACCGTTGAAGAGAGTTAGTAGTCGACACATAAGCGCAAATTGAGCTCACGCGGGTGGTGCACATACCAACATATGCGACAATACGGCTTATGTCATGAACGGTGTTAGATGGCATTCGACAGAGGCGGAATTATCTGTAGGCAAGGGAGTGTGCAAGTGGTGGTAGCGGGAGGGGGCCAGGGGCTTAGGCTGTTCCTACCACCGTGCACCAGTAATAGCTCAACGGTCTCACTCCGCCGCTGTCTTGGTCGTATCAAACCATAAAGTTGTTGTTCAACAGATGGCCATGCAGCACTGTATGCCTGGGCGGATCCCCTGAGGCACTCGGTGATTGTGGCTCGTGCATACTATCAATGACTCAGTCTCCGGCTTCGAGTACATAGCGAGAACGTACCAGTATGTCCACATCGTGCATTGAACGACGTAAGTGTCCCTCGCACTCCAAGGTAGCTCGGCGAGAGTGCAGCGATCGAGTGAGGCGCCATCGAGTCTATCTGACGTACATCATCATCATCGAAGTTATCATCACGAGAGGAACAGGTCAGTGTTCTCCCGCTCGAATCGTTGCTTCCTCATTCATACACGGCGTCTGCTAGTACAGGTTCCGTGTGCTCAGCGACACTCGTGTGCGGACTCGGCTCCTCAAGTCCAGCAGACGCGTTCCGAATTTGAAGCTCTCTCGCGCGAGAGCGGGAAGTCCCGGACGTGCGCGGTCCTCGAGGCTTGCTCGCCCTCGGTCTGTCGCCCGTCGGGAAAGATGAAGGAGACCCCGAGAGGCCCGCCGCGCTGTAACGGGGCAGAGGTGAGTCATCCGCGAAGTCGAGGCCTGAGCCCCTCGTGCGGTAGGAAGGGGGGAGAGTCGAGGTTGTCATGACAGACGGCGCGTATTCCGTGTTGGCCGAGGGCGAAGATGGCGCCCCTGCGCGAGGCACAACCACCTGATCATCGTCCGTTGCGACGTGACTCCGCGCACCGGGTGTATTGGGAAGAGCGGCAGAAGGCGGAGGTGTGAGAGGGCGTGCGTTGAAGGAAATGTGGCTGTGATACGATGTGCGAGCAGGCACAGTCGCATGGTTAGGGTCAGCTACGGCCTGCGTAGCGGGAGGGGTGGGAGGTGGGCGAGGACGATCGAGGGTGCGAGGGGATTCGAGGCCTATCATGTCTGGCAGAGGCTTTGCAGGTTGCTGGAGAGATGGTTCGGGCATCCGAATCCTCATGTTTGCGTTCGGTGATATGAGCTTTTGTGAGCGGTCAACAGTTGCCGCCTCTGTGTCCTGGAGTTTGTCTCCGCTCCACATGCCATCTCCGCGCAATATTCTTAGCCTTGATAGCTCTACCTCGACTTCGTTATCGGAATGGTCGCGGACTCTGCCTCGCACGACTTACTGTAGCGAAGCTTCAGCTGACGTATGGGCCAGCCTGTGAGGATAGAAACCACCACAAAGACGAACAGAAGTCCTGCTCCTGTAAGCGGTGGGGACGTCATCGTCAATTGAGGGTGGTCCCATTGGAGGCATTCGACGACACTCACCTGCAGCCAATACAGCAATTGCCGCATTCTGTCTATCGGATGACATCCAGCCGGGGACCGTTGACAGAGAGCGTGGGGACAGCCGATTGTGGTGGGACGCGGGACGCGTTCACGGTCAACAGGTGGAGAATCTTTCTAGGATGCAGGAGAGGCGACTAAGTAGGAGGGACCGCGTGAGAGCGAGTCTGTTCCGAGAAATTGATTCCTGAAGCTTGATAATGCGAACCTTGATAGATCTGTTGTTGTTGTACTATTTGAGAACCGCGAAGTTGTGACTTAAATCATCATCATGATGGTCGAGCGATAGTGTGAAGCGCGCGGATGAGACACCAGGGCGAGGAAGATGTTCTTTCTGTAGCAATGCAGTGACTAAACGGGCCGCGGTACTTTCCGCCGAGATGTTGTAAGCAAATGATATCGCTCGCTGTGATGAGTGCAATTTGGAATCAGAGTGAGCATAAGGTGAGCGTCGGGATGGTAAATGAATATATTTTCTCACACGAGAGCCGCCACAGTCATGTCGTTTGGGACTCCCAAGCGCTGTTTCACCGTATAACAGAGTAAGTAATCATTCAAAGCGCGAAGAAACACTGACATTATCCCTGCTCTACTTGAAGGGATAGTCTGGTGGCAACGCGAGAGGTCCCTCCTCTGGATTAGCGCCCAAAGGTCCGCCAGCGAGCCGAATCCCGCCATCCAACGACTTCCTCAGAGGCCGCCTGCCCTCTCTAGCTTCGGGTTTCCGAGTCGTATACAATCCACCGTCGCTCTCTTGACCGTCCGCACCATTGCCGCCCCCCGCGCGCGCACGCGAGCGGGATCGAGAATGCGACCGAACAGAACGAGGGCCGTGCGGCCGAGTGAGGGTCTCCCGTCTCCGTCCACTCGTGGGCATGAACGCCGACGGAGGCGGCGCAATGGTGTGGATCAATTGGCCATGTAGATGAACGTTGATAAGTCTGATAGACGTCAGCCTGGGGTGTCGGCGTCGGTCTGTGAAGGGTGCGTGAGTCCGGCCTGTGCGTGCACGAGGGGAGTCGAGTGGTAAGGGTGAGAGTGTGTGTAAGGGAGTGTGGTGGAGAGAGAGAGTGTGTGTGTGTATGTGTGGGACGATACTAATACGAGCGGGCGACGATCGAGATACCGAGCGCGAGATGTGGAGCACGAAACGAGACGAAAACGAGCGACGAGGATCGGACTAGTGCGAGGTAAATGTGGGGAGAGAGAACCCATGTATTGAGATGCTAGCTACGAGTATATGAGCACGTACGAGCGTCCGTGGCCAAGAGCGAGAGGAAAGAACTCGAAACCCGGCTAATACTAAACGAGCGTCTAAGCTGCCAAATGCGGCGAAGCCACGAAAGCACGTCGCGCGAGGGAACGGGAGGGACGGAAATGACTAGAAAACTACCATAGATGTATCGTAGGGTATGCGGTAAGAGGTCGCGATGTAAAACAAACGAACGCGGATGTGAGATGGAGATGGGGAGTGGTCTGGATGGACGGTGCACGGTGGCGCGCGCGGAGCCGAGTCGCTAAACGTCCGGAGGTCGTCCGTGGTCGAGTGCGAGGCCGTCTGTACACGTGCAGCGGTGCGCGGTGCGCATCACCCCCTCCCAACTGAGATCTGGACCGTCCACGGTCCTCAATCCGCCGTCGGAGTCCGGTGCGTCGCGCCGTTGCGTCGTAGCTCGAGTCGTGCGTCGGCGTCGGGTCCGTGCGATGCGAATGGAAGTCGAATGTCGAGCAAAGATGCGCCGGGATGCTGGGTCGCAAACGCGCCGAGTTTGCCATGCCGCGAGAATGAGCTGTCGTACCTGCCGCCCCTTCGGCTCTCGCGCGAAGTGGTGCTGCCGCTGAACTTGCTGGACGTCGTGTGGTTCGCCGAGAAGGTCGAAAATGGGGTCGTGGTGGCTGAGATGCTCGAACATCGCTTGTGCGACATGCTCGGCTGGCATGCAATGGGACGGCGGGCTCTCGTCTGGCGGCGGGCGCTCACGGGTGTCCTGCTGGTAGACGTCGAGCGAGACGGATGCGGGGAAGGGCGGAGGCTGGTTGTCTGTCGCGTCAACGGGCTCGGAGCGCTCGATGTCGTGGACGTCGTCTGAGCGGTCGTCGGCTTCTTTCGAGTGCGCTTGAACCATTTGCGGCGCGATGCCAGAGACGGGGACCTGTACGTCTTGACCGGAGTCTGCCAGAGGGCGCGAAGCCGCGGAGTCGAGATCTAGGGATAGCGCGAAGGCTGAGATGGGGTGTGGCGACGCGGCTGCGTGCGGACTCGAAATGGTGGGGGTAGGCTGCTCGGAGACTTGGGCAAAATGTTCTGTTGTCGGCGCGGAGTCGTCGGGTGCGAGAGACTCTTCGGAGGGCTGGGATGCTTCCTCGTCGCTCACTTCCGTCGCACGGCTGTCGTACTGCTGCTCGGCCTCGTCGTCTGCGCGCGAATACGCCTGTATACGCTCTATGCGCGCGCTGGCGGTCTCTGCTGCCTCCTCGGCGACGCAACGCCAAAGCTCCTGTGCGCGGTCCCGCTCGAGGGCATAGAGTTCTTCGCGAATGGCTTGAATCCGTCGCTCGAGGTAGAGGTCGTCGATTGTGCCGTCGGCGACAAACTCGGGCTGGCGCGTCGAGATCGCGGCCAGATACGCGGGGACTGGATGCGTGGCTTCGAGCAAACTCGGATGACGAGACGGGGAGTGCTGTGGAATGGAGGGAGGCGTCGTCGGAGCTGCTGCTGCTGCCGGTGCCGGCGCGCTGAGCTGGTCGTGGAGTTGTGAGAACCTGTTTGCCATGGTGCGAAGCGCGGTAACGACCTCGATCTCCTGTGCGGCTGTGGAGGACGAAGACGACATGAGCGTGGGAGGAGCGGCGGATGACGCGAGAGAACTAGCATGGTGAGGGACTGGGGGAGCAATAGACGCGTCCATGATGTGTTGCGTCGCGTCCGAGACCTGCTGGATCGAGTACTGCTGGCGGGGATAGCGCACGTGCGCGGCCGTGAGCTGCAGTCGTCGAAAGACTTGGGCGCGTAGGTCTTCGGGGAGACCCTGCATGAACAGGAAGTCGCGGTCATCTTCTCGGAGGTAGCCGGTGCGTGTGAGGACTGCTGCTATGTCTCGGAACTTGCGGCTATAGTCGGCGAGGTCCTTGCGAGTGCGGAAGCCGGCTTGCGCGGTGCTCGAGACAAGGTCTTCAAGGTCTTCGACGGTAAAGAGCAGCCGGCCATCGGTGCCGACGTACTCCGCCAAAATCGTCCTCTTGAAATCCGCGTAAGACGTGGACGGGTCGCTGAACTCCGGGAGACTGCGCCAAAAGCTGCGCTCGGAATCGGGGGCGTACCGGAGAGCGTGTCGCTTCTTGTCGAGATCGGACTGAACGCCGGCGAGCTCGAAGCAGTACTCGAGGTCGTCGAAAAAGCCTAAGATCGAGCGGGGGTGAGCATCCGGATCAAACGTCGGAGCGCCGGGGCCTCGGAGTGGCATCCGGAATGATGTCATCGTGGACTCGAGCTGAGGGGGAGCGAGACGGAACGGAGAGGGAACGAATGGGTTCGAGGGGTCTGCGATCGGAATCGGACTAGGGATAGACGAACGGAACTAGGGGAGCGAGCGTGGGCGATGCGAGATGGGAGATGGGAGATGCGGATGAATGGATGGGGGTATCCAGGAGGGATGGAAATGCAAGAGAGAGTGGGATATAGTAATGAGGGGACTCGCCAGGTGTAGAGACACGGTCTTGAGCGTAATGCTTGGACCCTCGCGGTGGGCTCCAAATGATAAGTCTGATAGACGTCAGCCTGGGGTGTCGGCGTCGGTCTGTGAAGGGTGCGTGAGTCCGGCCTGTGCGTGCACGAGGGGAGTCGAGTGGTAAGGGTGAGAGTGTGTGTAAGGGAGTGTGGTGGAGAGAGAGTGTGTGTGTGTGTATGTGTGGGACGATACTAATACGAGCGGGCGACGATCGAGATACCGAGCGCGAGATGTGGAGCACGAAACGAGACGAAAACGAGCGACGAGGATCGGACTAGTGCGAGGTAAATGTGGGGAGAGAGAACCCATGTATTGAGATGCTAGCTACGAGTATATGAGCACGTACGAGCGTCCGTGGCCAAGAGCGAGAGGAAAGAACTCGAAACCCGGCTAATACTAAACGAGCGTCTAAGCTGCCAAATGCGGCGAAGCCACGAAAGCACGTCGCGCGAGGGAACGGGAGGGACGGAAATGACTAGAAAACTACCATAGATGTATCGTAGGGTATGCGGTAAGAGGTCGCGATGTAAAACAAACGAACGCGGATGTGAGATGGAGATGGGGAGTGGTCTGGATGGACGGTGCACGGTGGCGCGCGCGGAGCCGAGTCGCTAAACGTCCGGAGGTCGTCCGTGGTCGAGTGCGAGGCCGTCTGTACACGTGCAGCGGTGCGCGGTGCGCATCAACGTACTCGTGATCTTCCGACCTGCGCGAGCGATAGGAGGGAGGTATGGTGGATGTCATGGTTGTTACGGACATGACGTCCGACTCCCGGGTAGGCGCAGGAGACAGGGGCGGAGGGTATTCAACAGGTGGTCCACCGGACGCGTGTTCAGCAGCTGACCGCAAGGTCTTCGGTGGGGTAGAGATCAACGGTCTTTGGGAGACAGGGCTGTCACGGACTGGGGCTGAGTGAAGTGAGCGCGAGGATGTAAGATCTGGAGTCCTGTAGCGTTGTAGGCTTGTCGGGGGCTAGAGCGCCCCTGGTAGTGCATATATGGGAGCTCTGGAAGAGTCGCTGGCTTTATGAGCGAAGGAGTGTCGGTCTGTCCGTCTTTGGGTCTCGGTGTCGCAGCTGAGGGCAATGGTAATGTATCCTTCGAGGGTATTTTGAGTGGGGTACTTGACGAGAGACGTTCAAACAAGGGTCTCGGATTGTTCCCTATGCGGAGATGAGATCCGGACGTTGGTTTCACAAGACCCCACGCAGCAGAACATAACTTACCAGCTCGCGCGAAGCAACGCCTGAGTCGACTGACGAGCTTGATGGCGATGTACGACGCTATGACCACAATCCAGAACCCTCCGACTGCGGAGGAAGAGTTAGCTTTATCTCGAAGACCTGAGAAGGACGCGAAGCCCGCGCGCACATACCAACACAAGCGAGGGAGATCAGACCATAGACGGTGTCCGACGGCATGAGTCGGACGGATGTCGAGTCGTCTGTAGACAAGAGACTGTGCAAGTGGTGGTGGTAGTGCCAGCGGGGGCCGTTGCTACTTCGATACCGACGCGCACCAGTAATAGCTCCAACGGTCTCTCTCGGTCGCCATCTTGGTCGTATCAGACGCGCTCCACATTGCTGTTCAACAGATGGCCATCCAGCGCATTGTTCCTGGGCGCATCGCCGCCTGAGGCCTTTGGTGTGCGTCAGTCACCCGAGTCGTGCATGGTGGCAGTCGTCTACAGCGAGAAAGTACCCGGATGTTCATATCGTGCTTCAACAACACGAAGCTTTCGCCAATAAGGCATGTCCGTTGCCCTTGGATGGGAAGTACATAGGTGAGCAGCGCTCAGGCTGGTATGAAGCGATCCTGAGCCTATCGGACGTACATGATTATCACTGTAGTGATACTGAATGCCCAAGTCGGCGATCTTCGGCTCGAATAGTTCCATCTACTCCCTCATTCACATCCAGCTTCTGCTCCGGATTTTGTGTTCTCTGCGGGGTCTGATTTCGCGCTCGGCTTCTGAAGTCCAGCAGACGCGTTCCGAATATGAAGCGCTCTCGCGCCCGGGCGGGCACCCGACGCGCGCGGCCCCTGGGGCTTACTCGCTCGCTGACGGTCACTTGTCTGTGTCTGGAAGGAGGAAGGCGGTCCTGACAAGCCCGCGGTGCTATACCGTGGCAAGGGTGAATAATTTAGCTCTGAGCGCCTCGTGCGGTAGGAAGGTGGGAGAGTGGAGGACGTCATGACAGAAGGCGCATAGTCAGTGTTGGGCGAGGGCGACGGTGGCGTTCCTGTGCGTGGCAGAACCGGCTGATGACCGTCTATTCCAACGTGACGAGTTCGCTCGTCGTATGTATTGGGTTGAAGAGCGGAAGAAGGCAGAGGGGTGAGAGCGTGTGCGTTGGAGGGGTCCGAGGGGATGGGGTTTTGATACAACGTGCGAGCGGCCACAGTTGCATCAGCAAGATCGGCTGTGACCTCGAATGCTGGACTGGTGGGACTTCGGTGAGAGGGGTCAGGACGTATCATGGATGGGAGTGGCCTCGCAGGGTGCCGGAAAGATCGCGCGCGTGTCGGGACCGTCGCGTTTGCGTTCAACGGTAAAACGATCTTGTGGGAGCTGTCAGAGGTCGCTGCCTCTGTGGTATGTGGCTTAGTTCTGCCACTCCGCGGGCCATATATGCGTATGATTGGTGGACCTGGTAGCCTGTCTACCTCGACGTCACTGCCAGAACGGTCGCGGAAGGATTAACAGACTTACTATAGAGAAGCTTCAGCTGGGATACGGGCCAGCCTGTGAGGAAGTAAACCACCGCCAAGACCGACAGAAGTACTCCTACTGTAAGTCATGGAGACATCATTTAGTGTAGACGCATTGGAGTCATTCAACGACTCTCACCTACAACGAAGGCAGCGATCGCCGCACCCTGTCGATCGGACGACATTCAAGGATGGAAAGAGCGTTGACAGAGAGCGAGAAGCAGAGCGTTATGAACCTTGGCGCCGAGCGGGGGTGGGGCGTGGCAGAGTGACTCGCGGGGACTGCGCGCTGGCCCCGGAATGCCCGCCTTCGGGTTACAAAGACGGGAGATGCATCATGGTCGTACGAACAACGGCAGTACCGCCGGGGATGTCGGAGACATGTAAGGCAAATTTGACTGACGGCGTAGGCTTGAATTCGTTATGATGCGCTTCGTTGTCCTGATGATTAAGTGAACTTACTAGAGTCCATTTGGTGCAGAGCTTCAGGCTGCCAGTGGTCCGATGTGGGGAAACTCAAGGTCAAGCGGAGGAGCCCGCACTCCAAGTCAAGCGCGAATAACCGAAGACGTCCAGCGCAGGGGCCCCTACTGGCTAATTGTGAGCTGTACGCCTATGAGATGAGCGGGCTGAACTGACCTTTAGTAGTAGCTCTCCCGACGGCCCGCGGCCGAGCGATCTTCAAGTTGGCCAGGCTATTCATCCTATATGTAAGATACTGAGCAGTTGAAGGTCACTGAGTTCCGCAAGTGTCCCCACAAGAGGATCAAAATTTGCATGAAGTGCCAACTGGCAGAGGAAAACACAGGCGGGGCCGTGGAGTCACACTGACAGTCGAACGAGAGTGACGGACACCACGTGGTCGGACGGTCACACTCAATAAGTGACAATCGGCGCTTATGCCTGTAACCTGTTGAACTTGTCTTAGTCGCCATCCTCAGCCAGCCTGCTGAATCTTTGCGTCCTGGACCATCGCGTATCGGGGGCTTCAATGTCTCGTCGTCTGTGTTACTATACACAGGTAAGAGCATGCTATCAACATACCCATAAAATATTTGGCTCAATCAACAGTCCAGACGCGTTCAGAACTCATAGTCGTCAACAAGGCCACCGAACACTCATAGGATGCCTTCAATCATCAAAGTACGACGAGGGCTGCGACGTATCACTGTCTCTCGCAGCTAACAGCTGACTCCTACCTCCTGTCCTCGCCTCGGCTCTCGACGGACCCCCCGCCCGGCGAAGATCACCATCGAAGGACTTCGCGGACCTGGGCATCCTGCCCGCCTGCCCCCGGCCATCCGCGTTGGCCGATGGCCCACCCACTCGGACGTCTTCGTGCCTCGCCAGATCCGCGCTATCGGAAAGACCGCGAAGGAGCTGCCCTCGGGGCGGTGATGCCGACAACGACAACTCCTGTGGCCTGATGGACCTGGATGCTGAGCGCGAACGCATGCCTCTACGTGCGGCGGGTGGAGATGCAGGTACGCTGTCACCCTCTCTGAACCTTCCTACACGTGGCGAAGCGTATACTGGGCGTGGTGGGGATGCGGGTGGAGACCTGTCTGCGAGAGCGGGCTCGGATGGGCGACGGCGGGGGGTGCTGGGCGGAGTGGTCTGGAGGTCGGGGAAAGGTCTAAGCGCCCGGTATGACGCCTTTCGTGATCCGAGCACAGTCTTTGAACCCTCTCCCGCCGTTTCGGCCTCGGAGATCGTGATCGGAGGGAGGTCAACGACCCCTGCGCGTGTCTCAACGACTTCGTTCCCTCCCCTGTCGGTCACGGCCCTCCTCTCTTCGTCTTCTTTGTGCTCGTCTCGGAGGGTGGACGTCGCTAGTCGTGACGTTTCATGGGTCTTGAGATATGCCGGAGAAGGCGGGGGTAGCAGGATCGTGCTCGAAGGTGGCGAGGCGGGGTCTGGCGATGGAGAGCTCGCGCTCAAGCTCTGAGCGCGATAGAACGCTTCATACGTGCTGAACGTCTGGGTGGGCGTGCAGACGACGTCGGGCGTGTCGCTTAAGTCGCCCGGCTTAGTGTTCGGGGGATGAAGCGAGTTGTACGACGCCGACGTCGCCGCCGTGAACTTCGTGTCTCGGTCGTATACAGCCGTGGTTCCCGTTTGCAACGACTCCCCTTCCCACCTGTACGACCTCGGCGCGGGCGAGTAGTTGAGAAGCCGCATGCCACCTGAAGACGGTTAGACTCGACTCTGGCCTCTCCGGGTCGTGCATAGGGAGCGCCGGACGACGTACTGGGAGGTCGGAACAGGTCCTCGGGACTCGCGCCTTTCCCGCCCTTCTCCTCCCCCATCTTGCGCCGGAGCCGACGCACGGAAACGCATTGGTACAGGATGATTGCTAGGAGAATCAGGATGACGCCCGACTCTCCGAGCACGACGAACATAAGCTTGGAGTTCAGGAGCGAGTTCATGCTCGAGCGTGAGGCTTGAGCACTCAGCTGAGCGAGTCGTGGCAGATAAGAGATGGGATTGGGATTCGACCAAACTGCGAGCAACAGGGCGGTATGGACCCTCGCGTCGAGCGGGGTTAGCGGGTTGGCGGGAGCGGGGCGGGTGGGTGGCAGGGCGGCTCGCGGGGACTGCGCGCTGGCCGCGGAATGCCCGCCTACAAGTTACATAGACAGCGGCAGGGAGGGACCTCGAGATGCATCACGGTCGTACAGAGACCGCACCGCCTAGGATGGAAGCGCGAGAAGCCCTCAGTCACTAGAACCGGCCGCGCAGCGTTCTGACGGGAGACTCGAGAGGAGTCTGGAAGTGAGGTGCAGGTGCCCGTTCCGGACCGAGGCGCATTCCAGCGCGACGTGGAGATAATCAGGAAGCGGTGTCGCGTACTGGAGGCTGCCAGCTGTGCGGGCTACTACCTGCTACTACTAATGCTATGTGGAGCACTCGTCAAGGGGTTCTCGACAGCCGCTTGATACTCTGCTGTCGCATCCATGATATTATGTTTCATTTCCGTGCGCGGCTTTGCTGTCTTGCGCGACTGTGGACAAACGGTCGTTGACATTGCTCGATGGCCCTCCCCCCCTCCCGAACCCCGCATTAAGTAGCATCCCACGAATGCTTGCAGCCATTAGTGCGCAGCGCATGAGAATCGCAAGAGGAACGTGATCCTGCTGGGACCGCGAAGCCTCCCCTTCAATATTCAATCTTTGCTTCCAGGAGTTTCGCACGGGCCGCGCCTTTGTCTGATAGAGTTTCGTCGCAGGCGGCGCTGCGGACATTCAAGCTGAGCTCGTAGAACAGCGCAGTCATTGATAGCAGGGGCGACCGGCCATCGGGTACCCGTATTGCTCCCACTCGCCGCACTGTAGACTCTCTCGTCCCCAGACACAGCAAGTCTCGAGCAGCTCGAGTGCGGTATTTATCACCGCGCCATTCTGCCCATCGCCCGCGTCCGCGATCCGTCCCCCGCATCTCCACGCATCTTCCTGTCAGCGCGCGCTGTCTCTGGCCTTCCTGCGCTCTGCATAGCAGAACGCCAACCCTACAAGACCCAACGATGGGAAGGAACGAAGAGGACTCCACTTCGACGCACCTTCGGTGAGTATTCCCCATGTGGTCGGGACGAAGCCGGATGCAGACCGACTGACCTTCGCGAATCCCAGGTCGATGCGCGTTCTGCGTCCCACCGTTCGGCTAGACGCGTTCTTGAACTTCGTCGTCGTCGCTGCCAGGCGGGCGTGGCAGAATGGTCGACCTGCCAGGGTGGTGGACATTGACCGGGTGGGAGGGATATAGCGCGAGTCCGGCAACTCAACTCGGTGCGTCCGTCCGATTTGATGCGGCGATGTCCTACTTCAGGCACGGCGAGTAAGTTGGGGAATCTCCTCGTTGGGCTCATCCGGCGCGCGGGACCCAAGGCGGGGTTGGCCAAGTCCTCCGCGACGGCTCGAAGTTGACTGAGTTTGCGAGCTGCGGGTGAAGGGGGAGAGCATGTGACCGAGGTCGCCGGTCGCAGGAGTCAGGCCTCAGGAGGAAGACGAAGCTCGCGTTGATTGTTGAGATGTCAGAAGGTTAGCATGTTGGTGTGAACGAACGGTTCATGTTATAACGCGGGTACCCACAGTCGGTGTGCGTTCAAGGCCACAGAAGTTCGAGTGTGACCGTTCGTGTCATCACGTCTCTCTCAGAGTTGCTTATCGCATCAAGCTCATGCCACGAGACATGCTGCCATGCGAGCGGAGCAGCAACGCACTCGATCGTGGACTCCCGAAAACATGGCGCTGGGGAGAGATGGTACGTACAACCATTCGATTCAGGTGCGGAAGATGCACTCGAGCACGCTCCGATCCCTTCGCCGTATTGCAGCCTGCTGGCTAGGCTCTCCATTATTATAATTGACATCACCTACCAGTCTGGGTGGAGAGACCTAGATACTGCGAGATGTGAGCTGCGCGATGACGATGTGGTATACATTTCGTGAGAACGTCCTGAACTGTTCAAGGTTTAGAATCTGCGCGCTCTGGACGAATGATGGTGCACATTAGGGTCGTGCGTGTAGACGGCTACGTACGGTATGGTTGGGTTGTACAGAGCTTGTATGCTAGAAGGTACAATACGCGGGGGAATCCGGACCGAGGGTCGAACCCGTACAGTAGCTAAAAGGTAGACGATACAGCGTTAAATATATGGAGAATAAGTTCGTGATGCTGTGTTCGAGCCAAATGTCATGATGAAGCCTGAACACCTGCAATGAATGGATGCGATACGGCGTTGCTGTTGACCCTGTACCCTAGTCCCGCGCTGCACATCCCTCCGACAGGTTTGGAAAACGAGATGGTAGAGGGCACCTTTGACGGTTCTCGATAGTGGAGATCTGGAGATGCGGTCACAGGGGCGAGCTCGCGGTGTATTGCGGCGTGACGTGATGAGAGACGACGGATACTCTGTGCGTCCGCACGAAGACTGGAGAGAGCGGAGTGATAGTTTGGGCTCTTATGAGCTCGGACTTGTCATTGGATGGAGGGAGGGGAGACGAGTGAAGTTCGGACGGAGTTGTGGGGCAAGAGAATGTGGACTCGCGTTCCTTTGGCGTTGTAGGCTGTGTGAACCTTGGAATGTCTGCCACCGAGTATGCGCTCTCCATGTCCTGGGCGTAGATGCTAGAGAGCCCCCTCTCTCGGCTGTACAGGCTCACTTAAAACGCGAAATGAGATTCGTACGGCCACGGATCCATGAATAGTGCAACTCACCAGAGTACTTCGTGCGCAGTTGCTTCAATGTCCGGCGTCGCCACCAGTAGATGCCGATGACGATGCATAGCACTACCACCACCAGAGCGACCTCGATGCAGATTTGGTATACCAGGCTCATCGTGAAGAGCGAGGGGCGTGTAGGTTATAAGCCCTTAGACTCTAGCCGAAGGTGCGCAGGAGGGGGAGAGGACAAGGAATGGACATGGTGTCCAGCGCGCAGAAATATCCAGAGCCGCAGGAGACCGGAGGATGGAAAGAACACGATGCGGCCGGAGCGACGAGGCGCAGACGCGTCTATCTGCGCAAAAAGAAGCACAGCTGAGACGCTTGCACTGGTACTACCAACGCCGACGTCTGACATCGGAACTCCCTCTCGACAGTTGGACAGATGAATGGTATGATCATCTAAGACGAGCCTCCCGCAACGATGGTTTGTACCTCATACACTAAAAGAGCTTCTCAAGTAGAGCGTCATGTTTCGTCCGTGTTATATGAAGGAGGCCGCGTCGAGCCTTCATGCTCAGTGCCCATCGAGACCCGTACAGGCTCTGCTCGAGCTCCCATAGCTGAGCTTTCAACCAGTCGGACTCCACCGTCTGACAAGCTCTTGAAGCCATATCCTACTCGCATCTCGGTTCTCCGCCTGCTGCGTGCATCGCTAATTCCTGGCGCTAAGGTCGTTCTGTCATCCGGACCTGCCGGAGGCATCTGTCCATCTGCATCTTCAGTTGCAAGAAGAGCGCTTGCTTGACGAGAGATGTTGTTCTGTTCATATGCGGAAGGGGGTATACGCGGAGAGCCGTCATAGTAGTGGGAAGGGAAAAGAGCAGGTGGATGCTGCAAGGGATCGAACAGGGAGTGCCGAGTGTGGTAGGAGGGAGGAAGGGTCGACGACGTGCGGGCCGACATCCCATCATCCGAGTATGAAGTCATGTTGTTCGTAGGTGCGGCGTCCTGCGCAATGTGTATGTTTGATGCTGAAGTAGTTAGGCCTGTTTCACTGTCGCCGCGAATAATCGCGGTAGGTCGCGAGTTGTGGACGGCATACGGCGGGGAGCGTATCATATCCGCATCCAGAGAAGTGTCGGCAGTTGGGTACCTCAATGTTGAGAGACTTGAGATGCTCAAGGGGTTGGGAGCAAAGTACGGACTCTGGGGCTGAAGAGGAGTGGGTGAATGAATAATGCCTCGAGACGTTGGGGAAGTGAACGAGGCAGTGAGTTGAGGGGACCCCTGTGCGACCTCGTCTCGAAAGGGATTTTCTACTGTCTCGATGTCGGCTGAGCCGCGGGACAACTGCGGGTGGTTGTGGAGCGTCGTGTGTGGTAGCCCGGGGATCACGGGCGCAGGCCAGGGCGAGGTAGACGAGAATGCGGACACAGACGCAGCGCCTGACGGGATCCTTGTGCGGGGTAAAGAGCAGGCTATGCGCCGATGGGACGTTAGTCGCTTCGGAGGCCAGTGTATGCAAGATCTGACGGATACTCACCAAGAGGAGTGATGAAGACATCGCGCTCCGCCGTCTGGAGTACCTGCATCGCGATCCTCCGTTCGCGCTGTCTCTTCCCCGTCGAGTCCTGCCCTCCATCTTTCTTGGGCCGTGGAGCGCCGTACCTGAAGCCGAAGAATGTCCCCGACCCCAACCTGCCTCTTGTGCGCATCCAAAGGAGTACGCCTGATGCGACCAGTATGGTACCGATGACAGCAATTGAAACACCAGAGATAGTCATGATCGTTGAGGATGAATCGTCGAGGACGGGTCCTAGCGTGGCACTGGCTGTCACAATGATGGTGCCATTGCCGACGACAGTGTCATCGGTAGGACTGGGAAATATCAAGGTTGTGAAGCCTGTGAGCTCGGATTGGCGGGGCTGGTGGTGGTGGAGAACGTCGGAGACGGGAAGGGTTGGAAGGGGGAAGTGGGGCATGGCTCAGCGCTGAGCACCGGAGTCGAAGCAGTCTCACTCCCGGCCTCGCAGATAAATGTCGAGAGAGTGTCGTTCGCCAATATCAGCGGCCGCGTCCTCTGGGCCTAGTATTAGTAGTCTACAGTCCCAATGTTTGCTATATGTCACAACCGCTGCTACCATCGATCTCAGAGCTCGCAGACTGACAACAACTGCGATTCGTACTTCGACGGCATCTTCGTAGAAGCAAGAGCGAGAGATATCCAGCCACTCAATCTATCGCGCATCGTGTGGATGTGGAACCCATCTGGGTCGTCAGCCTCGCTGCTGGCTTCCACAGTTTGCTAGATAAGTAATTCAGGGTCCAACCGTTCGCGCATCTCACAATCTCAAGGCACGTAGTGCTCATGCCGCTCCGGAATAGTACATCGGATCGGGCATCACCGCTCATCCGTTCTGTACGAAGGCGGTCGCGTCGGGGTCTCATGGGGGTCCGTGGAAGGCCGTCCGACTGGGGCTGCATGATGCAGTGGTCCGCCATCTAGACGGACACCACCGTCTAGCGACTGCTTGGGACCGTGTCCGACACGCCTCTCGGTCCTGCGCCTGGGACGCTCGCCAGCTACCGCTGACATCAACGCGCGTGCCTCGCTGCCCCGAGACTCCGGGGGCATCTGTCCATCTCCTTCTCGCGGCGCTTCGCTCGCAAGAGCGCTAGCCCGACGAGAATGAGTCGCGTTGCGTTGGTACACGGAAGGAGGCATGCGGGGAGAGCTGTCGTCTTCGTGCATCGGTAGAGGAGGAAGAGCGTGCTGGAAAGAATCGAGCAGGGAGTGTCGAGTGTGGTAGGAGGGAGGGAGGGTCGACGAAGTGTGGACGGACATGCCGTCATCGGAGTCGGAAACCATGGAGACCCGAGCGCGTCGAGCGCGCTTGGACGCGCCGACTCTTTGGGTATGTTCCGCCTTTTCAGAATCGACAGCGTTGTGCACGCCGGTGGGTGCGCTGTCCGGCGCACGGCGCATATTCGATGCTGACGTGGCCACGCTCTCTTCGCTGACTCGGCGATTGACCGCGGTGAGTCGCGAGTTGGGGACCGCAGAACGCGGCGGGGAGCGTATCACATTGTCATCCGCTGGTGTATAAGCAGTGGGGTACCTCGGGATAGAGGGGCTTATGGGGCTCGAGGAGTTGTGTACGATGTAGGGACTGGGAGGCTGAGACGAAGGAGAAAGATGGGAGTCCGAACTAGGTATCAAAGGAGCGGTCGGGGAAGCGAACGAGCCCGTGAGTTGAGGGGACCACTGGGCGATCTCGTCTCGGAAAGGATTCTCTGCTGTCTCTATGTCGGGTGGAGGATTGGTACGGTGCCCTCGTCTTGTCGATGCATCGGGAGAGCTACCTTGGGGGACCAGGTGGTGAGTTCCAGTGCAGTAGTGACGTGGAATGACCACCTTCACCTTGTGACCGTCTCCGCTCCTTCACACCTCCCCCACAGAAGAAGATGTTGATCGTACCAGCTACAAGAAGCAGACCTATGACGCCTGCTATCGCCAAGATTGGAATATACTTGTTCGGGGTGCTGGATGTAATGCCCATGGCTGAGGAGGGAGGGCACGACGCTGAGGAGCAACGGTTCGAGAGCGAGAGGGTCGGGGGGAAAGTTATGAGCAGCCGAGAGTCGAGTTCATTCGTGATGTGTCGTCCTGCAAGGCCGGCAACGATGTTCGTGTAAGAAGGAGATTTGTTTCCGGGAGCTGTGCATGGCGCGCTCGGGCCGCGTAGCCCACTGCCGCCGCCACCACGGCGCGTTACGATGATCATGTTATTGAGATGACCACGCGGACGTGTCAGAGGGAGGCGCGTTCTCGTTGCTGCCGTGGGTGCGTAGCAAGATGAGTCCCAGAAGAATGTAGGTTCTCTGTTGATCAGCCCATCAGTACTGCTCGACAGATAGAGACAACGGTTCATAGACGTTTGACCATCTCTCGTATTTAGGGAGATAGCTTCGACTCGTCGAGGCGAGATCTAACCCATACGGTGCTGGCATCTCAGAACTGCTGCCAGTGTAAGGCTTCTGGTTGTTCAGTATGCGTCGGCCAGGCACGCATCCAGCATTAGTAGTCCGCCTTCGTAATGCGGCGTCCGCCACTCTACTCCCGATCCCAGGATACTTATGGGGGATACACCTCTCACGTAATGAACAACTCGAACAGGTCGGACCAAACGTACCTGAGCGTCAAGACATACCGGGCAATAAGAGACTACAGTCGGCCGCCGTCGCGAGATGGAGTTAGATCTTGACAGATGGCGGAAGTCTCGGGGTTGCCATGCAAGCGGAGAAAGAGATTGCTGTGCGAAAAGGCAGAGTCTGAGGCCCGAGCATACGCAGTACGACCCGACTCTACGAGTAGTACAGAACGGACCGAGCGCCATCTCACTGCGAGTAGGGCGGAGGATGAACCGCCCACGTTTCCTCCCCTCCGTCATAGTGGGACGCGTCCGCCAGGTCGGAGTGTGGAGGAGGGCGGGCGCTGTCGTCTTCGCGAGATCCAGGGGTGGTCTGAGCTGGCCAATGTGAGGCATGCGACTCATGCGCCACGCTTGAGGACGACGCGTCCGATGCGCCGGGTGCGCGCTTGACGTCGCGTGGATAGGTCGCCGTATCTGCCATGAGAGGATCGGCTGATCGAGGAGTATGCGGGGCGTCTTGGAGCAGAGACGTGTTGGAGGAGACGGGATGGTAGCCGTATCCGGGCATGAGATTGACCAAGGTGTTCGAGCGCGAGGAAGCGAGCGCGACAGTTTCCCGCATGACCCAGTCGCCAGCAGGCGTGTCAGGCGGCGGGGGTGGCGTAGCGGGTCCTGAACAGCCGGGGTGTGAGCGAGAAACGGACGAGGGAGCGTGTTGCGGCTGCGTACCTGCAGAGACTATACTGACCCGTCGCGCCCTCGTCTTGGTGCGCCTCCGCCTAATCGCCCATAGGACTAATGCGACACAGAGCAGGAAGAGGACTACACCACCGGCGATCACTCCTGCGAGCGTCCCAGATCGCATCCCACTGGCCTGCCCTTCATCAGCTGGAGCTGACGTCGCCGAAGTGCCAACTCCCGCGACACTACCTCTGGTATCCCCTCCATCTACTGGAGCTGACGTCGTTGCAGAAGCGTCAGCTCCCTCGACACTACCTGTGGTCTCCCCTCCGTCAACTGGAGCTGACGTCGTCGCAGAAGCGCTAGCTCCCGCAACACTACCTGCGCTCGACTCGCTCGAGGGCAATGATGCTGAGTCGATATCGGCGGTACTCTGGGTCTGAGACTCAGAGGTCGTGGACGGAGTGGGAAGGCTCTTGGAAGGGCTCGGCCGGACGGGCGTACCGCTCAAGGTCACCTGGAAGAAGTCGAGTAGGAGCGACTCGCCATTATTGGTGATGAAGATGGTGTGCTCGCCCGCGGGAAGCTCAGCGGACTGGAAGAACAGGACCTGATGTTGCTGCAGGCCCACCGCGCCCGGCTTCACGTAGTTGATGGGCAGGCCGTCATCGAGCTGGAACGTCGTGTTGATCCTGCCGACAGGAAGTCGCTGTCCGAACACCTCGATACGGGTTCCTTACAGGCCATATGAAGGGAGGGGAGAGAGCACTTGGATGTAGAATGAACGCACCTGTGAAGGTATACTGCGCCGACGCCCCAACTTCCACGGTTCCCGTGACAGTGTCCGCATACTGGCCTTCGCTGGGGCTGACCCTCGACCAGGCGCCGCTATACTTGATGGCTGGATCAGTGTCGTCGATAGCTACGGGAACTTGGCGTCTATGTCTTGAGCGCATGTGTTGTCGAAGAAGTAAGGAGCGTATTTAGTAAGGAGCGAACTGAGTGGAGACGGCTGCTGTAGGTGGAGGAGGGGAAGAGAAGTGGGAGGAGCGAGCCAGGAGCTGAAGCGAGCACAGCGGGTCCGCTACCTCAGTCAAACGATCGCGATAGTGCCTTGAGATAGCACTAAGTTTGTAAGCGAGGAATACGAAAATCGAGATTGCGATGTCACGGCTCGCCCTAGCACAGCCGATATAAGTACTGGCTCCTAAGTAAGCTACGTTGGAAGAGAAAAATGTTCAGTATCCATCATGATCAAGCATCATCAACTGCTAGGTACCGAATCCAGGTCGTGATGCATAGCAACAAAGAGTAAACAATACGAATGCACACTCACAGCAGTGACAGCTCCTTGACATATCGGGTTCCTCGCGGATCATCCTGCTCGATGAAAGTCAGTTTGAATAGGTACCATCTGAGACCTGAGGACCTGATGCGACCGAACTTTGTCAAATTGTCATGCATGAGTTCGCCTTCGCATGTCCTGATCGAGTGCATGGCATGCGATTTAATACTTGGCACATGTCTCGATGCTGTCGAGCCGCAACGTGTACATCTAGGGATGGATGTCGTCCGTTAGCAATGAGCATGACCGCTGAGGTCGACGATGTGAACGTACAAGAATCCGGATGTCTTTGGAACTTGAAGGGCTTGCGAGCAGCGAGCTCTCGCACAGCCTCGGACGATATCGTGATGAGAGTTGATGACGAGATATCTTCCCATCACCACCGGCCCCTCGGGCCGCGCATTGGTGTCCAGTTCTGGCAAGCGCCCGCAAACTTTCCCTCGATCATCCATCATCCACCTGCGACTCTGCTAGTATCCCCCCGACGGTCATCTCTATTCTGGGAGGCAACGTGCGTTATGTACATATGTACATGCATCATAGACAGCGCTCACAAGTCCGGTCAACAGACACAATCCATGAGGTTTTGGCCCCGGGCAAGCGTCGTGGATGGCCTCAAATAGTAGTACCTCGTAAGTACAGTTTACGAGTAGCAGTAGTAGTCGCAGGGGTATACGCAGGAGGAGGTTCAAGATGCGCATATTCATATGCGTCAAACTCATGCTCGATCACTGAGAAACCTGTCCAAGTGTTCTGTCGCTCGGGTATGGAGTGGGGATGAGGATGAGGGCTCATGGTGACAGAAGAACGCTCTTGACTTCTGTACTCGGCGGTGGGAGAGTATGCCGCGAGACGAGATCGGTAGGGATTAGTTGAGAGGGGCGAAAGGTCAGGACTCTGGACCTTCTCATCTGCATAGGTGCTCGACGGCGACAGGAGAACGGAGCTCAGTCGAGGTCGTAGGAGAGCCGTAGTCGAGGATGGGGACGGCAGTGATTCCGTTCCGACCACAGGCTGCATAGCCGCTTGATGTCTAGTGTTCCTAACCTCCGCAGGTTCTGAGGGCGATTGACTGAGGGTACTAGCCGTAAAAGCTGTGTTATCGCCAGCAGAACCCTCAACGTTCTCTGCATCTGGGACAGATACGGAAATCAGCTCCTCTTTCCGCAACAGGATCGTCGACTTGAGCTACGCGCCTCTGGCTGCTTCGTTTCCATACAGTTGTCTCCGCTTCCGCCACCGTAAGAGACCCACCATAGTCAGGCCTAGCACGACGACTGGGGCCACGGTAGCTCCAACGATAACTCCTGATGGTATACTGGACCGGGGAGGGGACGAATCATGGACCAGTTGTGGAGATGGGGAAGGCGAGGCAGGGATTGACGTTCCAGGATACTTCGTATATGACTCGGAGACCGAGGTTGACATGGAGAGGTCCTGGTTCGTTGCCACTGACCGCGTCAACGTCTCCGTATCCGAGGCCGGAACCTGGTCGGTTGCAGATGTGGAGGATGTTGTAGGGGTGGGTATCGAGATGGAGATGGGGCTGGTTGTTGACGTAGGATCATCGCTCTGGATGGGGACCATCGCGAGCGTTGAAGTGGGTGAGAGTGACTCTGCCCTGGATGTCGGAGTCGTATTCCCGTGAGTGGTCGGACTCGACGGATTCTTTGGGCCATCATCGCAAGAGCCGTTATTGCAAGTGCTGCAGAGCGGATTGAAATTGTCGAGCCCGTGAATCCCTAAACAGATCCCCGAGTCTATAACTCGTTCTATGATGTGCCGAGGAGGGTGAGTAAACATATTGACTAGATTCCGGCTAGGAGTTAGCGTCAACGATCTGTTGCACTGTCACTGTGGGCCCACGCACCGAGTGACTACACTCCCAGAGGAGGCTATACCGGCTAGTGAGTTAGCTGCGCCGCTATGCTTGCGCTTATAATCTCCAGCATGACGAGCGTGTATCGCACTGACGGGAATCTGAAGATGCCATTGACATTGTCACCATGTCAGTGCAAGTCAGCTCGCGTATCTCTGAAGCGAACTGCGTGTGCCCGAAAGGCGTCAGTACATTGCCGTCCACCACAGTGCATGAGGTAGACTCCGAAAGAAGGCGGAATATGTGACTTCCGATCATGCAGGAAGACCAAAGTCCCCGAGCTCACCGTGTAGTCATGCCCACGTCCTTAGCAATCTATTCCGATCCATGGGCTGCGCTTCCATTCTGCAGTCAAGCACGAAATGACGTGCCCTTGAACGTACTCGGGCAGAATAGCGTGGTAGAACATAATTGATTCATGCAACGGTAATGCGGTGCAAGCCACTGATTACCGGAGGTCAGCAGGGAAATGCACCAGCATGATGAACGGGAGAACCTTCATAGCATTCATGAGTGCATCCGAGCTTTCATCATCATGCGAAGTGCCCCTCAGAATCTATGAATATGTAGTGAGCTTGGATATGCTGCGCGCAGGACTGCTACTGCATAGCACTGGATAATCTAGATAGGTAATCAGCGTCACGGGCATGAGCACCCTCGTTGCGATGTACAACTTCCGAGAACTCGACCACTCGTCACCATCATCTTATAGCGCCAGGTGGAAGCCTGATCTTCGCATTTAGTTTCCGTGCCACGTTGAGGGGCGTCTGCGGCATTCCTAGCTTCTAAGGGAAGTGTGATGGAAGATGGTGCGAATAAGGTGAACAGTGGCAGGCGTAAGAGGCGCACGCCTGTCGTGTAAGGAAAGATCCGGCTCGTGCGCTCTACCATCATGGGCACGAACTGTCCCTCCAGTGTAGCCCAATTTCCATACTGATTGTGAGCTGCGGAAACTGAACGGAGTCGCTGAAGATATTGACATGAAGAGGTGAGGTATGAATACGTGATACATATGCTGAACCGAATCGAGTCCAAAATCTCAGCTGAACGTGTACCCTGAACCTGTCTACTGGTACGGCGGTGGAGCTGTAGAAGCAATGTCACTTATCTCATCATGCTGCATCCAGTTGTATCCTACGACAGCTGTACGAGATTCCCTGGAAGTCTCATTCCTCTCGTCGATAGCGGGACTCCGAGCTGCATCGCTACGGTTGGGCTCCTGATGGATAGATGGATGGGAATGCTCCTTAGTATCCGTGTCTAGGAAGGAGGGCGTGTGCGAGTGTTGCGAAGCAAAGTGTAGAACTGGAGTAGCCACAACTGACGAGTGAGATAGAGAGCGGCTGTCCTCGTCTGGAGCAATAGGTAGTATGTGAGTGATGCGTACGGTATTGACAGTCAAGAGAGGACGAACCGGTGACAACATTGAGCGTTCTCCGGTGCGCTTTGCTTCGTTTCCAGCAGAGGAGTGCCAGACTCCCCACCAAGATGATGCAGAGCAGCGAGAGACCCACAGTTGTTCCGACTGTGATTGCTTTCAGGTTCTCATTGCTCCGATCTCCGTTGGGTTCTGGAGTCGCAGAGGCAGATGCTTGCGTGTAATTACGTCCTAGCAGATGGCTCAGAGATCATTGTGAATTACTGTGGAAATGGCAAGTGAACTCACCATATGTTGGGATAGGCGTAGTCTGGAGAGTCGACGACTCTGTTGTGCTTCTGGCCGTGGAATCCAAACTTGAAGTTGCAGACTCGGATGAGCTGAACGGTGTAGAACGTGATTCAGGGGATGACGTTAATGGTGGGGAGGCGGACGGCAGGGTTTGTCTGCTGGTGGACGAAAGCAAGGTGGGCATTGCAGAGGACTGAGTAACAGGTGCAGTGACTCCTCCGCCTGTCCTGGTACTGGCACTTGAATCGACCGTCCGTGGAGGAACAACAAACCCCCCATGGATCAAGAAGTAATCTAACCATAGGGCATCGCCGAGGTTTGTGATCGTCAATGTGTGAGTTCCACCCACAAGGGACTGCGACCAGAAGAAATCGACATCCTCTTTCAGATCCCTAGGACGAGATGAATACACCGTCGGTACCCCGCCGTCTATAATGTATGTAGAGTTGTGTGTTGTGTTGGGTGATTCGATGCCGTACACCTCAACTCCGTAGCCTATACTTATATGATTGAGGGAGCAGAGAGGTACATGTAGCTGGAGTAGCGTACCAGTGAAGCCCAATATTGCCACGGCCCCGAGTTCCCGCGTTGCGATGACATTGGTTTCATAGTCAGGCGTCGTCACCTGCCTTCGGAACCAATTTCCGTTGAGATCGAGGTGAGCAGAGTCGGCATATATGAGGTTCCGCTTCCGAATGATCTGAGGGCCTGCTGAGTTCATTGTAGCATGTCGTAGCCTGAAGAGGGGGGTGAGGAGCACGATATTAGCACGTTCGTATAACCAGAAGGGTCATATAGCCGACGTGGCTGAGTAATGTATCCATGTAGTTTCAGACGACGACGGCTGGATCTGCACCGCAGGAATTCTGCATATCACGGATGGGCGTGTAGTCATCCAACTATCGCTTCGTGTGAGCCAAGAGTACAGTTCAAAAAGCGCATGAATGTCAATCTTTCAGAGACGTCGTCAATGAGATGAGGTTTCCGAGAATACTCGACTTAACACATGCTACTCAACTTAACACAGGCTTGCCAGAGACACTGACACAGGGCTAGTATCATCAGTAGGGTTGACCTAGGACAGATGGTAGTCACTTCGTACAACACAGGCCGTTGCGGTTCCCACTTGGACGCTTGTTTAACGGTCGATTGTAACTTAGGTGCGCGATAGAATCTATGGGGCCCGGGTGCGCCACCCAATCCGCATCTAATGTCGTGTCAACCAAATTTGTTGATGGGCTTAGTAGGCAGAAGACTGCCGCCACATCGATCACAGACGGAGGCAGACATCTAATAGGCTTTTTTTCTCGACTGCGGACTCTTGAGGACGAGGATATCGACATCTCGGTGGTCTCGAAGGGAACTTCATCTTGCAGTCGAGTATCGGTGTGATGCATGGAATTTACTCAATAAATTTGAATAAAATGGAGGACACAATCAACTAGACAGCGGCGTGTACATGTCTGACATAGTCATATTGTCCAGTCTTCGAAAGAGGTCAGCGTCTCTTCGTCCCTTCCCTTCAGCAAGCTGGGTCAAACCTTTGATGGTAGCTACGTCTCCGACCGCCTGTCAGAGAAGCTCGCAGAGAAGTACAGCGCCTTCTCAGGACTAACGGACCGACCAACAACCACGCCTCCTCCGGAACTTCCATCCGACCCCGCGTCTATCGGAGCATCTGGTCGACCACGGTCCTGTGCGAATGTAATAGGTGCTTGCTCTCCATCAGGAGACGAAAGAGTATGAGGAGATGGTGATGTCGGAGGAGAGCACAATTGATGGACGATAGTGTCGCGAACGTGCGACCGGGAGAGGCGGGATGTACTACTAGTCGGTGTCACACTTCGCGACTTGTGGCCTCCTGTTCGCACGGACCACCATGAGTAGTCGCCATACGAGATTTCCGAGAGCTGATCGTTGCCGTCTTCTGCTAGCATCACTAGTGAAGATGTATGAGCCGACCTGTCCTCGAATGATCATCGATGGCCCGACTTACACCATGTCACAGCCCTCACACGACGCCTCCACCACCACAAGCCACCCGTGAGTAGCAGAAGCCCGATGATTATGGAGAGCACAATGCTAGCTATTACTCCCGGTGGTAGGGTCCAGTGCGAGACCGGACTGGGTACTACTGAACCTATCGGAGTAGATGCTGCCGAACTTGCGGGGAACGAGGAGCTTGGAATCGATGTGAAAGTTGTATAGGATGTGCCCAAGACCTGTGTACTGTTCCTTGGGTCTCCGGAGATCGATGGAACGAACGTATCGCTGATGAGAGTCGAGGACGTGCTTGGGGTACCGAGAGGACTGCTGTCAGCGGTCGTCATCGGAGCTGAAGTACCGTCAAACTCCGTGGACAAGACAGCACTAGTACTGGGGATCGAGAGAGTAGGCAAAGGCGGAGATGGTGGACCAGGTGGTTTTGGATCAGACTTGGGAGGCGGAGCTGGCGGGACAGTGGGGGGACACGATGATGGAAGTCCTGTGCACTGCTGGCAGGCTTCCCTTAAGGACGGAGGCCGTGAACATGCCTCGCCCGGACTTTGACCAGCTTGACCAGCACCAGCATTGTTGTTGCCTTTGCCGTCATCTTTATCATCGTCATCGCCGTCATCGCACCAGTTTCAGTTGACCCGGATAATCTTTTGACAGTAACTACAACACATTTGAGATCATCTTCGCCTGTAATTAACTTAGTTAATCCCGGGGTTCTATATATGGTATACAATGCCTTTGCTGATATAATCGAAAGGACAGAGGCAGAGGCTGTTAATCCAGACGATAAGGATAATCTCGAAGCTAAGGATAATCGCGCGAGAGCAAGGATTAACAAATGCGCCCGCGCCTAAAAACCAGCCAAAGCCAGAATTGAACCAACGACCTTACTGCATACAAGCGCCGAGTCAGAGTCGTCGAAGGGACTTATCCAACTGAGCCAGAAGGCGATATAAGTGCATAGGTGTAAACTCAATATACCACCTTCCGTGATTGCCCAATTGGGAAACCCTACCAGACCATATGACAGGTCAATCCATCTCCCCGGTACTTATGGATTGTGGACAGATAATCCGTATAGAACTCCCTGTTAGAGAATGCAATGGCCGCTTATTAGAGCACTCGTGCAGTGAGTACTTACACGGGTAAAGCTTATCGTAAAGCTTATCCACTGTACAGCCATTTGAAGTCATGTATTGGCAACTGGCAGCTCAGTAACCTCACAAATAGTACCAAAACCACCCTAGATATGCTGCTAGACTTGCTTTATTTGCATTGCGTACACAGGGGTGGGAGCCTCAGGTAGCATACACTTGGCAACTATCCGACTTGTCGTCGTCTGGTAGGGTTTCCCAATTGGGCAATCACGGAAGGTGGTATATTGAGTTTACACCTATGCACTTATATCGCCTTCTGGCTCAGTTGGATAAGTCCCTTCGACGACTCTGACTCGGCGCTTGTATGCAGTAAGGTCGTTGGTTCAATTCTGGCTTTGGCTGGTTTTTAGGCGCGGGCGCATTTGTTAATCCTTGCTCTCGCGCGATTATCCTTAGCTTCGAGATTATTCTTATCGTCTGGATTAACAGCCTCTGCCTCTGTCCTTTCGATTATATCAGCAAAGGCATTGTATACCATATATAGAACCCCGGGATTAACTAAGTTAATTACAGGCGAAGATGATCTCAAATGTGTTGTAGTTACTGTCAAAAGATTATCCACTTCAACTGAAGTCACTGGTCATCGTCATCGTCGGAGGAGTCATCGTCATCGTCGGAGGAGTCAGAGGAGGAGTCCGACGAGGAGGAATTGTCATCGTCGGAAGAGGAAGAGGAAGAGGAGGAGTCATCGTTGTCGCGTTGGTCAATGCGTACTAGCTTCCCTAGTGGAAGGTAGCCGATGTGAGCCAACGGTTGCAGCGTCTTCATATGAAAGATGACATACTCTTACGCAAGACAAGGAACACTTCCTGAGTGGGCGGTCTACTACTAGTACTAGACTGTGGTGAATGAAGGTCAATAGGATCACGTATGACCCTGGCGCGGCGTCCTGACATTGGGTTCACAGATGAGAGATTGAAGAAGTCAAACGGCAGGAGCTGCTATGCGTGAGCTGGGTGTGTATGAAGCGTTGTGGGATGATTCGAGTTCAAAGGACATGTAAAGTAGGGGGAGGGCGACATTGAGGCTGTGGACCACCAATACCTCTCAGGAAGGCACTGGCCGCAGATTGTTCGACGTTGAGCTATACTCAGACATCATAATTGCTGTCAGGTAAATACCTGCACTGAAAGGAAGCTCAACGACGTACGTGCCAGTGCCAGGTACCATGCCTACCTGGACGCATCCTCTACATAGGCTTGGCGCGTAGCAACTAGAACCGCGTGTGGCGTTCCCAGCGAGCTTCGAGACATTGATGAATAGCGACGTGCTGTGCTCGCAGATGCAAAGCATACCCTATATTTACGCTAACCATCCTGTCAACCTACAATGCGCACTGTCAGCGGATCTCAAAGCATCACGTAGCGTAGCGACGCACAGATATCTGACTTGGAACAACAATGAGAACCATGCGAGACGCGTCCTCAACGTAGTCTCTATCATGCCGTCTCACTCTTCGCAACGAATAAGACGCTCCAACCAGTGAGAACGAAATCATCAAATCAAATTTGGACGCGGCCCATACTACATGTCAGCTCTGCTGTCCAGTCCTTGGATTGCGTTATGGCTCCGTCCCTCCCACTGACCAACCACTTATGGTGGGCTTAGAAACCATCATACTGTTGGAGACGGATGCTTTCCTGACTCTCCATCAGTGAAAAACGACGTGGATAGGGAGAGGGTCTGGTGAGCATTCGCCGACCTATCGACCGCCACCTCTCTGAGTCCGGACACGACGCGATCTTCTGGCACCACGTCCATAGGAACGTCCGGCAGAGCCATCGAACCATCATGTCCCGGTTGCGGTAGTTCGATTGATGCTGGAGTCGCGAAAGGGGATGCAAGGGTGAGGGCAGAAGGTTGCACAGGTGGAGAGCCTGAGCTATCCGCGACAGGGTATCGACCTTGATACGAAGGCGGCGTAGTCAGGCGGGATGCAATGGCACGAGCAGTGGGAGTCCCGCTGCGCCTTGTCTTGGTCCGCACCGACCAGGCTGAATATGCACTGAGTCCACCGTAGGAGATTTCCGTAAGTCGATCGCTGGTGTCTTCGGCCATCTTGGCTGTGGACAAATTAGTAGCAGTTCAGTTACGTGGTCAACTCTGTATTGTCGAATCGGACTCACCCCACGATGCTGCACGTCTACGTCGCTTGAAATAACATAATGCACCCGCCAGGAATAGGAGTAGGAACACGACACCGAGGATGATTCCTGCGACTGTTCCAGGACCTATTGTCTGTGCTCCCGAGCCGGCAGGACCATTTGGAGCAGAATCGGACGGGATAGGCCCGGATATTGCAGCTCCGACGGTACTTCCAGCGTCATACGAGGCAGTGGGACTGAGCGCAGACTTTGAGGTGTCCGCTTGGTCAATTGCGGATCCTTGACTCGAGACCGATGAAAGTATCGGAATCTCCTTTGTTGTGGATGATACAATCGTAGTTCTGATGGTTTTGGTCGATATCGTCGGTGAGCCCATGACAGGAGGTGGAGGGTGATCAGAGGGGGGAGCAGGATTCTGTGAACCCGTCGGAGAATTTGATATTGAAGGTGGGGCCGGTCGGGACGAAAGGGGAGGCCCGGGGAGAGGCCACCAGCCTTGCCACTCCGGAGGAGGCCCTGTGAATGTACCTTTCGGGCACTTGGAGTCGTCACTGTGGCAGCGGAAATGCTCGCATAGGTGTTTCCCCCTTAGGAGTTTCACTACTGGATCGTCGCACGGATCGTCGCTAGAGTGAGATCGTTTCATACTAATGCGGGCGTCCACCGTGCGTTCTTCTAGTAGAGAGAGGTTTGAAACCATCTCAACCGAAGCACAACTTCATATTTGAAACGGATAGCTCACCAAGGGAAGAAGGCGGTGCTTGCTACCGTCCGACTTAGATGGCACACGCGGTATATTGTCCTGGGTAGCAGTGCACGTAAGCCAAGAGTCGCCACGAGGACCACCTATATACTCACAGTCGTCGGACGGGTAAATTATCAAGGAGGCAGAGTCCTGCGCGTGTGGGAGTCAAACGAGACACAATCCCCCCAAGACGCTATGTAAGTATGGAACAAGACGACATCGAGGCTGTGAACCGCCAACATCTTCTCTAGCAAGAACTCAGCGCAGCAGATTGGCCGGTGTTGAGGCATCATCATCTCCGCCTCCAATCTGCTGCCAGCGCAATGCCCAATTGGAACGGAAGCTCAACGACGTACATTCCAGTGCCAGGTACCATGCCTACCTCGACGCATGCCTGGGATTAAATCCTAGCAACTTGGATGACGCGACTCGGCGTTCCCAGCGAGCATTCATGAACAGCAACGTGCTACGCTCGCAGATGCGAAGCAGGCCTGTAGTTTGATCATGTCGACCAACAGTGCATACTGTCAGCGGATCTCAAAGCATCAAGCTGCATAGCGACGCACAGATATCGCGCGCCCTCTGGTAACACGCGAATGACATGGGACGCGTCCCTCAAAGTAGTCTCCTGCTTGCGGCCCGAGGGGCCTCGTCGGCTTTCAACCTCTTTGGGACGCTCCAGCATGTCTCAACGGGATGCACGACTAACAAGCGCGCCATGAAATTCGGACGAAGCCCATACATGCCAGTTCTGTTGTCCGGTCCTCGGATTGCGTTATGGCTCCGTCCCTCCCCTTGAGCAACAGGCTCATGTGCCGTCATGCGGTGGGAGACGATTGCTTTCCCGACTGTCCGTCAGAGAACAGCGATGTAGACAGGGATAGCGCTTTCCCAGGACTGACCGACCGGTCAACGACCACGCCTCCCGACAGGACACCGTCATCCAACGCCACATCCATTGGGACGTCGGGTCGCGCTCCACCTCCATGTCCTTGGGGTCGAGCAATGCTTGCCGAGTCGGTGAATGGTGATGCCAGCATGAGGGGAGAGGGGGACCCTGGCGGAGAGCCCTGTCGATACGGAGTAGTGTTGCGGGAGTACGCCACTGGCAGCGGCGAGAGGCTAGATACTACGCTGGCAGCGCGAGGTGTCACGCTGCGCGTCGTGTAACCTCCCGAACGCACGGACCAGGATGAGCATTCGCCGTACGATATCTCAGTATATTGATCCTCTGGCAGCATCGCTTGAGACAAGACCAAGACGTCAGTCAAAAGATCTCGATATGTCAAGGTTCCCGGCACGTACCCCATGCCACCCTCCGCTTTGATCGTCGCCTCCACCATAACGCTGCCCCTACGAGGAGCAGGAAGCCAATTATAGACGTGACGACAGCTGCAGCAATCAGAGCGACGGGCGATGTGCGCGACGTATGAGAAGCTGGTGACGATTCACTCGGTCTGGTGAGGACGGAGGTGGTCCGTGTGAAGGCGTTCGAGCTGTCGAGGAGGGTACTGATCGCGCCGTTCGAGCTGACAGGGTTGACTATAGGCACAGAAGATGTGCTCATGCCTACAGCCGTGCTCATGCCTGCAGCCGTTGAGGGTGTAGCAGCGTTTGATGGCACGTAACCTGGAGGATTGGAAGTATGAGGGATAGCGATACTTGGAGGATGAGGTGGACCACCGCCCCCCCTCGGAGTCGCCGTTTCCGAGCCGCTGCTGGGATACGACGACGATGACGCTGAAATTATAACTGTGGGCGTTGTCGTGATGGAACGATCCGTAGGAGAGGGGTGGGAGTGGGAAGGGGAAGCATGCGTCGACAGAGGATTTCCCCCGCCTGGTCTTGGGTGGTGGTGTTCAAAGGGACCTATGTTGGATAACATAGACAATACTGTCGCACAGCTGGGTGGGGGACCACATTCTGGGCAGAACTTATCCCACGCAATATCGACCAGCTTAAGCTTGGTACACCATGTGATAGCCTTTTCTTGCCAGTCATTCGATGAGCGGCGGTCTGTACATGGTGTTAATCGCTTCAAACTGTCATGAACATATGTACCACTTACTGTAGACGAGAGGCCTGGCAGACTGTACAGGGAACATAGTCGCCCTCTCCGTGTATTTCTGTTCATGTTGAGTTGTGTTTTTGAGAGCTAGGGTAGACGAATCGGGTCGCAGAAAGATCGACATCCAGAAGATAAAACGAGCGGAGTAGTGGTCAGTGAATCCGGAGGGCGTGGAGAAAGGGCGAGCAGCACGAGACTGAAGACCCCACGATGAGCTCTGAAAGGCACGTAAGTACACAGCGAGGCGACATCGAGGCTGTTCGCAACCAACACCTCCCAGGCCGAAGCTCGCAGCAGATTGGCCTGTGTCCAATGGTGGTGCTCATCATCATTCAACCTGCCTTCACACTCCTGCCAGCGTCACCTGGAAGATCAACCACAACCCACGGCAGTGCAAGACAACGCCGGTACCGGTACCCATGTCCACCTCGAGCGCCCGCTCAACATAGACATCCATCCCGTCCCCAGCAACTCGAACCGCCGCCGGACGACCCGTTCGCAGCAAATCGCGTGCGGGAACGCACTCACCACGGAGCACGGGTGCGCAGGCGTTCAGAGAAAATACCGTCACAGCGCCCCGAGGGCAACCACCTCGACGACGGCCTGATAAATCCTGATGAAGGTGGGTTCCGGAAGCTCGCAGCTGGCGCGCGAAGCACGGACGGAATTGGAAGCGCAGCGTCCGAGCTACGACTGCCGGGAAGCTGATAGCACCTCGCCGCTGACAGATGGCGGATGGCGGATGGTGGATGGCGGGGACGGTGCGGTCGAAGGGAAGTGAGCCTGGGCCAGGATAGAGTGGAGACAAACGCTGATTGTCGGAGGCACCGCCGCCGCTCGGCGCGAGTCGCGAAGGCGCCGCATGTGCAGCCCCGCATGTGGTTTGTAGGTTGGATAACCGAGAACGTACAGGCGCGCCGCGCGTGACGGTGGGCACTGGGAGACGGGGAAGCAGTGGTGGACCGTGTACAGCGGCGCTGTCGCAGTCGCAGCCGCAGCCGCAATGGCGCGCGCGCGACCGACCTGTCAGAATCCGATAGATCATACGCGACGCAAGAGAGGTAGATAGTAGGTACAGCACCGCCGCGGATCGACTTGCTTGCGCGCAAGCAAGAAAACGACAAACCTAACTCGGTCGTTTGAACCGGTCAAGCGCGGACGGTTTGTGCGGCTCTTCCGCGCCGCTCGCGATAGCCCTCGCCTTGCGCCGCTCCTCCCTCTCCTTCTCCAGCTTCGCACGGACGGCGACCTGTGAGGGACGGATGTATCAGTCAGAAGTCTCGGAGTCAGCTGTCACGCCTCGAGCGACGAGCGATGGGAGATTGGGAATGAATATACGCACCGCACGAGGATCAATGACGTTCTTGCGCTGCTTGCGGAGGTACCTAGACTCCCAAAATTGTGAGTTCGGCCCACCCAACAGCCAACGCGCGACAAGCGACAAGCGACAACGACGCACCTCTTCAAGCTCTTGTTCTTCCCCCGCATCTTCTTCTTCTCCTTCTCCGCCTTCGTCAGCCGCCTCTTCCCCTCAGCCCCACCCCCCTCCCCCTCCCCATCTCCATCCGCATCGTCCCCGTCCCCATCCCCCTCCTCCGTCTCGTCCGCCTTCCCACTTACCCGCAACCGCTCATGCCTCGGCAACCGCGCATACGGAATCTCATGCACGCCCTCCACCGCAGTCGCCAGCTTCGGCGGCGGCGCAAGCGACCCCACAAAGTCCGGATCCAGCGCGATCGCGTCCGGCTGAATCTTATCCAGCAACCTCTTGACCTCTCTTTCCCTCCTCGCGCGCTTGTTCTCGAAGGGATCGGCCTCGGAGCTGTCGAAGTTGGGCTCGCCCGCGCCGGGGACGAGGATGCCCGACACGCCTGCGGCGTGCCCGATGGTGAGGATGTCTTGGAAGGGGCAGAAGCGGAGGGAGGTCAGGGGACGGTGCGGGACGGGGTGGGTGAGATATAAGGGTGGGGGGACGACTGCGGCGAAGGGTGTCTGAATGGCGGGTTTCGTGTATACCTGTATCCGAGATTCGGATGTGAGCATCATACATGTATGCATACAGGCATGGATTGAATAAGATTGGGGCACGTACGTTCACGCTTCCGCCGGTAGCGACGCCCAGAGCACCCTTCTGACTCCAGTCGAGAACCGCACCTCCCCCGCGTGCGGTCCACGTCCGCACCGCGCCCTTCCAATTTCGACAGTCCCACACCTTGACCATCCCGTCCTGCCCCGCCGTCGCCATGTACCGTCCGCCCGAGCTCGGGTCGACGGAGACGCTGGCTACGGGACCAAGGTGGGCGAGGAGCCGGACGGCAGGGTGGGGGAGGTTCGGCGTCCAGAGCGTGACGGTGCCGTTCTGGTGCCCGAGGTGGATGACGGCGTTGTGTGGGTTCTGGCACATCGTGTGGCATGCCCCGAGCTTCGTTCGGTGTTCGACCACGAGCTTGCCCGTGGACGTGTCTTGGTACTTCAGATACCCTGCGTTACCCTGCGCACCGACATGAGGGACATCGTATAGGCGTGTAAATAGACAAGCGTACCACGCTGACGAGGAGCCAATGGTAGGGCAAGAACTCCAAGCGCGTCGGCTCGATGTGCGACTTGAGCTTGTGAAGCTCGACGCCGTCCCGGTCGTAGATGAACACATACTTGTTCTGCGCGACGGCAAAGTGAGAGTGGTCCTGCAGGAACCTAGGTCGTGGGTCACGGAATATCCCCGGAGCACGGCCCAAGTACGACTCACGTTATGTCCCGGCACGTCTCCCGCAGCTGTAGCTCGGTATGGAGCGTCCCCGCTTGCCAGTCGAAGGTCGCGACATGGCCCTTCTTCCCGACAACAGCGAGATGCCTACAAACGTGGTGAGATGAGAAATGGCCCCAGGCCCCACGCAGCCGAGACCGAGACGCACCTCCCGTTGCGCGTGTACCGCGTCCGGTACGGCCCCCCATCCAACTTCCACTCCTGCCGTCCCTGCGCGGCCTGCTGCCCCGCAGCCCCAGCAATCTCATCCTGCCCGACCCTCCACGTCTTCTCCAGCTCGCCCTCGACCTCCATCAGCCCCGCATCCTCTGTGAGCAGCAGCTCCGCGTCCTTCGCGAGCTGCCTCGCGCGCGCATTTTGTGTGGACTGGCGCGTCAGCTGCGTGCGCAGCTTCTTGTTGTGTATGTGTCCGTATTGCTTCACGCCTTCGGGCGGGGGCGATGAGGGCCGCAGGGAGCGCGGGAGAGTGGTGTGCTGCGAGACGGAGGAGGCGGTTGGGTCGTCGGTCGGCGCAGATTTTGTGGGTTTCTTCGAGGGTCCCCGTTTGGGGCGTGAGTCGTGTCGTTCGGTCTTGCGTTTCTTCGTGACCGGCCTGATGGCGTCCGCTTTTGCTATCAGCGCGTCCATGGCACCAACGACCGAGTAAAGAAAGATGAAGTGGGAAGCGGAGCTCGCAGGACGGCGGAGGAGAGTGACCTACAAATTTGCGGAGACGCCGGAAACTTGCCACGAGCGCTCTAGCAGATGCACCGCGACGCGCGATCGAATCTCTCCCTCGCCATTGTATCTGGCTCTCTCAAGTTGAACTGCCAACAACTCCGAGCGAGCAAATGCAGCATCAGTAATTGGCAATGACCGCACATGAAAACACTCAAGTAGTTTCACAGATGGTAAGGCTAGAACGAGCGAGCTCGCAGATTCACCCAGAGGTTGAGTCGGGACGCGACCGCACGCCCACACCCGCGTACAAGCAAGTGCAACAGGGGCCACGAAAGGCATCCCATTGCCAATAACGATACACGTACGTACGCGCGCACATACATGCGAGTACAACACAAAGAGAAGAGAAGGGCTGCACAGTACTACTGAGTGTAACAACTTCCGACCGCACAGGCTCGTACAAAGCCGATTCGGGTCGTCTCCTTATAATTACTTAATACTTTCTTCTTCCCCCTCACCCCGGCTCCCGTCCTCACTACTCACTAGTCGCGACTATACACCGGCGGCGCACTCCGCTCGCTCCTTGCGTCCTCCCCATCCGCCAGCCCAGCGTACGGCGGCGACGGCATCCCCATCCCAGACCCCCTAGAGTCCGCATACCTCGACGTCCGGAACGTCGACCGCCTGCTGCTCGGCCCCGCGGCGGGCAAATACTCCGAGCTCGGCGGCGGGTGGTCCCACGCGTACGGCGACCGCTCCGTCGCCGCCGTCGTCGGGCTCGTCACCATCGGGAAGCCTGGTATCGGTGTCGGCATTTGGGACATGTGCAGGGCGTTGGCGGGGCCGTACGCCATGGACATGTGCGACATGCTCGTCATCGGCGAGAGCGGCGAGATGGGTGAGATGAGCGGCATGGAGGTGTGCGGCGAGAGGAGCGGCTCCGCGGAGTTAGGCGGGGAGGGCGAGCGCCCGCCGTCCGAAGTCGCGGTCGTCGCGAAGAACGAAGGGGACTTCTCGTTCGGATAGCTCGAGGATGTTGCGGCGGCAACGGCGGCGAGTCCCTCGGAGGATGCGGACGTGGAGAACTGGCTGGAGTGCACCGAGCGAATCGTCGCCGCGCGCGACGTCGTGCTCCCGTCCGCATGCGCGTAACCATCCTCCGCCCCGCTCCCGAATCCGATGCGAATCATCCCGCCAGAGATCGTCTGTGTGGGCGCTACGACCAAAGCGTCATCGTCAGAACCAGAGTCGCAGCGACGAAACAGAGCACTCACAACGGATGCGAATGTTGCCATCTCTCGCCGTCATCTTCCTCCTCCACGCGAACCAAATGACCAACGAAAGCAAAGCGACAAAGACAAACGAGATGGCGATCGCGGCCTTCTCCCCCGCGTTCAGGCCTCGCGACGACCCTCCGGCCACAGCGGCCGTCGGGCCCGCTGCGACAGACGTAGCTGTCTCGCTGACGGTCACCGTTGAGCCCGACAGCGTGTAGTAGATGACGGTGCCAGATGACGGAGAGCTGGTGGGGACATGGTCGGCCATTGATGTGCCAGCCGGTTCGGAGGATCTGCTCGAGTGGTCCCCATCAGAGGTATTGCTGCCCTTCCCTGGGCTACTTGGGGTATTGGTATCGCTAGGCTCAGTTTCAGGCGGCTGCTGAGGCGTATTGGGGGGAGGGGCGGGGGTATGTGTGGGCTCAGGTGCAGTGGTGGTGACATGGGTTGTGGTAGGAGGCGGTGGCGGTTGCTGAGCGGTGGTAGTCGGTTTCGCTGGGGGAGTCGTGGTCGTCGTCCTCGTAGTCTGGGTGGTAGTCGTAGTCGGAAATCCCGGGAACCCCGGAAACCCAAAGGGCGGCGTGAACGGAGGGCCAAATTCGTTTTCTCCTCCTCCTCTTCCTCCCCAAGGCCCGAACGCACGATCTCCGAGGTGTATATGAGGCATGGTAGGCCGGGTCGAGGGCTGGCGTTCCAGAATCCGTGGGCGAGACTGCTGTGGCCGGCGGGTCGATCGTCAATGGCAGTCCAACCGATACGCGAGGCAGCTAGACTCACTGGTACCTAGATCTCCACGGCTAACTCAGACACCTTATCCTCAACGTCCAACCGACTCGGAAACCCCCACAGAAACGAGAGAAACGATAGAAACGAGTGGAAGAGCAGCTGCCCCCGCGAGCGAAAGACAAAGCTGAAGAAGAGAGAACGACGTACGTCTCCCTCCCGTCGGCCTTAGTAACAGCCCCCCGTCTGCATCCACAAGTCTCCCACTCTCTCGGAGGCCAGTACGAGGGGCCCGAGCACTAGTCGACGAATTCGAATATCAATCAGTCAGAGAAGACGTGATCGAGGGGCCTGCTGTGGTCACCTTCCTCCTCGGCTAGCGAGTGCCCACCACACGAATCAGCCCTTCCTGTCTTCCGCCACCTTCCGCCACCTCCGGCCCTGTTCGCTGGGTGGTCGTGGTACACACGGCCATTTATCTGCCATTATGCGGCTTGACACGGCCTGCGCGGATGAAGTAAGTGGATGCAATAAAACATGTGACAACATGGGCAACCTGGCATCCGCGTACGTACGCCGAATTCACGACGTACCTGTATCCCACATACTGCTCGGCCCTGCTTGTTCGCGGGCTCAAGAAAGACACGACAATCACGTCCAGAAGAACGTGATGACCTATGTGTCGACCAGGGTGGATCCTAGTATGCCGTCGTGCTCCCGCCGGGATCGCCGTGGGACGAGCTTCGAGCTTCGCGCTGCTTCGAGCTGCGAAAATCGCGGTGTTGATCAGTGATGGGGGGAGGCTAGCCACTGGCATTGCGAGATGCAGATATATGCCGAGCGAGAGTCAATCTGTCCGATGACCTCCCCCGCGTGGGATGTTCGGGATACCGGAGAGTGAGCACATAAGCGCAGACGACAAGCGAACGGAGGCGAACGGCGAGAGTCGTCACTGCAGACTGAGGGTGTTCGAGAGTCGAGAGAGTTCGTGCCGGAGTTCGTGGACGGTGGAGGTTGAGTGGAGGAAAGCGTACTTAGCGCTGGTGCCACGAGGCTATCGGACTTCGGCTATCATTCGACGCCTATAGATCCCGATTGCGAAGCGCGCTATAAGTATGTATCTGCTTCCAGTGGAGGGCAACTGGAGCGTGCCATTGTGCCTGTAGAAGAGAAAGCTGAATAGTGTCTGACAGATACTATGAACACCAACTCAAGCGCAAGCACATCCTCCCGACAATTGATCATGCATTCATCGAGCTTGGAAACGTCAGCAACACATTTCAGTGTGCGGACTACTGGATGCCCTCATCTCCGGCTGGCGGCAGATACCGTGAGTCCGATAGTCTGAGAAGACGGATAGCCCCGGAATGCTCAGAGAACGCTCGGAACTGCAGCCCGAACAAGTCACTGCAACCATGTCAATAGCTTCCACGAATTCTCTCCTAAGATTTACGAACCCAGGCATGTCATCATGAGAAGTGCCTCTGTCCTTCTGAGTTCCCTTCCTTACGAGAGGAAGCCGAACTTTCCGGGCTCCTTCTTCGCATGGTCTAGCTGGTCACAACCTTGAAGTTGATACGCGAGACGCCGCGGGACAAACGTGCGGCACTACCTCCTTGTAGGGTTATCCTACATAAGGGTATCGAGCCAGCGAAGAAAGATAACAACACGCGAGAACGCGTCAGACCGTTGTCAGGATGGGAAGAAACCCCAATAGTAATGTGCCGCGTGCGATAGTGCATCCCGCGCCTCCTGCAATCGCATCTCAGCCTCGAAGCAAGCTCGCGGCAGAATGCACGTTGTGGTAGCTAGACGGTGTACCCTCGTGACCGACAAGACCTGGTATCTTGGGATGTACGTGCTTCATTTTGCCCTGCCTTCGACTTATCGGTCGGGATCGGTGATTCCTGTCGCGTTCCGAACGCATGGCTAGTGCGTCAGCAAGCTCTCCAGGCAAGTGCGGACGTCGGACGCTTACATGACACCAACAGCCGCGAGTGCGCTAATGCTCGATGACGATGATAGCTCGTCTTGTAGCAGGAGGAAAAACTTGCACAAGACACGCGATTACCGCAGAGCCGCCGTGAACAGCATACGAAGGACAGGACAACGGGATTCACAAGAGCATCGCGAACGCGACGGATCCGGTGTCCTCACAGTTGGGATTTTCCTTGCGCTGTTCTGACATTGGATGAGCACTCACCGTTCGAATCCACGCATTCCCACATGATTCAGCGAGTATCTGAACGTTACAGGTATCGAGGGTTATCTCCTCTGGGTTCGAGCAGATCGCGAATCTTCGTGGTGTGTGCTGCGAGAGTCGATCGAGCAGCACGAAGCGGTCCTCGACGGACAACGACAACGAACCGATAGCATTGCTCGCGATAGTGTACACATGCATCAAGATCTTCCCTCCCCGTCGTACAAGTTTTCTTCAATCTTCATCGAGACCAACCCGACCGGACGCTTAGAGCTTGGCACCGGACTGGGCCTCGACGAAGCGCTTCTCAGCCTCGTCGAAGTTGATGACGTTCCAGATGGCGTTGAGGTACTGCACAAGGATCAGCATGATCTATGTACTGATACGAGACGGGATACGCACGTCGGCCTTGACGTTGAGGTACTGGAGGTAGAACGCGTGCTCCCAGATGTCGACGCCGATGATGGGAACGTGCGAGAGCAGCGGGTCCTGGTTCGCGGTGGTAGCGATCTCGAGAACCTTGGTAGACGGGTTGTAGCCCTAGAATCGGAATTGTTACACATACTGTACCCGAATCAGACGATATTGCACGGGTGCACTCACGAGCCAGCCCCAGCCGGAGCCCTGGATGGCAGCAGTCGTCGCGTTGAACTCCTTCTTGAAGTTGTCGAGCGAGCCCCAGCCCTTGACGATGGCGTCCTTGAGCGGGCCGTCGCGGAGGACACCGCCGTTGCCCTTGCCCTCAGACGCAGACGGCGCGAGGTTCTTCCAGAAGAGCGAGTGGTTGATGTGACCTGCCGCGCAGCGTCCGCTCTCGTAATCGCGTCCCAGCACGATCATGTACGCGTCGAGAACTCACCTCCGCCGTTGAACTTGAGGGCGGCCTGGAGCGCGATGCGCTCCTTGGGGGTGGAGGCCTTGGTGTAGGCCTGCTCGGCGGCGTTGAGCGAGTTCACGTACGTCTGGTGGTGCTTCTTGTGGTGGAGCTCCATGATCTGCTTCGAGATGAAGGGCTCGAGCGCATCGTAGGCGTACGGGAGGTCGGGAAGAACGTGGGCCATGTTGAGTGAGGGTGTGCGGGCGATGTGGGAGACTGGAGGCTGCAGAGCTTGTCCGTCGATATTTATCGTCTCATCGAGCACCTCATCAGTAGTGGGCGCCCGTCGTCGATAATGATGTAATCCTATGTCATCCCACGTGATACTCCGGCTCCGGGCGCCGCGTCCCGCCCTCGCGCTCGCTGTGTTTTGCTTCGAGCTCGCTGTTGGCCACGACGACGACGACTATCACCTTGCGCTGCAGTCCTTGCCTAGCCACTATTATTTCTGTTTGTCATTTTCCTGCTCTCTGCATGAATGCGGCCCAACCTTGCCCACTGGCGATCGCTGTCGCCACTCTTCCCCCGGTCTCGGCCTTGGTCATCTGAGGGAATGACTACTCACGATTGCGTGTTATCTCGTATCCATCCTATCTCCATGTCGTTCGACAAACGTATCCCCATTGTCATCCACCGTTCGGACTCTGGAAGCAACGCGTGGGCTCCGAGCTCATCGAGGAGCAAGTCTCGCGCACCATCCCGGGCGGAAGAATACTCGTAGATTCACAAGTCTGGGACAGTGGGACCAACTGTAAGCACAAGTGGCCCCGACAAAGTTGTTCACCTTGTCAACTGGAGACCGGGTATCATGTAAACGTCACGGTACATATGTGGTCGACACGATGGCACGTCCGTCGCAATGAGCTTCGTATTCATCGTGCCCTACTGACGCAGTCGCGTGGGTCGATTGTCGCGAACAAAACCCGAGCCCAACTGGTGCAGGTGCGTGGGCATCTACGTACGTATTCCTTTCCAGAGATTTCAATCTGACATATGTTAGATCCCAGAACGCACGCAACGGGGAAGCAGAACAGAACCTACCCCCGCTTGTTGGAGACATGAGGGCACTAGGCTTCGTTACTGGAGCCAGCCTCTCGCGCTCTTCGCTCTGGCCGCACCGTCGCCAGCCCTCTCGTTCGCGCAAGGACGTCATCGTCCTCGATCAGCTCACCACAGTCAACTTCTATGTGCACATTGCGTACCTCCGGACGTCCCTCATGCCAATATTCCAACTGCGTGGTACGCCCACGGCTTCACAACATGCATCGACAATTCTATCCCGCTCGCGCACAAACTCTCCTTGAGTTGGCACATGGGCTGTCGGTGTTATGTCGACGCCAATCCGCACCTCAACATGCGTGGACTTCCGCCTACACAACTGTATTGTGCGCTTCGACTTGCTGCCCGCACATCTTTCGCACCAAACTCCCAGTCTACCCAAGACGTCTACGTTCTGGTTCTCTTTGGCTGAGGTCGTCAAGACGAATCGCCCCACCATTCATCGGCGCCGTGACCGTCCAAGCGGTACTCTATCGAGATATGCCCCTTTCCCTCCCTCACTCGTCAGCCAAGTCCCCAGACCGTTCAGCCATCGGCGACCTCAAACAACCAGTCGGGGAGTCCTATCTGCGTTCATCGCACATGCCTCTCATCATCGGGATGGTACTTAATAACGGCCCTCGCGGGGCTTTCTAGGAATTTGCTCGAAGGCGCGCGCAAGCAGGCGATGGATCATGGATGATGGCGGCGACGACCGCCGTAACGTCTTCCGGTACGTCGCTTGACCCCCTCCTCGGCAGATCACTAAGCCTCAGCTGGTGTGTACGCTGCAGCTCTGCATACGCGGTCTACCTGTCGCCCTTTGCGACGGATCGTCAATCACGGCCCAACAAGTGACCCAAGCTACCCTTCCGACGCCGCACCGTATGACATGCACCCGTCAGTTCGGCCTTGCCCTCACAGCGTCCCGAAGCAGCTCAGCCCCCTGTTGACGAAATATTGTCGCTTTCAGGCACGAGCCCTGCCAGCATCCCGAGCTTGCCCGCACCGCACAACGGCGTTCCCTCTCAGTCGACAATGCCCCGCCTCGCCCGGCTCGCGCGCGCGTTCTCCCTCTCGTCCTGACACCGCGATCCCACAACAAGAACTGTGCTCTTCTCAAGCACAATCCCCCAGGAGGCCTTGAGTTGTCCATGTCGCATACGCGCACATGGATACAGTGCTTATGTCGCTTTCGACCGTGACGTCATCGCCCGTCTTGCACGACTCCGGGTCAAGCGGGCCGACTAGGCGCCCGCTGTACGGTCGGGGGATGGCGGGCGGGCCCGCGGCGGTACGGGAGATTCAAATTGGCATTCGTGGGGTCCGGCCATGGCGGAGAAGGCCGGTTACGATGCGAGTGACCGACGCTTTAGGACTTGGAGCGGGACGGAGTATTGAGTGGGTCCAATATCAATGTTATGCGCTGTGCAGGCAAATGTGCAAATGATGAACGTGAACCCGTTCATGATGTATTGTACGTCCCACTTGACTTCGTGTCGCTGAAGGTCCAGTTGCTGACAGAGGTTACACGCAGCACAGCATGCCTGATCTGTTGTTGTACGCCTCCCTCGGGGGTGCCCAATGCGCTCGCTCTCGACGAAAGAAAGCCCGACCGATCGCGGGTTCCCGCTCACGCCGGTGAATGCGTCATTCTAGGCGTGCGGTTCATACAACAGAATGTAGCCAAGGTCAATCAAATTTCAGATAATCTCTCGCTGACGCCTGTCAATAGCATCGACCGATCCACCGCCGACTGTACATGCAGCTCGCCAAGCCAGTCATACGGCCGACAGTTCCGCTCAGCTCAAACTCACCTAAGCGGGCACCTCGGCGTATACGCGAAAAACCTCCGAGTGCCACCACTTGTCCCCACAACAGGAGGAATGCCTTCGGTATGTTTTTTGTTTCGTCCTTTCTCTTCGGGGTTTAATTGATCCGCGCCCGTCATCTCTCTTCGGCCTGACACGGGTTCGTATGAAGCCATATTTCCCGATACGCAAATCCCGGAGACGGGACGGCGATCGCTATTCGGGACGCAGGCAAATCCTAGCACGCCGAGCACGGTATTGGCATTGCGCCCGTATGTGAAAGGCGCCAGCTTCACAGTACCGTCGCGGTATAAGAAGCCATGCGAATGCTGCTCGAACTGTGTGGGGAGTGACGGACTCTCATCATGGCCCACATGCGCATCTCGGCAGTGCTCGCAGCGGTACTTGCAAGCTGTGTGCTCGCAGTCCCGGTTTCTACCAGCCCTCTTCCGACATCGCAGCCTACGGTGAGGCTGGACGGGGCGACGGTCATCGGGATCGCAAACGGCACGGTGAACCAGTTCTTGGGACTCCCGTATGCACAACCGCCGTACGTCCGTCCCCCTGCTCGCTCTGCACGGTTCACAACGCTGACGCGCCTCTGCATGTCCGTGCATCACAGAGTCGGTGACCTGCGGCTCCGGCTGCCCAAACCGGTCGCCTCGCTCAGCGGGGTCATCAACGCGACGGCATTCGGGGACCAGTGCATCCAGCAGACGTTCCCCACCATCGACTTCCCGGCCTCCGTCCCAGCAGCAGTGGGGGCGTACCTCGACGCGTTCACGAGCGTCCCAGATATACCTCAGAGCGAGGACTGTGCGTCGGATGCTCGTTGCCGGGCCTATATGCGGATCCCTTGGCTGACGAGCGGCGCAGGCTTGAACTTGAACGTTATCGCCCCCGCGGACGCAACGCCTGACTCGAAGCTTCCCGTGGCAGTTGTGCGTGGTTCCTATTCTGCTCCTCCTTCATTCATGAGCTGCACACCTGACTTGAACTCAACAGTGGATATATGGAGGTAAGCGTCCCGAATAGACTGCGTGTAGAGTTTAGTCCGCTCATCTTGGTACAGGCGGATTCCAGGTGGGATCGAACGCGATGTGAGTGATCGCATAACGTCATCCCGCCGAGCACTTTGCCTAACTGAGGTCGCAGACAACCGGGCCACGTCATCGTACAGCGCTCGATCGAGATCGGCCATCCCATCGTCTACGTTGCGATGAACTACAGGTAAGCCGCAGCGCTCCAACCTCGTGAAGTTAGGATGCTGATACCCGCCTGTGTCCTAGGCTAAGTGGTGAGAGTCCAGAGTGCTTTCTGCCACCATCATGGACAAGCTCGCTCACGGTGACGCACAGCGTTTGGCTTCCTGGGCGGCAAGGAAGTCAAAGAAGCTGGGATCGCCAATCTCGGCCTGCACGACCGTACGTGTGTTCCATGCGTATCGCGGTCAGCTCCTCGGTCCTGACAGATCCTATCCTTCTCGCAGAGCGGGAGGCACTCCGATGGGTCCAGAAGCACATCACTGCGTTCGGCGGAGACCCTGAGAAGGTTATGATGTACGTGTGCGCCCGCAGCCCTGTCCTAGCTTCACACTCCACCCGTGCGTGCGTCTACTAACACATACCGGACTTCCACCGCAGCTGGGGCGAGAGTGCGGGCGCGATGTCCGTCCAAGCTCACATGTTCGCCAACGGCGGACGCACGGACGGGCTCTTCCGTGCAGCGTTCATGGAGTCCGGGTCGGCTTCTCCGACCGGGTTCGTAGACAACCCGTTCTTGCAGGCCACATTCGATGAGGTCGTCGAGGGCGCTGGGTGCGCGGACGCGACGGATGCGATAGAGTGCTTGCGGACCGTCCCTGCGAGCGTCTTGAAGGCGGCGATGGACAGAACTCCGTCGTTTGTGAGCTTCCAGGTCAGCATCCAGATTGATGTGACAGGTTAAGGCGACGAACTGATGACTCGGATTGGCGGAGTAGCAAGTCAACACGCCGTGGACACCGAGAGCGGACGGCGTGTTTGTCGCCGAGCCCCCGCAGCATCAGCTCTTGAGTGGGAAGGTCGCGAACATTCCGTTCGTGAACGGTCCGTACATCCTCCTCTGTGCTTTGATGCTGCGAGCGGAGGAAAGCTCACATCTGCGCACAGGAAACGACAAGGACGAAGGAGCGGCCTTCTCCTTCCCCACCTTGAACATAACGTGAGTCTATGTCGTCGTGCTCTCACCGTTCCGTTCCGGGTCACTGAACATAGCGTCTCACAGCACCGACGACGAGTTCCTCTCCTACATCAACTCCAACTTCTACCGGAACACCCCCAGGAGCGTTGTCGCGAAGCTGCTCGAGCTCTACCCCTCCGACCCAGCCCTCGGCTCTCCCTTCGACACGGGCGACGCGTTCGCGTTCTCGCCGCAGTTCAAGCGCATGGCCGCGCTCCAGGGCGACTTCATCGAGCAGGCCCCGCGGCGGCTCTTCGTCCAGACACTCGCCGAGAGGCAGCCGGTCTATTCGTATCGTGCGTGGTGCCTTCTCCCTGCCGCCATGGGATCCCGTCGCTGACGATATCGGATGATGCCGTGTCATATGTAGTGAGCAACGTCAACCGGGTCGATGGGATCGGCGCGGTACGTCCCCATCTCACTGTCCAGTACGGCATCGGGGTACTCACACTGGTCTCCCTAGCCCCACGGCAGCGAACTCGCCAACGTATACGGACGCGGCGACATGGGCGACTACCTCATCCGCTTCGCCGCAACGCTCGATCCCAACGGCGATGGCGCGTTCCACTGGCCGCGGTACACGACTTCCGAGCCGAAGCTGCTCACGTTCAACGATGGCCCGACGCCTCTTAATATCACGATGGATACGTACCGTGCCCCGGGCATGGCATTCCTTACGAAGCTGAGTCTCGAGGATCCTATCTAGCCTCTCTGATACTTGGCTTTGTACCCTTCTCGAGAGGACACTCTACTCATGATGCACGAACCAATACACGAACTAATGCACGAACTGCTTGCACGGATTGCGAGTCGAGTCATGGCAGAGTTACGATTACAGTGACCCACATCACATTCCAAGTAGCACGTTTACCGCAGCGCTCGATACGTCGAGGTCGAGATCGACACAGCCGCCTGAGTGACCTCTGCGTATGTAGCGTGGTCTCACGCGGTCACGGTGATTGGCAACTACCCATAGGCACTGGCGACGACACCGTGCATACAAGGGCTCGAACTGGTACAACCTTATCTTCGATCATCACCCTCCTGCGAACCGCGATGCAGCTGATGTCCTCCCACGATCGCATCCTCAGGCTTTCGCACCTACAGTCTCGACGACTTCGAGGAGGATAGGCTGTTCATGCGGGCAAGTTCACTCCACCTGTGAGTACTTCGCTTCTCAGGCCGTGCGATATGATTGAATGTGTACGCACCGGTCCGCTCCCTCGACTCTCGAGAGTCTAAGAATGGACTCTTGGACCTTGCCCCTCTAAGACCACCCGTTGGTCCGACCAGACCTCGTTGCTCAGCTTTCCCTTCCTTCTCGAAGCCCAAGGTCCCGTCTCGCAACCGCGATTAGCCTCCGCTCAATAGCCTGTTGAGTGGGTCAAATTCACATGATGCACTATACAGGTGTATGTGGACACGCTACTTCAATCCGGGCCCGTTAATCCTCACTGACGCCTTTCAATAGCCCCAACCGATCCACTGCTGACTACATGTGCAACTCGCCAAGCCAGCCATACTGCCGAGGGTTCTGCTCAGCTCAATTTCACCTAAACGGGCACTTAAGCATACACGCGGAAAAACCTCCGAGTGCCACCACACAGGCTTCGTCCCCACAACAGGCGGAACCCACGTTGCCTTCCGTATTTTTTTGTCCTTCTCCTCGGGGTTTGGTTGGTTCCCGCCTGTCGTCTCTCCTCCACCTAACACGTTTTCGTATGGAGCCATGATTCCGCTTCGCAAATCCCGGAGACGGCACGGCGATTGCTATTTCAGACGCACGCAAATCCTAGCACGCGGAGCACGGGACTCGCGTTGCGCGCACAGGAGAAAGGCTCCGGGATCGTATAAGAGGCCATGCGAACGCTGCTCGAAGCCTCGAACCGTGTGGAGAGCGGCGGACTCTCATCATGGCGTACATGCGCGTCTCGGCCTTGCTCGCAGCGATGCTCACAAGCTCTGTGCTGGCAGTCCCAGCTTCTACCAGCCCTCTTGCGAGGTCGCAGCCTACGGTAAGGTTGGATAGGGCGACGGTCATCGGGACGGCGAACGGCACGGTGAACCAGTTCTTCGGACTCCCGTATGCACAACCACCGTACGTCCCTGCTCGGTGCGCTCGGTGGACCATTCTGACGCGTCTTCCTCCTTCCACAACTCACAGAGTCGGCGACCTGCGGCTCCGGCTGCCCAGACCTGTCACATCGTTCAGAGGGGTCATCAACGCGACCGCGCTCGGGAACCAGTGCATCCAACAGACGTTCCCCACCATCGACTTCCCGGCCTCCGTTCCAGCACCAGCGACGACGTACCTCGACATGTTTACGAACGTCCCGGATGTGCCCCAGAGCGAGGACTGTGCGTCGGATGCCCATTGGCGTGCCTATATACGGACGCTTCGGCTGACGAGGCTGGTCCGCAGGCTTGAACTTGAACGTCATCGCCCCTGCGGACGCAACGCCCAACTCGAAGCTTCCCGTGGCAGTGGTGCGTGACTCCTCCTCTGCTCCTCTTCTATTGAGCTGCGGATGTCCATCTGACCCGTGCTCGTCAGTGGATATATGGAGGTAAGCCTCCCGAACTTAACAGACTGCGTGTAGAGTTCAATCCGCTCATCATGGTATAGGCGGCTTCCAGGTAGGATCGAACGCATTGTCAGTGGTCGTATACCGTCGTCCCGAGCCTTTATTCTGACCGCGCGGTTGCAGACAACCGGGGCACGTCGTCGTACAGCGTTCGATCGAGATCGGCCATCCCATCGTCTACGTTGCGATGAACTACCGGTATGTCGCCGCACTCCGCTCCCAATGAAGATGAGATGCTAATGCCCGCCGGCTTCATAGGCTAAGTGGTGAGAGTTCGTTCTGCTACCATCATGGACAAGCTGGGCCAAATGAAGCACAGCGTTCGGCTTTTTGGGCGGGAAGGAAGTCAAAGAAGCAGGCATAGCGAACCTCGGCCTGCACGATCGTGCGTGTGCATGTCAGCTCTTCGTTCTCGTTCCTGACACATTCTGTCATTTCTACAGAGCGGGAAGCGCTCCGATGGATCCAGAAGCACATTGCTGCGTTCGGCGGAGACCCTGAGAAGGTTATGATGTACGTGCACCCTTAACCCTAATCCTTGCCCTTCACACTCCAGCCTGCGCGCACTACCTACTAACACAATACACCCTCTCGCGTCCGACTGCAGTTGGGGCGAGAGTGCGGGCGCGATCTCCGTCCAAGCGCACATGTTTGCCAACGGTGGGCGTACGGACGGGCTCTTCCGCGCGGGATTCATGGAGTCCGGGTCGGCCCCTCCGACGGGCTTTGTGGACAACCCGTTCTTGCAGGACACGTTCGATGGGATCGTGAAGGACACTGGATGCTCGGACGCGACGGACGCGATAGAGTGTCTGCGCACTGTACCTGCGAGCGTGTTGAAGGCGGCGATGGATAGAACTCCGACATTTGCTAGCTTCCAGGTGAATTTTCGAATAACTGTATGTTTGGTGGGGCGACGCACTGACTGAAATTGATGGTGAATGACGGAGTAGCAAGTCAACACCCCGTGGACCCCGAGAGCAGACGGGGTCTTTATCGCCGAGCCTCCTCAGCAGCAGCTCTTGAGTGGAAGGGTCGCGAGAATTCCGTTCGTGAACGGTCCGTCTATCTCCCCGTATGATATCATCGCGAAGCAATCCTTATAACTGCGCGTAGGAAATGACAAGGACGAAGGATCGGCATTCTCGTTCCCGACCCTAAACCTGACGTGAGTCTCTGTCCTCATCGCCATGCTCCCCTACTCCAGATCACTGAACCCAGCCTCTAACCTCCGACAGCACCGACGACGCCTTCCTCTCCTACATCAACTCCAACTTCTACCGGAACACCTCCAGGAGCGTGGTCGCCAAGCTGCTCGAGCTGTACCCTTCCGACCCAGCCCTTGGGTCCCCATTCGACACTGGCGACGCGTTCGCATTCTCGCCGCAGTTCAAGCGCATGGCCGCGCTCCAGGGCGATTTCATCGAGCAGGCGCCGCGGAGGCTCTTCGTGCAGACGCTCGCTAAGAGGCAGCCCGTGTTTTCGTATCGTACGTCGCGTCCATCTGAGGCTCTCTTAGCCGTTGGTTGGATGCGGTCACTGACGGCCATGTCATGTCATAGTGAGCAATATCAACCGGGTCGAGGGGATCGGCGCAGTACGTCCTCCATCTTACACTTCAGTACATCATCGGGGCTTCCCGAGGTACTCACACTGGTCTCTCTAGCCCCACGGCAGCGAAATCGCTAACATATACGGGCGCGGAGACATGGGCGACTACCTTATCCGCTTCGCCGCGACGCTCGATCCCAACGGCGATGGCGCGTTCCCCTGGCCGCGGTACACGAAGGATTCGCCCAAGTTGCTCACGTTCAATGACGGCCCCACGCCTTTCAATATCACCCTGGATACGTACCGCGCCGAGCAGATGGCGTTCTTGACGAAGCTGAGTCTCGAGGATCCTATCTAGCCTCTCCGATACTTGGCTATGTACTCTGCTGGAGAGGACACTCTGTAGCACTCGCTAATTCACGGACTGCGAGTGCAATTCATGGCAGAGTTACCACCCACATGCCAGTGCTGGGAGTGTAGTTGAACTCCGCGGTCGTTAGAGCACACAGTACGTACACGTCTGTGTGCATTTGTAGGTTCCCACCATCACCGCTCACAACAGCCTCCAAGTGCTTCCTCACGCGATCAGGCACTGTCTTGACCTCCCCTTGCCATGCAGCCACCACGCGCTCCCACTGTGCTCCTCGACGTCTCCACACCATGAAGTTCATCTCGCGACTTGTCATCCTTATCTTGGCGACCGTCCCGGCCAGCACTCGCAGACTACGAATCGACCCTATCGCAGAGGTGCTCTACACATGCATCCCATACACCTTCTCATGGAGCGGCGGGAAACCTGGCTTCCAGCTAGACGTCCAGTATGAGCTTCACATAGAAGGCATCCGCCCCGTCGTCGCACATCGCTCCGGCCGACTGACGACGAGGGCGTACACATGGACCCCACTATTCGCCTCCAACGACACCATGCGGATAGTGATCACCGACGGCGATACCAACAAGTATCGCTCGGAGACCTTCACGCTAGTCCTTCAAGGAGGGCCGGACTCGCCCGGAGAAGGATGTTACACTGAGCCTCCTCCGCCCACCACCACCACCACTCAGGAAGTGGTCTCTGTGACTCCATATACCTCCTCGCAGCGGCTCGAAGCCACTCCTTATGTCGCTTCATCTGTGTCCTCCACTATGACGGAAGTCACAGAGTCCCCTCCACCGACTTCCCCGAGCCCTCCTCTGGCAGAACCTGCGCCCGTACAAGCGACGCCGAAGACCACAGGAAGCAATCAGTCGAATGCGGGCCCAGTAGCTGCAGGTGTCGCTACAGGAGTAGGGATCTCCGCTCTCTCCATAGTGTCAGTCTACATGTGGAGGAAACGACGAGCGAGCCAACTGCGGAGCAAAGCACGCCTCGGTACGTTCCTCCTCTTGTTTTGATTCCCTGACAGGACTGAGAGAAAGCAACATCGCCCCCAGACCTGAACGAGTCCACATTATCGCCAACGCTGCCATCTGTCTCCAGCAAGGCCGCGCTCCTGCAGACCGAGTACTCGTACTCCCCTCGACCGTCCATCTCGTCCGCGTCTGGGGTATACCTCATACCAGATCCGGACGGGGCCAAGTCGCGATCGAACGTGACCGTGCACCTCCTCCCGCCGACCGAGGAACTCCCTGATCGCAGCAGCGACCCAGTCGAGAGCGGAAGGAGCGTTGGACAGCAGCCTGCATATCTGGTCGTCGCGATTCCCTCCTCCGGGCAGGAGAGTGACTCGGGGATTCGCATCGCTGGAGGACCAGCGCAAAACCGTACAGTACAAGTCGGAGCCGTGCCAACACCGCTCAGTGACGAGGGAACAGCAAGCGTACCTCCGCCGTATCGTCAGTACACCAGATAGGTGCGTCGTCGCTACCTCTCGGAAGCGATGTGAACTTCATGGATGGGTGTTACCCCGGCAGAGTTTGCGATTACAGAACTCGCATGATGCTGTAGTGAAGAACGGCAAGGAAGCTACAGAGGGTTGTATGGCACTGATTTCGCATGTTCGCGTTGTTGTTTCATGACGTTCATGGACACGGACACCAGACACAGGGGGCATGAGCCCATGTAACTATCAGTTACATCCTAGTCACATTGTGTTTAAGGTCCAAATATGATTGCTATGTTTCCGAGGCGTCACATGCTGGAAACATTCAAAATGTGCCAGGTTTCGGTGATACATGCTGGATACATTTTGAATGCCACATGTATCCAGCATGTATCCAGCATGTGACACTTCAACACATGGCAGATATATTTGGACTCTGACTGCGATGTCACCAAGATGTAACAAGGAGTTACACGGCTTCATGCCCCCAGTGAGACTCAGAGGACTACAATTTAGCTAGTATCTCTGCATTTACCGGTATATGAGCACGGACTCACGAAGCACACAACCGTATATCGATAATCCCCGACATGCCCTGGCTGATATCCGCGTCGACGTATTGCGCCCGCCCACGATGGCACGCCCACTGGCGCGCCTCTTTGAGTTGGAAGCGCGTCTTGCGTGGGAGGCTCCTTGATGTTGACAATGATATTTGGTGACCAGGATCAGGATGGCGTGAGACGCGCCGCGCTCGCCGCTCGTGCCAGTGCGAGATCAGTTCGCGGTCCTATCAAGCTCAAGCTTGACACAATTTGGCTCTTTCCTGCTCAACCACAACTTGACGGACGTCTCGCCGCAGAGCATTGACGAGAAGGACGACGAGCAGGTCCCTGTACATATAGGTTAGTATTGACGACTCATTGGACAGCATTGACTGATGGCCACGCGCAGCATCTGTCGCGCTTTACTATCTACTGGCACGTAATGGGGACTCGGGATTGCTCTCCAACAGCATCCTGGAGCTGCCCATGCCGCATTCACACATAACACTCTGCCAAGCCTACCAGTTCACTTGGACAGGGGGCGCGACTCCCTACACGCTGTCCATCCGCATACCAACAGAACAGATGGACGTACCAGCGGCACTCCCGTTCCCCAACATCTCCGCAACGCGCTTCGCCTGGACACCCGACCTCGTCGAACAGGGCTTGGTCGCGCGCGTCTTTGACAGCACGGGCGCGAGCGCCACATCAACGCCGTTCACGGTCCAGCCAGGGAATGTGACGTCCTGCGTGCAGGGCTCGACTCTTGCGTCGGACCAGAGAGAGGACGCCGGATCGAGTCCACCACCTGCAGCGCCAGTCGGTGCCCCGCGCAAACGAAGCTTCACTACTGAGTCGATTGGAGCCATCGTCGCAGGCGCGGTATCCGGTGGCCTCTTGTTCTCTGCGCTCGTCACTTGCCTGTGATCGCGCATCAGGGATCGGAGGTGGCGGCGAGACTTCGAGCAGAGCTTTCTCCAAAATGAGGCGCTGATGATCTCGCGTGTTCCACTTTGTTCGACTAGCTAGACCTTGACGACCCCTTCTCAGAGCCCAAAACTTCCCAAGGGCCATTGCAAACCTGGTGCAGTGGATGTTTGGCAGAGCGAGGATGTCGACGATGTAACGTCACCTCCAACAGCTTCATCTTCGCGGTTCAGTGCTTTAAAAGCAAGTGTCCAAGGCGCAATCTGCTGTTGTGTTTGACCGAGCCGATAGGCAGTCAAGGCAGCGGAGAGAGAATGAGCGTGGGGACGTACATAGTACACTTACTGACCCGGGAGTGGGTAGACTCTTTCATAAGTTGCCGGATTGTGATGTGGTTTCATGCTTGATGGCAGATTGTTGAAAACATTCCAACCCTTTGCGCTTACGATAAGACGTGTAGCTATAGGTATGCTGAGGCTGTACCAGATGGGGATCACCGTTCGAACGAACGTAATTTGCTCAAAGTCCGTCCAGGCGAAGCGCTGAAGACGTCCACGTGGCAGAGTTACATGTGGTCACACTCCAACCCGAACACGAGTCTGCGTCACTCTGAGTACTGGCTTACTTCGAACTCCGGACTACTACTTACTTCCTGAGTTACTACACAATTCTCTAACATCCAGGGCTTCAAGTCACCTTTGAACGCTCCAGCGCTCCCTGACTTGGTTCCCTTGAATGACTCCGAGGAGCAAGATTGAGCAATATCTGGGGTGGGGACAATAGTACGGTTATCGCAACTTCCATCGTGAGTGAACAGCACTGATACGACTCAGATGTTAAGAACGAGGCATCTGGGCGCGACGCGCGGTGCGGTTGATTTCCCACGACCACCCACATTATGAGGCTGCGCGCGGCCGTCGCACGCTCCGGATTCAAGTGGGTGGCTTTGGTGAGATGGGGTGCGTTCTCTGTCCTTCCCATCTTCACTCATCTCCATCCTTTCTGACCCTTCTTGACTCGGTCTATTTGCACTTGAGGGCTTACTATCCCGTTGACTCTGCATCTGTCTGCAGCAAAGTCTACCAGAGTCGTCGATTTGCCGTCTCACGCAAGTGACCGACCCGATCGTACTCTCATCAGTCCAGTTCCTGACGGACTTCTGGGCCTGGTGGTAGCACCAGCAACGCTTGCTGCCGCGCAGTACGTGCAGCGACATGATTACTTTTCCATGATATAAACGGTGTTACTTCTCCCTGGACCCTCTAGCTCCTACGGCTACTGTTCGTCTACAACACGTCGGCCGTAACAACGACGCTACTGCGGAGCACCACAATTGCTTGTGCCCAGGTAAGCGCATGTTATAAGATACCTTCTTTCTATTCACTGATCCTTGCATTTGAGTTTACCCTTCATAGCCCCATCGCGAGATCGACGACATGGCGAGCGTACTAGAGCTGTTTGGCCCAAGATCCCCGACTCAGTGTGGTACAGTAAGAATTCAATGGAGTCTTGGGCAGCCCCCGTACACACTGAGGATTACCTCCTCCGACTTCAGTGAGACCCTCCAGACTTTAGGCGTCGATGCTGAGGCCATCGACTGGACTGTCAATCTTCCTGGAGGGACACAGTTTGGGCTCATACTTCGCGATTCCACACCACTCACCGTCCGAACAGGCCCAATAGCCGTACTTCCTGGGCCCGACGATAGCTGTCTAGGCAGTGCCATGAGATCGAGCTCCCCGCCAACCGAAACCCCAACGGGGACATCGGGCGGATCCGACTCTGTCAGCGCCTCCATGTCGGCATCCCAGACGACGGACCCCGGCTCTGCAGGACCCATTGACCCCTCGTTGTCCGGGACGAGGGATCCCAGCTTGAGCTCAGGCGCTATTGCAGGCATCGCAGTGGGTGCTGCGGTAGGCGGGATTATCTTGGCCGCACTGGCATACGTGCTGTGGAGGAGGAGAAGGGGTCGCGCACGACGCGGAGGCAGGATGCTCGGTACGTCATTCACCGTTTCTCGGTCGCGAGGTTAGCCGCTCAGTCTTTCGCCTGGCAGACCTCAACGAGTCCACGCTCCCTCCCGCCTCGCCGCCGGCGATGAGCAAGGTGGAGATGATGCGTCAAGCGCAGAACCAGCCTCTCCTCGGCTCGTCGTCTGGTCCGTCGTCGTCCAGCTCTACCACCATGGCCGTCGCGCAGTACCAATCCGGCGTGCCGTCCACCGACCTACACTCCGCTACCTCTCTCACCGCACGTTCATTCAGTGCGGGAGGCTCTGGGGCACCGCCAATCGCGGCCGGGTTGAAGAGCAGCGGCACCATTTCGTCTGCGCAGGGGCCGAGCATCAAGTCTGGCGAGATTCGCCCCGAATCTTCTGCGGTCGGAGGATTTGGAGGCTCTGTTCAGGAGAGCGATGCCGGTGTGCGCCTGGCAGGAGGTCCGCCCCCCATCGAGGTGCCTGGGGCGGTGCAGGAAGAGCTGGAGAGCGGAGGTGGAGGTGCGCCCATCCCGCCCCCGTATCGGAGGTACGAAGATTAGGTGGACAATGTTGACTTCTATGCACGTGCACGCGACGCCGACACCTGTACGTACGTGGGTATTGGCTGCTCATTGTGACTATGTTGAGCAACAGCACATGTAGGACGACTAGATAATGCATGTACGTCATCTTGCACGCGTTCGTGGCTAACCTTGAGTGGCCTTCCTGCCTGTATCAGATCGGTAAGCGCCGCTGAGTGAAAAGAAGTCTAACTCGGAACCAGACTGGGACGAGGGATCGGAGTTGGACCAAGACAACGCAACTTTGACTCCCTTTCCTGCTCAATGTGACGCCTATGCTATTTCTCTACTCTTCCCAGTCAGTGTTCGGGTGAAACTCGGAATTCGCGCTACGACACGACGGAACAATAGCCCCATAGCGCTTCGGCCGTACCAGGAGAAATGTTGTCTTCAGGCTAGACAAGTGCGCCCCTGCGAACAGGCTCCGAAAAGATGACAATGTTTCACCACTCCTTGTCAAGATTGAGCACACCTAATGCCACGGACTCGGAGGCCTCGGCCATCCAATTCCCCGTGGTTGTGAACAGCGTAGAGCTTGCAATTGCGCAACGGACCTCGGAGCAGGAAAAGGCGATCTTTCCAGTGGCAATTGAGCAGAGTGCGCAATGCGCCTCGGGTGGCGTAGGGGATAGGAAAATCGGCGCGGAATGACGCGTGGAGCTGCATCTCATTCCTCACAGCGTACTGATTCAGCCGTATTTAGCACCTGACAAACACCGTCCATGACTCTCGGAAGCTGTTGCGACAACCTTATCTCCCAATCCTTCAAAGCTCTCGAGTCATAGTCGATGAAGCGCATCACGCCGTGTCTCCTTTGTGAGTCCATCTTTGAGTCGCAATCAGTCAACAACTTTTCCCCAGCCACTTCCTAATCCTGCCTCACTTATGACCCACCATCTGACCTCCTCGGTTCTCGTGCAAGCCGTAATCCAACATTCGTATATTATCGGCCTCTCTGCCACATTCAACCGGAATGACCGCCGAGCGCTCGAGACGATGCTTGAGGAGGTCGTGTAACATAGGGACTACTTGGATCTTGTCAAGAAGTGGTACGTCTCCTCACTCCGAAGTAGTGCAAGTATATGGCTTGCACTTATGTGACTCAGCCGAGTCTCGACCAACCCGACGGACGGAGACTTGAACGCGACGCATGCGAAACCGTAAGCATCAATGTCCTGAACGAGAAGAAGCCAACGCTGGTGTTCTGCGTGAACATCGCTCATGTGCAAGACGTAACGGCGGCGTTTTGGGAGTACATGTCGACGACAGACTCACGAAGCCTCGCACGGCCATGTACTTGTGATCCCCGACATGCCCGGCCTGAGATCCGCGTCGGCGTAACGGTATTGCGCCCGCCCGCGATGGCACCGCCTACTGGCGCGCCTCTTTGAGTTGGACGCGCGCCCGACGTGGGCATTACGAAGCTCTTCGATGTTGAAATTTGGTGACCAGGATCAGGATGGCGTGAAACGCGCCGCGCTCGCCGCTCATACCAGTGCGAGATCAGCTCACGGCTACACCAAGCTTGACTCGACCTCGCTCATCTTCTCTCTGCTCATCTACGAGGAGACTTGCCGCAGAGCATAAGAACGACGAGCAGGTCCCTGTACCTATAGGTCAGTATTGACAACCAACTGGACGGCATTCACTGATAGACACGCACAGCATCTTAGCCTGTATCCACTGGCGCGGAATGCGGACTCAGGATCGCTCTCCAACAGTCTCCTGGAGCTGCCCATGCCGCTTCCACTCATTACCACTCTTCATCCTCCTCGTCACCACGCTCGTTACTCCAGCCCGCTCGCAAGAGCCCCCGTTCGCCCTCGACCCGCCTCCTTCAACCTTAACACTCTGCCAAGCCTACGAGTTCACATGGACAGGGGGCGCGCCTCCATACGCGCTGTCCATCCGGATACCAACAGGACAGATTGACGCACCAGTGGCACTTCCATTCACCAACATCTCCGCATCGCGCTTCACGTGGACGCCCGACCTCATTGAGCAGGGCATAGTCGCGCGCGTCTTCGACAGCACGGGCGCGAGCGCAACCTCGGCGCCGTTCGCGGTCCAGCCAGGGAGCATCACGTCCTGCGTGCAGGGCTCGACTCTCGCGTTGGATCAGAGAGAGGACTCTGGATCGAGTCCACCACCTAGCGCAGCGCGAGTCGCCACCCCGGGTAAACGGAGCTTCACTCCTGAGGCGATTGGAGCCATCGTCGTGGGAGCGGTATCGGGCGCGCTCTTGTTATCTGCGCTCATCATTTGCCTGTGGTCGCGCATCAGGGATCGGAGGCGGCGGGGGGACTTTGAGCGTATAGGTCAGTCGGCCGTCTTCTTCCAGAATGGACCACGAGGCGCTGACTAGCTCGCGTGTTCGACTGTCAGACCTTGATGACCCCTTCTCGGAGCCTAACAGTCCACAAGGGTCCGTTGCCCACATGATCCCGTGGATGTTTGGGAGAGCGAGGATGCCGACGATCGTCGTGACGTCTCCGACAGAGGCGGCGTCGGTCTTCAGCTTCGCGATGGACCGCCGCTCCAAAAAGCGCCTGTCTAAGACCCCGTCTGTTGTTTTGTTTGACGCGATAGATGGGGATGATCAAACTGATGGGCAGTCGAGACAGAGGAGAGAGAACGAGGATGGGGACAACGTACCGTTACTCAGGGAGTAGCCTAAGAATCGTGGGCCATTTGTTGCACTGTTCATTAATGGGAGTGTTCGCCTTTCATACTTCAAGATGGCAGACTGTTGAACGAGATCCAGAGACTTGAAGTAGCATTCCGTCTTTGTGCGGACGTGTGAGTATGTAGTGTGTATCAGACGAGTGAAGATCGTCGTCCAAACGAACATCGTCGGCCCCCGAGGTAGCAAGGACGTGTGAACTTGGCCCGATTCGGATGAAGATGCCCACGTGGCGGCGTTACATGTGATCACACTCCGACCCGACCCGAACACTGAGACACGTCTCTTCGACTCCATGGCTCCCGACGGCTTGCAGGCAGCTTGCTGGCACCGGGCTCTGAACTCTTCTTGAGTCCGCCTTCTGATCCTGGTCGTACTCCTAAACGTGCTCAGCAATTTGAAGATCAAAAATTCACTACCTCGTACTTCCGCAGGCTCGGATGGCAGGCCTACTAGGGGGGGACGAATATCATCGTGGGTGAACAGTGGCACTGGTGCGACTCGGTCGTCAAGTCGTGTGGCAGTCCGAGGCACGGTGCGGTTGAGTAAGTACAGGTGAGTCCCCACGACCGCCCACACGAGGCTGCGGCCGGGGCGCCGGTGTCAACTTGCGGGCGGCTTTTGTGGAATGGGTGCGTTCTCTCTCCAGCCTCGCCTTCCCCAATTTCACTCATCCTCCTCCTCTCTGACATCGCTTGTCTGCACTCGCTGCTTCTTAGCTTGGATTAATCTGGGTTTGCAACAATAGTCCACCAGAATCGTCGACTTGGAGTCTCAAGCAAGTCACCGGCCGGATCCGACTGGTCTCGAGATACTGAAGGAGGTTCGAGCTCGGCCGAAGAACTAGTGGCGCTAACCGTATCGCAGTACGTCAATGGACATAACTGCTTCTTTACGATGCACTGAAGTGGTATCACTTCGCCGTTTTCCCCCTAGATTCTACGACTAAGTACTGTTCGTATACAAGACGTCGGGCCGTCTTAACAACGACGCTGCTGCGGAGTACCGTAACCGCTCGTGCCGAGGTAAGCGCACGCTTTCAAATTCATTTCTGCTATTCGCTGATCCTTCCACTCTAGTTTACACCCCATAGTACCATCGCAGGATAGACGAAATGGCGACCGCGCTCGAGCTCAATAGGCCACAGCCTCCGACTCAGTGCGGTGGTGTGACGATCACATGGAACCTCGGGCAGCCGCCGTACACGCTCAGGATCACCTCTTCCGACTTCACCGAGACCCTCGAGACGTTGGGTCCCGTCAGTGGGAGGTCCGTCGACTGGGCCGTCAACCAGCCTGGCGGGACCCAATTCGGGCTCATCCTCAGAGACTCCACGCCGATCACCGTCCAGCAAGGCCCCATAGAGATCCTTCCTGGGTCCGACGACAGCTGTCTAGGAACCACTCCCGACACGACTACAAGCTCAACGTCATCCAGCACTCCCTCATCGACGAGTACGACCTCGCCGCATACTTTCAGTGCCACCGTAGACTCAAGCGTCCCGCCTACCGAGACACCAACCGAGACACCCACCGGGACATCGGGAGGGTCCGACTCCATCACTGGCAACCCATCCGTTTCATTGACGGAGAGCCAGACTGGCTCTGGAGCACCCACCGCCCCCTTGTCGCTCGGGTCGACGGACTCCAGTTTGAGTTCGGGCGCTATTGCAGGCATCGCATTGGGTGCTGCGGTAGGCGGGATCATCTTGGCGGCGCTGGCATACATGCTGTGGAGGAGGAGAAGGGGTCGCGCTCGAAGCGGAGGTAGGATGCTCGGTATGTCCCCCACCGTGTCTCGGTCGCGAGGTCAGCCGCTCAATGTCTCGCCTGGTAGACCTCAACGAGTCCACGCTCCCTCCCGCTGAGCCGCCTGCGATGAGCAAGGTGGAGATGATGCGTCAGGCGCAGAACCAGCCTCTCCTCGGCTCGTCGTCTGGTCCCTCGTCAGCCAGCCCTACCACTGTCGCCTTCGCGCAGTACCCTTCTGGCGTGCCGTCGACCGATTTGTACCCCGCCACCCCCCTCACAGCACGCTCGTTCAGCGCAGAGGGCTCTGGCGCGGGCAGGGTGACGAGTGGGGGAACCACCGCGTCTCCGCAAGGGCGGAGCATCAAGTCTGGCGAGATTCGTCCCGAATCGTCTGCGATTGGAGGGTCTGTGCAGGAGAGCGATGCCGGAGTGCGCCTGGCAGGAGGTCCGCCCCCCATCGAGGTATCTGAGGCGGTGCAGGATGAGCTGGAGAGCGGAGGTGGAGGTGCGCCCGTCCCGCCGCCCTATCGGAGGTACGAAGATTAGATGGTGCCACGTGGACGGTTTCGACTTCTATGCACGCGACGCGACGCTTGTACGTTGGGGGTTGACTGCTGATTGTGAGCGCGTTGAGCAGCAGCACGTGTACGAAGACTGGATAATGCATGTACGCCATCTTGCACCCGTGCGTCACCCGTTGACTGACTTGGAATGGCCTTCTTGCCTGTAGTGGTCTTCATCTCGGTAAGCGCCGCTGGTTGAAAGAAGTCGAACTCGAACTTGAACTCGAACCAGAAGTGAACAAAATTGGAACGACGGAGTTGAACCGGGACAACGTGCTTTTCCACTCTCCTCCCTCGCTATGCGACGCCTCTGCTATCCTCGACTCCTCCCAGTCGTTGAGCTGAGACTCCGGAATGGCACCGCGACACGGAACACCAGCACCATAACGCTCCAACCATACCAAGAGGAATGTCTGGACGCCTGCCTTAAAGCTATACAAGAAGGGCGGACGCGGATCGGTGTGTCCCTGCCTACAGGATCCGGGAAGACGACGATCTTTCTCCACCTCTTGTCAAGATTGTGCGCACGTCACCGTGACGACTCGGACACCTCGGCTACCCAGTCTCTCGTGCTTGTGAACAGCGTGGAGCTGGCGCAGCGGACCTCGGAGCAGGCAAAGACGCTCTTCCCAGAATGGACGGTGGAGATTGAGCAGGGTGCGCAGTACGCGTCGGGCGAGGCACATCTGTGAGTGGTGGTGACGCCGCGTCAATTTCATCCCTCACAGTGTATCAATCGGGCCGCGTCCAGCACAATCGCTACCTGGCAAACCCTGTCCAGAACCTTTCTCGGAAGCCGACTCGACAAGTTTATCCCTCGTTCCTTCAAAGCTGTCGTAGTCGATGAAGCTCACCATGCCGTGTCTCCCTCGTGAGTCTCCATTCGATGCCATAGTCTAGTTGCGGTTAATCAACGAGTGCACAGATACTTGCGCATTCTGTCTCATTTTTGCCCCGCCATCTCGCGTCCTCATCCCGTCTCTGACGCGCCAGCCATACGCCCACATCCGTATATCATCGGCTTCTCTGCCACATTCAGCCGGAACGACCGCCTGGCGCTCGGGACGGTGTTCGAGGAGGTCGTGTATCACAGAGACCTCTTGAATCTGATCGAGGAGAAGTGGTACGTCCCCTCACTCCGAGTTTGCATGTATATTTTGGCTTGTACTCATATACCGAATATCCGAGACAGGCTCTGCGACGTACGCTTCACCGTCGCCCCCGCGGAGATGAACCTCAGCCGAGTCTCGACCAATTGGACGGACGGAGACTTCAACGCGACGCAGCTGGCCGAGGTCGTCAACACCGACGACCTGAACGAGGAGATTGTGCGCGTATGGCGCGAGAGAGCAGGTACGTCTCTCTCTCTTGCTCAGACATCCAGCACCGAGGATTCACTGTCGCGCGGTGTGATGTCAATCATCGAGCAGGTGATCGCAAGTCGACGTTGGTGTTCTGCGTGAACATCGCCCACGTCCAAGACGTCACGGCGGCTTTTCGCGAGGCGGGGATTGATGCTCGGTTCGTGTACGGGCGCACAGCCCAAGCTCGGAGGCAAGAACTGGTAGAGGCGTTCCGGGCGGGCGAATTTCCTGTGATGGTGAATTGCGGTGAGCGAGGCTGCCATGGATCCGGCATTCTACTACCAAGCTCACACTCGCTCAGGGGTCTTCACTGAGGGGACAGACATCCCGAATATTGATTGCGTCATCATAGCACGTCCGACGCGCTCTCGGAATCTCTTCACTCAGATGGTGAGTCAGCTTCATGCTCTACCACATCAGTCACGGTGTTGACAGGCCAGTCAGATTGGTCGAGGAATGAGGCTTTCGCCCGAGACCGGCAAAGAAGACTGTCACATCATCGACCTCGTCGACTCCCAAGAGCGCGTCGGGGGTGTGATGAACGTACCTTCGCTACTCGGCTTGCGACCGTCTGAGGTGACCAACGGTAAGCAGTCTCGAGAACGCATGCCAACGTGCGATGAAGTTGTCTGACATTTCTGCCATTGAACACCTCTAGGTGCGAGCGTAAGAGATATTGTAGGACAGCGCAAGGTCGTTGAAGAGTTAGGCGAGCTCGCCGGCCACGAGCGTACTGCTCAATCAACTGGGTCCATGGCGTACCTCGACCCCGACAAAGCCTTATTCATGCTCAATCGATCTGGGAAAGACATCCTGGGTCCGTTCGCCTGGGTCCCTTATGGGGACAACGTCTATATCCTGGACTGCATGAGGGGCTATGTCGTCGTTGAGCCACTGAAGACCCTTTTACCCTTCCGAGTCGGCGGTAAAGTCATCCTCTTCTCCCCACATTGGAGTTGTTCTTCTAATCCTTTTATTGTAGGGCTGACGTTCACCGCGACTCATAGGATACCCTTCAAAGGAGACAAGAGTATCGTCCGCCCAGGGCTGCCCCTCCTGGATGCTCTCGTGCGAAGCGAACAGTATATTCAGCGTCGCGTCCTGTCGCCCTCCCAATCCCGTTGCTTATTGCGCAGCGCTGACTGGCGAAACAGAATCGCGTCACTGGGACAGGTGCGCTTCGTTCGGGAGATGCTAGCGAGCGCGAAGGGGAAGTTGGCAGAGATCGGACTCGAAGATAGTGAGCTGACAGACGATGTACTGTCCACGATGACGATGGGAGAAATCTCGACTATCATCACTCGGTTAAAGTACAGTACACTTCGGGTAAGCCAGTTGTCCCCGTGGAAGGATTTCATGGGTATCGCTAAACGACTCTGGATGCTCCGCAGCGTCGCCGGAAGAATGCAAGTTAGAGCACCCAAGTTACACGGAATGGCAGCCTCTTTTATACCCCGCATTATCACGTTACTCGCGCGCAGTTGTACGTCGGTTCGTCCACAGGTCCTTGGAATGAACAGAGAGCGAACCTAGGAGTGGCGACATCATCATGACAGCGACCGATCGCCGATGTGCAATAACTTTGAGCTTCGACCCGAAGGACTCGGATAGCGACTCATACATCGACACAGATACGTTTAGGAATACATACTAGGTTGTACAACAACATGAAGTAAACAAGAATAGCAGACCGAATATCGCGCGAGACAACAGCAACGCGAGGACGAAGTATAAGTTACAGCATAACTACAGAGTCGACAAATGCCGCTCCGGACGACATGGCGACGACGAAAGCGGGGTCAGAAAGCGAAGGCTTGCAAGGATCGTGGTGCATGGTGCATGCGTGAAGACATTCATCAACGGAATCAAAACGGGAACCCACATCTATCTCCGCTCCGACCAGAACTCAACCTCACGACCGCCGGACCACCCAACCCACGCATCTTCCAACAGCTGAGCCCGACGGCGCCCATTCGCCGCCCAACCCACATCCTGCATCAGCCCTCACTGGAGGTCCCGCATTGCAGCGCTCTCCTGTACCTTTTCCAACACTCGGTCCCTGTACCCTCCCGGGGTGAACGCGGGCGGCGGCTCGTAGTCCTCGACCGTCCTCTGCCTCGCGAGTGAGACGAAGTGCTCTCCGGTCTGCGTCGGAGCCATCATTCCGCCCTTCGCACCGTAGGCGGGTGAGTCCGTGCTGCGCGCCATGTGCATGAACTCTGCGGATGGAGCTGGGCCAGCCGCGCGGCGGCGCCGGCGCATGATGAAGGCGAAGGTGGCGGCAGCGAGGATGATGAATGCCAGTCCGCCGACGACGCCGCCGACAATTGCGCCCAAGCTGCTTTTGGTTGCGGAGCTGGCCACCCTTGGAGTAGTTTGGGATGTGAACTGAGGGCCACTTGAAATAGACGAGAAAGGGAGACTGGCAGTTGACGGCGAGGTCGAATGCGGCATCGCTGACGAGGCAGGGACGGTACCACCAGAGTACCGTATTGTCGAGGAGCCAGGAGCATCATTGGATGATGTGCTATCTAGGAACGTAGCGAGACGATGACGCATGTGACAAGTTCAGGTGCTGCAAACACGTACCTGGTGTGGGATCCCCTGACTGATTTGTAGGGTGTTGGATAGTTGTAGGGACTGTTGTGGTCGTTGACCTGAAACGCGATCTTGTGTGACTCGATGAAATGGTTCCTCGCGCCGTCTCAGCCTCGGACTCGGAAGTGTAGTCAGGAGACTGAGGACTGACAGAACCTGACCCAAATTGTGATTGTGGAGGATCCAGAAGATGTGAAGTGGCTAGAGTCGGCTGGATGTGCGATTTTTCCATCCACAACGAGACTTGGGTGGGATTGGTTTGATGCTGAGGATCATAATCGTTCCATCGACTCGCTGCGCACTCATAATATTGAGTATTCTGAGTCGCGGTGGTACATGCTGAGCCGATAGATGCAGCAGCGGTCTTCCACGGTTCGTGCCCGCCACGTTTGTCTTGAGATACCTATGCATGGTACACTGTCAGCTACTAGTTTCGAGCTTACCCTCGGGGAGGGGGATGATGCTCTTACTGGGGGCTGCTTCCTAGGAGAGCCAGCCGGAGGGCCTGGGGACATCCTGCTATGCGGAGGGGAGAAAAGAAAGAGGGAAGAGTTGGAAGGGCATATCGGCTGTCATCTATGTATATTGACGGGGCCTGATTAACGGGAGCAGTGTTACAGAATCTTCCGCGCATGATGAAATCTTGATGGGACGAAGCATTAGTTCAACTGATCCCCCGCACCGCTCGTCCAGGTTGGTACCGCGTGCGACCATACAAACGTCCTACTCCTCCAGGGTCGAGCTGTCGGAGGCATGAGAGATGTCTACGAGCATGTATGACAACGACAGCGAGTAGAATGATGAGTGCCACGGTTGTTGGCATCACGCGACGCGACCGTCGACGCGACGGCGATTGAGAAGGATCGCGTTGAGATTCCATCCAATATTGCACGGTCACGCACCAGAACATCGTGCACTACTAGTGGACATGAACTTGAAGATGGTACTCGGGTACAGTGCGAGCGCCGATACGGCAAGGGAGATATGTTCGGTATTGCCATGGCAAGTTGAGAGCGGGAGCACAGTTCCGACAGGTCGTGGGAAGTGCTAAGTATAATGTGGTGGATACCAGTTGCAGAGCGCCCGCATGTTCCCTTTATGTTGGATGTCGAGTTGTGAGCATTCATGCATACGAGACCGGGCTACTAAAATAGAAAGTTCGTTAATGACATCACAGAGAAGTTGAGTCTCTGAATGATCGTAACCCCGCCCGAGTGAGCCCGTGCTCTGATTTACTGTACTCAAAGATAAACAGTTCAATACCACCACTCAGTGACTACCTGTCCCTTGGAGTTCACTAGCACAGTATGGGAGGCGCTAGACTGAAGAGCCCCAGCCGGAATAGACCCATCTAGATGCGAGGACGGGCTGACTTGGCCCCGGAGGCAGAATTTCAACACGTCAAGGTCAAGACATTTATCAACGAGTTCGCTAAAATCGAAGCAGTCACAAAGTCCTAGAGCGCGGAGCAACCGTGTCGTCAATCTCCCACCCCACCATCGGACCTTCCAGGGAGACAGTGATGATGCACCGAAGGCTTCTCCGCAAAGGCACTGAGCCAACACTGTTGATCAACAGGAGAACATAGACAGAGTGTTGTGATGGTACACATCTTGCAATAAATCACTGGCAGACAAAGAGTAGACAACACAGGCGGGCGGACAAAACTCAGTCAAAATAAGTACAAGAGCAGTCCGTTCAGAGGGAAAGACACGTCTCCGTCTATCCGACTCGACCTCCAAGTAGTACAAAATGAGCTGCGAGGGGTGCTGCATCATACTATTTGGGACATTTCTGAGGATCTCCAAGTCCCAAGGGTGCCGTGAGTACAACGGGTCCGCATGAGAATGTAGTAGTTGGTACCGCCGATCCCTCTCCTCCTGACACCACACCGGACGACAATGCACCGGGATCCGGGACCCCGCCGGCTCCCGCAGCATAATGCCTGCGTTCATGTACGACACGCACATGAATATGAGGTCCTACAGCTTTGCTTGCGCCTCAGGAGACTGAAGCGCGTCACGCAGCCCAGCGACCGGGTACTGCGAGTGCATGCTGATCGGGAGGGCGAGATCGACGAAGACATAGCCAATGTAGCGCTCTCCGTAGCGGCTTGTGAGTTCATACTCTCGAGCTTCTCTTCGCAAGCTCCGCCGTAAAGGCCTGTCAGTGTAGGTTCAATACCTCTTCACAAAGTAGTATGCTGCGTAGGGCCCTGATCCGAGGTTTGACAACTCGGAGAACGGTAGTACATCTGACGGGCGGGCAGTAACGAAGTGTATTGTCTCGGCAGAGGCACAGAATACACATTGAAACAGCTAACCGATTTACAGGCAATAATAATAGAGACAACTATGGCGATGGTGACCTTGCAAAGCAGCTGTTAGTCCGGAGGATCATGAATGAAACAGACGCGGGCGGATCACACTCACAGTCCAAGAATGTATCGTTCAGAGGGAAAGACCTGACGTGCCGCTTACTACCCAAGCAACTCATAATAGTGCAGCATGAGCTGCGCTGGGTGCTGCATCGTTCGTATCGGAGCATCCTTGACAATCTCCAAGTACCGGCCGTGTCGGTCATCCCACGGATCTGCCTGAGTATGCAGAAGCTCAAAGCCCCAATCCTTCTTCCCCTTCCGCCACACCGGACGACTCGGGCTAGGAAGCGGAGTCGGCGGCGTTCCCACCTGCCACATCCGCAGCGGAATGCCGGCGTTCATGTACGCCACACACACAAATACGAACTCCCAGAGCTTCGCGCACGCATCAGGACTCTGCAGTGCGTCGGGGTGATGCAGCGCAGCCACCGGATACTGCGAGCCCAGACCTATCGGAACGCCACCGAGGTCGAAAGTGACGAAGACGTGGCCAACGTAGCGCTCTCCGTAGTACTCACGGTCATCGGCGTCGCACCCAGGTTGGTACGCGTTCAAGTCCAGATCCTCGCGCTTCTTTGCGACCGACGGGTCACGCGCTAGGAGGTCCTTCAGCGGCTCGTGCCACCAAGCTTTGAGATCGAGTCTCCATGAAGTGGAAGGCGTCGGCCGTTTCGGAGCAGGTCCCTTGCGTTTGACGGGGTCGAAGTTGAAGTGGAGAACGAACGGCTCCTCTTTGAACGTTTCCAGGCCTCGCCCGCCGTGGATGAGATGGACAACTGCGTGGGAGATGGCCTCGAGCGTCCAGTCATGCATGACGCGGAACGTGGTGAAATCGGCAAAGGCGGTGGCGTGCAGTGTCGAACCTCTAAACACATCCTCGGGAAGGGGCACCGATGTGTCCGCCTTCCGAGCCATGGAAGATCTCGGACACATGTACCTGAATCGTTGGAGGTCAGAACAATGGACAACATCTGGACGCCACAGGTACTTGCTTGTGATGCTTGTTCCACGCCTCCTTCTGGCACTCGCGGCCGCAATAGAGCGAGAGAGAGCAGCCGGCACATTTCATCAACCGTAAGTTTGCGCTTTGCGCCACCCTGCAGTTGTGGCAATGGGCTTTGTCGGACAAAGCGGACGGATCGTAGGAAATCCTTCCGATAGCACCGTCACTTGGGACGCTGGGGGATTCCGAAGGGACACCGGTGTTCATGTTCTGACCGTTGAGAGACCTAGGTGTGGAATAAGTGGTTCAGGTCGGGGAGGCTGATGGTGGAACCGGTCCAAGTCGTGATGATGGGCGTTTAAGGAGGGATGCGACCACGCATTGGGCGCGAATCGGCTTTGGTCAGCTATGACAATCTGATTGTTCAATGCTAATCGATCTACAGAATGCTGGGAGTTATGCGGTCTAGAATTACCAACCCAGGTCAAGAGTCCTCACAGTAGGGCCGAACGGACGACAGAGGGAAATGATCTTCGGAAAGTAACGCATCAAGATGAGGATGAAGGCACGACGGTAGTAATACACTCACATCATACAAAGACGTACTGTCTACGAATCTCCTATCCCAGCAGTTGCAGGTAGTGCAGAATAATCTGTGACGGGTGCAGGCTCGTGAACCTTGGGACGCCCTTGAGGATCTCCCGGGACTGCTCGTGCTGATCGTCCCACGGGTCGTCCAGGGTATGTAGCACGTCGAACGCCCACGACTTCTGGTCTTTCGCCCACCTCCCACGAGCGGGAAGCGAGATCGGAGGATCGGTCTGGAAGGGCAGGAGCGGGATGCCGGCGTTCAAGTACGCCACGCACAGGTTGATGAAGTCGGCCAGAACCGCCTGCGCGTGTGAGTGTTGGAGCGCGTCGGGGTCGCGGAGCGCGGCGAGTGGGAACTTAGAGTACACGCTCATGCCCGAATCGCGGAGGTCGAAGGAGACGAGCACGTAACCGATGAGGCGCTCGCCGTACTTCGCCCGGTCCTTCGCCTCCAGCTCCGGGAAGTACGCGTTGGCCTGCCAGTGCATGTCGTTGCAGAGGGGCGCAACGCTCGGGTTTCGCTCGAGCAGCGCCTCGAGCGGCTCTTCTGACCAGTTGTCGATGTTCAGTCTCCAGGTATTCCACGGGGTCGGTCGTTTGGGCGGTGGACCCTCGCGCTTGACAGGGATCATGTCGAAGTGCAAGACGATGGGACGAGTGCGAACCCGCTCAGCGCCCCGGCCATCGTGGCTAAGATGGATAGCCGCATGAGTTATTGCTTCGAGCGTCCAGGAGTGCATAGTCCGGAAGAGGCTGAACTCGGCGTATTGATGAGCAGAGAACGCGTCTGTGTTGGATGTAGACCCTGAGGGAGAGGACGAGGCTGTGCTTGAGGCCGCCTCAGGTCCATTCTTCAGGAGAGGGGCGGATTTCTCACAGTAATATCTGTCGAAATGTATGAGTCGCTATGGGACGGCATGCAGGCTGATGCGTTGACTTGCTTGTGGTGCTTGTGCCACGCCTCTTTCTGGCATTCTCTGCTGCAGTATAGAGGAAGTTGACAGCCAGCGCATCTTCTGAGTGTCACACTCTCGCTCTCCTTCTTCCTACAGGTGTGACAGTGCGTCCTGTCCAACAATGTTGAGGCGTCGTATGCGGCCGGCCCGATGTTGGATGTACCGCCTGGGGTCATACCAGTAGTTCTACCAATCATAGAGTTAGCATATTGAGAGATCGCTACGATCAAGCAGGACCATACACTCAGAAAAGAGTCTGACTATAGCTGGCGTGGGAGTAGTAAGACGAGGAGGAGATCTGGACAGGTGCCGAGATGATGGTGGTTCTGCACAAACCAGGCACAAACAATCGCAAACTTGGGCGCCTGATTATCGTTCCCGATATGGCAGGCGTCGTATTCGTTCAACCGCCGACGAGCTTGTCGCGACCCGGCAACAAACATTTGGACACCGTTCCAAGGTGACAGCGAGTGAGCAATTAAGAGTGAGTTATGCTCGCTTAGGAGGCTCTATTGTAGTCGCACTGCAGGAAGTCTACCTCATAGTTCTCGGGTGGTGAGCGTGAGAGACCTTGACTCCGAGTCGGAGAACGGGAGTACATCGCGATTTGTATACCAGTCCAATGGACGCTCTATACAGTGTCGAGTAATCCGTGTATGCCTACTGACCTCTAGAGAACAAAGGTAAGAATGCATATGGGTCTTTCGCAGCAAGATACGTATATGATCGGCGGAAATTTCAAATGGAGGAGGTAAAGACTGGCCTTTATCGTTCGCAATAATCGTACAGATTCAGTACGGATGATATGGTGGAGGAACTGGGGAGTCAGAGTCGCGATTGATACGGTCATCCACGAAGACATGTCTGACCGGTCCTCCGGCAAGGCGCACGCCCCCGTCGCGTTCCTGAATAGGACTGGCCGGGACGTCCTCGTGAGTTCCGTGCTGTGTGTCCGTGGTATGATGGCCGTGCGAGTCTGTCCCTTCCTCGATCACCTCCTCTGTCACGGTAGGGGTTTGTCCCACGAGGGAGAGCGCGGACGACATCGTCCTAGTCCTCACGCGCTTCCTTCGCCTCGGACTCTCCAGAGCGATCACCACGGGCTCGTCGGGCCCGCCCACAATGTCGCTCGCGTAGGGGACGTATTGGAGACGATGGAGGTGCTCCAAGTCCGACTCTTCTGGGCTACGAGCACGCGAGCGCAGATTGAGCATCGCGATGTTCGGATCCGGACGGCCAAACTCGTACTCTCGCGTCGTGAGGGTCGACGAGGTTCGAGACAGTGGTTTCGTGGACGAAGCGTAACTTAGAACGACAGGCCGGGGCTGTGCGATGGCGTCCCTCCAAGGAGTAGTCGGTGTACCCGCGAACCTTGGAGGCTCATCGAGATCCACTGCGCAAACGGATGAGCACCATGTGACAGCGCTGGACGCGCCACCGAGGTTGCAGGACGTACCTATGGGGCCCGGGCTCCTTCGCCGCCTGCAGATCCGTCGAAACAGTAGGACCGCCAAGGCCGCCAGACTTAGCAGGGCAACGCCTCCCGCCGCGGCGATCCCGCCTATGGCGCGCGCGCTCAGACTAGTGTCGGGACCCGCTGTCTGAGGAGCGGCTGTGGGCGACGATTGGTCCGTGCTGCTCATCCATGGTGGGAGTGGTAGGCTACCCCATGATGGCATGCAACCTGTCGATCCGGGGGTGACGCTCGCCAGGGATGACGACTCTGTGGACTCCCCTGTGCTGTCGGAAACGTTGAACCTGACAGTGGTTCCGACAGTGACGTTGGCTACCCAGGAGAAGGATTCGTCTTGGATGTTGGTGTACGTCTGAGGGGGGATGGAGATGTGTGGAACGAGTGGTAAGATGGTGAGCGTGTACGATGGTACTCCTCCGCTCCAGGAGATGAGTTCGTCGGCGCATTGCTGCACTTGGTCCGGAAAGGTTGCGTTCATGGCAGCCGAGACTCGAGGGACGCAGAGTGTGGGAATGAGGAAGCAAGCGATGAGGGTCAACGATGGTCGGGGAGAGGAAGTACCATCCAGGTGGAAGAGGGGAGTGCCTGAATATAACGTCGGGCTGAGAGAGCGGCGGTCGCGTCGGGATGACACTCACCTCGGCAGCCTCGGCTCCATTTGTGCTTTCCGGGCAAGATGAAGTACGGTTCTCCATTTCTCCTGCCCGCCCTGGGACCACGAGAGAGGCAAGCCCCTTCAATCCTCCCGTGCTCTGCACTCGCTTGTTCCATTAAGAAGCTCGGGCGGCGGATTGCGCAGGTGGTGAGGCTCTGCAGATGAGGTATGGGCTAGAGAACAATAGGTGGAGTGAAGGAGAGCCTGCTCTGACCAGATGGGAGACGAGAGTGCGCTACTAGTATGCGTTGCTTATGCGGGCAGCGCCGAACGATGACACCCTGCGTCATACCGCATTTGTCAGTCCATGAGCAATATCACGCTGTTCTGCGGAGGAGCTATAGCGGAAGTACGTACGATGGATATGACGACATGACATGCACAGTCATCTTGAACCACCTTCGATGCAGCGCACTGACAGGTAGGTTGACTGGCGGAGACCGGCCAAGTGAGACGTTGCTCGTGATGGATTCTGCGAATGATCCTGCTCAGTGGCACTCTGCATCAGCGTAAGAGACTCCAGCGTACCAATTCATTTCGTCAACGCTCAGAGATTATAGATTTGTTCAAAATCGCGGGCGCATGGACGGATGGCCGCTCGGAGTAGTGGCTTGATCTTGTCGGCCGCGGACTTGATAGTAGAGTACGAAGTACTACCGCCCGGCAATACCCACTAGGTGTCCCGTTCCATTCGGAATGAGGTGCTACCTAAGCGGGACTGATTCGTAGATCGCTCAGTAAAGATCCATTCTAACGCGCTTGAGAAGTGTGTACGAACCTCCTTATGAGCGGGCGCATATGCATCGATTGTCAGAAGATGTGCTAGCATATTCAGCCACGTGACTCTTATCTGTAAGAGCGAACACTTGGCATAGTACCGAAGATCGCGTGGCATTTACCTCCGATCCATCCCTCAGCGCCTTAGGTGGATCTGTTGAATGAGATAGCGAGAGGATTAAAGAACACCTTGAAGCGAATCGGTCAAAGACGGGATGTGAACGACACAAGAGATATTGCAGGACTCACGAGGGTTGCTGCACCCAACTACGTTGAGTATTCGCACCAATCAGCGTTGGTGACGGAGCGCTCAGCACAAAACCTGAATAGGCTGTGTATGCTGGTCGCGGCCGGCGCAGATTAGCAGGGCCCGGAGTAACGAATGCATATACTGGATGTAACACATATGTGCGCAGCTTGAGAATGCGGACGCCAAGGTCAGAAAACGCCGACTGCATAGAAGAGGTTCACATCAATGTACTACACGTCGTAGACAATACGAAGAGACCTATGCGTTTGGTACGTTTACTGGGCGTAGAGTTCGACAAGAATGAAGATGACTCACCTAGTACCGCCGGTACGGCGGCGGTATAGCGGACGCGACCTCCGGGTCGTCTGCTGACACATCTCCCTCTCGATCGCGCTGATCCACCTGAGCTTCGTCTTCCATTGGTCCTCCAGCTAGCCGTATACCTCCATCGACTTCCTGCCTCGGGACTGCGGACGCAGCAGTATGCCGAGGTCGCGGTGGCGGTCGAGCTTGCGACTTGCGGGCATGTGGCGAAGAAAAAGGATCCGAGTGTCGGGTGGATTGGTGACTGGGTTGCGGCGTGTCGCCCGAGTGCAGATGCAAGGTTCGTGCACCAGTTCGAGCGGCGATGGCTCTGTGTTCCGCGAACGGAGTGCGTCGTGGGTTTAGAGCGTCTCCATCGCGCATGTCAGGCGATGCGCTCGAGGGATCCGACAGTTGGCGCATGGCGGTCGCGTTCCTTAGAGACGACGGTGGGCTTTCCATGTCCAAATCTAACATGCGAGGGCGCACAGAGAGTAATAAGTTGGATATCGCATTCACTCTACAGTTTGATGAAAACACACCTGGTCTCTCCTTCATTGACAATTGCCGCACCTTCCGCGCGCGCACCCAACGCATCAGAACCGCAACCGCCGCCAGCATGGCAATCACTAAACCCAAGACGATACCCATGATTGCATAAGGGGACAGTGGCTTTCGCCTAGCAAAGCGCCCAGCGCCTCCACCCTCGGAGGTCGCTATCGGACTGCTTGAGATAGGCTGAACGCCGCGATTGGTAGGTGTTGCGACGGTAGTGGAGAGGATGACGGGAGAGCTGCTTGAGGCAGAGAGTGAAAGGAGGGCGCATGAGGTGTCTTCAGCTCCTCCGGTGGAGATCGAGAGCGCATGAGAGACGATATCGGCTACAGGCTTGCTGTTGTCGGAAAGTTCGAAAGCAATCGTAGTGCCCGCTGGGATGTCGACGTTCCACGCGAAGAACCGTTCCGCGATGTCAGGCGAGGTAGGCCACAAACGTAGGGCTGGAAGGGTAGCCAATATTGAGAGCGAAGGGCGGAACACCGCCTGTCCATGTGATGTTGATCGGTTGACATTGAGCGAGAACAGATGGTTCGTTGAGTTTGAGGTCGGCCGCAAGTACCGCAAGACTGCAGAGGGAATATGAACACGTGAGTAGGATCAGGCATCTGGGGACCACATTGGGTATCCGGTTGATCCTCATAGTGCGTCTCGACAATCGTGCACCCTTCAAACGGTCGCGAGTACGGTGTATTGTAGCACGACGTTCATCTCGTCAGCATGCTGTTCAGTCAGAACGCGAACCTACGACTCACCACGATGTGGGCGAAAGTTGACGAAGGGACCGAGAGGAAGAGACTTGATATGTCCAGAACGACAAGGTACTCTGTTTCAGGGCCGGACCAACGGAGCCGCCAAATGTCAATGGCTGTCCAAAGACATTCCGCGGTTGCGATCGGAGAGAAGTTGGCGAGACGCACACGTTTGGTTATTTCGAGAGTCATGCGACTTTGCCCCCTTCATAGTGGGAACCGAGTGGCAGCCCTTAGATGCACGTCTAGATGAGGAATAACCTGCACATTCTGGATAACAAACGTGTATGAGTTTCACATCATGTAGATAATTGGAGAATAGATGACCCGACTGGACTCATATGTGTGCAGGGCTGTCCAGGAAACCACCGGTCACACGCGGCCCGCCATAGTATTTCTCAGTTCCTAGGCGCTGTGCTTATTGAGACCGGCCTATTGCAAACGACAAGTCGGCTACCGCCTACACGTCATCGTCGGAGATCGTGAGTAGCCTGTAAGTGCGATATCACGGGTAGTGGAGCTCACAATCAAGATTCCAGAAGACGGACGCGCTCCTGTTAGAAGTACATCCGGGCTGAAAGGTGCGCGGGGCCAAGTCTGAAAGTACAGAGGCAGAGGCAAGTCGTGACTCGGCGTGATGAGCGAGCGCGGGCTACAACGGTTGCCACGTGGCGATAGCTGACGTCATATGCGCATACTACCAATGCTAAGCAGGAGGTGCCTATTGTACTTCATGCCTTCATCCAGAGGACTCGGATAGAATCAAACCTACAGCGAGAAAAGCTCATCTTCTGACACCAAAAGCATCGTGCAATTGTTGGAATCAAGGACTTAAGTACTGCGCCAAACGCCCATCCGAGTGACATCCTCGTTCCACAATGTTAGCGTGCTAAGGCTCAAGCAGCTCTTCGTGCATCCAGTCTACTCTCTTCTCCCAATACTCCTCGCGAGCACCTACCCAACCAAGACATTCAGGATAAAGGTATCCTCATCCTCGTGCGATAGGGACGTACCTTGATCCTTCCGAGCACTATTGTGTGGTCTAGCCCGCGAGTGCTTGAGGATCACCGTGACAAGCACAAGCAACGCTACTGCAGCGATTGCGGAAGCTGCACCAACTGCGAGGAGGGATATGGAGCGGTCTGAAGAGGTGCCAATAGGAAAGACCCATGAGTTTGTCACGATACCGCAGCATATCAGCGAAGGACAAGGCGACGTACCGGGATGGGAAGGCACGAGTGTAGGAGCAAGACTTGGAGTTTCTTTAGGAGTAGTGGAGCGACCGCAAGGGGTTGTCGCGATCGCCGTGGGACGTGTGACACCAGTGGATGACCCCAGGCTAGATGCGGAGGTCTTGACGTCGGTAGTATGAGCGGGGCATTCTCCAACATATGGGCCAGGCTGGATGAGCGCAGGCACAGACTGGACAACTCGGCCAGCGGCGTCGATGACACGGACGCCGATCATCGTGCCAGCCTGAAGGTCGGTATTCCAGGTGAAGTGCGTTTCGGTGATGCCGCTGAACTGCCGCAGAGGCGGCCCTCCGTAGGTAGATGAAGAAAAGATGACCAGGAAGAAGGGAGGCTGGCCTCCGGCAAGCCATGTGATGTTGGACGGAGCACAACGCTCGAGCACGTCCGGGTTCGTGATACCACGGATGGAGACCAGCGAGCCCGCACGGGCGGGTCGGACGCATACGAGTCCTAGCGCAATGAGTGCGCTGATAATTGAGGGGAGTGGATACATCGAGAAGACCCGTTCAGGTACTGTAGGTGTACGTTCAATTCGAGCAGCGCGACGGAGTCCATACGGAGGAGCAACTCACAAATAGAATGCTTGGAGACAACACGACGCTGATGGAAGCTGAGAGAGAACAAAGTAAGAATCAGCACGACAAAGACGCGTTGGCTAAAGGGAGCTCACCTGATAGACCGGTGAGCAGTGGGGCGGTTACCGCGCCGCAGGCGACCACCATAGCACCCGACCCCATCATGTCGAAGTTGGACAGATGCGGTGAAGGTCGCGTTGCCTAGCCTGTCCCCTGATGAGAACAGGCTGGCTGCAGTAGCAGTCAACAATGGAACTATCTGTCCGTCGACATGTCGCGAAAGCCCGTACACTCGTGGGTGGTGAGTCGATGACGGGCGCCATGGTCCGGATCCTCCGGCCCGCAATGTGGCGAACAGCGGGAGATGTCGTGCAACAACTTCGCGACTCTTGTCACGACTGCGAAAGCCTGGAGGACGACTTCACTCGAGCAGACGGAGGGCGCTCTGGTGATGGAAGCACCTCGACCACGCCCACGACGGCCTCGAATGACCGCCGCGGCTCGCTCGTGCTCACTTCCGGGTAGTCCCTCTGATGCAGCGACGGGGTGGGCGACGGCTCAGCAAGAAGGTCCGATGGTAGTTGTCGAAGCGTTACGGGCGGGCTAAGCGTGGGTGATGATGCTGCGGCAGGCCTGTCGAGCTCGGATAGTGGCATCGCGGGCGGGAGATGTACGAGTGGGAATGGGGGCTCGAGGGCTGTTAACGTGGACACGCAGCGTCCGTACCCGCTGAGAGAGGAGCTGAGTCGCGACGTGTCGACAGAGTAGCCGCTGCTAGGCGGGTACGGCGCGCCTCCTGCGGATCTATTGTTCCCAGCTCGGAGTGGTGCTGTATACCATGCGTTGGGCTCAATCCCCAAGGTTCAACGGTATTCGGGAAACGAGCGCACGAACCTGATCTGGTCCGGGCTACGCGTCTTCTTCGCTTGGCGTCCGTGACGCAGCAGACGGCGGCCAGGGAGGTAGTGATGACAGCGAGAGTCCCGGTGACGACAATGCCGACAATCGCGCCCGTGCTGAGCGCCGATGGCTTCGGACTGTCTGCTGCGTCGGACCGCGCATCGAAGTCGGAAGATTGAGACGATCCGTTCAGCAGCGGGAAGCTATTGGCGCCATGAATGTAGGTGAGAAGAGTGTGGATGACGAGACGGAGTAGGACAACACGCGTCATCTTGAGAGTTGGCCAAGGGTCACTCCTGGGCAACACGCGTCAGTCAGGATGAACGTCATGTGTGTGGTTGACATCTCATAGACTTACCAGTACATTCCCGGCGATCTTGCTGGTATCACTGACGGCGTATACGAGTTGAGCGATCAGCAAGACAAGCATCGATGACTCCGATCAGTCGCCCTCGAGTCTGGGAGAGAGGGTGTGCACCGTGCAGACCCAGCACTTCGTGGTAATATTGGCGTATTTGACTTTGATCTGAGACAGATCTCACGCGGAGAGTTTCTCGCCGTCATGGGAGATCGGATCGCATGCCGTCCCGGGCGGCATCCAAACGGCTAGGTGAGGGACAATTCATTTGGATGTGAGGTACAGGAAGCGATAGTTATGGATCTAGATCACATACCATGCACAGAGTTAGGCGGCACAACAGCACTCGCGAGGTACCTGGTTAAGCGCCATTGGTCGGGGAAATGGCATCGCAGAGCGGGGGTTGGATCGCGCAAGACTAATGATACAGCAGGAGGGAAGACTATGGTGTGTATGAAGAGGGCGTTCGTCGACTCAGGGGCTTCCGGCCAACCACTCGTGCGCCAACAGCTCCGGTATCGTCGCGCGCGCGGCCGGGTCAAGGGCCATGCATCGGCGGATGAATGCGGCTATGATCTGCGCCTCCCGCTCAGGGACGAGTCCTGCATACTTGATGTCTCTTTCGTCGTCGGTGCCGGAGTAGAGACGCTGCTCTAGAGTGTCGCCTCTAGCTAGCATGGGTTCGAAGCGGAGGAATTTACCTAAATGGCGCGGCACGTCCGGACTATGGTCAGTGCTCGGGTTCGGCAAACGATAGTGACACACAACCTACCGGAATCGTCAAAGTACTCGGACCGCCTAGCACATCTGCGGAGGAAGTCGACGGGGAAGGGCCCGAGAAGTTCTGCGAGTTGCGCGAGGTGGACGTCTGTGAGCGTCACGTTCGGCGTTCGCATTGTGTCGATCACAGGATGACCCGTGAGAATCGTGAGGACCTGGAGGGCAGAGTAGTATCGAGTGAGTACACGAGTAATTGTGACCCATAGACTCACCATATACCCTACTGCCCAGACGTCAACGGGTGTGGACCACGGGTGGTGGAGGATCACTTCGGGTGCCCGTAGGAGCGGAGACATGACCTCCATGCCCAGCTTGGCCTGCTCGATCGGAACGGCTATCGGAGACTCAGGTTATTTCGCCAACGTAGTCTCAAGGGAGAACATACCGGAGCCAAATTCGCTCAAACACCACTCGAAGCGTTGAAACAGTCCATGAGGTAACAGCGATTGCGATTTGGCGGTGGGGGCCCATCCCGGTGACAGTTCGAGGTAAGACTCGGATTCTGCCGGGTATGTCTCGGAAGGGTCACCCTGAATCTCTCGTGCAATTTGCTGATTGCTAGCTGGATGAGAGAAGATCACGTTTTCGGCCTTCACATCTGCCTCTTCGTCAGCGAGGAGCGCAATAGAAGAAGGTGGAAAGAGACCTGTGTGTATGTAGCCGGATCCATGTAGAAAGTCAAGCGCGAGGAGAACACGCTTGATGATCGGCTTGACCGCTCCCACAGGCGGCCACTTGAAAGGTGCATGTTCGAGAACCGCGTGCAGCGACATGGAGAATGGAATGGTGACAACACAGCGGTGCTCTCCATGTGGGCTGCGTGCAACGAACACGTGCTGGGCTTTGAAGCAGTGCTGTCTTCCAGGATGTGAGGTGTCTCTGTTGATGACTTCGAGCACCTCTAGCTCGCGACTAGAGTGGATGGCATTACTGGCTTCAATTGTGAACACTTTGATAGCTACGTAACTCTCGCCGGTGGGCGCGCTATCGCCACAATTGTCAGAATCGTCAGAGCAGAATATCGTTCAACGGGTGCATACCTGACGTCCTTTGCGAGCCAGACACTTGATGTGAGAGAGTAACCCAACTTGCGAACGATGACGTAGCGACCGTCGTGTAGCTTATCACCGAAACGTAGAGGAATAAAGCCTGGCCCAGGAGGATGTCCAACCATGTGCGGCTCTTCTTGACACATATATGTTCCTCCCTCCCCTTCCGGGCCCTCGTCCACCTCAATCACATTCATGTCCGCGAACGAGGCGAGAGGTTCGTTGCTATCCAGATTGCTTAAGCTTGCGGGAATCGACGCGGCTCGGGCTTGAGCGCCTGGGGCGTGGAAAACTGGAGATGGGTACCATGGCCTCAGAGACAATAGCGCACTACGACCAGGAAGAGAGGGTCTCAGAAACCGACGCAGTTGTTTGCGTAGGAGAGGTCGCGCAAGCATAGTAGTCGTGGAAAAGGGACAAGGCAGTCAGCACAGCCACAGACGCGTCGCGACGCGTTGCTACCACGTGAGTTAGGACAAGCGCCGTCTCCGGCCAAGCAAGCTTCAACTGCAACGTCCATCGCGAAGAGTAGATCTTCTCTGTTGCTCAGGTATGTACGCCCAGCTCCTACTCGAGACAGACCCGTAACCAATGAACTTCCACCCTCAAGTCGCGGTGGCGTCAAGGACACGCTACCATGAGCCTGTGCCACAGCACTGAGTAGTCTCCTCTTGAGGGGCATGTGAGACATCTACACGCATTCTCCCCCGTTACTGATATACTTGTGTGTATATTAATGATGGTTACAAGGCATGTAGATTATGGCGCCCCATGCACGCGACACTGGGCGTTGCGCCCGAAGTCACTGACATTGCAGGTGTATCTCCATAGCTATATCTTGGCTATACATATCATCATCGTGCTGCCTTCTATGTTCTATACACCCTCCCCTCGATACTCTGTCCGGTCTCTATTGGTGGTTATGCTGCCATTCTGGCCGGGGTGCGTACAGCCCTCTTTTCTGCGTCTTCCGTACCTGTGCCATGACGCCTTGGAACTGACTGTACGTGACAGCATCAGATGACAGTGGTCAGTCGGCTTCTAGATGCGAGCGCGCCTCATCCTCAATTGAAGACCACACGAGTCGTTTTGTTGCAACGAGCTATGGAGGGTAGGCAAAAACCGGAATCACGATCAAGCCCGGGTCGCAACAACGTAAATGGCATCGTCATGTACTTTCCGTATTGCATGATTTGATAGAGCCAATTACGAAGGGCGCGCCGATGGTGACTTGAGCGCGAGCATGGCTGTAGCTCTTCTCTATGGGCGGATCTGTTACCGCATACTAGGTCACTGCATTGGCACTACGGAAACAACACCGCCTAGCCGTTCAAGTTCCATCATAGAGCGGTTGGTGAGTAGTATCCGTCGTGATTCTTCATGTGCTGGATGCTCTTAAACGCCACCTCTACTGTACACTTGTCAGCTTTCACTCACATTGCATATGTCCATTGTATCGACATGATATATACCGCTGCTTCCAGTGACCTCGATCCCACCTCTTATGAACCTCGTTGGACTGATGCCCGAAAACCATGCTACTCCCAACATGACTCGACAGGCGGGGAAATCAGCCTCCATTCCCAAGGTGTGTTACCCTGTAGATGTTCGACACAGAGTGAGCTCAATGTAGTATCCACAGCGCTGTTCCCTTCGGTTACAATGCGCTCGCTAGGCATTCTTCCTCGCGAAGATAATGAACCGCCAAGTCAGACGCACCATCCGGAGCCACATCACACTTCGTCGTCTAGTCTCGAGCAATCGTCCAAGTCTACTCCTCGTCCTCACCAACACCATGAGCATAAAGCCCAACAACATGAGCATAAAGCGCTGAAGATTATTCCTGCGATTGCGATGGCAATTACCCTCATTCTTCTTCTGATCATCCTGGGATGCTACTGCGTTCTGCGGAAGAGACGGCTGCGCCGAGGTGCACAGGAAGACACCGCATCTGCTGCATCATTTGACCTCGGTACGTATCTTGTGGATCAGACAATCGGATCGGTCTAACATGAGAGTCTGGATGATTACATCTCAGCACGCTCTGTGGCGTCGGACGAGGAGTCTCCACCGCCTTATGCATCTCCCTCGTCTTACGGGTCAGAATGGGGGCGTCGTACATCGCTCAAGTCTTCGGACGTTCCAAAGCTACCACCGTACGGTTACACGGCACATGAGCCGCAGCTTCCGTGTGACGACGACGCCCCGGGATGTGGGGAGGACGGCTCGTCGATCTGTCACACGGAGGACAAAGCCCATCTCAGGAGGACGCCGTCAGTACCTTTCAAACTCTCTGGGTAGGAGCGGAGATCTACTAGACACTCTCTGATACCGTTATTGGCCTATCCGACAAGAATCTGTGTTTTGCGGACTACTATGAACTTCTTGGACAATGTGCATTGTGTATTCATCATTGCCTTGGCATCATTTGAGCTCTACGCATTGTGTGCTGCTGGTATTCATCACGCATAGCTCAAAGCACTTACGCATCATCCAGACCATGGCGGAGTCTTTGTAAGCACCGTATCTGCCGCACAGGCTGAATGAGTGAGAAATCTGCTGACCATGGCGGAGCCTATTCACTTCGGCTTCGGGAGTCACGTCTGTAGCAACCATTACGATTGTGCCACTCCTTGTCTAAGTGTCGGATCCTGTATCGCAAGGGGATAGTGGCATAGGAGGATCCGCAGACCATCTGTCATGGTATGTCTAGCTGCATGATTGTCTTCTGACCGAGCTCTCCAGAGGAAGAGTGGGGCTTTGTGACGTCTGCATGTGCGCTGTGTGGTTCTTGTGGTTTCGCCGATCAGATTGCCCAAGACATCTGCAACAATATATAGACACATGCACCGTAGCGCACCTACATAAGCTTAAGTCATGTTGGACAGACACCGAGACGGTACACACCATACACTCGTCTCGCTCTTTCACAACTCCACTGAACGATACTCTAGGCGTGGTTGAGCTGCCTGAGCACACATTCCATATAGAAGGCAGATCATATAGGCTTTACCGGTACATACTCGTATCAACAATTCACCAGAGATCGGCATGCTCAACTCAGGATCTCCTAGATATGGCGTTGCATCATTGGGGGTATCTGGAGTTGGTTCTGCTCATCGCTATCCCAAAGACAAAAGCTCTCATCTTTTTGGGAATCAAACCCAACCCGCCAGTGATGTGTACCCCGTCAGCATTCGTATGGACTGGAGCACTCGAGCCGCTCACCTTACGGCTCCACGCTGGCAATGCTGCCGTCGAAGAATTCAAGGACCTGTCGCATAGCGCCTTCATATGGAGCACGAACGTCCTCGCCGGGACCTCAGTTGCATGGACGCTCACGGACGCGCTGGGACTCTCTGTCTCTCACTCAATGGTCATCGGACTTGGGGAGACTCCCGACATGAGCTGCCTCAGCGAGAATCGGACGATGTCATCCTCATCCGTCGACACATTGTCCGCTTCACCCTCGATGTCGCCCACAAGCTCGTTCACGTCTTCAAGCGTAGCGTTCTCCTCGTTCTACATGACAAGCTCTCTCATACTCCCATCATCCGAATCATCTCTCGACAAGGCAACTTCGACTGAGCCCTACACAACATCGAGTTCATCCGTTCACGCCCCAGTGTCCGCATCTACATACCTTATCATCTCGCAGTCCATGACCCACACTTCATCCTCTCATACCCCGTCGTCTACCATCGCCGAAGCTGTATCGGAGTCGAGGCACTTACCTGCAACCAGTCCAGGTGCCCTAGCGGGATACGCGGTCCTCGGCGCCGCAGCTGTCCTCTGTCTAGCCGTGTCGGCCTTGTGCTTCTGCAGAGCAAGACGGAGAGCGCGCGTGTTGAGAGTGACTCCATTGTCAGACGCCGGAGGTGTGTTCCTCATGCTTGATACAAGTCAGCGTTCCCGACACTAACACGTCGCGTAGATGTTCACCGAGTCGACTCGTGGCCGCCTGTGAGGAACAATTCTGTCATCGTCATCGAGGCAGACTCCCAATTTGGAGAGGAGGAGTTGCCGCCTTACCCTGCCGAGAACTCCTCCTACCTTCCGGAGTGGGGTGTAGCCAGTAATGCAGCACGGTACTCCAGGACTTCGAGTACCTGTGTAGGAGTGACGCCGCCCTCGACGCCTGAGGATCAGTGTGCTATCGTCCAGCCGTACCGGACATTCTTGTCCGTGTTCAGGCCGCCAGACACTGTCCGCACAGGAAGCAGACGGGATAAGCGGGGCATAGATGATCGATTATGACATCTCGGATACATACGTGGACCCGATGGCGCTCTCGACGTTGTGGTGCGCGGCGGTGGACGGTTTGGACAAGCCGTAGATGATCATATGTGCGAGGGCTTGAACCTGTGTATTCTATCAGCTAGCTGGACTATTAGACAAGCGGAAGTTAATCTGCGGGACCTCCGCGAGCAGAAAAGCATATGCATCATTGGAGTAGTCTAGCTGATGATTGTAGAGAGAGATAGAGGGAAATGGAGCGCCGGCGCGACACGCGTCGCGTCGCGTTACATACAGCTGGTTGCGAATTGCAAGGCCGAATGTTGTCAGGTGGCATTAATCACTGGTCATCCCATATCGCGATTCCGTCCGCAGGAATATAAGTCCATAGTAAGGACTTGAATAATGCTTTCGTCTCCGTTGATCGGCCCTCTTGTCCGGGTGATTTGGCGCTCCGGTCCGCGTAAATATCGCATTCCTGTCCCGCAAGTTTTACAGAGCAATCTCGGGCATGCTTTTGGCACTCAAGGCTTTAAGGTAGAGGTCTATCATACCCTCACACTGCATATAAATTGCTGTTTCGCCGTTGCATGGCTGCGATTGACGCAAACTGCAAGAGGCGGCGTTACCACCAGGAACGGCGGGATACCAAAAACAGTAAGGCGGCGGCCCGAACAGTCTAGCGCCCAACAGGATGCGGGCAACTAGCAAGGCAGAAATTAAGGATAGTCCTCCTGCCACGAAGCACCAAATGGCCCTATAGACAATTGTCCTGGCTTGAGGTAGAGAAGGTCCGTATATGTATGCAGTTTGAAGGCAAACGAGCGGGCGGATGATGAGCTGTAAAACGGTGGGGACCGATGCTCGATCCTGCCGGTAAGAGCAGCAAAAGAAATGACCGATGATTGATACCACCTGACATTATCCAGTTTTGCTTGCGAATTTGGTGGCCGAGCGCCCATTTGCACAGCGCACTTCGCACACGAAAAATTCTAAAAATCATGCAGCACAACTTGGGTTCCCTGCTCGAATACATCCCTTCAGCAACATTAGAGACTCAAACGAAGGAGGACATGCATTTCTGAGTGACATGACAATAAAATTTTCGGTCTTTCATGTAGTCGCTGACGGGCGCCTAAACCGACCCACAAAGAGCAGATCGTTGCGAGCCAATAGCCCCATGTCGGTCGACTGAATGGCGTTGGGCAGCAGCAAAACACGCATTTGGATGCATCCAGGTACCTTCAAGAGGAGAAAGGTGGGCAACAATGGCCCAATGCTCAGGCAAAGCTCTCTAGCAGTGGTGGATGACCTGGCTTCCGTAACTCCGCCATGGGACTAGATACGACAATTCGGAAAACGTAGGTACATCGAACACGTTCAGAGGTATCCACATGTGCAGTTTCAAAGCCTCCGGATGACTAGCGAGGGAGGAGCTGAATTTTCTGAATTTCTTGAATTTCTCGCGTCGAAAGTGCGCGCGCGTCGGTCGGAGTTGGGCGGCCACCAAATATGCAACCAGCTGTATGGCCCGGAGGCACCCACGCGTCTGTGACGTGTCGTTCCAATCAGTCACGCCTGCTCCAACATCGCGGGTGGGCCGCTGGCTGTGCAGCAAACCCTCAGTTGTCCCTTCCCTGTCGCCGGTATCCCCACCACCGTGCATGACCACGCGATGCGATCTGGTCCCACACTTGACGAACTCGACCATGAATACCATCCCGACGTCACCGAGGGTGGCACCATCTTCGAGAGGGAGGTTCGAGATCGCCTTGATTCCGCCGGCGAAGCTGTAGGGCGCACACCACGCGTTGAGAAGGACGCAGATTTATGAATGGACATTGTGGTGAGTTCTCAATCATCAACAACATCGTGATCATCCCATACATCGTATGATATAGTGGGGCCCCTTTACCTCTAACAGGATCGAGCACGCCGTTCATGCTCGCCACCATGCTGCCTGGGGTAGAGCGAGTTGGCCACCGAGGTCAGACTTTCCCGCAGGGAAGCTCACCGTGATTTACGTCAAACAGGTGATCATCGCCATAGGTCTGTGCCTCCGTTCAAGCGGACGTCAGTGTTTGATCTCGACTCACGTCACCCCTATCGATGCGCTACAGACAGTCGATGCTCAGTGTCAGGAATCCCCCTCACGTTTAGTGCTATAAATTTGACACTTGCTGCGGTCTTCTAGCCGAGCCTCTTGACCCCTGTGAGCAGTACGCCCCTCTTCCGGTCGCTGCGGAGACTAGGTCTCACTTCCTTGCAGTTCCAACTGCCTGTGTAGCTCCACAGAACGATGATTACAACCGACACGGTTTGGTATGGAGTGGAAGAGTGCGTTGTCCTTGTGAGCACGGGTAACGGCCAGATGATCTGGGTTCAATGCGTTGATCTATGCGCAAATGACTATCCCGGTACGATTTTCGTCCTACTCATCATGAACGACGGTTTTGCTGACGATAATGCTGTCATGGCAGGAGCCGTACTGTGTCATGTTCCGACCCAGGTCTACCCCTCCATCAGCACCACCACCGTCGCCGAAATATCGCCTGGTGTCACGAGTACAAGGTTCCACCCAGCTGCCGCATTCACCCAAATGCCCACCCTCCCGACCGAAACCACTCTCCCTCCCAAACCGCCGCCAACGTCATCGGTTCCTACATATGGATCCCCCACGCACTCCCCGGATACAGACCCTCCCGGACGGCCTATGCCTCCCGGTTCTGTGTCGATGTCAACCAGGTCTCCCGGGGGAAACATGTCAGTCAGCATCACCCCAACCTCGCCGTCAGCAGACTCAACCACTACAGTCGGAGAAGCCTCGACGGCACCTCCAACTTCCTCGGTCTCTCTGTCTCTAGCCCAAGGCGGGCAGCTTTCGAAACAATCGATCGGCGCGATTGCCGCATCGGTGTCTATCGTCTGCCTCCTCTTGGTCATCTCGGGACTGTGGCTATGTTGGAGGCGCAGACGCAGTCGAGCACCCATGATGAATATCGTGCAGCCGTATGACGTCGGTGCGTCCCTCATCCATGCATCTGTACCTGTGGACAGACTTCCAGATGATGTTCTAACCTCTCACAGCTTCTGCGCCTGCGCATTCGGGGGCTTCGGGCAAGGCCTCCATCGAGCTACTACCACCGCCCTACCCCATCTCGCAACGTCCACGTCCTGTGTCTGGGAAGTCGGCGCTGGCTCCCAAGCTTCCTCTTTACGGGTATACTGCGCACGAGCCGCAGGTGCTCGAAGGGAGTGACGTGGGTTGGGGAGACGACGAGCATGGAGGTCTCGGTGTTGAGAAGTCGCCGGGGAATTTGTCGATCAACAACCCGCGTCCGGATCCCGTCCGGCTGGCACCTCTAAGTCAGTATGGGAGAACTTCAAGAGTGTGTAACGATGATGCACGGTCAGTTGTGCGATTCCATTCTGCCAGGTCGGCGTAAACTCACCACCGGTCTCTCTTTGTTCGGATAGGGAGGTGAAGGCGCGCATTTCGATGGACTCCATGGACTCGCGCTGGAGCGGGGCTCAGGTTGCGAGCGCTGTATAACATATTGATAACTTATGATGGTGATCGTCACCGGCAGAGTCAATCAAGCCCAATCCAGGAATTCTTTTGCACCTCCAACGTCCTTAAGCCTGCTGGCCGGTGTCTTACCTCAGAAGTCGTCTACGGTTGGTTCCTTATGCCTGATGCTGACTCGAAGCCTGAGCAGATATGCTGCACGAACTGGCACCTTGCGGATAGAGAGCTCCCAGATTCAGTGCGCAGGGCATAGAGAGTACTTACACCTGACCGAGACGACCGAGGCGACGACGCGCTCACATGTGTGACGTGACTCCGCCGTGCGTGACGGTCCACGTGGTACTGTGACCGTGACAACAGCGCGTCGCTGTCGATCTCTCAGGGTCGCGACTCGCGTCCTCCCTCCTCCGCACAAACACAACTGTTAGTGTTCAGCGACTGCCTGTTCTCATCGCCCATCGTCGCCGCGGTGCACGTCTTTTGCTCATGTGCTCCCTCGGACCTCTGTCTTGATCTACCATACGACTGAGCTGCTCTGCCAGCTTTATCATGTTTCGTCAAGTTCGATCGCTAGCGTGGACCAACCTGTCTCGTGGACGACACGGGCAACTTTGAGGGACTGACGAAGACTACAGGTCTGGAATACGACCCGAGGGTACGTGCTATACATCTTACATTGCATGCACCTCTCTTCTTTTCCCAATGCGATTTTCCGGGCGCTGTGGGAGTCATCACGGATAAGGCCTTTACTTCTCGCGTCCTCGCACTATGTGTCTAGTTCCAGAGATTCATGTGTCGTAGTGCTGGTGGTGACGTTGAACTCCGGTGCATGATGAGCACCTTCGCAATAGCATCCTCGACTCAGGGTCGGCACGCGTATTGAATGATCACAGCTAACAACTCTCACAGCGAGAAGAACGACAGTGATCCGCATGAAATGGAAGACTAGTGCGCCCCGCAGCCACTGACTGCCATATCTCCTCTGCTGATATCAACTTTCCTGCCGACTCGTCCATCTCTTCTTGCTTGACATCGCGCCCCCGCTCATGCCCGTGTCATGACGGCGATCCACCAGAGGAGACAGCCGTCTTGCTCGACAGTTGTGTGCGACGGTCAGTCTTCTGTCGTCTGCCAACCTCCACCGAGTCAAGGCCAAGGTTCGAAGCCGCCACCACAGAAGCCGCCACCAGAGGGGCCGCCACCCGGAGGGTCGTCATCAGGAGGGCCGTCGCACGGAGATCAGGGCTCTGGCGGAGGCAACATCAGCTCCATATGCGAGAACTATCGTACGTCCTGAACATTGTCAGTCGTTGTGTCCCACTGACCAGCAGGCATCATCGAAGGTGCGGCAGGGCAGCCTGTTCCAGCTGGAACCGGCCTCCTGGATCTCGCCGGGCAGCTCCTCGCATCCGCCTGCAACATACCGGGGCACGCGACCAGCAAGATCCTCGATGGGTCGAAACCTCCTCCTGTCACTCCTGTCCCTCCTGCTGCCCTCCCTGTCGCTACCCCCACTTCCGTCCCCTCTTCAGAAGGCGGCGACTCTGCCGCTGAGTCGTCTTCCACCCACTCCCTGTCTTTCACGCGAACTCCTGCGACTCCGGATCCATCAGCAGTAGCGGCGGCAGCCCCGTCGACTGGGCTCGATGATCTTGTTCCTGTCCCAGTCGTCCCTCAAGGCGGGTTAGGATCAATGGTCACAACCACTCTGACGTTATCCGGGAGCACTATCACGACCTTCCTCATCGGACCCGGACTTCCCACCACCACCATGACCCTCTCGCCAACAGGCGGCCCCGCGTCCGCTCTCCACGACAGTGGCGGGATCTCGAAGGGCGCACTCGCAGCGGTCATCACGGGAACCACCCTCTTCTTCCTCCTACTCGTCCTCGCCGGCTTCCTCTTCTGCAGACGCCGCCAAAGGAGGAAGGATGCGGAGAACATCAAATACGCCGCGCGGCCGTTCGAATTCGGGAATGGTACGTGCACCGGTACGCGCAGTCGCTGCTCGCACTTCCGCTTCTGCTGATGCTGATGCTCGTCTTCTGCCTTCCTATTGGTTTAGCGCCGGAAGGGTCGGTGTTCGCGGCCCAGGCGAAGGAGCACGGACATGAAGAGGCGCTCCCACCCTATCTCGCGCCTTCTCGTATGTCTAGTGTGGGAGCGCGCCCGCTGTCAGAGAAGGAGGAGAAGTTGGATGGGGACGCGAAGCTGCCGGCATATGGCTACACGCTGCACGAGCCGCAGGTCGAGGATGGGTATGGGTATGAGGGCAGTTATGGGTTCGGGGGAGGTGAGCATAGGAGCGTCGGGTGCGCGGATGATGGGATGTTGGAGCGTCGAGGTCGTGCCCGCGGAGAACGAGATGGCGAGATGGTGCAGAGTGGGCTGCCGGTCGTGCTGGCGCCTCTGCGGCGGCACGACTAGCGGGACTAGAGGCGAAGCTGTAGAGAATGACTAGAGGTGCGTTCGTTCATTTCGTGTTCGGTCGGAGGTGGATTGGGTGGCTGACGTTGACGCGTCTTCCAGAGGACGATGCATGTAGTATTTATGGGCAGGTTCCTGTGTCTGTCGCATGCGATGCATGGTCGCTCTTTATTGTACCGTCGTTACACAGCGTATTCGCGTGATGCGCTGCGCGGCCAACGCCTCGCTCGTACCAGCCTCCTAAAGTATCTCCGGGCTACTCGCCAGACGAGACCAGCATTAATGCGGTTAGCACAATAGTTGAACTAACCTCCGACTTTGTACACAGGCAAGCGTCCTCGAGATGTCGGTATGTCTGTAATGATGTTCATGTCATCGTGTGCGCTACTGACGATTACCTCGCAATACTTTCAGGTTCGTGTGTTCGTGCGCACTGCTGACCTCAAGACCTCGGTCTGACCTCCATGTCGACGCGTCCGCATCGCTTGCCGCATACCAACGACCTCCGGCTTCTGCGAGCCAACGCTGTCGCTCGCGATACGTCGCCCCAACGTCGACCATTCGTTCGCGGTGAGATATCCTAGCATGCTACGCGTGCTTCCACTATCTGAATCTTGGCGCGCTTTCCTCGGCTCGTCTGCGTCAAGCTCTCGCACTAGCCCGGCATGCACTTCGGACGACCTATCGACCGCGTCAAAATCGAAGTCGACCATCGCCATCCCCCCCATCATCCACCCCTCGCTATTCTCGCTCGTTGGGATCAGGGTGCTACAGCGATGGATACCATGCTGGTAATGTTATCCTCGGCCTTGATGCCGATAAGCACCACCCGGCTGTCCTCATCCCATCCTTCTGTGCGGACCGTTGCTAGCATTTGAAGATTCCGGATCTGCGGGCGGACGCCGCGATGGGTGGTCGCGCTGGAGTGATCGGCTGGGGTGTATACCTGTACGTTGGACACCTTGACGCACTTGCTATTTCGCTGACGATGTCGAATGCATAGGACTGGATCGGTCGCCCTTCCGATGTTCGACATAAGACTCTCCTCGGCGTCTACTGTTGAAAACATATCTCGTCGGTGCAGACAGCTACTTCCCGATGATCGTTGCCCGGTCGTCGTCTTGAACAGTGGCGGGCCTCGTGTTGCACTAGAGATGACGTGGACGTCGCCATCTGGAGGCTATCTCTTGTCACTATTCCACTCCCGCCTTGAAGATTAGACTCTCCCCGTGCTTGTAAGTCCCAACCCCGAAGTACATCGTTGTCCTCGGGAACATCACATCATACAGATTTTCTGTTCAGTGAAGACTTTTGAGTCGCCTTATCAACACGCGATTTGTTTCAGCAACTGCTCGTACCCCTCAGTTCCGAGTGGCTATAAGCAGAATCCCCCATACTTGGACGAGGCAGGCTTGCGCTCCGATCCTCTAGTCATTCCTCCACAGCTGCCTCGCGCATTCAAGCGATGACGGTGCGTTTTCGAAAACGTCACTGGGACGGGCCTGAAATTGCTCACATTCATGTCACGATAGGATGTTCGTCTGGATGACACCGACTCCGCGATTGTATTCAAGGGCTCATGGCATAGGGACACCTCGAGCACCGCCCACAATGGGACCTTGACCTCGACCTCGAAGTCCGGGAGCTCGTTCACAAGCACCTTCCAAGGTATGTACTCAAAGATGACCCTTCGTCTGTAGGTCATCGAATACGTAATGCTCAATGTCGCAGGCACCCGCATCGAGATCTACACGGACAGACAGGTCACGGACGAATTTGAGGTTGAGATTGACATCGATGGAAGTGGCTCTAAAGCCATGACCGTATCGCCAGGAGATGTGCATAATAGTGGCCTATGGTTCGCAAAGACGTTGCCCCAGGGAACGCATCGCCTTGGAGTCACCAATGTCAAGGGACAGTTCGCGTTGGACTACCTCCACATCCATGGGCAGATTGTTTCAGCATCTTCGTCACGCACCGTCCTATCTTCCCCTGTATCGCCCAGCTCTCCCTCGACGCACTCATTTTCGACCTCAACCGTTGTGCTACCGCCAGTCTCTCCTTCAGGGAGTACCATGTCGGGGTCGACATCCTTGTTTCCAAATTCGACATCGATGGCCACGACGTCTTCCAGCATGACGACCTCTCTCGCCCTGTCAATGTCATCGGCCTCAATTGCGACGTCAATGACCCCATTGCCACCATCACGACCCTGGCGATCGCCGCCGCCGACGCCGACGCAATCGGGAGGCTCCTCAGTCGGTCTTCATCTATCAGTGCACGGCGTGGCCGCTATAGGGATCATTATCGGGATAGCCATCGGCGCGGTCGCTCTTCTGTGTCTCGCAGTGCTACTTGTTGCCCGCTGGCGACAGCGAAGACGGGATCGCGCGCGGACTCCTTGGAGCGCCTCTGTCTCAGATGTAGGTTCGTTGTCTCTGTCTTTACTCGTAGGATATGCTCCTGACTCCATGCTTGTGTATATCCACAGGGCTCGAGGACGAAGCGAGAGGACCTTTGGAGACGAAGGCTCCGAACCTTGAACAGGACATGACTCGCTCGTCGGGATTCCCGGCGCTCGCGCGGTGGAGTGGGTCGGTCCTGCATATTGTCACCGCTGGGGGGCATATCGTGACCAGCCCCCGAAGTGAACGTAAGTCTTTGCCCTCCACTCACCCTGTTGGTACTAATGTTGCTCTCGTAGTCGCGACCATTGGCGCTTCTGCGAATCAAAATGGTGGGTGCGCTTGCTATCGCCTTGTCTCTAGCAGGTAGCTCACATCACCGATGGTATGTTTGGCAGATAACAGTCGGAGTGAGCGCCGAACAGACCGTTGGAGTTTGACGGTTGACCGTGGAGATCCCTCGAACAGGCGGCGGTCCTCGACACTTGCCCAACATCGCTTGAACGCCTCTGAGGTGGATGCGAATACGTTATCGTCCGCAGCGTCCACGGAGCCTCCCCCTTCCTATGTAAGTCATGTACCTAGCTTCTTCCGGTAGTCTCTCGCGAGAGCACGACTGACATAGGATGTACGATAGACGCCATGAACACTGTCATAATCGAGGTGAGCTCCCAGTACGGCCTGGAGACGGTAGTCGTGTCGAGTGTTCATGTGGCTCATAGCCCAGCTGCGGGCGTTTACGAACCGCAATTGCCGCTGCTTGCCTAACCTCCTATCCCACAAATGTGGGCGGGCCATGTGCAGGTGGTAGTCGATGAGGTCGACACCAACATCGCCTTGTCATCGACGCGCTGGCGATTATATTAGTGTTCCGGCCTGTCGTCGATGGACCGTCCTCCTCATGTCGCATCACCCTCCTTTGTATCATGTTGGCACAGTTGTCAGGACAGCGGTATAATTTTTCTGTCCAATCTGTCGCGTGAGGATACTGCTGCGCGACACAACGTGCCGGTAGCTGCAGCACCGGATACGTATGTTGGCTTGATATCTACCAGTACACACGCTCGCTCATCTCATCCATTCGCACCTCTCGAGACCCGTATGCAGGTGTGTAGCTGCACATATTCACGTATTGCACAACTGACTGATTCGCTGTTGCCTAGCTATCGACATTGATAGATGATCGAGACCCCGCCATATTGTATGACGGGAACTGGGAGACCAGCTCATCAGACATAGCGAACAATCAAACTTTGACTGGAACCACGACGCCTAGAAGCTCCTTCACTTACACGTTCTCCGGTACTCTTTCCGTCGTTAAGAGAATGCTGCATGCGCTGATCATTTCGAACATCTCTGGCTAGGGAATCGCATCATCGTCTACTGGGCCCAACACATCGCCATCGCAGCAAACATCAGCTTCGTACTGGACGGCAAAATCACTTGGAGGCAGCAGCACCTAGATCCCAACCCTTTACAGCGAAGTGTCGGAGTCTTCCAAGCGAAACCGCTTGACTTGGCTCAAGGCACGCACACAATCCAGGTCATAAGCTTCGGGAACGCTTTCTTTCTGGACTACATCCACATCTACGCAACTGTTCCTGACGTGACAATCAGTTTGCCCGCGCAGACTGAGTTACCTACGACGGTCCCAGTGTCGGCGGCTTCCGGTTCTTCTCATCGAATGCTATCCCGACCCACGCAGATAACGATCCCTAGGACGATACCAGCGTCTGGAGCTTCTGGTTCTTCTCCGGTCCCTTCATTGAATGCAATACCTACTGCTGGCGGTAGCTCGACCTCAGGGCGCGCGATTGGACTGGCAGTGGGAATTTCGATTGGCGCAAATATCCTGGATTCTCCCAGTCGATGATCCACAAATCCGAGTCAAGAGAAGAGTTCTCTGCAGAGGAGAACCACCAACCTGCAAACCCGGACTCACCTCCCGAGGACGTATCTCAGCCGTGGTCACTGCCGCTGTAATGAGGCTGTTGTTCTGTTCGTATCATCTAGATCGGCTTTACTGGCAGGCGCCGAGGAGGGAGCGAATGTGGGAACAATCACGTCATTCAGTGCGTGTTCAACCATCTGTCTCCATGATGAGTCTGACTACATCCATCTTCTCTCGGCAGCCCGTGTTGAGCACATCGCAACAGAACCAGACGCGATCCCGCCTCTGAAGGCTACGCTCAAGTTCTTGCCGAGCAAGAGCGGCGAAGCAGGATATCGAACGTCGAAAGCTGTCCTGACACTGCCTGCATACGGGTACACCTTCCACGAACTGCAGATTCCATTCGAGAGCGATCTGGACGCGACCACTTCCTGCCATACGGTCGATGTCTCACCCCCAGTGTTGAGACATCGCCGCCGCCGCCACCGGAACCGGAGTAGGGGAGCAGGCCATACGTGCACGCTCGCAGTGACGGTAGTTACTGCACGTGCGTTGGCTATCAATGCAAGGTATGCTTCTCTCGCGGTGTTCAATGCCGTGAGTCGCTGAGAGCCTGTACAGCTGGAATGTGGGGTGCCCGTTCAATTGCTGTAGCGTGCAGATGTCTTCGGTGTACTGCTATGTTGCTGGTTCTATTCAGACTCAGCGGCTGCTCGTACCATCGCAATGAGACAGGCACGCAACCTTCTGAGCGTGCCGACGACGACGGGGCATGCTGGAAGGTCCGATCTGCTACCTTCGGCCGTGGTGGGTCCCCTTGTGCCTGCATCCATGCGCATCGGTTGAAGCTTGCGCGACCATGCGCTCATCTGTGAGTACTGTGGCCGTCAAGCACATAAATCCCAGACGGTGGTCAATCCGTGACCCTTAATTGGGAGGGCCACCCTTCCTTGGATCCGATGACCTCAACTCGGGATCAATACCTCTCAAGTACTCGCAGCAGCAAAGGTATCGTTGATGATGAAGACTTGCGAATACAGTACAGCGGCGACTGGAGTCGATCTCTTATCACAAACCGTGGAGAAAGCGTCACAGAAACAAAGACTGTTGGCGACAGCGCCACCCTCATCTTCACTGGTACGTCCGTACTCTTGGGGCAGGTATAAATCCATAGCTCACACGAACATGGAATTCAGGCACGCAGGTGGAAGTCTGGGTGGTTGAGGTAGCCTCGATCCTCTATAACGCAACCTACGTCATCGACGACGGTCCGCCAACCGTCTACATCTCTATTTCCAACATTGCATTTCAGCGGAAGAAAGCGTTTACAAGAGACTTGCCTCCCGGTCGCAGTCATACCCTGGTGATCACAAACTATGGGAGTTCCTTAGGACTTCATGACATCTGGGTCAACGGAACTGCCCAAGTTGCGACTGCCACGACAACGACGACTCAAATGCTTGAAGCAACGTCATTCATCTCAACCGCTTCAGTCCAGTCTAGTACGTCCTGGCATTTGCAATCTAGACATGCAGGGTAGTCTTGACTCGGTTATCAGCGTCGTCAATTCCCGACGCTTCCACATCTGGGAGAAGGGATACCCATGCGGCTACCATCGCGGGTGCGACAATCGGCACAGTCATACTCCTGTTTGCCCTCACCGCCGGTATCTTGATCTGTTGCCGCCGGCGACGGCATCGGCGCGAGGCCGCGGTCGTTGTCAATCGTGAGTTGTCTGACCGCTCTGTCTCAAAGCTCCGTCGCTGACGTGTGCCGTCTGATATCAGAGTCTGCCGCGTGCTCGAAGTTAAGCTCTGACAGCAGCATCAACACGCCACGCGGGACCAATTGTTCATCAGGAGCACGAACTCCTGGCTATCCTCCTGGACGCCTATCTTTTACGTCGACTGCCTATCCCACGATCCCTCCAGTGCATTGCCTGTCGCCAGCGTCTCAGATAGATGAGGAAGAGGAGGGCAGCGATGTATGGGAAGGTCGGATGTCACGAGGGTACTCAATTGAGAACCCACCTCATCTTGAGGGAACCCCGTCGTCCCATGGAAGGTACGTTCAGCTTGAGCTTGCTTGTTCTATGAGTGCATCAGCTGATATGGATGTAGGTCAGTATAACAATTGTAGGAGTGGATAGTCGCATGGAATGCGTCATCATAAGATCGTGATACAATCCTCGCTCATGTACATGGTCGTGCATGCAGATTGTGAACTCGAGTAACTTGAACTTGAGCATGAACTTAGAGTGTTATGACGTGAGCCGCGTCGTGTCAGTTCTCCTACAATTCCTCATGTTCTCTGTGGCATGCATGACGGACGGGCATGATTGGTTCTGCAGTGCTCAACTGTCACGCCATCTAGTCTATGTCGAACATTGATGCTAATCACCATATAATCTCCTCCGTCATCTTTTATCGACACAGAATTATTGAGCTCGCATGATGGTCTAAATTTGCCGCTCTTCCTATGAGTTCGTGGGCGTACGGTACGTCATTTGTGTCTCGTGTAGCACGGAACTGAGACACTATATTCAGCCCGACTTCTCGAGGCCGCAGACCATTCAAGAATACATCGTTCCGCTCACATGTGGCTACCAGTCTCGAGTATCTGCTGATTGTATCCAAGTCCTGTGTATTGGAATTCTTGGTATTTATCCACACGGGTAGATGGTCTACCCAGCTCGTTTTCTCAATGCCTCGAGTCGCAGCGCCCTCTATGCCTCAAAAGCGCGACATTCTCAGCGATGCTAGCCCAGACATCAAGTATCAAGGCAACTGGTCGAGACAAATTCTCCATAACAGCTATAAGAGCATAACTGGAACGATGGACATTGGCGCTACAGCCACTGTGGTATGTTGGTACGTAGCCCTCCGATTCTACGATATTGCCGATCGGTGATTTAAATTTGGCATGGGTGTAGGTCGAGGAATTGCCGTACATGGCTTTGAAATTGCACACAGCTTACAGAACTCTACCTACTCCGTCGACGGCACGGACGTGAAATCCCACATATCAACCCCTAGCGGCAATAGCTCCGACAAGCTGTTCTTTTCTATAGGAGGACAGAAGGACCAAAAACATACGCTGCTCATCACGAACTATGGGCAATCACTATGGTTGAACTACTTCAACATTGAAGGCGACGTGGTTAACGCTCTCAGTCTGACCACATTCTCCACACCCTCGACTTCTACCCAGGAGATGTCTGTTGCTCGAGCCAGCGCAATGATCACGAGCACAACATTACTCTCCAGAATAACTACCTCGACGGTCGTGGTTCCCTCCTGTAAGTGTGAATACATTGCTGATACCTAGGTCTATAGTGCTCATAAGCCTTGTCGCTATATCAATACGATAGCTGCACAAGCTTCAGTAGTATCGTCTACAGACCCTTCCTCTCATATTGCCACCATTGCCGGAGCCATCGTTGGGACATGCATGTTCCTCATCGTGCTCGTTATCGGTATTGTATGGTTATACTTGTACCGTCGGCGTAAGGCAACTCCAATCACCGTCATTGTCTATGGTACGTCGTGCCCTTGTCCAGCTGTGTGGTATTCAAACGCTGACGTACTCACAATGTCGTGCAATTGGTAACGTCAGATAGAGAGTCGGATGCAGACACCATAACAGCTGCGACGGACGGGTCGTTCCGGGCTTCCTCCCCATGTCCGCTTTCACTCAGGCACAATAGTGTCTCTTGCATATCTCTTACCTCTACTGCGTACCCGACAATACTGCCATGCGGCGGCTCTGATCCTGAGCCGGAAGTGCCCATCGACGTTGTTAGTTCGGACTCTGACATCCTGAGAAGTCCTGGCGTCAACAAGCCGACCTCTCCTCGAGATTCAAGCCAAGGACTTCCACATGGAGAGTACGTCACCTGCGTAACCTCAATACACAGCAAACTGACTGACTAGTTGTATTAGGCGCAGAGAGTAGGTGTACTGTAAGTGCCATAGTAGCTATGTTGGCGGTCAGCACCGTATCTACTACTCCGCGTGCGCATGATTCATAAAACCTCTTATGTACGAGCTCTCGAATGCCACTACAATAGCACATTGGACTACTGCGGGGAAGACGGCTGCGTAACATGGAGTGTCACAGTCAAGTACTGAGAGTTTTATGCGCGTCATCTTATTTTCAGTTGCGTCGTAAAGATCACGCCACGTTGACGTTCCATCCCATAGCCTTGCCACCGCGCCGGGTACCATGACTCCATGATGTTCCTTTTCAGGAACCCCAGTGTTGCAGTATGAACACTTCGCGCTCGATCTCCATAGCAACTGCGATATAATCCCAAGGCCGTTGCGAGGTATCGGGGGCTTGTCTGTGCCACACAGCCCAGATTCGGTGTTGGATAACTTTCTCAAAGAACTTGACTACAGACCTCCGGAACTTGTTCTGGCAGCAAATCCAAGATCATGCCCTGGAATGATCGTGGTACATGGCGACACGGGTGATATCCAGCCACAGATCCATTGATGCAGGAATATACAGGGACGATGGAATTCTGCGCACTCTCAGGCTAGACCCACAGACTAGCTTGGATATTACATTCCCTGGTCGCCAATGTACGCGCGAGAAGCAGTGCAGTGTCACTAATCACTTAACGCGTAGCTGGCTACCAGAATGCCCTTCGTTTCTCCTTTTCTCACTCTCATACTCTAGACTTCACGTGCCACATACGTCTCTTCCAAGCTCCCCAACATGGGTGTACAACCTCGCGGCTTCACGCTCATTATTGAGGCAACTGATCCTGCTATACAATACCAGGGAAATTGGACCACCCAGACACTCCCTTCTGATCTCTCGGCAACATTCATGGAGACGGTCGAAGTAGGAAGTAGCGCAAGACTTTCTTTCAGTGGTATGTAAGTTCCTTTTTCTTGCCTCATAAGTCGATGACTTCCGCCTTGCAGGCCAAGTTTTGAGAGTGATCGGTGCTCGGCGGATAGGCCCAATTCAAAACTTCACGTTCACGCTCGATAACCATGCTCCAATGAGTTATGTCAAGGAGAACACCCCCGTGGATTGGTACCCTGAAACCCTCCATCAATCGTTTCTGGGGGGTAACTCTACCCACACCCTAGTTATTACCAACCTTGAAGGTCGTCTATCGATCAGCCGGATTGAAGTCACGGACGAATCCATTGTGTCTGGAGCTTCACCGAACTCTGAATCAGTCATATCTACACTCTCACTTGTACAATCATCCGCACCGTCCACGTCGGGTACATCCGCTAGGAGCTCGGGCTCCTCGTCAGCACCGGAGGGTAATCCCCGCCCTTCCATTGAAGATTCTGGTCACATGAGCTCTGGTATGTCAATATCGCCCTCATGATATTGCTGTTCTGATGGCTCGAGAAGCGAAGATTACCATTACTGCCGCTGTTATAGCATGTGCTTTCTGCGCTCTGGGGATAGTATTCACCTTCATGTATTATCAACGGCGCCGGCAACGGAGCCAAACACGCCCTATCCCGGATGCGGGTTGTGAGTTTCACGCGTAATCTCTTATTCTTTGATGCATCTCACGCGCTATCTATTGTTCAAGTGTCGTCTACTATAGACAAGAAGCGTCTTGTGTTTGATCCTGGTGCAGCCGTCACGAAGAAGACCCGGCTCTCAGTGTCAACCCGAGGGAGCGACGTGTCGACGCTTCCTCCGTATGGATATACCTGGGAACCACAAGTACCCTGCGGGGCCGACGTCGAGGGAACACAGGTTATCCACTATGTACAGTACAGCTCGGAGTTCACGTCGAGCACCGAGCACCGCATTAGTACACCCCCTCCAGTGTACCACACTGCAGTCTAATCTCAGCAGAGTACATCCATAGCACCATGCATGTCTGAAACTCAGCTATAAGACCGTTCCTTACTCTTACTCCGAAACTGGGACATTCGCAATGAAGTGTGTGTGTATTGTGCAATTGGACATAGTGCGGTACACGGCCACATCTTAGGACTCTTGTGTACCTTGGGACTTATACCTACGCCGATGAGTGTAACCCTGCAGCTACTTACTACTACTATACTTACATTGAGCATATAAAACATTCGGGGCGTGTGTGTGCGTATACATGCCAGCGCTCGATGTTGCAGAACACATGCTGCCACCTTTTGTACTGAAACTTACTTTCACGCTTCTACTCAAGCGTATCTTGCTTGTCAGACTACATGACCATCCACTATTCTGGCGGCGTCAGGTTTGACACTCCCAGCTCTCATCAGTCTCAATAGTTCGCTGTTCATCACAGGTCATGTGCCGACATCGCATCTCGGATAAATCCGAGGCCATATTAGCTGTACCACTACTTCCGAAGGCTTGCAGACACGATTGCGCTCACACTCGGGCTATGTCATGGCAACTCCTCTCACCCTTCATGAGCTTTGGAGCTATCCTCTTGACTGACACTCCGACGTGCTGATGTGATGCCTTAGAACATGTCGCAGTATCATCATTTGGAAGATCAGGCCTTCGGCCTGAGCACACTATATGGCATGTCTTTTCCCTTGGTATCAGCGCCCTGATACATTCCCGAACGCGGTATGATCGGTGACCAGAGAACCCACATCTTCGCAGAATCTGCAACTTATTTGAATGCTCCGTCAATCGGAATTGACACCGTGCAGTTCAGCGAGAATATAGCTTATTGCCGCGGCGGGCACCGAGGGCTCACAGGACTCCTCGACTCCGGCTAATAGGTACGCTTCTAATTTGCGACATAGGGCACGGTCTGCTGACGAGGAGGCCCTCTTACTGGGCTAACCTCGCTAGCGCATACCATGGACAGCACGTTCGACAATGTTGTGGGACCACTCAATGCCGCCTTAGGATCCAGGTATTCGTTTTGCACGGTCTCCGATCAAGTCAAATCTCTAACAAAATACAGGTGGCTCTCCAGAGCACATACCACGCCTGTGAGAGGCAGGGAGAGTGGAGCTCTATCCCTCTATGTGGTAGTACTCGCACTCATTGCTTGCGTGAACGGGGCAAGCGGACTGGAGATTCGCGTTGCTCCGGAACCGCCAAGACAATGCATCGACGTCGTTGTACTTGCCCTCAGGGGTGAACCGCCCTTCGCGTACACCGTGATCCTTCTTCAAGGCGGCCGTAGGATCTCCAAGCTAATAGGAATGACGGACGATGTTTCGGTCTCTTGGCCAGCAGATGTACCCGCCGGGACTGAGGTTCAGTTCGAGGTGGAGCAAACTGACGGAATCAGGGTCCAGTCCGAATTGTATGTTGTTCGAGCAACTCCCGACACCAGCTGTATCGACGATTCAGACGATTTCTTTCCCTCCTCTTCCACGACAACCACTATACTCCCCCAGACGCCTTCCGTTACAACAACTGCCTCGCCACCTCCACCTCCCTCCATTTCGTCATCTGCAGACACTCCAGCTTCACCGGCAGTTGGAGATTCGGATAGTTCTCATTTATCGACCACCACCAACTCGGATACTGAGCAGTCAACAACGAGGGTGACAAATCACTTCCCAACTGGCCACTTATCCGATAGTGTCGCTCATCCTCCTTCTCTGTCCCCGTCCGACCCTTCACAACTTACGTCTACTGCGGCACCGCCTCCATCGACTGGGAGCTCTGCAACGCGTTTGTTGGGTGGAACCACGCCGAGACTTACTTCATCTGGAGGACCCCTATCAGCCCCAACCGACTCTATCACGGCATCTCCCCATACTAGCAACCCGTTGCAGAAAAAACTAGTTGCTGGATTGGTCGCTGCGGGATCTGTCGTCTTGACAGTTCTCCTCGGAGTGCTGTGGTGGAGGCATAGATACAGAACACAGCGTTTGAGTGGCTCGAGGAGAGGCTTGAGCAACGATATTGATGGTGAGCTACCCGGTTTCCTTCTCCTCTTGTTATGAGATAACCCGATACCCTAGAAAAGACTCGCTCGTCAGGGCCCGGAGCCCACTCAACAGATACGGCCGCTTCTCCACATGAGACCGCGGAACTCAGCAACGGAACATATCATGAATCTTTACAGGCCACCTCCATCGGGAAGCGAGAGAGAGAAGATCGGTGGGGAGACACTACTATACTCCAGCGCCCACTTCCTGCGCTTCCATCACTGTCTGCCGAACCGGGCTCTATAGGCGGTGCCTTCCCAAGTATTCCTGTGCCCCCGGCGGTGAACAGGGTTGTCTACGAGATGGATGGAGGTATCCGTTTAGCCGGAGGGCCTATGGACGAGGACCACGACGACGAACCGAGGGATCAAAACGGGATACTCACCATCGCGCTTCCGCCGCCGTATCAGCGGTACTAAGTGGTGCGGTTCTCTCAGCTTGTAGAACAGCATCAATTTTCCTAACTTCTCTATCTTGCCGTAGACAAGCAGTGGCCGGCTATATATATGATGCTTGTATGGCAATGCCTTTCAGCGCCGTACAATCCTCCGAGTCGGGATGAATGTCTTGCCGTCTGTCTCAGAACGGGAACTATCCCATAGCTGTACTGACTATGATAGTAGTGGGATCGGGGTGACAAACTGATACTGTAAATCTGTCTCAACGAGCTCGGCATTTAACTGCCTCTATCTGATGATTGAATCAGGCACGTTCTGACACATGGGATTCACGACATCTACTCAGTAATGCTCCGAAAAGAAGTCTAACTTGTCTCTCCCATAATTAGGGGCTCGTGGAGATGACTCTCACAACCGCCACACTCGCCCGTGTCCAACAAAGCTCCCTGTCTCACCCTGTCAACAGCATCAATGTGAGAAAGACACGACCGGACTCCCCTAACTTCTCGATCATTCCAAGCTGGCCTGAGACCTCCAGCAATTCAAAACCCCGCCTCGTAGTAAACGGTATGATTGTCTCCGTCAATGCGGCTCTGGATACGCGCTCAAAGTCCCTCGTAGTAATAGAACGTTAACACATAATCCCGTAGCACGGTACGTGTGGCAGCGCTCGGGCCGCGCAGTCACGGACACAGCAGCCTGAGTTCTCTACGCGCCGACGGTTCTCTTCCCTGCCCAACCTCGTCACGACATCGAGGACCACATGATGAATACGGAGTTCTTCTGGACCTCACCTCTACCAGCGGCAGTGGGTTGTGATCTTATAGATCTTATTTATAGGCTGAGCAACGGAGAGGGCTTCTCTGATACATCTCACGATGCTCTACTTCCCATGTCAATGCGCCATCTGTCAGACGAGCAATACGGGTAGGCCGACCCAGCTTGTAGAACAACCCATATACCCCTTTGGACAAGGTCGCAAGCTCTCAATCTTGTTTGAGGGGACCCTATCCCAGCCATCAACAATCCGGCTCGGCTCTACATCCTCTGCCAGGTGTAGAGAACAAGGATTTTTAAGCCTAGGTATATTCGAGTACCTCCTTTCGTCCGTCTTGCTTATCACGAATTCCAGAATTGGTCTTGTGGTGTGAGGGCAAAGTGGTATGCCTACAGCGCGCCCTGCATCAGACCAATGACTACAGCCAGCGTCCGGAATGTGATACGGTGAGATGACCTTGCTATTACACCTGACGATCCTCTAAGCGGACTCAGCGCACCGTCAGGATGGGGATGCACAATGGGCACCCGCTTGGGTCTCGTACAACTCTCGCTGCTCCTTCTCTATGCTACAACAACAATTGCATTCGACCTCGAGCTCTCCCAAGATCCCCCGGTACAATGCGGAGATATCACCCTCACTACAATTGACGGGACGCCGCCTCTCATTTTCAGTGTATGGACCTCGGTGGGCTCAGGACCGCGGACGCAGCACATGCTGGGGGAGAGCTTGACAGCGACATCGCTGACATGGCTGGTCACAGTCCCCGCCGGGACTCAAGTGTTTTTCCAAGTGGAGGGAGCAAATCACAGGCAGGGCATGATTCAGCTCGGCGGAAGATTTGTCGATCCGAGCCCTGACGATAGCTGCCTCGGGAACAGCTTCCCTACATCAAACTCGGCTACAGGTCCGACCAGTCCCACTCAGAGGACTTCACGGACATCTCAGCCCTCCCTCCCGCCTCGCACATCTTCGAGTCTATTGCCGTCGTCCAGTAGCCCCACTGAGACGTTGCCGCCGGTCTCAGCATCTCCGAGCACCACAACGCCAGAGACGCCTCCAAACACCACAACGCTCCCAGATAGCTCGCCGTCCGCTTCGTCGAGGGCTAATACACAAGATTCCTCGTCTGCGATTCATTCCCCATCGGGATCTGTCACAACATTCCCCTCGATAGTACCGTCTACAGGCGTGGGCGGAACAAACGTGGGTTCATCCGGGACATCCACGGCCATTCCAAGTGCGCCTTCTCCGTCATCCCCAACGAGACCTGCTCCACTGCCGGCTCCGCCCCATTCATCACGTCTTGGGCTTATTGTGGGACTCGTGGTCGGGGGAATAGTAATTGTCCTGACCATTCTCGGGGCATTATGTTGGAGGAGGAGACGTAAACGCTCCCGTCAAGCAACTAAAGCGCAGCAACCATGCGTTTGGATTGGCGGTACGCACCGAGAAACCTTGTGGCGAACCTACACAGCTGATATATCGTGACAGACAAGCATCACTCACTCAGAAGTACCGATACTCTCCGACCTTTGTCAAGCGGACTGCGCTCCCTGGATACATCGTCCGCCTCTCAAAACGATACTATCCCGGCGCACACGGAGCCTCCACCACGAGATGCAGCCGATTATTCTATCGGTCTTCCCCCTACACCACTTGCCTCGCGCGAAAGCAACCTTGCTTCGACGTCACGCCTCTCTCACGACTCGCTTTTGGGGAACTCCAATGCAAGGCCAACCTCGTCTTCCACCATACGCAAGACGACCAGTGTTCTGGTGGCAGAGACGGGATACAGGTCTCGTGCTAGCGTCACGCCCAGCGTGTTGCAGCATGAGCTGCCGAAGGATGATACGGCCTCGGCAAAACCTGCTCTCGTGTCCGCCGGGATTGAGGACCAACAGACGAACGCGGCGGTATCCGAGCTCAAAGACAATCATGCAGCACCCTCAGCTCCCCGACTAGAGCCATCCCACGCCACTCCTCAGGAGAACCGCAGCCTCATGAACGCCGAAGAGCTGCATCCTGGTATCGGAGGACAGGTTGTGTACGAGCTTGATGGGGGGATACGCCTTGCAGGAGGTCCTCCAGACGAACTGGATATTGACAGTCGACTCAGTTCATTTGCCGGAAATCTTACACTTCCTCCCCCATACCAGCGGTACTAGGTAGATTCGTACCGTATTAGTTTGATGTGCAGGTCATGTACGTACGCTGGCGTCGAGCTTTATGAGAGTGCACCAGAGTGACAACCGAGCATCCGACTGGAGAATGTCAAGCTAGACCGACTCGCATGAGCTCGCATGTCGTCGTGGTGAAGACCGAGGCCTCGGCGCCGGTCCGGCTTATCCGGTCTCGGGGATCACGCGTGACCATCATGATGGTGACCATCATCACGCTGGTCACATCACTTTGCCCCTTCTCCAGCGACGACCATGTCGTCCTCCACGCACTGTCGACCCCGGTCTACCTCTTGCTCCTGATCCTCTCTCGTACACACTCTTGGAGTCTCTGCTTTTTGAACTCAAGAACTCGGCTGCTGAAGCACGCTAGACGGAGGTTTTGAGATTAGCAGGGGGCGTTTGGGGGCGTCGAGATCAGTAAGTGCCTCAATCTCTGGTGGAAGTGCTCCAAGCTCGCAGCGACTCTGTGTGCGGGGCGAACGTCTGCTGCTGGAATTTATGTCATGTTGCTCTTGAACTCGATCTGTACACGCTCCGATGTGTCGGCGCAGCTGAAGGGAGGAAAGTTCATTGCCACTCATCGGGCAGATGCTGTTCCGATCTGTTCGTCTTCAACGTTCAAACACTCAAGCTCTCTCGGCTGCTAAGGACCTGGGCTGCATTCTTCCAACGGCTATACACCCTCGATACTCCGCGTCATGAAGGTTTCATCAGCCCCACATCCTTTGTTCAATGCGGCATTCGCGATATCCCTCCGCTATGCTCTCATCGACATCTATCTCATTATGAACTCATGCCAGCGGCGGGTCCGTCGGTGGGAGCGTCAATGCTATCCGCGATCTCCCAATCCGGTGCTCATCTGCAACGTGCCCCTCATCCTCGGCATATCGCCATTACTCCGATTCGAAGATGTCGGAAGGGGTGCTCAGCCAGTACGTAGTGGTTTCACAAGGCCGAATGGTTGATATCTGACTGATCATTCAGACTGCCTCCCGGACTTCGTGGATGGATCAGACTGATGCGCGGAATCACCGAGTACTTCCATGTCACGTCTGGCCGTCTCTCAGGTCAGAGGGCAACCCATGTACGACCTCACGGGCCGCTCGGATACGATTCACGCCGTTGAGGCTTGCCATGGCTACTACACTCAGCTCAGCTCTACGACTTCGCAGATCCTTGTGCGTCGCGATCAATAGAGAGCGGCACGAGCTTTGGACTGCGAATAGGGGTGCAGGTGACAACCAGCGTTGCTCGAGAGCATCGCGTTGACGGAAGGAATAATGCTGGGGGCCATCGATCTTCCCGCGCCGACGTTCACGCTGTCCAAGGCGTTCCAAACAACCGATTCAACCCGTCTACGTTCCTCCGCAGTGTGTTTCTGCGAGCGCATGGATCAGAACCTTCACCGGACAGATCATTCCCTCATTTCTCGCGATACCATCTGCCCCGCGCTGACCGTATCCGCTCCTGTACGCCCTCTTCCGGTACACGTCAATGCACATCATCCGCATACTCTGTGCTTGGCTGTGTTCTTCGGCGTCTTCCATGGGTTCGTCAGCTACCTCCTGCGCGTCCGCATTGCTCATATGTCTGTGGGCGTGGAGACGACCTGTCCCCTTCTTCGAGTTACGCGCGCTGTCAATCAGCACAGTCTGTATATCTTTGGCATACCCGTGCTTCCCATGTACTAGACCGACCCACGACTCAAAAGGTATGTCTCGAACTCTTCAGATGCTTGCCTGTTAGCTAAGCCTTTGCCATAGATCCCGCGCAGGTCGCGGCACATCAGAGGTTGTAGCTGCTTCACTTCGCGCTTCGCAAGTGCGGACTCTTCAGAGGTGTGTCGCGTCGCAATCTATGTTGAGTGTGGGGCTGTGGACTGACATATGATTCGTAGTCACCCCTGCACCTTTGTCTCATCGATAATCGCGCTCGGCCCGCTCGGAGACAGCGCAGGACCTTCCAGTCGGTCGACCCGGCTGCAGCATCAGCTTCGAGTCCTTCCATTCTCACTCACGCCTGCTGCGCCCATCCAACTGGCGGCCTTCGCCGCCTCTGTCGCGTAGGATGGTTCTGAATACCTCCGGCGAACCCGACGCTCTCATCACCTCGTCTGGAGATATCATTCTGGACCCGAGGGCCGTCGATGGTGTTGCCATTGTCTCCGCGACTTTCTTTGAGGCTGTGTTTCCTCTTCAACCGGCTAGTATCGACCACGCTCTGCAATCCGTTCGCCATGAAGGGCTCATTTCTGCATTTCTTCTAACAGACCTCTTCCCCCTGTGAGACTTCATCGCAAGTCACCATTATGGCGAACGACCCGTCCGGGCCTGGGGTGACCATCCCGGCGGTCACCGTCACTCATGTTCTTGTCGTCACTGTGGTCCAGACCGTCACTAGTACGATGACACTGCCCCCGTCCAGCGAAATCCCGTCCGCTCCTAACCAAACGAATCCCGCATGGTACGTGTCACAGCCCTCGGAGGTCCCCCACTACTCGTCCTCGTCATACTCGACCACGGCCTTCTGGACCGCCGAAGTGACCGCTGGGCTCGTTGTCGGAGTCCTCGGGATTCTCATCGGCATCACCGCCATCGTCGTCGTCTTCGTTCGCCGCCGTCCATCCAAGACCGAGACGTCGCCTCCCCGCAACCTGTTCGGAATGTGGCGGCCCTTCTCCCGGGCTCGAAGGATCCGGAGGGACGGTGCGTACCTTTCATCTCTATCAGGTCATCCATCACGTCTCTCACCTCTCACCCGGCCTACCATCACGTCCACGCACTGACAGACAGACCACTCTGCCTGCCCTCCCCGACCCAATCAGATCTCGAAGCGTACATTCGGCGGCCGCCGGCCGCCGAGAAGCTCGTCGAGCTCCCGGCCAACAACCGGCTCTCCGTGCCTCCGACGCTGACGGACGTGAGGGCGTCGAGGACGTCGTCGTCGCAGACCCTGGTCATTGAGAGCCCGATGGGCTCGACGTTCGCTGCGCCGCCTTCGGCGCAGGGGTTCGTGCGGGGCGTCGACCAGCCGTTCGAGCGCGCGAGGAGCAGCTCGAGGCTGCGCAGGCCGAGTGCGCAGGCGGACAAGGCGCTGGACTTGTGAGGACTCAGATGTAGGTCGATGACCATGTTGTGGGACGTGGTCCTGTATGTTTGTGTTGCTGAAACGCTGAATGAGACGGGACGCGGTTTCATCTGACGTGCCCCGGGCTGAAAGGGCGGTGCGTGACATAGTCACAGACACGAGGCGCGTGGTCACTTGTTACCGAGCCCAGTCACGGGCTCTCGCTGACAGTCACAGTCGGGACGGCGTTAACTGCCTGCAAACTGCGAGGGTTGGAAGAGTTCACTGCAGCTCACTTTGAACTCATTCTGAATGGCTGCTCTGCGGCGTTGGTTTGGTCTGTTTGGGTCTTGCAGGGGACTGATTCTGTTCTGTTCTATGAAAGTGAGTCGTTTCTCCTTGATGTGGCTTACGCGTGCTAATCCTTCGGTCGATCTTGGCAGGGAGTATCCTTGTGAGATGAGCAATACGACGCAAAATTACGCTCGCAATACGCTGTAGATCGGTTTCGATCGATGCAGGGTACGTTCGGCATTGACTCAATACGTGGAGCTCGCACGGGCTGACTCCGACTCTCGCCCATTCAGCGCCGCGGGTTGGGATGTTCATTGATAGATAGCGAAACTCCAGTCTTCCTACCTGCAATTTGTCGCGCTTTATATCTCATTCTCCTGTCCTCTCCCACACGGATGTTCTCCTTTCGGGTCAGTATCGCCACGCGCGCGCACAACACCGTCCCGAGCATCTTTTCGATATCCGGTGCTACCCGTGTACCGCTAGGTGAGCACTCATTGAAACTCCCCGGATCATCGATTGCTCAGCTTACTCTACTCACTAGGCGGTCGCACGAAGCTTCTTGTCCACGTACGAGGACTCTCTCCCGTATGCGCAACATGCCCGTGGACCTTCAGCGGCGGTGATTATTCTTTTCACGCGAATTATCTTGGATACGGCGGAGATGAAACTCCCTCTGTCTCCGACTCTTACCGCAGCCAAGAAGGGGCGGCTTATGGACAAGCCTGGCGCGCAACTCGTACCTGTCGTGACGACCCGACGCCCCGCACAACTCCGAAGGCCAATACAAGTTATTGAGCAGCTTCGCTTAAGGAGGCGGCACTCTTTGCTCTTTGCATTCGGTACGTCAGCTATAGAGATGTTCATGCGAACCGCTCACTAACTCTTGGCATTCGTCTTCTGCCATCGTGGTAGAAGTGGACGAAGTATTGGGTTCCAGTCCTCCTTCGGGAAGGATGCCCCCTGCCATCGGGGTGTCTTCAAGCCTTGAGGATCGCCTTCAACGAGCTCTGGAGGTGGCTGGATGCGGTACGCAGTCGCGCGGGCTCCGCTACGTAATGAATGCTTTATGGTACGTGGAAGTTCTCGACATTGTTCTGCTGCAACTCAACTTATGGCGTATTGTCAAATCCAGGTCGTCGGCTCAAACCTTCGTTACTGCAGTCATACGTCGCCGTCACCATCGTGCTCGGGCACCCCGGCGGGACTTTTCGCGAGCAAGAGGAACCTGGGATCAGGATGGCCCGCACTACATTCTCGGGCGGCAGCCGTACAGTCTTTCTCACGCATGTTCCTCCCTGTCCTTACCCGAGGACAACCTGACAGACGGCTTGGAGCTGCTCTGTAACGACTCGGCCTCGTGGCCCCATCAGGAGCGCTCCTTGCCTATATGCGGATCAATGCCCGACCAGACACGAGCGAGCGAGCGGGATCGAGTATTACCCGCGGGTGCTATGTACGATGCCGAGGAGATCGCGCGCCAGATTCCAGGTACAGGCCGACGATTGGAGCCACGCGGAAGACAAAGCGACCAGTCGTTGTGCCCTTTACGATGTCTCGTAATGCGGAGGTATGAATAGTCCTCTCTTGGAACGGTTAGTCGATACTGATGACGACCTGCTCGCAAGTTCTGCCAAGATTCACGATGTCGTAGTACTCCCATACCATCGAGCGCACGCTCGTGGCATCGATAGGATTCGTGGATGAGTACGCCTGGGCAGAGCAGCAACATAACATCGTGGTATGCGTTGGGTGTTGCGGCCGTCCATCAATATCCATCTGCACATGAGGTCAGAGCTCTTGTGTAGAGAATGTCAACAGAGCGTTCATCTCTGGCAGCTGTCAAAGATCCTGCCGCCTAAGCAGCGGTTCCTCCCACAATCCCTCGCCAATGTCTCTGTCGCTCTCTTGAGGGAACATTAATGGCGACTGTTCGGCTCAGCGGATGCGTTGTTCTCATGCAGTTAACACGTATGCTCCCCCCACTCTGCTCGTCGTTTGTTCTGACCTCCACACTCGTTTGGCTGAGGACGAGCCGTGCTCGTCTCCCGACCACCTGAGGTGAGCTCGGTTTGGACTCCTGCACTTCACGTTGTACTGACGATCCTGTTACCTTCGTCGTCCATACATGATGATAGGAACTTTCCGCTGCGGCGTACGAGCGCATCCGTTGGTCTCCGGCATGACAGTATCGCGGAGTTGCTGGTTCCCAACCTTCATACAAAGCTCTCATCAACGCTTTGCATCTCTCGATCTGGTCCCATCGGAGGTTGAAGGTGGCGCTTTGCCTGGACACGCGGGACGGGGTAACTGGAGTCACGAAGCAATGGTGTCGTGAGTCAGTCGTGTCCCTGCTGTTGTGCAATCGCTGACGACAATCGAACTATCGCTGCTGCACATCTCGGATCGCATAGCCTGCCGCGAGTACGGGGTGGTCCATTATGGCCCCTTCTCCTGCTACTCGTGGCGTGCGCGACACCTACGAGTGGGGCAGAGATCAGCGTGGCAAGCACTCCGCAACAATGTGGTGTCACTACCATTAGCATCAACGACGGATCGCCTCCCTTCGACATCACCGTTCAGATCTCTGCCAACGGACCTAACGGCGCCCGCCTCGAGCAACTCTCCACGTCTAGCAATTCGGTCGATTGGCTCGCCGACGTCAGTGCGGGCACCAGAGTCACGTTTCTTCTCGGAGGTCGGGATTCCCGTGTGCAGTCGCCCACCTTCACCGTCCAGCAGAGTGGTGACGACAGCTGTATTGGCGGTTCCGCAAAGCCGCCTCCCACATCTTCCCCTCCTACGACCACCGCAGATCCAGTGACTCCACCTACCTCTCCTTCGTCGCCCAACTCCCCTATTACTATTGCTCCTCCGCCGCCTCCCGCGCCGAGTCCATCATCATCGGATACGCCGGAACAACAGCCTACCACCGAAGATACCAATCCGATCCTGATCCCTACAAATAGTCCATCATCGCCTGATCTAACGACCGGAGAAGGAGTTAATCCATCCGTCACCTCTACCAGTGACTCCAATTCCCCTACGAACACTATACCCGTCCCCTCATCGGGACAGTCCATCAGCAGCGCATCAGCTACTGTAGCATCTGTCACAGACGGCGCCGAAGCATCAATATTACCGAATGGTTCGCCTGCTTCCCCTACAACTCAATCTTCTTCCTCATCAGCGTCGACGCTTCCCATCGGCCTCATTGTCGGCATCGTAGGAGCCATCCTCTTTATTCTTCTAGTCGCCTGCGTTGTGTTGTGCTGGAGAAGGCGTAGACGGAGGATGTCTCGACTCATGGTCACGGAGTTCCAGGTTCGCGATCCTGAAGGTGAGTTCTCCGTGTTCCAAGTCGGGCGTTCGGCAGAGAGGACCCATGCATCTCCATCTTCAGATCGACCTGCCACCAGTCATTCGCTGCCGTTGAAGGATCTGTCGCTGCTTTCTGGGAAGGCCGCCCTTCGAGATCAATCAACAACTTCCCTTCTCTCATCGCCCTCCAGACGAGGCACACGTCTGTCCGGAGCCTCGTTCTCGGAGTCCGACACCATGCGCGACTCGTCAGTGCTCGATCTCCATCCGCATGCGCTCGAATCTGTCCTCGTTCACGCCCCTATCACCGAGCCGCCATCCTCTCCGCTCGCACCTTCCGCGCCATCCCGCAACTCGAGTAACGAGAAGTCCCCTTCGAGCTCGCGATCGTCCAATCCGCTGCCAGAGTCCACTGCAACTCCGCAGACTCTCTCGCGCAGTCACAGCCCGCAACACCCGCCCAGCCGAAGAACGGTGCCACGCTTAACGACACCTCGTCCGAGCCCCCGTCGCGACTCCGAGGTCCCGTCCTACTCTGAGGTTGGACGAAGAGGGGAGAATGGTACGGTAGGAGCTGTGATGGGAGACGAAGTCGTGTACGAGTTGGATATCGGCGTGCGCCTCGCGGGCGGTCCGCCCGGACGGGAGCGCGCGATGAGGGATGTGCTGGACCTGCGCGGGATGACTATGACCCTGCCGCCGCCCTATCAGCCCTACTAGTAGCTTCGCCTTCTCCTTCTCTGGATGTATATGGCAAGCGTTGTACTCGTACCGGTGCAGCGATGGATGGGTATCATATCAGATATTAAGGTCCATGTCAGTCCGCCGCCCCACCGAGGTACATGATCGAGTATATCAAGCGTCCTGATAGCAGATATCAGCGCGAGGATGGATAGATGACAGATGGCCAGTGCTTGTCTACATACCTCTACTCGGAGGCGCGGCGACGGAGTGGCACCAGCGGTTCCTGAGGCTGGATGGCCGGCACCGGATGGTCGCTCTCCGTCGAGATGCGACCTTGTCTGCATTCGAACTCGCTGTCATCGGGTACTTGGGGTTCGTGCGCCGTGTATCCATACTGCGGGAGCGGAGCGAGTCCGGACTTTTCTGATACGGAGGCAGGTCGGCTCTGTGTCGTGCTGCCGGTCGTGGATGGGGCGTATGGGGGTAAGGCCTCCTCGGTGAAGGAAGTAGACAGTGCTAGTGAGACATAGGATCAGCATACATACCTGTAAAGATACAATAATGCACTATGGTACGAACCGAGCTGAGATGGACTGGAGGCAGGGGAGAATACGATTTGGGGATGCCGCCGACGTCTCCAGAGGAAGACCAAGACGGCGATCACGAGGAGGAAGAATACAACAAGAGCCACAGCAACGCCTGCAATTGCTTCTCTTGTAATACCTGCTGCGTGGGCGGACGAGGCTGCCTCTGTGGGTTGCAAAGTGAAGATGGTGGGCTTGTCATGGTAACTTGTCACAGTCACGTAAGTAGAGATCCGTCCGTCGGTGAAAGTGATGACGGTGGTTGTAATTTGCACATTGGGGAGTGTATGAGGTGTCTGCGCAAACGATGTACCATTGGCTCCAGCATGGTTCGCGGTGTTCGCTGCACTGAGAGCAAGGGACGACGGGCTGGTATTCACGGGAGTTCTAGTTTGCGAGTCCGACTGGGACGTGCTCGGCGTAGAGATGCTAGTATAACTGGACCATGTCGTGCCATTCTCGGGAGGTAGACTTGAGGATGGAGACACATCATGGCCGTTTAGATGTGTCGGGGAAGTTATGTGAGTCACTGGTAGCGTCAGACGTTGGGTGCAGTTCAGTTGAAATACTTGATCAGAAGAGCTGAGAGCTAGATACCTTCACTGGTGGTTGACATCGACATCGTCGTTGAGACTGTAGAGTTCGTCGTAGTTGGCATGCTCTATGAGGGTGTCGAGTCGACTAGAGGTTTCAGCCACTGGATGCCTCTCCGCCTGGCTAACAATGAGAGTAGGAGGGTGATAGGTGACAGACTGTCCACTTCCCACCAGAGGCGTGACATGCACAGTACATAGAGAGGAAGGGAGAGGGAGACGTTCTCACGGCTCACAGTCGCAAGGCCACCATCTTTGATTGGCATCCGCGCCGATCATTATAGGGAAATGTGCAGGGTGCCACAGTCAGCCCTGTGTAACGTGAGTAGCATCCATCTTCTGAGTAAAATGATCGCTCTATACCTGGTAATGGAGCCTACAGAAATTGCAGCGAACTGCCCGCGACGTGCCGCGACGTGCCGCGACTGCGTACAGGCAGTGCTAGAGCTGGCCCCTATTCGACTCCGTACAGGTAGCAGCAGCAAATTCTGATTGGGTAGTGATCACTGGACAGACACTAGTAGTACTGGTTGTGAGACCGATATTATGGATGGTCGGGGAAGGATGAACAAGACATCCAGGACTAGAGTTCACGTAGCATATATCAACCTAATCCCCTAGAAGCGGCACTCGTCGACTCCGATGCTCCGCCTCTCCATCAGATGATTGTTCTCCTTTGACGTCTCCTTACTTTCGCATCCAAGGTCGCTATCTTCAGGAATCTGTGGCTCGAGGGCAGTGTATCCATATTCCGGAAGTGGCAGTACCCCAGCGTTATCCAACTTGGAAGTATAAAGAAGCGCGTTCGCTCTGCCAGAGTTTGGAGATGGGGCATATGGTGGTAGCGCTTCTTCAGCGCCACCATGCAGCGAGTCCGAGAGCGCTATCATGATCGGAAGGCAGAGTATCAGCAAGCTGCCATCCCGACGCAGATTCTGATAGGATCTGACACATAGACGTACCGATGTGAGAGGGGCTTGAGGCCAACATTCCGCGATGTCGGCGTCTCCAGAAGAGGAACATGCCGGCTATGACGAAGAGAAGGATGCTGGAAGTTGCGACGGCTATGCCGACAACGGTGCTCTCCGGGATTCCTTCCGCACGGTCGACTGTAACGGTTGCTGTTACAGTTTGAACATGAGTCGTGTAGTCATATGTTTCGTGGGATGTGTATGTCGTCCAGTGGCCGTGAACAGACGTGGTGACGGTGACGATGGACACGGAGGTAAGCGTGACAGCGCTGTCGTCGCTCGTAGGAGTCAGAGTCGGGGACGTAGGTAGGCTTGACGTTGCACTCAAGGATGAGACATATGGGGGTTGCATCCACGAGCCCTTACTACTAGTGGACGATGTGTATTCACTTGTAGAGAGTGAGGAACCCTCTTTTGTGGTCGTCTGTGCCGTAGGCGTCACGCCATCGAAGCTCGTCGACGGAGAAGAGGATGTATGAAGCATCGAAGAGCTCTTGTACGTTGTGGTGCTGACTTCGGAGCATAAGATACAAGGCATACTTCCTCAAGCATCATGGACGTACCAGCTGTGGTTGTGTCGCTCGTGTATGTGGCAATGATGGTGCGACTTCCAGACTGCGTACTGCAGACATAGGTGGGGTCCGAGACGTTGCTAGAGCAGCCGTCGGCCATAGTCAACTAAACTCGCTGAAAGTGGGGCAGGTACTGATTGTTATATGGTTGACAGCAATAAGAACGGCTTACAGTTAAGGTTTGTTGGAATTATGGTCAGAGAGTGCGAGACTGGTAGGATCAAAGTCATGAGAGTATACCGGAAAACCCTGCTTCCCGCGGACACCTCTCATCCATGTTGAGTTCAACCAATTGTGGGCATGGTGTGTGAGAATTAGAGAGCACGTACCCGTCGCAGAGTCCAAGATAGGCAGCCATAGTCTCGAACGCTCTCTCCCTCTGCTGCATCAGCTTCCGGTCTTTCAGCCTCCTGTTCTCGCGTCGGCCGGAGGTCAGAGTCAGAATCATGCCTCACATGGTGCTCCTCCGGGGGTTCTGGTCTTGCACGAGGATCAGAGAGAGCTACGTAGCAGGTCGCACAAGCGAGCGTAGGGATGCGAGATGGTTGAACTTCGAGCGAGCTCGGAGTCGCGGCACACGTAACCTCCCGGTCCGGATACCCCGGGACGCATCGGGCCGTGCAGGGCGTCATGCCGCAAAGCGCTCCGAGAAGTTGTATCCGAGCAGCCTCATAACGATTTAAGCGTCGCACTGGCGGTTCTCGATAACCAAACGCTGAGTTATACGCATTGTGTATACGGTAAGATACCCACCAGATGAGGAAGAACAGCGTCAAAAGTAAATATACACCGCCGTCTTACTAGACTCACTGCAGCATCGAACGAAGACTCAAGGTAAGGAGCGACTCGGAGAGGGGTAACATACAGTGAGTACCGTACTCTATGCAGTGCCACGGTTGGGAGCCAGTGGTGCGTGAGGGCTTATTCTTGACCCGTTATGGCCATCTCTCGTCTCTTCTCCGTCGGATCTCTCTTGAGGACCCGGTATTTCGTAGGCGGTGTAGCCATACTCGGGCAGTGGAGGAATATTATGTTTCTCCATCACAGAGTCATGCTTCGCCGTGTCTGACGGCGGGGCGTAAGGCGGTAGGTCTTCATTATGCGCCATCCCTCCTTGCCGTGCTGCGCGTTATACTTAGTCTACTGATGTTACACATAGACGTCAGGACGGTGATCACTTACTATGGTCATACCATCCCACGCCGGAGCGGGCCCTTGCCCTCTGCCGTCGTCTCAGAGACCATGCTGCAACGCCGGCCGCTACGACAATTACGACAATCCCAATGAGAACTCCAATGATGATGGATGTGGTTTCGACGTTCTGCGCGGGAGGCGCACCACTACACTGGGACGGTGACGCGGACACCGTCACCTGGCGCCCTCCATACACGGTCGTGGCAGATATTCCAGCTACGATGACTGTGACGACGTCTGTAGCGGAGACCTGGTGAGACAGTGGAAGAGGAGAGAGAAATAATGGTTGCGTTTCTCGTTGTGATGATGTTGATACCGACGAAGCGTCGGGAGTTGGGCCGGGTGGAGTGATGAGAGCGGGAGCCGGAGTACTGATGTGGGAGGCTGGAGGTAAGGTATCCAAGGTAGCTGTAGATTTTTGCAGAGCAAACGATGACACAGGCTCGGAGGACGCTGTTAGAGGGTATTGATTGGTACAAATGAGCACGACCAGCATAATACGGTCTGAGCATACCTGATAACGAGGGACGACCCGGATGAGGGCTTCCATCACTAGAAGTGTGCGTAATAGTATGCATAGGAGGCTCTGTAGGAGTATTGGACCCCCTAGAGGGCTGTAATGGTTGGAGTATGTGCACAGTACCTGGGCCATCATGACAGATGGTGCCTCCAGGGAAAGTAGTGCAGGATTTGTCCCTCCGATGTACGACCATGACACCGGATTTCAGAGTGAGCAATGGCAGGGAGTCGAAGAAGCGTTAAGTATGCATACCCTGCAGCTCACCACGGTGTTTTACGTGGAACTGCGCCACAGAGAATCAAGAAGATGACGGGGATTGTCGGTCATGGTATCTGCAGCATCATGTCAACGCTGACACATGTGATGAAGAGAGAATTGAGACAGTTCCCGGAAGAACCTCCACCGCGCGCATGACTTTCTTCTGCTTTGGGCCAAATTTAGCGAGCACTGTCGCACGCATTCATCAACAAGGAAGAGGGGTACGAACAAGGACACCCTTGATTTGACCACTGCGCCATCTGTCTCGCATACCTGTTACAGGGAAGCGAGCGGTAGCAGGAAGTGCCGCCATGCGTCCGCTCTACAGCAGATAGGGAAGCCGATATGTGGCATGCTCCCACAGTTCATCTCGCCGGATGCGGGAGCATGGACCCTGCCCGCATGTTCGCGGCGCTCTTGTACGTCAGAGTCATCAGCTAAAACGCATTCTACAAGCTCCTTGTACCTCTAGTCATCGCTCCATCCGATGTCCTCTCAACAATTGATGGACACGTGTCGTACAACCGCTGGATGGAATCCGGACAGCATGTCATTCATATATGGCTGGCTCGCTGATACTGGATGCCAATGGCGGAGTACATCAACCTATGTCCGAGACCTATCACTACTCATTCAAACAAGTCAGTCCAAGCTCGCTGTAGGGAGGAGGCAAAGTAGACGCAGAACGTGAACATGAAAGCAATGCGCCACTTCTTCCAGCACGCGCTGGGAGCTGAGAGTTATCAAACGCAGGGTCTGTGGTTTCCCGAGGAGTATGACATACGTACTATAAGCCTCGATAACTAAATATCTGATCGTGACATCCTCACCGGACTCCGGTTCCAATGCAGTGGCTAGGGTAGACGAGGCATGATGCATCGTGTGTGGTCCCATGTCATTTCTGCTCTCCGGTGCTTTCGATAGTACGGGCACATTCCGACTTGAGTGTGTAAGATCGAAAGGCCGAGGTGCGGCATCCGGAGCGGGGTTCACCCGTGACAGAGGATCTACAGCAGCGTATCAGTGTGCAGAACCTGGCGATTGGATGTTGCAACGAACTCCAGGTCACTCCAAGGGTGTTGGGTGGCCGCAGGCGCACGTCTCGACGTCTGCGCCTCCAGCAGGCGATTGATAACGCTAAGCAGCCAATACCAAAGGCAAAGCTCCCTACGGCAATGCCTATCAAGGTACCTGTCTGCGTCCCTCTCGAGATCCGTGTGACGGTGCGCTGTGAGGGGAAGACAGAGAGAACGGTGGTGGATGTCGGCGCACGCAAACTGGTGCTCATTACTGTCGCGATTGTTGAAACTACGGAGGAATACTGGCTCTCCTCGTGACTTTCGAGCGGAATGGTACTGGAAGCGGTCGTTGGTATGATAACTGTTGGGGTCGCTGACAATAGAGTCGTTGAGGAGGTGGTGCTAGGTAGTGTAAGGGGTGTCGTCGGAAGATATGTCAGTGTTGCTTCAACCAACAACGAGGACGACCCTTCAACGGATGAGTGCCGTGCTATAATACATATGAATCAGTGAATTACAGATTGACAGCCACGCATACTTACTCGTCATTTGCCCCGGCTCACTCCCCTCATCCGACTTGAGAGCTGTTCCAGCTTCTGTTACGCAAGCCGTTGAGGTAGTGAATGGTAAGTCATAAGCTGTGCAGATAACGATGACAGTGGTGACAACGACTGTATCGACATCCATGGTGGACCCAGGAAGGTGAGACTACTGTGAGCGTGACGTATACATTGGTAAGTACTGAGAGGACCTACTAATTGCGACGTTACCTGCACACGACCTTGCCCATAACCTCAGATGAGACACGATTGATAGTGCGCCACTGACTCGGGTGCGATGAGTGTATGATAGATTGCTCTCTACCTCATGGGTGCTCTCCATATCAATCTTTGGACTGTGCAAGGGAGTTCAGCTGACGGAACGAGCAACTTACTACGTCGAGGCGATTCGAGGACGCGTTCGAGTCCGGTCTCAGCCTGCAACCAGTCACCGCAGAGAGCCGGTTCAGTGATCATCCACGGCTAGGTCCCTGTGAAGTACAGCCACGGCCCACTTGCAAGCAGTGCACGACTGAGTAAGCTGCTCAAGTGAGTTTGCGAGCGTAGAATAGCAGTCCCAGCGTCGGATGTTCGGATGAAGAACGCAGATGCCACCACTGATTGCTATGACTCGGACACTGGATGACATAATGCAGCGCGTACGTCACGGGGTCTGTCAGGAGTTCATGCTCCGCCAAAATTGAAGGTCTCTCCAGTACATGATGTCCGGGTTGCTTATGCTAGCAGAGGTTGGAGAGCATACCGTGAGCGATAGAATCAAAACCATCAAGGAGCCGAGATTGATCAGATAGAAGCTCAGCCGACCGATAGCAGTCAATACAGTTGGTAAGGAGGCGGGAGTGTCAACGTCATCGTACTACTGCTCCCGCTGAGTCTCTGTTCTCGGTCCCAGCCTGGCGGACCCCCATCCAAGCGCACGCCACCATCCACCTCGTGCATGACTTGTCCCCCCACCTCCGCTCCGTGATACCGGCTCTCGGTTTCTCGCGATGAAGCGGTATCCACCGAGACCGATGCGGCACAAGCGATTGGACGCCTCTCATTCGAGGTTCGAAGTGCACTAGGCGTAGGACAGCGTTCCCTTGATGTGGAGACCGAAGAACTCTTCTCGGCAGGAGAAGAGACTGCTGGGGACCATACCCTGTGAGACGCCATGGCATCCGTGCTAATCGGCGCATGCGGAGAAGATGGCGGATGCACAACAACCGACACCGATGCGACAGAGCGCAGAGAAGTCGTGTATTCTTCCTTGTCCGTCGCGCCTGCTGGTGTGATGGAAAGGTTCTTCGTTGCGACCACTGCGTCCGAATGTTGGTGGGAATAGGAAGCTGGCATGCGCACGCCACATGGCGGGAGCAACGCTGCGGAAGAGAATTCTGTCGAGGCGAACGAAGCACAGTCGATGAGAATTGCGAATGGCGGTACGAGAACATGATCCTGCAACTGGAGACGCACCATCGCCGTTCTTCTCCGTATGCGGAACAGCGTTGGGAGACCTCTTCCTGCGAAATCTCCGATAGAGAATGCCAATACTGAGAACCAGTATTACCAGTGCAGCGACGACAACTCCAGCAACGAGTCCGCCGTTGGGGAATGGTGCTGGTGTGGGAGGCGGTATTGTGCTAGGCTTGGGGGTATTGGACGCCCGTTGAGACGATTCGGACGCGGACTGCAGTAGAGCCGTGGTTACGATATTTGAAGCCACCGTGATTGTTTGAGTGACTGTGGCTGGAGATGCGGATGGGCCAGAATGAATGGCTGCCAACGTTGGCTCGTCGGACGTGGTTTGAAGCGTGTGGGTGGAGGTGGAGCGTGGATTTGGATCGTCCGCTGAAGAGCTTGCAATTGAAGTATCCGGATCCTCAGTGGACGTCGATGAGATTGTGGGTATAGTCGGGGCTAAATCTACCACGACGCTGTCAGCTATCATATGCTCTTGTGTCACAAACCGTCACGAACCTGGAGTGGAGGTTGGTGTACTGCTGTCAATGGAGGGAGTGGGAGTGTCTAGGGGCGTATCTGGCGAGAACGGACGACGAATTGTGGTCTCGAAGTGCGAGTGCGACTCGCATGCTACCTCAATATGGTCTGGGCTGAACGTGATTGTAGTGCAGGTTGCATCTCGGTGAGCCAACGTGTGGCCTGTCATGGAGGAAAGGAGCGGATGAGGGTCGAGACCACTGAATATCTGAAGGATGGAGTCGGAGTATTAAGGATTGACTTCACGGAGAGACACGGTGAGCCTTGAATGATACTTGTGTGTTTTGGTTCGAAAGTTTGAAACGCCTCTCGCAGATGGTATCAAAGAATTTGCAGAAGAGAAGGGGTCTGTATGACAGATGCGACGAGTTGATTGATCGATACGAACCACTATTGGCTGTAAGCATTCGGATTAGCGTCATTCCTGCGTTCCCTTCTCCGGAGCCATACCCCTACCGAGCAGCGCCGTGCGACCATAGCAGGGTCATGTGGTGTACTGTTCGATCTATAATGCAATGATCGAACAACGGGATGCGGTCTGAATACGCTTTCGTTTGACTCCAGCTTAGTGTCTCTGCTCACTGCATGTGCTCGACGTGTGGTCACAATCCTTGCATGGCTCATCGAAGCGTCATATGCGTATTCAACTTCCATTCCAGGTGAAGATCAAAATGATCCCGAGTATCCTGTTCCCTTGTACGTTGACAGATCTCAAATGCTGCTGGAGGGCATTGAGATACTCACCTCGCGTGTGGTCACCCCGGTCGGTCGGACAAGCGATCTAGTCCTCCAGTCAAGAGAACGTCAAGCTGGTGTGCATCCATGCATGCCTCTTGTACCTGGATCGTACATCAATTCAAACGCCGAACAGTCTCGCAAAGAACGAGCATAGCACACGCACCTACGCCGCCACTCCATAACAGACAAGATATGCTTGATGAGGATCCACATCACGATATTGGCGAAAGTCCATACTATTCCTATCATACAGCGCTCGACCGTCCCTGACAGACCTAATACTCCTGATAAGGAGGCGGAAGCGTGACAGCCCTTCCGCGCAGCTGCCGCACATCGTACACGCTTCCCATCCGCCCCGGAGGACCCCCCGCGAGACGCACACCTCCGTCGACTTCGTAGACGACCTGCTCGTCCACAACTGTCCCACTGTCGTTACTGTCCTGGTCCTCGTCTGACTGAACGGGTGTTATGCGGTCCATGTTCGGCGACATTATGGCTCTTGTTGGTATCGCCTCTGGACTCTGGGTGGGCTCATGACGCAAACGAAACGCCGGGAATCGCGCGGATCTCCTTGACGAGCGAGCGGACACGAACGGCTTCGCAGCATCCTCCGGAATGTGCAGGAAGAGTCGAGATACACGGGGCAGTGATTCCGGGTTCGTTGTCGGAGCCTGCCCTATGACAGATTCCAGCGCGTGCGGATGTATGTCGAGCACGGACACGTCATGGAGGGGTGCGGATCCTGGCTGAGACGTAGGGCGTTGAGCTCCGCTGGGAGGAAGCTCAAGCTGATGCATCATCGTCTTCGTGGAGGGAGACGCAACGTCTGTAAGTGTTCGAGTGTCATCGTCACCAGCTGTAGAGCGCGTTAGTGATATGGCTTAGCTGTAGCTGAAATAGCACAACGTACCTTCAGGATTCTGATTCTGCGTCGTAAAGCGTGAGATTCCTCGTCGTGATGCCCTGTGTCTGTACCGCCTGTACAGCAGAGCAAGCGCAAGGAGACTGAGAGCAACCGCGCCAGAGGCAGCTCCGATGATAGGAGCGACGTTGGCCCGGTGTTGTGAACCTGCGGCGGCGGAAGCTTGACGTGTCGTAGTGCTAGGAAGACCGATTGTGGTACCTGAACTCGTGTCTATGCGCGACGGGGCCACAATCGTCTCCTCGGCGCCACCTGCTCCCGCTGATTGAGAGGCAATAGATGTCATGGGCCTTATGGATCGACCGACAGGCACGAGATCACCGGGATTGGAACGCGTAGGCTCGGGTGAGGATGGGGAAGAGGCTGTGTCGGGTGAGGGACCAACGCTAGTGACCTGTGAAAGCTTCTTGCCTCTAGCGTTACTTGTAGGGACTGCAGTAGAGGCGGGAGAGTCGGCCAAGGGAGGCTTCACAGCAATCCCCATAGGGGATGTCGTGGATGTAGACGTGCTTGTAGCAGTCCCGTGAGGAAGAGGGTTATCCAGGGAGGTGAGCTCAGATGTAGGGGTGACTTCGGAGCTTGAGCCTTCAGTGGCGAGAGATGCTGACGCGGAGCTGGAGAGTTAGGACGAGAAAAACGTCAGAGGAAGTACAGGACATACAGATAGTGGTGCTTGGCACGGAGGTCACGGCGGCGGTGCGGAAGCCACCTACTACACCCCCTGTAGAGTCATGCTCCGTGTCGCAAACTATCCAAGTGCTGGTGTCTTGTACAGTTATGGAGCATGGCGTCCACCTCGTGTTCGACATGATTCAAGGCGACCTCGATGGGACTGCGATGAGATGGTGAGGCAAGCGGTGTGAGCAGTCTCAGGGGCGGAATCTGGCGGGAGGCCTCGAAGACCGTTACGGGTCATGACCTTATCCTTGAAACATACCATGGTGTGAGAGAGGAATAGGCTACCATTCTCGAGAACCCATGTTGCGACAGGTGCGGTGACGGCTAGCGGTGCAAGTCTTGTGGTCCTTGACAGATCGAGATCATTGCAGGGATTCACAGACTTGACGGAGATACAGACATAGCTCAGAAGGGCACCGACTTCATGAAGGTTGCGCAGCCGCTAGAATACCAGGAGAAGTTGCTGGCACAGGACTTCATGAACTCGCAAGCCGAGGTATCGCTTGAGTACTGCCTCGTCGATGTTCCATAACATAATCAGTTTCCACGCCACATTGTCCCGGGCCGGGAACCGCCTAACCCGTAGCGCTCGGACGACTCTCTGTTTCAAGGCATCCAATGGGTACGCCGTGGCAGCAAGGTGCGTCAACTTCACATGGATACTTGCAGATACTACACTTTTGCCTCCAGGCTCGGGCATGATTTACCAAATGATCCGCGTAAGCGGGAGTAGCACTCTACAATTGGGAGAGCTAGCAGCACATAGCAGGCTGTTCTTTGTCGAGATATGCAAACGCGATCCGCCTATGGTCGCCTCTTCCTCTCGCTCAATGGAATTGGAATGGAAAAAGAGGGCGGTGCTGGTACAAGTACTACCTGTCTGGGAGCTGCTTCCCTGCTCTGCGGGCCTGACGTGGAGGACGTTAGACGACGGTCAGACGAGGAGGCTGACTCGGCATCAATGTGGAAGTCCTACCTCCATCCCCTTATCACAGCGTTCGGTCTTGCCTGGGGAAATCGGTCAGAAAGGCTTGACAATATGGTCTCTGCCGATTGTCTGGAATGCTTCCACTCGGCGCCACCTGGCACTGAACACGTGGGAGATCTCAGATCATCCTCACACACTGGCTTTCCACATATCGGCTCTTCCGAGTCTCCATCGTCCAATCTGTTGATTCTGTTCTCTCTCTGACTCATCCTGGATCATTTGCCCTCTATCTATACCGAGCGATGCCCCGCCATTGTCTTCAGTAGCTCTAGAGTACTCCCATGACTGCCAGTATTACCCTCAGACTACGACGCCGAGCGGAAGAGATAAGTACGCTGTTCTTCACGCCGATGATCAGACACACCAGTACATCTTGGTGAGTGATGCATCTCATAATTTCGTTTCACTAACTGATGGGTATTTATAGAGAGCGAGAGCTGCCGAGATGCGGAGTAGAATCAGCTTGGCGACCGTTGATGCCATCCACCTGACACCTCTACGTCTCTCCCAGAGCTTCAAAGAAACACTCTATGCGACTGTACGTCCAACTAGCACACCCGGAACATGCAACTCTCGGCGCACGAAGACTGCTCTGCGCACCCGTTCGCCACTCGACGGTCCTTGGACAAGCATGAGAGACACGCACGTAAGCTTGTTACCTCCTGGTATGATATTCTACAGGGTCTCAGCTACGGACTGCGGCAGATTCTGTCTTAATGACAAGATTCATCACGCTTCCCTTGGTCATACTCTGCGTCTATGCGCAGTTCAGTCAGGCTAGAGCTGCGACTGCCCCCATCGATCCCTTCGAGCTTCTCCCCGGCGACGAACAGCCAGTTCAGTGCAGCACATTCGTGTCTCGATGGACGGGAGGGACCCCTCCATTTCAACTCAGCATAACAAGCAGACCGTCAGTCGGGATAACCCTCAGCATAGGTCCTATTTCCGGTCAGGATGTGCCTTGGAAGACTCCATATCGGGCTGGAGTGACGGTTCTCCTGTCCGTTAGCGACAGCACTGGAGTTGTGGTGCACAACACGGACGATCTCGTCATTCAGCCTAGCTCGGACGATAGCTGTGTTTCTCAGGGCCATTCTAGCAGTACGTCTTTGACATCAATACGTTCCTCTACCTCACTCGTCCCCTCATCGTTCAACATCACCACGACTTCGTCTACTGCGGTCTCAATCACTCGTCATGCCCTGGAGACGTCGTTTATTGTGGCAACATCCCGGACTCTGTCGAGTTCGTCGAAATCCACTATCACTTCTTCCTCTCATATCACTTCGATATCCGTTACGGCCTCCACTTCGCAGGCGCACATGCTGTTAACCTCGATCACAACTACGCCTTCCTCAACTACTACCTTCACTTCGGTTCATACCACCTCAACGACCCCCTCCGAGTCCTTTGGCGCGAGCGCCAACTCGGACCATTCGCGCTCAGTCCCGTTAAGGACGATCGTCGGGATATCCATCGGAGGTGCTGCGGTGCTCATCTTGGCAATGCTTTCTCTGTGCTACGCAGTGCGCCGGATTGGAAAGAGAAGACGTCCGCCTCCTCAGGAAAATGGTGAGTCTCCTCGTGTCGCGTTCACGACCAGCGAATTGAGTCATTTCTGTAGATAATGGTTTCGAGATACGAGACATCCCCAAGCGGTGGACAACGCTTCTCAAACCCACATCTCCATGCTCGGATTACGCATTGTCCGGAGGTCCCATATCGACCGTCGAATATCAGCTGGGATCCCCCGGAGCCAGCAGCTCTAGCGCCTTGCTAGGACAACCCAATTCTACACTCAGCCCGGCGAGTATTCCCGAACATAGAGGCGCCAGCACGAGGAAGAATCAGCCGTTAACACCGGACACCCGGGTGACGGTCCGAGAGGGATTCCTGTCGGACAAATCCCTCGCGCCAGCTGCCATCCATCCCTCGTCAACACCCATTCCGGACGATCCGCCGCAGCCTTATCAATCATTCCTCTCATTCGGTAGCACTTTGACAGCTGCCTCAACGCCTTCGTCAGCGGCAGTGGCAAGGCGCAGTCCGAGGACGGCCACCGATGGCGGTGTGCGTCTAGCTGGAGGGCCTCCGGGCGAAGCGCCATCCGACGACGAGGACGCGGATGGGGAGACCTTCCCTCCGCCGTACCGCCGCTATTGAGTGTGGTTCCCGTCGCGCAAACGTCTCTCTACATGGGCACCCCTGTCGTGTACCTGCCAATATCGACGATACTGGCGTCTGGGAGCGCTGGTACGCCGAGCGAATTTCATTAGAAGACTGTCAGTACTATTCCCATAGGCAGAAGAACTATATCGTTGAGCGATGCACTATTCCACTGGATTCTGCGTACGGCGTTGTGGCATGCTAGTAGCGGGCCTTGATCAGTGACTGCGTCGCAACAACTGTCCGGAACGTGGAGGGCAACAGTCTAGGTCAGTAGTCGAGAGCCGCGTCAAGTCATCCATCGGGAGCACGTTGGGAAGACCCATATCACATTTTGACCAACACACGAATTCTAGTAGGGAAAGGACTGGACAGGTGCATCTCCGCCTCCACACATCGCTGCACGAACAGTACGCTGTCTTGTCCAAGGTACATTACTGCGCCACGGTGAGGTCCTACGATCAAGCGGAGGCACCAACTTCGACGTCGGAGCTCACTCCAAGCAGGTCGCGTTGTCTATAACCAATCAGCGCGCGATCGGGTTGAACAATGGAACGAGGGGACGTACTGCTCGGGGCAACCGTGAACGGCGCAGAGAGGGCGGTGGCACCGGTGCTGTCGATCAACTCGACGACGCCAACGTGGCCTGCATCACGGTTGGGATAGGTTAGCTGTTGTGCGAGCACGCAGCGCATGATGGGAGACATACCGCCCGGAATGTTAGTGTTCCAGAAGAAGGCCGGAGCGGCGACGTCGTGGATGTCGACGATGGTGTTGCCGTTGTCGGTGATCCTTTCGTAGAGGGTACGGCTGTCAGTGATTGCTCGAAGACACGAACGCACACAAGGGGCTCACCTCTGTGGGGTTCAGCAATTGCAATGAATGCAATGGAGACAAAATGGAGTCAGCGGGAGAGACATCCCATACACTGAAGCGGAGAGACGATTACCAGAACATAGGGAGCTAGAGCACAAATTCATTTGCTATCAGCCATGATGGGTACCGCTATAGAGACAGACAGTACTCACGAACACCGCCGCGCCAGTCGACGTTCTGGTTCTCGCACTGGACGGAGTTCACCCTGTTCTGGGGTCAGAGGAGACAGCAGTGAGGAATGGATGGAGCAACGTACGGGGTGATGACCGTCAAGGGCTCGACAACGGGAGAGGCGGCCGAGGAGACGACGAGGATGGCCGTCGCAGCAAGGGTGAAGATGAAGTTCATGTTGAGAGTGAGAGCGGTATGAGTACTGAGAGTAGAGCAGTTGTGTTGGTGAGGAGAGCAGTAATGCATCCGACCTTCTTATACTCCAGGGTAGACCGCAGAATATTTTTACTAACCTCAATCTACATTGCGGATGCAATGGCGGCGTAGAATCGCCGTTATGGCGCATCTCCCGGTTGAATGGAGAGGCATGCGAAGCCCGTCCAAGCTCGTCCGACTCCTGGCACGAGATGGTGCTGAACAACAGTGAGGTGCCGACAGTGCAGCCATCCTAAGTCCACAAGACCGTGGTTGAATGGCGCACGTTGCGCCCACAAGTCCGGGCTGGAGAACGCCGGCGGTATGTGCTCACGAAGTGATGGTCACAACTCGATGAACACTCACAGGGCATAGCATGCACGGTCAAAGTCGCCGCGTCTTCGATGCGCACCTTCGCGATAACCGAGCTTGCACTGTATTGATATCGTCCTTCGGGCTTAGTTGTGGTGGTTGGCCGAGCGTTTGTAATACAAAGACCGATGGCACGTTTTCGTCATTTATTTGCCGGTCCTATGCATGAGCGACCCGACATAACCGACTCCGAGGTTACTGGCGGGGATGGTAGACCGCAACGACATGGGCGGTTTCAAGTTCGCACGTCTCAAGTCCGCTCTTATCGGTGAACTCTATAGAAGCAGTAGTGTAATACCACGTACTCACCGGGATCATGGTAGCCTACATGAGTTTTCAAGGCAGAAAACTGCGCTCTCTAGGGTCCTAGAGTGTTGTCGACGGTAGACTGTAGAGCGGATGTCATCAATACTTGTGTCGTCTAGGCTCATGGCCCGCCTGTGGCATGTTTGAGACCGCTCGCAACGGACGTTAGACTGTGGGCATACATAAAAAGTCTTGGCAGCAAGTGCTGCGCGATACGGGCGCAGATAATACGAATACTCCGTTACGTTGAGACGACGGAGGAGAGCTCCGTAGCGAGACTCCCGGGAGGTTAAAGTCCGCAGCTGCTTGTGAGACTCCAGAGAACGATCATAGAGCTGCATAGATAGTGGGACTCACAATAAGTCGTATGTGAGGCTATGGTGCTGTCCGAGGAGCGTTGCTATAGGCAAGTTCAGAACGTTCAACTTGAAGGTTCAAACGTTCACGGTTCAACGTTCAACCTCAACATGGGCATGTTTGGAGCTTGACGCCGCGTGACTGGTTGCTGTCACATATTCACACGCCACCGTCGCAGCCAAGCGCGCCGTCACGGTCCTCCTCGTCCTCGCCCGCCGGGCCCCTCCCCTCTCTAAAACTTTCTGACCTCACGCGACGTACACCGACAACTGAGATACCTGAAGCGACCATTCTGACGACTCGATACTGGCGGCGCTACATTGTTTACTCGCAAGCAATGCAGAAACAACTTGAAGTTGGACGAGTCGGAAATGAACCCTCATGACGATGGGCACTAGTTTTGGATGATATGGACGGTCTCACTAGAAGCGTACTCAGGTGCGTGAAATGGTACCAGGTGTACAATACGACGATCACTAACTTGCGCCAACAATTCGTTCCGTCATGTTGCCTGCGACCGTGGCACCAACAGAGGCTTCATCCTCACAATGCGGAAGCTATACGCGAGATGCAATAGTGAGCTCCTGAGATTAATCTTCTGCCCTTCGGGACCTCGCGCGCCTTGTGGACCGACTTCGCTCCCTCCGTATCTCGTTGGCGCACCTCAACGGTCCTATTCCTCTTCGTCGACATGGTCGACTGCTTCCTCTTGCCACTCCCACCCCGCGATGACCAAGCATGGATCTCGGACACATGCGCCTCGCACCATCTCTTCCCGCCTTCATGGCCGATATGACCGGTACTTCTCATGAACTGGACTGCATGGAGACGCGATGAGGATGCGCGATGAAGTCATGCATCGACTCTCGCGCAGCTTCCTGTAAGCACGTCCGTACTCATCTTTTACTCACTCATGTCGCTAATGTTTGACAGAGCAGAGATGCATCCTTCCATGTACTCGTCTCGTCGTGCCGTCCGCGTAGCTTGCCCAAATGAGCAACGAGACCGGTTCGGGCTGTCACACATAGCTCCGTGGTTATTCCAGAATCTAGGCACTGGCCACAACTGTCGGGTCGCACATAACTCCCCTATCTCGGCATTCTGACCTCACGCGCGAGCGAGCATGCGTTTCCGATGCGCTTCTCCTTCCTCGAGGAGGTCAGCTTGACTTAGTGGAGGACCAGCCCGCACGTCCGGCCCGCTCCTTTTCGCCTTCTTCGAGGCAGCGGTAAATCCCCGCTACAGAGCGACCGCTAGGCTGCAGTCATTCAACGGATCGAGCGGAGACACACCAAGCCAGGACTCCGCCTCACCTGCCAGTCAGTCGCACACTCGGCTCTGACATGCGAGGACTGTCCAACATCGCACCTATAGCACTCCGCGTCAAGCTTCCGGCGGTCCTCCACCTCTCTCCGTCTCCCTCATTACGACATGCTCCCCTCCCGACGGGGTGATTCGAGATCTCGACAGCCGACCTGCCGACTTGCCTCCATGTGTTGATCTCCTCGGACTAACGCGCGTCCCACCCTGCGCCTTCGAAGAGGTCGCCTGCACCCATGTACCTCGCACAAAGCCGCCTATCTTTCCAGTGCGAGACCTCGCCTCTGTGTAGCGTGTGTGACGCGCAATCTCCTAGGACGCCGAGAGCTTTTCATACCTCAGCGAGGCGGTAGTCGTCGGGCGACGGTGCGTCGAGTCAGCGGTCTCTCTACGTCGACGAAGAACAAGCTAAACGAGCAGGGGAAGATGAGAAGACCGTTCGATAGCCAGGCGGAGGATGTTTCAGAGAAGGTCCTGGGCCTTGATAAAGATGGGGCAATTGGATTTCTCGTGAGCACATTCACAGTCGGAGATCTGATGGCAAGTCTCCTGTTTGATTTCTCGGCGCCCGTGTTTAGTACTTGACGGAGACCTTGCAGATCCCATCAATATCTGCCCATCAAGTGCGCCGGAGTTCGCCCTTTCGATAGAAATACTTACAACTTGCACGGGCATCCCCGTTGGTCTGCGCTCCTGAGCAATCATCATGAATGCTCTTCTTCTGTGCTGCGCTTGCTTAGGACGAGCGGGTGCTCGATCACCAAGAGGAATACCTGGCGACCTGGCAGGGGGACGATATTCAACATGAACGCTCTCAATGTTCCTGGCGCGCCTCGGTCCACATCGAGTCATGGGTAGAACTGCGGTAGGGGCTCAGGGCGGTGCGTGTATGTGATCTCGTCTGGACGACATTGCAGCATGTGCTGACAGCCATGCGAAAAAGGTGTCCCCAGCTCAAGGCTCGTCGTCTCTTCGTGGGCTTCGTTCCGTCCGTCTCCCATCCGCAACACCACCTCCACCGTCCTTACTCTGCCAGTACCACTCGCAGCGGTTAACAACTGCATGCCTTGCTCCTGTGAACCTTGCACATGAGTCTTCCGGAACGCGATGCACTCATTTCTACGGCTTGCTCAGTTCTCGTGCAACAGAAGCCTATCAAGCTGCCAACTTGGCCACACCTCATAGATCGAGCTCGCCGCATGCGTCACGCAGGTGAGCGAGATTGTCTCAATCTCCACCGCTTGCATAACACCCACACCGTAGTCCTCGTCGCCGCAGGCAGCTCCTTTTCTCCCGCAACCAGACTCCTCTCCCTTCCGCTCGTTATATTATTATGCATACTCCCTACCGTAGTCAACGCCAACCCCGTACGTCGCGCGGACCCGCTTCGATTCATCCCAAGTGGCATCCAGCCAGCTCAATGTGCGGACTACACCACGACATGGGAAGGAGGTACGCCGCCATTCAAATTCCAGTTCACCACCGACCCTTCCCTCCGCCTCACCGTCGGTCTGAGCACGGCCGACCGCAAGCTCGTGTGGACGGAACCGTTTCCCGCTGGGGCCGTCCTCGTTCTCTCTCTAACCGACAGCACGGGTCAGACCGTGTTCAGCCCTGAACGTCTCGTCGTGCAACCCAGCTCGAATCGTGCGTGTTTGATCGTGGACTCACTCGACCCGCCGGGCCGGCCGGTCCGGACGACCACACGCACGCCTACTCCCACGCCGACTACTTCCCCTCCGCCTCCGCCCCCGCCCCCTCTACCTACGACGACGTCTCCTCCGCAGAAGCCCTCCGAACCGACGCGTACAACTCCCACTATCCCTCCCGCGAATGACAAGACGGACGTCATCACCGTCACGGTGCGCGACTCCAGTTCATCCTCCAGCACCCGTCCTCCAACGCCGTCACTCGGCGCGTTCAACACCGCGCGGTCGACTTCATCTTTAGAGACCATCTCTGAGCCCACGAGCTCCTCATCCTCCTCATCCTCCGCCGCACTTACCAGCACATCCAGCGACTCGGAGGCAGCGGGCCCTACCGCTCTCGTGGCGACTACCGGCTCGGATGATGCACGGGCTGGTCTCTCCTCGGGTGCTGTCATAGGAATCGCGATTGGAGGAGCGGTGGTGCTCCTAATTGGGCTCGCGATCGTGTTGTACTACCTCGTGTGCCGACTTAGGGCGAGGCGTGCGGCACTGCAACCTGGCGGTGAGTCTTCGAAACTTCCATGCTTTGCCTTGTCCTATTACCGAGCTGGACGTGACCTCTAGGTTCAGGGGGCCGCCCATCGGCTGCCACGTTCCTGGGTGAGAAGCCGCCGCTAGGAATGAGAACGTTTGGCCCGAATGGGCTTGATTCCCAAGTCCACTACGCTGCGACCTCGCCAGCTGCGAACAGCTCTGCCGCGCTCCTTGGCCAACCAAGTCCTACGTTCAGCCAGAGTCCGAGTCAAGATGGGTCGGGCGCATCATCTGCATCTGATGTGCGCTCCCTTGCTGCCGGTTCGTCCGCACTATACCCGGCTTCGATGACTTCTGGGGATACAAAGCGTGGCCTGGGAGAAGGCCGTTCCACCTCCGGGTTCTCGCTTCTTGCCGCCGATCCGCGAGATCGTGCGGACGGACCTCAGGGAGTACCCTACCCCAGAACGGCCACGGACGGCGGAATTCGTCTCGCGGGAGGGCCGCTGGACGAGACGCTGCGCGATGATGACGATGACGGGACGCTTCCTCCTCCATACCAGCGCTATTGAGCGCTATCTGGACGACATCCCTGTCCTCGCGCGCTTGGGAGCGTGCGCATGGACCGTTGGCGGCGCGATGATCATACGCTGTATACTACGTATTGTGTGAGTGGGTCTCTATATTGCTTTCGTTGTTGCCAATCGCCTTGATCCACCGACGTATGCTGCTGTGCATCATTATGAGACTTGTCAAATTCGTGCCTCGTTTTGCGATCGTATGCTCCTTGAACTAATGAATTGTGAACTGTGCAGGGCGATCTGACGCGATTCTGGATCTCATCTTGAATGCATGGCCGTGAAGTCCGAGTCGGACAGTCTCTTTGCGCCTTGCACCGCAAGGCTGCGAGTTCACATGTTCAACTTGTACGAAGCATGCCTTGGGGTTCGTGTTGCGCTTCCTAGCGCTCCAAAATTGCTTGCTGAGGAATCCCCGACCGCGACGGTTGTACGTGCAGGGTGCGAGTGCATGGTGCAGCAGAGAACTGCTCCCCTCCGATGCGATATGACCCCCGCCGTGCACCGCTTCCTGTGCCCTCAACCCGTCCTAAACTAGGGCTCCATCTGACAAACAACAGTGCATGGCTATCGGAGTTATCGAGAGTGCTGGCGGAGGCTCGCTACGCGCGGCGCTTGCGCGTACTAGATTCCCCGCGTCGTCCTCGCGCTCAATGTCCCGATGCCGGAAGTACCGTCACATTCTCTCACTTCACTGGTAAGCACAGGAGCAAAGTCACAGTGCTGCATGCGAGGTCGAGGTCTAGGTCCAGCGGCCACGCATAGACATCGGAACGACACGGACATCGCTAAGCGCGGATGCAATCGCAGCGTAGGCCTCGGAGCCGCCTTCTTTCCCGCGCTCCTTGATCACTTGTGTATTGGGTACATCGACGCAGGGCCTTGAGGAACAGCGCGGGGCTACGATGCCCCGACGACGGGCGTGCGACGAAGCGGGTGAAGCTCAACCCCAGCCCAGTTGGAGTCGGCGGCCACGGTCAGGCGGGCCATGCCCTCCCGAGGGGCTCTGCGCCTGAGCCTGTCGTGCATCCGTGTGGTGGCCGCCAGTAGCTTTGCCGGACGTCATACTACTCGAACAGAGCGGTCGGAGAGCGCAATCCGGAGGTGCGTGTTAGCAAGCATCGGGAAGTTTGTGCTGGAGCGATGCCCTTGGCCCCACCTCAATGTGTAGGACTTGGCCCGATGAAATCGTCCGGAGCGCCAGCGCCCACCCTCTGGAGCCATTCCGCCCAGGGGAACTCCGTGTACGTTGGTCAAATCCAGTGTCTGTAACCGCTAGATGCATACCAAGGGTCAGGGGATAGTGTTCTGTCTGAAAACTGTCCCTTCCGGGGCCAGTTGGCCGACCGCTGAGCGAACGTTCCGAATGTACCTAACTTACTTCTGTTGCCCTTCGGTAAAATTGTACTGGGTACCCCCGGGCTGGGACCGACAGTGCATGTAGAGCATCACATGTGGCAGGATTGCCGCGTGTTATTGTCAGAGAGGTCAACTGTCTCTTCGCAGACATATTGTACCACACTCCGAGTCGCGACTTCACAACGTCCGCCCTTCATACTATGCGCTAAACAGGGCGGCGCACCAAGCGGCTATGTGTCCAAAGCCGATCAGGCGTCATCCATCGGATCGTTAGAGGCTGCGAGGGCTACTTTGTCAGTCAACACGCCGCGTTGTTCGACCTCATGGCCGCTAGCTCCATGAGCCGGAAGGGCTCTCTTCCTTGTCACGGAAGATAACGCCCCGAAATAAACCGGGAGTAGCGGCTTGGGGCAGCGCCATTTCTGGTTATCGGTGGCCTCATACTTCACTGGTAGAACCGAGTCTGCGACAGCGCGCCATGGAATATGAGGGTACTGGGGGAAAGGAGTTGTACCAATCAGCACGAGCGTTGCTTGTGCCGCCCGATTACTGGACAAGGACACATAATCTGTCGTGTTCAGGTCAGGCATCAGTCTCGCAACTACATCCAATAACGGATACTAGGCCATTTAAGTGCCAATACCGGAAACCCATACACAGGCAAATTGTCTGGGTTGTTAACCACTACTCCCACTGCGGCAGAGTAGTATCATGCGGGGATCCGCAGTCGACATAACCCCACGCAGCGTACATCGCTGATCGACAGTCTTGGGCCTGTCTCCAGAGTCATGGTGGGGAAGCAACTCCCACACGACGCCAATCTGAGTTCCGGTGGCAGGTCCTCGACCCAAAATCCCACTGCCCAATCGAAGGCGAGTCGACATTTAATGATACTGTCAAGTGTGGAAGGCTCAGCAAAATTGCCTGCGCAGCATCATTAGCCACAGCTATGAGCGGGTAACAATGTGTTGGCACCTTCCGTGTGTCTTGTGCATAGCAAAACCTCGGTCGAGCTCCGGTATGTTGCGTGCCAACGTCCGGTGATACTGCCCGAAAGGCGACCATTGGCTGGTGAGGTGACCCTTGTGATTACTGTCAGTATTGCGCCTCGTTAGATCCTACATCACCCATCTTGGTCAGAACTTACGCACATAGCCACTCTATGAATGACATTTGCTTGATCTCCATCCGAGAAACCTGTCTAAGCTGAATAACAGATGGAGTGACGATGGTAAGCCCTGGAATAGCGGCCCGCGCATCCGTATCGGGAACCGGACAATTATCGGAACCGGCATGCATGAGTAGCCGGCCGGATGCGAGACTCTGGCGTTCGCAGTTTGTCCCCTTTGAAGCTAGATTCACCATTGTTTCTCGCCTCTACAGAGCAGATCGGTAAGATCATGCCCTATACTCTCTCTGTCGCAACTTTAACCGGCTCGAGGGAAGACGGATAAATTGGCGTGTATACGACGACTATGTACACGAGTTTATATACTCTAAGTAGGGAAAATTCGAGATAAACATACGTAGTCCAAGAGGAAAACCTAAGTAAGAGATGACTAAGCAACTGACTAAGCATATACCATATGGGGGGTACAGATGACTAATACGAGCGCTAAATTGTTCAACTTCCGACACTCCCCCTCAATTTAGCTACCATAAATGCGCATAAAAGTTACCATAAGAGACCATAGAATGTCCGTGAGAACGCATAAGACCCTAATGGGGAGTTAACCCGCAAAAGATATCGCAAAGGTTACCGCTAAGTACCAATAAGACCGTAACTCTCCCTCATGCCGCAGGAGCACTCGCTCGTGGTGGGAAGGCCTCGGCGCCGCATCCACCAGGTCACCTGACCACTACGACGGAGATATCCGATGTACCGAGAAAGGAAGGGGGGCGCGTTGGGGCGCGTTCACCAAGCGGTGCCGAAGGAGGGCGCAGAGACGCCGGTGTCGAACGGATCGTTCGCGATGGCCGTGTTCGCGCTAGGCGCGGTGTTCGCGTTGGTCGCGCTGCGGTTGGGACGCTTCGGGCAGTCGCGCGCGATGTGGCCGGGCTGATCGCAGACGTAGCAGTTCGCGCTGCGGGGGCGCGCGTTCTGAGTGCGCGTGCGTGATCGCGCGATGAGCGCCGTCTCGGGCGGCTCGGATACGGCTTCTTGCGCGCGTCGGGCTTCTTCGTCCTCGAGGGCGTTGATGACGTCAGCGAGCTTGAGGTCGCCCTGCGTGGTCGAGAGGGTGGCGGCGATGCTGGACCAGGACGGGTGGAGGCCGTAGATCATGACGTCGACGATGTCGTCGTCCTTGAGGGAGACGCCGATCGCGTTGAGACGGTTCGCGAGGTCGGTGATGCGGTTTGTGTACTCGCGGACGGGGTGTTCGGGGTTGTGGGCGGCCATGTAAAATTCGCGCTTGAGGGTGATGCGCGCGCCGCGGGTGTTCTTCTCGTGGACGTTGCGGAGCGCGGTCCAGGCGGCCGGGCCGGTGGTCGACTTCCGGATATGGTTGTACTGATCGGGATTGACCGTGAGCCCGATGATCGTGAGCGCTAGCTCCGAGAGCTTGTCCCACTCTGCTGCCTTGTCCCGGGTGGTGGGCCGCTCTTCGGTGCCGTTCGCGACGGAGAGGCAGCCGGCGCGTCGGAGAACCATCTGGACGGCGAACTTCCAGTCCTGATAGTTCGTCCCGGTGAGCTTGGGGACATTGCCGAGCAGGGAGTTGATGTTGCTGTCGGCGGCCATGGCGGTGAGGGCGAGCGAGATTAGATAAGCGAGCGCGGGAAGACGAGATAAGCGGAAGCGCCGATGTCGCTGGCCTAGGGTCTGAGCGCAGGGCTCATAACCTGTCGCAACTTTAACCGGCTCGAGGGAAGACGGATAAATTGGCGTGTATACGACGACTATGTACACGAGTTTATATACTCTAAGTAGGGAAAATTCGAGATAAACATACGTAGTCCAAGAGGAAAACCTAAGTAAGAGATGACTAAGCAACTGACTAAGCATATACCATATGGGGGGTACAGATGACTAATACGAGCGCTAAATTGTTCAACTTCCGACACTCTCGCACGCAATTTGATACAAGATGATTCTCGATGGTCACCACTGTAGTGAGGGTCGACCGGTATCAGCCACGGCGTAGCGGCCTAAGGAAGAGAGTTGTGAGTTAGCAGTTTGTTGACTGCTGTGCGCACAGCTCTTGTATGTCACGGCTTCGGAGAAGTCCCGCATTCCATACATTTGAGGAAATATGAGCGACGCGTGTATAAGAGAGGAGAGTCTGACCCAGACGTGCCGGATACACTCGTCCACTTCCACCACAGCATGTCGACCGCACGCAATCCGCCAGCAACCCATGATAGCGCAGTCGGTGCTATGTACGCTATTGTAGTCATGTGCTGCATGTGAGTACCAGGGTTCCTCGATGGCCAAGGCCCACTGATGCGATGACTTCATGGTTGTCCAGGATATATGGCACAAGTTGCTGTCAAGGATTCTTCTACTATCGTTCAGCGCGAGCGAAAGAGGACTGCCTTGCTTTGCGTCTCCTGGTACGTCGATAAAATTTGCTGCCCCTATGACTATAGCTTGATCAGGTTTCTTCCCAGGTTATCAGCTTCCTGTCAGTCATGTTCTAGTTCAGCTTTTGAGCCTTGCCTCACGAACGTTCCAGATTAATTGATGGATTTCATCAACTGGCTGTTCTTCTGGTTGGACAGCACTATATCGTATCCCACTTTGGCGACCATACGGCGCCATATACCACAATTCCATGGTAAGCGGCATGCCTTTATCAATCTGTTATAACGCTCAGTCTCGGCTACAGGAGCGCTCCCGTACGTCGTACAGTAGTTTGCACGTTAACAGCTGAGCTTACGATGCTTCCAAGGTCGAAATATTGACCCATGTAAGTGGACATTCTGAAGCTGATGATATCTTGAGGTAATCGATTCTGTGCGCGTCATAGGCATTCACGGCTCTTGGCTTCAACAGGCAAGTCCTGCAAGATAGACTCTTCAGTCCACGGGACTAACCAGCAATTTTCTAGCTTCTGCACGATGCGTCTGTGGAACCGTGTGTCTTATGCTGTTTTAACAGAATCTCGATTGACGAACTATTATTTTCGCAGTCACGCGGAATAAAGCACTCTCCATCATGGCGGTAAGTCAGGTTCCCTACTTCCTCGGGATTGTCTGTCACGGGTACTCATCCCTATACACAGCTGACGATCACAGCGGCAGCGGCAGGTATGAAGTTATATGAACATTATTTCGTATCTTGCTCATCTATTCCTGTCATCAATGTCCTGCAGCTACGAATATGTGTAAGTCAACGCACCCACTTAGGCTTATCAATCCTCTTAACATCATCGTTGCACACAGCTCTTGCTATTCGTTTGTTCGTCTTGATCGCTTTTTGGTTCATAACGCACATCATGTTCAGCAACTTCGGCACAGGTTTATCTTCCACAATCTCATTGAAAGTACGCGGTCAACCAGAGTAAGCACACCTAGTGTTATCCAGATTTGAACCCAGATTTTCAATGGTCAATAGGTTCATGGCATTGTTGCCACTCTGCTTTCAATTCTCGCGGACTCAGCTATCTCTATACTGCTGTCTTATCAGTTGTACGCTCGACGCACCGGGCTTCCAAGGTCAGCGAAAACTATCTTCTCCTGTCGAGCAGTGTCTCACAGCATTCATAGAAGCAACGCCCTCGTTATGAAGATCATCATCTTTACTCTCACATCCGGCCTGCTCACCACGTACGCTATATACTACATAACTCCACAGAGACCTACTAACGTTCCGCGCTAGGCCATTTCATGTCGGGAAGCTCTACATAGTGCGTATTCCGAGCATCAGACATTCATTCTCGGCGGACAGTTGCCAAATATGATATCTTATGCTAGTACATCACTGGCCGGCACAGCATCTTTGTCACGCTTATCAGCTTTCTCCTCGCAAAGTGTTAGTGCTCTAGTGCTCTGTTTTGCGTGCTCATATTGATAACCAGGACTCCTAGTTTACACGAGCGCATTCATCACGACGTGAGTGCGCTCAGTGACAGCGTTTTGTTCTATATGGCTCAACCTGACCTCGACGGCTGAAGTGTTAACATACGCGAGTACTTTCGTGAGCTCGCGACTGAGCCGCACAGACTGGATCTCGTGTCGCAGCTGCATGTTCTTGCATGGAGCCTGCCGGTCGTCAACTCCATCGCAACCGCACGCACCTCAGAAGCAACCCATGTTGGGTCGCCGGATACACGTGGTAGTGCTGGAATAGACCCCTTGGTGAGCTCGAAAATTATTCCATGACCTGCCTATTCTCACCACCTCCCCGTCAGCAGAACTCCTCGGGGCGCCCGGGGCCCATCCAGAATGAGGCTATTCACCTAGAGCCATTTCGTCGACAGTAACAGGTTGCTGCCTTGCTTAGAGAACCCTTAGATATTTATACTAGCTCAAACGGAACAGTACCTAGTTCAGAGAACCGTGACGTTGGTGCTGTCGGACTTCAGGTGCATGCTAGTCATGGACGCCGTGCTTCTCATACAGCATATTGCTAATCTCTCTATGTAACTTATGTATATTCTTGTGATGGATATTTGGCCTGATAGAGGCAATTATCATCTCAGACATATGTGACTTCTGCTGAGCGGCACCGTGAGGAGAAGCCCTCCAAGTCCAACTTGGTATGATTACATAAGGCGCGCGTCTGGCTCGCTTTGCAAGCGGTTCGTGCTCTATTTTCGAGCTCTCTCTCACCGTCACCGCTCGCTATCTGGACATGTTCGCCTCATCCCGCCCTCAGGGACGTGCACGAGATACGAGCCCTCCCACAGATGCTATAGCAGTGGGAATGTTGTACGTGACAAGGTGACTTGGCTCGTATCTCGTGTCTTGCTGGATGGAGTAACGAAGAGCACATGGCCTTACTCTCTTCCATATAGACCGAAGGGCGATAGCGTTCAAGTTGCCAGACTCTGCACGTACCAACAGGCCTGAGTCTACCCCTGGGGGCACAACGGACATCCTGCATCCTAATGTCAACCTCCGCGGATGGCCTCGCGTCCACAGAGCACGAGAAGAACGCTCGCGAGACACTGACGGAGATAGTCCTAGCATCAGAAAACGAGTCAATCTATGGTGAAGACAGCCAGCGCCCAACGCTCACTTCGGAGCAGGAGCGACGACTATGGCGGAAGATAGACATCCGGCTCATGCCAATCGTGAGCGCCATGTACCTGTGCTCCTTTCTGGATCGGGGAAACATAGGTGTGTGCTTCTGCACGTTCGGTCTGAGTATGAGCCCATGGGTTACACTGGGATAGGCAACGCGAGGCTACAAGGATTGACAACCCAGCTCAACCTCACAGGAAACAAATTCAATATCGCTATCGTGAGTTCCAAGGACATATCGTCGAGAGGCTGAGCCATTGAGCTGACTGTTGCGTACCGTGCATAGACGATGTACTTTGTGGTATGCAGTTCATTCCGACGTTGCATTATGCTGCTAACCGCCGCTCTAGTCATACTACGTCTTTGCCATCTTTGCGAAGTGAGAGTCTCCGCCCACACCACGTACAGCTGAATAAAGTAGCGGTGTAGTCTAGTGCTGAAGAAGTTCCGGCCATCTCGATGGCTCGGTGGGATCACAGTGAGCTGCACCCATTTCTATTCCTGAGCTCGCATCTAACAACCCACGAACGAAGATCACCTGGGGTATCATCACGTACCACGATCAAATAATTCTACTCTAGTAGCTCAGGTGCTAACGCAAATATAGGACTCTGATGGGTCTGGTGAAGAGGTATGTCTCATCGGCACAAAGCTTCAGTCGAGATCTGACCATCCGGCTTCCTCCTAGCTACCCTCAGCTCGTTGGGGTACGCGCATGCCTCGGTATTGCAGAAAGCGGTCTAGGATGTGGAGTGTTCTACCAGTGCGTCTCCGAACCCTCGTACTACCCCGTACAGGTCCGTACTAAGACTTTGTTCCTTTGTCAGCTTCAGCTTGTGGTATCCGCGGCACATGCTCCAAACTCGGATCGCCCTTATATTCGGCGGTGCGACCTTTGCAGGCGCATTCTCCGGCCTACTCGCGTTTGGTATCTCTTTCATGTCCGGAACGGGAGGCTTGCTTGGCTGGTCATGGATATTCGTGCGTTGCTGCAATCCGGTCATTTGACCGCTAACCAAAGGCGACACGCCTTAGATCATCGAGGGGCTGTTCACAGTCGCAGTTGGCATTATGGCGGTGTTCGGTGAGGTTTATGCTAACTAACTACGGCACTCGCTAAGGCAGCACATATCGCAGTCCTGCCCGACCTTCCTGGCGCAGCCAGGTTTCTCAGCTCAGAGGAGCGTTCCTACCTCATGCACCGCCTCAGTACGTCGCTTCGTTCATCAACTATACTGTTGGAGTCTGATTCGCGTTCTATCAGAGTATGACAACTCGTCTGTCGGAGAGGAGGAGCACTTCGAACTCCGGCACGTCCGCGAGGCGTTCCTGGACTGGCAAGTGTGGTCTCTCAGCCTCATCAACGTAGTCAGCGCGTTCGGGGGTATGTGATTCTCATTCATTCGAGCCGCTTAATCCGAAGGACGTCCCATCTCATATGAGCGGATGCAATTCAGTGTACGGCATTAGCTTGTTCCTACCGTACGTCATTCCGACCGTTCTCACCCTCTTACCAAACTCATTCAAGAGATTCGGAACAGGTCCATTATCAACGGGTAACCTCAATCCAGTCTCCGGTATTATCTGGAGCTTACGCGTCTCGAGGATAGCTTCGGCTTCGATGCCACGATCTCTCAGCTCCTCACCGTGCCTCCCTACGTGATAGCAAGTACGCCTCTGATTACACCCTCCTCTACCTCTATATTCGCTGACTGTCCGTGCACCTCGATCGCGACTCACGTAGCCATCACGGTCATCCTCTGGGGAATCTGGTCCGACCGGCTCAAGAAACGCTCGCCCTTCGTCCTCGCCGGCTTCTCGCTCTCCCTCATCGGATATGCCATCAACCTCTCCCCCGCGCCCATCAGCGCAAAGTACTTCGGGACCTTCCTCGTCGTCACCGGCGCATACTCCGGCTTTCCCGCCATCGCCGCATGGTCCGTCTCTCCCCCTCTCCCTCCGCTCCCTCCCTGTTCTTATCTGTCAGACTGTGCCTCTATCTCTTCCTCGGTCCGTGGCCCGTACGAGAGAGCGCTCACCCCAACCCCTGCAGGCTCCCGAATAACCTCGCGGGCCACTACAAGCGCGGCGTCGGAATTGGCATCCAGATTATGTTCTCCGGCCTCGGCGGCGTCGTGGTCAGCAACATCTACCGTACCCAGGACGCCCCGCGCTACATCCTTGGCCGTACGTGTTTCTATCTCTCTTTCTCCGCCCATCCTTCCTCCCCCCGCTCCTCCCTTCCGCGTCTCCGTTTCCTTCTATATTCGCCGCCTTATCTCCACCTCCATATCCTTTCCGCCATTTGCTGACACCCGGACCGACAGACGCGCTCGAGCTCATGTTCCTCGGCCTCGGCATCCTCCTCGTCCTCGCCACCGCGCTCACGTACGCGCGCATCAACCGGCGACGCGACGCGCTCCAGCGCGAGGCGGACGAGAAGGGCCCGGGCGTCGTGCGCGTCCTTACCCCGGAGGAGCTGCGGCGGCTGGGGGACCGCGCGCCCGACTTTCGGTACACTCTGTGAATGTGAATCCGATGGAAACGTATACGAAGCGCGCGGGGCGATAGAATGATGACGGGACGAGTGGTCAGCTCGGAGAGGATGAGATCGTGGTAGAAAGCATTTGCATTCAGTGCAAAGACAGCGACAGAGCATTATAGTATTGCTACAGTAGTACATCGAGAGAACGATGTTCAATCGAAGACGGGGAGAAGCGTAAGAGGATAAATACAAGAAGCGGATCGTACGCAAGATGGGCATGTCGAAGACCGTCAAGCGGAAAGTAATGATACATACGTCAAAGTCCGTGTCAGGAAGTCGTCATCATAATCTAGACACAAGAACAGGACGAAGAGGTAGGTCTCCCAGTCAGTCAGAGCAAGTAAGACTCGCGCCGGGCCGCGTCACAGTCGGACCTGGTCGCGAACGTACACCACGGATTACGGCATCATGCAGCCGCAAACCCGCCCGGCGCGTACGTCTTCTCCCCAATCGCGCCCTCGTGCTCGTACAGCGGCGGCATGTCCCCGACCCTCTGCCTGAGCACGTACTTGCGGAAGTTGTGGCCCGCAGACTTGAGCTGGTACGCGGCGTGCGTGTGCGTCGGCACGCTGAACACCTGGTCGAGCTCCTCGAGCGACAGCGCCTTCGTCTCGGGCACGAAGAGGAGCGACATCACGAAGCCGAACACGCTGTGCGGTGGGGTAGGGTGTTAGTACGGATGGTAGGGATGGTAGGGCGGACGGAGGGAGGAAGAAGCAAGGGGAGGACTCACTTCCATGCAGCGAACCAGCCAAACGTTCCTTGTGGGGTCCACGCGCCAAGGAGCGCAGGCACAGTGAGCGCGACGACAAAGTTGCTACGTACACACAAACCGCATGAGTCAACGAACGACAAGCGACCACAGAAGCGACTCACAAGAACCAGAGCACGGCCGTGGCGTGCGACATGCCCAGGTCACGGATGTACAGTGGGAACGCCTCGGCCGAGTACTGTTGCACAAGAGCCAACGTTAGCAGGGCCGCGGGGGAGACACGATGACGTCATCGAGAATGAGGAAATGAGAACGTACAGTGAACGGTACCGGGCCTTCTCCAGGCGAGTACGCAGCGGTAAACAGGTAGATACCCAGCGCGATGACCCCGATCCTCGCCGGGTTGCCCTCCGGAATATAGCTGCAAGCCGTCCGACAGCTCAATCAGTACCTTCCCCTCGCATAGTTGAAAGGAAGGGACGTACAAAGCGAACCCAGTCATGAGCAGCATCGCAGCCATGAGCGGGAACGACACGAGCAGCAAATTCCGCCTTCCAAACGTGTCGATCGTCCAGATCGCGGGGCCCGCGAACACAAAGTTGACCGCGCCGAACCCGAAGGAGGCGATGATCGCCGACGTCTGGCTGAAGCCGCCCTGGACGAAAATGTTCGAGCTGTAGTACGCCATCGCGTTGATCCCGCAGAACTGCTGCCTGGAAAAGATAGAGGGAGGAGAAACGGAGCGTCAGCACGACCTCATACCTGGAGCCGGCTGCAAGAGGGCAGTGGGATTTGGAAGACGCACATGAACATGAGGATGGACGAGGCGAGCGTGGCGCGCCGGTTGCGCGGGATCGAGTAGAGCTCGAAGAACTTGTTGCGCTTGTTGCGGTTGACCTCCTGTTCAGCCTCCAGGAGTACATGAATATCTGTCCGCATAGTCAGCAGTCAGTACGATACATTCAAGACGTTCGGGCGACGTGGAGGGTACGCACAGTACAGATCGCGCGCAGCCTGCAGATCGGTGTGGCGCAAGCGACGGAGCGACTCGAACGCCTTGGGGTAACGACCCTTCATCATGTACCACCGCGGCGACTCGGGACAGAAGAAGACTTGCGCCGCGATGAACAGAGCGGGGACGCCAGCCTATACGTGAGAACATCAGATGCGGTACGGGGCACACAGGTCGTCAGAGCTGCGTACGCTGCCAAGCATGAGCCGCCAGTTGAGTCCGCGGATACCGCTCCGGTCTGGGACGTTTTGGAAGGCGAGATCCATGACGTAGCCCATCATGATGCCGAACGCGGTCCATGTTTGCCACATCATCACGAGTGCGCCACGAATGAGAGGTGGAGAGCACCTGTCGCGCATACATGAGAAGGTGGGGTGTGAGCGAAGGTAGATGGACGTACTCGGCTGCGTAGACGGGGACGGTGGCGCTCTTGGGACCAATGCCGAATCCGAGGAAGAACCGTGCGATGAAGAGATGTGGCCACGAGTTCGTTACGCCTTGCCAGATGCAGGTGAGGAAGGAGAACATGGCCGTCACGAAGATGGCGCCTCGACGACCGAGCCATCTGTTCAGCTGCGAGTGGTATTGGTGTTAATTCGATGCAGGGTCCATGCATATGCGTTTACGCACCGGATCCGTTATCCAGCACCCAATGATACCACAACATAGCTGTGAACGAGACGACTTAGAGATAGATACGGGAAGATATGGAAGAACGGGGAGCGTACGTATGGCGCAGAGTTCACCAAGCCAACCAGCCACTGGTTCCTATTCGCTCCAATCTCGATGCCGGGACTGATACCGAACTGGTCGGGGAAGAAGAGATTGGCACCGTTGATGACCGACTCGTCCATCTACGGTGAAGAAGTCAGAACACGTTCGGAAGGTTAAAGGTTAGCACAACGAACGCACACCCTGTACCGCGGCGGCAATCGAACACATGACGACCATATAGTACAGCGTCTTGGGCTGGTCCCACTTGTGAGTGAACTCGCGTCGGAGGATGTTGCGATCGTGTTCTGTGAGCATGGGGAGGTTCTCGAACGCGGTGGGGTCCTGGGCGATGAGCGCGCCCTTCTGGATCGTCTCCGTGTGCTCGGCGAGGTCGTGTGTGCGCGCGAATTCGGCGGCATCCGCCATGAGCTGTTCATGCGAGAGGCCGGCGAGCGGGTTGGCAAGCTTGACGTTGAGGTTCTGAGTGGACTTGCGGCGCGGGCTCCCGGCCTGTTCGATGAACGACTCTTGTCCATCGACCGAGGACTTCTCCTTGTCGTTTGGCCGCTGCGGCTCCAGTCTCTCTACGTTCTCGCTAGACATGGCGACGGCAGAAAAAAGAGGACGTCCGGGAATAGGAGGTGGTGGGAGAGTGCGGAAGCCTCAGGAGGAGCGTCGAGGAAGCACGGAGAGATATATAATGCGCCCGGCCGTCGCTGGCTCCCATCGCGAAAGTGTGTCATCGTCCGAGTGCGCTGCGTTTCCGGGACGCTTCGTGGTTGCGGTGGGGAGTGTGGGTAGAGATGTGGTGCGATACGTCACGCTGTGTTGGCCGGATTCGTGCGCGTGCGAGCCCCCGGATGCCGTCGGATGTCCTCCCGCTCGTCCGCTCGTCTTGACGCCCACATGCACCTACAGTCCCAACAGCCCTTGGCATCTCCTTCCTCCCTCTCGGCGGTCGTCTTGGCTGGGGCACAAGCTGCAGCGAGGTTGAAACAAGTTCAACAGCACCTTTTTCACTGGAAATGCGGGGTAGCGGATAGTTTGGAGCAAAATGAAACGCTGGAAGCGGGAGAAGTTTGGGACTTGTGCATTAGTCGCTTGTGGAGCTTCGGCGTTGACGAGTACGTACTTCATCATCCGCTGGACGGTGCCGCTGATCTCAGATAGCACATGCTGGGTACGCAAGAAGCACCCCAGAACCCACGGCAAAGAATGAAAACATAGCGCGACGACAGTGGATGCTGGCTGGATGTCGAGATCGTGGTCGGAGGTAGAAGAGAGTCGCGATGCGCCGGGATATGCGTTCGGAGGTCTTCGGACCGTTGTAGCGCCCGTACCAGGCGCCCAGCACATTCGCGGAGTACCCCGATTTGGCAGCTGCCACGTGGACTAGTTCAAGTTGCAACTTGCTACGAGACTTGGCGCAGACACCCATCTAGATCGAAACAGGAGGTAGTGGTTATCATGGCCCTCGAACCCTCCCCGCCGCTTGGCACTACCACACCCCGCAGCCTCACAGAGTGTAACTGAAGTCTGGCGCCCGGTCTCCCATCCTCCGCAGCTCCTCGGGCGCAAACTTGACCCCCTTCTCCTCCGCGTCCCGCAAGCGTGCTTCCTTCCGCGCGTTCAGGCGCCAGTACGCAAACACCGTGACGGGCAGAAGCACCAGTCCGATCCCAACGAACATCAGCTCGATCCCGTCTGCGCGGTCGCGTTCGCGTGGCCCGAAGTCCGAGTCAGCAACAGACGATCGACACACGGACAGAGTGACTCACGCCCGAGCACGTAGCGCGGCGCGTCCTGCACCCGGTACACATTGCTCGCGATCGCCCCTCCCGAGTTCCCGAATATGACTTGGATCGCGATCGCCACCGCGCGCTTGTACTGGCCCGAGACGTTGTTCGATATCCTGCTCCATGCTCATCAACCCTCCATTATAGCACTGAGCGCCGGAGAAGACGAGATGACGAAACGACGAAGGGAAGAAGAGAGACCGGGATATAAGGGAAGAAGACGCACCACGCGACCATAGCCGGGTACGCAGCGTAGCCCCCGGACACGACCAGGAACGTCCCGAAGTACCGCGCCCCAATGCTTCCCGCCGCCACGTTCACGACGAAGCCCGTTAGACACAGGAGCTGCCCGCAGAGCACGAACGGCGCGCGCCGCTTGATCCTGTCCGACCACACCGCCCACACGACGACCGTCGCAGCTGCACCCCAACCCAAGCACCCAACCAGACATAAAACAAGTACAAGGAGGTGTCAGTGCGCAATCAGCGGGAGGAGGAGTAGGTTGGGAGATACGCACTGCCGACGACATACGGCGGCACGGTGAGGAGCTGCGAGATGGCCGCGCTGAACCCGAACCTAGCATCCGACCGGCGCGCCCCCGCCATTCAATTCAGCACAATGTGCAGTACGGCCGTGGCACCGGCACGATTGACATGCAGTGCGCACCCATTGATGATAGACCTGCGCCCGCCCGCGGTTCCTCGTCAGCGCTCCGACTCGCACGAGGGACCCCACAATGGCCCGGGGATAAGACGCTTACGGCAAGAACAGGGAGATGCCATACACTGCAGTGGCGCGCAGCCCCTGGTGAGACCGTCGCTCCACACTCAAAGTCTAATGGGAGAAGAGAGGGAGAAGGGGGGAGGGACAAGGGGCGACGCACCGGGCGTGATCACGGACATGTTGATCAGGCTGAGGCACCACCGACCTGCCAGTCCGTGACGGCCTCCCAGATGTGCCGCGCGGCGAAGCGCTCCTCTTCTCCGACCGTCGAGTTGTCGTACTCTGCCAAGTACCAAGCAAGGGCAAAGGGAGGGGGAGAAGGGTGGCTTCAGCTTCAGCACTGGTATGCGACCCGAGCCGCGACGTGCGCAAGCTTGAGAGTGCTCACTTTTCCGGTAGACGACGTACGCGCGCTCTTCGGGCGTGAGGAACCGTGCCGTGTCCGGGAAGTCGACCAAGACTTCGGCACCACCACCAATCAGTCCTACCTCGCCGCACTCCACGAAACCGCAAACTCACCGTAGAACGCAACGACCCCCACCACCACCGTCGCAATCCCCTCCAGAATCTACACCACCACCATCACCTCCAAAGACCGACCCACGCAGCAGAACGAGAAGGACTTACGAAGATCCACGCCCACCCCGCGAGCCCCGCGCGCCCGGCCATGAACGAGATCGCGAACGCGAGCAGGCCCGAGAACGCGCCCGCGAACGTCGCCCCGCCCCAGAAGAGGCCCATCCGCGTCTGCAGCATGTGCCGCGGGTACCACATCGACAGGCTACACCCCAGCCCCATCCCCAGGCGCCGGTCAGCCCCGCACAGTACGCACGATAACAAGCATAAGGAGAGGAGGGGAGGACGGAACTGACTAGAAGAACACCCCGGGGGCGAGTCCGGCTTCGGTGATGCCGAGGCAGACGCGGAGGCCGACGAGTTGCGGGTAACTGTCGGAGACGGTGTCAGGACCTAGAATCCGCCACGAGGCGCGTCGACCGCACTGGCATCCATCAGGGGCTCACTTTTTCACGAGGCCCATCAACGTCCTGAGCAGAAGTCGTCAGTCACTCATCGAGCGATCGCGCGGGATGTGACTGGCGACGTACGTGGTGATACCCCACAGGACCTAGATCAGCCAGGACTGGTGTGAGCAACCGGTGACGGGAAGGTGGACCACTGCTGACCGTGATCCCGGGTAGCCATCTCGATGGACGACACTTCTTCAAAACAAGGCTGCAGGTCGCGCAGAACGTCACTACACACGCATATACGGAAGGAAACGGACTCGGCGTACTTGCATGGGATCGCAAAGACGTTGTAGGCCTGTCGCGGCAACGTCCAACCAATCGGTCAGTCCTTCATATCAGCATCAACGCGAGCAGGAAGACTGACTATGAACCACATCGTCTAGACCCCCGAAGCTATAGGTGAGAATGAAGAGCTCACGATACACGGCAAACTAGTGACTCACCAGCGCGATGTTATACCGATTCCCCGTCAGGTCCAGCTGGGTGAGCAGCCCCTGCAGCTTCGCGTTCCCTGTATGCAACACCATGACCATCCATCAACCGGCCTCCCCGTCAGCGACTCTACCGCAAGCATCACCGCGCGCACGCACCGATGTTGCTCCGGTCCACAAACGAGCACAGATACATCACCGTCACGATCGGCATGATGTGCCAGTCGATCTTGCGCCACAGCCGCCGCTCTTCCTCCTCGCTCAGCACCGGCGGGGCCGGGTCCCGGTCCTCCACCATCACCTCGACCGCGGCCCTGCTCTTCTCTTCTTCCATTGCGCTAGTGCTGCCCGCCTCTGTCTTCTCGTTCACCATGCTCGTCGTCGCAATGGTTCCTCGGGTCGCGATGCGGAAAGACGGAGAGATGAAGAGCGGTCAGAGAGGGGCGTCATGTGCTCTTCAGGACCAACGCATCCATGAGCGTGAACGCGGACGGGCGCAGTCGTCTATAAATGCCTCGCTAGCGGACGTGCGTGGTATGCGTGCTCAGCTGACCTGCGCGGAGGAGTGGCGTTCAAGTCCTCGCGGCTAAAGTTACGTCGAGGCGGCCTCTCAGCCTTCCTTGACGCGACCTGCGCTCCCATGCACGGAAACTGAGGCCTGAGTGGCTCACAGGGTCATTTCGCCGCCGCGAAACTCTCGAGAGGTGGAAGGTCCGTCGAGCTGGATACGACGGCGTGTCTGAATGCGGCGACTTGGACACCGTCCCCGTGGAAGTCTTCGCGTCTTTCGAGAGCTGGCTGTTCCAGAAAGAAAGAAGACGAGAGGGGTGAGGGATTCGTTTACTATACTTGGGGACGGGAAGCCTCGCACCTCTCCTCTTTCGCTGTCTCCGCCAGCCCGTATGGTATTCATGGAATGGAGAGGCACAGGCGGCCGGATACGACCCAAATATACGCCCATAGCCAAATATACACATCCACGTCTCTCAGACAGACGGACACAAATACGGCAGTACCTGGAAACGTGCATGAGCCCGTATACCCATGGCGTAGCGCAATGCGAGAGCGTTACCAATACAAGCTTCTTGCATGGCGCACGGTCATAACGTATACCTAAAGTCGGGAGCTCGGTCTCCCATCCTCCTGATCTCCGCTGTAGAATACTCAATTCCTTTCTCATTTGAATCGCGGAGCAGTGCGTCTCGGCGCGCGTTGATGCGCGTATAGGTAAACACGGCGATCGGTGTGAGGATGAGGCCGAGTCCGACGAAGAGCAGCTCGAGCCCGTCTGGAGGTCCATCGTAAGGCTTATGCCATCAGAAATTGTGAGTCAACAAAACACGTACGTCCGAGACGATAATTCGGGGCTTCCTCCGTGCGGAAAACGTTGCTGGCAATCAACCCGCCTAGGTTGCCCGCGATGACCTGGACGCCGATGGAAACGCCACGCTTGTATTGCCCGGACGTATTGTTCGGAATCCTGTGGGTCACGGTGTCAGCACTCCTCCGCGAAGGCCCGAAAACCGTTCTCTACCATGAGTTAGTGGCGGGGAAGGCCGCATACGCTCCGATGACGACGAGGTAGGTGGCGAAGTATTTCACTCCAATGCTGGCGCCCGAGAGATTGATGCCGTACCCCACCGCGCATAGGGACAAGCCCATCGCGATTACTGGGGAGCGCATGTGGAGTCGGTCGGCCCAGGCCGCACACACGAATATTGCGATGGCTAGAACCGAGCCTCCTCAGTACACTACGTGCAATATAAGTGGACGTAATGCCGTACTCGCGAGGAAATAGGGCGGAACGGTCAGGAGCTGGGATATTGTCGTGTTGAAGCCAAAGCTATAATGGCCATGCTGAGGCCTGAGCAAAGCGTGGAAGCGCATATCACGTACCCGTTGATGATGGACCTAGTAGGTATCGCATGAGCTTCCTAGTGAGCGCGGGTTGCAGACGTGAACTTACGGGAGAAACAAGGATATCCCGTACACTAGAGGTCACGATCTTCAACTCCAAGCGTTCAAGGATGAGTTCAATCGAGACACGCACCGGCAGTCAACACAGTCATGTTGATGAAACTCAGCAACCACACTTGCCAGTCTGAGAGTGCCTCCCTCACGTGGCGCCACTCGAAGTGTTCCTCCTCCCCGACAGACGAGTTGTCATACTCTACAGGGTAAGGTGATAGTGTTAGCGTCTACGATACTAGCATATGATATACTCACTCTTTCGATGAGTAATGTACGAACGTTCCTCGGGTGTCAGAAAAGTCGCCGTGCGGGGGAGATCAAGAAGTACTACGTGTGTCATGAGTGAACGCTCATTAGGACCTAAGGAGGGAAAGGTAACTTACAGAAGAACGCTACAAAGGCTACAGCGACAGTCGCAAGTCCTTCAATAATCTATTAGTTCGAAGAATGTTAGCAGCAGGCCTAGAGGCAATGGACAGGGGAACATACGAAGATCCAAGACCACCCGAGTAACCCGGCCGTCCCCGACATGAACGAGATTGCGAAAGCCAGCAGGCCGGAAAATGCGCCGGCGCAACTCGCTCCAGCAAAGAACATCGCAATTCGCGTCTGTAGCATGTACTTGGGGTACCACAAGCTGAATCTGGTGAATACGCAGCTCGGATTTGAGTGTGACATGGAACGGGACATGACGAGCTCGGGGAACGTACAGGTAGAAAACGCCGCCAACAAACCCCGACTCGGTGATCCCCAGCAATACGCGTACCGCAACAAGCTGATCATACCTGGGACATTTGATCGATTCAGTGACCTCGTGCGGTGTTATGCTCACGTACGTCTTGACGAGTCCCATGAGTGTCCTATATGACGACATCAGCCCGAATAGGCTCGCGCCATGCTTGTGGTACGTACGTCACTACACCCCAAGCAAGCTGGTTTGTACCCTCAGTTGTTGAATGTAGTCACGAGCATGTCAACACTCACAGTCAGACCTGGAAGACACCGAGAGGGTCTGAACTTCTTGAGGACCAAGCTGGAATGAGCTCAGCGCTGTTCGCAACGCACAACATCGATAGCCATTCACATACTTGATGGGAATCGAGAAGATGTACGATGCCTTGAATTTCCCCTTCTCAGCCATGGTTCGAAGCTGTACATCACGACACGTACGACGAAGTATACAGTCTGTAGGACCCGATAGCATCAGCTATCGCCACGTAGAACCGTGCGAGGAACTCACTAGAGCAACGTTATATCGATGTCCCGTTAGGTCGAGCTGCGTCATCAGCCCTTCGAGCTTTGCATTGCCTACAGATTCGCTTGAGTCTCGAGAAGACATGGCTATGGGGGACTGAACCTACCAATGTTGCTTCTGTCCAAGAAGGAGCATAGGTACATCGTCGTGATGATCGGCATGAAGCGCAAGTCTATCTTTCGCCATAGCTTTGCCTCTTCCGCAGCAGTAAATATAGGCGGAGGCGGAAGGCGGTCATCTCCGTGGTAAGAAAAGTCTTGAGTGCTCCTGCCGGTGGCCGTTACTTCCTCGATCATGGCATCTTCCACCACCTTCTCGCCGAGCCTGGACGAGACTGTCTGTGGACCGGGCTGTGACATCCTGCACCACAACAGCTATGACAGGGAGCTGACAATCAGAGTAAGCAGGGGATGGTAGAGAGCTCGAAGAGCTGTACTCACGAGGATATATGTGCCAATGCAACAGCTGACCATGTCAGTCCGTCTAGAAGCTGGAGGGAGGATTGGGTTACGTCGGGAATAGCTTCTATGCCTGAGAATAAACTCATTCCTATACAATGTTTCCAGCAAACCTCTTCTTGTGCGGAGCTAGTAGTAGAACCATGATAAGAGACAGTCGGATGATCATTCAACGCACCTTACGGCCGCAAGCCTGAGTCGGCCTTATTACTACTGCTGATGGTCGCAGCATGCCATCACCGCAGGAGCGTTCAAAGAGTAGCATACTTGACTACGGAGTTGTCCATGGGCATATGAGGTCTTCGCAGAGCCAGGAATCACTCGAGAACATCGACGTTGGATAGTGACAAAGTTGGAGACGCTCAGGGCAGAGCTGTTAGCGCTGTTTTGCCACGTGGCAGCCACGCGGTCCAGATCCCTCCCGGAAGCTTCCGGTGCGGCACCGTCGTCTCAGCTCCTTCCACCACCGAGAGATGAGGTGAGTCGTCTCGTTGAACTGCTCATTGATTGAACACTCAGTAATTGTACCAAACTGGTTCAGTATCGCTGATAGGGGGGTGGAAGCGTCTCCATCCCGGCTATATCGTCCGCCTCCGGCACTTCGTCCGCAGGTCCTCCAGCAAGACGAATCCCGCCATCTATCTCCACCCGTGGCTCCGGAGGTACGCTCCTTACAGCGACAGGAATGTCGTCACTTAGTGCTGACGGAATTTGAAGGCGATTTCCCTTGCTTTGGTCCCTGTCTGCGACTCCTCGCGCTAAGGCCGAGCTTGAGGCCGGCACTGGAGAGTCCCGACCGTCTTTCGTCATGCGCAGCGATTCGGGGACGCGGTCACTTCCAGCCCAATTCCTCAACTTGGGAACGGGTGGATGTGCAGCTACGCTGACTACCGAACTTGACGCGCTTGACGGCTCTGCGGCGACCGATCGCGCGCTTTCACCCACGCCGATGTCCAGAGCGGGGATCGAAGCCGCGGTCGGTGTTGCGCTTCGCGATGGCACAACCCCGACTGGGGTGCTCGTGCCGAGCGCGCTCACCGGGATGCTGAATGGCGACGGGTCGAGACGATCGCGCTCGGTCATAGGCATGTGTGCCTTCGCGAGTCTTTGAGGCTCCACAGACATCAGAGTTGACGCATTTCCATCTGAATAGCGTCCCGAATCAGAATGAGACCAGAGAGCCCGCGCGGAACGTGGAAGCACTCACCCGCGCGCCTCCCCATGGGCTCAATTGGCGTCTTGCGTCTGCGTATCCAGCAGAGCAGGATCGAAGCTAGGACCAGCAGTGCTGCTGCTCCTATAGCTATCCCGACGATCGCTCCTTTGCTCAGCGCCGCACGTACAGGAGGAGCGTTGGCGTGGGCGCTGGGAGAGGGAGCGAATGATGAGGTAGATGAGGGAATTTGGGCAGAATAGGTGCCTTCGGCTGTAGTACTGGAGGATCCAGAGGGGGTGAAAACTAATGGGGATGGTGATGAGGTGCTGGCGCTGGTTGATGTAGAGGAGTCGGCCGAAGTAGGGGTTGACGGTGAAGAAGTCGTCGTCCGCGAGCTTGTCGAGGTTGGTACTTCAAGCGCCGTCGAAGTAGTCGTGGTCGACTCGCTTTGTGTACTGATGGTTGTACTCGTAGAGCTTGATGAGGAGATACTGGTGGTCGTCGGCTCCTCAGCTACACTGCGAACGCAGCTGTTGTCGATGTTTGGTTGTACTTCAAGTCGTTCTGTGGTTGCGGCGTGAAGCCTCGTGTCGTCGACGAGGGTGAACTCTAGGAGCTTTCCTGCGGGAAAGTCCACAACCCAAGCGAAGAACTGGTCGACAATGAACAGCTCCGTTTCGGTCAGGACGTAGTCCTGCGCCCGTATTTGGAGGGAAAAGGGAGGAGTGCCGCCTATCCAGGTGATGTTGAAGATGGTGCATTCTACTGGCTGTGTATCGGTTGACACGAACTGCAGAAGCTGGGGCTGGGGAATAGCAAATGGAACCAGGATAGCAAGGATGAAGAGAATGGGATATAGGAGTCCTGACTTGTTATGAAACGGGGCTACGACTGCGGTGTGAACTGGACGTAGATGTGGCGTGACAGGTTGATACGCACCACGATGTAACCCATCAATTCTCTTCTCCCTTGAGAGCTGTGGCAAGCTCCTGGAGCGGCCGACGGAGCTCATCATCGTCATCTTCCCTGTGAGCCGTGTGGTCTTCAGTCAACGAGCAGAGGAGAACTGGCTACTCCCTGGACAGCACATTGAGGGCGTCGCATCTGGGGTGAGAATGATGTCGACATGTCGACCGGACACTCTGTGGGCGCAACATCAACATTATGAGAGAGTTCGTCAAACAACGCGCGGCGCGCGACAATTGCGCTGTGAGCAATAATATCGTGATAGAGGGTAAGTATAGTGATTAAAATGGGGTTGATCCTGCTGCGCGCTCGGGCACTTCGAAGGTCTTCCATTTGATTGAACACGCATGAGCGGCGTACTACTAGCAGTGCGCTCACGGCGGCACGCTCACGGTACCTTGGGAAGTCTTTCAGAAACTGCTACACGCAGCGCGAACCTGATTAGCAACAGCGGGGCCATTCAATACGCATATGACTTCGAGCAAAGAGCGAATCCCAGAGGATCGAGGACTGAGACCGTCTTGAATGACACGATATCAGGCTTTGCCACAGTTAGCCTCTGGACTATATCATGTGATCTTGATAGAAGCCGCCGGAGTGAGTTCGATCGCCATTTCGTCTTCTTTTGTGAGCACACAAGTCGAAAGTACCACGTATCATGACGGCCAACATGCTCGTATCAATCATAATTATAACGTGCAAAAGATAAGCTCTGTTGACATGGCAGCCAGCCGTGATGAAAGTTCCACCAACCTACTATCTTCTTTCTAGTTTCGCAGGTAGACATCCATCCTCCCCACTACCACCTTTACATCCGGCGTCGGCAAATGGGTCAGTCTCACTCTACAAGCAGCGGAAGATATGTTACCACTCGCCTCTCATGTGGTGGACATCATGGAAGAACAACCCTCGGGTTCCTTGACTGGCATGATTGTAATGAATTGTCCTCTCCAACTGAAACACACGAGTCTGGAAGTAGGTGAGATATTCATACAGTCAACTTCATGAGGACTTACTTTGGCTCCAATATAGATGCAACAGTCCCTGAGACTGGCAACTTCGGAACAAGGAGCAACACTCGCAATACGACAAGCGTCCGTCCGTCTCCAACTGTCACCACTCAATCCGCCACCGCTTTCTTCTCCTCTGCAGTGGCGCCATACACAGACCACACGACTGGTGTAATCTTCACACTAAGCCGAGTTAAAGCCGACCAACCAGAGTCCTTATATCATTCCCCGACCGCGTCTACGCCTGATCCTAGTACCATGCTCACTACTACCGACAACTTCGCACAATTTGTTACCACCACACTGATTGTCGCACAAGATTCGACCGTTATGAATCAAGAGACTCCAAGGCCCCCCGATGCTCCAGAGCAGGGGGCAGGAAAATTGAAGGCCAGCATCGCAGGTGTAGCAGTAGCAATTGCAACTCTGCTGCTCCTCATTCTCGCAGGCGCGCTATTCGTCCGGAAACGGCGTCTCCGAACAGTCTCGCACTGGCAAAGGACCTACGGTGCATCTCCAGCTGGTCTGTAATCTTGCGACACCTAAAAGTTTATCGGCCAATTATGTCTGACCCCTCATCACGACATCCCATTGTGGATGCGACGGCACAGAGACCTTGCCGCCTTACTCTCTCCGCTCGAACGATGCCCTCAAACAGCGCCCGGTACTCAGATCGATGTCTGAGAAGCCGGAACTTCCGGGTTATGGGTACACCGCCCGCGAGCCCCAGGTCGATGACGAATACGATGAAGACAGCAATGGACTCAGTCAAGACGACAGAAGATCTTTGGCGGGAGATAGGATATCTTCGGCAGGAGATCATCAGACCCGCCAACGGGCACTGGTACCACTCCGGCGGAGTCCCGAGTAGAAGGTGCGTAAATGGGCATGAGATGTCTGGAATATAATTAGCTCTGCTGACCGTGCGGCGTTGGGTAATTATTGAAGATGATGAAGGTGTTGTAGAACCAGAGACGATGATCACATGTAGTATCGGGAGCGAAGGATGTACTAGTCCCGACAAGACGAACCCTACCATCTAGCTCTACTCGCCGCTCCTGTAGCCCGTTTTTCCCGAGAAAAAGCACACGAGCACTGATACATTATGGCGAAAAGAGACTCCCTGATGCGGTTAAGTTGCTGTGACTTCGAGTCTAGGTGACGCGCAGTTCCACTGACTACCCATGATTCGAATGTAACCATATACTGGCAGAGCCTCGAACACCGCATGGAAGTGTTGATATACGAGGCATGGCCATTCCCGCCGAAGTTCCTAAGCACTGGACGCGGAGATACTAATACATAATGGACTACTCGCACTCAGGGTCGGCGCATGGCATCATCCAAAGGCATTGACCACTCGAATTCCCATACAGGCCAGTGCGATTGGACGACGCGAGTCTAAGACACCACATGACAATCGTGTTCTTTTGCCACTCTCTCAGTTTTCGTACTGAGAGTATGGCGGCGGAGGGGTCGATTGTGTCGATCGCTCGTCGCTCTGAATCCCCTCATGGTCCCTTTCTCCTAGTGTCTCTCCTGCAAGACATTGTCCTCCATCCGCATCTTGCCTGTAGGATACCACCAGAGGGGGCTCACAGTCTGTCGTTGCGATTGCATTTCCGTCGCCGTCACGCATGGCCGCTCGAGCAATCTCGAAGGCGCGCTTCCATGCATCCCGCTCGACCACCGAAGGAGCTGAGAGAGCAAGAGAACACCGTTCTGCCGTGTACGGTGTTGGCGGTGATCCGGTGCCCACGCTTGCCGTAGATGCGACGCACATGCTCCCTGCACTTTGCGTTAATGCGAGAACAGTCCCCAACAGGCATGATCCTGCACTCACCATCGTCATCCAGTGTGCCACAGGTCAGTTGACGCTGTCGCCGGCGACATCGATGAATCATGTGCAGGATGATCATGATGCAGATGATAGTCCCCAAGATAGACGTGCTGACTGATATTCCAATCATTGTGGCCGTGGAAAGTGAAGGCCCATGGCCCAAGCCCTCGGAGGTAGGAGATGTGATTGGAGAGTTCACGTCTTGAGACACTGGAGCGGCCGCTGCGCTGCCGCTAGGCTTTGACGGAAGAGTGGTAGTACTAATCAAGAGCAGCATACTAATGAACAAAGATGCAATATAGAGCTCAGCCATGTACGTACCCGACAGCAGCCGGCAGTGCGGTCATTGCGCCACCTATATTTGTCGGCGATGGCACAGGTGAAGGCCCATGGCCCAAGCCCTCGGAGGTAGAGGATTTGCTTGGAGAGCTCACATCTTGTGACACTAGAGTGCTGCTGTTGGGCTTTGACGAAAAAGTGGTAGTACTAATCAAAAGTCGAATGCTGATCAACTGAGATGAAACCTAGAGCTCAGCCATGTACGTACCGCAAACTTGAAGGAGTCGGTAGCGAGGTCACTGAGCTAATTTTTGGCCGCAATGGCGCAGTCCTGGGAGGAATAGCATCGCACAGGCCGGGGTCTTTCAATAACATACACAGTGCGTTATTATATCCATGTTCTGAGAAACACTTCTCTTTCAGTACGGATACTCGACCGAAGGAGAGTATGCTTGCCATAAGATAGGATCGGTGGGTACGAGGCACTACGCATGGTAGAGCTCCCTGGCTGGCTCTGATGTTGTTGAGTGCTGTTAGATTCAGCATCGGCTGCCGTTGAGCGGCTCGTTGAGCTCATTCTCGACGCGGCTTTCAGACAGAAAAGGAATAGGAGAGCGGAGGACGATTGCTCCTGGCAAGACCAGTAGCTTCCATCTTATAAGCTCATCTACAACGAGATAATCACATCTACCGAAGGGTGCCAACGCGAGCCGGTGGCGCGTCCTGCACACAGGTACGACTGCGGATTAGATGTATACAGGAACAAGATCTGCTTTCTGAGGATGAAGATGTCCGAAATACCCGATTGACCTGTGGCATTCTTCCAGGAGCACGTCTCGAAGTTGCGTGTCTAGACAACGGTCTATGCGCGGCAGCACAACGGTGCCGTGTATGGTTGCTGTCTGATTGTTGACATACACAACCTCGTTGTAGCCTCGAGCCTATGTATCTTAACTTCATGCGCCAGACCTATACAACTATGAATTGAGCTTTAGAAGAACATGGAACAGGCATCATCCTGTTCGTAGTGCTGAAGCGGCCAAGACAGATGAACTTACATTCCTTAATACCTCGATTAACTCCTCGATGTGGGACATGATGTCCCACCGTAGTCATTCACTCGAGATAGAATCCCACCCTCGCAATATACCTATATGTGCGTCGCCCTCATCAGACTCCGTCGCTCACAACTCAGAACAAACACTCACCCGCAAATTTAGTGGAATAAGTGCTCCGGATCGTTCCACATGCCTGCCATTGTACACAGCTCAATCGAGACTCGTGCGGTCATGCGGTCGTGCGGACGCGCTGACTTGTATACTGACATCAGAGGGTCGACAGATTGATGCTACATCCCGACCAACACGAATCCGCCCGCCCCGTCGTCACTGCGCAACGCACCGCTCGAGCACCTCCTCCACATAGTCCGCCATAATCCGCATGCCCTCCTTCGACGGGTGCCTTCACGTGCTCGTCATCAGTCCCACCTTCCCCGCATACAGTACACTAGAGCGACAACTCACCCGGGAATATAGTAAAAGAAATGCTCCGGATCATCGCACATCCCCTCCGTCGTGCACAGCTCAATCGAGCAGTTCACGATGCACGCATCCGTGCTCACGTACCCAAACGCCTCGAACCCCGGGTCCGGCCCGAGCACGCCGTCCCAGATCCTACTGAACTGCGCAAACGCAACATTCAGCTTCGGGCCCTCGCCCTCCGCCTCACCCCGACCCGTCGAGTTGATCCCGCGGTGAAGGTCGTGCAGGCCGGAGAAGACGGTCTGGACGAACGCGTCGCCCGCGGGCGTGTGCGTGCCCTGGCCGTAGACGTCCGTGACGAGGAAGGAGCGCGCGTTCGTGGGCGGGCTCGCGAGGGTGCGGATCTGGGCGAGGATGACTTGCGCCGCGGCCTGGAGGTTCTCTTCGCCGTCGGCTAAGTGCCGTCGGTCAGTGACACTTGCATAAGATGTTTTACAGGGAGGGACGGAACACACTCTTTGAGTCACCGAAGTCGCTATATGCGCATGGTTCCGGATGGCGAACGGTCAGGGATGGAGTGAGGGCGTGCAGGCAACAGGTGCGACATACTTGATCCCAAAGAAGATCGCATAAAGTGTCGAGTCTGGATCGAGCTCGTTCGACTGGCTCAGGAACGTGTTCACTGTCGTGGGCAGAAGGTTCACTCAGCAACAGCGCGTATCGCCACGCACAGACAGCGGCACTCACTCTGGCCGATGAAGTCGACCTTCTTGATGGCACTCGGCCACAGACTCAGATCCGTGCACGCGCCGGATTGCTTGACAGATGGCACGAGCTCGGGATGTGCGGTAGAAGTCAAACAATGCGAGAAACGTACTGCATAGTCCATAATCGTCGCTCCGATGTCGTCCGCGATGTCTTCGATCCAGACCTTCCCATCCGTCGAGCGTCCTCCAGCTGCTGGGTCAGGTGGCACGACGACCGCAGGAGGAAGCGGCCCTCCATCCTGTCTGCCTCCGTCGGTGTACGAGTCCTATAAGACGCATAGTCTGAGCCCGCGTTGCCTTCAGGCGGTATCTACGTCCGAGGCACGCTGGGACGTACTCACCCCGAACGCAACGATCGTCTTGACCCGCTTGAGGTCGATCCCGGCGTTCACGTCGGCAGTGTGACCAGAAAGAGGACCGCAGGCGGGAGATACTGCGAGATGGATGCCGTTGTTCGTGTCCTGACGAGCTAGATGCCGTGTGTTAGTACGTGGAGTTGCGTACACCACAGCCAGGGTAGCAGCAAGGGACAGGAGAGCGAAGAGCTTCATGGACGACGCGGGACTGTTGGACTCGGGAGAGGAACAAACCGCGGGGATGTGTGCTCACGGGGGATAGAGGCCGGACCATAACACATATATGGTAGCAGACACGACGTACCTCATGTATCGCATCCCATGTAGGCGGGTTGAGGCATGCCGGTGTGGAGTGAGCGAGGACGCGTGAGCATCTCGTAGAGGGCGCGAGAAGGCCAGAAGACAGCGCATAGAGTCAGGAAGAGAGCATGTCTGATATCCCGTCCACAAGCAACCGGGCACGGGGTGCACTTCTCTTGCAGCTCGTGATCAGGAGCATACGAGCTGCAGGCTTCCGAGGGCGAAGTTCCCCAAGCCATCCTCTTCGGGGCTGGTAGAGCGAGAGTTCATGATCACTACTGTGATACTGCAGTCAGTCTCAGGTTGAACAGCGTCTTCTCAGTAGCAATCCCAACGATTCCAAAGCCGGGCCTCGAATTCCGAACGCAAGCGATGCAGTCAGGCATATGGACAAACATCAACAGCCGAACGATAGCAAGACCAAGTACTCGCAGTCACGAGGAGTCAGTATGAGCGGTCTACTCACTGGCGCAAGACCATCGCCCGGTTCTTGTACCAAAAACTGTCTCAACTCCTCGGCCCGCGAAGCGGTCGGTAATACGGCAGAGAGCCCGGGTGCGCGGAGGGCCACCAGATCATCGCATAGGTCCAGATCGAGCAGAGAGCAGAGCAAGCCGAGAGCATACTGAATGAGCATGAGGGCGTCGGGTGAGGACAGGAGGCTGTAGGCCCAGGACTGAGTACTGAGGAGAGAGCAGGGAGCGGCGGCCTTGGAGAGGACCTGCCCTAAACATGAATGCCACGTGCTACAGGCGCCAAACCGTCCAGATCGACTCGTTGGCTGGTCTTGTATCCGCATCCCACCACGAGTGGAGAGCGAGACTGGTATGTGAGTGCTTGGAATTGGACGTTCAAAGATGAATGCTGACTCTGAGCAAACGAGTAGTGCTCCGAGTAGGACTTCAACAGACTTTGATATCCGCTGGCGCCCTCCTGCGGCTTGACTCTCTTCTCTCCGCACACCATTCTGCCTTTCTTTGCAGACATGACGAAGCAACTGCTCGTGACCGTTATTCACGACTTCAAACAGCTGGCTATTAGACTGGATAGCGTAGTCAACGATGGACTTTCAGAGGCCTTGTAAGAACTTCCGAAACTCCTGGTCGGGGAGGCCGGATACTGTACTGATCAGACGTTAGCGGCGGGGGGTCCGAGGTGTGACAGGCCCGGTAGGGGTCGGCGGGGCGGCGGAGCCGCCAGTGACTGTGACAGTCCCTATACGGAGCGGCGCCGTAAGGCGCCGCGCCGCCCAGGCGATTTTAGCGCCCTGGACGCGCCGAATTGCGCCGTTGGTCACACCCGGCGGGCGGCGCTGTGACCCGTGACAGACGGCGGATAACGGGGCGGCCGAGGGCCTTGTGACGTGTGACGCGCCGCTAACGTCTGATCAGTACAGTAGTCGATCGCATAGCTAACTGTTGCACATGGCTGTTCTAGATACGGCAGCATGGACGAAGTACTGGGTCCGCTCCGATTTTTGCCCTCAAAAGATAACTAATTTGAGTTCCTCGTTCATAACAGCTAGCGATCCTGGACACCCTCCTGACAACAGTGTGGTCGCGTCTTCGGACAATCACCAACGCCCTGAGGCCGATCCATCGCCTTCCAAGAGAGATCCTCTCAGAGATCTTTTCGCTCGTTCCCGACCGGCAGCTGGAGAAAGAGGAACGCGCCCTCGCCCCTATCTGGGGTCCCTCGGGTATCGGACCTGCGAAGGACCTTGTCCCGTTGACAGACGTCTGCAGGAGGTGGCGGGACATAATGCTCCACGATCAGCGATTTTGGTCGGAGGTAGCAGAGGTAGAAGATACGCCGCATCCTAGGAGCACGTCCGAGTCACGGCTACCGGGGTACGCCCACTACCTCCATCGGAACCCGACCGGCCCTCTCTTTGTCTCCATCTACGACGGAAGAGTACGCCCCCGCACCAAACTTCTTTTGCAGGAGTCTGGCCATCGTGTTCAGGAACTCCTGCTCTCCTTTAATGAGTTCGGAGCAGCCCTCGATGGCGAGGAGGCTTCCATACGGGAGCTCCTTTCTTTCCCTGCTGATCAGCTGCAAGCATGTACACTTGTGCATCTCAATTTCAAGACGATGCCGACGCTCCCAATCTTTGTGAGCCACTATCCTCGACTCCGCGCGCTACACTTGAAGATGTCCACAATCATCCCCTCCCACGGCATCCCGTCGCTCACGCACCTCATACTTGACAGAATACACGCCAGCGGCAGCAACTCACTGTCGAACACTCATCTCTGTAACTTCCTTCGCGGCTGTTTGTCACTCCAAGTCATTCATATTCACGCATGTGCTCTAGAAGGACCGGCAGCCACTAGCAGTACATCCAGAGACGTCGTCCTTCCTCAGCTCCGCAAACTGTCTGTTGTTGGTTATGGACATGGCTACTGCATTGACATAAGCTCGAAGCTAATGTTGCCTCCCCAATGTCTCGTCTCCATGCCAGCGTGGCGGTCCAACGGGACTTCCCATCTCGCACACGTTCTCGCAGGGGCCACAACGAGCAACTATACCTCTATGCAAGCGGTCATAGGCAGCCCGCCCTTTCCACACAAAACCGTTCCCTTCTTCCCTATCACCCTCTTCGACGCCTCCCGTTCAGCGGGCCTTCATCTGAGCTCACTATCTAAATCATCTTGGACCGTCCGAGTCAGCCCCCCGGATATCCTAGGGCACGTCGAAACGTGGATCACCGAGGGACTGTTCAGCTCCCCGCTCTTCCACAACATCCGCGCCCTCGAACTCAGCGGACGCTTTATCTACCTGCTCCGTCGTGCTCCGGTATCGTCCATCCTGGACGCGCTCCCGCGCGTTGACACCCTCTCCATGAGGATGCCGCATCCTCAGGACGTCCCTCACAGCGCCGACTCGGAGGATGCGCTTCGTGTCCTGCTACCGCTGTCGCGGGACGCGCCGGTCCCATGTCCGCTGCTCACTACCCTCGCCATCGAGTCGTTCTCCATCATCGACCCCGGGTTGATCTGCGTCCTCGCCATCTCGCGTCGGCTCGCCGGATACCCGCTGTGGCGGATCGTGCTCAGATTCACGGGCACGTCGGAAGATGCGCCGGTGATCCCGTCTGATATGGACGCAGTGGGGAGTGTTGTGGACGAGTTCGTCGTGGTTCACCCTCGATGCGGACAAGCGCAGATGCCGGAGGATCTCCGCAGGATGGACGTGTTCCCGCCTGAGTGCACCGCGGAGGGGGAGTTGATGCCGTTCTGGCCGAGATGGGAGTACAGTAGGCTGTAGCGACTGACCTGAATTGGCCGTGTGGCCCGTATATACATATGTCTCGACGATTCTGTCAGACGAAGGAGACGTCCCGGTTTTGATCCGAACCTCCGGCGCCAAACGGCCATCGCCGTTATCCAACCCAGCCTGATCTCAGTAGCACATCTTCCTATCTTCCTTTGCATTGCAGACATGACCGTGACGAAGCAACAATTCGCGACAGTCATTGTTGACTTGAAGCAGCTGGCTAGTCAACTGGACTATGTCTTAGAAAGCGATGAAATCTCAGTGACTCTGTAAGAGCCTGATCTTCCACAATTGGTTGTGGCATCGCTAACTCATGTTTACCCAGATCCGACAGCATAGATGAAGTGAGCCGTTGTGTGCAGTCGAGTCGGAATCCGGAGCGCATCTCTGACGTCAACTATCATCTATCGCAGTTAGTGGTTCTTGACACACTGCTGACGATGATTTGGTCGCGTCTCCGGACCATCATCAATGCCCTGAAGCCGATTCATCGCCTTCCAAGAGAGACTCTTGCCGATGTCTTCTCCCTGGTGCCGGACCGGTATCTGCCCAAAAAGGACAGCACCCTCGCCCCTATATGGGGCCCCTTGGGCATCGGGCCTGCCCAGCACCTCGCCCCGTTGACAGCAGTCTGCAAGCGGTGGCGAGACATCCTACTTGAGGAGCAGCGACTCTGGTCAGATGTGGAGGACAATGGTGGGGAACAGTTGCCGAAGTATGTGCACTATCTCGATCGGAACTCGACTGGGCCTCTCTACGTCTCCCTTCCCAACGGAAGACTGCACCCCAGTACGCAACTAATTTTGCGACAATCTGGTCATCGGATTCGGGAACTCCGAATAATCTGTGATACGGCTGCCGATGGAGAAGACGTCGCCATTCGCGGAGCTCTTTCGTTCTCTGCGGATCAGCTGCAAGTATGTAGACTTGAACGAGTCGGCTTCAGAGGAATGCCCGCGATCCCACTCTTTGACGGCCATGCGCCTCAACTCCGCGCGCTGCAAATGAATTACTGCACATCCATCCCCTCCCACGGCTTCCCTTCGCTCACACACTTGGTCCTCGATGTACCATCAGGTAGCCATACCTCGATCGTCACCACCCTTATAGTCAATTTCCTTCGTGACTGTTCATCCCTGCAAGTCGTTCGTATTTACGCTTCCATGCTGCTAGAAGACGCACCCACAATCGGCCGCAGTACAGCCAGGGACGTCCATCTTCCTCGGCTTCGCAAGTTGTCGTTGAGTGGAGACGCAAACGACTTCAAGATTGAGATTTGCTCGAGGCTGGTGTTCCCTCCCCAATGTTTCGTCTCCGCACTACAATACGAGATCCCTGAGGGGCATGGGGTCTTCCATCTAGCAGATGCCCTCGCCGGCTCCACAACGAGCGACTATACCTCTATGCAAGTGACCATAGCCCTCTCTCCCCTTCAACGGCTCTACTTTCATATCAACCTGTTCGACTCCACACGTTCAGCTGGCATCCATCTGGTCGTAAACGACAACGCCAGGTGGTTCGCCGACCACACCGCACCTCTTCTTCCACGTCTCCTCATCGACGGGTCGCTGCTCAGCTCCCGACTATTCAACAGCGTTCGCACTCTGGAGATCGGCGGATGTAAGATATGTGGGCCCGGGGTCGGCTGCAACCCGATCTCTGTCATCCTCCACGCGCTCCCGATGATCGACACCCTCTTCATCAAGACACCGATTGGGAATCAAGATCTGGTCGAAGAACTTCGTGTCCTCCTACCTTCATCACGGGACGCACCCGCCGTATACCCGCTCCTCACCACCCTAGCCATCGAGATGCCCGCCGTCATCGACCTCGGGTTAATCATCATCCTCGCCGTTGCGCGTCGGCTCGCCGGACACCCGCTGTCGCGGATCGTGCTGAAGCTGACCACGTCCGATGATCTGTCAGTATTGCCGGATGAGATCCGGGGCGCAATGGAGGGTGTTGTAGACGAGGTCGTCGTGGTGCATCCCTTGGAAGGCGGACACCCTGAGACACCGGAGGAGCTCCGGTGGATGGACACAACGCTCCCGCCGGGGTGCACCGCTCAAGGGGAGCTGCCGGACCGCTGGTGGCAGAGTTGGGACTATGTCGGTTTACCTCACTATTCATTGCCAGTATGATGATACAGACGGATATTGTATCATATCGTAGATGGTAACGGTGGCGTAAGATCTAGGGATACGGCGGCGGGATCCGACAAAGTGTCAGTTGACTAGAAGGCCCATCATGTCCTGCATCGAGATCACAGTGATACCATACTGAATGAGCACACGTACGTACGAATGACGTTGTGACAGCGACAGACTTCAGGCAGGTACCTGTGAGTATGGCGGCGGGAGAATAGAACATGCCGACTCGTCGCTCCCCGCGTCATCCGTGTCTTCCCCATTCTCCTGACTCGGTGCAATCCCCACCTCGGACCCTGGCCGGCCCCCAGCAAGACGCACCCCTCCATCGGCTGCGTACATCTGGTTGCCACCCATGCCCGCACGCGGGACGCTACCATGTGCGTTCCATGAGGACTTGTCCGTGACAAAGCTCGCATCAGGTGATGCTGGCCTCGCGAGCAGTCTCGCTGCAGGAGGCGTGGTCTGGTCTGAGTTTGTAGGATCGATGCCGAGAGTTTCATGCTCGTTCTCTACAGCATACAACAAAGGATGGTGAGACACGATGCTTGTCAAGCATGGTTGCAGAGACTTACCTGCGCCGCTCTCCACTCGGAGCATAGCCTGTGTCGTGTTCTCCCGACGCCGTCGCAGGAAGCGGAGAACAAGGATGGTGCCGATGATGGCTATGAGAATGGAAGCAGCTGCTGTTATGCCGACAATAGCACCCATGCTGAGTGATTGACGAGGGCTCGAAGGGCTCGCAATGGTGATCGACGAAAGTGAGGGGCTACTCGAGCTGGTGGGGTCAGGATCAAGAGTTGAAGGGGTATGGGTGATGACAACGACGTCAATGTCCGTTTGCGTCGTCACTACGGCTGGAGCTGCCGGCGGTATGAAGGACTCATAAACAGTGGTGGTGTATTGTGAAGCTGGTCTCTCGATGTCAGGCTGTGTCTGTGGAAAGGACTGGTTCGGATGGGGCGTGACGCTTGAAAGAAAGTGGGTGGATAGGGAAGAGCTGAGGGTAGGGGACGTTGAGGAGCTCAGGCTGTCGGTGATTTGAGCTTGAGATGCTGAGGAGTGGGAAGGTAGAGGGGAAGATGACGGGTGATGGTCGTTACCCAGTCCAGGTATGCCTAGCATGCATAGTATACGGGCAACGAAACCGCTGCACTCATCGCGATTGGGCTGCCTTGGCCAGTTCTGATGAACGTACTGTCCTCCTATAGTAGTATCAGTAAGTTGCAGGCTCAGTAGTAGTGATATTGCTTGCCTCGAGTTGGAGGTTTGCTTCTGGACCGTGTGCTAGAGCCATCACCGTCTGTGGAGAAGTCCTTCATTGCCTGCCTATACGTCGGCGAGTTACCCACGAGGCCTGTTATGGAGCAAAAATTGAGAGGCGTAAGATCAGACCAAGGGGGTATGTAGACCGGTGAGGAACGGGAAGCGAGTGAACGAGGTGAATAGGAGAGTTGAGGACTACGGAGGGTTTTAGACGACACGGGCCCGGGGGTTGCGGGTGCAACGGTAGTAGACCACCCAAGCATCGCAGAGATAATCACATCTGTCCATTTTTATTCCGACAACATGCCCGCCTCGAAGCATGACGAAGTCGCTATGCACGTGAGACCGCAAACAGAGTAATGCTGCAGTGTCTGTAGGATACATTCCCTTCACTGCGGCCGCAATGTATCAGCGAGGCTAAGGAGGATACTAGTAGCTCATCCTACCAAAGCACTCGATGCGAGAGAGTACCAATGGTCGGCACCATGCAAGTCTGTGTGCGTGCCAGCCGATCATTATAATATCTACCATCTCCGGCCTGTGCTTCCCGTTGATTGGCAAGCACACGGCATGACGCCGCCCTGTGCTTGGACAGTTGGACTCCCTTGCGAAGGGCCGCGCAGGGTGACTGGCGTCGGAGGTGTCGGAGGCGGCGGCGGCGGCGGCAGCAACAGCGGCGATGACTGTATGTATGGAGGGTTCAGGCTTCTCGGACGACCAGCTCGGACAAGTATGAAACGTGGCAGATCCGAGTGCTTGCTCAGTGCTGCTCGTCGATCGTGCTCCCAAGGGGCGATTTGTGACAAGCAAGTAGTCCACGCGTCTTGAACAGTTGAGCCTAGACCTCCAAGTTTCATGCGTCCACGTTCACGAGTGACGGTCGAACAAGGGCGGCGCGGGCGAGAGCCACCCCAGGCAGGGGCTAGGACCACCCGTCAGGTGGGTTCCTTGGCCATGGGAAACATGCCTGAGAGGTGGTCTACCTGCGAGAGTCCTCTCCCCCAAGATCCGCAATTAGTATAGGCATGTTCAGGTAGCCTACGATGAAGGTCCCGCCTGCCGACGAGAGATGTACCTATGCAGGCATCCCGGAGAGGTCCTCCCGCGCGTTCACGATGGACGCTGCATCGTAGGTACCCATAGACAGTCATGCACACGTCTTCTAGCACTCTCTCTAGTACCTACCCATAGAGGTCATGCACACGTCTTCCAGCACTCTCTCTAGTACCTACCCATAGAGGTCATGCACACGTCTTTTGGCACCCTCCCAGGGATGTCTAGCGTGAATGTCTCTGAGGAGCTCCTCATGTCCTAGTATGTTAGGTCCCTATGACATCTGTTGTTTTGATATTGGTTCCTCAAGACATATATCACGACGGAGGATCATTGGAACACGGAATGACACGATAGCGTACCCTCAGCACTGACACTGTCTGGTGAGTCGTGTGTCAGTAATGAATTGCTACCTTGAATGCGCTCTAGTCAGGGCCTCAATCCATGTTCCGAGACAGATGTGTACTGTGTACTTGAAGCATGACATACATTAATCGAATGCGCAGATATCTGCGTAGGAATCGCTGCTAGTAGTACAGGAATATGGGATGGCGAAGCGCAAGATCATTTCGGGACACGACCAAGTCAGGTGAGAAGAACGAACGAAGAGTACAGATACCGCGGGTACAGCAATGAGGAAGAGCGTCCATGATATGATACGATATACGAGTCGGCGAGGGAAAAAGCGGCCACTATCCGTTTGTAAGAAGTTCAAGACGTACCGCAGGTGGGGCGCTCCGGAGCCCGGAGCCCCGACTTCTCAACGATTCTCCGGCGGCGGCTCATTTTGCGTCGCAGGCCCTTGTCCCTGTTGCTGTTGGCCGAACTGCTGATACGGGTGCATATGCGGTTGCTGGTGGAAGGTCGGCGGCATGTGTTGCGCGGTGTAAGGAGGCATCCCGCCGGACATATGGTAAGGGGGGTATGCTCCTGGCGGGTTACCGTATGGCGGCGCGGGCGGGTAGAAGGGTGCACCGTGCGGGGGATACCCGTATGCGCTCGGATAATGACCATACGGCGGAGGGTCGTACATCCCGTAGGGCGCTCCTCTCCTCGCGTCGGGCTGGCGTTGGGGCTGGCGGTGTGCTTGCGCGAAGTCCGCAGATCCCTGCGGGACGCCCTGCGGACCCCGCCATGGGACATCTCCGCGGCTCTGCTCATGGACATGCTTGCGAGCGTCGTGGCGTGCCTCCTGTTTGCCCTCCTCGCGGACCTCCTCATGGGCCTCCTCGCGGACCTCCTCACGGACCTCCTCGCGAATCTCCTTCGGAGCGTACCTGCGGACCTCTTCACGGACCTCCTCGCGGGCCTCCTTTGGAGCGTACTTGCGGACCTCCTCGCGGACTTCCTCGCGGACCTCCTCGCGGACCTCCTCGCGGACCTCCTTTGGAGCGTACTTGCGGACCCTCTCGCGGACCTCCCTCGGAGTGTGCTCGCGGACCTCTGCGCGGCGCTGCGTGGAGCGTTCCTGGTCGACCTCCATAGGTACGTCTTCCCGGACCCTCTCCCGAGGCGGAGGTGGGCCGTCCTTGCCGCCCTTCGCAGGTACGTAGTCGCCGCCCTCCGCACGTTCGCCTCCATCGACCACCATGCGTTCATCCTCGCGATCGTACTCGACGACGTCCGGTGCTGCGTCCGGGCGAACCGCTCGAGGAGCGTCCTCTGGAGGATCCTGCTGGAGCTTCGTGTGCGGTTGTAGATGTTTACGAGGCTATGTCGGATGAGTGAGGAGACGGTAATGACTGAGTTCGTGCCCATACCTTGGAAACCGCAGCGGCGTGGGCTTGGTTGTCGCGGACGCGGAGCTGCGTGCTCTCCGCCTCGTTCAGTCGGCGCCGTTTTGACGGAGGTTGACTCCCAGAACCTTCAGCCTTGAGACGAGGTTCAGGATCAGTGAGGGAGTGAACGGAATGCTAGAGCTTACCTGTGTGTCGCGATCCTGACGAGCGGACTCGTCCCGAGGTTTCTTCGTCGATGCTGCACTCGTCCTCGACGTCTTGCCCTCCCTTGACTTAGTCGCGGCGATGATATCGCCGACGTCGGGCAGATCGGGATCGGAGTCGACCAGCGCGGCCGCCCTGCGCTTGATAGCTGTCGGGTTACCGGCTTTCTTCTTCCTGGGATTCATGGGCGAAGGACTTCCTGCGGAGGCGTCCTGGTATTCGTCCGACTCGTCCGAGGGCAACAGAACCGGGTCCTCACCGCGCGCATTGGGAGCAGCGACCTCCCTCCGAGGCGTATCGTGGATGTGAACTGGCACAGGGCGGAATCGAACGGGAGCTCTCGTCTGCTGAGGAAGTTTCGAAGGACCGGGCGTTGGCGGGGATACTGCTCGCGCGACCTCACCGCTTCGTCCGGAGGGAGTGGGGCGGATAGTGCGGGAGGCGGGGTGGGTCGTGCGGGCGGCGGATTCCTCGTTGCCCTTGTTGTCGCCCTCATCCGCGTTGTCCTCCCCGTCTCCGTCGTTCTCGCTGTCGTAATCCGACTCCGACTCCGACTCCGTGTGCTTGCGGGCCTTCTTCGGCGCAGCCTTGCGAGTCTTCTTTGCCGGAGCAGCCGATGACTCGTCGTCGGTAGCCTCGGAAGGGATACCGGCGTGGTCGATTCGGCCGTTAGCAAATTGTCGCACTCCACAGGGATCTCTGGCTCCGCCAGGTGGTGGGGCGCCATACACGACGGGATGCAACGACTTTGTGAGATCTAGAATGCAATCAGCGCGAGGGTCGGGCATAGAGCGGTGCTCGATGAGTACTTACCGGATTTTGGCCCTTGGTGGAGCACGAATCGCAGTGGGTGAGGGTTCTCTCGGTCACAAATGGCGTTGACTATTGCGGTCAGCGCCGCTCCGCCTAGCCCCTGGAAACCCTTCGACTTTTTCTTCGTGGGCACCTTGGCGTTGGGATCGGGTAGTGTGACGGGATAAGGAAGGCCGTGGAGCTGGATCCCCAGACTTGCGAGGACTGTTGTCAGCTGCTTGCAGGGGAAATTCGAGGAGTCCCACAGCGGCTTAGCGCAGTCTCCAAGCATTTCTGGTCAAGGCCGGGCTGTGAGCGGGTAGGACAGAAGACCAAAGTAGTACTCACTAGCCAATAGACGCAGATGGTTGATGATGAACTTTGACCTGCCGGCCGCGGTCGGAGGGTCGATGTCTTCGGGAAGGACGTACTTCGCGACGATTTCGGTGGCCGGCAGTGAGGTCTTTGATGCTCCTACAGGAGCCTTTTCGACCGCCGGAGCGCGACTAGGAGGGGCTGGCTTGCCTAGCTTCGCCGCGGTGACGCGCGCATATCTCTCGTCCGCGACCTCGGTATTGTCCTCGTACAGCATATCGCCGAGTTCCCGATCAACGTTATCGCTACCGGGCAACGGTCGAAGAGTCAGGCTGGTCCTACGTTAGGCTTGGTAGCAGTACTCACTAGACGTGTGTTTTGAATCCTGCGAGCACGGCGCTGTCCTGGATCCGCAGGCGCGTAGGGAAGAACTACGTAGTATCTTATCAGATCCCGAAGGCGATGTCAGATATCGAGAAACGTACGTCTGTTGCGTTCGGAGTTGTGAACACCTTCGCAAGTCCGGTGTCAGAGTTGACGATGTTGCCGGCCACGATCAGGGCGGCGCTGAAGCTGTTCAAGACCTCAGCTTCTTCGAGCTATGAGGTCACAGTCAGCCATGCAGATCACTAAGATACAGAGTACGGCGCGCTCACAATCCGTGTGACCTTCCGAAACACAGCAGCGAATTCCTTCTTGCGGCTGCCAACGGTTACCACGCTGGTATTGTGGAGGTCTTCGTGCAGGCGAAACTTCTCCAAAATCTTCTTCGCGTCCTTGCCGTAGGCTCCCTTGAACTCCTTGTAGCAGGCGCTACGCAGTTGCAGGTCGGTCTGCCAAGCTGTCGCGGATGAGGCTTGTCAGTCTCGTGTAAGCCACTCGCGACCGAGACTCACTGTCGCGCGCGTCTGTCCCATGAGTTGTCAGCATAAAAGGTGCAAGGGCAACAGAAGCACGACACGTACCCTCCGACAGTCTCCCAATTTCCGACAAAGCATTCTGCTTGTAGAACCGGAGATAGAGGTTCCACATGTTGTTCAACAGATGCTTGCGCGAACGTGCGGCCGACCACTGATCAAATACTTGGCCGACGGCAAGATTTGTGGCGGCAGCGACCTTCTTGGCGATATTGATGACCTCCTGGAAGCCCTCCTGGAGCAGGCGACGATTCTCGTTGGAGACTCGCCCAGGTGCTCTCGGGCCCTCATCGACCCATTCGTCGTCGGTGATATCGAAGATGTTGTCGTCGTCTCCGAAGATGTCGCTGAAGGGGTCATAGTCGTCCTCCACGTCGATGTTTCCAGCTGTGTCCTGCAAAAAAGCTATGTCAGGAGGAAACACGGTGCTTGGTTTGACAGACGGACGTACGCGGCCTTTGCCCTTGTCAGCGGTTGGAATTGACGTGCCCGCGCCCGGCGCACTGTAGGAGAGTGTCTCCGATGACCTCGCCGACGTTCCAGCAGCGGGGACGGGATTACCGGAGGGTGACGAGGGAACGTCCTGGGGTACGCCTGCCCATGGCTCCTGAACGTCAACCGGTGAGTTAACCCCTGGGTCTGCAAGGGGGTATGCGGAAGGACTTACGATCGGGTCTGCGGGAGGGTCTGCGGGAGGGTGCGCGGGAGGGTGCGCGGGAGGGTGTGCGGGAAGGTGCGCGGGAAGGTGCGCGGGAGGGTGCGCGGGAGGGTGCGCGGGAGGGCGGTCCGGAAGGTACGTCGGCGGTTGCGGCGGAGGGCGCGGCGGAGGGTGCTCGAGGGTACCCTCGGGAGGGTACACACGAGGTTGCGGCAGAGGGTTCGCGGGAGGGTGCACTGGAGGGTGCGCGTGAGGGTGCGCGGGAGGGTGCGCGGGAGGGTGCTCGGGAGGGCGGTCCGGAAGGTACGTCGGCGGTTGCGGCGGAGGGCGCGGCGGAGGGTGCTCGAGGGTACCCTCGGGAGGGTACACACGAGGTTGCGGCAGAGGGTTCGCGGGAGGGTGCACGGGAGTGTGCGCGGGAGGGTGCGCGGGAGGGTGCGCGGGAGGGTGCTCGGGAGGGTGCTCGGGAGGGTGCGCGGGAGGGTGCGCGGGAGGGTGCGCGGGAGGGTGCGCGGGAGGGTGCGCGGGAGGGTGCGCGGGAGGGTGCGCGGGAGGGTGCGCGGGAGGGTGCTCGGGAGGGGCCTCAACCAGAGGGACCGCACCATCGACTCGGTAGATCGGGTGATTGTTGTACCCACCATGCAGGAGATCGAAGCCCTGGTGGCGAGGGTCGACTTGAGGTTGGAAGGCGGCCCCGCTCCCGCCAGCAGCCAAGGCGAAGTCGTTGGAGAACTGATACGGGTCGTAGTTGAATGCGCCGGTGATGTTGGGCTGTGTTTGGGCAAAGTTGCGTGATCCTTGAGGTCCCGCAAGATCTGGATGGGGAATGACATGAGTATAGCGTTTGAATTATAAGTTCGCCCAACCCTCACCTTGCTGCCAATAAGGCAAGTTGAAACCCATCTCCTGATCGACGTCCATGGTTCCCCATCGAGGAGCTCGGGCCACGCGTTGAACCTCGCGATCCAACATCTCCGCGCCGTGCGCTCCGAAGTCTGCATGATAGGTGTTGGGAAGCGGCTGGAGGCGGTGGTTCAGAGGAGCGTTGCTGTGATACTGATTCCCGGCGAGTAGAACGTTGGGCGGCTCGGCAGGGGCGGTCGGGGGACTTGCGGGAGCAGACAACGCACGCCCGCTGTCGCTGTCAACAGGAAGGTCGGAGGTGGGCTGGCGAGCGGGAGGTGGGTTGTCGGAGACCTGCTGAGGCACGTCGTGGTGAGCATGCCCGCCGATGACCGCCTGGTGATGGTCGGCGAAGACGTCGTGGCCATGCGCGGTGTCGGCTGAACTTGCGCGGACCTCCCGAGGGACCTCCCCAGCGCTCAGTCCCGAGCGCTTCGCGAGGTCTTCGAGTACGTTCTGTCGCACTTGCTGTGGGGGGAGGTGGCTGCGGTCTACAAGGGGGTCGACGGAGGCGTTACGTTCGACACTCCCAACACCCTCCGGAGGCGCGTCGGAGGAGATGTCGCGGCGGGGGACTGCCCTTCCCTTGCCCTTGTCAAGTCGAGGGGCGTGAGCAGACACGTCCTCTCGTTCTGCGAAAGTGGAAGGAGCCTGCGCGGGAACGCTCGCAGGAACGTCTGCGGGGACGGCGGGAGGCTCACGCCCATGTATCTCCACTCCGGACTCCGTGTGGACTGCTGAGGTCACCTCCCGAGACGCAGCGCCTGCTGCGCCGACATTCACGAGTACCTGCTTCGGTACCTCTACCGGCACGCCCGCAGGAGGGTCGTAGACGATCCCACCAGGCCCCGAGCTAGCAAGACTAGATCCTATACCCTGAGCATGGTACCGGCGCGGAGCGAATGGCTCGGATTGTATGTCAGTATGCTGACCATTGCCGACATAGATCGCCGACACAACCTCTGCAGCTCCGACCTCCCAAGCCTTCGTCCCCTTACCATCTCCCGAAGACGCCCTATTGGCAGGCAAAGCCCCGCTCGCATCCTGAGGGGTGCTCTTCGCTGGATTCGGCCACAGTCAGAGACGGAGGAAGAGGTATCTATGAGACGGATACTCACAAATATCTCCGCTCGAAGTATTCTTCCGGCGGACTCTTGCAGGCTCTGCGCTGGCCGAAGTTCCTGATACGAAGCAGCATGAGATGGGTAAGTGAACAGATGGACAGTTTGACTTACCCATCTCATGCTGCTTCGCTTCAGCCTTCGTACGTGAGCGGGTTGCGCGCGAGTGCATGAAGTCTTTGCCAGTCGCTGCGTGTGCTTTGGTGCTTTTTGGTTTCTTGGCCGCCGTTGCGCCCGTAGTGATAGCTGGCGCGTCCGCGATGGGAACCGCAGATGTCGGCAAAGCGGGTGTAGGAACGGGGGCGGGTGCGTCGGAGGTTGGGGTGTCGGAGGTTGAGGTCAAAGCGTCGGGAGCGAGAGGAGGGGGGCTAAGGGCTGAACCGGACGATGTCGACAGCGGCGTAGTCGCATCCTGCGCACTTGTCGAAGCGCCGACGACGGAGGTGGACGTGTCGGAGATGGTCGTCGACGCGTTTTGGGCGTCATGGGACGCGTTCGACACGGTCGTCAACGCGTTCGGGGCCTTGCGGAACGTGTCGTCGACCGTCGTCGACGCGTTCTGGGTGTTTTGCGACGCGTCGGAGATCGAGCTCAACGCGCTCAGGGGGTCGTGGGATGCATCGGAGGCGGTCGTCGACCTGCTCGAGGCGTCGGGGGACGCGTCGGATGCGCCGCTGGACTGTTTCTTCCCGGCTAAGAGATGAAAATGAGTACATCACTGCCTGCCAGCCCTGACCAGGGAATATTTGCGTACCTCTCGCTCTAGGAAGCGTCTCGGGTTTGCTAGACGGTGGCGGCTTCGCCATCGTCCGTATGCGCGTCGATTTGCGGGTCGGTGGGGGAGGGCATTCGACCGGTAGGACGTGTCGCAACGCTCTCGGGGTGGGCGTACCCGATCCCTCGCGTACCGACGCGTCCAACGGCGCGTCGATGGACGCGTCCATCGGCGCGTTTTGGGCCTTCTCGGGCGGCGGCTGGTACCAATCAGCTTCAGCACTTCTGAAAGAATGGCTGCAACGGTACCTTGGACATGTGAGATCGCCAGAGTTCGTGGTGGGTGTGGCTGCAGTGGGGCTGATAGCGGTGGTGGTAATGGTGGAGGAGGAGGAGGAGGAGGAAGAGGAGCAAGGGCAGGTATCAGCCGTGCGTTGCCACCGGCACGGTGCCCAAGGCTCGGAAGCTGTCGCGATGGCAGCTTTTTGGCCTGCGGCGTGGTGAGCGACGTTCGCGACGACCTCCTGGGCAAATGCTACGTCAAATACAGCAAAGGGAGCTCTGCAGAGACCTCCCCTAGCCCAAACATAGTAAGTACACGGCGCAGGCACATGGCGATGCCGTTGTTTGCATGATGCTCCCCCATGCCTGGCTGAAATGATCGCCCTTCAGTACTTCATAACCGCTGCGGTACAAGATACATACATTCACGAACAGTGGTGTCTAAGAACCATTCCCGTACTCTACATCTTCGACATGCTCGTGCCAGACGTACTGAAAAAGCTCACCGCGCGCACCGATGATTGCGTTGTAATTCTCCCAATATGGCGATCGGGATGTAACGAGAGACTCGGGCTCGACGCCGAGCATCTGATCAGCGCGGCGCAATGAGACCAACTCATCGCTGATTTGGCAGAGTCGGCTCCTTGTTTTCTCGTGTTCCCATTCAAGCCGCGCCCGCGTATCATCCTCTCCGACGCCGGCGTGCGCACTGCTGGTTGAGCACGTAGATGAGGGATGGGGAATGGGGCTCGGAGATAACATGCCGTAGGGACTGGTGTAGATGTTCGGGAAATGGACGGTCGTTTCGTGCATGGTCGACGCCTGCACCGGGGGCAATGGGGCTTCTCCATCGGAGCGCTCGGGCGTCTCGCCGATGGGTTCTGTTTCGTCGGAGTCGAAAATGTCCGTCTCACCCACCGGACCAATGGGAGAAGAGAAGGAATCGTCGCGGTCATCCTCTCCTATTGGACCAATGGGAGGGCGGTCAGCAATCGTCCGGGAGAAGAGCGGAGAAGTCAGCAAATTCGCACTCACCTATTGGCCCGCCCGGAGACTCCAACCGACCTACGTTCGCTACGTGGCCGCCGCCCCCGACAGCATCTTCCGGCCGGTCAACGACGGTGTGATTGTCGTCGGGGCTCTCGTCGTCGGAGCTGTGGAACTCTCCAATGGGCTCTACGTCCGATGAATTGGCGTGCGGTGCCGTGCCAGGCCCGCCGATGACGACTGCACTCTCGACCTCCGCGCCCGCCCCCGGCGCCGGGAGATGAACGGCTTGCTGAATGGGTGCGAAGAGCTCCAACCCGCTAGCGCCGGCTGCAGGAGCGTCAACCATGGAAGCCGTACTGAGTGGCTCGGGAGCTTGTGCTGACTCTGGAGGGGAGGATGAGCGTGCCTCTCCTATAGGCATCCCCGGAGAGAGTGGCCCTGGAGTTGGCGAGCGGATGCGTAGTCGACGAGCTGCACTCCGTTCTACATTCTACGCATTAGCTTCTGATATGCATCCGACGGGTGATACCTTACCATCTTCGGAGGATGGCGACGTGTCCCTGGGGTGCTTTCCAACCATGAACGGGCCTGCACATAACATTAGCAGCAACTAAACTCAGAGGTTGGTGTGTGAGTACCTTGCAACCTGGGGAGACGGTAGATGACCGGAACCTCTTCGCGCGATGCGGAGTCTTGTACCCGAGCCCACGTGGGATGGGCGCTTGTAATGCCACCGCATGTCATGTGTCGGCTCCTTGGTCGTGCCCATCTCTGTCCTGCTTTCTTATGATGTCTCAACCTGATTCCGCATCCAACTCTGCTAAGCGACTGCCACCAACTCCTGAGGCTATCGAAGAGGCTGAAGAGTACTGTAGTCAACTCTACTATGCCTGGAAGGAGCGACCGCCGACAGACTCTGCGTCCCGTCGGAGTTGGGACCTCCACTTTGCGAAGACCTGCAAAGATCTCGGGAAGGTTCTCAAGCAATATAAATTCAAGACGCTCCCGCCCTTCGTCATCGGTTGCATCTGGGAGTTTAACAACTCCTTCTACGCCCGCAGAGCTTTTGTGGACGCGGAAGCCATACGGGACGCCAACGATAGCAGCCATCCGGCCCTCAATCCCGCATCTGCTCGCTATATACGCTATCAGCCCGCGACAGAAGGCGAGGTTGTTATACGGGGGCGCGCCGAGATGCGTAACACATGGTGGGAGGTAGATGGTGCGTATGTGGACCATCATCGTCTGCAACATTGAGCTACACCTCTGTCACCCAAGCACTCACCTGTAACATTAGCCTCCACTGTCAACGAGACCTTCGACGCCCGTGCTTCAGCGAGCACAGTCATCCCCGACGTGGCAACCTCCGCCGACTCGGAGCAAAATCCCTGTCCTCCCCCTGCTAATCCAACCGGGTCCCCGTCACAGCCATCCCTCCTCGAGGTCTCTCGCCCGCGCCTGCTCTCACCGCGCCCGCTCTCACCGCTCTCGCCGCGCCCGCTCTCACCGCTCTCGCCGCGCCCGCTCTCGCCGCGCCCACTCTCGCCGCGCCGTAGGGAGCGCTCTCAGACGCTATCGCAACGCGCGATGTCCGCTGAACCTCGCTCTCAGCCTCAGGGCAAGCGCAAGGCCTCTCAGTCCCCTCCGCAGGAAGACGATACTGAGCGCTCAGCGAGGACCGGCCCGGGGAACACATCCGAAGTGAATGAAGCCGAATCAGTCCCCGAAATGTTGTCCTTCGTAAGTTCACACCAACTTTGCGCATTTTATCCCTTGCTCAGCATCGGGCAGCCGTTGGGATGTGGGTGTGAAGGATGCAGAAAGATTGGGGCAACTTGCGAGGTGGATACGTTTGCTGGGACAGTATGTAAGCAGTGCCGGAAGATCAAGGTGAAATGCAGCTTTATGCAAGTCACCTCAAAGCCCCTGCGATGCTACCTGGTCTGGCGGTTCTGGAGGGCGTCCCATGAGAACAATGAGAACCCGGATCCCAACTTCATACCTCCAGAATACTCGTCAGACTCAGCGTCGCCACCAGACTGGTGGCTAGCGCGGACGCCCTCTCGTCGGGACCGCAAGCGCGCACGGACTTCTGAGCCCGTCGGGAGACCTGCGCCGCCACCGTCACGGGGTCGTTCCCGCCCTAGATCCGCACCTTCCGCTCCCAGTGAAAAAAACATCGAGCGTCCATCGCTACTGGAAACGACCGCGGGCTCGCCTCAGGGGCCCCTTCCTCCTCGTCTCCCTCCTCGTCCATCTCCGGCACCCTCATCCGCCGCCTGCGGCCAACCAATTCCCACTCCCGAGCCAGCATGGACTCGTTCGCCTGCTGTCGTCGTACCTCCACCGTCTGCCCGCAGGCTTCGCTCTCGGACAGCTGCCATCATCCCTCCGGGCGCCGAGGAGGCTCCGGGCAATGCTTCTGGACCTGATTCTCATCGGACTTCCCCTGCAACTCACTCACTCACGAAACCTGCTTCGGGAGTAATGCGCGCGGCCCGTTTGAACGGTGCGTGTTTCCGGATTCTTCAATTGACTTAGCTGATACAGCCACTGCATAGGTTCATGGCGAGATCTACCAACTCTGGCTCGGGCTCCGGCTCCCACCCCTGAACCCGAGGCTGAACGCCCTAACTCCCCACCGACTCGGTCCTATCTTCCCGAGTCCTGGCGGCCTAGCGCTAGCATCTCCGACCCCGAACGACTTGCTATTTCCAGTAGCACGAGCGCGCGACCCCGGACTCCCCCAGCCATCGCATTCCAGCCCGGTGTCAACACGATCCAGTTAGCCGAGGAAGCCCAAAGGCGGATTACCCAGATCCGGGACCTCCAATCCTCGCTTGCACGCGCGGCAGCCGAAGCTGAAGCGCTCGCGCAGGACAGTCGTTTGCGACGTCTCGCAGGACAGACGGAAGTCCGGCAGCCAGAGGCCGTGCCGGAGGCGCTTGAACTACTTGCGGCTCAGCAGACGCAACTAGCAGCCGACAATCGGCGAGGCGCGGAGGTGCTCGGTCGAGTGTCCCAAACTCTTGGATCCGTTTGCGCCCTGTTTGAACTTCTGCCGCCCATCCCGATGAACGATCGCGTGTTGTTGGAGATGCTGGACTTGGTCCATCAACTGCGCGAACTATACGGCACGATTCAAACGGCGTTTCAAACGAATCAAGAGAGTCTCCGGCCGGTGCAGGAGGAGCTACTGAGGGTTCGCGAAGAGCAGCAGTCTATCATCGACCGATTGGATCAGGTCCCCAACGACGTCTCTACAGCAGTTCACCCCCTTCTTCGACGCCTCTATGACCATGTCAATCAAACTCGCCCGAAAGCTTTACCAGACGCCATTCCACGTGGACAAGATTCTTCGCCCGCGCGCAACCCTGCTCCTCCCGCGTCTGAGCTCGTCTCATACCAGCCAGTGGCAGGACTATGGACAGAGGTCAACGCGCTCAGAGCACGCATCGAAACGCTGGAGGGTGCGCAGGGTTTGCAAATGCAAACTGACGACGGAGCTGCAGGATCCGTGCATGCGAGTGCTGACGGCGCGCCTGTAGAGGTCAACCCCAGTGCGCCAGACAGCGAGGACGACCTGCGGAGGATGGTAGTTGACCTTGGTAGACGTGTGACACGACTTGAGGGCGCCCAGGACAGTCGACTCGCTGTTCGTGAGTATCTGGAACAGCTTGGGCTGGACGGTGACCTATTGCGCCGTCTGGCATGCACGACGGCTGCTCAGTCTACCAAATACGCGTTTCCCGGTTGGTCATGGGGCTCTGGAGGTAGATAAAACCGCGCGAGTCAAGTAGTACCATGTATTTCGAGTTCGAATTTAGTCGCTCATGCTCGGCAGTCAGAATGATGCGTCCGCGTGCGACATCAAGGGTCGACGCTGAACGGAGACGGCATCAGAACCGGCCTCCTCACATTGCTTTGCTGGCATCCCCGACCCCGTTCCCCTCAGCTTACTCAACTTGGACTGCGTGCCTCTCCTCGCAAGACTATGGCGGCGCCAGTGTACGACATTACCATCGCCGAACGTCGTGCGACCACCGCGGCGTTCATTGTCTCAGCTTTTAAAGTCTACAAGGAAGAGATCGCTGTTGGCCACCCCGCAGGCGCTACCAACCCTCAGCTACCCAGCGCACCAGCTCATATCAGCCCTGTACTTCGTGAGGAATGCTACCATGTAGCAAGAGTCCTCGCTGAGGCAGCGAGCAACATTCGTGAGGAGCTCTCATGAGGTGGCGTCATCAACAATGCTGACTTTCCCTTTTACAGATACGCTAACCTGGGACGCCGCGCACTACGCCGCATCCCTCCAGAGATCCACAGTTGGAAACGTGGAATATGAGAATGCTTTGCTTCAACGGTTCCCGCCCCTCGGACCTATTGAAGCAGTCATAGACGACACTAAACCCTTACCGGTGATTCCCGACCCATGCGTTTTCTGCGACCGTGTCGGCCGACAGGTCTCCTGGAGTCTTCCGTCGATTATGCCTGAACGACACCAAGTAAGATGCTCAAATCGGCGGCCTGCTTTGAAGCTGACGCTTTCGTTAGACCATCGCTCTTGACGCAGTCCGTGCACTTCAAGCTCGTCTTACTTACGATCATGTTCAGCAAGAAGAGCCCACAAGCCGCAAATGGCGCACGGCCGACTACTATTTCAGCCAGGGCGGAACTCTCAAGCCAGGTCAAGTGTTTTTGGGACCTGCTTGGTTCGAACAGGGTCACCTTGTACGTTTCGCGTAGCGTTGGTTCCTCCGTCCCGCCGTTGATACTAGGGAGTATAGCCTCCAAAGTATCCGCCCATCGTGCTCTCAGCTACGAAGACCCCGGAGGCTTCGATCTGGATGACGGACATGCAGGAAACATGTCAGATTCTTGATGGTATCTTGGCTGTTACCCATCCGGCTTTATATGCGGCTGGACGGCGATTGATGCAGCGGCTCTATCAAGACGACGCCCGTGCGCGCGCCGTTGTGGAACAGTGGCCGTCGGTGTATCACGCGGTGCACATCATCGTCAACCGCGAGACGATTTACCATCGTGATGTCAACGGTCTTCCTGGATGGTACGATATGCTCCTGTCTGTCGGGGACTATGGAGAAGAGGCGGTCTTCTCCATGAGGTCTCTCGGCGTCTGCGTTCCCTACGACAGCGGGAGCATCGTCATGGTGTGCTCCCGGATTGTGCTACACGCCGTTCCCCCGGTTCCCAATACTAGAGTCTGTTTTGCGTGGCTTATGAGAGACATAGTTCTCGATTACCATAGTGTACATGGCGCTGAATGGTCCTACATAGGCTCTGAGCTCTTTGACGGTCCTGAGAACGATTCATTGTAACTACTATAGTCCATACAATTACTTTCCATGCTCCGGAACTTATGTATGCTATTTCCAGCATGCTTTGCCCTATGCTTACTCTGCTCCGGGCTCCCCAAGAGTGCTCCGGCTCCCTGGAGCCCTTCCAATGTTGACATTCCTTCAATCGAGCGCCCGCATCAGACGTCCGACGCGATTGAAACTCCTCGCCATATCCGCAAGACTGCGGAGCAACGGAGGACCATCTTATTTCAGAGTTTCATGCTTTCGGGTGTGCTGTACATGCCTCCGGAGGTACTCCCATTAGGCTGGGGCCGCGAAGACAAGACTATTCCTGACAGTCCCACTGGCTGTCGCCGGCGCTCCTGGACGGCGCTCCGAGAGATGCACTGCCAGCTGGGCTGGGCTTACTGGAACATCTACTCTGGCCGATATTGGCACTGCAATGGGACGGAGTGGAATCGGAAGCATAGCCGTAGTATAGTAGAACCAACCCGGGGGCAGAGAAGAATCCATGGAGCAAAGTGCACATGCAAAGTCGCTCGGTCTCGTCGGAGAGGCTGCCAGAGAGGCTGTCGGAGACAGCATCGTCCTCCACGCCTGTCTAGAGACATTGCATAGGCCTTTCGCAAGGGTATAAAAGCGTTTTATTAACACCTCGGCCCAGGCTTAAGCTCCCAACCTGGCGGCTGAGCATGGCTGTCCGTACTCGGAGGGGCTCCTGCCATCTTGACTGATTAGTGAAACGCTTTGCCACGAGGTTCCAGCACGCAATCTACGACCGCCATGTCCCGCACCAGATTACCAACGACGGTCGCCATGTCGCTCATCGGCTCCCCCGAGCAGGTCATCTTCGTGCAACATCCCTCTGAACCACTGCCGGCGGTTCTATGGTCGGCCCGGCTCGAGATCCTTCTCAGTGTCTGGCGTATCGCGCAGGCACTCAGGGCCCTCCCGGAGAGCCCTACGGATTTGGCATGGCGACGGTGGGGGCACGGTATTGGGAGGGAGCTGGTGCGCCGATACGTTCTACTCATTGCGGTCTGTCCACTCACGGTCCGTACACGATCGGCTCAATCATAGTGGGTGGCCATCTCAGCTACGGGCCTCGACAGCTGCGCAAGCGTCGCGTTGGGAGAGCCTCAGACCTCCCGATGCGGCGCCCTCGTTCTCCTGCTCAAGCACCTGGAGTGGCAGGCCAACAGGAGCCTGAAGTTTGACGCCCGGACGTTCGACGTCACGCCGTTCTTCGAGAAGATCGGCGACCTGGCGGACAGTCCGGACCTCGCGTCCATGGATCTCGTATGGAGCCACGCGAAGTGGTGGACCTGGTCAAACTATGGGCCAGACGAAGCCCTTCCCGTGTGGTGGATTGATCCTAGCGAGTTTGTGGTGCGTGGGCCATACTATCTCGTGTACATATCCCTTCTCTGAGACTCGGAGGGCGTTTGCAGCCTCATCCGATGCAATTGCATGCGTCGGCCGTCGAGGATATGCGGCATCGTAACGCTGCCATTAAGTCCGAGCTGACCAGGGTCAAAGAGGGGCACGAGTTTGCAGTAGAGCAGATGAACGCACGCGTCAGACAGCTTGAACGCGAGCTGTTCGCGTAAGCATCGTCGTTCTTGCCGGGGATGATTCAGGTGTAGAACTGTCCTACTAGATGTATCGTCTCTATCGAAATACAATCGCCTGCGTCCGTCTACTGCTAGTCCGAGTACAAGCCTAACAAAGAACACTATGAGAGTTAAACCGGTTCAGTCTTCATCAACAAAAGCGCCAGGAGACGAGAGCGGAACCGTGCAATCTCGGTCTCGGGGATTGAAACGCATTGGTATCCCCGGAGCAAGGCCGCTATGCATGCAAGAACCCAAATCCCGCAATCGTATCCGTTTGTTTGCAGTCGCTTCTTCTGAGACCCACGAAACATTGGTTTGAGAACGACGATGATTCAGGTCTCGGCACTCACCACTAGTCGATGCGCGGACCATTCACCGTTGAGATCTGGAACGGTTTTGTTCTGGCCCATGGCAATGCGGATAAGTCGGTGCACTAGAGACAACACGGTCTAGACCGGAATGAGCAACTTCAGCGACGGCTACAGGTAAATCCCGGCTCCCGCTTACTTGGACGTCGACCTCCCATGTGGATGCGTTGGCGAAGCTGTCGAACAGAGCTATTTGACGCTCCTTGAAGTACACCACCGCCAGCTCCCAGTGATGCGCCGCCGGCTGATGGATAGGAACGATCCAGACGTCGCTCTCCCAGTATCGCGTTCGGTGGTTGACGCGCCAGACTCCCTGATCGGAAGACTGCCCGTCGCGCTCCTGAGACATAGCAAAGCTGGAGAGGATTGTCGGGCGCCCTCCGTCGACGTTCTCCGTGCCCAGATACAGGGCGAGAAGCTGAGCGCATCCGTTGATACAATCGTCATTGAGCCACCCGCAAGGGTCTCGGATTCGGGCCACGTCTTCCGGCGCGAACTTGATGCTTTTACAGGCTGGATTGGGGTGCGCCAGCAGACGGGTCGCGTTTGGATCCGCCACGGTGGGCCGGGGAAGTTTGGGAATTGCGACGGAGCAGTCCATGTTCGCTCCATACTATGAAGACCGCACATCAGCATTGTCGCAGCTGGTCAGTGCATCACGCTCACCGGATCTGCGTCCTCGGCAAGCTGGAGGACCCGAACAATCATTGCGGGGTCGGTATGAGACTGAGAATGAGCGTCGGAAGTAGATGCCGGGTCCGGGCTGGGAAACCTGATTGGGTTCCGCGGGGAGCTCTGCAGAGAGGAGGAGGGCACTACGTCGGGGTTTGCGTTTGAACCGACGACGTCTACTTTCTCCGGGGATGCATCTTCCACAATTGGAAGCTCCGCTTCGGCGTGCAGTCCAGCCTCGGCCTCGGCGTCGCCCTCGTCCTCGCCCTCGTCCTCGTCAGCGTCGTCACCGACCAGTTGCGCGATGGTGTCTTGAGCAAGCACAGTATCCGGGTCGCCGTAGTAATCGTCTAGCTCCGGGTGGTCTTCACTATCATGACCAAAGGTGAGGTGCACCCATGTCAGCGGCTGGGCTTGAGAAGCTCCCAAAAGGCGCTCGGCGATGCGGACGGCCTCCTCGGTGTGCGACACGAAGCGTAGCTCCGATGCCAAAGGGGTCCGCCAGCGTGCCTGGAGCAACAGCAGCTCCGCTTTCCGCTGCTGTAGAAGGAATGCGATTGACGAATCTAGTCAAATTCAGCGGTTAGGTGGCACGCATGATCCGAGCAACATGGGGTATGACTCACGGGCAGAGGTGCGAAGGGCAAGCTCCACTGCTGCGAGTTCGTTGCCATACCAGCGACACAAGTTATCGGCTTCGTCGCCGAGTCGTCTCCGCTCCTCCAGACATCGGTCTTTAGACAGCATGGCGCGAATCCCGCGGCGCACGTCCAGGTCTTCCAGCCAGCGAGGTGTTGCAGAGGTCAGAGGGGTCACCCACACGTCTGTGAGAAGGCTGGGGTTGTTCCGGAGGGCTCCGAGTTCGACCGGGAGATGCTTTGGTAAGGGAATCTTCCAGCTCTTCTTGTGTTCGCGCTTCAAGGTATCGCAATACGTATTGAACTTCCGAATTGCGGTGAGCAGGGCCGGTGTGCGCTTCGCAATGGCCTTCCGGGTCTGCTGGTGTAGCTTGGTACCTACAATGGAAGTCGGAATGATTAGCTATAGTCACTCGCGGGAGCTTATACCTACCTAATGGTTGATCCCGTCCACCGGCGGCTCGGTCGAGCTTATCCCATTCAAAGAAGCTCCCGATAGCCCGCTTGCGGATGTTGATCTTCAAGTCGCGGGCCATGATGAGCGTCTGGACGAAGGGTAGTGAGAGTCCTTGGATCTCGGGAAATTCTTCCGGAACGTTCAACGAGGCGTAGAGCGCTTCGACTTGCTCAATCGTGCGCGCATGCGATTGTTGCAAGCTTCTGAGAAAATGGTGGGCCTGCGGATTCGTATTCTCGGTCCGAATGTGAGTCTGCATGGCAGCGACGAATTTTTTGATGTCGTCTAGCTCCGCTTGTAGGTTTAGGACGCTGTCAAGCTCCCTCCTCAAACGTGCAGGCGCATCTGATAGAGCGCGATTAGTGGACGCCATAGCTGAGGACAAGGAGCGCCTTACGGTTCCTCACGGAGAGTTGAGCGGCGCGCTGTAATTGCCACTGCTGTCGAAGTTCTGGCATTGGAATCTGGAGCTCCTTGAGTTCTTGATCCGCCTGAGCAGTGCGAGCTTCCACCCCGTTCTTCAGGCGAGACCGGAGCCAGTTGCCTAAGTCTTCTCGGGCAATTGCATTGACAGAGTCGGCGTGGCGGTCTAGATACCAGATCCTACGCGAACGCTGTATGCAATCCTGTTCAGCATGGGTGCGGAGTGACGACCGATAGTAAGTGCTCACTCCGGATGTTCTGGTTACGCCTATCAGCTTGCGGAACTTGGACCAGACCCTTTCGGTGCCCTCCCCTTCCGTAAGGCCAAGCCCTTCCCTGAGCCGGGGGTTGTAGACGAGTTGACAGGACCATTGGTGACCATAGGCGTGCATCACCGAAGTGGCAAATACAAGCCGCTCCACAATTGATTGAGGGAGAATGTCATACTGTGAATAGGTCATTCGTCTCGTCATATGGAGCTCACGGAGTGTACATACCAAGTGCAGACTGCGGTCGAGGACGCAGCCGATATCGTAGAACACGGCGACGGTCGCTTCGGGAGGGAGTAGTGACATAAGATGTTCCACCAAAGCAACGCCATACTTCTGCTGCTCGCCCGGAGTATCGACGTTGGCCAGGAAGAGCACGATGTCGTGGCGACACACCAGAGCCATTAGGCCCGTGTCATCAAACTTGACGCCGTGAGTCTTCGCTTTCTGCTCGTCCGCGGCTTCAAACGACTTCTCACATTCGTCCAAGGCGTTGTCTGGGACTTCGCTGGTATGCGGACGCGGCGGATTCTTCCGGGCCTGCTCAATACGAGCCCCGACGGTGTCCACGGCGTCCTTCGGGATGAAGTACTTGGGTTCGTGGAACCAGGGACTATCGCCGGCGGCAAGGTTGTGACGCTGACTGAAAGTTGCGTCGATTGCAACGTGAACATCGCCACCGTCCCTGTATCGCAAGACAATATCAGAAGAGCGGCCATATATGCGTCAATAACTCCACACAGCTCAGTAGATTTCTCCCAGTATACTGACCAGTAAACTGTGATAAACTGCCATGCTGTTGTCCCAATCATCTCTACTAAACATTTCATTTCATCATGCTAGCACACCAATTGCACCAGCATATCCCCAGCCTGTCACTTCAATTAAGCTGAAGTTTTACACATTCTGTTGTGCCAACTGAGACACCATTGTGACTGTGGTTATGCATAGCTTTCCCATCTATTCTGTACACCCATGCTGCCTCGACACAGACTTCGGCATCTTGATATGCTGAGTCATGGATCACATTTGCGATTTAGCTCCTCTATACAAGCATGACCAATATTGCCATATATGTTGGTCAAATAACTGGCCATATTGTCATGGATCTCTGCCAATCAGTGGCCAATATACACAAACAGCTTGAACAACTCAGTGTGTCAAGTTGCATGAACAGTTTGCAAGTGTACCGTGCATGTTGTTATTTCATTGATGATCTGGCTTATGATCTCCAATATTCTATTCAACCAGACTATAGATTGCACACTGTCACATTTACGTTTCACTGTTTCACCGTCTTGGTTACATTCTAGTGCAATCAAATGGTGATGGTGCAGATTTATAAATTTACTGATACATGCTCAGGTGATCCCTGGGTTTGTTTTAATATCTGAACATTATTGTTAGATGATTTCTGAACAGTGCTTTCATACTTGGAGTGTTGTGCCCCAGACATTGAACAGATATTGAGTAAGCCCATATTGGACACATGCCAAAGTGTAAGCATGGAGCTTAGCACGTGTTCGGAGCCACATAAGTATCCCGTGGCTGGTAAGAACTCAAGTTCCACCTGGGCGTGTAGTAGGGCAATGCATAGGAGCAAACAACTGTATTGATAGTACAATGGCAGAAAGATGCACAGAAGCACTGCACTGAGCAGAGGTCATCATTATAGGATGCTGATGTGGTTACTAGTCTATAGATCTGTTAGTGACTTGATTGACACATGTCCATGGGCACATTCTCAGTCAAATGGGCGTATGTGTTGGAGATGTAGAAAAATGAGTGACATGGTATACTGCCTATCTTGCACCCTTAGTCAACTCAGCAGATTGTGCATAGTGTCTCATATTAACAGATGGCACAGGTGAACATACCATAGCAATACATAGGGTCAATGACTTTATACTTCACATTTCTCTACAGACAACTATATTACTAGTCACAATCCATCACATCAGCACTATTACTGCCCTTACTCTCTTTCTCTTCAGCCATTGCCAGCAGCAAGGTATTGTATTCTAGCCACTGCTCCCCATTCAATCTCCCCAGCTGATATCCGAGTTCATCGGAAATGTCAGCTACCCATTGCCATGCTTTACCATCCATCATTAACATACTTCGTCGGTCACTTGCCAACGTGAGGCTTTCAAGGGCGAGTCTCTGGTCCGTTCCACACACCGCCTGTCCCCACTTCTGACCCCAAGTCCGGATGAGTAAGTCGTCCTCGCAACAAATGGCCGTCTACTCACGGGAGGAGCTGACGGTGCTGCTGTAAGTTCCAACTGACATGAGTCGCTTAGTCCGATGACTGGCAGATCTAGAGCCCCGCTCTGTCTCTGAGGCAGGCTACTACCGATGTCTGCTGATGAGGTGCTATGTAAGCGCATCGCAGTCCATCGGACGAGTCTCCTACCTAGTTGCGCATCGGGCGACAGCTGCATCGCAGGCAAAGGAGCTACAACTTTGCCCGCACCATCGCTCAGACCGATCATGGGCAGTTCTAGGCGCATTTCTTGGGAACGTAGCACCGACGTGGCATCCGCGATCCTGCCACCCCCGCGCGAAGCTTGCGGCGGGGATAGTAGAAAGACCGTTGTTGTTTCGGCACGGTCTGGCGTTGTAGCGTCTGGGGTACCAATTTCAGGCAGGCTTAGTCGCAGATGCACATCTCCCAAGACGTGCTGCAACTCTCGCCGCTCCCCCGCGTCTTGAGGTGTATCCTCGAAGGTATTGCGGGCATGCGGGTATAAGGCCGAGTGGTCCTCGGAACGAATGACGTGTCGGGGATGCCCAGCGTACATCTCCGCAAGCTTTGAGGCTGTGAGCGTCGGCGTGTGGTCCCGCTGTGAGGACAACGGCTGTTGATGTATGCTGTCTGTCTGTGAGCTTGGGCATACTGGCGGGAATTCTCTGTCGCCCGGTCCATCTTTGCGTATCGATGCGGGGTCCATCAGCCGAGTGCGGGGCCCTCCTGTTAACTAGCAAACGTTGAGTTGTATCGCAACGGTGCGCCGCGCGTGGTCTGGCTACGCACTGAGTCTCCGTGCTTTGAGTGACGACCGGTTGACCTTCGTGCCGGAAGAACACGTCCTGAAAATACTAAGTATCAGATCAGACATCTGTGAGCAGTATTTCAACTTACCTATACGTCAAGTTGCTGGTGAAATATTCGCAAGTTGGACTGGTTGCGATGTGATCGTCGACGCTGCGGGCAGAGATAGCATCGCACAGCATCCGATCTGCTATCAGTGCGTAGGCGCCCGACGACTCGGAGCATTTGCTCTCTGCAACACCGATCTCTGCACAAACCGCATTGCTCTTGCTCTTTCCCTACTTACTTGCTCTACCTGTGCTTTACCTTTGACCATGGACCCGGCTCCTCTTCCTGTGCAGCGACTTCGCCTGCTCTCCGATACCTGTCACCGGTCTTGGCTTACCCGCCCTCCTGCCGACAGTCCGCTATATCCGACATGGCACGCTCAGTTCCTGCAGGAGCTCGGACAGCTCGGCGTGACCGCTCTTCAAATTCGCGAGCGCACAGCGGTCCCTCCCTTCGTCATGGCCTTCCTCGCGGAGCACAACCGTACCGTACGGACACAAACCCCGCTCGACATTGACCGACTGTCCCCTGCTCTGGCTCCTCCGCAAATCGGTATCTTTGTCCTGGACCCGGAAGCGTCGGAAGGAGGAGCTGCCAGAGGCAATGCAGATGCCGCAGGTACGAGAATTGTCGGCTTGTTTCTTCGTCCCACCGTCTAAACGGCGCATTGCCCGCAAACAGCAGTGCCCGCATCCCCATCTCCCTCACACGCCGGACCAGAGTTATCCACCCTCTCCGCTCCGCCATCCCAGCCTCGAGGCATCTCACGAACTGCGGACTCTCCGCCGCGAGATGATGACGCTCCGATCGGTGAGGGCGGCACTTCTGGCCCTGCTGGAGCGGGCCGGAGGCTCACGCGGGCGGCAGAGAAGAAGCGGGCAGCTGTTGCGGGTACTGAGACCGGCACAGTTCCCGACGCATCCGCGACAACATCGTCAACAGTCACCTCACGAACCCGTAGCGCACGCGGTCGCAAGAAATCAGCTCTCAACTCTCTTATCGACCTGCCATCGGCTCGTTCATCCCCCGACGAGACGGTGCACGAATCCGATGGGCAGAACGTCAATCTGCTCCGTTTCAACCCCAAGAGCCGCACGCTGGTTAATGACTGGATCTACATGGTGAGTGTCCGTCCCATTCCGTTCGCTCTAACTTTTTGAAATACCTCGATCAAATTCAGCCCGTGAAGTGCGTTCGGTGCCAAGGTCTCAAGGACTCATCGTGCCGCGTCAACTTTGCCCGCGGCGCAACCTGCAACAACTGCAGCAATGCCCAGCGCTCCTGCTCCTTCAAGATCAAGAAGCAGAGAAACTCGTCCGACTGGTCGCGTACTCAAGCCGCGTACGTTCTCTTCAAATGGGCGTCGACTGCCAAGGAGGGCGAACCTCAGCCCGGTGAACGGCCTCCGCCGGAATTTGACGGACACCCGGACTTCTCGCCACCAAAGTGGTTCATGGACGAGCGGTCACGTCTTGGCAAAGGTAGTCGCACCAAGGGACGTGATGCTGCGGCCGATGAAAGCGCGGCGGAGGATGTCACTGCAACGGTACCCCGAGGCGCGAAGAAGAAACGTCCCCGCCACACTGCACCCGCATCCGAGGACGAGTCCCTTCCTGCGGCGTCCTCGACCACACATGCATACGGCACACGGCGCCAAGCTCCCTCCCCCGACACGTCCAACGACGATCCAGATGCCTCTGTGACGCGTCCAGTCAAGAGGGCGCGGTCCCATTCTACGGGCCCCCAAAAGCAGGGCAAGAAAGACGCACCCGCTGCGAAACCCCAAGCCCGCAGGTCCTCTCGACGCAGATCCCAGCATCAAACCGATCCTAGCTCCCTTTCTGTGGAAAGTGAGGACGACGAGGAACAAGGTGCGCCTGCAACTGCGCCACCTCCGCCCACCAAACGAGGCCGCGCCCGCGAAGTCATGCGGGTACCAGTTGACACCCGTACGTCCTTATCAGCCAGTCGGTCTGACACGCTCACGATTTCGTCATCAGGACCCTATGTATGCGTCCCCTCTGTGGAGGAGATAATGGAGAAACGTAGGCACGACTTGGCACAGGCGGCTCCGAACGCTCCGCGCGACGCGTCGGGTATGCTCTGCCCGTGTTCATCCTTGCAATCGCTGATCACCTCTTTCCAGCGATGCGGGTGTCGTTTGCTCACGCTGCGGGTCCTTCGGACGGGCAATCCGTTGAGCACATCTCCGGTGGTTTAGATGTGCAGGATCCCCAGGACCAACCCACCCTGCTCGTCGTACCCATCCTCGGCTCTCCGCACACGGACTCACCGCCGCACCCGACCACGGGCCCGTCAGCTCATACTGAGTCTCAGAGATTGGCGGAGCTGGAAGATGTCGTCGCTGCACAGGCCGTCACTATCGCCCAGCTGTCTGCGAGGCTCCAGCTGCTAGAAGATGTCTCTCGTCGGCCATTCCGCACCCCTTCATTGCGTCTATCAGCCTCTCCCAACCCAGCCTCGGCTCCTCCACAAACCCCGAGCGGTTCTCCCTCCACGGTCGCGAGCAGTTTATTTCCGGAGCGAGGCGAGCAGGACGTAGCTCCGATCGCTCCGATCGCCGACGGCTTGCAAGAACCACCAACAGAACCGCAGCACCTTGTCCCGGCGGATCCTCCTGCGAGCACAACCCCAGGTATGTGCAGAATGGTCGAATTTCGGTTAGGCTCGTGCTTATGATCTTTGTACCGCAGACGCGGCGACGGAGCTCGATCAGGGTAAGTTGCCGACGCTCAATACCCGTCACTCGCCCGCCCATATCTCCGCAGAGTATCCGACGCCAGCTGCCGCGTTGCCAGCCCAAGGTCTCCGCAGTGGAGCGGGGAAGCAACGGCGTTGGGATGATTCTGACATATCCATGGGATCAGATGAGGAGTATCATTGGGGCGATGGCAAGCTCGGTCCCACCATGTAGCAGTTCAGTTGTACGCCTACGTATATGTTCTTATCATGCATCTGTCGCGTATTTTCCCAGACGTTGTGTGAGGCGATCATCCTGCTGCTCCAAGTGCGATTGCGGACTCTGCGCCCGACTTGCGGCGCAAAGTTCAGGCATCAGTTGCGGGGATTGGCATGGCCCGCAGGGCTAGCGGTCAACCCGATTTGCGCAGTGGTTCGCGAAATATGTATGAATAGCTACATACGCGCGCAATACATTCTGTTCTATGCATGGGATACTTTACACGGCACACATCGCGATGTCCGCGTTCAACAGAGCTCAAGAGTCACGAACCTTTACCTTGCGAGCTCGCTTCGACCGACGAGGTTCGGCGGCACCGTCCTCGACGTCCGCAACTTGTCCGTCTGCAGCCGGAGGAGCAGGAGCGGGCTGTACGGCCAAGGCGGTGCTTGTAGTGCCTGCCGGGATATCAGGCGCAATCCTGCGCTCGGCCGATGTGGAGGCTCCAGCCGTGACAACCTCAGAGTCAGACCGCCCGTCTGTCCCAGTATTCGGCTGGCCCCGGCTCGAAGCGGTGGTGGGGGGTGGGGGGACTAGTACGTACGGGGTTCCATGGCGGCCTCGCCCGGCCACGCTTGTCGGGCGGAGAGTACCCGCCGTGCTCGTAGTTGCGGCCTCCGCCGATGTTCCGACGCCAGATACGGTCTCGACGTCGCGCATGACAACGTCCTCTACCTCCATATCTGAGGTGCCCGACTCAGAGTCTTGGTTCACCGTCCTGTCGCCCTGCGCAATGACGGAGGAGTTGCCCGCCGCATGCGGGGACATTGCGCGAGAAGCAGCGACCGGAGGGGGAGCCGTGGTGCCCTGCACGTCGAGGTTGCGAATTCCGGGAGGTCCCTTCTTGCCTGCCTTGATGACTGTGCGCGTGCGCGCCACTGCTGGTACTGGCACGAGGGCGGACGCTGGAAGCGCAGGTGCGGGCACAGCTGGAAGCGCGGGCGCGGGCAAAGCTGGAAGCGCGGGCGCGGGCACAGGTGGAAGCGCGGGCGCGGGCAAAGCTGGAAGCGTGCGCGCAGGGCCAGCTGGTCGCGCTACGGAGACCCCATCCACGGTTGCAGCGGCAGAGTCGGTTGGAGGAGCGAAGAAATTGGGGACGGACTGGCTCGATGGGCCTGCCTGCATGAAGCCGGGCAAGGCGAAACCTGAACTCTTGCTGGGATCCGCAACCCGACCTGGATGAAAGGACGCGGCACAGACGGGCAGGAGTACGTGAGAGATGTCGTCGAAGATAGCCGTACTGAAGCGTAGGTAGTCTGGGAAGCCTTCAATCATCAGCTCCCCGTCGTCTTTCTGTGAAGATGTGTTGATGACGAGCGTGTCACGCAGGGCCATCCCAGTAACCAGGAACCATTGCTGGAGATCGCCAGGCGCGGTGTTCTCCTTCGGACGGTTATCCATGATCCAAACGAGCAGCCGTTCCCAAGAGGTGCGGACCCGATGGATACTGTCGGGGATGGCGTTGCAGTCGTAAGACCAACGGGCCCAATCTCCGGGTGTCGGATCGCGGAAGCTTCGGATGCGGGTGAGCTAGACAGCCCTTCAGCAATGCACAGAAAGCAACGTCAACAACTGCCCGCACCTGATCCTTCCAGGCGACCAGCAGATCGCGGTATGTACTTGACGTGCAAAGCGACCAGAGATACGGGAAAACCCGAGAGTTTCCCTGCACCCAGGTAGGAGGCTTGTCCTGCGCAGCGTCCGTCAGCTCGACAGGTGGCGGGATTGAGATCGCGGCGGCAACGGCGCCCGTGAGCGCAATCTCTTCCTCTTCGGGCGGGGGTACCGCCGAAGCTTGGTCCTTGCGACGAGGGCGCGGGAGGATGCGCTTGGCTGGGGCTGAAGCGAGAACCGGAGGGACCGCCGTCTGCGCATCGGGCGCGCGGGAGGCAGTTTTATCGTGCTCATTGCCCGAGTCGTCATCTGTGCCCTCGCCGGTGTCACTATCAGAGTCCAAGGGCACGTGCTCAGGCTCGGATGACGAGTTCTCCGAGAATGATGCTGATTCGGACTCATCCGCTGCGCGAGCAACGCGTTTGCCCTTGCTCGCCTTACCCGCCCTCCCCGCCGCCTTGCGCGCGGGCTTGGCGCCTGCACGGCCTCGAGGAGCAGCAGCGGAGCTGGCTCGAGAGCCTTCGTCAGCAGTGGAGGGGTCGTTGCTTCGAGCCAGGATTCCCGGTGGAAGACGAATCGGACGTGAGGGCTTAGACCGCTTGGTCGCGGACTCGGCGGGAGTAGCGGGCGCATAGCGAGCGGCCACCAGCTTCTCACCGTCCAGAATGCCCGCGAACTTGAACCGTTCGTCGTTTTGACGGTCCTGTATGGTGTGGATGAGATCCCAGAGCGCGTGGACGTGTTTCGCTCGCATCTGCCGGGGTTGCTGAATGTTTATATCCAGGGGGACGAGCTCGGCGGGAAAGAAGTGGGATCGGTGGTTCTTCACGGTGGCCCACGGCACGGCGGTCTTGGGAATGCCGCAAGCCAATGCTACAGACCGGTAGGTCAGCTCACTCCACACTTGAGAGAATGACGACGCACAGTAGTTCTCATTGAGATAGAACCGGAGTATGAACTGCCGACGGGAAAGCTCGAGGATGGGCTTATCGTTTTCGTTCTTCGGGAGTATCGGGAGGGCGTCGTCGTCGTCGTAGTGAGCAAAGACATACTCCTTGGCTTCCATGGCCCCCTCCGACGATTGGGAGGGCTTCTTCGCAAGAAGCAGCTCCTCAGCGTAGTCTCCGAGACACTTGAAGGTGTTCGTCTTCCAGTCTGGGTACTTCTCTTCGAACTTCGGAATGCGGGGATCGTTGAACACTTGACCCGTGTTGAATCTAATCAATAGAGCGTAAGCGTATGATATTATTCAATCACATCGCAAACTCACGTGGCAGACCTCAGGGAAAGACCGTCCTTGTCGGGGTAGAAGAAGATGTGAAGCCCAACAGCACTCAGCTGCGTCCAGTAAAGCAAGGCATAAGCCTTAGACCAGCCTGGCGCGCGTTTCTCAGCGAGCCTAAAATACTGATGGGTCACCACACGCCGACAACAGAAGTACAGACAGCGGGCATTGACGGCACTCACATTACCCGCACCTCAGCATCAGGGCCCTCATTCGTCCATTCCTCAGCCTTCGCAGCAAAGACTTCTCTTTCCTCGTCGGTGAGCTCATTCCACAACTGCGAACGTGCCTTGTTAAGTGCAGCGAGCTGCTTGCACCTCTCCTCCTCCAGGATTTCTTCGGCACGCTCGTGGATGCGGTCTGCCTCGACCTCGTGGAAGACCTCACGCGCCGTCCACGTCGCCTTGATGGACTTTGGCAGGCGTGGCTCAGACGTCGGGGTATTGTTGCCAATCCAGGTCTGGATTTTCTGCGGGGACATCGACGTGAGCAGTCTGGGTGAGCGGCACAGAGTCAAAGACGCGCACATGTTTGAGGTAGCCCCGTGCGAACAGATCAGTGACACTGTGCTGTCGAGCCTGCAGGAATTTTGTGACGAGGAGTTCCTTTGCTGCGGACCTCTCAGCGCGGGATTTTGTGGACCAGGTCTTGTGGACCTCCTCGAGCTGCTCGATTTCTTCTTTGGTGAGTGTGACGTCCTCGGTGTCTGCCATAACGCCCGCAAATGACACGAGATATTGAGCACAGAGGAGGGGGAGACGATAGCAGGTATTTGGGGAAGGGACAAGTTCGTCGCAAGTTCCGGGGCACTGAATCGTCACCGACCATATGTCTCAGACAAAGCACGGGCACGCAGTTCTACCAAAAGCAGCAGATAGCCTCGCACTTCAGGGGGGTTGTGCTCATCGTAGTCTAGACGTTGCGTACATCAAGCCAGTGATCGGCGTGCCTGACGGGCTCCGCACGATAACAATGACGCCGTTGAAACCGTCTGAACTCTGGGTACCAACGTCGGTATTCAGCGTGAGTATACTGCAGTATGTCCGGCGCCCACACGGTCGCTCTGCAGGGGACTCAGCCCATCTGGAGAATACATTCGAGATGAATGCTGCTGGGAGCGAGGACTGATATAGACCGATCATACCCGTGGTGATCGCCATATCATGGAGTAGTTTGGGCGCCTCAAGCCTCGATGTTTTGATATCTACCAGCCACCTTCAGCGACACTGACTAGCACTGACTGTCCGCATGGACGGCTATTTCCAATTTCAGGACCACGTCGCCAATCGTCTCCTGCAGCTCTTTGAAGCAGAGCTTCATCCAGACAAGCATGGCTGCGGTGTCACTTTGACTCCTCCAGGCCCAGACCAGCCGGAACTTGCTATATCTGAGGAGCTGGAGAACGACCTCATGCGTGCTGCCATAATACTGGCCCAAGCATGGACGTATCGGGGTGAGTGATTTTGCGGCGACGAGCGGGGTGGTGATGTGAACGTGTCGGCTTAGTTCCGATGTGCTGGCATGCGGATGACCTGCGCGCATCATTATCCAAGAAACAGAATGGATTAAATCCGGCCCGGGAGGACGAGCTCCTGGATATCTTTCAGCCATTCTGCGAACCCGAAGAGGTGAAAGATAACCAAGTGCCGATTCTGTACAGGCCTGGAATGGTCGTGGACGGATCAGGCAATGTGCTAGTATGGCATCTTCCGGGATTGCTCTCGGAAGGTCGGCAAGTGAGTGCTCCGCCTTTCATGTCTAGAAAGATTTACGAATTGGCGGCGCAGAATCAAATCCTTGGGGCCACGGAGCATATCAAGTTTAAGCTGAAGACGTGCGGCAATGCGGGACATCCAGATCTTCGGTGGAGAGATTCGGACACGTACTTCCAGCCCGGCAACAACTGGCCACCCGGTGTATGGCTTGCGAGTCCAGCGGGATATGCGGTTGGTCACAAGGTGCGAAACTCCAATCAAGATCACAGGCCCCGCGGTGACCCCTGTACTCTCTCCAGTCCCGAGCTTTCGACCCCGCGCCAAGTCGGACGCTCCGAACACCCGAAGGTCGAAAGTGGGCAATAGCGATGCACGAGGCGGGAGCCTTGATGTCAGCCGTGCTCTTCATCACCCATCCGCGACTTTATCGGGCCGGCCGTGAATCACTAATCAAAATGGCTCATCATGACGGTGTCTCAAACGCACTGACAGCGTGGCCGACCGTCTTCAACGCTGTTCAACTCATCAGTAACCGCGAGACTCCCTTTCATCGTGACACAGCGGGTCAGGCAACGTGGTACGATCTCCTCGTAACGCTGGGTGACTACGATTGGGCGACGATGGTGTTGCGGAACATAGGTATCCAGGTCGCATACCAGCCGGGCACAGTCGAGGTGGTCGCCGCTTTCCTCGTGCATCATGGCGTGTCTAGAGTCCGGCCGGATCGATTGTGCTATGCTTTTTTCATGACTGATGCGGCGCATGTAAATCACGACATCGATACTTTGCCCTGGATGACCGTAGATTACTATGTGTAAAGACTGTTCACTTCTATGAGGCCGGTTTTTGGACATAATTACTCATTGCACCCTCCCTAGCCATACATCATTGACAAATTTCAGATATCACTAACATTTGCCTTTCTTTGTCACAATCCAGACAGCGTTGTCAAACTTTGCAAGAGTTTGTTGCCCTATGCATGCAATTGCCCAACTTTGTCAAGCCTTGACGCCCATCAGCCTACATCTGTCAGACCAACCCCTGTCTTCTCATCGAAGATCCCATTGACGCCAATGTGAATCCTGTTTGACAAATGTCCACATTTGCCATCCTGTTGTCCACCACGTCCTCTCAACACCCTCTTTCATGCTGCCAAAATTGCTTTAACTTTGTCGGAAGATGACAATGCACAACTGACCTGCGCGGAGTTGCACCGCCACCACTACCAACCTCCAGTCGCATCCCACGCAGTCTTGCCAAAACTTACCACCACTTTCTGCCGCTCATATATCCCGTCATCACCGGCCAAGCCAGCGTATCTCTCCGACTCGGAGGGCTCAGTCATCAACTCGGACCCCGTCGGCCGGCACTGACAGGTCCCTCGCTCGCGATAATCGGTCTGTCTGCCCACCCCGCTGCCTCTGGCGTACCCCACCCTCAGTCTTCTCTCCGCATCCACAGGCCTCTCTCCCTTCAGCCTTCCTCCCTTCCTCTCATGTCCGTTCAACTCGACAACCTCCGCCGTGCGTACTCGGAGCTCCTCGACCGCGTGCAGGTTGCCCTCCGTACCCAGGTCGGTGACGCCCCTCGCCTTCGTGATGTACGTCGCGAAGTGCTGTCTCTGCGCGCTGCCGCCAACCAGGTCAGTCCCCGTCCCCTCAGTTGACCTCGGACCTCTTCCTCACGTCTCTCTCCACCCTCCTCCAGCATCGCGCGCACTTTCCGCCGGTGGAGTTCGGCACTCTTGAAGACAGTCTTGCTCGCATGGTCGCCGACCTCGACGCCGCCTGTGAGCAGTCCGTCGACCCTCCCGAGGACGTCGCCCTCCCAGTCATTCAGACCGTCCGCACCGGTCGCCGTGGACGACCCTCCAAGCTCATCGATCGCACTTTCCTCCAGTATGCGCTCGAGATGCGCGGCCCGGCTCGCATCGCTCGCCTCCTCGACTGCTGTCCCCGCACCGTTCGTCGAGCTGCGCTGCGGCATGGTTTGGTTCAGCCTGCACCTCCTGTCTTTCGCACTCGTCGTCAAGCCGACGGCACCGTCGCTCAAGAGCATACCACGGTCACGGCCCCCGTCTCCACGCTCACTGACCAGCAGCTCGACGAGGAGATGCGCAACATCCTGAGCGTCTTCCCCGACTTCGGACGTGTGATGATTGCTGGCCATCTCGCTGCCAGCGGCCATCGCGTGCCCGACACCCGCATTCGCCTCTCCTACATTCGCATTCGAGGCGCACCACCTTCGTTCGGCCGCCGGCGGGTGCTTCGCAAGAAGTATCAGGTGCCTGGGCCCAACTCGTTATGGCACCATGACGGTCAGCATGGTACGTTGCGCTGTTTCTTCTTGGACTTGTGTGCTTAGCGCGTCGCATTCATAGGTCTCATCCGATGGAAGATGGTCATCCATGGGTTCGTCGACGGGCACTCGCGTTTCGTCACCAGCATCAAGGTCAACACGAACAACCGCGCCGACTCTGTGCTGGACGTCTTCCTCGATGGAGTACGCCGGCATGGCATCCCTAGTCGCGTGCGTGGAGATCATGGGACCGAGAATGTGAGGGTCGCGGCGTGGATGGAGCGTAGGCGCGGGTTGAACCGGGGGTCGTACATCTGGGGCCGGTGAGGATTCTTCTCGCTCTCGACTTCCGTGTCATGTACCTATTCCGTCTCTCCAAGGAGCGTCCACAACACTCGCATCGAGCGCCTATGGTACGACGTCACGAAGGGCTTCGGCGGGAAATGGAAGGTCTTCTTCCTTGAACTCGAACAGAGTTACGGTCTGGAACCCGAGCGCCCTCAGCACATCTGGTTGATCCATCATCTCTTTCTCCCCTGCATCAACCAGGACGCGCAAGAGTGGTGCCAGGCGTGGAATGCGCATCGGCTGCACCTTCGCGGCGAGCCCCGCGCCAGCCCTCGAGAACTGTTCATGTTCGGGATGGTGCGCCACGGGCCGCGCGGACTCCAAATGCAGGCTAGCGCGGACGACACCGTCGTCGATGACCTCGTCAACTATGGCGTCGACTGGGACGTGTTGGAGGACGACGTCTTGATGCGTCACCATTTTGAGCACAACCCATTGCCACCGCCCCCGCGCCCTTTCTCCTCGACGGAACCGCCCCAGCTCTCCGACGTCACATGCGACCCACCCAGGTGCCCGTTGTCCGCGGCCCAGGTTGCCGGCCTCAACGCCCACCTCGCCCGGCGCTTTGACCTTACAGACCGCGACATGCTCGTTCGTCGAAACCTGTGGTCTGCAGCGCTCGAGTACTGTAACAACCATCTCTGACTCATGTGTATCTTCGCTTCGCATGTTTGTACGTGTAATGTAGTCGTTGTACACGTTGACGCGATTCATATTGGTAAACAATCTTTGAAGCGATTCGTGGGAATACCCTTGCGACCTCGCGCGCATCGTCCGCCGTTAAGCACACCGAGATCTCAGGTCAGTCCAACAAGACAGCCGTGCTCGATTGATTACGGGATGAGGTACAACACGTTCAAACGTCAATACAGGTAAGCACCCCTAGGTCACGCGCGCAGCTTGCGACGCTCAGCCTCCGACCTCCAGATGAACTCGCGCCCCCAGGTGTCGCCCCAAAAGCGGTCGTGCGAAGACCAATTGCGCACGATTCCGGGCTGTACACGGTCATGAACCACGCGCTGGACAGCACGAGAACGCGACGCTTACCGGCAGGGTGTTGACGGCGCTGCAGCACCAAGCCCAGGCGCGAGACAACTCGCCGATCGAAGCGTTCTCGATGAGCTCGGCCGCCTGGTCCTCGAGAGCTCGCCATTCCTCATCCAGCTCTCGGTGATCGTAGGCGTCGACCGGGCGAGACATGTACCGCATGAGGTCGTCGAGGACGGGCAGGACGTACGCGGCGTTCCACGGCATCTCGTCCTCGCTGATGCCCTCCGGGGTAACAACCCTCCACAGGTGCGCCTCGTCCCGGGTTCGTGGCAGGCGGGTCTACGACAGTGGAATGGATGTGTCAGTCGGGCACCACTCGGCACCACAATCGTCGCTCACCTGAACGACATCCCACACAACATCGTTCGCTCCGATGACCGCGTCTGCCGGCGCATTCGCGGGCAGTTCGGGGATGGCGATCTTCACCCACAAGTCGCCCATCGTGATCCTACCGCCCTCAAAATTCGCATCGAGGACGAGCGAGAGCGTGGACGTAGGCCGGCGCGGCGTCCAGTCCGATGTCGGTGCGCCCCATCCCTGCTGGCTGTCCTCGACGCGGAGGGACTCGGTTTGGGCGATCATGTTGTTGAGGTGGTCTTCGACCGAGGGCGGGGTGGGGTAGACGCGAAAAGCGACGTACTCGGGGACCTGGGCGGCCATGGTGTCGGGAGCAGGCACTCGGAGATGGGGGAGAAGAGCAACTAAACGCGCGCGAGAATGGGGCGGGATCCGGGAACCGGCGTCTAGTCATCCTTCTTTATACCCACAGGTCACCCAGGCGCTCATTTCGTATCCGCATGAGTACTCGTGTACCTCGACGATAAATGCGTGTCATCCGTGATTCCAACCAATAGTTACATTGTTCCATTGCGGGCGAGAACTATTCTAATCGATCAACTCGGGAGGCGCGGGAATACTCGAACGACGCAGACCGAAGGACCCGTAGATCGCTTGGGCGATCGTGTACCAATGCCAGGTGCCCTTCTGGGTCGCGTCACGGGACGCTGCATCTAGAGGGCGCAACAGAGCCTGAGTGCGGTCAGGCAAACGCTCAGCCCCAAAGAAAGCACGCATCGTCATCCAGAAGGACCACTCCGTCGACGTCCGCCTCGTCGGCTCCCACTGATCGAGGTTCTCATCCAACCACAGGTACGTAGCGTGCATGAGATCCAAGCGCGAGCGAACACTCGCATACGTACTGGGGACCATGCCGAAGGTGATCATGACGTCGTGCGCGTGCACCGTCAGATACGAGCCCTGGTACAGCACGTCGCAATCCTTCAGGTCCTGCTTCCCCGTCCCGATGCCCAGTTCGCGCAGGATGCCCCCGATGAGCCTGATCCGAAGCAGATCGCGGTAGCCCACGCCAAAGGGCGCAGGGCGGCTGGACAGGTACTGCGCGCGCACCATGCGGGCGGCAAAACGTCGCGCCAGATAGTTGACGACGCGCTGGTTGACGTGGGGGGCAGGCGTGCGTCCATTCCCGGTCGCGAGGGGCATCACGTCGCCGTCGCCAACCGGGACGATGTGTGCGAAAGGGTTGGGAGTCTCGTCGACCGCCGGCGGAAGGGGCTCTTCCTCTGGAATGGGCACTGGGGCAGCCGGCGCGTAGTCTGAGAATCCGAAGGCGACGTCAGTGCACGGTGGTCATCGTAGGAAAACCGTGGCGGCGTACTCCAGTCACTGTCCGTGCCGTTGAGGCGGTGAAAAAGTCGCTGACGTTGTTCAATGTCGGCGGAGCGCGCGCGGGCGTGGTTATCGGGGGGTTGGGCGCCGTAGAGTTGACCTTGCAGGCGCTGAATGTTCGCGGCCCGCTGTTGGCAGGGGGTCAGTGGAATGCAGGCATGACAGCGACCACTCAATGTCTCTTGGAATCTCACCTGCTCCGAAACGGCACGAGAGTGGACGACGGTGAGGTTCTGGGTGGGCGGGTAGAATGGGCCCAGGTTGATGGACGCGGTCGGACGATGCCCTACGAGCATTGAGGTTGACATACACACGAAGCGAACGTAAGGCATGGCCAAGCTTACCATGTAGCTCGACCCCGAGGGCATTGGACGTTCTCGTGCTCACTCCCCGCGCCATGCCGCGACCTCTCGGCGGCATCTCGCTGGCCCGCTCACGCGAGATCACGGCCGACGCCGCGAGGAGGTCTCCCTGAAGTCTGTCGACAACTTTGGGGTAAACGGAGTCAGTAGTCGGTTCAGCCAAAGTTCGACCGTCACGCACGTTGTTCGATGTGTTCGCCTGGGGAGGCTTGAGTGTCCATAGGGTCCTCCTCCTCGTCCCTCGGGCTGCCGAGGTTGGTCGGCGTGGGGGTTGCGCGCATGTCGATCGTGTCGCCGTCGTTGTAGCCGACCGCAGGCAATGGCTGCGTCGGTGGGGGGGTCGGCAGGGCGCCAGCTACAGCGGCCGCCCCGCCCTCGTGGTGGGACATCGTGGGCGGGGGAGAGTCGAACCGTTGTTGTCGACGTGCGGCTCTCGCGGCACGGTCTTCATCTCTGGGGGGAGAAGGACGCGAACGTCGCCCGGTGGACATGGTTGCGCCTGGGTCGGCACGCCCTCGAGCACGCCTGGGAGCCCTCTGACTGGAGACATTGTGGGACAGGCCGCGGCGGGACATGGTTGGGCACAAGGATCGGGGGGTTGCCGCAAGCTTGCGTCGTTTAGTAGCTCCGGAGAGGCGGGGTTGCAGATGAGCGGAGCTTGAACTAGCGTCCCGAATGCGGTATCGGACGCGACAGCAACATTTCGGCGCGCCCTCGCGTGCCAGGCCCCTAGTCGCTCCACGCATGTCGATATCGTACGAGTTAGGCATGCAGGACAATGAGTAATCAACAGGGCAATAAACTCACTGTCCCAATAAACACGGGTGCTCATGTGGCCTTCTCGGGCCGTAAAGGGCGAGTAGACGCAGGCGGGGACTGGGGAGGTGAATACAGCGCGGATCTCGATCACACTGTTGGTTGTATGGTCAGAAGACATCATCAGAACTCTGATCGCAGCGGCACATCCTCCCCCCCCCCCCAAAAAAAAAGGCTAGGTCCCAAACCAAGCCACTGTTTGATCTGGGCGGCGGGTCGCAATGAATAACACCTGTCTCGCGCCCCATTTGGTAGCGCGATCTCCTACTTCTTCACTCACCAGCGTCGCATCATCGTCCGGCGGGGTGTTGTTCATGTCAAACCGCGCAAGCACCGGGCGGGCCAGAGGCGCAGACGAGCTCGCGAGGGCTTGGGACGAGGGCACTGCCGACGCGACGTGAGATCGATCGTGAGATAAGAAGCGCATGAGGTGATTATCTAATCACCGGCGTCAGCACCTTGGCAGCCGCCAGGGGTTAAACTCAGGCCGGGGTCGACACGCGTCCAATCACACTCGATACGCCATTGCATGCTCGCATAATCCAGGTGGGCATGGGGGGGCACGACGACGAAATAAAAATTGTCATTGTCAGGCACTCAGATACAACTCCGTCGCCCTCCGGTTACGGCCTCACGCAGCGTAAATATGCTATCGCAGTCAAATCAGCATGAGACATGCGACCTCGTGCTCACGACTTACTGGATATCGCGCCCGCAGCCATTGCGCCACCGCGGCCAGATGCTCCTCGCCGCGAATGGTCTCGCCGCGCCGGAAGCCGGCGACGAGGACCGCGTAGAACTCGCCCCAATCGCCGAGGGGCACTTGGACTTGCAGGGGCAACGAGAGCACCCTCAAAAACAGCGCAAGATCTTGGAATGCGCGGGCTTGATGCGGTTCGAGCTCCGGGAAGTCGTGATCCCCGCCCTGCGCCGCACGCAGCCACCGACGGTATCGCGGCATGTTGCCCACGACGGCGTCGACGGTTTCGGGCAGTGTGAGCTAGATACAACCTCAGTCACCATAGCATCTCGTACACAGTACCAAGACATACCGTCATGAGCACCAGCTCCCCATGCTCCTTCCTCGGCCCAAACAACCGCAGCTCGAAGACGACAGGGTCCTCCGGATCTTCAGGGTGATACTGCCCAGCCGCAATCCACACCTCCGTGCGCGGCCATGGTCGTTCGGATCCCGCCCGAGGCGGGATCGCGTACAAGGCATTCGGGACCCACAGGAAGTCTTCGGCGGGGGTAGGCTCAGGCGCAGCGGACATGGGGAGCAGATGAGGGGGAAACATGGTGGGGCAGTTGCTGGAGAGATTCGTCTACGCGTCCTGGTATATGGCCTCCAAATGGGGCGTGCGTGGTTCAGCGGTGCGCGATAATCAATCACCATGAGTTGGGGCACAAACGGTTTGACAGCAACGTGTGCTTGGCGTCGCCGACCCACAACTGGCCTAGCGTGCGCTCTCGCCATGAGCTGAACCTCCAACGGCTGGTATCTTGGGACGCGTGCTGTCTGACGGACGCGGGCGCTCTCGAGACGCGTCCGGCCCCTCCGGGCTATCGTTTCATCGTGTCGATCTCGCGGGACATGTATGGCGTCCCGGCCAGGGGGTCATGAGGAGACTGGAACGGGATACTCATACCCAATACATGCAGCAGTCGTACATCGCGCGCGGAGTTGCCTATGTGCTAGTCGAGCGTCGGCGACCGACACTCTACGGCGTGCGTCCGTGCTCCTCCCCAGGGCCCCGTCCTTCTCCCGCACCCTCACGCGCAGCCCACCCTCCCAACGACGTCGCACTCACCCTTCGCGTGTCTGGCGATCGGCAGCGCAAGTCTTCGTTGGTGACATTGCGGTCCTCGCAGGGTGGTGCCGGGGCTCTCCTCTTGTGACGGTCATTCAGCACCCCTCGGCAGTACATGGCAATTGGGCAGCGCTCACCGAGGTGCCCACTTGCTGATCCTGGCATTGCAGAGTCTCCGCCGCCGACCCGTCGAGTCGCCTGCGCTTGCGCCCCGGGAAAGGCGTGTCTCCGTCGAGCCCCTCTCGTAACCCCTCGCGATGCCGGAGGTGACCGTGTGAGACGCACCAAGTACCACCCAAATGATCAGATGCGGCATTCCTGACTTCCGGACTCGATGCGAGCACGGCGACGTGCGACTCGATTCGCGTCGTCCGAAGCCCGATGCGGTGGAGGGCGTCGGCCATCAGCCGATTTTGCTCCATGACGAAATGCAGCGCGCTGTTCAGGTTGTGGAAGAGCGCGGGCAGTTCGAAGTCGGCACGCGAGGCGACGCGGCCTGTGAACGTCGGAATTGGGATGTGCGGAGGAAAACAAGCAGGCTGGCGACGTACCTCCGAGATAGCTGCAGCCGAGGCGGTGCGCGTTGCACCGCCGACACCCGATGGTCCTCCGGTTAGTAGAACACTCCTGGGCACAACCGGCTTGCGCGCACTGAACACACGACCGAGGGACCTGGGGGTTGAGTGGCTGGCTCTCTGGTGAGGGCGTCGACATCGTCGACATCAAGTGCGTGGAGCTTGGGGACGTCCAGCCGCGCGCGGGTATTGAAGGCTGTTGCAACGTCGAATAGGGGACGGGCCCGACCGCCGCGACGGGCTTAGACGAAGTCGCCGGCAGCCCGGGCGAGATCTCGATGTCGTTCAGAGGACTACGTGGGGAGATACTCCTCACAGGCGGGCAGCGATGGCAGTTCGGGGTGGACATAGACGATGGCTTTGGGGACACGATGATGGTTTCTGGGCGTCCTGCGATTGCAGCAGTCACCTCGGGCCTCTCTCTCTCGCTTTTTCAGGCGGAGCTTATAATGCTAGGACGGGCGTCAGTTTACCACCCCGCTCCGTGCCCTGCGGTGGACGGCGACAGACTTCTCTCCTTCGCGCTGTGGAACATGTAAGCCATTGTCGAAGAGGGACAGGGAGTGAGCACTCGATGACTGACCTGCAAGAGTGGCGTGCGCGATCGGGTGCCCTGGAACGCCATCTGACCTGGCCTGGTCGGTCTCCAGACGTGTGTAACGGTAACGATAGTACCTAGCCCCATGGTATTGAGTTCTAATATAAGTATAGCCCATGAGTATATCCATCTGGACGCCGGAAGGTTCGACTGGGAGGGCGTGCAGATCCCTATGTCCGGCTCGGCAGGGGTCTGGTGCCACAGCGACATATTGTCGAACACGTCCTGCGCTCCACTTGCTTGTTGCGATCGCTCGCGAGACCGGAGGCCGTTCGCTGGGGGTGGAGTGCAACATGGCCCACCGTGCGCGTGACCCCAGCCCTGCCGATGTCATATTGCCGTCCGTTGAGGTATTGGTTTGGCTGGGAGCGGGATGACCAGGGAAATACCGCACGCAGGAGCACTAATTAAGACTGTTCAGTCAGGTATACATATTCGCATGCTCCAGATGCCGGCTTGTCGCGTGGTCATGGTGCTCTGTCCTTGGGAAGGTCTGGGAGAAGTGCATCAGCTCGAAGGTGAAAGTTCGGCGCCGGATTGCCTACCATGTGAAGAAGGTCCACTAGGTATGAGCAATTCGGGTGGCCGGCGCGCATGCTGGAAGTGGGGTCCCCAGGGCAGTAGCGACAATGAGTGCTCAGCTATCGCGTACATCTTCTACAGAAGAGCAAGCACACCCGCCAAACGACTCGCGATGTTGTCCTATTCCACCTATGAGATATCAGTCGGCCATGGTGACCCGGGGCGAACGTCCGCCCTCCCAGTTGTCCTCAATTTCGGCGAGCCTCGTGCTGTTCGGCCAGATGACTTTGTCACCGACATACGGGCGCACACATGTACGCCTAACACTCACCATTCATGCCGTTACCGTCCGGTTGTCGGTTGGCCAGCCCCTCGACGCATCCCTCGGCGTACTGTTCATTCCATAAATGGTGATCGAGTTCCCAAATTCGGCAATCGCCACCACGCGAACCCAACGTCGCAAGTTCGTGCGTCGGCACTGTATGCTTCGGTCGGGTACTAGAGCCTTAGGGCCCGTGGCAAGCGTCGTCCCCAAATCTCGAACACTGACACGGGCGACTTGGGGTGCTGCCGGGGCTCCTACCTCATTCGGCCGCGTACCACGCCTCGGTACGCCCCCAGATCGCTCTCGTCTTCTCTCGTCATGGGTTGGATCCTGCGGACAATGTTGAAGAAGTCCCAGGTGACCATGCGCGCCGACCGGAGATGTGGGCGAACAGTCCTTGGTCAGATAGATGCGGACCGGAGGGGTCGCTAGGGGTCGCTGACGAGCACTCGCGGCTGGTGAGTGTCGGTGTGGCTCGGTGTCGGCTTTCGCTCTCGCGCCGAGGGAGGCGTGGTGGTGAGAACGGATGACGATGTACTGCGGGCTATGGAGTAGGACCTCGTCCTGCGAGATCTGGTCATGTACTGTGGGAAGCCCGCGGGACTCGGCCGAATGGCCACACTGGACGTCGGTCGTCGCTGCCGAGCATGAAGAACACGACCTGCCTCAGAACGTGAGAGTCACAAGGGTGAACTAGTTTGTTGAGAGAGCGGAGCCACGACAGGCGCCGCGTCGACCTGCGGTGACCGAGTCTCGCCGGGGAGCCACTGACCTACATTCTGCGACGCCGCAGGAAGTGCAAAGGGAAATGATGTCGAGCTCGGTTGACCCCGCGGGAAATGAACGCGACTACCGTCGGGGCATAATAATCGCACGAGCGAAGTAGTAGGGCGAGAGACCGGAGCAAGGACAGGCGCGGCTGGAGCAAGACAAATGCGATATTTGCTCTGGCAGCACGGTGGGCCCTGCGGGGTCAGAGGAACACAACATGCGTCGTAGCACGGTCATACCTACACGAGCGCTTTAGTAGGGGGGGACAGTGGAGGAACGACGGGTGTTAGGTCGAAATGGAGAAACCCAGTCGCGCCCGAGAGCCACTTACCCTTACTCGTGCAGGTCCTCGGGCCATACTAGCTCACCACCTGCAACTGCTCTCAGGAGCTTTTCGACGTCGGGGACCCATGTTGCCCGGCTGAGCCGACGCCCGACGCCACCGTTGACCTCCTGTAAGAAGATCGCGTAAACAGACAATGGTGCGACCATGAGTGACGGCCACGCACCTGGGAGTGTCGGGGCTGGGACGTATGCGGCCCGGAGGGATGCGGCTCGCCCGGAAGCGGCTCAGACGGATGCTCATCGGTTGTGAACTTGTGCACGGGCTGAGAGGGGCAGGTCACGGTTATTGGGCTGGCCCGCAGCGAGAACGCAAGGGGTCAACTGAAGAGGGAGGTCAGTTGGAGTGATGCATCAGTGGATCCCCAAATCCCTTATGTCACTTACGTCTACTTACGCCCACTTATTCCACTTATGCGCTGTTTCGGAGGTTGTGCGGTTTTATAAACTGCTTCGCGGCGACTGAACAGAATCGAACCAAATTTGAACCACACATTCCTTACATCCTGAACTACCATCGTACAAGTTTTTATACGAAACGGTGGTGATTCGAAGGTGCTATAAACCGAGCGCGAGTGGGTCGCAAACGACCCCAAAAGCTGTGCACAAGCGCCCGTTAGCCGCCCACTTACGTCCCCTTACGTGCCCAAATAAGTCCGCATAAGTGGACATAAGGGATTTGGGGATCCACTGATGTGGGCGATAGATCATAGAAGCGATGCGAGCGGCACCGCGACAAGTGGCCCCGCACTGAGCTAGTCTGCGTTATGATGCTCGGTTGGGGGTTCGAATGCACCAGAGCGCGCTTCGAGACCAATGGTCGCAACAATGTGGCCCAAGTAATGAAGCTGGGTGGGGCGAACGCCAGCGAGTGCGCCGGAGTGGACCGGTGCCTTGCTCGCCCTAACCGTGGCCCGATTTAGGATGCTGGGTTGGAACATCATCTGCCGGGCAGGGCTCGCTTCAACATGGACCCAGTTAGGATGCTGGGTTGGTAGTTCATCGGCCGGGGAGGGCTCGCTTGAACGTGGAGCGAGTTAGGATGCTGGGTTGGTAGTTCATCAGTTCATCGGCCGGGGAGGGCTCGCTTGAACGTGGAGCGAGTTAGGATGCTGGGTTGGTAGTTCATCGGCCGGGGAGGGCTCGCTTGAACGTGGACCGAATCAGAGAGCAATAGACAAGCGAAAGTGACGAGAAGAGTGTGAGATAGAAGAAGGTCCAGCCGACATCATCGGCAGAGAAATGCGTGTGGCTCACCAACTGAGTCAGGCTCGGTGGAGGTCGCCGCTGTCTCGTGCGATCCCGCGATTCTCTGACTGCGCGCGCACAGCGGATGTGTTCCCATTTGTGATTGCGGGAGCGTCACAAAGGGAATCGGTCTTGTTTTGGTTAGGGTGCCACACCGGGGTAGCCGCACACCGTGACATGTCTGTTGTGTTGCATGCGTACTATAGGTGTGATTCGGGAGATCGATTCCACCCGGCGGACGCTCAACGGCGCATCATCCGCGCGCGCAGGGATGAGTGGCCTCCCAGAAGACAGTGTGTCCCCAGCGTGAACCGCTGAAGTATCCTCCCTTGTCTCGTAATGCGAGACCGCTCGAAGAGGGGAACGCGATGGAGAAAGGCCAGACCTGCCTGCCGTGACTCAGTGTACTCGCTGAAAATTGAAACCTGGTTCTGCGCACCATGTGTTGAAAAGATGGCGAGGTTGGGGCCTGTTGACCGTAGAAAGGCAGCGGGGTGAGCGGTGTACCCGTACTCCTCGTGCGTACGAGTGCTCCGCAAGTCTTGGACGACGACAGGCGCCCCGCAGCGGCGGCACGAGAATCCTCCCTATGCCACAGGCGCATATTGCGAACCTCACCCCGGGGCGCAGGTCAGACAGGGCAAACTCACGCCCGCCGGTTGTTCGAGGATAGATAGGGTTCTCTGATCCACAGACGGCGGATGCGCCAGCACGGGAAGGAGTGAGTGCGGCGGTCCACATTGCACGCCCGGCGCTCGCTCTCGGACGTCGGACGGGCTCACAGGACGATAGCGAGGGAGCAGGGAACAGCGCGAAGGAGCTACGGAGACAGCTGTGTGTGCGCATGTGTCACGCGCGCGCGGGTCAGGCCCGAGGTTCTCTGACGGACCCATCGAGGATTTGCGCGGTCACACGGACGAGGCAAGTCGGACGAGGCAAGAACGGGACGGACTCAGCGACGCGAACGCGCGTACAGGTCAAGACCGGGGAGGGTGGAGGGACGCACGCGCGGAACGTGAGCTCACGAACAGGCCTCAACCACTGCCACAAGGGCACGACATGGGGCAAAGGACATATGATTGACGATGCGACAGACACAAGATACACATGCGGCGGCGGAGACCGCGACTACGACGACATACACATGGGGAGGGAGCGCGGCTACGCCTGATTGAAGTCCAACGGGTCGAGAACGGCGCCGTGGAACCAAGCCTGGAACGTGAGTGCCGGCAGATCCTCGCGCAAGAGGTTCCGCAAACCTGCGTCCATCGTGACGTTGCAGTTGTAGAAGCACGAGTGGACGTTGATCTGGGCGGAAGTCAGTATCGTGATTTGCCTGAGACAACATAAAGGGGCGGTACTGACCGGAGCCGGGATGGGGACGTCACCGGTCGGTTGCGAAGGAGCTTCGCGTGGTCCCTCGACGTGCCAGAACACAATCTGACGAAGAACATCTATGAGTGAATGCGAGACGACGAGAAGGAGGCACTCACAGCAAGCGACATGGTCGGGTCAGCGGGAAGCTGGTCTGATCCGGTCAGCATTTGCAAGAAGAGTCGGACGCGCAAGAGACGATCGTGCGCGTCGGCCTGCCACCGCGCCTCGCCAACGGCCTCACGGACATCGGGGTGATCAGGATGGCCGACGCCGCGAAGGTAGCACTCCAAACGCGCGACGAAATAGTCCTGATAACAAATGTCCCACGAGTCGGGATCCATGTCCGAGTTCCGAGCGGCCTGCGACGCGACGTGCGCAGGGATATGCGGAGACCTATACACAATGCGCGAGATGACCTGCTCGACGTCCGTGACGACCTTGCTAGACATAGCGGCGATGAAGTCACGCGAACGGCCCTCAAATGTCTGAGACGCCAGGACAGCAGTCAGTCGCGCATCACCCGGCGGCGAACGAGTTTGAGTCTCACCTGAGGGAGGCTACCGGGTGCGAGCGCGCAAGTCATGCCATGCGCGAATGCCTTGAGGTCGGCGTTCGAATCGATCTTCGCGAGACCGAAGACCATCTCCGAAACCAGGGCGAGCTCCACCCACAGCAGCTCCTCAGCCAACGGTGGATCCCCGAACGACTGAATCTGCACATGAAGCAGAAGTTAGTGCGTGTCAGACATTAATCGATAATGACCACTTACGTCGATGCCGGCGCTGACCAACAGGGAGTTCAGGGCGTCCTGCGGATTGCGTGGCAGGGCCTTCGTGCGGTCGTGGTCGAGCCAGGGCCTGAGGCCGTGCTGGAGGAGATCGGCGTCGATGAGAGACATGAACGCGTGGTCGATGACGCATGCGCTCATACGCCCCTCGATGACGTAGCGGATGAGCCACGGCGAGATAGGGTCAGGCCCCGTGAGGACAAGGAGCATATGCAACAGCGCAATGAAACCCGCCGACTTCATCGCGACCTGGCGCGACCGCAGCCCCTGCGACCCACCGATGTGCCAGCGGATGGTATGATAGCGACCGCGCGGCTGCCAGTGCGTGGTGTCCGCCTTGATCTTCTCCATGGCCTGTCGCAGCAAACTGCGCACGGCGCCCATTCCAAACGCGTCACCACTGGAACGAGACACCTATCAGCATATGAAGATGCTCCACGGGTGCATGAACGTACACTTTGATGTCCAAACCGGGAAGGCGCGCACATCGGACCAACTGTGAGAGCGTCGTGAACTCGCAGTCCGCCTCGACACCGAACCGACGCTCGAACGCGTGCGTGAAGTCCGCGCCCAGGTCTGCTGAGTAGGGCTCATCCTCGTGCTCGAAAAACCATTGCACGAGGAACCAGAGGATCTCCGCGCCCTCAGCGGAGTCGCGGCAGACGATGCGAGGCCGCGGCACCGCCTCCGCAGGCTGTGGAGCGGTGTTCGCGACGCGCTGAGCCCAGTCATCGAGGTCTTTCCACGTCACGGACCCTAAGGGATCGTAATTCTGTGGGCGCAAGGGACCAGTGAGTGAGCCGCGCAGCGACGTCAAACATACGTCTGACTGACCTGGTAGGAGACCCTCGGACGATCGCGGGGCGGAGACGTGGCGACGCGACGTCGATTAGAGGGACGGGAGGCTTCGGCGGAGGGAGAGCGAGCATCACGCGACGGCCCGGGGGCAGGTACAGGGACCGCGGCTGTCGCAGTCACCGTTCGAGTGGTTGTTGCTGGACGCCCGCCGCGCCGAACCATCATCGGGGGCGCGCGGGGGGCTGCCGCGAGCGGTGCATGCCCAACTGCGAGCGGGGGGGCCAACGTCAAAGGGAGCGGAGGGAGAACCGACGCCGGGGTGCTTATTGACGTCGACGGAACGGGACTGGGCGCTCGGGATGTCGCCTGGCATAGCACACGCGTCAGTCGCGTGGACATGGGAGGGAGGCTAGGAGAACGCACCGGGCTCGAGTCGTCAGACTGGATGGGCGAACCAACGGGTTCGCGGGCACGGCCGGGAGGAGGTCGGCCGCCGGTAGACATGCGTCCGGTGTAACGCGTCCTGACAAAGCGTGATCGTGCCTGCAAGAAGCACTGAGCATCAGTCAACTGAACGGCATACTGCGGGAAGGCGTACCTCATCCAAAGGGGCAGGGCGGGGCGCAGACGGCGCGGGGTCGCGGGAGGAACTTGCAACGGGATCGGAGGAGGACGAGGAGGCCTGGGCGGAGGCACGTAGCTGGTAAAGATATGTGCGGGGCGACGTCTCGCTCTCGGAGCTGTCAGAATCGTCTGGGAGGTAGGTGGGGTCGGGACTCGTAGACCGAGGATGGGAAGCTTGCGCAATCGGGGCGCGCGCTGCAGGGGCATTGGAAGCTTGTGCGATTGGGGCGCTCCCTCCAGGGCACTGCGCAACGCAGGCAGCCTCGAAGCCGGGGAGCTCGACCATCATGCGCCCCGTGACACATGGATGGAAGAGGTGTTTGCACGGGATCGTTGCGTAGTCGTCGAGTCCCGCAACCTTGTCGACCAGTTCCGGGCGCTCCAGACGACCGCGAAGATCGCCATTACGGCAGGCTGGAACAACAAGGCGTTATCAGCCAAGGTGACGGTGGGTCATCGAACAGTGGAGACATACCCATTTTGAGATATGCGATGTCCGGGTCAGTGTATTCGTTGGCGAGGGGATATTTAACACATGTGAAGCGCTTGTCCTTAAGCGCATCGGAGGTGAAGGTGGCGGGCGTGAGGTCGTCGTAGGGGGCGTGGGTCTTCACGAAAGCATGAGAGCGCGGGGAGGTCGTGAGAAGAACGAAGGGAAGTTTGGTGGGAGCGTCAAGCTGGGAAGTGTTTGAGAAACCGTGGAACGCATAGCCGGCAGCGGTGAGGCGGTCAGAGACCTGCTGCCCGAGCTCCCGCCATACGGGACCGGTAGCCGGCAGGTCGACGTAGAACACGAGCTTCCAGAGATAGAGCGCTTGCACAAAGACGGTGTAGTCCTCACTCGACCACTGAAACTCACCTTGGGGATAAGAACCCCTGGCCTGGCCGGCACGTGTAGGGAGTGAGGGTGCCTATGGGGTCATTGAAATGTGAGTGGATGGGATGGGCGGGCGGCGTAACGTGCGGCTCACCCGAAAGGGATAAAACGCGACCAGAAAGCGCACGGTTCCCGGAGGGGGAGGTTCGCGAGAGGGGCCCGCCTGAACGCCGGGCGCCACGGCCGTAGACGGCCCCGCCGTAGAGGGCCCCGCCTGAGGCGGATCCCACGCGCCATCGTTGCTCCAAGACCCAGACGACGCGGGCGCGCTGGGGGCGCCGGTGGTGATGCGGGTCCTCGGGGTGTTCGAACCGCGACCACGCGAGGTGGTGTTGGACGTGTGGCGCCGAGCGCGCTCCGCACTGGCCATGCGGCGTTGATGGACGGAGCCTTCTTCGGCTGGACGCAGGCCGCCGTACGCGGCGATGGGAGGGGCGGCAGCCATGACGGCGGACGTGCGGGCTGGGAGCAGAGGAACGCTATACATGGCGGGGGAAGGGGCCGCGCCGGGCACTGGCGCCAACCTGCGTTCGCGTGCAATGAAGGGAATGCGGACGTGGACGAAGACAGCAAACGTACATGGAGGGGTAGGAGCCAGGCTGGACGACCGCCAATGCGAAGTCATGCGAACGGAGGGGCGCTTGACACGCGCAGAGAGTGTCGAAACCCCAGTCACGCGGATCTTCATCCTATGTCGTACACAAGGGTGAGTAGTGAATCGCGGAGTGTTCGAGGGAGATAGTACGCACCGACGTGAAGCCCCCGCACTGCGTGCGAGGCAAGCCAGCGCGTTGAAAACCAGGGGGAAGGGCTGATTGTTCGCGGGGGAGGGCGGAGTGGGAGTACCAGGGATGAGGAGTGGGACAGGCGGAGCACATCTCCTCGGCGGTGAGCGGGGTCTGGGTAGAGGACATGAGACGCGATCGTTCCGGTGCAAGCATCCATGACTCACATAACGAGCCTGGCCGTCGGCGATGACGACGAACCCACCACAAGGACCGTTGGGATGGGCGAGGCACTCGGTCCCCACGCAGGTACCCCGGAGATCGGAAGGCGGCATGTTGAGAAGAACGAAGCAGGAGAGGCAAAGGAGTTGAGCAAGAGAGGCGAAGGACGGGGCGGCGAGCAAGGAAGAGCGAGCGGCGGAAAGCGCGTCGTGGTCGAAGAGCGGGAGGCTTGGGGACTTCGCCATTTTTTCAGCCGCCTTTTATGGCCAATTATCTGAGCGTGAAGGGCCAGGCATGATCGACGAGAGTTCGTCGGTGGGTTCGGCTGTCCGACCAAGGAACGCGTTGAGATCGCCAAGAGGATGGAGGAGATACGGTAGGCCGGCTGATCGTGGGCGCTGAAGAAAGTCTAAGTAAGCGTTAGCAAGTGTGCCAGTGTGGCGGTGTCGCGGGAATGCGGCCGGCGCGGGCGGCGGAACACGCGTGGCAATGACGGCGGCAACGTACAGGAAAGTTCCGGCATTGTTATGTCAAAGCAGGAAAGTACCGCACATGGGTGTGCAGGTGGCCGACATGACTCCGAGTACATGGGAGGACAGGCGGAGTGTAGGGGTGCATGTTGCAAAGTAAGGTTTTAGTTGACAAAGTCTGCTGTTTGTCTGCCATAGTTGACAAACAGCATCTTTTGTTAGAGCTTGTTGGAGTTTGTCATTAATTGCAAGCAAACCAACATGCCAGGGAGCTGCAATGTATTTTGTCCAATAAAACCCGTCATACACTTCTTACTGCTACACTCTGCCGGTACGCCGCATACTCCTCCAACATGGCTCGCAAACTACGGACAGAGCGCTATGACCGGTACGGAGAGCAGAGAGTGGTGCAGCGAAAGACCAAACGTGGCAACAAATATGTTCTCAAGAAGGCCGCGCCAAATGCCTCTGCGAGTGCGGGACTCTCTAGCTTGATCCCCGAAACACCTCGCCACTCCCAACCACCTCCCCAGCCACAGCCATCCCCGCCGATGCTTCCCGTAGATGACATTAGAAATGAATTTACATTCGAAGTCAAAAAACAGGTGTGTCTACATCTCGCTGATGTACCTACCGGGCGATCCTCACGAATTGCCCGCGCACGCTCTCGAACAATACCCGCCGTGCACTGCAATGTCCGGAAATACCACAGACCCAGAACGACTACCAGAGAGCGTGGCTCGCGCAACACCGCGATCAGTATCTTGGTGTTCTCTATGATCAGGAGGGAGGGGGAGATGAAGCTTTCTGCAACTGCGGACGACCGGCGTTGTGGAGATGTATGGACTGTGTAGGACGGGCCGAATCCTGTGGCCCATGCTGTGCCAACTCCCATCGCCTCAACCCGCTACATCGTATCGAATATTGGACAGGAACCCACTATGAACAATCATGGCTACGCACGCTGGGTGTCAGAGTAGCCCTCGGGCACAGTGGGGCTGATTGCCCGACGCAGCGCCGGTGGGAGCGGTCATCTTCTGCAGCAAGCAGATCGGTCAAGACGAGTTCCTCGCCGCTGTCCTCTCCTCCGCCATCCTCTCCTACTCCATCCTCCCCTCCTCCATCGTCTCCGCCACCATCGTCTCCCCGCCCATCATCTCCTGCGGAGAGCGACAACACTGACCCTCCACCGCCGGCCCTCGGTAAGCGACGGGCCGAGGGCGAGCCGGACAATCCCCTCAAGACTCGGGCACGCTCTACCTTGACCCCCATAGAGTCAGACACGGAAAGTGAAACCGAGGAGATTGGAGAGGACCCTGAGCAGGATGACGACGAGTACCGCCAGTGCCCGTATGTCCTATCTCCCGATGACGCTGCTTCGATGCCGCGCCTGTCCGAGTCCTCCCTCGCAGGAGCTGCCCGCAGACCTCGACAATCGACCCGCATACACTTGGGGACACCCAGTATGATGGTCGTGGTGGATGTATCTGGGGTCCACGAGCTACCGTTCGTGTTTTGCTCATGTGCCGACGCGGAATCCCGAGACCTCCAACTCCTACGAATGGGCTACTATCCCGCAACTGCCCGCCGGCCACGAACCGTCTTTACATTCCGAGTGCTAGACGATTTCTTGCTGACAAACAAGGAGTGCAAGACGGCTGCTATGAACTACTACAACAAACTTCGTCGGATAACCGACGATACGTTTCCGCACGCAGTCCCAGTACGAGAACAGCTATGTAGCCGCTCCGCTGTATCTGATGTGCGTCTGTTTACAGGACAGATACCGCGATCTACTGCGCGTATCTCGTCAGTGGCGAAACCTCAAAGCTCGAAAGCGGTTCGGAGTTGGATATCGGAACGAGCAGCCCCCCGGCCCAGGAGGCTTGACGACGTCTTGCCCGGCGTGTCCACGCCCTGGAATCAACATGGCGGACGGATGGGAGCAGGATGCAGATCGGTAAGTCAGTTCACTACGCAGAGCACCTAGCTTAACGACTCATTGCTCTCAGATGGAAACACATGCCTACCGTGATTCTCGACGGGAACTTTAGTGCCCAGCATCAACACATGAAAAACCCGCAGGACGATGTCCGCTTATCCGACGGGCACGGATACATGGTCACCAGTGCACCCTACAGGGAGCACCTACGAACGGCCGTTCAGTTTAAGCAGGTAGGGCCCGCCACAATGTTGCACAGTCGCATGTAACTGACGAGTCTGCAGAAACTGACATGCCATGATCACCGCGCCGTCTTAGCGGCAGCTTCTGAGCGAGCCCCTCTGGAAGCCACCGGAATTGGCGCTGCAGCATGTAGTCGCCACGGTTTTTTTATTCCCCACTCTACAGTCGACTTTCAGAAGGGCGAGCAGTGAGTTCTACTTGTCTTCCAAGCGGGCCCGCCCGGGGAATTCATGTTAGCTAATATATTACCCGCAGACAGAAGAACATGGACTACTGCCTGTGCCAGGTCATCCTGTTCTTTCAAACACTGTATCTGCTATTGATTCTCTACGACATATGGTGTCACTACTGTGTGCACCTTATGCGACGGTTTGAGCGCAGCCCGAGCTTACATATGCCCGCTGACCTCACAGTGATGGGTGGGATTGACCAATTCCACGTTCACGGACATATCCGCGAGTGCTACCCTCGATACTCTCCTAATTTTATTCCGGGAGCCGGTGTACAGGATGGCGACGTTCTAGAGACACTCTGGATCAATGTGAATGAGATCTCTACCAGCACTCGCGGGATGTCTGACGGACATCGTCAAGAGTCTATCGACGACATCATGGAGGATTCGAACTGGAACAAGCTCCTGCGTGTAGGTACGCCAACCTACAACATTGGAGATGCAGACCGGCTCTTGACATTGGATTGAACAGCGCCGGCTCTGGCTCGAAAATGGAGGACTGCATGTGAGGAGTGGGGGCCCGCGGCGCAGGCGTTGCAGAAGGCGGGCGAAGAAGTGGATCCCAAACAGATCGAACAGTGGACCAGGTTGGCCAAGCGGGCGGCAGAGATGCGGCACAAGGACATCAAGGTGATGGACGTATTTGAGTTCGAGAGTCGAAAACGTGAGTGTGGAACCCGCAGCTTGCCCGCATTTGCGTTCATTGACCGGAGCGCCAACAGTTCCGACTCGGGCAGAGATTCAGCTCCAGCTCACGCGGGCCGAGAATGAACATCGTGAAGGACTGAAAGGCTCAGCGGCTTGGCTGGCCTCTGGACTTAAGATCGAGGAGACGAGGTATGGTCTGATCAGCAATATCATCAGTTTACTTAATGACATCTGTCCAGGCTATCTGTTGCCGCCAAAGCAAGATCCGTTACACTACACAGTCCACTAGCAGAGCAAATTGCGCTTGAACAAATGAGGACCAACCTGCTGCGCGACATAGAGCGGTTCCACAAAGAGGCCGCCTCCTACCTGAGCCCGCTCACGCTCGCGGCTGCCCGGTCCCTGGATGCGGACATATCGTCGCTCGGGATGGAATGGGACAGCATAACAGCGGCAAGCGAGGTTGCCGATGAACGCGCTACCCCAGCACAAGACGGCGAAGCAGATACGCATGAAGGCTCTAACAACAGAGGTCCGACCATCCCTGAGCGGATGAAGATCGCATTGCCGTCAAATCTCGGGCGCGCGTTCTGCAAAGAACACGGCCTTGAAGTTCTCGTCAAGAAGGAGCGGGAGCTCCGCGTCGGTCAGATGAACGACACGCTGCATGGGATACGAGTAGCGGTCGGGTACAAGTCGTTTCTCTATTGAACAGGTGTGCGCAAAGCGACGTCGCATCGTCAGAAACTGCGCAGTTTTGACGAGGTCCATCTTGCGGATGCGGGCGTACTGCACAATGCCCGTACATACTCTGCCGCCCGTGCAGCATCCGCCGCACTCTACGATGAGCGGGACCCCAAGGAGCTCGCGGCTCGAGATGAACTCTTCTTGCGATACCGGGTTCTGGAGAAGACTGACTTGAAGGCCAATACCGCGATTATCGAGCAAGCCACGAGAGGCATCCGCAACAAGCATCTAGCTTGGTTCTGGAGCCTAGACGTCGAGGAGGACTCCAAGGAAAGTCCGTGGATGAGCGAAAGTGCGTGAATTACTATTTCTGTCAGCCGTGACTGACTCACTCATCAGTGTACCGGGTTGTTTGGCTGCGGGCACACGAGCGGAAGACCCGCTGGACTGAAGAGCTTGTTCTCGTCTGGCTCGAGATGACGCGAACGCTCAGGACGTTTCAGTTCTGGGAAGACGAGTGGACTGATCGTCGGGAGAGAGAAGGCCGGGCAGGACATCGTGCATTCGCCGCCCGCCAGGCGGCCATATGGCGCGGGCTGAACGGTCATGCATCGCAGCTGTTCCAAACAGCTCGCACCCGATACAGCGCCCCAGTTGCTGTAAGGGTAGCGTAAATTCTGGCCGGATTATGTATTGTATTGAGGTATCTATCGTCTATGGCGTGAAATGCCCGCGAGCGGGCGCCGCTCGGGCGGGCAATATCTCTGACTGCGCGCGCGCTGATCTTGGGCTCCGGTACGGCCCGGGGGTGCGGAGAAAGGCTCGTGCTCTTGTCTGATGTCTCTCGCGCTGTTCATTCTTCTGCTCTCACAGCAATGACCACGGCAAAGACAATGCCCGCCCGGATCCTGGCTGCTGGACGTATTGAACTAGACTTGATATCCTGGCGCATCGTCCAGGCGCTGCGCGCATACCCGGCGGGGGCTGATATTCAAGTGCAGCGACGCTGGCGGCATGGATTAGGGCGCGAGATGGTAGGTGTGATTACGTGACTATCTCAGTACAGTCAGTCTCACCGGAAGCAACATCCCAGTGGCAGGCTATCTATGCCATGGGGCTGACGGCGGCAACCGGGGCAGTCCCTGCGGGGTTGGGCTGTGCTGGTGCAATCCTGCCCGTACTGAAGACGATGTTTGCCAACATCGAGTGGCGAGATCTGGCGATCTGGGTCAAGCTTGAGGAAATCAACGTGGAAGGCGTGGTCAGTACTCTGGACGCATCGATCGACTTTGCCGACAGTGCTCTCGCGGGCGATCAGTGGTGGCTGTGGCCGAATGCGGGTAATGACGAATTCACTCCCCCTGCCTGGTGGAATGCTCCATCAGAGGCCGTGGCATGTATTCTGCAAGCTATAATCAGTAAATAGAACTGATTCCGTTGTAGAACCGACCGTTGATGGTCCACTACATGGACATTGTCGGTGTGTCTGCTCTTGCGGAGTCTATCGTCAAGACAGCCGATTGCCAGAAGAAAATCGTAGGCACTCATGTGCAGCAGGAGGATTTACGCAGGACGGAATAAATAGAAGCGGGTGGAGGGTATGAGATTGCTTCGGTATATGATGATGTGGCGGTAGCTTGATCTGTGGGGTCTGGCTGGCGGGCAGTGCGGGCGGGCAACATCGCGGGCAGTGTGGCAAATGTAATTAATGGGCGGGGATTATGGACAGACCTTGGTCAAAATAGCACATTCATCAAATAGCTGTCACTTCAATCCAAACTTGTAGAGAATTCCTCGAGCTCGAAGCTTCAGAACCATGGTTGATGTGCTATATGGCCACGGAGTGTGTACAATATACAGGGACCAAATATGTCCAGATGAGCAAGTCAATTGACATTTCATATATTCATGACAGTAAGTTGAGCAGTGCAGGAAACCTGCAGGGAACTGGATCTTATGAAGAAGAGCATCAGCGGTGTTCAGTATTGGCAGATGCACGGAGATAATATTTACACGTTGATCATCCAGTTGAGATATAATATGCACACCACGGTACCTCGATTGGCGGACGATGTTCCCAGGAGTGTTGTCTGATTGGGATTCGATATATCCATGATCGTTGATCAATTGGAGAGGGATATCTACAGCTCAGTGCACCAGTCGGGAGACAATATTGCCAGTCCGCTGCACCAGTTAGGCTCCCTCTCTCCGGATGAAGCTGCACCTGGAACTTTCGGCAGATGCACGGAGATAATATTTGCACGTTGATCATCCAGTTGAGATATAATATGCACATGGCGGTACCTCGATTGGCGGACGATGCTCCCAGGGGTGTTGTCTGATTGGGATTCGATATATCCATGATCGTTGATCAATTGGACAGGGATATCTACAGCTCAGTGGACCAGTCGGGAGACAATATTGCCAGTCCGCTGCACCAGTTAGGCTCCCTCTCTCCGGATGAAGCTGCACCTGGAACTTTCGGCAGATGCACGGAGATAATATTTGCACGTTGATCATCCAGTTGAGATATAATATGCACATGGCGGTACCTCGATTGGCGGACGATGTTCCCAGAAGTGTTGTCTGATTGGGATTCGATATATCCATGATCGTTGATCAATTGGAGAGGGATATCTACAGCTCAGTGGACCAGTCGGGAGACAATATTGCCAGTCCGCTGCACCAGTTAGGCTCCCTCTCTCCGGATGAAGCTGCACCTGGAACTTTCGGCAGATGCACGGAGATAATATTTGCACGTTGATCATCCAGTTGAGATATAATATGCACATGGCGGTACCTCGATTGGCGGACGATGTTCCCAGAAGTGTTGTCTGATTGGGATTCGATATATCCATGATCGTTGATCAATTGGAGAGGGATATCTACAGCTCAGTGGACCAGTCGGGAGACAATATTGCCAGTCCGCTGCACCAGTTAGGCTCCCTCTCTCCGGATGAAGCTGCACCTGGAACTTTCGGCAGATGCACGGAGATAATATTTGCACGTTGATCATCCAGTTGAGATATAATATGCACATGGCGGTACCTCGATTGGCGGACGATGTTCCCAGAAGTGTTGTCTGATTGGGATTCGATATATCCATGATCGTTGATCAATTGGAGAGGGATATCTACAGCTCAGTGGACCAGTCGGGAGACAATATTGCCAGTCCGCTGCACCAGTTAGGCTCCCCCTTTCCGGATGAAGCTGCACCTGGGCCTTTTGGTGGGTCTAGTAGACATGCTCATTTCATGCTTATCACCATATCATAAGTACAGTATCCTGAACCAATTGATCAGTCAATACTGATTGACATTCACAGAGAGCAATTTCAGTCTACCACTAGATACAGCTCCAATAGCACTAGTGGTAAGATGTGACACATTGTTCATGAATTGAACACAATATTACAAGACTCTGGATCAGGATCTGGTCACATAAGTCATTTACTGGTTGATCTGCACATAATACCTACACAGAGCTTGAAACTCACTGTATTGCAACCTCCTTGCAAAGGACCTGAGCTATGCCAACAACACAGCCCCCTCATGTCTAAAGCTAAGAGAACCAATAGACAGCAAGTATATAACCACAGCACAGATCAATAGCCATACACATCCATAACAAATACATTTGAATGGACCACCTAGTGGCATGATTCTGATCAGAGATACATCCTGTGAACACTATATGATCTCAATTGACTTTCATATTTAGCCAAATGAACATTATTACTAAGTTCAACTGCCCCAGCACCTTGGGAGTTTATCACACTTTACTGACCAGTACACTGTATATATCTACTACATGGGCTCATAACTCACCTGTTAAAGTCGCGTCCAAACCGCGTGCCTCCGAAACACGCCGGACACCGTTTCTGCAAGATCCGGTCGCAGCTACTTGCTTTGAGTCCAGCAGCATTCAATCCCGGTATGTGAGGCTCTTGACTGGTCGGAGCCTGTGTCGCTGCAGGTCGCGGAGGATTGGCCGAGGGGCCACGATTTTGCTCTCTCGGACCTCCCGCAACATGTCCATCTGAACCCTCTCTCGGACCTTCTGCTGAGTGTGCGTTCGGACCCTCCCACGAACCTCCTGCCGGATGTGCGTTCGGACCCTCCCACGGACCTCCCTGGAGACCTCCTCCCGGACCTCCCTGGAGACCTCCCCCCGAACCCTCCCGCGGACCTCCCTGGAGACCTCCCCCCGGACGTCCTACCGGAAGTCTATGGAGAGGTCCCGTGGTACCCTCCCTTGAAGGTTCTGACGGATGTCCATGCGCACCCTCCAGCGGAGGTCCTCCAAACGGTTCCAAGGGACCCTCGCGAGTACCTGCAGTGGGAGGGTGAGAACGAATACCTACCGCCAGAGGTCCTGTCGGCCATTCCATTGTAGCTCCTCCGGAAGTTGCGCGTTCCGTCGTTCCCTGGTGTGCCCCTAGAATAATATGTCAGTTAGTAGCGGGAATACTTATGAACTATTCTATGAACAGAGGCAAGCCTTACCTGTGTCCTGGGACATTGCCTCGGATTCCGAACCTTTCGCGACCTTGAAGGATATGACCGTTTGCAAACAATCGTCGACAGCGGTCTCCACGATGGAATCGACTCGATTCCGGAGGCAGTCGTACCATTGTATCGCGTATCCTATTCCTCGGCGGAACGGGTCTTGGACAGGTTCTCCCTAGTGCAAAAGAGTCAAGGATCGGTATCGTGAGGTCTCGGAGCATGCAAGTAGCGGAGCGACTATAGCTCGGACTGACCTTGTCGTTCAGAACAGGGAAACCACGTCTCTGATACAACGTCTTGAGTGCTCCTGCCAGCGCAGTCACCGCGTCCGCCGATCGTTCGAAGAGTGCGAAGTAGAAATCGAGGAGGTCTATCGACACGGCTACACGGGGCTGAGAGGGTGCTGTGGGGAATAGACCATTCTTGACAAGCGTATGGGATAGAGGCGAGCAGGAGCATGAATGTATATCGAGTGTTGCTAAATCTATATCAGAGAGAACTTCGTCAATCGCAGGTGGACGCGTCAGCAAAAACAGGCGTACGGTCAAAATAGAGACATGTGATGCTTGTCACTTCTAGCATGCAGGATTGTTCCATGCAGTGACATGGCTCAAAGCTTCCGGAGCCTCCGCCGGTCCGCCCTTGAGCTGCTTGTAAATATGTAAGATAGTTCGGTACCAGAGTTGGGATAAGCGCCAGCCAGGTGGAATATAGGCGATGCGCCGCCTCGTCCGGATGGAGTCGTCGGGATTTTTTTGAAGCAGCGGTTTCCGCCGTAAACTCGACATGGTTGTCCTGCATCATCACATCATCCTCTGGAGGTATGGCGTGGGGGTTGTCAGAATCGAGGAGAGGTTCGCTGGTCATCTCCGAGTCCGAGAGGTCATCCGCGGCCGCAGCGTCAACGGAAGTCGGATTCGAGTCTGATGGACCCGGAGTTGGAGTACCGGGAGGATGGAGAAGTTCCGCGATTTCTTGAGCGAGTCGGTCTCTGAGAACGAGTGCGTTGGCTCGTGTCACGACTTCCGCATTCTTCCGAGGGGCGCGCCGTCCTTGAGGAGTGCTGAAGTGCTGGCCCACGGCTTGCTCATTGCGACGTGGTGGTCGCCGCGGAGGCGTTTGGGGAGGCGGTAGCACATACTGAGAGTCCATACTAGAAAGGAAGACGATGGCGGTGGTTTCAAGGCTGTAGAGGCCCTCAGGCGCCGTGTTAGAGAGGTGTGCGGGCGCGGCGTGTAGACTTAGGTTGAGTAAATTTCGGTCATGTAATTGCTAAGTACTACAAGCGGGAGAATCTCGTCGGAGAGGAGGTCTTTGCGAACGTCCCAGAGAGGGTCCTTTTGAATTTGAGGTCGCCAGTGACGTCCTGGGGAGCGTCCGAGCGGTAAATTACCAAAGGGGGGGACGCTATTAATAGGATGACAGCATGGGAACAGGTACCAAGGGGGTCCTCTAAGGTAGGTTTCCCATCTACAACGAAACCCACCTAAGAGGTTGGTCGTAGTCCTGGTCAGGCCCTGCCTTAGGTGGCGAGAGCAAACCTGAGAGGGATGCCACGTGACCGTGGCTGTCGTGGCGGGCCGGGGGTCGGGAATCGGGATCAGAGGCCGGAGGCGGCGCGCGCGATTAGGTCGAGGGCGATGGGCCGCAGTCGCCTGGCATCTCCGTCCACGTCGTCGCTCGCATCGACGACGACCGCTTTGGCGACGAGCATGGCGGCGGACGACCGGTCGCTCAGGATCGCCTCCAGGCTTGGTACGTCCCTCTTCCATCGTCCTCACTGCATCCGCCCATAACGCCCATGTATGCCCGCCATCAAATTCGCCAGTCTGCACCGACCAATGGCTCGTCACCCACGTCGACCCCTCCTGGCCCATCCTCTTCCTCAAGCAGTTCCTCCTCAGCAAGTTCCTCAGCACCGACGACGGCGACCGCAACCCCCGCACGATCCCCGTCTCTCCCCGCAAAACCCGCCGCCGCTCGCTCTCGCCCATCACCTTCGCCCCGCCAGCGCCGCGCAAGGCCCTCGTGCCCCCCTCGAGCTCAGATGAGTCGAGTCTGAGCGACTTGTCGGGCGACCTCGACCTGGATGACGACGTGAACATCACAAAGTCGTTTACGGATGCGCACAGGTACAAGTACAATGCCCGGCCGTCCACGTCCTCTGCCTCCGAGTCCGTCCTCCAACTGCTGCCCAAGGGCGGGCCTGATCCGCAGGGGTACATCCTCCTCACGTTCTCCACCACCCAAATCCTCGAAGACCGCTTCTCGCTGGCCTGGTACGGCGTCCACCCCAACGAGCTGCTCGAGCTACATCCCTCCGCCGTCTCGTTTGTGTCCCTCCAGCGCTGCTCCCTGGACGCATACATCGAGCCGTACTTTGCTACCCGTGTCTGGGCTCTCCGCATTGTTGGGAACAGGCTCGAGACGGCTCCGAGCTTCATCCGCCACCGGCCGGGCACAGACGACAATGTTCCTGATGGCAAGAGTTCCAGCACCCGGGACAAGAAGCGGAAAGTCGCGGTGGAGTGGAAGGAGCGGTGGGCCATCATTCACCAAGGGGTGTTTTCGTTGTGCAAGGAACGCCATGTGAGTTCATTTTCCTAGCCATTTCTCCTTCCTTCGCCTCTTCTGTGCACAGCAATCGTTGTGCATTACCAATGCACTTCCCCGAAGCATGTGCGACCATGTCCGGCCTCGTATATCGCGCATCTATGCACGTTTCGCACGGGCTACAGTCCGGAGTAAAGGACAAGATCGTTATGCATATTGCGCAGAGACGTTCTCTATCGGTACAGGCTGGACGTTCACAGGAAGAAGTCGCAATTACCCATCATTTCTTGTGGCCAGAGCATTCGGCTCATCAGAGACTTCCCTACCTGCATATATGCTGACTGTACCTGCAGGACACCCATGCGGCATTCTCTGCTCCGCTCTCCTCTCTTCTCTCCATCCGCGACAGCGCACGTCTCACTCTCCCCCTCCATGCGCGACGACACCGACACAAGTCGTCCGCAGCCTCGTCCAACGTCATATGCGTAAAGTTCACCGCGTCTCCTCCATCCAGGCAACGCACGTTCTCGAACGAGTCCGTGACGTTCGACCGTCGGCCAGCCCATCCACCATCAGCTTACTCCACGTCATCGAGCGGACAAGGCGCGTGGTGGCGGCGCTCGAGGGATGTATCCACTGCGATCAGTATGGGCTTGACGTCGAGCGCGAGTGTACTGGTTGGTGGCGGGTCCGGGTCAGGGTTCGCGGAGGTGTGGGATTCGTTTGCACGACGAGGGAGCAGGGCGGGGCTGGACGACCTGGACGAGCCGGTAAAGGAAAAGTGGAAGGGCAAAGAGCGGGAGGAGAGGGCGGACGCGATGTGGATCGTCTTGGACATGCTCGACAGCCCAGGTGAGTCCCGCTTGTGTCGCACCAGGTTCTGGTTCTCAGCGCTGCCTAGCGTGTTCCAATATCCTCCGGATTCTGCACCGACATGCGCCGACCGACTGCCAGTCGACGTTCCTGCCCTCGCGCTCGACGCCGCCATACTCTCCCGCCCCTTCTCCAATCGTGTTCAGCTCGCGCGCGACGACACCAGCCACGCCCGGCACACCGACGGTGCCGACAACGCCAGGACCCTCAGCGTCGTTCACTTTTCCGCCAGCACCTCTCTCTTCGGCGTCCACTATTCCACCTTCGTTTCCTTCTGCAACCTCTTTGCACACCTCGAGCAAGTCGTTCCCCTTCTTCCCTGACGACCGATCGACGTCCACGCGTCCGACAGTTATGCTGCCAAAGATAGACACCTCGGTATCTACTTCACGACCAGGTGTGCCCTACCCTTCGTGGAGGCTATCCCTCGTGCGCAATGCGCGTCGCGCGGGTCTTGGAGCGGTCGGGCGCGCCATGGAGCTGGTGATGTTTGGCGACGAAGACGAGGACGGGCTTGCAGACGACGAAGGCGCAGGGGAAGATGATGATCTCGCGATCGAGTGGGCGCGCAGGACGAGCAGCGTCGCCTCGCCGTCGCCCGTCGAGGTTCCGCACTCTGCGATCTCGACATCCCAGCCGCTGTGGCCCCATGCGCAGCTCAGGCCACCGCCGCGGCACTTTAGCGACCCCTCCGTGCTCTCGTTCAAAAGCGTCCCGGAAGAGGCGGGGTTCGAGGTAGACACTGACCTCAGTCCGAGTGCCAGTGTCAGTATCAAGCCGGAGGCCGAGTCCGACCCAATCCCAAGCACGGAACTCGAACACGACACGACGTACGACGCGGACCCGACGACCCCACTTCCAGAGGCGGAGGGACGTCCGCACCGCCAGTCTCACCCCCTCGTGGACCTCACGTCCCTGAACAGCACCGAGCGCGACACGTACTACGACTCGGACGCGAGCGAGACCGAGTGGGACGGCTGGGTCGACGCCGTCGTCGAGCAGCGCAAGCAGGAAGCCCGCGCACGGCAGGACGCCCTCGCACGTGCGCGCGCGCTCGAGACGTTCGCGCCCGTCCCCGTAGTCTCGAGCGGGGGCGGGAGCGGGAGCGGAAGCGGCGTCGAGTTCTGGGGCGAAGGGTGGTCGACGCAGTTTGGGGGATCGACGTCGCGCGTGGGCACGCCTTCCCCAGCGGCAAGCGCGAGCACCCCAGACAGAGACCGCGAGCACAACTGGCCCCCGCAGAGCGACACGGAGGGCTCCGAGGCGCACAGCAGCTCGGACCCGAACGCCCCCTCCTCCATCATTGGCCAGCGGCGCGCGACGACAGGGACTGTGTCCTCAGCGGGCTCGCGCCGCAAGAACGTTCCTTCACAGGCTAACGCGAACGGACGGACGCTCTCGAGCTACTCGTCCGTGGACTCGCTCCTCCGGCGCACGGTCGCGATGCGCACCACGTTCCGCGACATCGGGCTCTCGCAGGCGGCGAAGCGCGCGTCGATGCACGTCCTCTTTCCATCCGGCTCGCGCTCGGAGATGAACCTCGGCACCAGCGTGCCACAGCGCGCGGCGTCCGCCTCCCCGCCGAACGCGTCCGCGCTCGCCATGCACATGACGGCGGCCGCGTCGGTGGGCAGCAGCAGCATGTCGCGCCCGTCGCTCGCGAGCATGCGCAGCGCGGCGAGCGGGACGCGCCCGCTGTCGCCGCTGTCGAGCCAGCTGGGCGAGCGCGAGGACTACTACGACGAGGACGACGGGGACGGGGATGGCGAGGAGGACGTGGACGCGGACGATGTCGACGACGTCGAGGAAGATCATGACGGCGGCGACGGCGAGGGGTGGATGGAGTCTGAGCTCGGGCACAACCCGAGTCTCAGCGGCGGACACCACCCGATCCCGCTCCCTGGGATGCGCATGGTCCCTGCGGGGTACACGACCTTCCAGCACTCGGCGCTGTACGGGTCCTCGGCTGGCGGGGGCACCGGCGGCGGGGGCGGCGGCGACGGCGAGCGGGAGGGGATGCATGCGGGGATAGCGCATGGGCAGAACATGCAGAGGCTGCCGATGGGCATGGCGCGGATGTTGTCGACGGTGAGCAGCACGGTGAGCGTCGGCCCGAGCGCGAGGGGGACGGGGACGCGGTGAGGGCAAGAAGCTGTAATGGTTGTAACGGCAGGCAAGACTGCAGGCAATGAATGGTGTAGGTGTATAGTAGAGAAGGTAATGGGCTCGTAGAGGGCCGCGCCCTCGTAGATCGTCTGTAGTAATTTCTTGCACTCCTCATCTGGTCAGTGGTTAGCACACACACTCATCATACTCATCGCTCTGGTACTCGGTATTCACGAACATAGCATCTTGGGAGCCGCGGTCAGGCACTATTCATGTTCTCTTAGCAACTACATTACCACGCATCGTAACGCAGACTCTCTATTTACCGACGACCGTGTCTTCGTGAATCGTGTAGTTCGTGGGGATAAGGTCACAGCGTTCCTGCCAGAGGCAGGCATACATGAGTTTTACTACAGGCAGCCCGTGTAGAACGAAGGATACGACGTGGGCCTCTCAGTTGTACCCTCCAGTCGAGAGCGAGGGCGGAAGCGCATCCTTGCCCTTCCCGCAGGTGACGTTGATGTCGTCCGTCAGCTGCAGCTCGATGAGCGACCCCTTCGTGAACGCGTCCCACTCGATGTAGCAGTTCGACTTCCACGGCCGCCCGTCGATCTTCACGCTCTACACCGTCGCAGGTCAGTATACGTTAGGCAGAACGCGGACAGGACGGGAGACAGACCTTGACAAAGACATTGCCTCCGATGCCGTCCTTCGGGTTGCCCTTGAAGCCGTGCGCGCGGATCGTCGTCGTCGTTTTCAGCACCGGGTTCCGGAACGAGATCTCGGGGAAGTAAGGCGAGGAGAGCAGGAACTGCTTCGTGGCCGGGAGGGGGTAGAGACCCATGAGGTAGAACGCAACGTAGCTGCCCATCGCGCCCGAGTCTGCGTATCCACAGTGTGAGCACATACGGTCAGCGTTGGCGGTGTAGGAGTGCGTACCGTCGTTCCCAGGAAGGCCGTTGACGGACGTGTTGTAGAACTGCGCGATGACCTGCCGCGCGCGCTGCGTGCTCAGCCCGGGCTTGTTGACGTAGTGGTACATGAACGGGATCTGCTGCGACGGCTCGTTCGTCGACTCGAAGTAGTCCTGCGACACGAAGGTCAGGTCAGAAGATGCCCTCCACTATGCTCAGTGATGCGCTAATGACAGTGCGCACCTCCTTGAATATGAAGTCAAGGCGCTCAACGAACGGCTCGGCGCCCCCTTGGAGCTCAATGAGCTTCGCCGTGTCGTGCGGGACGTATTGCGAGTACTGTGGGTAATAGACGTGACGACGCATTAGAGAAAAGCAAGACTCTCAGGATACTATGCACTACGTACCACGATAGGTGAACCCTCGTAGAAGCCGTCGTGGCGCACCGCATTGAGGAAGCACGTCGCCTTCGTCGGGTCGTGTATGCTGCAGTGGCGCGGATCCGTGTAGTTGAACGTTCCGTCAATGAAGCGGGGCTATAGAGGCGCGTTGAGGATGCTCGAACTACGATAACGGGGATGGGGATGACAGAGACGCACCTGCATGAAGCCTTTGATGTCATCGACGCCGGGGAACGTCACGTTCGGGTTCCACACGTTGACGAAGTTCGCAGAGCGTTGGAAGTACTGCGTTGGTGGTGTCAGCCGTAATGGGACGGGAGGCAGATCACAGGAAGGAGCAGACCTTCTTAGCGTCGCTCCTCTTTCCAAGGGCCTTGGCTACTTGGGCAATCGTAAAGTCGTTGAAGGCGTACTGGCAAACGATGGAGTCAGCATCAACAGTCTGTGAGATTCACGATCGTGCACGAACCTCAAGGGTACGAGACACCTGCTTCGTGTTAGTACCGCTGCGCTCGAAGACATCCGATGGGATGTAACCTGAAGGTTGACATCGCAATCAGTTTGGTTGGCATTCACTCAATGGGAGAACTCACCGATCCTCTTCCAGATGTTAGCCTGGCGACCATGCAAGTCCCAGTTCGGAGGCTGCAGCTCCGCATCTGCCAACAGGGCCTTGTAGAGTGCGTCGGCGGGTACACCCAGGGCCTTCGCCTGCTTCTGGAACCTATCACCATGTAAAAAGCAGTGAGTGGGCGGTCTCGTGACGATCGTCGCAGACGCACTTTACGAAGAACTCTGCGAGGATCGGGTCGCCGTCTGACTCGGAGGGCGCGCATGTCAGCTGCAGGAAGCGGAAAGACGGGCGCGGGAGAACGTACCGCTCCCTCCTTGAGAGTAGTGCTTGATGGTCGCCCCGCGGCACTCAGGGATCCAGCCTGAGCCGGCGTGTCAGTATGCGAAGAGACTACCTAACGCATATGGGCGGGGAACGAACCTTCGTGTTGCTGGATGTTGATCATCGCGCGCACGATCCGGGCGAACGTGGCGGGGTCGTGAAGCGACATGAGCGGGAACATCGTCCGGTACGTGTCCCACTGCACAGGCCCGCGTTCAGCACTACTCGAGGCCAATCGGTACGAGCGAGCACTCACGTTGCAGTAGAACGAGTCGTAGTACGGCTCGGGGGAGTTCCAGTGCGGGTTCTCTCCCGAGTCTGTCAACGAGGTTCATGTGAGTGGCACTCCATGGTATCACAGAGTAGAACGCACAATCAGCGGGCGAGAGGTGCGTCCGGTATACCGAGCTGTACAGAAGGTCAACGATCTCCGGGTCCACGCCCCTAGTGTCAACCTGGATGCGGCCAAGAAGCTCGCTCCACTGCGCACGAGAAGCCGCGCGCACACGCTCAAAGTCGAAGTCGGGGATCTCTTCCTCGGCGTTCGCGCACGCCTGTTCGATGGAAATGAAGGAGACCCCGACGCGCGCGAGGACTGAGGTGCGGCCTGCGAACGCGCATGGCATTAGTTCAGTCACGCTGTGAATAACGCTTAGTGCATACCTGTGGATTTGGGCTTGAACTCGAGCATCGCGCCCATCTCAGACTGGAAGCCTATGGGCATTCGAAAGATGCAAGTCAGAACTCCGAGCCGTTGCCGTTGTCATGTGCAAGGACGTACTAGTGTACATTTGGGTGGTGGTGACGGTGTATTTCACTGGGAAGTTGCTGGTCCATGCACCATAGGAGGTGGGGGGTCCCTATGACACCCCTTCATCAGCGGAACGTCACAAGCACCAGGACGAATCGTATGACCATATTGTAGCCTTCGCCTTTGAAGTCGACGCAGGTGAATGCACGGTAACGCCCAGGACCGAAAGATGCTGCGAACGAAGCGGCACCTGGAGTGGAGCAAGAGAAGAGAGCAATTTCAGTAGGATGCAGAAATGCATGGCGGCTGATCGAAGCTGAGATGCGCACCCTTGGCACGTCCGGTATCTGGGTCGACGTCCATGATTGGGTCAGTCGCGCTCCTCTGACCGTCATTGGAGAGGTCGACGAGGATGCGAGGGAATTCGGTGCCCTCCGGGAAGGTGTAACTGGCGCACAATGTGTCAACCGTAATCGACAGCCATCCAGGACATGACATACCGATGGAGCGCAGTGCGACGCGTCGCAGTGAGCTCGACTCGAATGCCTGTCGACTGAGCCATACCGTCAGACAGTTCTTAAGCATGCACGAAATCGATACATACCAGATTCGATGAGAAATAGCCAGGCTCGCCTCCATCGTCGGGGGTTCCTAGGGCAAGGTGAGCTGGCTATATGCGCTATAGTAGCTCGACGTACCGTCTGGCAGGATCTTGCGCAGAGTCTTGCGCATAGCAATAGTAGACTGGCACTCCTCGAACTTGTTGAACTGTCCGCAGGAAGCGAATGGGAATAGTTTGAAGTTGGAGAGCGGTACAGACTGCGTCAAAACTGCTGTGAGTATCCAGATCTTCCTTGACCTCGACTCGGAAGAGGGGCGAATATGAGATACTCACACCTCCAGTCCCGTCATCGTGCAGCTGCGAGAACCCTGTTACGTTGTATATCGGGTCTGCGTCGTACCCAGCGTGCTGTAACAATGATTCAGCGAACCAGGGACATGCAACTGATCAAGCCGCGCACGTACATTTCCCGGTGAGTCGGTGTCCATGCCGGCCTTCACCATCCCGTGAGGCACATTCGCACCTAAAACACAACCTGATCAGCCTCTGCATCCGACGGACGATACCGCGTACTCACCAGGGAAGGTGTGTCCACCATTGGTCGTCCCGATGAACAAGTTGACATGACTAGCAGCGTCTCGGATGAATGCAGGAGATGACGAAGTCTCGCTGGACTCAGCCTGCGCCGCGACCCCAGAGTTCGAGAACGCAAACGACAGCACAGACGCGAGCACCGCGACCTTCGCACCGAGCGACAGCATGGCGGGCGACGGGCGAGAGGTGTACTTGCAACGCACGCTCTCCCCGGACCGCTCGCGACGCTCTTATAGTGGGCACTCACCTGGCCATGGTCTGCATGACGTTGCCCAGCCCCGTGCTCGTCGCTCTCGGCATCGAAGTCGATCAGACGGGGAGGAACGTCAAGGCAATATCGTCCGCGTCACCCGAGCCCGCGTACGACGCGTGCACGACTCTCAGCCAGACCCCAGCGAGGGACGGCGAGGGACAGCTGACCGCGGGCCGCGGCTGCTGTAGTCTGGGGCGATCAGAGCTGCGGGCTCGCCGGAGTGGCCGCAGAAGCCAGAGAGGCATGTGAGCGCGTCGCTGGCCACGATAGGCCGTGCGTATGACTGCGCGCGGGCGTAGTGGGGCGCTATAAGCTTGTAGCGCGTTCAAGTCGACCTATTTCCTCGCCTATCGCCAACACGTGATGCCGGCCCGGGGGCTTGATTGACAATAACGCTGCATCTGTGCAGGGGAAAGACTATAGTAGTACTGCGAAGGTGCTTGAGCAAAGGAGCCTGAGGTTACGTACAGTGAGCATGGTCGTCCATCCTCAGCCATCCTCGAGGTCAACGCGGCCATCAATCGTTATCTCCGGCGACTACTCGGGCATCGATAGGACACAGTAGCGAGAATCTATGCATGTGTTGATCCCGCGGTCTAGAATACAACAGTGCTGTTGTACAACAATCCAAACACGTATCGCGAACAAAGGGAGAGAAAAGAGATCACAAAGAATCAGAACAAACGCTCTATTGATACATGATGTGTCTGGAAAGGCGGAGGCTCTCGGATCAGCGTCATTGCACACGGGCAGCATAAAAGCACAGAGAGAGGGGACGTACGCCGTGTCGAACTGCTCCATCAAGTCCAACACCTGCTCGAGGTGACCGAACCCGAGCCTCTCCTGGCGGCCCTGCGCGAGCGCGCCCGCCGTCTTGACTATATTCTTGATCTGTCTTCCATTGACCTTCTTCTCGCCCAGCGTGCGCAGGTCCTCCTGCGAGAGCCCGCCATTCGGGATGTCTCCGTTGACGCGCTTGAGGAACGCGACCCAGATCTGCCGCTTCGCGTCCGAGGACAGGTCCGCGTACCGCAGCGAGACGTGGATCCGGGACTGGAACGCCTCGTCGAAGACGCGGACTCGGTTCGTCGTCAGGAACAGGATCCCGCGGAAGTATCTGCGGGCCGGGCGGGAAGGAGACGTAAGTAGTACGAACGGGTACGTGGCACCGGTCGGGTCAGTGGTCTCTCCTCGGGACGGGTGCAGATAGCATGCGAACTTACTCAAGCTGCCGCAGGAAGACCGCGACCATGGCGTTGCGCTCGAGGTGTGCGAGCGTGCGTTCCTCCAGGAACACGTCCGCCTCGTCGATGAGCACGACCGCACCCCAGATCGCGGACAACTTCAGGATCGTGGTGAGGTTGTTGTCCAGGGCATCGGCATGGGTGCCGAGATCGGCCGCTCCCACGACGTACAGGGGCTCTACGCAAAGGTGAGAAGGTAGGTCAGTATCTCCTTCCCGACCAATGGCTGCAGGAGGGGTGAATGTTCAAGTATACTCACTTCGCACGTCTATTTAGAGAGAGGCGTAGGGAGGTGAGTCTTTATGCGCGGATATGCACGAGCGAGACACGTACACTCGCTCATCGCCTCCGCGGTCAAGCTCTTGCCAGTGCCCGGGTTGCCGAACAGGTTGATGACGAGCCCGTGGCCCTTGCCCGCCACGAAGTCGTCGAACTTGCGCGCTGCCCCAGCGTTGTGCGACTCGACGAGTGTCTTGAGGACCTGCTTGTGCTTCGGTGGGATGACGAGCTGCTCGAACGCCTCGTCGTTCCACTGGAACTCCTCTACACGCTCGGTGATGAACTCGACTGCGACGATCAGCGTACATGACGTCAGTATTGTATCCTGTTGCACATTCTAGGGGTGCGAAAGATGGGGTACACTCACGCCACTGCTTGTCTGTGAAGCTGAAGCCATAAACGATCGGCGGCGTGAGGAGAAGCTCGTCGTCGGTGAGTTCGCGCGCGTCGGCAGAGGCTTGAGCACCTTGTGCGCGCTGCGCGTGTCTATCAATATCCTGTCCTGCGAGGTTCTTCGTCACCCGCGGGAGCATAGCGTAATTCGGGACCATGTCCGCAAACGTTTCTGTCACAAGAGGCAACCACATCAGTGAGTACTCCCACGCTCTGACGAGCAGCTCGGTGCCGGCAGAAGAGACGGTACTAACTCCGGTCTATCATGATCCTAGAATTCACCTGCAGCACGCACCGCCAGGAACGTCGACGTCAGCGCTTCTCTCAGGGAACGACATGGCCGATACGTACACTCAGCTTGAGATGGGTGTTGATGGTATCCTTGAACTTGAATGCGAGGCCGCGGTACGCAACATGGTGCATACCTCCCGCCACCTTCGTCCACCTCTTTCCACGCGCGATGAGGCGCTCCTTGAGTCCCGCAACACCGCCCGGACCTGCATAGTACTTGATCGGGTATGCAACCAGTGACGAGATCTTCTTCGCCCCCTTGAACCGTCCAACGTCTATGACGCGTCCCAGACCAGCATATCCAAAGGGCGATGTCTGCGGCCGCTTGACGTTGGCTCCCGTCCCGAGGTCGCCTAGGTTCTCCGCAGGCCCGCCGATGTCGACCTCGACGTAGTCGACGACGAGGCGCCAGAAGTACTGCATCTGCTGTTCCTGTGAGGCCTTCGACGTCAGCAGCCCCGTGGGATCGTAGGCCGCAGAGACAGGAGCCTGATGGTCGGCCTTCTGGCACAGTTCCGCATGGACGAGGCGCACACATCGCGGCTCGGAGGTGATTGGACAGAGCATGTAGAGCGTCGTCTTGCCCGGCACGAAGAGCGACCAGAGAAGCTCGAAGGTGATCTCGTCGTGCTTGAGGAGCGACGCGAGATTGTCGAGCGTGCTGCCGTACGTGGCCTTGAGGTAACTGATGAGATGCGCGAGATGATCATGGGTGCGACGCAGAGGTGAGTCCTCTGGCTCCGACTCGATCTTCCCCGCGAGTTCATCCGCGTGCGCCTGCAACTCCGGGTACCAGGCGAGGAGGGTGTTCGGATCGATCTGGAGGAGAGATTAACTTTTAGCGTTCGCGTTGGGAGGAGAATCCGTAACGTACTCGGAGCGGCTTGGCTGTCCACGATATGCCCTGCACGTGTCCGATAACGTCTTGCCCGACCTTGATCAGCTCGGGGCTGTTGATCTGCAGCAGAGTCGTCACGTTGAACGTGTTTGCCTTGCCATCCTGGCTGTGATTGAACTTGCGGATGACGGAAAACGCGTAAACGTTGTACTTCTGGGCGTCATTCTTGCCTCCGGCCTGTCCGTCTTCCGTTGATGGTGGCGCGGGGCGGATTGTCCACTGGTTCTTGAACATGTCATGTATCTCGTGCAGATACTTAACCTCGAGCACACTCCCCGGCGGGCCCTCGGGGACGACTTCCTCCACTCCGGGAGCCTCGCTAGACGGGTCGAACTCGACCATCTCGCCAGCTTGTGCAGGCATGGCGAAGCTCGGCACGCCATCCTCGCCGCTGACGAAACCCGCGGGTGTACCCAACAAGTTGATCATTCGAGCGGCTGCCCCATGTCCTGTCGAGATCGCGAATGAGCATGTGAGCTGGATCCGAATGGGCAGGGACTCACCTTGTACGAGACGATGGGCGCGGTGTTTGTTACCTCTCATTGTGCTGGTGCTGGAGTGCCTGGTGCCTTGACGAGAAGTGGCGTTTGCGAGAGTTAGAAGAACGGCTGTGATGAAGCGCACACGCTCCCAGGGTTCTTATACGGAAAGCTGGGATGATGATGGATTAGCCTCGAGGCCGTGGCATGCTGCAGCTGAGTCTCACGTACAAAGGCGTTTGAGACGCGGAGGTGGCCGAAGGCGACGATAGTCTCTGGGAAGCTACGCTGTTTCTCGATTCGACACGCAATCTGCGAGGTCCGAGCGCACGCCGAGTGGTTGCTCTGTCAGAATGGACGCACGATATGGTCAAAGGAAGGCGACGTACCCCTGAAGCGACCGGTGTTGCTGCGTGGCGTTGATGATTGATCACCGGAGGCAATTCCTGAGGTGTGCAACGGTGCAAGTCAGCTAGCCGAGGGGCACAATATGATATATGGGCCTCGTGTAGCTGAGAAGAAAGCAGGAGACACGTACAGTCTGAAGACGCGTCAGCTTGCGGAGATGAAGACTGTGGTCCGCGGTGCGGTGCCGTTACCTCGCAATGCGTTCGTGATCCGCTGCTGTGACTCCTGTAGCTGTGGCCGCAGCTGCGAGGTATCTAGGGCTGGTCTCCAACGACCTGCGATGGGTCGCGATCTCAGAACGGGTCCGACGACTTGCGGAAGAGTCGGAGATTGAAATGCTTGGCATACAGTACTATAGTACTCACGTTAACGTAGTGCACGGCTCGAATAGATCCGGAGTCAGTAGAGTGTCTACGACGAGTTACGGCAGTGACCACTCAACGGGAAGCGGCGTACCCACGAAGTAGGCAAACCTGAAGAATTGTCGAGACTTGAGCATCCAATCCCGCTATTCCCACGCCCGTCGGTCCACCCAAATCCGTCTACCCGGACTGATGACACATACATTCAACATACGTTATGGTAGGGTTGATGCTGGGCTGATGCGAGCCACTGTCGAGTACGGATGACTCGGAGAGTTGTCGAAGACAAATGATGCAGGAGGAGACGAATACACGACAGCGGGAGGGCGGGACGCTGGATGTGGGTGGGGTGAACGATACCACCAATCGAGTTCAGACCAATACTTAGTACTTATATATGCCTGTCTCCCTGAGCCCTTGGCCCGTGTTCGGCAGCTGGTAAGTTATTGGGCTGTGATCTGGGCAGAATCGGCGCATTCCTCGATCTGAGCCCTCGCTCATGAATGAGTGACTCAACGATGACGCAGACGCTGTCAAGACCTGGTCAAGACCGAAGACGACGGGCCAACGCGTTTCTGTCGACCTTCATCAACGTCTGAAGTAACCTCAACTTGAGAATGATTGCCGCGACCGCCATCGGCGCAATGTTCTCACGCCCGTCGGTCGCCCATATTGGGGGTAGGCGTCAAACGTGCTTGAACTTGAACGTAACGATAGTTGACGACTACAATATCCATCGTGACCAAATGGCCATCACACATCTGGAGACGTTCCCAATAGCAGCGCATGAGGCGTTTGTGAGCCGGTATGTAATGCATGTGGGATTCGTCATAGCGCGACAAGTGAATTGATTGCTCTTTCGGTAGTGTCATGATACGCAGAGTCCCTAGCTAGCCCTCGGGCAAATCGTCGCCACTCCACCACATCTCAGCAGCTCTACTCCAAAGCCAGTCTACTGTTTAAACTTTCAACGATCATATCCTACCCATCGCCGGCTAGCTAATATCCTTATCTCTCACATTAGAGGCTCACCTACACTGGGTTACTTCACCTTTCCCTCGCACTCAAATCCAAACATATCCTTACCCTGAGAACGCCTCCCATCCCACCGTTCTCATAAATGCCAATCCTGGCGCGTCCTGTCATACACGGCGCGCGTTCCTGGGACGCACTGAATCTCCTTCAACTCGGTTTCTACGTGCTGTGTGCCCGCATACTGGTACAGTATGTCTCTCAACCCCTCTCTATCCCAAGTCTGAACGTTTGTCCCAGCTCTTTCCCGATTCCGGCATCAAACTGTACGGCACGACACCCCGCAGCAGCGCGCTCCCCACATCCCACTCACATACCCCGCATTCCCGGGGCCCGATCGCCTGGGTCCGCCCGTGATAGCGTGTGTATGCGGTGTATGCGTGTATGAGCCCTAACGCGGGACTGACGCGGGACGGGACCGGGCTCGCGCGTGGGGTGGGGAATACGACTGTCGCCCTCGTACGTATATAAGGCACGGGCAGGCTCGCATGCGTGGAGCTCGAGCTCTCGCGCCCGGACTTCACGCTTCCCTCTTGACACTTGGCGCGGACGCCCACCTGCACGAGGACGGACACTCCCAAAGTCAAACACTGAAGACCGAGAGTTCGAGCTTGCAAGGCTTATCTGCATCTACAAAGGAGACGTGACGAATCGCGATGTCCGAGAAGGGAAGCGAAACGCGCAGCCCGAGCATTGAGAAGGCCGCGGCGGACTCGACAGTGGAGGAGACAGGGAAGGAGGGCGAGTTTGCGTATGGCGGCGAGGACAAGCTCCCTCCGCCCCCGACGCTCACGAAGGAGGAGGAAGCGGCGTTGTACCGCAAGATTGACTGGCGGCTCATGCCGATCCTCACGCTGATGTATCTATGCTCGTTCTTGGATCGAGGAAACATTGGTGAGTGGTCACATTGACTTGAGGCATGATGCGAGGGGATCGGGGCGACCCTGGCATGGACAGCAGCGCGAGTGACCAAGATCACGATGCTGACGAGGAACACTTACAGGGAACGCCAAACTACAAGGGCTGGTGACGCAGTTGAACCTGACTGGGGACAAGTACAATATCGCATTGGTGAGTGCATACAGTATCACCGTCCAGCTCGTGGACCTTACTTGCGCTACCAGACGATGTACTTTGTCGTACGTACATGCTCAGGGTGGAAACTGTGTCTCGCGTGCTGACATCTGCTAACGCCGGCCAGCCCTACTGCTTGTTTGAATGCCCAGCAAAGTAAACCGCTCGTCACGAATGAAGGAAACTTCTGCTGACGGGTATATCTCTGACCAGTCTCGTGCTTAAGAAGTTCCGCCCGTCAAGATGGCTGCCAGGAATCACGGTACGCATTGCGTCATCTCGAGCGACGCGCTGGGCTGATTTCACGATTTGCAGCTTGTGTGGGGCACGATCATGTACGTGATGCAATTCATTGTCGTGCTCGCGGGTACTGATACCTGAACAGGACGCTCATGGGTCTCGTGAAGAAGTGCGTACCTTCTACACCCCATCTTGACTATGGCACCGGTTCTGACTCTGCCTCACAGCTATCCCCAACTCGTCGGCACACGTATATGTCTCGGTGTGGCTGAAGCCGGACTCTTTCCCGGAGTCGTCTACTAGTGCGTATCTGCTGCTCTCTCTCTCCTCTTCTCGTCGTGTTGATGGGCACCCTAGCCTCTCGCTATGGTACCCGCGCCACATGCTACAATACCGCGTTGGCGTATTCTTTGGCGGCGCGACGCTCGCGGGCGCGTTCTCGGGCTTGCTCGCGTTCGGCATCTCGTTCATGTCGGGCACCGCGGGCTTGCTCGGCTGGTCCTGGATCTTCGTCAGTTCTCTCGCCCACATTCCAGTTTCGATGGCAACTGTAACTGATTCTCGTCTCGTGCAGATCATCGAGGGAATGTTGACTGTTGTCGTCGGCGCGATATCGTTCTTCAGTGCGTGTGCGATTGGAGTTCGGAGACTGGGTAGACGCGCTGATGGTTCTGCCATCGTCTCATGCAGTCCTCGTCGACTTTCCGCACACGGCTGCGTTCCTCACCCCGGAGGAGCGTGCGTACGCCGTCCACCGCAAGAGTGCGTCCGTCCCTTCCTTGAGCGAGTAGTGTTACTGATGTACGAGCCCGCAGAGTACGACAACTCGTCTGTGGGCGAGGAGGAGCACTTCGAGGTGCGGCATATCTGGGAGACGTTGCTTGATTGGCAGGTCTGGGCGCATATCCTCATCTATATGTCGATTATCGCACCTCGTGAGTACCCCCTATGTCTCGTCCATCATCATTACTGAGAGGTGGATATATCTAGTCTACGGGATTTCCCTGTTCTTGCCGTGAGTATCCCTCCTGGAGTGTTAGTCTACCGATTCGCTGATCAGACATTGGGCCTGCGATACTAGGTCTATCATCAATGGGTGCGTCTCCACTTCGTCTGTTCGCTGTATCCGTGAGGCTAAGGCGCAACCTGATTCAACTCAGGTTCGGCTTCAGCACTGCGATCTCCCAGCTGCTCACTGTTCCGCCTTACGTCTTCGCGAGTGCGTGCCGCACAGCATGGGACGGAGACGACCGCTGACATACCACCACCTCCAGCTGCAACTCTCCTGGTCTGGGCAGTCTGGTCCGACCGCATCAAGAAGCGGTACCCATTCGTACTCGCAGGGCTCGTCTTCTGCTGTGTCGGCTTCATCATCAACATCTCGCCCGTGAGCATTGGCGCGAAGTACTTCGGCACCTTCCTCATTGTCGCGGGCGCGTACGCCGGCTTCCCAGGTGTCGTCGCATGGTATGTCGTCTGTTCCCCTTGTGAGTCGTGACTACGCTCGTGCCAACATCGCGCGTGTGCGGTAGGTTGGGCAACAACCTCGCGGGCCACTATAAGCGTGGGGTCGGGATGGCGATGCACATCGGCATCGGGAACTTTGGCGGGGCGATCGCGAGCAACATATACCGCACGCAGGACGCGCCGCGCTACATCCTTGGACGTGAGTGCTTCTCCATCGACCTCTCTTCCTGCGTTGAATATGACAACTGACGTGTGCGCGGACGGGGGATAGATGCCCTGGAGCTGATGTTCGTCGGGATTGGGTTCATCGTACTGCCCATTACTGTGATCACGTACAAGCGCATCAACGCGCGACGGGACGCTCTCGTGCGGGAAGGCGTGTCGTACACTCCCGAGCAGCTCAGGAGGATGGGCGACCGCGCGCCGGACTTCCGGTACACGCTCTGAGTGGGATGGGGTCTGGGTTGATGTTGACTGTTAGTCCTGTGTACAGTCCTGTAAGAGTACTCCGACTTCATTTGGACGTTCCCTATCTCTCGCGATAGATCCGGACGCGCGTCACGTCACAAGAGTCAGGTGATTGTGACATGACGCGCTTGCACGATCGACGAACTTCCCAGCGCTTCCGTCCCTTCGCCCACTGCAATTGCCCCTCCTCCCTCCTCCCAGTGGACTCTCCGCCAACAAATGCATCTTCGACCGTGTTCACTCAATGACCTCTCCCCAGCTATCTCATCAAATACCGTCTGAGCTCCGTCACGACTCACGAGTCGTCTGCCAAGACCAGCAGCTTGATCGACAATTTCCACCCTGTCCTTATCTCTCGTACACCATCGCTCACCTGCCCTCTCTCCCGCCACAAAGCGCCCCCGCATGCCGCCACACTCATCAGCCGTCGTTTGGCCGTCGTCCTCCCGTCGACTGGATCCCTACCCGACCCTCGCACTCACACCCACTTTGACACATACCCTCCCCTGAGAGCGCCTCCCACTGCTCACATGAGCTGCCAGGGCGTACACACACTTTTATACGACTCTGGCTAAACGTTCTTCTCTCGGGCTTGTGGCCAGGGTGCACCCTCCGATCGCGATATCCACAACACTCCGCACACAGCAGACCCGGGCCGGTCGCATCGACGAACAATTGGAACATTCCCCTGGATCCCCCACCCCCGCATTCCCCAGACCTGATCGCTAAACTGCGGGGTTGGACGGAGACGGGGTTCCTGCGACGACTGTCATGCTCGTACGTACTCATATAAGGCTCGGTTAGGCTGGCATACGTGGGGACGTCGTCCTTGCGTCCGCACTCTACCCGCACGTCTCGGCCTTCCCTCTTCACGCTTGACGCCCCGCTCGCGACGACCCCAAACCTCGACGCTGCACTTTGGACGAGACGCAACCATGTCCGAGAAGGGAAGCGCGACGCACATCGAGAAGATCGCAGTGGAGGAGAGCCGGATAGCGGTCAAGGACGAGGGGCTCGCGTATGGCGGCGAGGAGAAGCTCCCGCCGCCCCCGACGCTCAGCAAGGAGCAGGAGGCCGCGCTCTACCGCAAGATCGACTGGCGGCTCATGCCGATCCTCTCCCTCATGTACCTCTGCTCGTTCTTGGATCGAGGGAACATCGGTGAGTAGTTTCCTCTCCGATCAATGTCGCCGCGAGGTCGGAGGATGGGGAGCGGAGTGCGGGTAGCAGTATGAATAGGTCCTGGAGCGGCGAGATGTTGACTTGAAGTATGCGCGTAGGGAATGCAAAACTGCAGGGGCTGGTGACGCAGCTTGACTTGACGGGAGATAGGTACAACATCGCATTGGTGAGTGCATGGTGCTCTGGTACTCGGTCTGCGAGACTGAATGCGCCCTGCCAGACGATGTACTTCATCGTACGTATATACTAAAGGGGAGCTCGCGCCGCGCGCTGACCTAACCGTATACTATTAGCCCTACTGCCTGTTTGAATGCCCCGCAAAGTGAGTCACGGGCCCCCTGCACGTTGCGAACATCGCTGCTCACGGCGCTATCATCCCCCAGTCTTGTGCTCAAGAAGTTCCGCCCGTCGAGATGGCTTCCGGGCATCACGGTACGCATATAGTCAGGTCCTGAGGAGTACGGTCCTGATACTGCTTGCATCTGTCAGCTATTATGGGGAACAATCATGTACGTGTTCGAGCTGCGATCGGTGTTCATGCTCGCGAACTAATACCATGTCAGGACGCTCATGGGCCTCGTGAAGAAGTACGCGGTTTATCATCCATGTTCAGAGTGCCATCTGTTCTCATCTTCATATATTTCAGCTACCCGCAATTGGTCGGCACGCGTGTGTGCCTCGGCATCGCTGAGGCCGGACTGTTCCCTGGGGTTGTCTACTAGTCAGTCCTCTCGTATCAACATCTCTGCAACCCCCTCCATTGATGTCCCATCGGCATAGCCTCTCACTATGGTACCCGCGCCACATGATGCAATACCGCGTCGGTCTATTCTTTGGTGGCGCGACGCTTGCGGGCGCGTTCTCGGGTCTTCTCGCGTTCGGTATCTCATTCATGTCGGGCACTGCGGGCTTGCTCGGCTGGTCCTGGATCTTCGTAAGCGGTCTCTCTCAGGTTCGAGTTTTGACGGTAGCTGATAGTGACTTGGTAGATCATCGAAGGCATCCTGACCGTCGTAGTCGGCGTAATCGCGTTCTTCGGTACGTACTCCAGTCAATCCCTATATCGACGAACGAGCTGACATCTCTGTCCTCCCCTGTAGTCATGGTCGATTTTCCTCACACGGCCGGATTCCTCACTCCCGAAGAGCGCGCATACATCGTGTACCGAAAGAGTATGTCGGCGTTCTGATGTCGCTCGCTGATGTGGCTGATATTCGTCTGCAGAGTATGACAACTCGTCCGTGGGCGAGGAGGAGCACTTTGAGATGCGGCACATCTGGGAGACGCTGCTCGACTGGCAGGTCTGGTTGCATATCCTGATCTATATGTCGATCATCGCACCTCGTAAGCGCCTCCCATATCCCGTCTACTCTTTGCTGAAAGATGGCCCATGCGCTCAGTGTACGGAATCTCCCTGTTCTTGCCGTGAGTTGCTTGCCTTTGCCGTACTAATCGTCTCCGGTTGCTAATATGGTATCGGACGCGATAGCTCGATCATCAACGGGTTCGTAGTCGATTGTTCTGCGGACTTGGCTCAATACTGACAACGCTCACGACACTCGCAGGTTCGGATACGACACTACGATCTCCCAACTGCTCACCGTTCCGCCTTACGTTGTCGCGAGTACGTCCGCCTACACAGTAGGACTTGAGATCATCACTGACACAGTGACGCACCGGCCGTCTTGCAGCTGCACTGCTCCTAGTCTGGGCCGTCTGGTCCGATCGCATCCAGAAGCGGTTCCCTTTCATCATATCAGGTCTTGTCCTCTGCTTCGTCGGGTTCATCATCAACATCTCTCCCGTGAGCAACGGCGCCAAGTACTTTGGCACCTTCCTCGTCGTCGCGGGCGCGTATGCTGGCTTCCCTGGAGTCGTCGCATGGTGCGTCACGCTGGGCCGCGCTCACCCACGACCGCACTAACGTTGCGCGTGCAGGCTCGGCAACAACCTCGCGGGCCACTACAAGCGCGGGGTGGGCATGGCGCTGCACATCGGCATCGGGAACTTCAGCGGCGCGATCGCGAGCAATATCTACCGCGCGCAGGACGCGCCGCGGTACATCCTCGGCCGTGAGTGTCTTCCCACGATCCCCCTCTTCCTCCTCCCGAGACCCGAGACTAATGGCTGGACGCGGGATATGTAGATGCGTTGGAGCTGATGTTCGTTGGGATCGGGTTCATCGTGCTCCCGATCACGGTGCTCACGTACAAGCGCATCAACGCGCGGCGCGAGGCTCTTCTGCGGGAGGGCGTGTCGTACACTCCCGACCAGCTCAGGAGGATGGGCGATCGCGCGCCGGACTTCCGGTACACCCTCTGAGCGAGATTTGGGTGCATCGGGAGGGCGCTCTGAATGACTGTTATGCTCTCGTTACGACTGTGTACGTGTATGTGTATGTGATGTGTATCTGTACGAGTACGCTGTAACGATAGACTTGAATCTCCGGTCTGTGTTTGGTCGACGTCGGCGACGCGACGCGCGTCGTGTCACACGTGTCAGGTGGACGTGACACGACGCGCTGGTGTGATCATGTTTCGGCGCTTTTTGCACTCTTCTTCCCCACCAGCGAGAAGTAGTCGGACTCGCCCAAGCTTGTCCAGTAACCTCCGCGTTGACCGCGAAACTGGACAGTGTCAATGTAAGTCAATTTTATGCAGACGCTTCATGATGATTCCTCCGTCTTTCTGGCGACTCTGCAGATATTTATATTCACTTCCAGAAAGAATCGAAATTCATGACCGGGGTCACCTCCCACAGTGGCCGTCTCTACCAGTCATACGTATACCAGGCCAGTCGATGTGCTACCCATCAGACAAAAGAGCCGGACATAAACTGGAAGAAGTCCTCGAGCCTCGAGGTCGACTCCCAAGGCTCCCAAGGCTCCCGAGCACACCCGCTCCGAGGACTGATGGGACCATCATGATCAATAGAACACCAATCCGCATCACACGACTGAATACACGTACTGAAGTACCAACATAAAGTAACGACCCCCAATTGGGCAGCTCTCAGGCTTGTGTTCCAACTGCGTCTCAATGGAACGCATATAGCCCTATATAGCCCCGTGGGTCGGTTCAACATAGAAGTCCTTGGCATTCACATACTCCGCTGCTGTGGGCTGTAGCATACCGCCGGTAAGGAGGTCATTGAGCTTCACTTGCTACATGAATCGGTCTCTGATGCCTTGTCTTTACATTGTATTCTCATGTCCAGCTCATGACCATGTCTTCGAGTTGGGAGGACACCGAAGGAGGAATCTACGCTAGTCACAAGCCGATGTCAGGCGGCACGCCCAAGGCGGGCACACATGGCTCCGCAACTTCCTCAATTTCTGATCGCTCGGTCGAGACCGACTCCGCCTCTTCTGCAGCCTTGCGGCTATCGTACTCCAGCGTCCTATTACCCTCTGGAGGTTCCACCACCGCGCGACCCTAGAACGACGACGCGCGGAAATACGACACTGTCACACGACTTCGTAAGGCTCAATACAAGCGGATGATCCCTGGCGACGACGCAAGGAGGCGGTTCGGCAAATCAACCGCCTCGGTCTTCGATGATAGGGCGCTGAGCACCTACGTTGCTGCGTTTCTGGCACTTCCGGCACACTCCACTCTTCTATGCAGCTCCGGAGAGCTGCTGGAGGACGTGCGAACGCGAAGTATCTATTACCCGCGTAATATGGCGGCATGACCAACCTCCATCCGACCAGCCCCGCGCCCAGTAAGTCGAATATCCCGTATAAAAGATGGCGGCGAGCGACGGAGCGACTGCAACCCCAGCAGACGACTGCTACTTCCGAGAATGCACGCTTTACAGTGGCTCCTCGCCTTTGTGGGCGTCGTTCACGCTTCTCATTCCACATCGCGACTCCATCGGCGCGACTCCCCGTCCTCAAGGCCTGCACGGAGAGCGAATGTGTCTATTCCTGACCCAGCAAGTCGTGTCAACCTTTTCATTGGCACGACCGGTCCTGGACATGCCTTTCCTGGTACGTGTGCAGTTGTCTTCGCTGTGTCGGGTACTGAGATGTTGGTCGAATAGGTGTGACACTCCCGCATGGGATGGTCAAAGTCGGGATGGACACCGATTCATGGGATAACGTCAGTTCTCTCCGCCCTTATTCAGGATCTTACGTGTGTCGTGAACTGATGTCGGGTGTAGCACGCAGGCTACGACTCGAACCCGGACGTCTCAGTATATGGCTTCTCTCAGCTTCACGAAGCTGGGACCGGAGGAGTACGCTTTTCAGCCTCGTGTCATGTTGAGAAGCTATAGTATCGTAACTGATGCGTCGTCGCTAGGCCGTCCCTCTGTCTGTGCTCAAGATCTTCCCGTTTCTCAATTGTGGCGATGGCGACAACGATCGCTTCGAGGTTTGTCCATGTGACATCAACTCACGCAAGGTCAGGCGCAAGGTCCTCGACAATGGTGCGTCGATGGAAGTCCGTACACTGGTCTGACGCTGACCACACCTGTTCGGTTCTAGGTCGCCCCGACGACTTCGCAGAGCCAGGATACTTCGCGTCCAACCTGGTCAGTATGCGCCTTATGTATGACGTCATCATCGCCACTAACGTGAATGCGCGGCCATAGTCCACGGATATCCGTGTCGAGCTGACAGCCACGAAGCGCACCGCTCTACATAGGTGGGCCATCCAATCCGCCAGACCTGCATCCGCGAACACCCGTTCAAACTTGATGTCAGGTACACCTTCCCGCCAAACTCGAAGATCCCGCGACTTGTCCTCGACGTGACGAACGACGGCCAGCAGAGCAATTCGCTGCCCATCGTAACTATAAACCCGGACACGGGGCGCGTCGTAGGTAAGCCGATCTGCCACACTGCTACGCACGTAACTAGCTCACGACGATGTCGTAGCGGGCTCAACCTTCGCTGCAAGCTTCGGACCCGGCCAATACCGCGTATACACCTGCATGGACTTCCGCGGGGTCGGGTTCGACCTCGGCAAGCCGAAGGAATTCGGAACCTACCTTGGGAACTCGCCTATCCGCGGCCTTGTCGACGGCTTGCAAGAGTACACGAACTATCGCAGCGAGCTCGGCGCATTGCTCGGGTTCAATCAGAACGAGGCCACAGGCGGCGTGACGACGATCATGGCGCGCGTTGGGATGTCGTTCATCTCGACGGAGCAGGCGTGCCGGAACGCGGAGGAGGAGATCCCTGATTTCGACTTTGAGGGGGTCAGGAAGGCGGCGTGGGATGAGTGGAATGAGCTTCTCGGACGCATACAGGTTGGAACTGAAGGCGTGGCTGAGGATACGATCGAGCTGTTTTATAGCTCGGTGTACAGGACACACGTCACTCCCGCGGACTGTGAGTACTGGTCCTCGTCTGAAAGACAGGCACTAACAGCCATCTTGTAGACACCGGAGAGAACCCGCTCTGGGATTCTGACGAGCCATATTACGACTCGTTCTACTGCAACGTCCGTGATCTCGCTATCTTCGCATCTCGCTGGAGGCTGACCTTTGTCCACAGTGGGATACCTTCCGCACCCTATACCCTCTCATGTCCCTGCACGACCCCGAGAATTTCGCGCGCATCGTCCGCGGCATGATCAACATTCAGCAGCATGAGGGATGGCTGCCTGAATGCCGCGGCGCCACCGCGCAACACTGGATACAGGGAGGAAGTGGTATGTTGGTATCCGACTGACTGTAGATCTTGGACACTCACTCTCGCCCACGCACTAGACGGTGATCCCATCCTTGCAGAGTTCTTTGTCAAGTGAGCCTCTTCGATGTGTCTGCCTGCTGTGCTCACCTTCTGAGACATCACCAGATACGCAAAGCATGCCGGAGCACTTAACGTCAACCCCGACGCTCTGTACAACGCCCTCCTCGCCGACGCCGAGAACCAGCCGCACAACTGGAACCTGCAAGGCCGGCAGGCGAACGTCTGGAAGTCGCTCGGCTACGTCCCTCAAGACCTGATTGAACCTGGCGGCGCGAACACGAAACAAGTCTCGCGCACGCTCGAGTATGCGTTCAATGACTTTACGATCTCGCAAGTCGCGAGGCTCCTCAACAAGACCGCGGACGCGCAGAAGTATGCAGAACGCGCGGGCAACTTTGTGAAGATGTGGAACCCGGATTTGGCCGTGCCGGACCATGGGGAGATCGTGGGGATGATGCAGGTGCGTTGTCGCCGGTTGTATCTTGGCAGTGAGGGAATGGTCGGCTGATGACGGTGCTCGGACGAGACAGCCTCGGTTCCAGAATGGGAGCTTCGGGTACACGGATCCACGGCATTGCAGTCGAAACGATCCCACAGGCCAGAACTGCTGGCTATTTAACACGAACCCCGATGGCTTTTATGAGTCGTCGCCCGTCGTTGTACGTGTTCACTGCTGTGACTTCGTTTACATGGTCTAACGACTTCCTGCTCCACAGTACTCGCAGGTGCGATCACACTCTGGGCATGCCTACTCGCGACTGATAGTATTGTGTGCATAGTTCGTTCCGCAGGACACCGCGAAGCTGATTGACATGCAAGGAGGACCGGAGAAGTTCGTGTCCCGTCTCGACTTCATCTTTGATCAGGTATGTCACAGTATCTCTGCCACTCGAAGCCTGAGCGGGCATTGACAATCCGGATGCTTGTAGAACTACTTCGACTCGACGAACGAGCCATCACAGCAAATTCCTTATATGTACCACTACGCCAACGCGCCAGGTCGCAGCACGCAACGCTCGCGCCAAGTAATATCCCAGTTCTTCAGCACGGAGCCTAACGGACTGCCTGGTAATGACGGTACGTATCCTCTCCCTTTGCCTGTGTGTCTAGCTATGGCTCATCATGCCCATTCTTGCATCAGACGCCGGCGCAATGGGTAGCTATGTCGCGTTCTACCTCGCCGGTCTCTACCCTGTGCCTGGAACGCGCCAACTCCTGCTCTCCTCGCCCTTCTTCCCCTCCATCTCATTCTTCAACCCCGTGTTCAACACGACCACCACGATCGTCGCGCGTAACTTTGTGGGTAATCCCGAGGACGGCACGGGAGGGACTGTGTTTGTCCAGAACGTCACGATCGACGGGCAGCCGGCCAAATCGAACTGCTACCTGGAGTGGGACGTATTTGAGCGGGGCGCGACGGTCGAGCTGACGCTCACGGACGACATCAATGTGACGTGTGGCGATGACCCGGAGGCGCTGCCACCGTCGTTGTCGACCGGCGGGTTCGATAACTAGTAGGTGGGTCATGCCAGGATGATGAAGCCAGTGCTTCAGGCTGCTTGTTCTCCACAACACGGAGTTGTACTATACCCTCGACATCGCCGATTCGTATCTGTAATATTTTAAATCATCACTTGGAAACTCCTCATGAGAGTCGGCGTGGATACGATTACCTCATAACCACAGACTTGGGTCTGTGTTTCATCCTCACGACAGTCCTGGATGTGACGCGCGTCGTGTCACCATCGTCAGGTGAACGTGACAGGACGTGCAACGTGATGATTTGGCGCCGACAGCGAATGCAGCTGCGCAAACAGGCTCCTCGCCGCCCAGCCCCCTCCAGCGCACTGGCACTCACCTATTTTCACCGGTCAGTAGTCGTGCGCGTGATTACTCACTTTGAATGCAAACGAGCATCTTACCGAAGGTGAGTGGCAGGATTTTATATTACTGTGACTCACTCCCTGAACGACGTTGTGTGCAGTGACTTGTAGTAGGAGAACGCGATGCTTCGCAGGCTCGGCCCGATTCCACGCCACCCTCCTAGTTACGACTTCCCTCAGTACAAACGTCCCTTCACAAGTAAAGTCACAAGCTCGCATACGAAATACTGCCTCGCACTCAGGCCCGAATTGTCGCACCACGTCGCAGTCAACCAGTATGACATCTCCGCGCAGTACTAGAGCTGCATTACACATGGCCACCGACAAGGGCGCCTGGACTACCACGAACGAGGGCAGAGAGGAGGACATACTAAGAGGACTCAAGCCAACACCACAAAAGCAAACGCAAGCAAAGCGAGAACCCGCGTGCGGTGGGAGCTGGGCCATGGCATTTCGGGTGGAACCGGGTTCCGTGTGATTTGAGCCAGAGATCGAACGTCTTCACGTTGCGCGGCGTCGGAGGTTGAGGTGGGTCGCTGACTATCGCTGCACGCAAAGCGGCTCTCTCAGCCTCTGCCACGCGGAGACGGCCATTATGTCCGCAATTACCCGCAGTGCTGCCCCTGGAGGATATATATATAGCAGCTTCATGATCGTCGACAACAGCAAGATCTCCCTCTCACATCTTTCACTATGGTCAAGACTACGCGCCTTGGAGGCACGGCTTCAGGTGTCGTGGTTGCCAAAGTTGCAGTGAGCAATTCAACTTTCGTCCCCAGCTCATGGGCTATGCTAATGATCAATAGCACGGACTGATGACGATGACGTGAGTGGGCTCGCCTGTATCGTTCATCCCATCTTCATTGTATTCACAATGCGATAGGCTTCACAATCCTGTACCCGAGGAGCAAGCGTTTGATGCTATCAAGAGCGGAGTCGACGCTCTACCTCCCGGCGCGAAGATGGTCCTGAACAGCGGTGCGTACGGTGCAGAACTCTCCATACATCGATTGACTCACACCTGCCATAGCCGAATTCTATGGCAAGGACTGGTCGCTCGGTAATTTGGAGATGCTTGCCCGGTTCTACGAGAAATATCCGGACTATGCAGACAAGACCTTCTTGTCTGTCAAGGTGATTTGCCATATCCATGTCCGAGCTCGCTACCGTGCTTACTCTGTTTCTCAGGGAGGGCGTGCTGGGGGGTACCGCGGTAGCAGTGCCGAGGTGTACGTCTGTATTCATCCTATCTGGCTCTCACCGTGCTTCATGTGCCCGTGTTTATAGGAAGGAGAAAGTCAGGGCAAGCGTCGAGTGCTGTGTCGCTGCCCTCCGTGGAACCAAGAAGATTGACTTGTTCCAGCCAGCTCGGCTGGAGCGTGGGGAGAGCGTGGAGAAAGTGGTCGGCGCCTTCGCCGAGCTCTTGAAGGAGGGCAAGTTTGACCACCTCGGCTTATCCGAGTGCAAGGCCGAGTCCCTGCGTCGCGCGCACGCGGTGAGATCCCTCCCCGCTGTCCTCGTGCACAAGTGTTTATTCTTGCGTAGGTCCACCCCATCTCTATTGTTGAGATCGAGATAAGCCCCATGTCGTACGAAGAGGAGACCAAGAAAGGTGCGCAGAGAATGCATTTCCCTCACTCCCCAGACTATACGCTGATGGCGCATTGCAGTCATTGCCACTGCCAAGGAACTTGACGTGGCCGTTGCGGCTTACTCGTGCGTCTTCATCACTGCTTGCTCCGAACCACACCAGGGCTCATCCGCTCTCAGCCCGCTGGGACATGGCCTTACGACCGGAACTATTCAAACTGCTTCTGATCTGGGTAAGCCTACACGTTCATATATGGCCTCGGGGAGACCATTCATCTGTTCCCCAGCCAAGAGCCCATTCAATGCTTTCTCGCGCTTCAAGGAGGAGGTATGGGCGGTCATTCGTGTTTCGAGACGCACCGAGGGCTCACAGCACTCTCCAGAATTGGCAATACAATAAGCGTCTCGTCGACGCATTGGCTGCCATGTCTGCCAAGAAAGGATGCACGCCTGCGCAACTGAGCATCGCGTGGGTCGCCTCTCTCGGAGAGAAGGTCATCCCGCTCCCTGGCTCCTCGTGCGTTGGCTCTTTTATCCTCTATGGCTGATGCTAACCGTTCACCAATTGGGTCACAGGCGCAAGGAGCGGACGCTCGAGAACCTCGCTGGTGCAGACGTTGAGCTGTCCCAGGCTGATTTGGACGAAATTGCGCAGATCCAGGCGACGAATCCTGTTCATGGAGATCGGTACTTCGGGAACGACGATGCCGCAAAGCTATGGGGCTGATTGTGCTGGAGAAGAATGTATTATATACGTGAAGACTTCGCAGTCATTATCCTGCTACCTAGAGTTGCGCACCGAGGCGGGGGCTTCTTCTAGTCGACATCCTCTTCCGAGTGGTGGCAAAGCCTCGAAGTCACGCCCACTTATGTATCAGCTATGTATATTCTGCTTAAAGTCGCACGCTCAGGGAGCCGAGGTATTGACCGCTCCTGCCTCCCATCTAGCATCCACGAAAACCCCCTAGAGCACAACCTCCTCTTCAACTGAATCGTGACCAAGTTCGCGTCGCAAGGCTGCCAAGACATCCGTGTAGCTGACGCGTTGTTGTCGTCTATTGACGTGTAAACTAGGGCACGTGCCACGGCAACTGCCGAGTCCGGAGGACGGGGTAAAACAGCAATCCTCGGATGGGCGATTGTTCTCTGACACAACGGCTCCTGCTCCCATGAATACCTGGACCGCAATGGAACATATCGTCATCTACACTGGAGTCTGCATCGCCGGTGAATGTTAGGCCGAAGCACATGTGAGTACGGGTATGATGCTGCGGCCATCCCTGGTTGATGTCTTGCTTCAGCTTCAGCAGTGTATCTTGACATCTTTTGACCCTCGTGACGTCCTGGAATACGAGGAAGGGCGATCCCCCACACCAGCGCTCTGTAGTCACAAGCCGACATCAAGTTTAAGGCGGTACACCCGACGTAGAGACACATGGCTGTGGTACTTCTCCAACAACGTTGCGCGCGGAATGGCAGTGTCATACGACTCTAGGCCGCAATATGCCATCTACTCGTGGCAAGGAGGCCAGCCGCTTCAGCTTTTGACTGGGCGATGCCCACTTATGTTGCTACTCCGGCGCTAGGACTTCCGGTACCACTCAATTGTTCGATGCAGCACCGACGAGCTGTTGGAGGACATGCATACGCGATTGAACATTGATTGTACGTCACGGGAAATATGACCGCCTGATCATCCTCCATCTGACCAACTCGGCGCCCAGTAACCTGGATACTCGACCGTATAAAGGACGACGGTGGTCGGGTGGACCAATGCCACACTAGCACACGACTGCAGCTTGAGGTTATGCGCGCTCTACCATTGCTTCTCGCCTTTTTAAGCGTCGCTGTTGCTTCTCATTCTACTCGGCGGTCAGCATCTTGGGGCTCCTCTTCCTCGAAAAATGGGCGAAGAGCCGATGTCCACGTTCCTGACCCGGCGAGTCGTGTCAATCTGTTCATTGGCACGACTGGCACAGGGCACGTCTTCCCCGGTATGCATGAAGTTGTCTCCTCTTCTCTAGAGGCTGAGATGTTCGTCGACCAGGCGCGACGCTCCCGCACGGGATGATCAAAGTCGGAATGGACACCGACTCAGGGGGTAATGTCAGCTCTTCTCTGTTAGTCTGCGTCTGTACCCTCTACTCATGTTGAGTGTAGCACGCAGGATACGACGCGAACCCAGAGTTCTCCGTGTATGGCTTCTCTCAGCTCCATGACGATGGGACCGGAGGGGTAAATGTTTCGTGTCATTTCACGGCTCTGTCACCGCATTGACCATGTGACTTTAGGCTCCCCCTCTGTCCAACTTCAAGATCTTTCCTTTCCTGAACTGTGGAGAGGGTAGTGGCGATCGCTTCGAGGCTTGTCGGTGCGAGCTCAACTCGCGCAAGGTCAAGCGCAAGGTCCTGGACAATGGTACGTTGGTCAGGGTCCATCCGTTCTGGCGCTGACAACGCCTCTACGTGATCCCTTTTAGGTCGTCCCGATGACTTCGCCCAGCCAGGATACTTCGCATCAAACTTGGTGAGCTTTCCTCTATCCGCACGACGTCATGACTGTCCTTGACTCTGCGACGCCTCGGGATAGTCCACGAATGTGCGCGTCGAATTGACCGCAACAAGGCGTACCGCTTTACACCGGTGAGCGATCGACTCAGCCGTCTCCTGATACGTCCGTGTTCACTCAAACACCGCGTAAGGTACACGTTTCCTCCGAACTCGAAAATCCCGCGACTCGTCGTCGACGTGACGAACGACGGCCAGCGGAGCAGTGCGCTCCCCATTGTGACCATCAACCCCGACACGGGGCGCGTCATAGGTAAGCCCATCTACCGCATTGCTCAAGATGACCTGCTCATCGTAGCGCTGCAGGGGAATCGTCCTTCGGCGCAAGCTTCGGACCGGGACAATACCGCGCATACACCTGCGTAGACTTCCGGGGGGTCGGGTTCGACCTCGGCAAGCCGAAGGAGTACGGGACGTTCGTCGGGAACACGGCCATACGCGGCTTCGTCGACGTCATGCAACAGTACACAAACTATCGTAGCGATCTCGGCGCGCTCCTCGGGTTCAACCAGAACGAGGCTGCGGGCGGGCAGACCACGATCTTGGCGCGTGTTGGGGTGTCGTTCATCTCGACAGATCAGGCATGCCGGAACGCGGAACAGGAGATCCCTGATTTCGACTTTGAAGGCGTGAGGAAAGCGGCTTGGGACGAGTGGAATGAGCTGCTTGGACGCATTCAGGTTGGGACGGAAGAGGTGGACGATGAAACGGTCGAGCTGTTCTATAGCTCGCTATACAGGACGCACATCGTCCCCGCTGACTGTGAGTATCACAAGCTAGGCTCAGAGACACGGACTCGGACTGACGGTCATATCTCAGACACCGAGGAGAACCCGCTATGGGACTCGGACGAGCCGTACTATGACTCGTTCTACTGCAACGTATGTCGTGTGGCCATCCCCCTGACCGGGAGATTGACCTTTGCCGCAGTGGGATACATTCCGAACGCTGTACCCTCTCATGTCCCTGCACGACCCTGAGAGGTTCTCCCGCATTGTCCGTGGTATGATCAACATTCAGCAACATGAGGGATGGCTTCCCGAGTGTCGTGGCGCTACCGCGCCGCATTTCATACAAGGAGGCAGTAGTACGTTGAGGGTATCAAACACGCTCCAGATCAATGGCCACTCACTCTCAGCCACCCACTAGACGGTGATCCCATTCTCGCCGAATTCTTCGTCAAGTAAGTCCTTCTCCGATGTGTTTGCCACCACAATGCTCACCTCCGACTTCTGTCCAGGTACGCCAAGCACGTTGAAGCGCTCAAAGTCAACCCGGACGCTCTATACAACGCTCTCCTCGCCGACGCCGAGAATCAGCCGCACAACTGGAACCTGCAAGGCCGGCAAGCGAACGTCTGGAAGTCGCTCGGGTACGTCCCGCAAGACCTGATCGAGCCTGGCGGTGCGAACACGAAGCAGGTCTCGCGCACGCTCGAGTATGCGTTCGACGACTTCACGATCTCGCAAGTCGCGAAGCTCCTCAACAAGACCGCGGACGCACAGAAGTATGCAGAACGCGCGGGCAACTTTGTGAAGATGTGGAACCCGGACGTCGCCGTCCCGGGCCATGAGGACATCGTAGGCATAATGCAGGTCAGTACTGCTTCCCCAACCGAGATGGGATCGACGCTGAGGAAGTCGTTCGTCCATAGCCGCGATTTCAAAACGGTAGCTTTGGGTTCACAGACCCCCGCCATTGCAGCCCTCAGGATACCTCTGGTGAAAATTGTTTCCTGTTCAATACGAACACGGACGGTTTCTACGAATCGTCGCCCATTGTGGTATGTGTCACTAGTACTGCTTCGACGTCGTGAATTATGGTCTGATAGCTTCCCGTTGCACTGGCAGTACTCGCAGGTGCGATGGAAGATGTGTTTACGCACTAGGACCTGCGGCTAATGGCTTCGCGTGGACAGTTCGCGCCGCAGGATACCGCGAAGCTGATTGAACTGCACGGCGGGCCAGAGAAGTTCATAGACCGACTCGACTTTATTTTTGATCAGGTGCGTAACGAGAGTCCTTGCCACCTGACGCGATCATTCACAGTGCGAACGCCTTCAGAACTACTTCGACTCGACGAACGAGCCGTCGCAACAAATTCCACACATGTATCACTACGCAAATGCGCCTGGTCGCAGCACACAGCGCTCGCGTCAGGTCATTTCCCAGTTCTACGGCACCGACATCCACGGTCTTCCCGGAAATGATGGTGCGCTTCAGTCTGCACTCGTATTGTCTCCACCTCATGCTAATCATTGCTACAGATTCCGGCGCGATGGGCAGCTATGTGGCATTCTACCTCGCGGGGCTCTACCCAGTCCCAGCGACCCGCCAAATCCTTCTCTCCTCCCCCTACTTCCCCTCCATCTCGTTCTTCAACCCCGTGTTCAACACGACCACGACGATTATCGCGCGCAACTTTGTGGGTAACCCCGAGGACGGTACGGGAGGGACTGTGTTCGTCCGGAACGTCACCATCGACGGGCAGCCGGCGAAGTCGAACTGCTACCTGGAATGGGACGTGTTCGAGCGGGGAGCGACGGTCGAGCTCACGCTCACTGACGACATCAACGTGACGTGCGGCGAGGGTCCGGAGGCGCTGCCCCCGTCATTGTCGACTGGCGGGTTCGACAACGTTGTATAAGTGGCATTGTTCTTACTCAGCCACGAAGGTGATGACGATTTGAACTGGGGCATCTTCAGGCTGTTTGTTCTCGAGAATTGAATACTGGTGTTTTTCTGGATTGTTACTAGCTACTTATACCCTTGATCTATCCGATTCTATGGTTGTTTATTGTGTCCTCTTTGTTGTCTCGGGGATGAATTGAGCTGTAGATGGTAGGCTCAGGCTGCAGGCTGTTGGGCCTTGGTCGCAGGAAATGACGTCACGAGCATGGTTTAAGGTTAGGGCTAGGTCCTTTCTCGGCAAGCTTAGGCGGGGCTCGGTTGGCAACCTCGGTTGATTCCTTCGGACTCCGAGCCACCACCACGACAAGTCTAACATCTTGATGCAATTCAAAACCGACTGGATCAGGTAAGAATGTCGCAATACACGCGCACAGGTCGCAGTTGGAACTGGCAGCCTGAGGAGACCCACGTCGTCTCTTACACGTAGGCCTGCGCGCCCTCTCACTCGGTAACGAAACAAGCTAGACACCAGAAATTAGCTTGATTACCGCCTGCGAGCTTGACGAGAATGAACGCTTTGGGAATACGTGGGGCTTACTAGACCCGGTAAGCATTCCCATGATTCCATCAAGAGAAGCCGTTTCCATTCACCCGTGACTCAGATTCGATAACAGCATGCTCGTACTTGGCTGCAAGCGGCTGCCATTCCAAAGCTTATGTTGACGCGAGTGCTCCCAAGCGGATGCCTCAGAAGAATTGGGGTGGAGCAGAATATTCCGAGGTGCTTCTCCCGGCGGAATGGAGTGGACCAGCATCAGTGTCATGGGCAGATACTTATAAACCGGGTATGAAAGAATACGTCTCTCAATCCGTCGGTCTCTGACCTGATGCCCTTTGCATGTGTAGCATCGTATATAGCAACTTGTTTTCTCGCTGGTCGGTAGCCTCATGGGTACCGTTCACAGAATAAGTCCCGAGTGGACGTCAGGCGGCACGCTCGGACGGTTGAGAACGCATCGCTTCACCACTTCCTCGACTTCTGATCCTCCGCCGGTACCCGCTCGTTCTCCCGCCCCGTCCTTACTACACCCTTCTCTGTGTCCGTGACCTCATGCTCACCCTCAGCAGATCCCGAAACACGTCCCGTCACATGCCTTCGTTTGGCCGCTACCCCTCCTTTTATGTCATTCCCTCGTTCTCAATAGCCATGTCGTACGGCTAAGCGACCCCCTTCAACGCCGTTCACCCCTACCTGCGTCCCGCCGCTTCCGCCCCCCTACGGCCCTAGACAGATGACGTTGCGCTCAGAAGCGGTAAAACGATCATCTGAGCCAGGACCATGCGCCCCCGCGCGCGAAAATAGTAGGAATCGGCAGGCGTGCCGCTTCCAGTATTCAAAGCGTCCTCTGCGTCTACGCGTCCTTCGCTGGGTCGTGGACGCGCCCGGAACCTCTTAGCCCGTCAGCGACGAACCGTTCCATGCTCTCGTGGACTGGGAGCATGGGACGAAGAATCGTGCTGGAGATTCGGCGGCACGAACGCTTTACGTCGGCCCACCGTCGCGCCCGGCTCCTTGACCGTATATAACAGTGAAGGGTGCAGGCCTGACCCTCAGCGAACAGGGTGTAGCGATGTTGCGCTCATTGCTTTGGTTCGCAGCCGTTCTCGGCTTCGCCTCTCTCTCAAGCTCGTCACCTGTCCATTCACCTGGCTCCTCCTCAAACAATGGGCGAAGGGCAGACGTTCCTATTCCTGACCCTGCTAGCCGTGTCAACTTGTTCATTGGGACGACGGGGCCTGGTCACTCTTTCCCTGGTGCGTCCAAAGATGCATAGCACAGTCATGTGCGCTGACGGCGATTAGGCGTAACACTCCCTCATGGCATGGTCAAGGTCGGCATGGATACCGATTCGGGCGACAACGTCAGTGCCATCCCCTCTGGACGTTCACAGCTCAGGTCTCTCACCGTGGATGTAGCATGCCGGATACGACGCCAACCCAGACTTCTCGGTTACTGGCTTTTCGCAATTGCATGACGACGGCACTGGAGGAGTCAGTTCATTCATGAGTTGCTCCCTTTCGCGTGCTACCGCTCACAGATCGACGTCTAGTCCGTTCCCCTGTCGGTCTTCAAGATCTTCCCGTTCCTTAACTGTGGCGAAGGCGACAATGATCGTTTCGAGATTTGTCCAACTGATATTAACTCTCGCAAAGTCAAGCGCAAGATCCTTGACAACGGCACGTTGCTGTTCTGCTATCACAGCAACTTCCCAGCCACTAACAATAGATACTGTAGGTCGCCCCGACGACTTTGCCGAGCCTGGCTACTTCGCGTCCAACCTCGTCAGTGTTCCCTTCTCAGTGACGTCATGATTGTTCCTCATGTGAGGACTCGGCGATAGTCCACGGACATCCGTGTCGAGCTCACCGCGACGAAGCGCGCGGCTCTGCACAGGTAAGCGATCACGCGCCCTCCCCGTGCGTTTGCAGCGTTCACTCTCATCCACGCCCTGTGACTCAAGGTACACATTTCCGGCAACCTCGAAGATACCTCGCCTCGTCATCGACGTGACCAACGATGGTCAGCAGAGCAACGCGAATCCAGTCGTCACCATCGACCCCGATGCCTTGCGCGTCACAGGTACGTGTCTACACATGCGCGCGCCCCTACTTCGCAGTCCTAGACGTTCCTGATCACGCCTCTACTACGTGAACAGCCGGATCGACGTTTGCCGCGAGCTTCGGGCCAGGGACGTTCCGCGTGTTCACATGCATGGACTTCAAGGGCGTTGGGTTCGACCTCGGGCGAGCAAAGGAGTTCGGAACCTACCTCGGCAACTCCCCCATCCGGGGCTTCGTTGCGGGCATACAAGAGTACACTGGCTACCGCAGCGAGCTCGGCGCACTCCTCGGCTTCAATCAGAATTTTGCCGAGGGTGGTCAGACTCAAATCGTGGTCCGCACCGGGATGTCGTTCATCTCGACTGACCAGGCGTGCCGCAATGTCGAGCAGGAGATCCCTGATTTTGACTTTGAGGGCGTTAGGAAGGCGGCGAGGGATGAGTGGAACGAGCTCCTCGGCCGCATCCAGGTCGGGACAGAGGGAGTTGACGACGATACGGTCGAGCTCTTCTACAGCTCGCTGTACCGGACGCACATATCCCCTGCCGATTGTGAGTATATGCTGCTCATCACGACTCCGCCATCATACTAATTGACCTCCTTGCACAGACACTGGGGAGAACCCGCACTGGAAGTCGGATGAGCCCTACTACGACTCGTTTTACTGCAACGTACGTCGACCAGCGTTTTGCGTAATCTGTGGTAACCTGTTGCTGACACGATCGAGACAGTGGGACACCTTCCGCACGCTCTATCCGCTCATGTCCCTTCACGACCCAGAGAACTTCGCGCGCATCGTTCGCGGCATGATCAACATCCAGCAGCACGAAGGGTGGCTTCCGGAATGTCGGGGCGCCACGGCCCAGCAGTGGATCCAGGGTGGCAGCGGTATGTACTGTGCCTCGCCTCGTTTAGGGTCGCGCTCATTCCGATCCACACATCAGATGCTGACCCCATCCTGGGGGAGTTCTTTGTCAAGTGAGTGTGAGGCTGATGTGTGCACGAGTGTACTCATCACTGACGCGCATATATAGATTCGCCAAACACTCAGAGGCACTCAACGTCGACCCGGAATCTCTCTACAACGCGCTCCTCGCCGACGCTGAGAAACAGCCGCCCGACTTCAACCTGCAGGGCCGTCAAGTGAACGTCTGGAAGTCCCTCGGCTACATCCCTCAGGACCTCATCGAACCAGGCGGCGCGAACACGAAACAGGTGTCGCGCGCCCTGGAGTACGCGTTTGGGGACTTTGCGATCTCGCAGGTCGCGAAGCTCATGAACAAGACCGAGGACGGGGAGAAGTACGCGAAGCGCGCGGGCAACTTCATCAATGTGTGGAATCCGGACGTAGTCGCCCCGGATAATGCGGACGTCGTCGGGATGGTGCAGGTGAGTTCTGATGCACGAGCTCAGGTCTTGGGATGTCGATGCTGAAGTAGTCGTTCTCAACAGCCGCGCTTCCGGAACGGCAGCTTTGGGTTCACAGACCCCCGCCATTGCAGTCCGCACGACCCCACTGGTTCCAACTGTTTCCTGTTCAACACAAATACAGATGGATTCTATGAGGCGTCGCCCATTGTGGTACGTCCACAACATTTGATTTCATCTGAGCATATTCTAATCGACCTCTGTGCAGTATTCTCAGGTATTTCCTATCTACGACCGCAGATGATCGAGCCATTGACGTCCTTTTCCTAAAGTTTGTCCCGCAAGACACTGCAAAGCTGATTGAGCTGCAAGGGGGTACCGAGAAGTTTATCAGCCGCCTCGACTACATCTTCGAGCAGGTCAGTAACTTGTGCGGTGGGTCGAAATGGGAGCAATGGCAACTGACCCAATGCACAGAACTACTTCGACTCGACGGATGAACCCTCCCAGCAAATTCCGTTCATGTACCATTACGCCAATGCACCCGGGCGCAGCACACAGCGATCGCGTCAGGTCATCTCCCAGTTCTACAGCACCGCCGTTAACGGTCTTCCAGGAAACGATGGTACGCTTCAGTCCTTCGCTGTTTTGCTCGCATCGACTCAACCTCGTCGCTTCAGACTCCGGTGCGATGGGCAGCTATGTCGCATTCTACCTCGCCGGACTCTACCCGGTACCAGCGACCCGCCAGTTCCTCCTCTCCTCCCCATACTTCCCCTCCATCTCGTTCCACAACCCGATCCTCAACACGACCACCACGATCGTCGCGACCAACTTTGCGGGCAACCCCGCGAACGGCACGGGCGGGACGGTGTTCGTACAGAACGTCACGATCGACGGGCAGCCGGCAAAGTCGAACTGCTTCCTCGAGTGGGACGTGTTCGAGCGGGGCGCGACGGTCGAGCTCACGCTCACGGACGACATCAACGTGACGTGTGGCGACGGTCCGGAGGCGCTCCCGCCGTCGTTGTCGACTGGGGGATTCGACGTGGTCTAGGCTGAAGGTCCGCAGCAACGCGAGATGGAGTTTTGGAGGGGCTGGATTACTATCTATTCACCAGTGTATGTCCGTCTTCTGTCTCTTGGGATCGTGCAGTCTATGTATCAGTACCATGTTTTATCGCAACCGAGACACGTTTGATTGACCTGCTGTAGGATGTCGTCATCGGGAGATTGGTGAGTCGTCCATCACAATGTCGGGCTGGAGTGACTACTCACCAGGAAGGGCTATGCTCCGGTGAGAAAGTCGTACAGTAGCTACATGTCCGAAATCCAGAGTCCTCCTATAGGAATACACGGCGAAGCGTCCGAATCATATCAGCTTGACCTCAGACGGGTACATCGTAACGCTTTGAAGTCCCGTCGGCGTCAAGAGCCCATCCTCGCCCGGACACCGGTCGAGGCGATCAAAGCACTCCGTCTGCGCCTCGAGCCAATCCCACAGCGTCTCCTGAGCGCAGCGCTCGCGCAGCGTCTGCGGGACCTGTCCCACGCGCGCCCACGGGACGAGCATCTAAAGAAGGGTGGGCGTGCGTGGGTGCGTACGTGAGCGACGTCAGGGCCGGACGGACATGGAGGTCGTACTGAGGAGCAGACGGTAGATGGCAGATTGTAAATGGTAGATCGCACCTTGCCGCTCAGATGCTCCGCGCTGGGCGAGGCCGCCGCGAAGAGTGGGGTCAGGACGCCCCGCGAGACGTCGTACGACAGCATGTCCTGTATACAGTTTTAGTTTCGGACGCACGCGCGCGGGGTGAGCTCGGGCTGCGTGCCGGAGTCGAGTCACGGTCGGGGTCTGGTGGTACGTACCCATAGAGTTGCGGCGAGGCCGCTTGAATGCCGGGTCAGGTTCGTGTGCACGTTCCCTGGGTTGACCGCGATTGAGACGACTCCCTGCGCGCCGTACTGCTCTGCCAGCTCGAGCGCGAAGAGCAGCGTGCCCTGTGTCACGTTGACGGGCATGAGCAAGTGAGTCACTTCGACGAGCGGTTGAGCGACGCACCAGCTTCGACTGCGTGTACAGGTGCGCGGGGGTACATTTCCTCCGCACGGGACCATCCATGAGGCTGGTGTAGTCGATCCGGGCGGCTGAAGGCGCGGCTGAGGTGAGACTGAGCACTCGCACTTGCTGCGAGCTCGACTTCGCTGTCCCGAGCAGTACTGGGAGTAGCAGCTGAGTGAGGTAGAAGTGCCCGAGCACGTTCACCCCGAACTGGAGGTCGTAGCCCTGCCGCGTGAGGAGCGATATCGGCGGGGACATGACTCCGCTGTGCACGATCTGTTTCAGTCACCGCCTCGGAGAGCAGGCCATCTGCGGGTGTACGAGATCCGCACTCACGCATTGTTGATCAGAACGTGCAGCCGCTGCTCCTTGCTGTGTATCGCACTCCAGCATCTTCTAAACGAAAAGATGAAGATCCGGACGCACCTCATGAACTCGTGCGCCGCCTTGCGCACCGAGTACAAGTCCGACAGGTCCATATGCAAGACGCGGATCGCTTCGGACACTCGCCTCAGCTCATCCATCGCCCGCTGCTCCTTCTCCCGGTCGCGGCTGGTGATGTACACTCGTGCGTTGCGCGCGAGGAGGACCTACACACGACATCCGATGTCAGTACCGCCTAGTGCTCGCTGAATATCCTCTGCCAATATGGGTTGTGCTCACCTTGGCGGTCGCGAAGCCTGTGATCGTGCCGTCACGGTCGTGCGCGATCGAGCGAATATGAGCTGTAAGTAGATGCACTGCATGAATGAGAACGACTACATAGCTTAGCGCACCTAGTCCAGAAGTCCCGCCTGTAATCAAGAACATCTTGCCCGTCTGATCCGGCACGTCGTCGACCGACCACTCCGGCAGCGGCGGTGTCGAAAAGAGCTGGCTCCAGAGGTATGACATACCCATCGCGCGCGTTGGCAGATCCAGGAAGCTACACACGCCGCTCCGATCCTAATGACAGGGTTAATTCGGGCTTGGCCGCGAAGATTGAAGGTCAGTTCTTGAGACGAGACGGAGTGGACAACGGGAGGAGGATGGAAGACTGAGGGGGGGGGGGGGCAAACGGACAAGGGGCCGACTCCCCACGTCTAGCCATGACTAGGGTTATGCTTCATCGACATCAGGTTCAGCCTGCCCTGGGCACTCGCGCCCACACTAGTCACTGTGCGAGCGGCGAGAGCGCGCCGCGCAGATGAAGCACGGGCGGGGCGCGTTCCAGCACAGCACAGGATGTCTGGCACCGGACATTGCGAGCTCGCGAGTCTCAGACGGGCATCCGGGCCCTCTGACACTACAACTGCAGTCGCCAACGAACCACTGGCAATCAAACGCGTAGGGTCCGAGTCACAGGCCCCCTGAGGCCTCAGGACTCGGAGGTCTGAGACTTGCACTTCATGCTGTGGCGGTTGCGCGTAAGTAGATCTCTCGACAAGCTTCAGACTCTTTTCAAGCGCAACTTGAGCATCCGTCAGGGAATGTCGCCGCCATGCCGTTGTCGCGCTGTGCACGAGTCCAAGGTGAGCGTCGTCCCACTCGGAGTAGATCTTGCAATCAAAATCAGCGCTTACCGGGCGGCGATGGTGGTTTTGAACGCGGCCTCGCAGTTCTGGCTGTGGATCGAGTTCGCGAGCGCGAACTCGAGGTGGTTGCGTTCCCTGCAGGAGAGGTGAACGTGAGCGTGTTAAGCGTCCGAAGATCGAAGACCGAAATGCTGTACGTGTCATGGGTTTGCTCGAGCGGGTATTGATATCGACGGTAGGTGCATGCACAACGGGAGAGCGACAGAAGGAGAGCAGCAGCATGATCATTATCGAACGGTACGTGCAGTAGGTATACTTGTGCTTGTGCTTATCGTCAGCGTGTAGTGCGGACGGGGACGGGGACGGCGGACATGTGCGGAGAAAACATCAGAACCCACGAGCTACAGCGAACAAAGAACAGAGAACAAGTAACGGAAAACAGATAACACGAACGAGGAACAAGGGCACAAGGGAACAAGGAAATAGCGAACAAGAGAGCATATATGTACACTGGATAAACAGAGGCGACGGCAGCAACAGCGAGAGCAATAAGACAGTCATATGGGAAGGAGGACAGTAGAGGGCGAAGACGGCACTGGACAGAATAGAAGGATGGAAGGATAGGGAGGATAGATACTGTACACCGCATACGTGTGGATTTGAAGACACATACAGCCGCTCAAGCTCGAGACTCGCCTCGAGCCGAGCACGGACTCATGAGAAGGAAGATCTGCACAGGAGGCACCGGGGGGGGACTCGGATGATAGTCAAGTTCAAACCTAGCGGGCCTGAGCGTCCATCAGCACCGCGACCGCAAAGAGGAGCGAGGAGCGAGAGGGGGTGGGGAGAGAGGAGAGCGACATTTTCCACTCGAGAACAAGCCCAGCAGGACACATACCATCCGCTCATCATTCATCTCCCCAAAGCCATCTGCAACCCAACCATCGCCAACTCCGAGCTCCCCCCTCCTGCTCCTTGTCCCTGTCCCCCTCCTCCTGCCGCACCCACACCGCCCGCACCCGCACCCGAACCCGCACCCCCACCGGTACTCGCCCGCCTACTCTGAATCTGCTGCTGCCGCACCAAGCGCTTCGCAGCGCTCACAACCGACTCCTCCTTCTGCTGCATCTGCATATTCATCTCCCTCGACGACCGGCTCCGCGACCGCTCCTTGCCCCGCCCCTGCCCCTGCGCGATCTCCACCTTCTCCGGCCGGCTCTTCCGCTCCGTGTGCGCGTGCCCGTGCATCGGCGGCGAGCTGCTCCCTTGTGCTAGTGTGTAAGGGTGAGGGTGGGGATGGGGATGAGCGGTGGGTTGGGGATGAGGGGGGCCAGGGATAGAGCGCGCCGCTGGAACGGGCGACGCGCCCGCGCCCACACCGACGTTCGCGGGAGAAGGTTTCCCGGGGGACAGCACCGCGCCCACGCCCACACCAACCCCGCCCACCGACACGGAGAGCGGCTTCGCCGCGGCCGGGAGCTGCTGTGCGTGCGGTGCGGGCGAGGGTAGGGGGGTTAGCGGCGACGACGGCGCCATCCCGCCCGCTACCGCGTCTTTGCTCGTTGTCGTGTCGACGTGCACTTTCGGGCGGGGTTTCGGCTTTGATGAGGAGGACGAGGATGCGGTTGCGGAGGTAGAAGTAGAGGCGGAGGCGGAGGCGAGGGCCTCGACGCGCGCGGCGCGTGCGCCGCGCTTGTGCTGGCCCCTGCGCGATTCCTTTGGGTACTCGCAGACCAAGCCTCGGCGCGTGCATTGACTGTACCACCACCGTCACCACGACCGAAGGGAGGACGCACGCACGCAAAGGAAAGAGAAAAAAACAGTCAGCAAACAACACGCATACACGCACCCGAGCACTCACTTGCACCTCTGCGGTCCCCCCGGCGGCGGCGGCCCACACGCAATCTTCCTCTCCCTGCAAAACAAACAAGCCATAATCGGCTTCTTCTTCTCCACCTCCTTCCCCTCGCCCCCCTCCCCATCCACCCCGCCCACGCCCCCGACGGTCATGTTCAGCTTGAAGATCGCCTGCCCCGCCGTTGGGCCGTCCACGACCATCGGCACCTGCTGCGCCACCACCGTGCTCGTCACCGCCCCGCCCCCTCCTCCACTTCCACTCAAACCCGCGGAGGGAGAGCCGGAGGAGGGAGCGCCGGAGGAGCCAGAGGGGAACTGCGGGAAGGGATAGTCGACGCGCGGGCGGGGAGAGGAGGAGCGCGCGAGCGGGTTCTTCTTGGGACGGCCGCGCGGCCGCTTAGTCTGCGCTGCTGGGGGCTCTGTTGAAGAACCCGCCGCTGCGGGCCCGGAGGTGGATGTGGATGCGGATGCGGTCGGCTGCTGTTGCTGCTGGTGCTGAGTAACGTCGGATTGGGACTGAGAGCGGGAGGGGGGCGATTGGGCGGGTCCGGGCGTGGGAGGGCGGAGGGCGTCCATCGGGGGCGGGGACTCGCTCTTGCGCTTCTGAGAGAGGGAGAGGGTGGATGCGATGGCCCGGCCGAGGCTCGCAGGCGGGGAGGCGGAGGACAGAGAGAGGGGGGAGGATGAGGAATAGGTTTTCGCAGGACGGGGTTTGGGGGAGATGGGGGTAATCGCGCCCTCCAGGGTGTAGCTTCGCGTGGGACCGGCGGGGAGCGGCCGCGCCGAATGCAAGTGCGAGTGCGAGTGCGAGTGCAGGGACGGGACGGAACCGTGGGGCATGGACAGGGAGGAGAAGTCGCTGAGCGAGGCCGAGGGCGAGAGCGGCGAGTCCACGAACATGTCGGGCGAGAACGGGTGCGGGAAGGCGGGCGAGAACGGCTGGGAGGTGTCCACGAACAGGTCGGGGGGATGGGGTGGGTAGAACTTGGAGGGCGAGGGCGGGAGCGGGGAGGGAAGGGGAAGGAGACGGGAGGGGATGAATGTATGCGCAGCTGAGTGGATGGGAGAAGGACTCACCCCGACGGCGCTGTCCCAGCTATTCTGGCTCTGTGCGTCCTCTGCGGGCTGGACGTCGTAGGTAGGACGGTAGTCGAGGCCGACGTCCATGCTCTCCTCCTTGCACTCGATGTCGACGCGGTCGTCGAGGACGTCCATCGGCTCTGTGGAGTACTGGGCGGCATAGGCGGGGGTATCGTAGGCGAACATGGCCGCGGCAGACGCGTCGTCGCTCATCCACATCGGGGCGTCGTCTGCAGGGTCGAGCTCGCGCTTGACGGATTTATGAGCGTGAGCGGAGGCGCGCAAAGGCGAGTCGACATGTGTCAGGGCGCCTGGGAGGGAATGTGGGGCCCAATGATGATGCGAGGGCGCGGGCTGGGAGGAGTCGGGCTGGAGGGGGTGGGGGAGGGCATTGAGATTCTACCCGGAAAGATCGGGTCAGGAGAGGGAGAAGAGAATGGGGGTCGGCTAGAGAAAGAAGCTCACCCTGGCGTCGTGTACGTACTCGTGCGCGTGGTCAGGGTAGGAGGACGTGAGGGATGATGATGAGGAGAAGCGGGGGTCGAGCGCCCGGGGAGCGGGGGCGACTAACGCTGTTCGACACGGGCGAGGTCAGTGCCGATGCGGGGGTAGGAGGAAGGTGGAGGTGGAGAAGAGGGAGAGAAGGAGGAGAAGGAAAGGACAGACCTGCTTGCAAGGCGTAGTGATTGCTTCGTGGGGGCGAGGAATATGATGAGATCGCCTGAGACTCAGCATGGTGACCAAAATGGACGGATTGATCGTGGCGCACGGCGCTCAGAGTGGGCATTGACTTGGACGAGGACGGGAGAGGCCGGTGTGGGACAGACTGGTGGTCGTCGAAGGGCGCGAAGTCGGGCTCGAGCGAGGGGGGAAACTGGAAGAGGGGGATGGAGGGACGAGAGAGAGGACTGGGGCGCATGGCGGGCAGAGGCTGAGGCAGGCTGAGGCTGATGGCGAGATGGGCGCGATCGAGGATCAGCGGGGGCCACGCGAGGGAGGATAGTGCGGGTTATCAAACGATCGCGGAAGCAAAAGCGACAGCGACAGGGAGGGCAGGAGGTCGCAGGCGGCGAGGGGGAGAGAGCGAAAGGCAGAAAGGGGGCGGGAGGAGATTACTTATGTGGACTGAAACGGGGCTAGCGAGCAAGACACACGTGTGGCTGCTCGCGTACGCCCCCTCGACCCGGTCGCAGAGCCTGAGCGGTAGGTCGTTTGCTATTCGAATTCCTCGCAGCCTGCATCTTCCCGCTAGCCTTTCTCGTCCCCCAATCTCAGTCTTATCGCCCCCCTCCTACCAGCGTCCTCCTAAGCTACCTCCCCCGGCGCTCTCCTCTCCTCCACGGCCCTCGCCCGACGTTTCCACGCGTCGTCCTCCACCACGCCCACGCCAGGTACGACCACCCAGCTGGGTACATACGCACCCCGCCCCTCCCGCGAATGTCCCCTCCCCGTGCTCGTCTGCGTTCACTTCGCCTGCCCAGCACTTGGCTCTTCGCGATGCGCGCGACGCCTCGTTCATGCCTATATTGCGATCGCAATCAATCCCGGCTGCGCGGCCGTATATGAGCTTCCCCAAGACGTAACACGCCTACAGCGTCCGCTGCCCACCCGCGCGAACACTGTCATCCGGTCTGCACACGCTCCCGATAAGGCAGCTCAGGACCCACATTCTCGTCCAATCGTGCACGTCCCATGCCAGCCCGCTGCTGTCCTTGCCCACTCCTCGTCCGCCCCTCTCGCAACCCCGGTCCGTGTCTCCAGCGCACGCTCTCTTTCCCTGAGCCCGCATCGCACGACGTGCCGGAAACTTCCTTTGCGCTACCAATCGCCTCCTCCCGTATGACGCCATCCCCGCACCGACACCCCCGCGCTCTCCTGCCGTCCCCTGCCGAGGGGCGTCCCATCCGTCCCATACAACGCCCGCAACCTTGTCTCCCCGCGCGCCCGGCCGGGGCCCATTAGCTAATCGTGAGGTATGTTTGCCTTCATATCGCACCTATGGCCCCCCACAATCGGACGCGTGTCCTTCCCGGATCTACCACGTCCTCACGCTTTTACCCCGCAGCTGCAAGCCCATCGCGTGAAGTGCGAACTTCGAAGCACGGGCCACGCACGATTCACGCTAGATGCGGACAATCGCTGTGCCATCGCGTCCTAGCACACCACCTCCAGGTCATGCTCTCCCGCCCGATATGGCTCCTGTGGCCTGACGTCTGCCATGTGACGCTGCTGCAATATGTGGCCCGCGACGTCTAGTACTACACGCCAATCACTCCGCCCGCCCGTCCGTCCGTCTTCTCGTACGGCATCGTGGTCGCGTGCCGCTCAGCATGAGTGCACGCTGCCGCTCCGCGCTCTGTGGACTTACTGCACGCGCGCGGTGTCCACCGTCCACCATCCAGTGTACATTCGGTGTCAATATGTGTACAGTGGAGGCTCCGCGGCTGCTCCGACCCTTCCACGTTCCTCCCTCCAATGCACCCGCGCGTGGCACTGTGGACTTGTGCTCAGGGCGCGCCAAGCCAATACGCCCTCTTATGGGCGACAGCCCATGCTCCCTCGTACTCACGAGCTTCACCGCATCCAATCGATGCGAACGGCACCCATGGGCACGGTGCGGTGCTTTGAGAGTGCGTTGATCCACCCGTCAGTTTCATCTCGTGCAGCGTCAATCCTTCGGCTCGAACAGACGACGGGGCGCACTGCACCCAATTAGCCATGCTCGATCGTCTGAGGTCTCTAGCCCTGCAGCAGCCCGCAACCTCCCCGGTGTCGGATGAACCCTGATAGCTGCGAGCTGCTGCTTCCAGGGCTAGTACCGGACCTCAGGCTTCTCAGTCCAGTCCCATCGAAGGCGTCGGGAGGGGGTGAGCAATCACAATCAACGTTCAAGTTCAACCATCGAGCGACTTTCGCCGGCCTCTGTACACTGGAGACGCGGACGTACCTCGTGCAATCCTGCGCCCGGACACCGAGCACGCTCACGTCAGCCAAAGCAGGGAAGAACAGAACACACACAGGACCATAGTGCGCCCCCCCTCTCCCCTCCCCTGCTTCTCGCTGTGTGCTCGTCTTTTGATCCCCGGTGTTGCTCTTTCCCAGATTCCGTTCGAGATGCTTCCGTGGTCCGCGCGCAGCGGAAATGACCGCTCGCGTTTGTCGTTATGGCTGATCGTATGCCTGTCTATGGGTGCGCCACAATCCATCAAGTCTGCAAACGCGGGTATATGCGACGAGACGAGCCGGTGTCGCGTACCGCACCCACTCGCGTATACCCTCAACTGGACGAGCCACGGACGGACAAGTTCCAAGCCGTCGTCGTCGGTACGGACGTACGTACGCAGAAACCTTGATGTCCTGTGACCCCCCTCTCTCCCGGATCCATTCAGTCGGGGTTAGAGCCCCGCAGGGACCATCACAAGCGGCACACCCACCCATTGCGCCACAGCCGCACCTGCCAGAGACTTGGGGAAGATGCAAGGCAGGGCACGGCGAAGGGCTCGTGCGTCCCGACTCCCCGACGCTGCACGTCTGCGCAATGGCGGTACGATTTGATCGCCGGTGTCCCTCCCTCCCCTCTTCGTCGTCGTACTCGACGTACTCATTCAAGGCGTGCAGACGCATCTTACCTCCTCGTACGCAGCTCGTCGACGTCGGTAGTTAGTACCTGCAACGGCGTCGACGACCGCGGACGAAGTGATGCGTCGAACCTGTGCACGAAAGCGGCAAGCAATTCCGCTCGAGATGTGCGTAGAAATGTGCTTCCATTCTCCTCCTCCCTCTTCCTCCTCTTACTCCTCCCGGTTTCACCGCCAGGCTGCTATTCGAGTTCATGACTTCCAGCCGCGCTACGCTTCGCGGATGAAGAGCGGGAGCTTCTGGGAGCTTCCCATCCCCGGTGCTGGTCCTATCCAGATACCGGCCTGCGACGCTTGAGGGCCCTCCGCGGCCCACCCAGCGGTATGCATTGGAACTTCACGCTACCGCTCTTCATCTGACCCAGACCTTGAGTTGGAGGTGACTCGTACGGATCGTGCGACTGTTCGATTGTCCAACCGTACGGGCCCTCCGTCGTCTCCTCTCTTTTGTGTTCTGTCTCTTGAACTTCTGAGACCATCGAGACCCGGGCGGGCGCGGCGGTGGCGCAATGGGTGGGTGTCCCGCTCCAGAGTTCGTGATGGTCCCTGCGGGGCCTTAACCCCGATTCAATGAACGGGGGAGTCACAGGACACGAAGGTTCTCTTCGCACTTCGCACTGTGAAGTCTGCGATGGTTCGTCAAATTCGACGGACCCAGCCCTTGGACATGACGTGAAAAGTGTGAGCGGTAGCTGCCTCGTGTCCGAGTTGCGGGTGCTCATATGTGTTGACTTGATAGATTGCGACGCGCCATAGATTGTAGGGTGAGCAATGACGAATGGGAACAGCCGTATCGACGGTGACACCCTATGGTCCATCAGCTCTAGCCCTGTGCCGATACTGAGCAGCAGCAGCCTACCCTACCAGAACCTGGACGCTTGTCACCCTTGCGCAACATGTTACGCTGGCACTTCCGCCTTACCTCAGTTGACAGGCCAAGCTCATAACAACATCGCGCGTCGACGGTTGCGCCATCGGGTGCTGAGGTTGTCATGCGTACGTGCCGAGTCCTCGTTGTATTCAAGTTACCTTCCTCGATGATGGTTGACTAACGTCCGCGCTCATACGCGCCGCTACACTCCAGATAGCACTACTACCTGCCCTCGGAAGTCGGAACTAGCCTGCGCCGATGAAGAAGGGAAGACAGAACGCACAATACGGCTCACGGCTCTGTATCTCCCGATGTACGGGTATTGTTGATCCCCGGTGCTGCTTTTATCCGGAATGCGCCCTTCGACGCTTCCATGCGCGAGCTCCTGCGCTGCGCACCCGCCAAGGGCATTCCAATTGGTATTGCGCTCCGCCGCAAGGTAGCCAACGATTGTGAGTGTCGACTCTTATTGGCATGTTTGCAGGCTGTTAATCTGAAGCGTCACTAGTACGAGAAGCTTGGGATCCCACCCATTACGCCACAGCTGCAATTGCAGAACGCCTGCCATGGAAGACAGCGAACACTCATACAATACGTCGTTCCCCGACGCCACACGTCTACGCTGTTCCCTGACGATCTGACCCCGGTGTCGGTCCTAACCTAACTCGAGCACTTCGGCGGTGCGCATCATGTCCTCATCATCAAACCGTCAAACGATCTGCGACTTGGGAGGTACTCGTGGACCGCCGCATATACGGTTCACCTCCATGTCTATGACTCTATGCCGCTGGCTCGAGACGCCACACCTCGCCCGTCGACGCGCGCGACCCTCGAGACAGGACGTAGCACGCTCTGATAGGTCAGTGCACACTCTCAACCGCAGGCCTTGAGGCCCGAGGCTCGCGCCTCGCCTTTTATTTTCCATTCTCCCCGTCATCGTCCTGTCGCAGAGTCAGTACTCATGCCCTCCTGTAGACCGTCACTACCGCAGCGCGTCAAGCCATTATCTGATGAGCCCAAACGCTATCGACCCATCGATGCCGTCAGGACGACTATCGACAATCATGGTGGGTGCGCTCAGCCTGCCCGCAGGCGGTGCCAGACAGCTCAAATCATGCAGCACCAGACAGTGGCAATGCGCCGGCCAGGTCGCGCCGAGCTCATACACCTCCATTTGGGCGAATGTCTGTCTTGTGTATGTCGTTGGCCATCCGGTGCGTACGTGAATGGTACTGCTGCTTCGCCCCCCTTGTGGACGCTTAGTACCATGGTAACTAACCCTTCTGCCTGCATGCCCCGCTAGCTGAGATCGCCCTCAGTCAGCCACCCGAGAACGTCGATTATCTCGATGTCGATGGATGCCTTGGACATCAGCGCCACAGCTGCAGCTTCAGAGCAGTCGACAGTCGTCGATGGCATCGCCTATCTGAATGGAAGACATGTCAGACGAACGTGCCGTCACTGCCCTTCACGAGGTCCTGCCAAGGCGATTCCCGGTTGTCCTCCCCAGCGCTCAGCAGGGCCACCGCACACACGAGGAGACACGAGGACCCTGCGATCGGCGCCGCACGCAGACTTACCCGGCGTTGGAACCGTTTTGCCTCGCAATCGCGATTGACTGTGGACGTCTGCGTAGAACATTCAAGTTTCAACAACGACCACACCTGTGCTCAGGCTCGCAGGCTCTGTGCAGAACGTGTTCTGGTGCGTTCTCGCACCCCAAGTCTCTAGGCTGTACGTACCCTCACGTACACTCGACGCATCCATTCTTCCAGCTCCCCGCCGCCGCCGCTCAGCCCGCCACATCTCGCGACCCGTAAAACATTAGCAGGCCTCGCGCAACCACGAGCTGCCTCGCGACGCTGTCACCTGTCAGGAACCTTGGTTTTTCCCCAAAGCGCGAGGTCCGCAGGCTCGTTCCCGCCGTCATCGCTTAGGCATCGACATGTACCGCAGTGCGTCACCGGCGGGCCAGCACCGATATGTATCTGGATCCATGATCCATGATGCCTGATGCATGATCCTTGCTTCCATGCGCCCCTGCCTATGCCGTGAGCGGGACTCGTGGCGGCCGACGTCGACTACGTACGTCGTATCGACAATCTGCGACGTCCAAGCTCGAAGTTCGAAGTTCGAACGTCCACCGTGGGGGCGGCCACCGCGTCGGACGCTCACGTCACCCACGCCCCTGCAGCCAGTGACTCAAGCGAGTGCGTTTTCGGTGCGCACAGGCGGGGGTGCTCGGTGGGAGGCTCGGCGCTGCGTCTCCTCGCGTCCGCGCCTCGCCCCCCGCCCTCGTCCTGCCTTCTCCCGCCTCGTGCTCTCAACTCCTCCTTCTCAGCTTATTCTTGGCTCACGTCAACTCAGGGTCGCGGTTAAAGTTCATCATCGCTCAGCAGTCGGACTCCCGAGCTCGGACTCCGACTCCGACTTTTGTCCCCGGTGCACGCGCGGCGCACCCCGACATACACCCAGCGGCGGGAGCGGGAGCGGGAGTTCCCTCTTCCGCGGGAGGCGCGTTCGAGTCGCAGCGTGGCGGCGTCTACGGCTCCTACTAGCACCAGTGCTAGCGCACGCCCGCACGCTAATCCAACGTCAAAGTTCAAACTGACAGATGCGGGCCCTCGGAGTCCTCCGCGCACCATACGCGGCATAGTACCCGTGGGAGGCCAGAACAGCTGTACAGCGGTACGACATGGACACACACTACTTAGTGTGCTACACGCACAGTCGACGGGGCTAGCTGATATGTATCTACACCCTTACATATCGCGGGCGACACAGGCGACGGGTCTGTCTCGTCGGCGATGCGCCGCAGGACGTCCGCACCCGCTCGCGCGGTACGCGTGGCTCGCATGGTGAGTGAATGGCTCGCCGCCCCCTTCCTGGTCCCTGGATGCCTTCGGTCGGCGCTCACGTGGGCCTTGGCTGATCCCGGGTGTCTCGGGGAACCTTCGACCTAGGCGGTCTGGAAGACTGCAGGAAAAGCAGGGTTCAAGTCGCTGACGAAACGCAACCTGCAGACTCCTCACTGTGGTGCTCGTACTCGGCAAGTACCTTCGCTCGAGGACACGGGTGCGTGCTGAGATTGCATTCAGACCCCTGAAGCACAGCAGCAAGCCACGGACCACGGTTGTCGGCTCGAACAGAGACAGAGGAGCGCAGGCGCGGCGGGTCCGACACTCACGCTGGACCCACGTACTTGCGTGCAGGGTGGAGGAGAAGGAGGGCGTGATTCAGAACGCGAGCCGCAGAGCTCGGAGGTGTGCGGTACGTGCTTGCTTACGTTCGAGGTGGCTTCGGGAGCACCGCAGGAGTCAGGGCGTCCACGTACTGGGCGCGCCGCGTCCCGACGCAGTCTTTGCCGGGCATCGGCGGCGGGGTCCCGTTCTTGGGCGCAAACGAGGCGCGAACATTCAATGCCTTCACTCGCTCTTGGGCCCCGGGGCGGGCTTGGCGGGACGGCCAGTGTGGGCTGTGGGAGGCGATTGGCTTATGGAGAACTTCGAGAACAAGGACCACAAGCTCGAGTATGCGTGGCGCCCGCCACCGTGCGCTGAACCGTGCATTCCAGCCAGCGTCGCAGCTTCGACAGGGGCAAGGGCTCGTCCATTTGTTTGTAACCCTAGACGAAGCAGTGCGGAATGCACGACTGTCGGAGTCCACGGCCACGGTTGTCGGCTCGAGGGCGGAGACGCGGGGGCTCAATGTTCACGTACCAGGGAGGGTGGGAGGCACGAGTGTTTCAAGGCCCAGAGTTGCAGACGTACAGTATGAGATTACGTGCTGGCCAATTCCGAATTGGAAGCCGGGGAAGGGCAGGGGAGGGGGCGAGTTGGAAATCGACGCTACTGAACGCCATGCCGCAGGCGCGGCAGAAGAGGGCCCTCCGTTTGGTGGCCACGAGGCCGTGCGATTGATGCGAGGGCGAGGGTTGCTCAGGTAAGCCTTCCAGCAGCCAGCATTAGATTTGATCTGGTGCTTCGAGACTGCTGCACGCGCACCACCGTGGGCTTCCGGCGAGATTGGCAGATGCGCCGCATGCTGGCTCGCACCGATTGGGGTTATGCTTCGCGCAGTGCGCACAGCGCCGTCGCCGGGCCGGGGAGTGCTGCTTCGGCCCCCGCGAGGTTGAATGAAGACAGGCGGGTAGCAGGAAGGTGGGGTGAGCCGATCTCCGGCGCGCATGGCTGCGTACGCGCAATGCGCAATCTCCGAGAGCTTGTCCGAGCCTATGCTTATGTTTTCTGTTCTTAGATGGTCACATCTGCGATCCGGCTGCTGCGCGCACATTAGTCCTGCACGAGGAGGAGACGCGGTGTCACCTATGCCCTAGCTCCACCTACGAACCTTCGCGCACTAGTTGCCAGACGGCAGCTATACCCTCCGAGGTATTGCAGTGTTGCTAGTGCTGGTGCTTTGCCGTGCGACGGTTGCATCAGTACATGCATCTTCTGGGGCGCCGCGAAGCCGCAGCGGGATTCGCTCTCGCCAGACGCGAAGGCGCCGGTGACGTACTATCTTCCCGAAAGTTGTGAAGCAGACATACGACGATGCATACTACGAGGACTAAGTAAGTGCGCCTCCACCCTCTGAGAATATGCAAAGGTGTCGTAACTGATTCATCGGTCCAGGGATCCGACGTGGTTGCATCAATTTGCCAGGAGACGTGGGGTAGGCGGACTTGAACAGGTGGCGTCCAGTAGTCGTCGTACTGTCAAGCCACTCGAATCGAACGTAGCGGTCATCGCCCCGTTCTGTATGGCCAAGACGTTCGGCGCACACAGTCAACACGGCAAGTTGCGCATCCCTAGGTGTCCGAAGATGATCGCAGGAATGGAAGGAGTGAAGTGAGTGTAGTTACTCTGATACTCAGCGCAGCTGGTGTTCATAATTCCTTGATTTGCCCACCTCCGTCGCCCGGGCGGTACTAGTGAACTTCCCACTGTACCGATATAGTGCGCTGCTCGTGCCTTCTGGACCGGGCTACGCCGTGACCGTCGTTCATCCTTCCATTCTCAGACACGTAACGCCGTTACGACACTCGGGACGTACTGACGCTGTCCGCTCCTGCGCTCAATGTGTGCAGTGCTCGCAGTACATCCTAAGCCGTGACTTGCAGCCTATTCGAGGCAACTCGCTCGGGTCCTCTAGGGCCCGCCTTTCCACGGGTAGCATTCGTGCTCGACCTCGTGCGAGAACATCCGTGGAGGTGTCATAATCATGAGGCTGGCTGCGTCAAGCCCAGGTCGGATCGTATATTCTCCTGAAAGTCTCTTCACTAATTCTAACGGGCAGTGGCACAGGGTAGCCGTGCGCGAGCACCCTCAACCAAATGGGACCTCCTTCCGCTCATTTCCGTGAGGATTTAGGATCTAGTCGAGGTCGAGTCTCCCACAGGCACTTTATTATTCCTGACGGCGCTTCGCGTCCTTCGGACCAGCATCCATTTTCCGACGCAATGTGACCTAACCTATGTATGTCTGATTTCTTGCTAGTCTGTTTCTGTACGTGATCACTCAGCTCTGATCTGTGTCTCAGGGACTTTGTTGATCCGCACAAGTTCCGACTGGTCAAGTTCAAACAGCTCTAGCCTCAACCTATCTTCCTCCAAGTCCATCACGGTCATCCCTGCGCCTACGCTCCGGTGGTTCGGGTATGTCGCACGAGGTCGTCAACCTGCTGAGTGTTTAGTAAAATCTCACGCAAGGAAGGTGTTCGGTTCTTCGCAACGTTCCGAACGGATGTTGATCAGTTACTGACCCATCAGCTCGGTACCTCAGACTGGTGAGAGACCGAAAGAATACACCGGCGGTCGGGGCTTGCGGCTCGTACCCACGTATGGACCATGACAACTCCAACTGCTTGGCGAAAAGTGCGCACTGCGCGTACGGTTCATCCACTGGCAGGCATCTGGAATCAAACAGTGCTCCCCTCGCTGCGCTATAGCTTGTCATTTCGGCCGCAATCCTCCCGAGGAACATATTCCTAAACCGATCTCCGACGGGTGTGCTGTTGATGCAGGCGCAATACACAATCTCCGTGAGTGCACTCACGTGGCGCTCTACACACGGTTGACTGAGCATGGCTGTGAGTCGAGGTTCCATTAATATCTGACCTGGCAGTGCACAGTAGAAGAGAAGCGGGCTGTTCGATCTGCCCATTTCGGAGTGCGCTCCCGACCTCGAGTCTGCGCATTGACTTGGTTTGTGCTATACTCAGCTATTGCTTGCTATAGACTGATAAGAGGCTTCCGACCGTGATAGAAGCACCACACGAAGTACAGCCCCTTCTACTCCATACATGGGCTAATGCGCAGCGCTTGTTAGCCCTACTCCTAGCAAGCGCTGGACCATGCGGTTTACGGCGGCGGTATGCACCTTTTGGGGCGGGTCTGTTCCTTTTGGGGTGCGGACGCCCCTTAGCTTCGAAGAACGGCGGGATACGGCGGGATATCCATGCGGACATCTCGGCTAGCCCGAGTTCGCACAAACCGGATGACGTATGCTTCATGGTCCATCGTCGGTGGTAGCAAGCCGGCTCTTGTGTGCCACGACGGTCTACACGCTTGGCTGGGTGAACCGACTACCGTGATGGGTTGAGAGGCGGGAATAGAAGAGCGACGCGTACCGTAATATGCCTTTTTGTGCTCCTTGTGCACTTTCTTCTCCGCTTCGTACTATCACACCGAACCTTCCTCGAGGTTATCTGACAGCGGACGGTGCGGCTAGAGAGCGCGCATCATATATCCAGGGCAATGACGACATTGGACGTAGGCGGCTCGCAGCATGGCGGACGCGTCGGTTCTCGGAGACTTGCGCGGTGCGTTGTCATCCAGCGTTTGACGTTTGTCAACGGTTGTCGCTGTTGCTATATGTGGCAGCGTCAGCATGTGTACCTGGAAATGTCATGGGTAAGCGGCGTAAGAAGATTACTGAGCATGCAGAGTGCGGGGTAAGACTCAACAGATAACAGACACCCCAAAGACAATGTATCACCGTCTTGCAGTACTTCTATCAAGAGGGTGCACCCACGCATCTACTGCGTCAGTTGTAGTGAGCAATACGACTCTATCAGTCTCACTTGTCGTAGTTCCCTTATCGACTGGTCTCTAGTGCAACAATGGGAGGCACTGTACTGGTGTTCAGCGTGCCACGAGTGTCAATGCCATGACGGCAGAAACGGGGAGAGACAGAGCGGGTCACTCGGGTTTATTCCTCCCCCGGCCGTCAGAATACATACGTGCTCTGCTGGCACTGAGTGCTACCATCCCCGATTGCGAGAGCACGTTGGCAGCCGTGTCCGCTATCGACCGGCCGTTTGCGAGTCCATTCGCAATGCTTCTCACAGCGCCGTATCCACGGATACATAGCAGGGGAAGTCCACGTACCAGCAATATGATTATTGACGAGCGTGTCCGGCTCTTTGCAGGGTGCTGGCATATTAGACATGCGCAGATGGCCGTGAGGGTTGAGATCGGGATCCACACTGCTGGGACATCTTCTCTGACGGGTACAATGACGGCAGTGGTGTTTTCGCCGAGACTCACGCGCACGTCTCGGCCGCGCTGCTACCTATGGTGAGCCTCCACGTTAGTACTGCGTCGCATAGTTCCGGTAAGCACGATATATCTTACCTCTCACATATAGTACGGCACTACAGTGCAACCCCGGCAACTCACTGGCTCAATACATTTCTCAATTACCCCTGCTGTGCTGCACTAGTCTCGTCGGGAACCAGGTACGCGAACTACCGGTCCTAACTTCCTCTGTGCTCTGCCAAATACTGAAAAATGTGCTGACTAGTAAGTCAGTATATTTTTGTGTAGAATGCTGACACACTATACCTGACGCTCACACGTAAAACGAACGAAATGTACACCTGCTGGGCCCTGGCCTGGTGCGATTGAACTGAAAGTGAAAGGCTACTAGTAGCCGAGGACCGAGGCATTACAGGTCCAGGCTCCCACAGTCACGTGGACGTCATATACAGACAGTTCAGGGCAGGTCGGCGTACTCCCGTCTTCCGCGCCATCTTCGAAAGTTCGCCGGTGACTTATGTAGGGCCACCTCCTCGCACTGCTATCACCAAGCTCGATCACTTCATTTGCTGTGTCCTGCCGTGTTCCAGGTGAATCAGCGTAGGCTCGTCGCTTCGGACCTTCCGAACCGCTGGATAAGTAATTGCTTAAAGCAACGACTACTGGTAGTGGAGTTACGGTCCTGATCGTGACGGAATGTTGCTCCGAGTACTCTCAGCTGCAGAGACTGGGGCCACACACTAACCATTTATACTGCTCGTCGAGCCAACGTCGCAGGGAGATTGAATGTTTACAGATAGACACACGCACTAGAACCACCCGAGACACATGGGTCTCATGGCATGATGGACGTCTCCTCGACGCAGCCCCACGAGTTCGTGCGAGTATCCGTATACCTAAGATGGAGTGCGCACGGCGCATCCAGGCTAGCCGCGTCCGAGTCCTACACGCTCCTGTACTCCCATCTCGGCCAGAACGGCAGCATCTCCCCTTGAACGGTCCACGGGGGTGTGTCCAACCACTGGAGAACTCCGGAATCTGCACTCGTCCGCTTCGAGGGTGCACCAAAGTGGTAGTTTAATCCCTAGTATATTCCTGTGTGCCTGACTGAGACAGGCTATGCGGTGAGTATCGTGCTAGAGACGGAGGCGGATATGACTGACGTGAAGCCACGACCACGATTTCAGGAGCGCTGGTCAAGGTGTCCGAACACCTCCGTCCGAACACCTCTCGTTGTCAAGCTGTCTCGGGGATCAACGGGATTGCGAAAGATGAGGGGCATGTGGATAGTGGACGTAGAAGCGTTGTTTGGCCGATGTAGGCGGGAGAATGACCCCGACCCTGCTATTGAAGACTGTTTGGACTCGCCATCCACGAGCTCGAGATCTTTGCTCGTCTCTGGATGGAGGACGATCCCTTGACCACGTTCACGCCCGACATGGACATCCTGGCCCGCCATGAGGGGATGTGGTTGTTCGTTGTCCAGAAAGGGGTTGAGCGTACTGGGAGCCAGGACAGGATAGGCGATGTTGCGGGTCGCGCGATCGGGTTGCTCGAGATCAGTAGGGATGCCGGAGGAGAATATCGTGCTTGAGTGAAGAGGGGAGGCCGTCCTTGAGCTCTTGCGTTCTTCCACTTGGTCGTGGAACTCTGTGTTAGGATTAGGGGTGAGCTCAAGTCCAGACCTGGACGCCGTCGGGCTTACGGGGTGAGGACTCACCATCATGCTCATCCACGCGCCGCATACGAGTCGATCTGACCCAATGGACTAGGCCGCAAGCGACTATAGTCAGCAGGACGAGCGCGGCTACGCTTGCGCTGACGATTCCTGCGCTGATCTGACTCCGACGAGGCATTTCTGCGCTGGCTGGCTCTGGTATCGCGTTGAGGGATGAAGGCCCTGGCGAAGGGACAGTGGGATCTGATATGCTGGACGTGGTGGGCGTGTTCGTCCAATCTGATACACTGGAAGTGGCGGGCGTGCTCGTGAACTCCGACGATGAGAGCGGGTCAAGAGGGTGATAGGAGACAGCTGCGGACGACGGAAGGGAATTGGATGCTGCTGAAGAGGTGACGTAGACCGAAGTGACCGTTGTCCGTTTGTTGGAGGTGGTAACGGTAGGCTGATGGCCCGGTGGGTCTGAATGCGCGGATGTCGAAGAAGATACACGACTCGTGCTGGGCCCACCGTCTAAGATGGTAAGGCAGCTCCAATTTGAGCTCGGTTGTATCGCGAGACGCTCACTGACGTTGTTGTGCACTCGTAGCCCTATGCTGTCCTGGACCCAAAGCCTTACGGGCGTACCGGCGGCGAAGGAGGACGTCCAAAGGTAGTAGTTGTCGTCTATGTCAAAGGTGTAGCTGGTATTGCCTGGATGGAGAGCGCTGTAGACGCTGAACGTGAAGGGCGGCGTTCCTCCGGTCCATTTGGTGATGAATGGTATGCATTGGTAGGGCTGCCACCCCTCGTTCGATAGGATCTCGAATGCGTCGCGCGCTGAGTGCACTGAACGCGCACTGTGAGCTGTCGACGACGTGATGAGGCACAGTAAGAGCAGCAAAGTGAAAGTGCTCGGTGCAGCCTGCGGCGCGGAGCAGGTACCTGACGGGTTAATGCGGTCAACATGAGCTCACCTAAGGCGTGAAGATACCCGCTCACCGGTATCTGCGTTACATAGCCCTTTCCTCCTGACAACGGACGGAGCCCCTCCTCTGCATGTCCAGGGTGTGCGAGCGTTGTATGCCCATATCGGCTGCTTCATGTTGCCGGTATCTGGTTCACTGAGCAGCTGAGCTCGGCTTCGAGGGGGAGGGAGTGAAGATGAGGACTCTGACTGGGACGGGTGTACTTACATAATCTGGGAATAGGAGGTATCACGACTCTGCGAATGCCAGTCACTGGTATGTACATCGGAATCTGTCAAGATATGTCGCTTACCGGATGTTCTATCGCCAAATCCGATGGTAGCTGTCGAAATTGTCAACAGCGAGCTATCATTCCCATATGCGAACCATTGTGCGCCAGTTCGGTGTGAGTGATGAACGAGAAATTGGAAGCTGAGCAGTTTTTTCTGTGGTGACCATGCGAGAGTCCGTTCCAATCTACCTTCGGGTGGCGCATGTCTGGTGGACTGTAACTGTTGAAATCAATAGAGCGTGATGGCATTATGCATACCATAAGCTAGATGTGATCGGTATCTCAGGTCTTTTTCAATCGATTCGCAACAACGTGTATAATTAACTATCCATACCTCCGTGACTTGCTTCGAGGCCCTCCATGATGCTCAACTAGTCAAAGGAACTTTGTCGACGCTCGATGGATAGGTCGGGGTGGTCTTGCACCGTCCATCAATGATGAGAACAAGTCAGGACGTAGTAACGAGTATGCAGATATGTTATCTCTCACCGTGGCGCGCTGCTCCTGCTAGTGCCTCCTCGTGCATCATGACCGGTAAGTAAGTATAGTAGCTGTAGCTACACGTACCAAAGCTCGAGGGTTGAAGCTTGTTGAAAGTTCCAAGCTGTCGACGTGCGCCTATTCCACGTGTATGCCATGTGCAACTTAGGGCAGGTCTCTCGGTATGCCCGGACCGGGGGATGACGACGAGGTCGAGCGTGACTCGAGATGGTCGAACACGGTCAAACTTGTTCTCCGTTCTCACCTTGCTCTCACCTGACGCATCTCTCTCGACATGCTCTCTCGCCGCTCTGCTCTCTGCAGTACTTGGACAGTACTAGTGACTATGTCTTCCGGTTGTTCCGCCGTACGCCAGGAGCCTGTAGTGATACCGACTGCTCAAGTCCTTGTGCCCGGCATATATTAGTCTGGGACTCAAGCGATGATCCTGCACTCGTGAGTCTTCTGGTTGGATAGTCGGAGCGCATCGCCGGTGCACATTACTCTAGTCCTGCGTCAGTTCGTTGGTGTCGTGGTGATCCCTTCCTGAATCGAGAACGCCATGGCCGTGGGAGGCCTCTCTGCTTCATCGCTGTGCTGGACCTGAGAGTCATGTGAAGCTGACTGACATGAACCAGCATGGACATGGGCTCGAACTCCTGATCCATCACTTAAAGGAAGAGCAGAAGGGGAAGAGACGGGTGCATCCACGCTCGGAGGCGTCTGCCCTGTGTTCGGCGGATCACAAGCGGCAGGAGAAGTGCAACCCGTGCCCAGTCTCTTCTGGACGGGACCTCAATCTGTCGCGCTGTTAGACCCTGTGCTCTCTCTTCTGAGCTTCTGGTGGTCTCTCCGGGTGCTCATGCGTCGTCGTCGCTCCGCTTCCTCATGCCTCGCCTCGCCGTTATTCGTTGCTATTTATGAGGTGCGTTGCGTCTGCGGCATTCGTTCATTCGCGTTCGTCTACATCTAGCAAGTCCACGATCGTGTTCATCTCCTCGCTGCCTTGAGCCCCACTACCCCGCAGACGTTGACGATGAAGGTCTTCTCCCTCGTCTCCTTTGCTACTGCCCTGTCTGTGGTGCACGGAGCTTTACTTGCTGACCCGAGACGTCTAGCACGTCAGGACAGTAACAACGGCATCCATCTCGCAGTCTCTCCCACCTGCGGCTCTTTGTCTGGGAACACTGCAGACGTGAACGCTGGCATCGACCTCAAGCGAGCCAAGACGATCGTCGCGTTCGGCGTGAGTACCTCTCCGCGACTCGCAGATCTTGCGCGAAGCCGTCTTAGGCTCACACTACGTATCGGATAGGACTCGTACACCGATGGAGGCAGACAGGATGGCGGACCACTTGCTCCTGCAGTCGTCGCGCCGCCTGATCCCGAAGCTGGAGGACGCTCGACGGACGGGAAGGTCTGGATCGAGGACATCGCGGATGACGTTGGCGCGACAATCATGGACTATGCGGTACGTCTCTCGTCTCGTCCCTCTCCATCGCCCATTCCGACCTCTATCCATATCTGTGCAGCAATCCGGCGCGTGCACAGACCTGAGTCTCTGGCCGAGCGCGATCAAGAAGGTCGACTTTGTGGGCCAGAGTGCGTGCTCCCCATATCTGATTTCGCAACACCCTAACACATGCACCCCTTACAGTGAAGACATTTCTTGCCCAAGCGAACGAGCTCGACCCCGCAACGACATTGTACGCGATCTTCTTCGGAATCAAGTGAGTCGCCACCTTCCACGTACACCCCACGCTCTGATGGTCTGCCATCCACGATCGACGCATACAGCGACTTTGAGAACTCCAAGAGTATGTCTCGTCTCTGTTGGGATCCCAAATGGTACCTGTATTAAAACCGCACTTAGCTGACGGCGAAGCGAACCTCCAAGCCGCCGCCCAAGTCATCCTCTCCCAAATCCGTACCCTCGCGAGCCCACCAACGAACGCGCGCTCCTTCCTCGTCACGGACGTCTACGGGCGTGGCACGCACACGCCCGCGGGCGACGCGTTCGTCCAGACCGTCTTCTCTGGGCTGCACGACCTCCACCTCGGCACCAACTCGACCGGGCAGGGGGAAGCAGAGGGGGAGGGCCCGAAGCTGGACGTCGCGTTCGTGCAGTTCAGCAGGATCTGGGACGGCGTGCTCGGGGAGGACCCGGGGTTCGAGGCGTTTGGGTACGTGAGCACGGATGCGTGCATCGTGAATTGCTCGGTGGAGCTGTGCACGACTGAGGGGATGTGCGAGGATCCGGAACATTTCTTTTATTACATTCCGGGGTGAGTCGTCGCTCGCCTGTGTTGCTGTGGAGGGTGTGTGGGGTTGGGACTGATGGAAGGACGCGCATACAGTCACCCGTCGAAGGAGGGGATGCGGATTATGGCGGACTATATGGAGGAGGTGCTCGAGCGGTGCGTTACGGGTTGAGGGCGGGCCCGTGTCGGTCAGGACGTTGTGTATGTTGTCCACTCTATCTGCGCGCGCGATCCCGCTGATGATGAATACCTTCTTTGTGTACAGAACACCGTGCATGAGTATAAAGGTGCAACGGCCTCGCTGCGTTGCGAATAACATCCACCGATGACGAATGCTCGCCATGCCGAGCTGCTCAACGGTCCTCATTTGCGACCGTCTACGAAAACGAAGGGTGCGACTCTGCGAGCTGCACCAACGAGATCTCTTGTAGCTTCAGGGTTGCGATGCAGCGAGCGGTGAGTCTGTGGGTTTCCATAACTTCGATTCTCCCGCCATAGTCTTCGATCCTCAGTGAATGACCGTTTACAGAACGGTCATTGTCGTGATCTAATCTCATCGCCTGCCAGGGAGGCGTGTGCGGCTGTACATCCTCGAAATATCGTTTGCGGTCGCTCGTGGAGGTGCACGAGTTCAGAAGGTGGGAGCGTTGGTCTATTAGTGAATGCAATCGGGATGGATTGAGGTGTGTGCGTCCCCCGTGGCTGTCTGTCGCGGTTCTGTGCCTAGATGCTGTACGTGTCGGTTGGTCATGCATTTCGTAGTCTGACACCTTGCTCCGTGTGGACTCCCGCAGAGACAGAGATGGGCCAATCCCGCAGATACCTGTCTGCTGACACCTCTAGCGGGCACACTCGGACCTGCTACACTTCGAAGAAGTCCCGTTTTGGGTTGAGTTTACGCAGAAGAGCCAAGAATAGACAATCGACGTGCGACAATGATCCTCCTCCAGCTACGGGGTGATGTGATGGTGTCGTTGATACCATCCCACCGGTAGGCCCAGTGGGCGAACGAGACTCATTAGTACTCGCAGCTTCAGCCTTGGACCTCTGGCTGCGCGCTGCCGCAGTGCTCCAACCTCCCCGGTCCCACGACGCCAGCCCATCCACCTGATATGCTTCCACCCAACGCATGGCTCATAGGGTTTTGGCTACAACTTCTTGCAACCGGTACGCCTACGCTTGTCCTGTGGACCAGCGAGGATCATACGCTCGACTCATCTGGCCCGCAGGCGCATATTGCAGCTATATCCCGCAATGCGTGTCCATTCTTCTCGCCAGGATCCGCGAGGGCTCAAGGTGGCTGCCGGGGGTGTGTGCGGTCTTCTTCGTGATCACGATGACAGTCAGTTACCTACCCTGAACCTCATCGCTGTTCTGCGCGCTGATCATCTGCGATTTGATCAAGGTGCTCGGTGCGGATATTGCGCTCGCATACCAAGCTCATGCCGTGCGCGGGATCGATGAGTTCCCGGACCCCTTTGCGGTATATGCGAACATAGCATCGGTGCCGTCGTTGATCAAGGGAGGAGGCCTCGTTGGAAGCGCACTGTTATCTGACTGCGTCATGGTACGTTAACCGAGCTGGTGCACAGATCCCCCTTGCTGAACTTCAAGCGCTGCTGACATAGGTGTATCGGACCTTCGTTGTCTGGGAGCTCCGTGCTGTTGTCATTATTGTGCCTGTACTGCTGCTCCTCGTCGACGTAGGTATGTATGTCCCTGGGAACATATTCTTATCCGCATGGCGCTGAGGGTTGCGTTATTCTATTCCGCTATCATAGGACTCGGTGTCTTGTCAGCATGGACGCTGTTTCACACTGGGATCTTGGTTACTCCCATCACTTCAGACGTCGTCCTCCGAGCGCGATACTTTGCCATGTTGACACTCGCAGTCAACGTGATATGCGCAGGTGAGAGCCACCGATTATGGTTATTCCTTCTACTCGAATGGTAGGACGTCGCTCATTGGGTCCTCAGGACTGATTTGTTGGAAGATTCGGCATGTAAACTCCCAGGTGCGGTTCTCCGGCATGCGAGATGGCGCGCTCTCGCGTGCATTTGAGGTTATCATTCAGACTGGTACGTACATTGTCTGCTGTCCTTTGTTCGCTGCACATCTCGAGTCTCGGCCGCAGCTCATGATGCGTCTACCGCTAGCGGCCTTGTATTGTTTGTATCTACTCGTGTTCATCATCACCAACATCGCGCATTCCAACATTTTCTTTGCCTTGATAAATGCGGTACGTCCGTATATCTTGGCCCCATACGATTGCCGCCCCCGCTGACTCCCGTAAAGTTACCCCCGATCACGGCACTCGTGTTCACGATGCTCTTGGTGCGCATCAGTCAGTCCAGGCATGGAGAATCGCCGACCACGATCACCTGGCACTCCATCCGATTTCGGAGTCACGCTCAGACTGGCGAGGGGAATACCACCGTGGCGCACATCGATCTCGAGCGTGTCGTAATCCCAGTCTTGCCTTCCGCTGGTCCTGCCGGAATTGATACATGCGAAGATGGCTTGTCAAGGGGGAATAGAGATGGTTCGGATAAGGCCAGTTTGACGAATGTAGGAGGAGGTTAGTGCTTTGTGGTGCGTCATCATCTAGATGTGATCCGACCGTGGGTCGCTGACTTTCTTATATGTCTACTAGAACCGTACACCGGCATGACTGCGTAAGGGTTACTAGTACGGTGAGACACACTGTATACCTGAAAGCAGGATGGTTCATCTCGGATGTCTCCTGCGCCCCGCAGCCCTGTGCCATGGCAATCAGTCAGTGGAAGTACGTGTGCACAAGTGCTCTACTCAGGATTGAGCTCACTCCGAGTCATCATCGCCTTCCTCCGAGTCGTAGTCCTCCTCCGTCAGCGCCATATACGCGGTGAATTCCGGGTCTTGAGGAGGATACGCGAAAAGTCCCGCTTCGTGGCCTTCTTCTCTGTCGAGGTACCAACGCGGCTCCCCGAAGACGTCTTTGATTCCATCGAGTACCGTCTCCACTGGTGGGTATCTCTCGGGCCAGCACCGTGCCACCTTGTCCGATTCATTGCCGACTGGATCGGTAGCGAACCGTAACGATAGGAGTGGCTGAATGAACAGGATCTGCTGCAGCACGGGCATTCCATCCCATGCCGTGGTGATTTCGGGCAGGAAGAAGCTATTATCAATGCCAGAAAGTTGCTCGAATAGGCCGAAGACCCAGAGAGATATCGACATGACTCTCTCTCTGTCCGCCTGTGTGATCTCCCCCAAGTTCTTGTCGCTGAGGTCTTCCGGCAGGGTGTCCACCGTCATGGTGCAGTTGCGTAGGAGTGTAGGGTTTCCTCTACATTTCCTTGCGATTGCGCACTTGTCTTTAGATCCGATAGGGATGCCATAGTGCCAGAGGAGAAATCCTTTGTGTGTTTGCACGGGCATGGGGTGGAAATACGTGGGGTATGTTGCGAAAGGTGGGAAGTGAGCATGAGACGGATCCTATGACTGAGTATATATATTGACTCCGTCCCGACGGCACGTGTATGTCTGGAGGCAGACCATCGGGCACGACTGGTGACATGTTGGGGGCTCCCGGCCTACTGGCAGTCGTATCCGACGGAGAGCTCCTGGTGTTGACTGTTCTGGCCGAAAGTGGTGCGTGAATACGTTTTACCCTTGCTCGCGGCCCTTGATGTTCACGATACCGATAGCAAATATAGACTCGGAGACTCATCTGCCACAATTATGCACATCAATCTCGAAGTTAGTTCAAACTAGTAATGCAAAGATTGCTCGGATAAGGGCAGTTTGACGAACATGGGAGAAGGAACTGTTTGGTTCGTCATATTGGCATGACAATAGATCGATGTTATCCGTGGTGTGTTGACAATTGCGATGTGAACCCATGTCTGAGAGTCGGAAAAGTCCTCTCCATGTTAACTTGGCTGATGATCTCAGGGTGTTACATCGGCTGTTTTATAATCACTGGGTTGGTGTTGGCACTCGCACATGCTGCTCTTACATGCTGATACGTTGCTAGTGTGCCTCAGGTTGCGTGCCAATTGCCCACGAAAGTATCTGACTTCCGAATGACTGTGATAAAAGTTTACGTACACTATCTTGTTCGGACATTCGTGGCAGATATAATCATATCATCCATGCTTCGTGCTTCTGCACGTTGGCCTTTTATATGCTGCTGGCAAAGGACTCGGGCCTATGGCTCGATTCTACTCCGACACCCTTACCCCGTAGCTGCTGCTCCCTACGATTGGCTCCGAGGTTCCAGCTATTGTCTGTCTCGCAATGACTCACTTGATACAACCGGAAATTTTGCCGTTCCCTTCTGATTTGAACCCTTCGTTCTCATCAAGTCAAACAACGCCGGCCACGACGCTCCCCGGACACAGAGAAGCTACCGCTGGACACGGAGGTGAGTATGTGATCTATGTTATAGGCCATCTGGGAGTCTCAACAAGTTATTTCAGCTGCAACAGCTGCAAGCCTCACTGGTCAGTTCCTGAGTTACAACGCGTTCCGATAGAAGACCTCCTTCTGAACATTTCAGAAGCTAGTACCTCCCGAGAAGATTTCTCTACGTCCTTTCCCCCGTTTCCATCAAGCCAAGGCTCGTCGGACACGTTACTCCCCGGACAGATAGTACCTACCACTGGACACGAAGGTGAATACATGATCTATTTTATAGGCTATTTGGGAATTTCAACAAGTTATTTCAGATGTCACCCCACCGTCACCAAGCAACACTGGTCAGTTCCTGATTTACAACGCGTTCAGATGGAAGACCTCCTTCTGAACGTTTCGGAAGCTACCTCCCGAGAAGATTTCTCTGGCCAATCCGAAACAACAGTGGCGCTAACTACAACGATCCCTGGACACATCGGTATGCGATATATTTCCTGGGCCATCTGAGTATTTACCAACCTGGTTCATCCAGTTTCCACTCCACCGTTCACAAGTTTCACTGGTTAGTTTATAATCTATTATGTGTGCAGCCAGGGAACCTTCTTCTGAACCGCTCAGGAATCACTTCCCGAGAATCTCTCTTTGGTGATACAGCAATCACAGTATCTCATAAGACCCGCGCCGATTCAACCACTGCTATTGACGCTCCCACTCCAAGCGAGACATTCACGGCGCCCGTTGAGACCAACACGGCCGAAGAATCCCATCGTTCTCTTGGGACAGGGGCAATTGCGGGGGTAGTAGCTGCTTGCACAGCCGTTGTTGCCATCACTAGCACCATAATCATCTTGCGTCTCCTGCGGTGCTATCGCGTCGGGAGGGGCAGGATGATTGACGGCGGTGAGTTTTACAGCTGTGCACTCTTACACTCCATCTCACTTCTGGTGCTTGACTACTAGGCTCTACAAGCAATGACCGTACATCCATGAGTAATCACTCAACTTCTCAATCATCAGAACCAAGCCCTACCCAAACGCCGCCGTTCCACATTGATCCGGTCGACGAGAAATTGACGGACGTGGAAGAAGCATCCTGTGACTGTCTACATGGTGCAAACGCAGGTATACAGCTCAGCATAACTACTCAGACTTATCACTCAGACATCGTGTCTCAAGCTTCCCGCGCCCACTCCTCTCTATCTCCAGAAGGACAATGCATGGGGAAGGGTCACCTTCGAGACGATGCTGAGAGACCACCTACTCGTGACGTTTCGCCACCTCTCCGCAGTAGCAACACCCCTGGTACTAGTATACCTACTACCCGCAGGCATGAGACGGATGGGGGAGTCCGCCTTGCCGGGGGTCGTCCTGAACATCAGCGTCGCCCTGCAGATGGTGTGGTAGATATCGAGGAGCCTAGGAGCCTGAGTAGTGCTTCCACCCTTCCACCGCCGTATTCTGACATACAGTATTAGCTATGAATGAAAGTAGCTAGAGCTCTACAACTCACTATACTGGCCCTGTAGTCATTATGTCGTTATGGCTCTCGTCGAGTACAGTAAACATTACTGGAAGGACTTCCCAGCGCTACCATTGCCTTTCGTGGCTGAATTGCCCCGGCGGGCCTGAACATCAGCGTCGCCCTGCATCATCCGCCGGACCAGCGCTTGCAGCGTCCGCCGGACTGGCGCTTAAATTTTATTGACATATGTGTTTCCAGCGCTTATTTTTACTTCACCGTCTCCTTGACACACTCACTCACCTCACTCAAGCGACCTCTCTTGTGTATGTTGTCCTGTATCGGTTTGTGTTACGCCTGTATAACCCATCTCACCATGCCATCATCATGTTCCCTCCTGGCTTGCCGTCTCTAGCACATTGCGCGATGCTTGGTGAGTAATCGCCTTCCCTCGTCAACTCACCTGCCAGCGCCGCCATCCACTCTGCCCCGCCTGACCTACCCAACAACCCAACCTGACCGATGTCGCCCACCACTACCCAGCCCCCCCGGACCAGCCGGCTTACCTGCCCAAGATGAACCCCCAACCGCTGTCGGCATGTCCCTCACCCACCGTTCCTCGACCGACCGTTCCTCGACCGACCACTCCTGACCGACCACTTTTGACCGACCGCTCCTGACCGACCCGTTCCCGACCGACCCCTTCAACCGCTGTCGGCATGTCCCTCACCCACCGTTCCTCGACCGACCCCTCCTGACCGACCCCTCCTGACCGACCCCTCCTGACCGACCCCTCCTGACCGACCCCTTCCCGACCGACCCCTCCTGACCGACCCCTCCTCGACCGACCCCTTCCCGACCGACCCCTCCTCGACCGACCCCTCCTGACCGACCCCTTCCCGACCGACCGCTCCTGACCGACCCCTCCTCGACCGACCCCTTCCCGACCGACCCCTCCTCGACCGACCCCTTCCCGACCGACCGTTCCTCGACCGACCGCTCCTGACCGACCGTTCCTCGACCGACCCCTCCTGACCGACCCGTTCCCGACCGACCGCTCCTGACCGACCCCTTCCCGACCGACCGCTCCCCGACCGACCGCTCCCCGACCGACCGCTCCTTGACCGACCCCTCCTCGACCGACCGATCCCTCGACCGACCGCTCCCACTCACCTAGCCCAGACGGATCACCCACCGGTGCCAGCATGCCCGACCTGGGTGCCTCATCAGCGCACCGGCGATCCCGCTGGTCCACCCGCAAAAATGGCTGCGAAAGGACTATCAGCCACCCACCCCTTTGCGCGAGCGTCACCTAACCTTACCTGCCCCAGTCTGTGAGTCGCTCTCACCGGTATGTCTCCACTGGTTCTTCTTTCGTCTTCCGTATTATTATAATGCTTGTTCCCGTATTATTATAATGCTTGTTCGATCATCGCTAGCTCAAACTGCGCGTGCTACAATACGTGGCCGCGCTCTCCGTGCCCAACGACGTCTTGTGAACGCTATCTGCTCTCAAGCCTCTCGCTGACGCCGCCGGTGAGCACTCTACCTGACCGCTCCGGATCGCTCGCATTCCCCCTGGTACGTCGTCGTCCTTTCTTTCATACTCTGTACGCCACAGCATGTTCATCACACTTCACCGTGCGCGTCTCAGAATAGTACGTGCGGGCACACTCTGCGACCACCCAGCTTTGCCAAGCGCCCTCCCCCCACGCACAAGTAGGGTTGAAACGAACCCAAAGCCGGCGCAGGCATACCAGGGCGAGGTGCAACTGTTTCCCGCCTTCTTTCATATATCTGACCTTGACGTCTCACAGGCCCCGAAGAACACGGTTGGTTGGCTACCGCGTCCCCCGCATGCTGGCCTTTGCCTTTCGTGGCAGAACCATCGTCCTCGGGGAGCATCGGTGAGGCACTCGATGCAGGGGATATTGAAAAGCGCGACGGTGAGCATCACCGCTCTACACCCTTGCCATCCAACGAGAACGAGAGACTCTACAAGGTCTCTCGCACTCGTCTGGGCCCTGTCTGTCGTCGTGCGTTCCTCGGTATGGATGTTCGCTGAAATTGTCGCGAACGGGACGCTGTGGCCGTCTCGAAGCCTCATGCCGCAGGCTAACTGGAGTCACGCCCGGTGATGTAGACCCGTTCGCGCCACCTGGCTGGCCGAGGTGGGTGGTCATCGTCAGTTAGAAAGTCTGTTTTATGGCGCCTACCCCCCCATGGGACCTTTCGCTATGTTCTTGTCATTGCCCGATGCACATCCATAATGTAGCCAAAACATGTGAACGTGACGAGTGTATAAGCTACTTCGACACGCGTCCGCAGTACGTATACAGGACGGTCACGGTAGTGGCAGTGCCCGGTCCCTCCTACTCAACGTCGGTGATGTCTTCAACCTGACCGACTCCCTTGGGTCAGTCGTGGCAGCTGTCGCGATGGCCTCATATATCAATTTCCCCGTCATGATGCGTTGCTGTGAACGTGACGAGTGTATAATCCACGGGTGCGGAGTAAGTATACGCGACGGTCACGGTAGTGGCAGTGCCCGGTCCCTCCTGCTCAGCGTCGGTGATGTCTCCAACCAGACCGACTCCCTTGGGTCAGTCGCGGCAGCTGTCGCGATGGCCGCATATATAAGTTTCCTCGTCATGATGCGTCGCCTTCACGCCGCTTGAGACTCCCACTATCTCCCACATTCATGTCGGAACCCGCGCCTGTTCCTTCTTTGCTCACACATTTGCCCTCCTGTCCAAAATGCGACTTCGTCCTCTCGGCTCCCATTCTGTGCATGGGAACAAACTATCCGGAGAACAAGGACCACTGGTACCGCAAGGTCGGTGCGCTTCTCGTCGTCGTCGGGCGTCGATTTGACCCTCAGTGCAGTGTCTCAACAATCATCCCCCGGCTTTCTCCCTCTGCAATCACGTCGAGTTCACCGACCTCCCCCCCGGGACTGCGGGTCTTGAGAAGATTCCTAAGCAGTGTCCCGGGAGTGTCTGCAAGACGGTGTCACGGTCATCAAAAGCCGGCATCAACGTGGCATGTACCTTCGGGTTGTGTCTCCAATGCTGCAAGCATGTCGCCACGAACGTTAGTCCCTTGCGATCATGCGCCGTCTCTAGTCATCGTGTGGCTGGCAAAGCTGCAGTCCGTGAGTCATCACCGTCTTCTGGTCATCCCAACAACGCTCATAATAACGTGTCTTAGTAGTAGGCGGGAGCGCGCGCGTCCCGCCACCAGCTAGTGCGGCCTCCCCTGGACACCCTCCCACTTCCGCCCCGGGATATCATCCACCGTCCAGTGGACACCAAATTTCCATCGCGGCTCCTTACCGTCAGACGTTGATCGACGTCCGGGCGAGGCAGGAGATCGACGCCCAGGTTGCCGCGCGCGAGGCCACCTTGACGGTGGAGAGCCGGACGAAAGTCTACGTGTACTGGTGGGACAAGGTACGTCATATTCCCTTCCACGCTCGGGTTAATCAGCTAACCCTCTGCGCTCACAGCAAGGCGCAGAGCCCGACATCTTTCACGTCGAAGCTCCCAATTGGCCAGCCTTCTGCCCCGGTGACTGCGCAGAACTCGTCGAAGCTTTCAAAGCCGATGTCGCCCGCTATCAATACTTCGATTGGCAGGTCTACGGATGGATCAACGGAGGACCGAAGTCCAAACCTCGCAATCTCAAGACGTGCGGGGAGCTGCGATATCGCACCATCGGCGTAACTCACGGGATCGACATGCCGGGGCTACGCCCCTCTCCTCTCAAACGAACTGCGACGCAGATCGACGACGACGAACTCAGCGTTCGGTGAGAGTCTTCGCCGTAGTCATCATGCACGTGCTCTCTCTTACTTCTGCTTGTCAGACGCACGCCTAGCAACCCTGCCCTGGGCAGCTTCCCCATGACGCCGCTCTCTCATCGCTCCCTCGACAAGCTGCGCTCGTCGCTCACACCAACTACTCGTGCTTCGTTGCCCCCGGCCACGCCAGCATCTGCCGCATCGTCCTCTCGTAGCTCTCCCACCCTGACCACGCGTTCAATGACCTTCCGTGGCGACGTTGCGAGTCCTTCGCGTGATGGTTCACCTTTCCCTCCTCCGCGTGGAACCACCCCTCCGCCGCAGCACGAACGTCTTCCATCCCTGCTCCCCAACTTGTTGCAGGCTCGTGCCGAGGCCGTCGAACTCGAAGACCGTACCGCCGGCCCTTCCAGGGCCTTCTCCTCCCAAGCAGCACCTCACACGATGCACGAGGACCCCTTCGCTTCATCGCGCGCCGTCTCTCCGCCCCCCGGACCACGAGGCGGTGGATGGCCCTTGCGCTATGTGTGTGATATGGCGGAAGGTTATGATGTCATGTCCGTGCTGATCAGCACTGGGGCTGACCGTGCGACGGCATTCCGACAGGCGTTTGGGTACGACTTCAAAAAGTCAACCTGGCATGACAACCTCAAGGCGTGGGAGTCGTGCGATCAGGCTGACCGCGATCTGTTCATCAGCTACGGTCGGCGGGCAGAGGGCGAGTGGACCGCGTTTCGTCGCGCGACGGGTGTTTGACGGCTGCATTATGTGGTGTATCGTCGATATTGTGTGCCAATGAAAATTTATCCCCGCCCCGACGTGCAGACATCAATTCGTTTCGACGGCGGCTTGACATTACCCCGTCCACGTTGTACCCATGCACTGACCTGAGCTGCCGACCTGGCTGGGGCGCCCCGCCGTCGGTCAGGTCGGCAATGAACCCAAGCCGCCCCGGTCTGGTCAGACACCCGGTTCATCCTCCCCGGGCCGGTCACTTCGGGGCATCTAATCATGTGGGCAGGCCCGTGGCATTCATCCTCCATCCAAACTGCGTTGCCAACGGTATGATTGCAATCACTTTGGGCTCCAGATACTGCGACATTTCACGCCGCAACGCAGTGCCGTACCTCGCCTCGCCGGACTGCTTCGGCCATCCTCATGGTGGCAAACTTGTTCTTGCGCTCGTCACTCACCGTCGGGCCCTTCCTCCTCAGTAGTCACACTGCTATTGAAGCAGTGCTCGTTGGAGATATCAAGTTCGCAATTGCACCTCTCCAGCCGGACCAGCCCATACACCCGCACGATGCTGTTAGATGCAGTTCGGCACAGCTGTGTCTGGACAGCATGCGGGTGTAGCCCTCACCATCCGTTCCGGTTACCCCTGCCCCTCGGAGTCTTGGCTCCCGTCATCCCGCAGCCCGGGCAGGCTGCAGCAATCGACCGACCGAGCCCAGCCAGCTAGCTGCCCGCACCGGATATTGTGGCGCTAGGACGCGGTGTGCTCTTCCTGCTCTCCTCTCGCCATCTGGCATGTAACTGATCACGAAGTAATCGCTACGTCGTCGGCGCAGGCTCGTGCCTACTCACGTCGCCACCCCAACTTCTGACCCATCGGCCGTGCTGTCGTACGCAGCGTACAGCGCGTGCACGCGGAGTGTCGCCCAAGCTCGAACAAAGGATTTCCACTCTGGCAAGCGGCAAGTACCCTCCTCGCAGTCTGCCGTTGCCGATGCCGGTCACCCCTGCCGCTCTCCGCGCTGACCCCACCGTACTGGGTGTGAGCTCGGCCGTTCACTGGTCAGTTGTGGTCGCGCGGATGCATTCTTCCTCTGGCAGTGCATGAAGGCCCCGTTGGCCCGATGACGGCATTTCAGGACAGTCCATAGCCAGAGTGTTGTCACATCCGATTTGACGAAACGACGCTGGAGGACGACGGCAGCGTGCACGCACGACCGTGTTCGCCAAACGTTGGCGCGGGTGACCGAGGCATGGGCTCGGGCCGGTCACATGGCTCGGTTACGCGTAAGTTTTAACTTTAAGCCTGGACTGCCAAGTACCGCGATCGTCCTTTGGCGCAATCTCCCCAAACATCTGATAGAGTGCCTAGGTATGACAGCTTCACTTATAGTTCTATTCACCGCCAAGTCTGATCAACTTTCATCACCGGTCCGACGGTGTCACGTCACTGAATTGCGCTGCTCGTCAGCGGGCAGAACAACGTCTGACGATTCGACTCACCAGGCAATATGCACAATGCTCAGTCCCACGTACCCGCTCCAGTACGTGAACGGCTCATGGTCGATTGGCAGCCATCCTGTGGCAAACGTCTTCAGGGTGCGATTCGTCAGCGAGCACGATCGCGCGCATCCCACATTCCATCGGAGCCGCCACATGACCGCTGGCCCAAATGGAGGCTGCCCCTCCGCGCTCAATTCATCCTGCTTCTCCGGGCTGCAGTCGAAGAATCCTAGCAGCGAACCGGGGTCGCCGAAGTACCGTGCCTGCTCGGGGCACAGGAACCAATGACGGAGGCATGGGTAGTGAGGATCGGCGCGATTGTATGCACCCAGACCGAACATGAATTGAGGCGGTACCAGCTCAACGGCATGCCGGTCACACCGAAACCCGTGGACCCGCTGGAGGTGAGTCAAACGCGTCGCTTCTTCTGGATGTCGCTGCAGAACGTCCGCAGGCGCCACGATCGCGCAGCGTCGCAGCGTCAGAAGGGGGAAAGCGCACCCGAAGGCGTCGCGTGTCAGGAAGTTCATGAACGCGGTGCTGAGGCCGTGCGCGAGGCAGGTGATCGCGCTCTCGTTGTGAGAAGTTGATATGATAAGTTCCTTCTGCGACGGCAGCAAGAAACGTTGGCTGGACGGCTGGTATGGTGGTGGTGGGGCGGCTCCGGGGCTGGGAATGGGGGTCACGTTGATTGCTCCGAACCATCGTTGGACATCGTCTTGCAGCTCGCTCCCGTGCACTCGGTCCACAGCCACCTCGAAAGTGTCCCCGAGGAGCGTTGTGTCCCTCAGAACGAACGCCAGGGCTGCTTCTCCAGTGATGACTGCGCTGTGGAAGGCGAGCACGTCCAGGAACCATCCCACGTTATCTTCAGCAATGTACGCCGCCACCACCCGGTCCCGCATTTCCATCAGCGCATCACCGGCGTGGATTCGGTGGGTTGACGAGGTCGATCGCCACGCCAGGAGCGTCGGGACATCGTATTCGCGCGCTATCATTTCCACCACCTCCTCTGGCAGTCTGACTTCATGTCGGCGAGGCAGCAGGACTACTATGAAGGTGCACCACTCACCCCCAATACATCCTTTGTGAGAGCATTTCGCAAGGTGAGGACCGAGGTTCGGTGGCACGTTGGCCGTCGCGATCGAGGAGGAATGTCGAACCTGGGTCATGGAATGGCCGGACGGCCATCTCGTTTATCAGACCGCCGATGTTCTGATCATCCGCATGATACCATGACACTCCATATGTCGTGCGCCCCACCCAAACGAGATTGATCATGCAGTATACGTCGCCCTCGCGCCTCAACCAAACTGCGCGCGACCTGACCGACGTCGTCGGTCAGGTCGCCGTCGTTTGTCCACCGTACTTGAGCCTTTCGCATATATTTATTCTCGAACGCCGCTCGCTTAGTAGCGCCTCTCTCTCCACTCCCCGCCTTCCTTCTCGCACCTCGTCGCCCATTGACTTTCATAAATGCGCACCCGCCTGCCTCTACCGCCCCTCGATCCGCCTACCACCATGGAGGACTTCGAGCGCAAGCAGCTTGATGAAGCGTACCTGTGTGTCCCCGCCTTCGTTCGCCTTAGACATTGTCAACCCACCGCTGACTGGCGTTCTTGCTCAGCAAAACGGTCTCTAACGGCGGCTTGAAGGTGCGCAAATCACTCACCCCTAGTGTTGCAGGGTCCGGTCCGGTCCGGTCTTTTGACCCCTCCGAGGCAGGACCGAGGACCAGGACCGGACAGGACCGCACCCAGTAGCTGAGGACCGGACTGACGGTCCAGTCCTAGCGGTCCTGCACAGGACCGCGGTCCGGTCCCAGTCCGGGACCGGTCCTGGACCGATGCCAGTCCGGACTGGTCCTGAACCGGTCCAGGACCGGTCCAACCGGGGTGGCCCACTAGAAACAAGTCGGCACCAGCGGGAATTGAACTCGGGGCCTCACAAAAAGGCCATAGTAACACGAGTGCTCTACCAGCTGAGCCAACAGGACATTACTAGGCTGTGAGTCGGAGGCACCTTGATAAGGCGGCTCTTAGATAAGATTAGATCAGATCAGATGTAGAGATAAACGCGTTACCTAAGCTTGATATGAGCCTCATTATGGGCTCTATTGATGGACACTACAAAAATGGCCCATATAAATTCGGAAAAAATCTCAAAAATCACCAAAAAATTACTGTATATAGCACTATATCAGAGCAGTCCAGGACCGGTCCGGACCAGTCCTGACCGGTCCTACATGGCCCGGGACTTCTGCCAGGACCGGGACCGGGACCGGGACTGGACTGATGATCAGTCCGGTCCTGACCAGTCCTAAATCAGTCCGGTCCCGGTCTTTTTCCGGTCCTTGATCAGTCCTAGGACCGGACCCTGCAACACTACTCACCCCACTAACCCAGACTTCGTTGACGGTAGCTCTAGGCCCTCCTTTCCGCCTGGCTGCAACTATCCGCTCCGCCCAAGGGTGGCCAGCAAACCCTCCTCGACGACGCTGTTCAGGCCGAGATGAGCGTCAACTGGGTTAGAGTGGCGAAGACTTACCACGCCCGGAAGCGCGAAGGACCATTGCAGCAGACCGCCCTAGATTTCCCTCAGGCGGTGCCGGTGCATTACGCGGCCATCGACGAGGAGATGCTGACATGCCTGGAAGAACACTGGTGCAAGCTCCCTGGAGAACATGTAAGTCGCGCTTCACTATCCCGCCTGCGAGCCGCCTGGTCAACGACCACAGGAACTGCCGTCCTCTCCAACTCCCAACCCTCAAGACCTCATCGACGCGTCTGACGCCGAGGGGGCCAGCCGTAAGTCTTCACTACGACCTACTCTTCGTCGTGCGTCTCATTGGCCACATGCAGAAATTGAGGTCGATTCCACATCGCTTACGTCGCTCAGCCCCGCCAGCCCTCAAAGCCCAGCCGCCGGTGCTATACCTATTGCCGCCCAGGACGTCTACACGCGGGGCGCAACGGTGCCAGATGCAGAACGCGATGAACCTCCCCAGGGCGTGAATCATCACGCCGACGACTCCCTCCTCCCAGGCGCGCAGGGTGAGAAGCCGCCTGGCGGTGCGTGCTCGGATTTCAACTCGACGAGCGACCAAGGCCCCGTGGTGGGGCCGTATCGCAGCCGTGCCAGTCGTGGCGGGCGAAAGGGCGATCGTCCTCGTCAGCAAGCTGCCGTCAACGACCCCGCGCCTCCATCAGGGGACGAGCACGATGGCACCGTCGGCGTTGATCGGCTCGCGTTCGACGCCCAATCAGCCGCGCCAGCCCCCCCGTCACCCGGGGCTGAAGGGCTCTTCGACGAGGAGCCCGAGGCACCGCCCTCGAATCAGGAGGCCGCCCCGCGGGGCGGAGCTCGGCGCCCAGCTTCCCTTCTTGGGGGAGCCGCGCCGCTGTCTGAAGAAGTCTTGTTGAAACGAGCGCTGCGGGTGGGGGCTTTCGTGAGTACCTCTCCGGCCTGATGCGGTCCCCTCCTCTTATAGTGCCTCGCAGACTGACAGCGACTACGTTCCGGAACAGACGGGTTCACCCACCTCCTCTGACCACACTGGACCCTCGCCGACCGTCACCAGTGAAGACGAGATGGACATAGAGCCGACCAATGTCCCGCAAGAGCATCAGAACTACCTGCAGGTGCAACTTTCGGTGCGTAGTACTGTCGCCTAGCTATTCGACCTTATCTGACCTCCTCCCAGGCTTCGAAGGGCAGGCCGCCGCTGTTGCATGGACCAGATCATCCGTGGCCCGGCAACGGAACCATGCACGGACGCGCATACATTGGCGCCATAGGTCTTGATCTTCGTCCCATTCAAGGCGACGTGGTACCTAAAAAATTCGTCGTTCTGCTCCCACCCATCTGGATGCGCTACCTCTGTTTATCTAAACGATTTGTTGCGCGTTCCAGCGATCTCGCGCTCGCGCTCGCGAAGACGCCTTCGCTCGTGGAGGGTAAGCGCGTCCGATTCCGGTGATTGACTACTCAAAGCTGACACTGCCGACTTTAGGCAACTTGTATATTAGAATTCGCCTTGAAGAGCCTGACGATGGCTTCATGGACATTGGCGCGATGGATGCGAAAGGCGGCCTTCACGTGGAGGACCCACCGTCTCACGTTAATGTGCAATTGGTTGACCCAAGGACCCAACCGAGTCCCCTTTCGCGCGCGTACTTCAGGTTTCACTTCGTCATCGCACCGGTAAGCCCGACCACACGCGCGGACGCGCGCCCATGCTGACTGTGGTGGCTGGTATAGGCATTCAACAACATCCCACTCAAGCGTCCGCGTCCTCCCTCAATCGAAAACACTGCTCCCGCAGGCCCGCTTGGGGCTCCGAACGCACCGCAGGGTCAGCTCGGAATGCCAGGGACCCAACCGGCGTGGGTGTTGGTGCCTAATTCCCGCTTGTTTGACTTGCAAACATCATTCGGCAACCCCAACCCGACCGCAGCCGCACAGCCACCGCAAGCCAACCTCATCAACACCCGTGAGCGTGAGACTCGGTCAGGTCCTCAGGCGCCGAGCGGCGTAGGTGTCTCCGTGGATCCCAATTTCAAATGAGCACCCGACGACGCACTCGACGGTTCGCCCACGGTCGAGAACACAGCTCGTGCCACCCTAAGCCCCCGCGCCCTCACCATCTCCGCTGGTACTCGCCGAGAAGTCACGACATCCACCGCCCCAGACGCGCACGAACGGAGCCGGTCAGGTCGCGCCCACGCCTCGTTACCTCACGCTCCTGCACGGCATGCATCCAAGCACAAGGGAAAGAACAAAGAGTCCCAAGCGGAGGACAGCGAGTTGGATGTCCCGGTGGCAAGTGAGGATGAAGAATCCCCGCGTCCAGTACGACCCCCTCTTGCCGACCTGCCCCCGGAAGACTTTGCGGGAGATCAGGAGGGTGAACCGGGTCCTGTGTCCCCGGCACCTTACGACCATCGCGCAGAAGACCCATCTGGCCCGGCCGGGCCGCGGGCCGGTCACCCAGTCCGCCTCGCCACACGTCTACTGCGAGCGGCACAAGCGCCGAAACCTACGGCCGACGCCGCGCAACCCCTACCTGGCCTAGCCGCTCCTCCTGGCACCCGACCTACCCCGTCATCCCGACCTCAGGTTGCAGCAGCTGCTCGACCGACGGGGGCGCCCAAGCCGACCCGACCTGCTGGGTCCGCCCCCGCCCCTCCTCCTCTTCCCCTGGCTATCCCGGCCCGTGCTGCTCTAGCACACAACGCCCCGGCTCCCGTCGCTGGACCGTCCCAGTCACGTCACCAATCGATGCCCCCCAAGCCTCTCCAACGCGCCCAAGAGCTCCTCCAGGCGCCCGCGCGCAAGCCCAAACGTGCCAAAGTCAGTCACGCGGCGGCGGGGGCGGCGCCCGCCAGCGGGTCAGATGCCACTCGCCCGGAGAGTGCGCTGTCCAAACTGACACCAGAGCAGCGGGCTGGATACGAGTATCTGAAGAACTCATCCTGGGAGGATTCCCCGACGCTGCGCGAGATCCGCGAGGCGAAGGAGAACCCCAAGGGAGATGAGCGGCGTCCTGTCCAGCAGCTCGTCGACTGGGCCACATTCATCGCTCAGGTCCTCGAGTGTTCTTACCCCCCCAACGTTCGTGTTTCGTCCCCCGCCGTCGCAGCGTGGACGAAGTTCAGCCAGGATTGGATCCAGAATGCTCACAATGTCAGCCGTCACATGAGGTACAACGAGGGGAGTGACGAGCTGGACGACCTCTTGGAGAAGCTCATGCTGCCCGGAGCCGAACTCGGGATGTCGAACTTTGCGAACCAGCTTCGCGCCCTCTTCGGGCCTCTCCGATGAGCTAGACTTGAACGTACCCCCGTCGCTTAGATTGTAAACGCCTTCCAAGTACATCTTCTGCTTATATGTATCTATGCCCGTTCAACTGCAATGTCATTACACTCTGGGCCTCACCCGTACAGTCGCCAGGGACTTAGCGTGGGCGCGCAGAACGTAACGGACAGAAGCAAGCAGGTACAAGTCGCGGACGGGTGTTACGCGCGTGCCGCCGTCGAGGACAATCCTCCCGCGGCCAGGGTCCTAGTGCCATCCGCACCTAGCGAGCAATTGCTTTCGCGCAGTCACATGGGGTGCGCTGGACTGATTGGGCACGTCTCTTGGTCGCCGTCCCATCGTTGTCTGGGCGGGGGCGCACTGGGGTTTCAACTATGAGACTTCACGCCGGGGCCGCAGCGCTGACCTGGGTACATCGGTCGCCGATCAACCTACCGTGCCCGGAGATACCGGTCAGCCGCCAGTTCGGTCGACCGTCCCTGCCCAACCCACTCCGGTTCGGTCGACCGTCCCTGCCCAGCCCTTCGCAGCTGGTGAATGCAAGAATGATCGCTCATGGGTCGGAGATCCCGGCTATCGACAGCCATAAGTTACCCTCCCCCGACGACCCTCCCCTCCTGGCACCACAGCAGTCTTCACTCAGCATGGTCGCGACTATTACCATTGGAGCTGGCGCGGACATGCCTGAGCTGCCGCTCCTTCCAGGATCCTATGCTGATGACGTCCTGATATCAGTCGTTGGGGACGGCGGGGACGGCGAAACGCGGAGCGTGACTGTGCGCACGTTCTCTCTCTGGGCTTCTGCTCTCCCTGACATCGGCTCCAGATTTTCTACCCCGTGGGCAAGCAGACGAAGTCGGAGGGGGAGTGGAACACGTGGGTTTCGAATATCTTGAGCCCGCTGCTGGAGGAGTGCGGCGCGACCCGACCGCAAAGATGGAGCCTCGTCGTCATCGCGTTGTCCTTCCGTGGGTTCGACTTATACGCACGGCACTCTGAGCACTACACCACCCTCGTCCAAAGGCTGAAGGACATCCAGGCGGGGGCTGCAGAGGATCAGGATGTCTCGGAGCAGCTGTGGACGCTGGCCAGCTGGGCCAAGGATACGTTCCCGCAGGTGCGGAATTCCCTGTCATCTCTCAGTATTGGTCCTGACCTTGGTTAGCTCATCGGTGCTCCCACTGACCCACCAGCGGCGGCGCCCAACAACTCCGAACCACAGGCCTCCGACGTCTCTGCCGCCTCACGAAACCCCGAAGCTGCAAGGGCGAGAGAGTGAGAAGTCGGGGCACGGTTTCGGGGCTTGTTCAATATGTACATCTGTCCGCCCTCTCTTGTAATATGATCACGATGCTCTGTATGCACGAAAGCTGGGAAACGCGGGTAGTGCGCAGCGTTTGTGCGCTCGCAACGCACCGACTCGGCCTGAGCCCCTTCGTGTGAATTCGGCATGAGTTCTTCCTCGCGCGCACGTACTTCGAGTTGAGCTGCCTGGCCCTTCCTTCACTTGCTCGCGACTGCAACTTTGTCAGCCTGATGCCCGCCCCTCAGGCTGCATTGGCCATGGGCCACGAACTGTGAGCAACATTGCCCCGAGCTCGCGCGAAGCGTCTTGACATTGACAGTTGACGGCCAGAATACCTCGTTTTCCACGGGAGTTAGAGCGTGAAGTACTCCGACACTGCGACATGGTCACCCTGCTCTACTGTCAGGAGATCTGCTCCCGATTCCGTGTCTATATTGGCGACGTGCTTCGAGCCGACCGCGACCGGATATTGGCCACCCACGTTCCCGATCCCCAGCGACTGCTCGACGTTATTCACGAAGAGAGTGCGGTCGTCACGGGAGATGCTGCGCTTGCGCTCGTCCTGCGCGACCACTCCATCCTCAGTATCTACCTCGACATCGCGGTAGGACGTGGGTCCGAAGGTGCGCTCGAAAAATACCTGCACGAACATCTGGACGCGCGGTGTATCTGGCATTCCCCCGGACGCCTGGCCGATCATGCCGGAGAATTTGGCACTTACCTGAAGTTATACCACATCAAGAAAGGACATCTCGTTCGACTCATCTACTCGCCGACAGCGAGCGCGGGCGAGGTGCTGGCGTGGTTCCCAAACACGGGAGTCATGAACTACTTCAACCGTACGACAGTAGGATGTGCCTATCCGCTCCTAACGCTCCGCCGCCTGGCAATGTCGTACTCGTGGCGCGCCCTTGACGCGATCGACCGATGTGACACGGCCCGCCTGCTCGTCCGCGGCTTCCGGTTCTCGCAGATCCCAGGGCCGCTGATGGGACTGACGACATCCACCTTCCCAGTCGCTGGTAGCTCCAAACCGCGCTACGACTGCTATCGCAGTCTGTTCGTCTGTCCAGAGCAGGACCGATTTCTGGGCGACGCCGGTTCGATGGTCCTATTCTTCCAAGGAGAGAGCCCCGAGAACGTTGCTCTGGCGCGGGCGGAAGACCAACTCCCTTTCGGCTACGCACCGGTGTGGAGGTTACTTTTCGGGGCCGACATTGGCATATGCGTGAACCGCTGTGCGCGGTTCAACGGGTTCTTGCCCCATCACGACGGCAATCGACCTTTGCGTGAACCTGCGCCCAGCGTATATCATGGCGGACGATTTCGAGGCATCCGCCTGTTGCGTAACGGTGTACTGAGGGTGCGCCTTCCACTTGCTGCTTCGATATGGTCCCGTTGGTTGACAATCATCGTGCCTGGGCGTACATCAGGGTCCGTTCTCGGATGAGTAGACTCAGGGGCCTTCATCAAATATATCAGATCGAAGACATGGGTGATTGCTCCTTGGGATGCCGACTCTGCCCGGCGCTCGCCTCTTTCACCTTATCGTCACACTCACCGCACGCTTGTGCATCGTAGTACGTCAGCTACATATTGAAAATGTGGCTAAGGCCTGAGGTTATCACGATGAGACACTCTCAATCATTCGCTGATCATGGAAAAAAACGCGCCCGGGGAAGACGTCAACAGCCTCTAGAGTGCTTTTACCATTGTGCCTGAAATAGCCCGCGAGACCAGAAAAATGGCTAGCTGGAAGATGATTTTATCTGATCGAGAACTTAGCCCAAATGCTTGACTCAAAACCTCATGAAGGGGAGCTTGCGCGCTGGACACTTTGCGCCTGACGCCCTCTCGTGTCTATCTGCGCGATGTCACGTCGGGCTCTGCGGCGTCCCGAAGACCAGTTCCGACCACAGATCCCTGGTGAGAGCGCACCGAAAATTCGTCCTCCAGGTATCGTTCATCTGACGCCCCGAAATATAGCCGACATCTTGGCAAGCCTACGGGAAACTGGAAGTAAGTCCTCCACACATCGTGTTCTCTGGACTTGAGTAATCATCGCGCGGAAGGTCGACCACACCATGCGTTCTTCGGTGTGGTTGTTGAAGACGTGCGTACGATTCGGTCCCGTCAGCATGCTCCGGCATTCAGCCGTGATCATAGCCGTCCGCTGGCATCGTCGCACATCGACGATACTGCCCCGGTGTCGCCACAACATAATCATGTCTCTAGGCCAGACGGTAAGCAGGTCCAAGGCGTTTCAATGTTGTGAGCCGTAGGTTCTGACATGGTGACGGTACAGTGAAGATGAAGGAGGTAGTTGAGAGCTCGACAGGGCCCAGACGGGAGCCCGCAGATAGCGTCAAAACGGAGGTTGCTAGTGCGCCGTCGATTAAAGTTGAGCCACCAACCACCGAACCGTGTATTGGGTCTGCCGGGGTACGACCAACGCAGCCGGGACAGAGCGGCGGCAGCTCGTCGAGCATGGGCGGTGCCTCACTGCATGTGTCGGGCAATCCTGATGATTCAGCCCCGCGTTCAGGAGAAGATACGCATCACGGTAGCACTCTGAATTTGGCGACAGCCGAGGTGAGTTCGAGCGACGCTTTCCCATGGGTGGGAAGTGAGAGATGAAGCTCATGGAAGTGTGGTCTGCAGGGCGCAGTTGCTGATGACAAGGAGGTCAGTTTGACGTGCCACACGAGGGACGCTGTAACTCATACTGATCTGGCGAACCAGCAAATCCTGGTAAGTGACGCTGATTGGCAGAGTATATCTGTGGCTTACATGATGCAAGACCATGATAGAGCAGGCAGGCGCAGAAACCGCTCTAGATGCCATGATCGATGACGCCAACAAGGCCTTCAAACTGGAGATCGTCGAAAGCTGCGGCCTGGACACTCGTGGTCCAGACACGCGTGCTGACTCCCTTCCTCACGAACCTCTGCCCCATTCTGACGGGGACGTCGGAGCGTGGCACGATTGGGTGAACGGCTATCCGATCGAAATCTCTGGGCAACGCTGTCGATGGTCGGCCAAAGCTCGGCGGATTGAGCATTGGGCACCGTGCAGTGACTCGCGCTGCTTTTTCCAAACACACGAGAGACATTATTTGCATGGGAGTTGGATTCGGTTCACATACCCCACCGAAACCTGAGGTGCAGCATGAGTAGAAGGGTACCGCACTGTATGCTTTCGTCAGTTTGACGTCGTTTTTAGCGACGACGTTCAGCAAATTATCAATAGCCGTGAGATGGATGATAACAGACAGGTTCAATATTGCAATCCCAGAATGGCTCAGTCTTCTTGACCTCCCGCTGCGCCGCATATATCATAACGCGGTCACATGGTCGCGTACTACGCGCTCGCAGCCCGGAACCTGGATGCACAGGGGCGCCTGGTCGTTCTGTCCTGTCTCATTATTCGTCTCATGTGGACGCAGAACTGCATAGTCATGCAGATGCCATGTCATCTGCGTGACTATGGACTGTCCTGACGATGCATCAGACGAATAATCTGATCAGCCTTTGGGACGCGCAGGTACGGGTGAAGTACAGCGCCGCCGCTTGGTGGATGCCCGGTCGGGCTGACCGCATGCGTTCGCGCGCCAAGACGAACAATCCCGCCAGTGCAGTGGTGTCCTGGGTGTAATGTCCCTTTGTCCCGGTGCAGTTCATCAGAAAGCCACCCTTCGTGCCTGAATGCGGCGCCGCGTTCGACGCCTTGGGGTTGCGCGATGATCACTGAGCCGAAACCTGCGACCAAGCTGCCACAGAACGACGGGGGCTCCCAGCGCGGCCCACTCCCACAGCTCATTTGTGACTGCGCTACGTCTGGAGTGAGGTGGGCACTCGTGACTCCCCAATACCGGCTCGCTGGGCTACAGATATCGGTGTGCAGTACGCCGACTTTGCGCGCGTCGCAAAGGCGCGATCGTAACTTCCATATATGGTAACATAGATGACGCAAGCGGCGTTCCAGCGCGCCCTCTGTTGCTCCTAGCCACACGACCTCCCCCTCGCAACCCAACTCAAAGCTTGTGGTCAGCCTGACTTGGCATCACTAAGACCCCTCAGGCCACGAAATGGGCGAATTTTCGGACGCCCCGACAAAGCGTCGAAACTTGCGCAGGGGCGAAGTGTGCGCCCCCGTCGTACTCCTCTTTCCACCTCGACGCAAATGTCCGCACATAACGGTACGGTCGTCCAGCTTGCGGGAAAGTCTCCTGTGCACTGACACGCGCTGCGACCTCTAGGATTGGCCGAACGGCCCTCGCAGCGGCGCCTGCGCCTGCTCACTCAAGTGACCACAGGTGAGCGCGTCTCGGCGGAAAGCCCGCCACATACCATACTCAGCTTCTATCGCGTTGAAGGCCTTCGAAAGCTTCTCCCCGTACATCAACTAGGCGGTGAAAAGCCCACAGTGACCCGGGAGGTCGAACGGTTGGGGATGGTAGCTGACCGAGGTGAGTTGTTTCGCAAGTCGTTCCTGCCATGCAATCCCCGTCGCCCGTCTATCGAACTGCTTGCAAGTGCAGAATCCTCCTGGTCCTGGCTTTGCACTCGCCTCCCACACACCTAGCTCGTGCTCTTTGCACTACGCTGGAGATGTACGGGAGCCCACCCCTCGCACCCGCGTCCGTCCCTCTTCACGTCCACCTCGCCCGTCCTCCTCGCGCGACCCTCGAGACGTCCGGGAGCCCACCACTCGCACCCGCGTCCGTCCCTCATCACGTCCGTACCACATCACGCGCACCTCACGCGTCCTCCTCGCACCACGCTCGAGATGTACGGGAGCCCACCCCTCGCACCCGCGTCCGTCCCTCATCACGTCCACCTCGCCCGTCCACCTCGCGCGACCCCCTCGCGCCACCCTCGAGACGTCCGGGAGCCCACCACTCGCACCCGCGTCCGTACCACATCACGCGCACCTCACGCGTCCTCCTCGCACTACGCTCGAGATGTACGGGAGCCCACCCCTCGCACCCGCATCCGTCCCTCATCACGTCCGTACCACATCACGCGCACCTCACGCGTCCTCCTCGCACCACGCTCGAGATGTACGGGAGCCCACCCCTCGCACCCGCGTCCGTCCCTCATCACGTCCACCTCGCCCGTCCACCTCGCGCGACCCCCTCGCGCGACCCTCGAGACGTCCGGGAGCCCACCACTCGCACCCGCGTCCGTACCACATCACGCGCACCTCACGCGTCCTCCTCGCACTACGCTCGAGATGTACGGGAGCCCACCCCTCGCACCCGCATCCGTCCCTCATCACGCGCACCTCACGCGTCCTCCTCGCACCACGCTCGAGATGTACGGGAGCCCACCCCTCGCACCCGCGTCCGTCCCTCATCACGTCCACCTCGCCCGTCCCTCGAGACGTCCGGGAGCCCACCACTCGCACCCGCGTCCGTCCCTCATCACGTCCATCCCACATCACGAGCACCTCACGCGTCCTCCTTGCACTACGCTCGAGATGTACGGGAGCCCACCCCTCGCACCTGCGTCCGTCCCTCATCACGTCCATCCCACAAGGCGCGCACCTCACATGTCCTCCTCGCGCGACCCTCGAGACGTACGACGGCCCACTTCTCGCGGCCCCGTCCGATCCACTTCACGCGCACCTCGCCCATGCTCCGCGCTCATCGCTTCTGAACCGCACGAGGGCCCCTTCCCGAGAGCAAGGGCGATGCTCGGTCTGCGTTCAGTGTCGAGATGCGCCGTGCCTCGCGCTTGCGCTAGCTAAGAGATTGAAGGGGCCCCTGTTTTGGCATCCCATCCGCGCCTGTACCACTTCCCCTTGTTGACATGTAGACCCTCACGACGCAGGTGACTGACCTACCTCCACCAGACTCCTCGACCGCGCAGGCTGCCGCGAAGCCTGCGGCCCCCTGGCGGCGTATATTCCGTGAGACGTGTCCCTTTCGCGCAGTTTTGTGCCGCTGACCTCCAATGCAGCGACCCGGGGCTCCCTGCAGCCTAAGGCTCGCCGCACAGTGCAGACACCCCTGCAAGTCAGATGCGACATCCTGGCCCTCGCCATGCGGGTGGAGACGAACGGCGAGCACATCGACCCAGAGTATCTCGCCGTCGAAGATGACGTTGATGACCCGCCGGTCGACGAGGGCCAGGAGCCACTGGATGCGCCTCCTGCATCGCGCATGGAGCCGTACATCCTCGTACCGCCTCCACCCCCCGCCTTGCTCGCATTCCGGCCATTCCGGGTTGACCACGCCACTCTCCCGGCCAACCCGCTGGCAGGGCTCGGCTCCGCGCTCCCTCATCCTCATCCCAGCCTGCCCGCGCGACCTTGCATCACCCACATGACGACGAAGACTTCCGCTTCCGGAACCAAGAAGCAACAGCGAGACAAAGCCCGTAGTCACTTCCGACGTCAAATTCAAAACGCGGCGGAGGCAGCCGCGAGCAGTACCATCGTTGGGCGTGATCGTCGTGCGCTCAAGCCCTCCTCGTTCCGAATCATCGGGCGATCTTCGCCAATCAAGCTCGACGTTGACTTCGCCATCGAGCTGAGCCGCAAGGGCGCAAATCCGCTCCTCTTCCCTGTCGCGAGCACGGGTTTCATGGGCGCGCGCGTTAGTTCCACGCCTGAAGAACTTGAGCCCCATGGCCTACAGTACTTCGCCGACCGAGGTTTCACCTATGTCCATTGGGACGGCAGGTAAGCAGTCTTCCTGTGCGCCCTCTCAATTGACCCAACCCCGATGCATAGGAACCCTCGCCCTGTCCTTGATGACGCGGGCCGCATCGTCGTCCTTCTCCTGGGGATGCCGCAGGATGTGCCGGCTTGGATGGCGAACCAAGACGAAGCTGTTCGCCTCATGCGCCAGCTTCACGCCGAATACAAGTTCTCGTCGTCGGAAGCCCATCGACGCGGCAACTATTCCGTTGTCAACTGCAGAGTCTCTTTTGGTGGGGGACAGACGGTGCGTGGCAACGCCCTATTGCCACTTGATCCACTACGAACTGACCGACGTGCACCGACAGAAACCGTCCAACATTAGCCAAGGCACAAACGCCGCGCGCACTGACAAGTTTTTGAATGAGCATGCTATCAAACGGCTTGCCGGTTTCATGGACAGTAAGTCCGCGCAGAGGACATAACCAGCTGTGACTTATCTCTGTCTCAGATGGATTCAAACTCTTTGCCCCGAACATGTACGCGCACTATGAGGACACCAAGTTCGAGCTCCAAGATCAAGACCCGACCCTCAAGTACAACTTCCCCAAGTCCGTTTTCGCCGCGGCCAGCTTCAATCTTGGGCCACAGACCATCACGCGCGTTCACACCGACCACATGAACTATGCGGCAGGCTGGTGTGGTATCATGGCGCTTGGCAAGTACGACTACCACACTGGCGGACATCTGGTGCTCTGGGATCTCAAACTCGTCATCGAGTTCCCTCCGGGCGCCGTCGTCTTCATACCCTCTGCCATCCTCCGCCACTCGAACACGGTGATCGGCGCAGATGAGACCCGCATGTCTTTCACTCAGTTCTCCGCTGGTGGTCTGTTCCGTTGGGTGGAGTGTGGACATCAGACACAGAAGTCATTCTTCGCTCGTGGTGGCAAGTACCCGATCACAGGGACCGAGCGGTGGTTGAGGGGGATCCAGCGGTTCTCCCGTTGGTCTGATCTACAGAAGGCAGCGTCGCGACGTACATAGAGTGATGTATAAACATGTGTGACCCAAAATGACCAACCGTCTTGAACTTGCCAAAGCAGACATTCCGGGTGACTGATGCGGACGCGCAAATCGAGCAGCGGATGAGCCTACTGGCCTCAATAGGTTGCTCATGTTGACTTACCGGGCCAGAGCCACGGGCGGTACGCTCCAGGTGCACGAGAGTGGCAGGGGTGACTACGCCGGTCAGGTTTGGGGAGTTCAGCTCCATTCCCGGTCACCGAACGACGAGAACGCGTGGCCGAGCCTATCAAACTCAGCATCAAGCCACGAGAATACTCAAACCCGAAACCGACCATTAAAATTGAGGCGAACAGACGTACGTACCTAGCATGTGGGGACTGATGTGGACGCGCAAGTCGGTCGGCCGCTGAGCTTGCCGGGCTGAAGAGGGTAGCCACGTTGACTTACCGGACCTGCACCCTACGGCCGGGTAGGGTGCAGGTGCCCGCAAGTGGCTGGCGGGTCTAGGCCGATCAGGTGGAGCGATGTGAAGTCGTCGCCGGCGCGCGACTGAGAGCGCATCGGTGCCTAACGTACTACCCAGCACGCCTCCCACGAACTACTCATGCAACACTGAGTTTGGGCAATTACGCCACGGAGGCGACACAAAGGAGCAGAGTTGACGTGCTAACCTAACGTTGGGTGACCAATGTCCAGCCCGACCCCGGTCGTGTAAGTCGGGCGGCCGCCGAGCTTGCTGGAGTCAAGAGGTTGCGCACGCTGGCTTACCCGCGCAGAGGCACGAGGCGGTGGGCTACGGTACACGAGAAACGACGACGGACCTGCTATTTCCAAATATATACCACACACGTCTATCGACATCTGGTACAGAGCGTGGGCTTATAGAGATTGGCGAGGGGACGAATGGACACGACTACGACTGAAACGAGCTTGCACACAGGACGACGAGCCCAGAGGCCCACGGACACGAAAGCAAATGGGGGGACAACGGGCTGACAGCAACGATCGCTTGCCATGCACCCAAACGAAGGATCTCACCGAACGCCCCGCGAGCGCAACACATAGAACCGGCACCAAGCTGAACACTCACCACCCAACCCTAATCCATATCCCCGGCGCCGTCGCAGCTGGGATCCTCATGCGAGCTTTTGTCGTCACTCGTCGGTTCAAGGTTCTCGGAGGCGTTAGGGTCGTACTCCTCATCGGTTTCGGAAGTTCTGCCCCGACGAGTGCGACGGCGTGGCGTAGGAGAATACTCCTCCCTGTCATGCAAGCGGGGCGAGAGCGCGTCGCCAGCGCGTGGCGTTCTGGGATGAGGTGCTGCGGTGACTGACGCACTCGGAGCGGTGACGCCGCGGGAGCTGCCCGCCACAAATTCGGGAGGAGGCGGGGCAGATCTCGTCGCAGGATAGGTTCGACGAAGGGCGCGCATCTGTGGTGCTTCGGAGAGGGACGGACGGTTCTCGTTTGAGTGCCCAGATCTCGCCTGCTCAAGACTATCGACATCATACCCTACAGCGTCAGCGCCCTCGACACCAGGAACACCAGCACTGACCGGGCCCGACATTTCCGCAAAGTTCGGGAGAGCTGCTCCGGGGGCCTGAATGGCACTGACGAGGCCCGTGAGCAGGTCGACAGTGCGAGACTGATTCGCCACGATGGTCTGGACGTAGGTGAGCAGGGACTTCATGGACGCGTCGAGGGCAACGTTGGTGTCGGCGACGCGAGTCATTTGGGTGCCGAGGCGGTTGATGGCGGCGGGGAGAGAGGTTCCCTCGGTACGCGGCGCGCGAGGTGGACGGACCACAGCTACGGTACCTGTGGAGTGGCCATAGGACCCAGAGGGTGCTGCCTGGGTGCGACGGCGCTTCGACGGAGGTCCTTCAACATCGATGTTCCCAGGGCCGTCGACGTCGTGGGCCACGACCGGAGCCGGCCTTGCCCGCCTATCGACATGGAGCCCGTCCTCCTCCAGCCGCTTGAGCTCTTTGCGGTCGATCATAGGCTTGTCGTCCTGGCCATCGCGACCGAAGAGAGCGACTTGCGCGCGCGACTGAGGGAAGGGTGGACTAGTGGAAGGCACAGGAGACTTACCCGTTTTCGTGTGCCAGTCACAACCCGAACGACTGTGGACCAAACAACCCTTGCACTTCCAGGACTGCCCATTGGTCTGCTCGCAGTCATCGCCATGTTCCGCACAATATTCACAGTCATTGGAGCGAATAACTGCCAACGTCACCTCCAGGTCCTCGGGGTACTCTCCACGCCGCAGTGCCGCCGGCAGGACTACCGCCCCGCGATCAAGAATGCGAGGGCCGTTGGATGAGCCATCGTCGTGCTCCTGAGCTATAGGCGTGGAAGCCATTAGGGTAAGGAACGGATGCAGCGATCAGGTTGCGCACTCACACTGAGCGATGGGATCTGCGTTGTCGTCTTGACTGTTGACGAGCTCGTCGACTTCTTCGGTGCTGCTGTTTGCCGGACTAGAGGCCGTGGCCATAGTATAAGAGGATGCGAGAGTCTCGATTGGAGGGGAGGACAACGCCATTGGAAGATGGGGAGGGGGAGCAGAGCGAGACAGTGATGAAAGCGTTCGGAAATGAACCTGGGGCCGAGAGCATCGCCACCGGGGCGACCTCCGGGAAAGCGCCCTGATTAGGACAGGCACAACAAATGACGTAAGGACGTCATGACGTCACCAGGGAGAGATATCTTGTTCCGGGAACGACTAGCGACATAAGTAGTACATTATGACTGTGGGACACAGTGAGATGATTACTCGCGTGGAAGAGCGAGCTCAGCCCGCGGGATAATCCGGGGATGCAAGCCTCGCTTCTCTAGCACGCCGACTCGCCAATTGTTCCTGATTAGAATCATCTCATCGAGGAAGAAATTGAAATGGATCTCGTCCATCTCTCGCACCACGGGCATGAACTTCCCAAACCATACGTTGCCCTGCTCCGCCGCCGACGTGTTGAAAAGCCACTCGTTGTCGATGCTGTAGAGTTCCGGGAACCCAGCCGGGTTGCAATTCATGATACAGAAACCATCCGAGTCCTTGTGTTTGCGAATGGCGTGAAAAACGTCGACGGGCAAGCCTATCTGCAACAGGCGCTGGTCCCCCACGCTGAGGATGTGTTTGAGGAGCTGGCAATTGTTGTCGTAGAACAGGAAGCAAGGGAGCGCGCGAGGAAGGTCAGCCGGGAAGACGCGGTTGATGAAGGCCTGTTCAGGTGTGAGACGGGGGAACAGTAGAGAAGAAGACGCACAAAGCATACCAGCGCGTTAGATACAGATTCGGCTTCATAGAACGTCGCTCGCGCCAGGATAACACCGCACGGACGGAACATGAGCTGCTGACAGTGTGTATAACGACGACCGAGCGCATTCTTCATCTTGAGGCGTTCGGGTTTCTGCGGCGCCTTCTTGCCCTTGCGCTTGGGTTGCTTAGACGTTGCCGCGCGACCTTCCTGTGCAGCGTTCACGCCGGCCGTCGCTCCTCGCTGGCGAGGAAGAGCCCGCGAAGGGATGGGCACCTCGTCGAAGACCTCGCTGAGATCAATGGCGTGCTCGTCCGTGCACGACGGCTCACCATCATGCGCGGAGGCAGACAAACCCCGCAACAAGGACGCGGCTTGGCGGTTGTCAAGACGCCTCTTCAGACGGAAGATGGCCTGCCCTTCCTGACGCCGCTGTTCCTCGAACTCCCGATGGACCGTGGTGGAGCATGTGCGCCTGCCGTCGGTGACAGGTAACTCGCACTGGTGGATGGCACAGAGGGTGCGGCGGGAGTCGTGTGCGGGGCAGAATCGATCCCTCGGCGACCGTAGCCTATTCGTGCATTGGTCGACATTGCATCTCGGGTGTCCCACGGTGACACCGTCCATAACGGCGGCCGAAAGACGCTCTGAACAACGGAAGTGAACATGGGACTGTGGGCCGAAAGGAAGGGGAGAGTAAGACGCACCCATCGATTGAGAGTCCGCGTCCCCTTTGCTGTAGATCTTCTCACAGAGATCACACGCGTGCGCCCAAAGAGGCTGACCCTCTCCGACAATGAACGTGTTGCGTGCCTCCAATGCCATCATGAAGCGTTCCGAATGAGACCCAGCGTGAGGCAAGATGAGACGTTGCGACGTGCGGACTGAATGCAGCAGGAGGGAATGAAGGTAGAACGCGTTCCAAACCGTGTCGACGGTGAGAGGCCGGGCATCGGGAATGTCTGAGAGTCCCATATTATATATCCGTGCTACAGTTTCTCCAGAGGCACTGCAGGGGTGAGAAGGGTGTTGGGTAACCGCTTCACGCATGGACAGGGAGGACGTACTGGGAGAACGCCATCTGGGTGCGGAAGAGAATAGCCAGTTTAGTTTCGACGAAAGCGTATTCTGACGCCTCAACCACGTCGGGGATATCTCCATAGTAGACTCGCTCCGACGTGGGCGAACTTGCGTTGCGTATGGAATAGTTCGGCCGATAAGTCGTGTGGCATCCTGCGTGCGGCGTAAGTTAATGTCACAATGCCAGCGCCAACTTTGAAAGGGGCAAACCTTTGCACCACAGGGAGATAACGCGGACCGGAAGCGTGCCACGGGTACGCGTGTACAGGGTAGCCATGTATAGTGTTGCAGGGTCCGGTCCTAGGACTGATCAAGGACCGGAAAAAGACCGGGACCGGACTGATTTAGGACTGGTCAGGACCGGACTGATCATCAGTCCAGTCCCGGTCCCGGTCCCGGTCCTGGCAGAAGTCCCGGGCCATGTAGGACCGGTCAGGACTGGTCCGGACCGGTCCTGGACTGCTCTGATATAGTGCTATATACAGTAATTTTTTGGTGATTTTTGAGATTTTTTCCGAATTTATATGGGCCATTTTTGTAGTGTCCATCAATAGAGCCCATAATGAGGCTCATATCAAGCTTAGGTAACGCGTTTATCTCTACATCTGATCTGATCTAATCTTATCTAAGAGCCGCCTTATCAAGGTGCCTCCGACTCACAGCCTAGTAATGTCCTGTTGGCTCAGCTGGTAGAGCACTCGTGTTACTATGGCCTTTTTGTGAGGCCCCGAGTTCAATTCCCGCTGGTGCCGACTTGTTTCTAGTGGGCCACCCCGGTTGGACCGGTCCTGGACCGGTTCAGGACCAGTCCGGACTGGCATCGGTCCAGGACCGGTCCCGGACTGGGACCGGACCGCGGTCCTGTGCAGGACCGCTAGGACTGGACCGTCAGTCCGGTCCTCAGCTACTGGGTGCGGTCCTGTCCGGTCCTGGTCCTCGGTCCTGCCTCGGAGGGGTCAAAAGACCGGACCGGACCGGACCCTGCAACACTAGCCATGTATGCGTTCTGGGTGCCGCCGAGCGGCTTGAACCGGTCGGAGCAGTCAACGGTCGTGCAGCAGGTGACGGGAGGAACTATTATTTCCACTCCTGTTCCAAAGGAGCGCTGTCAGCACCTTGGCTGGAGAGCAAATGTCAGATTCGTACCGAGCTGATGTGCAGGCACATTTTGGGCCAGTGAGCGGTCGATGTCGCCCACACTGATGTTCATTCCGCGATAGAGTAGTAAGACTGGACCCAAAGCGGTCCAGAGGTCCTCGACATGCTGTGGAGGTAGTCGCATGACGATGGTGAGCGTCTGGCGGATGTTGGCATTCAACACGGGAAGACCGATGGTGGTGCGTGGGGACGACAGTAGGATGAGCGGTATAAAGCGAGTGATAGTATTAATATACGTCCACAATTGGGACACTGTGAGACTACTGTAGAGATGGTGAAAACGAGAGAGCTGGGAAGAAACCAGCGAGAGAAGTGCGTCCGGCCCGTGAGGAAGAAAGGACATCGTACACGGAGGAACGGGACAAAGACAGAAGTGTGAGGGACGGGGGCAAGGCGCTCAGTGAGCGCGAGGCTCGATCGGCGGCAGCGGTGACCGTTGAGGCAGTATCGATGTCGACGGGGGCGTTCAGGTGAAGGCGTGCTGGCGGCATTGGTCAGGTCGAGGTGGGAGCAACGGACAGGTCAGCTACGAGGCGGGCAGGTGAAGCCGCCCGGGTCTGATCAAGGTTGGAGTGACGCGCGTGGACAGGTCCGGGCAAGGGTGGAGCGACGGGCGGGTCAGCTACAGAGAGGGAGCCGGTCAGGTCAAGCCAGGCAGGCGGCGAGAGTCCGGTCGAGGTTGGAGGGTTGGCCAGGTGAGCTATGCCGGTCAGCGAGCGAGGCGAGCGCGGTCAGGTCAAGGCATGCCGGCGGGACTGATCAGGAGCGACGGCCAGGTCAGCTACGGAGGCGGTCAGGTCAAGACATGCCGGCGGCACTGGTCTGAGCGACGGCGAGGTGAGCTATAGAGGTCAGGTCCGGTCGAAGCGGGAGCGATGGGCCGGTCAGCGAGCGAGGCGAGCGCGGTCAGGTCAAGGCATGCCGGCGGGACTGATCAGGAGCGACGGCCAGGTCAGCTACAGAGGCGGTCAGGTCAAGGCATGCCGGCGGCACTGGTCTGAGCGACGGCGAGGTGAGCTATAGAGGTCAGGTCCGGTCGAAGCGGGAGCGATGGGCCGGTCAGCGAGCGAGGCGAGCGCGGTCAGGTCAAGGCATGTCGGCGGGAGTAGTCACGAGCGACGGCCAGGTGAGCTATGGATGCGCGCACGTTCAGGTGCAGTCGAAGTTGGATCAATGGCCGGTCAGCAACGAAGGTGAGCGCGTTGAGGTCAATGCGTGCACGGGGAGCGACGGCCAGGTGAGTTACGGAGGCGGTCGCGGTCAGGTCAGGTCGACGTAGCGGCTTGGAGTCAGCTATTGAGGCGGCCGCGGTGACTCCATAACAGGTTGGTTGAACGTCGCGGGGCTCAGATGATGGTCAGTTCAGGGATTGGCAGCACCAGTCACGCCAACGAAGGAGGAGAACGCGGGCGTGGTGGATTCAAAGGGATCTTGTTGAGGTTCATACCCACACACGTTACATGCTCCCCTCCTCACATCTATCATTAAGCGCCCATCCGGCTTGGCGCCGCGCCGGACGCGTCCGCCGGACGTTGCAATACAACGCTGATGCTCTCCGGCGGGCCGGACCGGGCCTCACAACCGCCCAAGCGTCGCGTTGCAACCGTTCCCCCGGCCATCCGAGGGAAGGCGGGTTGCGCCTAGGAAAGTTCCCAGTCCCTCGGCTAGTTGACATAAGCGGCTTCCTGGTCCTCTGCCGTCGCCAAGCGGCCTGGCCGGACGGCAGCGGAGGACCCCCAAGTGAGGGGTCAGCTCTCGCTCGATGAGCTGGCAGCGGAATGCGTGGATGGACGCCACATCGTGGCTCCGAGTCCGTCCATTTGCGTAGAGTACTCAAACATAATTACATATGCGCCCCGACCGTTTGTCTTACAATACTGAAAGCCAGCACCGAGATGGGATGGCACTTACCGACCATTTATCACCATCTGGTGCCGCTACGTTTCGGGACAGAGGGCTGTGAGGGTTGTGAGCGAGAGTGGATGAGCCCATCCACATACCATGCAGCGTCAGGGTGTCACAGGGTCGCGCACGCAACTTGAACACTGCAGGCATGGTGAGCTTAGTGGGTAGGCAGAGGTGGGCAGAGGCGGGTGCTAGCGAGTAAGACTAAGAGCGGTGCCCCGCCCGCCGTTGGCGGACGGAGGGCGGGCGCCTATACATGAACGTGACCGCACGCGGTTGATGCAGGAGAGACCGCAAATGCTCCCACAGGGACTGCAAATCTCTTGCCTCGCAGCTAGCTGCGGACCGTCCCTCTCTCGCAGCGACAGCCATTCACATCCGCCTCGCAGCTCTTGCGCCTACAGCCATTTGCAGTCCCGCGGATTTGCAGTCTCTATCCGCCCTTCCGCTACGATGTCATCCCGACGCATCCGCACCACTTGTGCTCTTAAGGCCTCCCCTCTGTGCTCCCCTCTGCGTACACCCCGCTTTCTATCTGCCTACATCGCTCTTACCGACGCATATCTCAACCTCTAGCAAGTCATGGGAGTAGAAGGACTCTGGAAGGTTAGTCCATGTTTGCCGACCAGTCTGAGGACACGTGTCAACTCGCAGTACAGCTTGTCGAGGCGGCGGCGGTCTCTGAATCTCTCCAGAGGCTATCCATCCGGGAGGGTTTCGAGGGGAGACGTCCTGAGCATCTGTATGTTATTGGAGTCGACGTGAGGTATGTACTCAAGCTCTCCGCTCCCCCAATAAAGTCGCGTCCTCAACACGACCCGAAGCATCTGGATGCAGCAGATGATCCACAAGTTCGCTGCCGGCCACGCTCAGTATGGCGAGAATCCAGAGCTGCGAGCTCTTCTCTTTCGGATTGCAAGTCTTGCGAAGCTGCCCATTCATGCCATCTTCGTCGCCGACGGTCCCCATCGTCCGAAACTGAAGAGGGGCAAGCAAGTGAAGACCACTCCCCTCTGGCTCACTGTCGGACTCCGCAACCTTGTTGATGCCTTCGGCTTTGGGTGGATTGAGGTATGTTCTCTTGGCTTGTCGTTCTACAGCTTCTGATGTACTTTTGTCAGGCTGCGGGTGAAGCAGAGGCTGAGCTTGCTCATATGAATAAGCTCGGCCTCATCGACGCCGTCATGACCGACGATAGTGACGCGCTGATCTTTGGTGCCCGAGTAATCATTCGCAAGTACGTGTTGAAGCTTTGAGCCCTTCATGGTCAGCTGACTCGCTTTCGTATAGCCCTGAGTTTCGTCGCCATGGGCCCGACGATGTGCAAGTGTACCGTGCGAGCACTATTCACCGGAAATTCAAGCTGGGGCGGGATGAGCTCTTCTTGTTTGCATTGCTGGTTGGATGCGATTACGACCAGGTATGTATACCAGTGAACCGAACGGCGTAGAGCTTCATGTCTCACTCACTCCTTCAGGCCGGCCTTCTCAAATGTGGAACGCAGACTGCACACGGTCTAGTCAAGTACGGTCTCGGACGCGCTCTGCGACAAGCCCTCGATACTCGCTCCGGAGACGACCTCACCGACTTCCTCCATTGCTGGCGCGAAGACGTCCGTCAACGCCTGCGTGAAGACCCCCTTGGCCACATTGGCCGGAGAAGCCTCGCTGTTGCAGCTCAGGTCACTGGCGCGTTCCCCAATGTTGCTGCCGCTCGCCACATAATCGCCCCAGCGCTCCTCCCAGACGGCGCCTACACGGCCGCACTACACCCACATCCCATCAACTTCGCCAAGGTCGGTGCAGCGTGCGAGCTGTATTTCACATGGGGCAATAGGACGGAGATCCTGGACACCTTTCGCTCGACGCTGTGGCCAGCAGAGGTCGCCCGGATGCTGATATGCGAGGGCAATGAGCGTGCTGGCATCCAGTCGTTGGTACGTCGTTACTCACGCATGGTGATCTACAGCTGCTGATGAACAACAGCTCGGTCCTGTTCGCCGTATCTTGACAGTTGAGCTGGATCACATTGATCCGCGGCGCCCGAACGACTATGCCTCGTGCCGGTTGAGCGTCGTCGACAGCGGCCTTCGTCAGCAAGTGGAGGGTGGACTACGCAACCTACGACCATACCGTTCCAATGCAAAGGAACCGGAAAGCGAAGTCGTTCAACGCCTGGCCTGGCCACAGTATATGGGCTTTCCGGCTGTGATCCTCGAGCGCGCCCGTCCCGAGATAACTCAAGCTGCATATGCGGAGCTAGAGAAGAAGTTGACCAAGCGGACGAAGGGGAAGGGGAAGGGGACGGCGACGAAGCCAGTGACGAAGACGAAGACGAAGCCGAAGCCGAAGACCCAGACGAAGACGAAGACGAAGACAGCACCAACGACGGCCACAAAGACAAAGGCGCATGTCGAGACCAAGGGTGCACGAAAGACGAGGAGTAGCCCTGCCCTCACCTCCCAGACAGCCGCCTCGACGTCGGCCGTCCCACAAGATGTCATCGACCTTACCGTTGACTCTGATGACGATGCTTTGCCCTCGTCGTCTACTCCGTGGCAGTTCTAGCGTGGTCGTGGGGTGTGGGCTTGGGTCTGGGGTCTGGCAGTGGGGTGGGGCTGTAGGCGAGGGTGTTGGACGCGGGTGAGGCTGTACAGGTGTGGGTGCGGCGGCCGTCGGATTCGAGAACAGGCTGGATGTTGGGGCAGGTTAGCAGGTTCACGACACTCGTTGGAGTCGAGAGCCGTCGTGGGGTTCAAGGCGAGTCGTTGTAGGGGCGAGGTTGGTCGTGGGGTACGTGGACATCGTCAATCTTGGAATCATCAAGCGTCGGGCAAGCAACTCGAGGACGGTCAACATGCAGCTGGTTGCTGTGGGCAAGCAGCTTGAGGACGGTCGCCTCGCGCAAGCAGCTTGAGGACGGTCGTGGCCGCCATGCAGGCAAGCAGCTCAAGGATGCTTGTCGCTCGTCGCTGGCACGCAGGGAAAGCAGCTCAAGGACGGTCACCTCGGCAGGCAGGCAAGCAGCTCGAGGATCAGCGTCGCTCGTCGTCGCTCGTCACTGGCACGCGGGCAAGCAGCTGGAGGACGGTCTCTCGGGCAGACGGGCAAGCAGCTCGAGGACGGTCGTCGCTCGTCGCTGGCACGCGGGCAAGCAGCTCGAGGACGGTCACCTCGGCAGGCGGGCAAGCAGCTCGAGGATCGTCATCGCTCGTCACTGGCACGCGGGCAAGCAGCTTGAGGACGGTCGTCGCTCGTCGCTGGCACGTGGGCAAGCAGCTGGAGGACGGTCCCTCGGGCAGACGGGCAAGCAGCTTGAGGACGGTCGTCGCTCGTCGCTGGCACGCGGGCAAGCAGCTCGAGGATCGTCATCGCTCGTCACTGGCACGCGGGCAAGCAGCTGGAGGACGGTCCCTCGGGCAGACGGGCAAGCAGCTTGAGGACGGTCGTCGCTCGTCGCTGGCACGCAGGGCAAGCAGCTCGAGGACGGTCGCCTCGCGCAGGCGGGCAAGCAGCTTGAGGGTCGTCGTTGCTCGTCGTTGCTCGTCACTGGCACGCGGGCAAGCAGCTTGAGGAGGATGGTCTTCGTTCGTCGCTGGCACGCTGGCAAGCAGCTCGAGGATGCTCGCTCTGGGCACGCAGGCAAGCAGCTGACCGTCTGACGCTGTGGCAGTTGTACAATGTAAACGCAGTCATGTCGTGATTCTCGGTATCTTGAATGTATCATCTTTTGTAGAATTGTAATGGCTTGGCTTCTCTAATGTATCGTTGTATCATCTATTGTACAGTCTAGTAGCAATGACAAGTACGCTTGCAAGCAGGACAAGGATCAGTACCTACGCGTTTCGGATTCATGAAATCATTCCGGTTTCCGAGCGAATTGTCGACATGAGACAGGAGATACTTGAATATAGTACCGGTGTTGTCGAAATCCTCCGCCCACCCGCCCCATGCGCAGAGCTGACGTATATCCCACCGCTGATACACATGGAGATATTGCACTCCACCGCGACGAAACGAGTGGGTACCATATGAACGAGGGTCAACGCCGACGTCCGACATGTTGTTTCAGAAGCACTGAAGAAATGTGTGTGTCGACTATATGGAGCTATCAGTATAAGTGCGATTTGTTTGAAGCGGATAGAACAGTCTCACCATCTTGTCGGCGGCCCGAACACTAACCTCATCGCTTCCATAGCGGCGTGCACGAAAGACGTATCCGGTCCGCTCAATGTGCATCTCCTTGCACATTATCCACCACTCCGCCATGGCATCGACAGCATCCATCCAGGGGCGCTCGGTATCGCGGAAGAGACGAAATGGAGCAATTGCTGAATACGGGTGTTAGCAAGGTTAGACCTCCGAGTACCAACTAATCAAGGTACGCACCACCAGTCTGATGAGTTTTGCGGAATGGAAGGCGCAGCGTCATTGCCATCTGACCATCGACCTCGATGAAGTCGATGTCGGACCACATGATCCTCAGGGCTTCGTCGTAGCGCAACAGGCATAGCATTGATACTGTGAAGAGGGCGTGAAGCATGACTCGGGTCTTATAGCCACCCCAGTACTTCTCGTGTGGCTCCTTCCGCTTCAGGGGACGAGTTTCCGAAGAACGGGGATACATCTTGTTGTAAACCCAGAGCTTTTTCATGGTCTCGTGGTCCATTGCACGCGCACTGGTGACGACCTCGCCGGCACGGACCTGCGCAAAAGCAGGGTGAGATAGATCTGGACTGAAGGTTCAAGTCTCAAAGACTTGAATATGTTCGCACCTTTCTTCGGCGCAGGCTGATCATATATTCGGAAACCATGACTGAGAGGGAGGGATTCCCATAGAACGCTCCCTTGACGAGAGGACTTTCCATCCAGAGCTGCGTTCCCAACTTGAAGCCCCGCCCAAACTTGTGACTGATTGCTGCTCGCATCTTCTGAGCTCGTGCGTATGTGACTCGGACAATGTTCGGATCCTTCAGCTTGCCGGTCAGAAAGTCAATGTCGTCCGCCCTAGATCACAAGTACCGGAGTTAGACTTGTTCGCGATGGATGAACTGGTACGCACTTAGACATAATCCATGACACAATCCAAACCGGGAGCTGACTTGGCTGAGTTCTCCAGTATTCGCTCTCGCTGCCGACACCCTCTTCTATGAAGCCATATTTGGTGCAGAACTCAACAAAGGCGTTCCACAGACTTGAATCGTACCGTATGTCAATATTTCAATAGGCTGCATCATTGCATGTAACATACGCACTTGCGGTACTCATTTGCCGTTCCAGGCACGATCACATTCTCCGAAGCCTTCTCAATATGCCGCTCTATTTCCTCTTGCATCAGCTTGAGTCTCTTGCGTGCATCGTCATCAAGTGGTTGCAAGTATGTTGGATCAAGAGCCATTTCGTTCTCGATGTCGTCAGCTGCCTGCATGGACTCGATCTCGCACTCGAAGTCGTCGGCAACCTCGGAAGAGACATCGCCAATACCGGAGAGACAAGCAGCGATACCATGGAGGGAGTCCATAGTGGAAGAGCAGATGTATGGGCCCGTAGAGATAGTGTCAGCAGCAGAACGAGTTAGAACCACCATGGTGGCGTCGGATAGTTTCCAAATTAGTAACCATGATCGGCTTACCGGACATTGCAGTCTAGCCGTCCGACTCAGAGGCCGTCTCTGCTTGCCAACTCTCCCTTGTACATTACTATGCCTACTAATTTAAACCACGCTGAAGTCCGGGAGAAGATCACACTGCCTTATGCTGGTCAACCAGTCAACCGAGATGATCGACGCTTCAAGACATTCGAGCTAGTGATGTGAGTACCTCCTATAGCTGTTGCATAGACCCGACGCGTGACAGGTTCAATACCTCTCAGTGATCCTCCTCCCAAGAAGGACAAGCTAAAGGATTATTTATCATCATACAACCTTCGGAAGAGTGGCAATGTAGCCGAGCTAGTTCAGCGGTTGCGGGAGTTTGCACAGGATATGGAGAAATGGAACACGTACGCCCCTAATTCGCATTTTGCTGACCGTAGAGTGACATGTTCAACGGAATGTATCTGCCGGTTATATAGGCTCCTCATACCAGCAAAGGGTCGAGAGCGTGGTGATATCTCAGCAAAGACGGCAAAGAAGAACCCCACTGCTCAGCGGATCATTGACACCTTCGGAGAGAAGTCACAAGATGTCGTGTTTCTCCCAAAGAAGAGCGGCTCAGAGGTTCGTCCGGTTACTGCTCTTACCCCGCAAACACTGCAGTCAAATGACACATGGGTATGTTTGAAATTCATGACATACCTGACGTCATTCAAGACTAAGTAGCTTGATATAGGCGGCATCCGTACTCGACATGCGGAAGGCATGGATGAGCAACCAGAGGGTTCCTGTAGAGATTCGAACCCAGATAGCAGCCCTCGAAGGTGTTCCAGTTCCAGAACCAGGACAGGACGCAAATAGTGGCGCCTTCGACGAGCACGGAAATAGAGTCTGTACTCACCAACGTCATTGTGACAAGCATGCTGATGACCGTCCAGATCACAAGTCTTCGGAGACTGGAATATCGTGTTGAGACAAGCAATCAAGACGTCCTAAGAGAGTTCGGAGCACTCAAGACACAACTGACCAGTCTGCAAAGCTCCGTCGCCGAAATCGCACTCGGAGCCCATGTGTCAAACCCCAGTGCGGCTGTGATATCAGCACCAGTTCCTGGTCCGAGTCGAAGCCTCGTGGTGCCGTCTGCACCTCTGATACCCACGAGCTCTGTCTCCATTCTACAACCTACCTCGATCGAGCCTCTGATTGCCGCTCAACTCGCCAACGGAGGCGCTGTTCCGGGCTTGCTCTATCCCTCTTCCTCGTCTCCTTCGGAGCTCCCTCTCCCACAAGAGGCTATTCCACCTGCAAACCTCATGATCTTCGACATCGACGGCACCCCGCTCTACTTCGACAAGACGCAGGTGCCCAATGTGCCGATGATCAACTACAGCGACGACCTACCCCGCCTTTTCCGGGAATGGCACAAGTCCAACACTCTTGTCGTCAACGGGCGCGGCATCCCAGTCAAGGATTGGGAGCGCTTCTACAAGAAGCGCTCCGGGATCAAGGAGCATGCATGGGAACTAGTGCGGGTGAAGTGGGGGAATTGGAAGGTGCGTATGTACTCTCACGCGTGCTGTTCATCAGTACCCATGTTGCAACTGGGCTTTCAGTTTCTCGTCATGGAGCGGGAGCGTTTCCCAACTGAAGACGCGTTCTGGGCCAAGTATAGCGATGCAGAAGGTCATCGTCTCGGCTACCAGAAGATTCTCGACCATCTCCAGGAAGAACGAATCGCCGCCTACGCGTACGATGCCGCAGCAGCTCTCTGGTTCTTCAATGAGGACCTCACGTCGCCCGACACCTACGGCTACTTCATCTACAAGAAGACCGGCAAAGTCGAAGTCTGCAAACAGACCCAGACGGTCGCGGAGAGGTGGCATAAGCTGCTCGCAGATAAACCCGACGTTGCGCAGCGGTGGGAGCGCGTCCGGGGCGCATTCAAGGGTCCACCTCCGCGTCGAGGGAAGTAGTCACTTTGCGGTCTGCATATGGTCAGCACGTCTCGTTTCGTACTATCTTGTTCCGTGATCCCTCTTGTCCAACAGCAAGTCGTTGCCGCTGCAACGTCCATTGATGTACACACACAGTCCCTTCTCGACGTCCATATCTACGCACCACGCTCCTTTACGACTCATTTGATGCGCACATACACCTACACGGCCCCACATAGACCCTTTGCATGTACATGTACGCGTCGGCCCTTGTTGCACGACTCCCATTGCACTTATGACGACACAATACAATACGCATGTTTTTTTGGTCCAAGTCGTGCCCAAAACGGCAGGATAAGTACCTGTTAAGTCCTCGCCGAGGCGTGCCGCACGCATTCGACCTCCGCAAATGACAAGTGTTGCGGCCGTGCAAAATCGACGTTCGGCATCTGATAAGTCTCCTGCCGTGCAAATACAGGTCTCGGCGGGTAGCAAACTCGAGCTCCGAACGAAACCGACCCAAAACGGGCCTCCCGACGAGGTCCGCCCCGCCACAGTTGTCGATCGCGTTGTCCGGGGGTCGAGGGCCTCGGCGGATGCTCAGGCAATCGCCAAGCGGGCGGTTGGGAGGCCGGAGGCCCGATTAGGCAGGTACGGCAAGTCCCGAGGGCGGGACCAGAGACTGACGCCCAGAGGGACTGCGAATCCCCAGGAAGAAGATCCTTCTTCTCTCCCATTACTCTTGCTCCTAGCAAGTCGCTCTTCAGGAGTGCAGCGACACTTCTCTCGAAACACCGGTCTGGCTCGAATCCTCGGTCGCCTCAAAGGAATCCATATCGCTAGCAGGAGACCCAGCACAAAAACTGGCGCATGAAACTCAATACGTTCTTCACACGGAGGCTTCGAGGGAGGCAGATTCCTATCTTATTGTGACGACAGGTGAGTGATATTGGCTCCAGTGTCGAAGAGAGCGGTGCGGATAGGACGAAGGAGGAACGCGGTACAGATGCGAGGCTTTCGAATGCTACGCACTGTTCAGGGTCCTTGTGGCAATGCACAGAGGACATCTGCACATATTTATACCCGCAGAAACTCAATGACACATGCTCCAAGTATTGCGGCGATGTGGTTTGCGGATGGCAGCGCCATCTTCGCGGTGTTAGATCCTTCGACTCCGCAGTGGCTCCGGCAGTACAACACGGCCGATACCTCCGTGTCGTCCTCAAATGAAACCTTGCTCCTACGCGATTCCTGCACGTAGATCCACATGATTCCGCCTTGCCATCCGAAGGAGGCTGTATACGTGCTGACGTTTGCATCGTAGGATGCAATGAAACTGACTCTGTACACGTGGTTGCGATTCAGCCTCCTTACCTCCTCGCGAACATGCGTCTGATCAATCCCGGCACTTTGACAGTACGTGATCATGTTTGAAGACCTCATGACTGATATAACTGTCTAAAGGATCAGAGAAGCTCGAATTCGACCTTGCTGATCGGATCTAATTGTCCTCTCAAGGATTCTGAGCGTCTCAAGACATACATACGGTCGCACGCGGGCTTCCTTTGCCTTGGACGTTCGTCATAGGGCCCGTTATGTTTTGAGATGGTGTCGGTGGAACTGGGTGGGGGCCACTGACCGCGTCTTCAAAGTCTATGCGAGTGTATACAACGTGAGTTACGACCGCTCCCGAATTTGCATTGCCTCCACTGATGTACATTGAGTGTTCTACTTGGGGGCAGTCCTTGGCATCGCCTCCGCTGCCAGCCGAGTTTGTCTGACCCTCTTCGATCTACGATGTGGAGCGACACCGCACACGGTGATTACTGGTGGCGCCATCGACATAGCCCCAAAGCTTCACACCTTATGCCACCTTGTGAAGAAATACAAGATCGCGCGAAAACCTTGCTGTCTCAATGAGCTCTGGATCTCGTTCTTCTTGCATCCTCACGCTGGCCACACTTATCTTTCGACATCCGCTCTGAATAACCTACTCACACTGAACGGCTGTGCTCGCTCAATGTACTTGATGCAGACCGTGCTCGCCACCATCAGTGCGTATAGACTCTCGCATCCAATGCGCGGCTGACGCGCCCAGCAGGCATCACCGCCCATGTACTGTCCTGTCTTGTGAGATCGCACGCGAACTCCGTGCACATCTTTCCCGCTTCCCGGTCGCTCTCCCCATACTGCGCATTTCTCGTATTCGTACTAGCACTATCGCCCGCAACGATATCTCCAGTCTCCGCACACGAACTAGCCATCACATCTTGGGCGCCCGACACGCCAGTGCAATGTGCGTCCACATTCATTACCTGGCACGGCGGTCAAGCTCCGTATACCCTATGGATCCTCTCGGACGGGACCGCACGCGGGTGGTACAGCAATATACCAGGACACTCATACCCGTGGAACGCAAACCTTCCCGCCGGCACTGTCGTCTCCTTCGCGATCAGCGACAGCACGAACGAACACACTTCGTCCTCCAAGAACGTTACGATACAGCGACGCGCGGTTGAGGATGGTGGCTGTATACAGGCGCGCGCCACTGGAGCAGTTAGGAGAGGCCCTCCGGGAGGATGGGGAGATTGGGGAGGGGCGAGTGAGACTCCGCCCTTTGACGGCCGCCCTTTTCGCTCACGGCCGAACGGGTGCGTCTCTGGTCTTGGCTGACGGCTCTTGACACGAATTGATCTCTGATGCTGAAATTCAGTGGGTTTGACTGGCCTAGTGGCAGCACCGTGACGGTGATGCAGACCAAGACGAGCGCGTGCGTCTTCGATTCTTATCGAAAGCGCAAGACATCACTTGACTTTCCTCACTTTTCAGGATGACTGGGACGAACACGAACGAGCCGAGTGTCAGCATCGTGGTGCAGACCAAGGACAAGCCGTCGCTGAGCACAGGCGCGATCGCGGGCATCGCAGTAGGGGGCGGACTGGCGGTGCTCGCCGTAGGAGGGTTGTCAGCACTACTGCTCCTGAGACGGAAACGGACGCCTTCGGAGCGATCTACACCAGATGGAGACGATACAGGTGAGTCCTATCCTCTCACATACGTCGCCTTCCATCTGCACACCCGAACGAGCCCGTCTGACGTGGGCTTGACACAGAGTCGCCTGAACCCGACCCGACTCGTGAGCATCGTCGGTCCACGCTTGTTACGCCCTTCATGCAGTGGCGGTCTCGACCTTTGCCCTCGTCGGCTTCCGCTCGGTCCCTCATCCGCTCATTTGGAAGTCATCATTCGGAGCGGTCGGTGGGCGGTCAAGACGCATCTTTCAGCGCCTCTCTCGACGTCCACCCACCGGACTCCGCTGCTGTGGTGCCTGAGCGAAGTCAACGTGTCGTGCGAGAGCCGGAAGAGCGTCCTCCGGAGCAGTCGCGGAAAGGAGACCCTGCGGTTGCCGTCATGAGACAACCAGACGGGCAACCTGATCCTCCTCCTCCTCCTATCCCACCTCTTCCAATGCCACCGCCGCCACCATTTGAACGCACAGAAGGCGTCCAAGATGGTGCGCGGCATTCGGACGTGAGGGTGTACGAGGAGACTCCGTCTAGACGACTAAGTCCATTCTGCGAGTGGGACGTCGAGAGTGGCTCGGTTCCATCGACGCTTCCTCCCCCATATTCCCGATCCTGATTGAACTCGGACCTTCGATCCTTCATGTTAACGACGTATATATTCCGATCATCCACGTCAGTCTTCCTCTGTGCTACCGCCCTTCAATCGTATATTCTGGCCGAGGCTTCTATCATGGTACGGGAAGAATGGCTTACTTGCGGATGACAACTTGAGACCGAGAAGGCTATGTATCAGATATACTTGCAGTCATCCGCGAACCGCTGGCGAGTGCATGTGTAGTTATGTTCATCTGATGAGCATGGATCCGGTTACCGCCCTGCTTCCCGGATCAACAGCTTGTCAGATGGACTCGGACAACACACAAATATGCTGGCGTAGACAAGCGTAGGAGACTAGAGTACTTCTGCTCTTTTACGTTCGTGATCCTCTGAATCATGTCTCTCACCACCACCGTCCTGCGCAAGGAGTCCAGGTTTAGAGTACGTGCATCGTTGCCAGTTGGACACATTAGCGGAGAGTCTCTGATGCGCCTCTCTCAGTTTCCGCCCCCCTCATTTGTGTCTTCAATTTATACCAAATGTGCCACGGCTACGCAGCCTACGGAGTTCTACAACTGTGCGGCATCCAATGCTTTGAAGGGAGGGATCACTGTCTCGCCAAACCAGGTATCCGTTTACATGGCTCAAGCCGACATCCCGCTTCCTTCAAGTCACTCTATAACACTTGCCCCGAGCTTGGCAGACCAGTCCTCTACCCTGACTGCAGAGAGCCCCTTCCCTACGGCGACGTCGTCTGGCATTCCATCCCACCCCTTTCCAAGCCATCCAAGGCCACCGTCGATCCTGCCCCCAAACATACCCCACCCAGAACCCACTGCGCCTCCTACCAGCACCATGCAATCTTCTACGGAGTCCTCCGCCACTATCGCCAAAGTTGTGCGTTCTCGGTCGAGCGCCATGCCTTCAAGGTACTTCACTACTACTTCTCGCGCCCTGACAAGCGACGTCTCCGAGTCGACACGTATACTCAGTACCGGGAGCATCACGGGTATTTCTCTTGGTGCTGGCCTCGTGACAATAGTGATGGCTACGCTACTTGTGCGGGGTGTATGGCGCCGGAGAGGACGTACCTCCCAAGGGTCTGTGGATCCAGCCACTGCTAACCAATCACCAAGTACGTCTTGTGTTACTCACACTGTCGCTCTCTCTCATGGATCGGTACCATAGCTCAGTGCTCAGAATGCGGCAACCTCACGTCGGCACATCACACGGGTTGCGGTAGCCAAGGAGACTCCATGCATATCACATACTTGTCGTCCATGGTGAGTCTTCATCTCTGTCTGTTATCTGGAAATAGTGGTAACAACGTCATCTTCTCAGCACCGCCCTACAAAGACACATCTTCAAGAGTTCGACAGTTTGCATCCTGCTGCTGTCAGAGAAGACTTCGAGCGCAGTCCAAGCCCGAGTTCTGATAATCCAAGGGGTGTTGACCTCGTTCATGTCGCTGCAGACAACATGCGCAGCTGCAACGCGAGAAGATACGAGACCGACGGAGGCGTCCGTCTTGCTGGAGGCCGACCAGGCTCACACAATGATGGCGCACAAATCATGGCGGACTCGCAATCCACGTTGTCCCAATCATCCACACTCCCTCCACCGTACTGCGAGGTACCATAGCGTTCTCTCTGACATCACAGGATGGTATGAGCCGCACTGGGTCTTCGTCGATCTGGACCGATGGGTTTGTGGTGTTCTGATTACGGGGTTGTTCGGATACTTCTCAAAAGTTATGTTGAGTCACTGTAGTCTCCCGGCTGCGCACTTCGGGTATCGCACATGTATACTGTAGCCAGTATATATTCACGACATGCGTACACATGCGCAAGACACACTGGATGGTACCGGAACCCCTCGCATTTCGACTGTTGAATGCATTCATCTTCCGCATCTACAAGCAGCTGGTGTTCGCTAGGAGTTACGTGTCAGATCATTTTAGAACATCCGGCTGAGAGTCAAAACTGGAACTCACAGCTGGGTAGGACCCTAAACTCCGCCGTAAAGGCAGTAGCTCCCGCAGTGTCCATCACGGAGGTGAACACGAGGTCACCTTTCATCATTCTTCAGCTATGCTCGTCATCTAACTGAAACCTGGAGATGCTTACGGCCCGGAACGTTTGTGCCTCACGCAAAGTCAGGGACTAGTGCGTTATTAAGCGTGGTGGCAAATTCACCGGTGGTTGCATCCGTCACTCTACTGATACAACATGATGATATCAGCGGTGCTGTCTTTGAGCGAGATAGGGACAAACATACGCCTGATAGTTGTCAGAGAGATCCAGTTGATTGTCGGAGTTGGCATGACATGAGCTATCAATCATACCAGGTTGTACGGCGCTGAGAACGATCGAGCTTGAATCATATCAGTATGTTCCGTCTGTCCTACTAGGAAAGGAATGAATCTCACGGACGCCGCGGCGCCCCTTGAGTTCTGAGGCTGCAGTAGCAGCTCGAGCCCTAGACAAAACTCTATTTCAGGTGGCATGCGTTTGAAGCGACGCACGGCGTGTCAACCGTGAGTGTCTGAGCAAGATCTTCTGGGATCCACGAGAGCGAAGACAGTAGCAAGCGAACGGACAAACTTCGTCATGATATCGAGCGAGCTGGAGAGGGTTGCTGAGATAATCCTAATGCATGGAGGAGCTGGTGAGGAGGTCATCGTCGAGAAGCCTTTATAAGTACTGCTCGTGCATGCATGTGCCGCTGCGCCCGGATGGCTGCACGGTTAAGCAAAAGCCGACCTCGGCCCAGACGGCATGACGAGTACTCGTAAGTATCTCCTGCCCCGGCGGAGGAGAAGCGCGGGAATATATGTTCAAACAAATAGTACGTACACACTTGAGACATTAACATCAAGTAATATGCATCAAGTTCAAGCTCAACGTTGAAGTTCAAGTGCCAACATAGGACGACTCCCAAAGGGGCAACTGAAGCGCTGGACACAAACATGACCATACAGAGCCTCTGGGCCATTGGCACTCCACCTCCTCTGCTGTCTGAACTGGCCCCCGAATCCCTCACTGTCCCTCATGTTTGCGTATATGTCACTTCTGACCCTTGGCTTTGTTTGACTTTCTCAGTACCTGCCAGCTCCGAGTCACAGCCATGAATGCATGACGACCCAGCAGCAGGAGATTGCTCGAAGTGACGAATTTTAACGATCGAGGGCGACATCCTAGGCAAGGCGTGGCTTGGAATATTGCTTGGAGTCTATGATGGAGAGGGCTGTCATAAGATGACGGGGTCATAACCACGGTGCGATGTCACAGACCTTGCTTGTACATCTGCAAGTCCAGACGAATGCACCGCGCTGTCTGTCGACGCCCATCGCATACGCCACCAGCGGACCAGGAGAGGACGGAATAGAATGATTGGTTGATCAGCCTACTTCTCCGCCTTCACCCGCGTGGCTGTGTTATGCGCCTCTCGAAGAATATTCAGATGGTGGAAATCCGCCCCTGCGCAGTGCGATCCGCCCCCGCGGGACAGCATTTGGGGTGGCCTCCGTCAAACTCCCGCAATAACCGGGCATGGCTCTCCGTCGCTCCTCGCTCCGCTGCTTAAGGCCTCTCCCCATCGCGCTATCTTATAATGAGTCGCTCCAGCGGGATCCCTTCTCGACAGTCTTCAGCTATCACTCGTCGCAATCCATCATCGTCCATCTCCATCATGAGAGCATTCTACACCCTCGTCTCTGTCATCGCAGCCATCGTGTACTCTGCATCCGCTGCCCCCGCCAGCGAGGCGCAGTCAATGCCCCCCCTCGTCATCCGGACACCGTGAGTACTGTTGTCGACCATCGTGCACGGGCTAATGGCTCGTGGCTAGGTCGAACCTTCGCCAGTGCCTCACCTCTTACATCCACTTTCACGGCGGCGTTCGTGAGTCCCACTGTTTTGCGCTCCGGGCACGCGATGACTGACGCACCTTGGCCCAGCGGGATACAATCTGGTGAGCATGCCCCAGTTCTCGCGAAAGGAGACTTTGCGCCAACCAACCGCTTCGCTCTCTTCCGGCGATCTAGACGTGAGCATTCGAAGTTCCTCGACCCTCTTCACGCGAGTTGCAGACAAGAGTTTCGGATCTTCCTAGTCTCATTGTCGATGACGTGAACCGTGGTACATGGTTTAACGTCAGTAGTCCGTTCAGCTGGCAGGTGATCGTACACCAAGGTATGGACACGTAGCGCATGCGCTGGATCGTTGTTGACCCTCACTCTCGTGCTCGCCAGGCTCGGTCGTCCAGTTCACTCTGGAGGATTCTGCCGGTGCGATGTCATCGACCGCGCCGGAGGTCGTGAAACATGGTGAGTCCTGACATGTCGGGAGGCGTCCGCGTTGTAGTTCGCCATGAGGCTCACAGGATGATACAGGGGCTCCCGAGTCTGACGACTGCTTCCTCATCAATTGAGATACCGTTATTCACAACGAAGTTATGATGGTCGCATTCCACGCCCAGTCTCGAATGGTGATGTACCATGCGGACTCTTTCAGAGCAGATACAATCATGGACTAGCAATTGCGTCGCACAATATGACCGTTTGATGCCGTTCACGTCCAGCAGAGCATGCACAGTACACCACTTCAATCCCACCACACGTTGTTCGCGGCCTCAAAGTCCGCATCCTCCCAATCTACCCTCTCGTCCCACTCGTCTTCCTCCTCTCCCTCTTCCAGTCCCTCTTCCAGTTCCTCTTCTTCAGAGTCCTGCCACTCACCCTCCTCATCCGAAGTCCAGCCCTGCAGCAGCCCCACCTCCTGCCAATCCCGCCCAGTATGCGGATACACCTCCACAAAATCCGCCGCCCTCGCCACCGCGTCCACGCCCATCTGCTCCGGGACCCACTCCAAGCCGGGCATCCCCAGCCGCTGCACGCGCACAACCGCGAGCGAGAGGAGCTCCTCGATGTCCCGCACGTCGACGTACTGCTTCTTCCACATGTCTTCCCGGACCGCCGCGCGGTGGTCCGCCCATCCCTGGAGCTTGAGCAGGAGGAGCGGTATGAGCGGCATGACGGGCAGCGCGCGGATGGTCTTCACGCTGCGTGCGGGCACGGTGGGGATGTTCATGATGCCGGGAAGGACGATGTCGACCTTGCACCTCCGCCCGCCGTCCTTGGCGCGGGCGGGCAGGGACGGGGGAAGTGCGTACCAGAGCACGCGGTAGGATGCTGCGGGGTTGCGCGAGGGGACGAGGTAGAAGTCGGGGTTGGTGTCGACGAGGAGCTGTTTGAGCGCCTCCTGGTCGTGCTCGACCGTGAAGACGACGATGTCGACGTCCTGCGTACGGGACACGACTGGTGAGCGGGTGCATGGACGTTGGGCGCGGGATATTCACCTTTGGCGTGCGCGAGCCGCCGAACAGGCTGCAGGCGGTGCTCCCGAAGAGACATGATCGCAGGCCGTGTCCGCGGAAGATGTGGGTGACCGTGGCTGCGACGTCGTAGATCTCGGAGCAGGTTGGGTGAAGAGTAGGCGGGGGTGCCATGGTGGCTTGGGGGTGACCCTGGGACCGAGACGCCGACGAGCAGAGGGAGATCTAGTACGAGTGCTACCGCAGCACTGGACCTCAGGGTCACGGGCTGGTGCCGTTTACCAGCGTCCACGCAGGCCGGCTGCGCTGCATGCGATTGGGGACTGCAGTCCCTCACATGAAGCAGGAGTACGACATGTAGTGCGTTGTGCTCAGCTGCCGATTTCGAATAGTAGCCCCGCTCAGAATTGGATGCTCCGCGCAAGCGCGCAGAGCCGGAGGACGAGGGAACAACGGCGCTAAACGGTAGATAGTCACGGAGACGTGACTGAGTGACTGGACTGCGGCGTGCCGGCCGGCGGCGGCGGGTCCAAGCACGTCAACGCCTAACCATTACTTAGCGCAAGCCTGAGAAAGGTTCCGCACATTGCGCTCCAGAGTCCAGATGACTTTAAGACCGCAATCCTCTGGGATGCATGCCACAGACAAGTCCATATCGAGCACAACGGTCATACCAGAGGACTCGGATAGATGGGCGCTTAGTAGGCAGCAGCAGCATACGAAGGCTCCCTTGTGGTGATCTCAGAGTCTGTGTTTGATACTAAGTAGATTTCAAACCGCAATCCGCTCAGAACCATACATCATACAGGGCATAAGGTTGAGGATAGGTCCTTGACAAGGCCAGGGCGGGCCTCCAGACTGACGCCCACTGGACGGGTCAGTCACCCAGTCACGTCTCCGTGACCATCCACCGTCTAGCGCCGTTGTTCCCTCGTCCTCCGGCTCTGCGCGCTTGCGCGGAGCATCCAATTCTGAGCGGGGCTACTAAGTGCATGAATGTTGACTTGAGTTCGACTCTAGCACTACGGGACAACCGGCCCGGCCCCGGTCCGACCCACGGGCGATTATGCCTGCAAAACCATAGACTCCCCCATCTTGCCCAGCAATGTCGCCCTCGAGTTCTTCCCGATCAACCTGTTCGACTCGACCCATTCCTCCGGCGTCGATCTGGACGTCCATGAGTGTGACGTATCGGACTCGGTCAGCGTCTCCCAAATCTTTTCGCACACGTGGATCGACGAGGCGCTGCTGAACTCCCCGCTCTTCCACAACGTCCGCGCCCTTGAGCTCAGCGGAGAGGCCATGCACTTGCTCCCTCGCCCCGCGGTAACGTGCATCCTAGACGCGCTCCCGAGGATTGGCACGCTCTACGTTAGATTGCTACAGCAGGTTCGCGACAAACGTCAGAGGCCGGAGGATGCAGTTCGTGTCCTGATCCCATCATCACGGCGCGCGCCGGTCGCCTGTCCGTTGCTTGCCACCCTAATCATCGAAACGCCCGCGCCCATTGACCCTAACTTGCTCTCCGTCCTCGCCATCTCGCGTCGGATTGCCCGACATCCGCTGTCGCGGATCGTACTGCGGTCCACGGACACGTCGAAGGATCCGCCAGTGGTGGACGTAGTCGGGGGTGTTGTAGACGAGATCGTCGTGGTGCATTCTCAAGATGGACACGCCCAGCTGCCGGAGGACATCCTATAGATGGACACACTCCCGCAGGAATGCACCACTCAGGGGGAGATGCTGCCGTTCTGGCCGAGATGGGAGTGCTTACAAGTAGGATCGGGACACGGACGAGTCCACAAGTACTTGCTTAGTGACCTTGCTGCATCGAACTCACTGGCGTTGCTGGCATCTCTATGGCCTTATATGCATCCTGACGCTAGTATTCAATGGGAGCGTTCGTCGATGTGGTTAAAGTAGGCATGTGAGCGCCTGTTGAGTCACCAAACCGGACCGAACCGGGCCGAACTGGCCCGTTGCCCAACAGGAGCTTTACACGAGTTCGCCTCATTTTAGTCTGGCGTCGTCGGCGACCACAATCTCACACCAAGTCCTTGCAATGTCAAGACCAGCACTAGAGCGCATAATCGAGGACTTCAACTTCCTATTGGGTAGACTAGATAGCCTCGACGTCGGGTCAACGACCGTGTAAGTACATCACACCCAGACAGGAGTCATGGCACCGTGATAAGATCGTTGTACTTACTCGTACTGTAGTGACGATGGCCCCGGGACGGACGCGGAGGTAAGCCATAAGTACCTCATAGCCATGCAGAAACTGAGCAGCGCCTTTCAGCTCGAAGTATTGGAAAAGACGATGACAAAGACATTGTCGCGGATGAAAACCGTCCGTAACGCCCGCCAGCCGATTCACCGCATCCCGCGAGAGATTCTCTCCGAAATCTTCGCGCTCGTCCCTGACGGTAGGGATCTGGGTCGATACGATTATAAGCATGCTCCGCTCTGGGGTCCCGTGGGCATTGGGCCTGTTGCGGATCTACTCCCGCTTACGGAGGTCTGCCGCCAATGGAGGGACATTATGATCCATGACCAGAAGTTCTGGTCGTTGGTCGTGGACAGAGGCGAGGATGTGGACAGTGATGAAGACGAAGAGGAAGATAGCGACGAAGACAGTGACGAAGACGGAGACAGTGACGAAGATGGGGACAGTGACGAAGACTGGGACAGTGACGAGGACGGGAGCTCCATGGACCCTCCTTCAAAATACTCGCATTACCTCCATCGCAATCCGACCGGCCCTCTTTTCCTTCATATTCACACGAGCTTTCCTTCTCAACACACCTGCGCACTGCTCAAATCGTCTGGACATCGCGTACAGTATCTCAGAGTTGCAGACTCACACGATGCCAAATTGAAGGGATCACTCGTCTCGTCCCTCTTGAAATTGTCCGCCGATTCACTCCAAGTCTGTCGACTGGAGAATTTGTGCTCAATGACGGCATCCACCGGAACAATCCCTCTGTTCGACCAACACGCCCCCCGTCTCCGCTTTCTACAGCTGAGACGATGCCCCATGATTCCATCTCGCGGCTTCGATTCCCTCACCCAACTCATCATCGATAACTCTCCAGATGCCACGTCACGCAATTCTCTCTCAGTACTCTTCACCTTGGGACAATTCCTCGATTTCCTCCGCTCTTGCGATTCGCTCCAGCGCCTCTATGTCAGAAATTTGCTCTGCCCCGACGAGATGCAAGATCCCGCTCCGTCGCATGTTGTCCTACAGAAGATTCGCACGCTTTCGATCACCTGCTCAAGGGCCAAGGGCGCAGAACTCGTGATCTCACTTCTCTCGCATCTCATCCTTCCATCGGAATGCATCATCTACCTACGCGCCGTGCTTCCCAAGGACGTGTCGCATCTTGCCTGTACTCTCGTTGGAACCGCCCAGCGAGACCTCACCTCACTGCATATCGCCGACGGCCACCACAACGGGGATAACCGGACTGCAAAAGACTATGTGTCTTTCAGTCTCGTCGACTCTACTCGCACCCAGGGAATTCGCTTCGACGTGCTTGTATCCCCTGATGTGACCTCGTTTGGATCACCACAGCAAATAGTCCATGCGTTGGCAACTTGCGAGCTGTTCCGCAGCATCAAGCGCGTCCAGATAACCCGATACGCCGTCAAGCTGCTCAAAAAGTCCGCGTTGCTTGATGCCTTACCCGACATCCACACACTCACCCTCGGTATTCTTGCGGCCAACGGACCGGATGATATCCTCGTCCTGAATCCCGGCGCCGACGGAGGCATGCCGTGTCCACAGCTCCGCGTCCTCGTACTTCGGATGACGTCATCGGCGGCGGAGTTGCCTCTCGTCCTCAACGCCGTCCAGACTCGCCGAGATGCTGGGTGTCGCCTCTCCCAACTGGTGCTGACATTTAAGACCAGCCCAGTCGGAGAGCCTTCCTCGGAGCACCTCCATCTTCTCAACTGCCTGCGGGATGCGGTGGACGCGCTCCAGCTCTTGTACTCTCCGACGGGGTCATATCGTGTCCCGACCGAGCTGATGTGGGCGAGTCTTATTCCATTGGAGTGTAGGGACTGGGGCGAGATGCTGCCGTTCTGGCCGCGATGGGCAAAGAGGGGACGCTACTGAACCTCCGGGGGGACGCGTAGTGGTCTGGTCTTCGGAAACGGACAGTGCAGCGCAGCGGATGTGGCGGTGAGGTATCCTCGAACGATTTGACATCAACAACCCTGCTCTGGAGCAGACTCCGGCCCTCCGGACGATTGCATATTGGTGCTCAGAGTACGATAGCCATGCGTCATAGGCAGAGCAGCTAGAATGGATGCGATTGTCGTGAACGTTGCTTTACTCGAGGCGATACGTAAGTTGGGAGTACGGAGGTGGAAGCGTCGACGCGGTAGAGACACTCGCAGCGTCCTCTCTATCCTCCGCGCGAGCGTCTGGAGAACCCGGTCTACCTCCCGTGATGCGCACCCCTCCGTCCACGGCATATCTGCTATTGCGGTCTTCTCTTTCGACATCGAGGTTGCCGTCAAGCCCGCAATCTGTATCCTCGGGAACCGTGACTGAGACGGCGAAAGTGCCTACATGGGGCGGGACTCGGACAGTGGGAAGTCTTCGCGGATCCGCTTTCGTTGGGGATGGTTGAGTAGGAGGTGCCTCAGGGTCTGGAACGGGCCGTGTGGGCACTGTATCCGAGAGGATGTCGGCTTCGGCTGCAGTTGTGCGGTCGAGGTCAGTGAAAAGTGTGTTGCACGTAGACCCGCCTGTTTCCCTCTCCATCCAGCTCTCCGAATCGACAGGATGCAGTGCAGGACAGTTGGCCGATATCAGCGCGGGTGAAGTGACCGATATTCCCAAGTGTTTGCGAGTCCGCCTGCGGTCGTGCCGAGAACTCGGATCTTCACATCTCTCCGAGTCGTGAGCTTCCTCTGCAACAGATGCTGTCAACACTTCATCATGATGGTCGAGGTTCGATCTCGGAGCGACGCACCATGAAACCCTTCGTCCGTGATCCCCACCAGTGCCACAACGCTGCGTCGCTTGCGACGTCGCATGAGGCGTCGAAGTATAAGCGTTCCCGCAATGAGCGCGCTAAGAGAGACTCCGATTGCGATCCCCGCAATGGCCCCTGTCCCGAGGGAACCGTCATGACCGTCGGTAGCTCGTCCCATGCCGCTAAGCTGAGAGGGTGGGTGAGCATGGCTCTGGGTGGAATTGGGGTCCACTTGAGAGGCTGCATGAGGGTGATTGGTACGAGATGAGGTGGTCCTTGAAGAAGTTGTAGTAGTGAAGACATCAGGAATGTCAGGAATGTCAGGAATGTCGGGAATATCGGGAATATCAGGAATAGCAGGAATAGTAGGCAGAGAGATCTCGAGCACAGGGAGGATGCTGGGGATTGGAAGAGGCCTAGAAGGGTCCCAATCATCGTCAGTTTCGTTGTCAATCTTCGTGACACACAGTCACGGAGGTCGTCGCGGCGGACCAAATTGGGCATTCAGGAAAGATGGACGTGTGAACGACCCTGGTAAGCTGAATGTGAACGCAGTCTAGGTCTATGAGCATGTCTTACCGAGGAGCGAGCAGTGGATTTCGCCATAAGCATAAGGGTAGACATTTTGCCTGCCTGGGAGGGAGGTATGACGGGGGAAACGGCGGCTCCTCCTGGTTATAACATTCGAGGGAGGCCGGTATGCGACCGTCAGTGATTATTCCTTGAGCTTCTATGTCAATGAAAAAAGACCGAAGCATGATCAACAGTTGGTCCGCTCACCACACCTGGATGAGCGCTGCACAGGTGAGGGGATATCGTTATGGTTTCGTGCCGTCAATCTTCTTTCTCCTATTGGTGCCGAAACATACTCACACGCATACACGTTGGTGAGCCCGAGTGGTTCATTCGTCAAGCAGAGTCATCTAGGTCAGAAGAGAATCTTTTCACGAAGTCTCACACTGTGAAGCACGAAGATCTGATGTTCGGCTGTGATTTAATGAAACAGGGTTTCTATGAGATACTATAGGCCCACCATTAGACTATCAGACCAGGTCTCTTGATTTCTGGATTATTGACACGTGTGCGCGCGAGTAGAGGTAAAGCATCGACCCATTCCCAAGTCACGAATCTACAAACAGGTAGTTCCCACTGCCAGGAGTACGTTCATCAGCTCCCAATCTGCGTGCGACGCATCGAGCGAAACCAAAGCCAAACTCACGTTCTGACCGCAAGATCATCGGAGCTTCCAGTGGCAGTACAGTCCCCGCGCCCTCCGCGTCCTCCCCGCTCCCTGTTCCCTTACGCGGATTTGAAGCGGATTGAGTGCTCAGCCCAGTTGCTGCACCAGACGGCACGATCCGGACATCCAACTTGATCCGGGGCGCCTTCTCGTCTGCAGAACATGATGCGCCAAGACTTCAGATGTCGCCGTTCCCATGCCGGACGCGAGAAGTGAAGCCCGACGTACGGAGAGACTGACTGACCTGAAGGCGGGTCGAGCAGCAGCCTGACCGCGCTATTATTCACGAACGCCGTCCCAAGCAGCTCTTCGTTCGGCCCTCGGACGACCGTCTAGAACGCACGCTCAGCCAGGGGCTCACCAGACTCGATAATCGAATGAGGACGGACGTACGACAAAATACGGGCCGTGCCGGGGGTGGCAGAACGCGTTGTCGTTCACGAGCCGCGTGAAGCGCATCGTGTCGTACGGCTGGTAGAGCCCGCTCGACCAGAGCGGGTGCACGTACTCGGACCGGCTCGAGGCGGCGCTGCGTCGGGACGAGATCGAAGATCAGCGTTCGAGCGTAATCATGGATGACCGACCTGGGTGACCCTCCGCGTGCGCACCCGGAGAGCGCAACGCACAGCGCGAGAAACAGCGCTTGAACGCAGTGCCAACTCCGCGACATATGCATGATTCGATATCAGATCAGTTGGTGACCAGTCAAACGGTGTCGGAGAGGCTGGAATCGGTGAATAGTTGTGAATGGCAGCAGGGGACGCGATTCGCATATATACGACTCGAGAGTCGACGTGGCGCGGCCTGTTGAAGATCAAGCACCTGTCACAGCCCCATCAGCATCGGAGCGGGCGTGTGTACCTGCATCTTGCCCCTCGCGCCCCCTCAAGCTTCGCATTCCCATGCAGGGAGCTACTCCGGCGGCGACAGCGCAGGCGAGTCGGCACAGCCCCCAAGATTAGCTCGGACAGCGAGCTCGCGAGGAGAGATAGAGATGAAGTATCACGTGGGGCTGGAAAGCTGGAGACCGCATCTCGTTGCTTCTTCCAACGCCTCGCCTGCTTCCAGTACCCTGCGCATGTAAGCCGTCCAGAACGAGACTCGTGGAGGTAGAGCATCATACGTTCAAGCGAAGTTTGCGCCATCGCCGGCTTCATTGGGGGCTGCGAGTGTCATAAGAGGCGTGGTGGGCACCAAGTCACGATGCAAGTCCAGTCGTCGGCTTAACGATGAAGTTGAGGTCGACCGTCGTCCGTTGAACGATCGCGCAGGGTCTGTCACCACATCAGTTCCAGCCATGACCGCAATAACACGCGCATACAGGTACGTCTCTGTAGAGCGTCTGGGCTCGTTTCGAACTGATGCAGGTCTGCGAAGGCGCGCGGCGTTGCGCAACTGATCCTATACGCGCGGGTGCACAGGGAGGTGTGAGTACAGCTATGTTCAAACGCAGGAACTTAGCTGTTCGTCTATCAGCTGTAGATCGAACTCGAGATGAGGCCACATGCAGACGCACCATAAACGCGGAGTCGGGGGCACGGTCCTCCACTGAGGCGAGTACAGGCTCAAGCAGAATACTCCAGCAGCCCAATACCCGCGAGGGCAATGTTGAGCGCATATAGCCCATTTCCAACAGGGAGGTCAATAGATAAGCGTCAGTACAGCTACACAAGCAGTCACCGCAAGCGAGTCCACCGCTCATAGCTTGCTCTTCTCCGCCTTCTTCACATACGCAATCCCCGCACCAAGGCACACCTACACCGCGCACACACCCCATCAGCCCACTCACGCACCACAACCAAAACAAATGCAACAAGTTCAACGCACCTTTCCTGTCGCGACATTCCTCGTCACGAACGCGAGCTCCGTCTCGCCCGCGTGGCCCTCGGCCTTGACGGGCCCGACCTCCCAGATGAGCGTCTCGAGCGCGTCCCCGGGCTTGACCGGCGCGGTGAAGCGCACCCCGAAGAGCGTGAGCGAGGCGGGGTCGCCGCCGCCGACGGCGGACACGATTGCACGCGCGGCGAAGCCGAACGTCGCGAGTCCGTGGAGGATCACGCCGCCGAAGCCCGCTGCCTTGCCGATCGCGGGGTCTGCGGAGGGTAGAGGTGAGTATATGCGCACTCTAGGAACTAGCAACGAGTCTAACGGCCAGGGAGAGGGAGGGTAGGATGGCAGGAACGCGGGGAGGGGATGGAAAGAGAGAGAAAGAAAGCAAGGGACGGACGGACGGAGGGAACTGACTGATGTGGAGCTCGTTGTAGTCGCCGCTGAGGCGGTAGACGACGGCCTGCTCAGGCGAGGTCTGGTCGCGCACGACCCAATCCGGCTTGCGGTCCTTCGGGGGCGCCTTGCCCTGCGGCGGGCCGGCGATCCGCTTCGAGAAATTGGTTCCAGTCGCTTTTGCGCCCAAGTTGAACGAGCCGCTCTGCACGAAACCCTAAAGTCAGAGAGAGAGCGCGGACAAGATGGCAAGGCCGAGACGTACGTAGAGTCTCGCGTAGGGCGTGCCCTGCGGGTCGACGAGCGTGGACTCGAGCTCGAGGATGATGCCGGACTCTGCAGGGTCCCAGGTCGGTATGCGAGGGGCGTGAAGAGAGTATTATCACGTACTGTTTTCACTAATGCCGACAATCCGCTTCTTGATCTTCCAGCCGGGTCCGCTCGATGCTGGAAGAGGCTTCAAGATCTCAATGGACTGGCTGCCGTGCACCTGTATAATGGCCGTCAGCATCGCTTGGGCGTACAGAACGACGCGGTCAAGACGTACGCCGCGGTTTGGATCGAACTTGGGTAGGCCGGGAGCACGCTTGCCACCCGTCATGAGTTGGCGGAAGTTGACGACGTCCTGGTTTGTCCCTAGTTGCCCGTGAACTTCCGTACGCAGGTTGCAGGCGTTTGGGGACGGCACTCACCCTTGAAGGGAAGAACGACGGGGTAGGTGGGGAAGGGGGACCAGGACTTGTCTACTCTCGTTGTTGAACGCACAAGCACGCGTGGAGGAAAGGCGAGCACATACCGAGTTCTGACATAGGGAACGACATCGCGTCAACAGTCTGAGCAACGCCCCTCTCCATCGAGTTACTACGCACCATTGATGATGGCAAAGTCATCGTTCTTCGCGCCAATGCCCACGCCGTAGATCAAGATGTCCCTCTGGTTCCACGATACCTGGAGAAGAAGTGATGAGCGACGTCGACGCTGGTTGTTCGTCGTTGAAGGAAATAACTGACGGGTTGGTCTTCGTCCTGCCATCCGACGGCCGAGGCGAGGTCATACTGCTGCGACATTGTTTTGTGTCAAGAGCTAGCTCGAGGGACTGAGGGAATAAAGACGAGGTGCGAGGACGGAGGAGGAATGCGGGGTAAAAGAGGCAAGGGGAATCACGCAGTCTGGGGAACAAGTTCTTCCCGGTCCCGGTCCCGGTCGGCTTCAGCCGTTCCCGAGCCCCGAGACGCCCAGACGCGCTGTGACGGTGCCTGTGACATACGCCTCTCCGTGACAACGTTCGAGCCATCGCGCTTTCGCTCGAACCTCGACCTTGACCCTGGCTCTGTACGTTTGTACTTGAAGCTTGGGGCCTCATTTCATGTGCCCTGCTCTCCTGTGAAATCTTAAGCACTGCTATACGGCCACTGTCACGAGGCGCGGATAACATCGACAACTCAAGTTGTCATGGCCCAGCGTTACCTCCGAGAGTCGACATTCGATCGAGACTTCAAGACATGCAAAAGTCACATTCTGAGGGGAGACACAGACACGGAAGAATGGAATGAAGGAAAAGAGGTACGCCGTAACTATGGCTTTGTACGTACTGAACCAAGAGACTCGGAAACTAGCAGCACCGTCCAACGATGCGTCTGTGCAGGACTCGGAGAGCGATCAGAGACGGCGAACCTGAGGGCATGTTCATCCTCACATGTTGTCTCGGTGACGTTATCCTGCCAATTGCGACCCGTTTATTTCCCATCACAGTCTCCGTTGTGGATCCTTCCAGCCCGCTCTCCAAATGTGCCGCGCACCCTGATCGTATGGCGAGCTAACGGCCCGCAGGCGAGTTCTACTCGACTATCCCTCTTGAAGCCTTCGTGTCGAATCTGTACTTGTGTGCGCCCCCCGAGATCGCGCTGTCCGTCTTCGATGCGGTCCCTGCTCTAGAGGGTCACTCTGAGCTCGCGGTGAACACTGAGCGCACCAGTACGAGGACGAGGACGAGGAGGACTACCACTCGGTGGGAATTGAAACAACGCTTGCGCCTACACAATGACGCGTCCCGCGCGGCGGCATCGCCGCTGTCCGCCACAACTCCTTCCGCTTAGGAAGATCAGTCCGGTATTCTGCTGACCGGGCCAGCCTGAGCTCTTCCCTTTCCAACCAGAGGTCTATACACGCGGAAAATTGAGCCGATGACAGATGTCTCCCAGTCTGCTGCCAAACACCAGCGACGTATCATCTGTGAAGCGAGTACGAAGCTCTTGCAGGCGGTCATCGCTGCACTCGAGAACGACGTGCACCTCGCTCTCTACTGCCACCATCAGCGGCAGAACCTGCACACCCACGAGGCTCGCTCGGCACTGGTAGAACTGCCGGCTGCCTGAGCTGCTCTATGGCGAACGAGTGATCCGAGGTAAGCAGCTGAACTAGGGGGTCTTGGTGCGGCTGACAGGGCGTCTTTAGGTATCTGCAAAGATCCGCCAGCGCGAGGTGCACGGGTAATATGCGGAAGCGAGTGGCCAGTAGCGACCGGGGAGCGTACCCGACTCCAGCAATGCGGACACAGGCGCGTGGCCAGCGACGCCTTGAGCTCGGCTTGCAGAGCGACCGCACCGGCTTCATACCTACCGCCGAAAGGGAGGACCACTGGCACAGGGATGGAAGCGAAGACGCAATGCACGTCGCTCTCCAGGAAGAATGGTACGACCTCCGTTCATCGACTGCATCCGTGACGTCGAAGTTGTTCATTGGCGCGCCGCCGCCTCCGCCCCACCTTCATCTCTATCTTGTCTTCCTCTTCCTCTACCCACAGTTGGCAGGGGTCCTACTATGACGCGGTACGCTCCTCTCGGACGGGCCTGTGGGATCGGATGACGGCGGGAGGACCGTGTGGACGGTCGGAGCTTGCGGACGGAAGTTGTCTCGGCTTGTCAACGATGGGCAGTCTGCGAAGGGTTGTCGCGCACTTTTTCGGGGTGGGCTGTGTCACTGAAAGATCGAAGGCGAGTGATTGTGTTCCTGCAACTGAGATATGTACAACATTGGATGTAAGACGCAGATGCATCTGTCCGAAGACACTGCCGCCTACACGTGCACACCAAGAACTAGTATTTCCATCGACCTAAGACCCGTTGGGGCTCTGATTTGTGGCCCTACACATATAAGAGCCGCCTCCTCTTGGATACACCGAGCCTACTCAATTCGCCTGGTGCAGTCCCACAATGCCGGGCCCGTTTGCCGCATGCCGGCATCCATTGGTGATAGAACTCGAGCAGACGACCTGTTTGGACGGGGACCCACATTCGGTAGTTTTCACCGACCCACTGCAGTCAGTATCCTACACACATCCAGTACCCGCCACAGATGTACATGTACTACCCTCCACGCTGCGAGCAATCTCCACACAGCCAGTATCCTTCACACAGTCAGCATTTTCCACTGGCATAGAGCCATCATCCTCCACCCTGCCAGCATTCTCCACACATCCTGTATCCTCCACACAGGCAGTATCCCCAGCCAGTGCAAAGGAAGTTTCCCGGTCCGCCCCACAAGCAGTATCCTCCACACCTATCGCAACAAATCCTACAACTACAGACGGCGTGACCACTATGAACGTCCTCTCCACCTCCACCAATTCTTCTGCTTTGGCGTTGCCATCAGTATCTACGTCTATGTCACCAAACCCCTCATCGTCTTCCAACGCCTCTGGTGCTGTGCAATCGCACTCTAACAATGGAGTCGTGGCTGGAATTGCCGCAAGTATGGGGATTACTGCGCTCTGTGTTGTTGCATCAGCCATCCGGTATATTTCGCGGCAAAAGAAACGCAAGCTGTTAGCTGTCATCGATGACCTTGAAGCCCAGGTTGGAGGCAACCGTATGTAAAATTCTCCGTTCCGCGTCGATTTTGCCTGAGAAACTCACTACTTACAGGATATATGGCGACTCCGCCAGGAATTTTAATCCCAAGTGATGAGCACCCGCACACGACCTCGGAACAGGAACATGGACGTATACTTTGGGTTAGGGCAGTGTCAGAGCAAGACGGTGGGACCCCTCTCCCAACTTTTATGGTGCATACTCTGGCCACCAATGCTGACAATTGTCAACACGACCAGGATCTCTTGTCCCTCAACGCTCGAGCTTCGACCCCAACACAGCCCCGAACTTCATACCTGGGCGGCGGGACGATGTCATCGTGTGCGATGAACACGATGTTGACGAATTCACCGTGTCCTATCCGGGTCTCCTGATGGAATATCCCTCGAGTATACAAGCACTAGGTCGTCCAAGACGTGAAGATCCTGACGCGGCGGCGAGTCGTACGCGTCGTGACGAGCGGAAGCAAGATAATCTGCACGATGCCGTAAACATGCGAACTCGGATCCCTCGTCACGCCACCGATGGAGGTGTGCGTCTCGCAGGCGGCGTGTCACCCCCCGCTCCGACCTCCGGTGTCCCCGCATTGGACGAAGACCAACGTAGCGACTCGGACGGCGGTTCGACGCTTCCTCCACCCTACTCTCAATATGAGTGAGCAACCGGTAAACGATTTTCCAGAAGAGTAGGTCTACTCTCCAGTGACTCTAGATCAAAGTTTTAACTACTGTTGGCCATCCAGGAGCGTATGCATTCTATACCCATAACCTCTACCCACAGATGACAACGAGGTTTTGACCACATCTGCCATCTCGGACAGGAAATACCCCATTTCTCATGATGCTGCCCGTAGTCCTGTCGTCCAAATACTTGTAATGAGGCTCTTTGTTGTGTGATTGTTGATGCGCACTGCGCACCGCTGCGCGTGTACAGACGGCCTCGCACTCGACCATGGACGACCCCCGGACGTTTAGTATAGACCGACACCGCGTTCCATCCAGACCGCTCCCTATCTCGATCTCACACCCGGATTCATTCGTTTCTCATCTCGACCGCTTACGGCATACCGTACGACCCATTTCTGGTAGCTGACTAGTCATTTCCGTCCCTCTCGTTCACTCGCGACGTGCTTTTCAAGTTGTGGCTTCGCCGCATTTAGTAGCTTAGACGCTCGTTTAGTTTGACCCGAGTTTCGAGTTCTTTCCTCTCGCTCTTGGCTTCGGCCGTCCGTGCGCACTCATATACCCGTACCTAGGATCTAAATACCCGGGTTCTTTTTCCCAATTGCGTCTCGCATTTGCTCCCTCGCCGTCCGTCTCTCGTCTCTCGTTCTCGTCTTGTTTTGATCTCAGCTTGTCGCATCGTGTCTCGACCTCTCGATTCCGCCCGTCCACACACACACACACACTCACCCTCACCACTCGACTCCCCTCGTGCACACACAGGCCGGACTTAAGCACCCTTCTCAGACAGACGCCGACACACCCAGGTGGATGTCTGTAAGACTTATCATTGTGTGAGGCTGTTGAAATGGGGGAGACCAAGCTTCCATAACGATGCTAATATGTTTACACAAACGAAGGCGCTGACGCTCGACAGACAAAGTTTCCGTTACCCGCACTTTCACCACAGTACCTACAGCGCTCGGACTAGCGAACACAGCGCACAGGTCCAGATCTACAGAGTGGACGGTAATTGATTCCGGTTCCATCTGTAATGGAACTCGAAGACTGAATCGATACCGTAGAGCGAACTGTGGTCTCTCACCGACACGGTCACAATGCAGGCTTCCCATGCTCAAACCACTTCCCGTCTCTCTGCACGAAGCGAGTCGAAGAGACTCTCCGCAGCTTTGCAGACACCAATGCGTCATGATGCGCCCCAAGACTCGGGTAGCCAACATCATCATCTACAAGGCTCTACCTTCCGGACAACGGGTCCATGCGGTTTCACACCTACGACGGGAAGGGAGGAATCTGGTACGGCTGTGCGCTATCTGCCAGTCGTCTCAGTAATCTCACTGTGGACTAGATCACAAAGTCACAACCTTCCGCAACGGTACAGTCCAGTCAGCATCGGGAGGCCTCTGTCATGTATCGCTGAAGACCAGGAACCCGATATACCTCACCATCCCTGACTTCTCATCGCCGAGGGAGCGGATCGCGTAGTACGTAACCCTCGCCATGATTCACAGCCGGTTCATATGACAACCGATCACCGCAAAGAAGTTAGAAGAGTTGATTTTTCCGCGTGAAGCTTTGAATGTCTCGCAAGCATCGTCCACTTCCTTGGAGATCTTCATGCGGGCTCCATTCCGTCTCCCGGGCTTCTTAACGCCCTAATCATGTACAGGCTTACAGTTATCCATCTTGATATCCTTACGTCTATCACGCCCTATTCCCTATTCCATCATTGCAGTTAGAGCAGTAAGCTATTACACACCACACAAACACGCGGATATTGCCCTACAGCCCCACATGAAAGAACGACACTCAGAACTTGGACACTATCTACTGTCCGGCATCTCTCAACGCCCGCACTGCCGCATACAACTCATCCGCCCCCTCACGCGGGTCGAGATTGCCTCCCCCACCCCCATCAGCCTCTCATACACCCTATTCGCGCACGATCGCCCACCGTCCATAGCGTCGCAACCGTACTCCTGACCCCGTGAGCTGCATCCACGTCGCAAGAGGAGGAGGAGGAGCACCAATTTCGGTGGGAAAATAGCAAGATGACTGCACTCGTACGAAAGACGCGCGTCGCCCGCGAACGTCAGGCACCCGGAGAGGAACGCACCTTACTACTGCACGCGTCGAGCTGCATCACCGCGCCGAGGCTCAGCGTGCCGCTGTGGAGGCAGAAGGCGCTGTCAAACTCGAAACCCGTAGCGCACGTCCTGGTACGCGTAGCACGAGAAGTGCTGCGAGGTGTGCTGCGTGAGCACGCACGAGATGGCGAATGGAGAAGTTGCTGCGGGGCCGATTATGCACGTTGGCGTTTGTGATAGCCGCACGCATGTGGCTCGAATTGTTGCGAGCTCCTTGTGTCGGAGGGAAGAGAGGAGCGTTTGTTTGGGCGTATCAGGCATGTCAACCGCAAGCATGGAGCAGGATAATCCCGACGATGTAGTGCGCGCGGCGAAGCCGATATCCCCACAGGATTTGCTCTGCCGGTTCCGGGGTCTGCTGAGGCGGGGAGTGAGCACATGCGCCCTCAACGTACTGGCAACAAGAGAAGGAGAGTACGAGGATAGCGAGAGGAAGATGGAACCCCTGCAGTCGGTCTCAGGCTAAGGCTGAGTGAGCAGCACGCAGGATATACCGCCAAAGCCTGCTGCCTTGCCGATCGCGGGGTCTGCGGAGGGTAGAGGTGAGTATATGCGCACCCTAGGTACTGGCTGGTGACGAGTATAGCGTCCAGGGAGAGTGAGAGGAGGATGGAAGGAACGCGAGGCAGGGAAGGAGAGAGAAAGAAAGAAAGCAAGGGACGGAAGGAGGGAACTGACTGATGTGGAGCTCGTTGTAGTCGCCGCTGAGGCGGTAGACAACGGCTTGCTCAGGCGAGGTCTGGTCGCGCACGACCCAATCCGGCTTGCGGTCCTTCGGGGGCGCCTTGCCCTGCGGCGGGCCGGCGATCCGCTTCGAGAAATTGGTTCCAGTCGCCTTTGCGCCGAGGTTGAACGAGCCGCTCTGCACGAGGCCCTGACGTCAGAGAGAGAGAGAGAGCACGGACGAGGTGACAAGGACGAGACGTACATAGAGTCTCGCGTAGGGCGTGCCCTGCGGGTCGACAAGCGTGGACTCGAGCTCGAGGATGATGCCGGACTCTGCAGGGCCCCAGGTCGGTATGCGTATGCGAGGAGCTTGAAGAGAGTACTGTCACGTACTGTTTTCGCTGATGCCAACAATCCGCTTCTTGATCTTCCAGCCAGGGCCGCTGGATGCTGGAAGAGGCTTCAGGATCTCAATGGACTGGCTACCGTGCACCTGTGAAGTCACGCGAGGTGAGCGTCGCCTGCACACACAGAACGACAGGACGTACGCCGCGATTTGGGTCGAACTTGGGTAGGCCGGGAGCACGCTTGCCGCCAGTCATGAGCTGGCGGAAGTTGACGACGTCCTGGTTCGTGCCTAGTTGCCCGTGTACTTGAAGCGTACGTCGCGTGTATATGAAAACGGCACTCACCCTTGAAGGGAAGAACGACGGGGTAGGTGGGGAAGGGGGACCAGGACTTGTCTACTCTCGTTGTTGAACGCACAAGCACGCGTGGAAGAAAGGCGAGCACATACCGAGTTCTGACATAGGGAACGACATCGCGTCAACAGTCTGAGCAACGCCCCTCTCCATCGAGTTACTACGTACCATTGATGATGGCAAAGTCATCGCTCTTCGCGCCAATGCCCACGCCGTAGATCAAGATGTCCCTCTGGTTCCACGACACCTAGAGCAGGAGACGTGATGAGCGACGTCGACGCTGGTTGTTCGTCGTTGAAGGAAAGAACTGACGGGTTGGTCTTCGTCCTGCCACCCGACGGCCGAGGCGAGATCATACTGCTGCGACATCGTTCTGTTCAAGACCTGGGGATAGAGACGAGGTGCGAGGAAAGGCGAGAAATGCGGGGTAAAAGGGGCGGCGAGCGGAATCACGCAGTCTGGGGAAAGGACATACCGGTCCCGGTCCCCGTCGGCTTCAGTCGCTCCCGAGCCCCGTGCTAGACGCCCCGACGCGCTGTGACCGTGCCTGTGATGCTACGCGTCGGAAGCATGTCACGCTGCGCATGTCCGTGACAACTTTCCAGCCATCGCCCAGCATCGCCCTTCGACTCGGACTCTCTGGTGAGTGCTCTCCTCCAGCACTGCCAGAGCATTGCGATTCATTATTCCATGGCCCAGCTTTACGTTGACATCTAAACGTCATGGAGATCGTGAATGATGCCGAGGTACGTACTTCGCAATCATGCCAGTGTCTGTGCTGGACAAACCAGCCTGAGAAGAACCCGTCTAACGATGCGTGCGTGCCGGAATTATCTCCAGAGAGCGAATCTGGACGGGCTAGCAAGGCATGTGATTAAGGTCAATCTGCGTTTGATGCCTCCGAGGTCAAATCTATTCTCTGCCAATCATCGTGGTACGTTTCATCTCAGCTCGGTTGTGTATCATACCAGCGAGCTGCCTGGAGCGGAAGGCTCATAGCTTGAGAGTTATTCAAGTTGCTATCTGACTCAGCGCGGGCTGAAGACAAGAACTCTCAGTTCGCAGCGGAGACAACGCACCAGTACGACGTCATCGTGCACCGGCGCGCTCCTCATCCCCACCACTTTCTTGCTCTTCACCCTCGCTCCTCTATCTCGCATTCCTCTCCCTCCGAGTCTACATTCCCCTCAGACAACGCATCCGAGCCAACTCATTGACTAGGGTCGTATGAGGACATTGTACGGCTGCAGACCCTGAGTGGTCCGAAAGGTGAATGGGAGGAGGGAACGAATCGAGGGGAGTCCGCGAGGATCGAGTCCTCCGGGAGCAGATTGTGTACGTTGACGATGATGGACGACCGAAGTTCAACATGAGCTTGAACTAATGTTGATGATTCATCACCCGGCAACCCCACCAAAGTAGTGTTATTGCATATCTCATCATGGGCGGTGTCGTTGGAAGATAGAAGGGACCTTGCTCTCTTCTGAGAGATGTATGGAACCGGATGCAAGATGAATGCGTTTGTTCGTGGCGGCGGCGAGAGACACTGCCTCAAGCATCGCCCATGAGAAGAACTATTTGATCACCTACTTAAGCGTTCATTGTACTCATTCCGAGCCTACACACATAAGAGCCGCCTCCACCTCAAATAACACGTTTCCTCGTACACCCCATGCCTTCTGTGACTATACGCCATGCCTCTGGGTCTTTACATGCTGTCAGACCCCAGTATGGTATTGTGAGACTCGAACTTGACACGGCCGACTCTCACGCTGATACTACTCCTCCGGCGGTCACTGGTCAGTCCCCATTGATATCTCGTCAGACACTCCCTTGGTGGGCATTGCCGCCCCTCGGCACAGTGGTGGAATCTGAGTCAGTCTCCGAGGCGCCAGAATCGGAATCGGTAACGGCATCGGTATCCATAGTTGCAGCCCCAACACACACCGTGACAAGTTTCATGAGCACCAATCCTCCGCCCAATTCTCCGACAGGCCCGCTCAGCTCCACCGAGACCCCGCATACATCCCTGGACTCTACTCCTTCCCACCCCGTCAGCTTCTTCGGTACAACTGCATACTATTCGGAGGTAATTGCGCTTTCTCCAGTGCATACTACCATGATAAATAGCCTCAATATGAACGTTACCTAGACTTCCATGGTGTCACACTCCTCATCCAGTAGCTCGACTTCCATGGTACCACACTCTTCATCCAGTAACTCAACGTCCATAGTATCACACTCCTCATCCAGTAGCTCGACTTCCACGGCACCACACTCCTCATCCAGTAACTCGACTTCCGGTCCTCACTCGCTGAGCGATGGAGCCGTGGCTGGGATTGCAGCTAGTGTGGGGAGCATGGCCCTCCTCATCGTGGGCTCAACCCTGTTGTATATTTCGCGGCGAAAGTATCGCAAGCTATTAGCCCTCATCCGCGAAGCAAGCCAACCCCGGAGCAACAGTATGTATTACCTCCAGAGTCCTCGTCGATGTTCTCTTACAGAGCATACTGCTACAGACGATGCACATCCGGAAATGGAACAGGAACTTCAGCCTGCCAGTGAGCGTGTTGTAGCCCTTATGACGGTCTCAGAACAAGAAGGTAAAGCCCGGTCTTATCATACTCATGGTGTCAATACTGACGGTTGTAAACGCGACTAGGATCGCTTGTGCCTCAACGCTCCAGCTTCGGCGGCAACACGGCCCTATCCTTCGTATACATGCCTGGACAGCAGGAGGATACCAGCGTTGCGTACGGGGACAACTTCGACAGACTAAACGCGAGCGCCGGAGGTCTCCTAGAGAAATACTCAGCGGCAGGCAGACAAACACCAAGTCGCAATCCTTCAATTGGAGTTCAAGATCCGGAAGCTACGAACCCCATACGCCACGGGTCGCGGCAAGACGATCTCCATGTTGCCGTAGATGTGAGACCTCGAGTCCCTCGTCATGCCACCGATGGAGGCGTGTGTCTCGCAGGCGGCAATCCTCTCCGCTCTCCCTCAGGGGTTCCTGAGTTGGTCGACGGCCAACGTAGCGACTCTGAGTCGGATGTCTCAACGCTTCCTCCTCCCTACTTTTCGTATTAATTCTGATGGGTTTGAACCGGGGACGATATATACCACAGTAAATCTACTCCCAAGTGTTTCTAGATTGATCTTGAAGTTCAAGTCTGTATCTTTGCTAGTCAAGCAGGAGCGTAGGCATTCTATACCCAGCATTATTCCTACCATTAAGTATTGGACGCTTCAATCGCAATGTATTTCGAACCGGGACTGACTACCCCATCTCTCTCGACGCTTGGGATACTTCAATGACTCGAATTACCGCTCCTAGCTCTCGGAGTCTTTCGTTGTGTGAAGGCCGTTGAACGAAGTCCAGCTTCCGAAACGCTGGATCTGAACCTGATCTGACCTGCAGGCGATCGGAGTCACCGACAGGCTGAGGCGCCGACGCTCGACGAACGAAGTTGTCCATTACCCGCACTTTCACCACGGCTCTCTCTGCGCCCGCAACCATCCGTTCTCATGACGAATGATAGAGGCTGCGCGCTCATTACTATGTGGATGACTCGAACCTCCTCACCGTCAGATAGATCTGTTCTCCTCAGTTCCTCCGGCCCGGGCGTACTGTCCTCTGACAGACTGATCTAATGCCCGTCATCTGTGAACAGTGCATCATTAATGGGCACTCGACAACTGGGTTCTTCATCACGGTCTCTGATAGGCACACAAACCCTATCTCCCCTACTTCCCCTTCCGTCACCACAGCTTCGCGTGGTGTCGTTCATGAGGTTGATAGATCCCGAGTACAGGCTGCTAGCCCTGGATACACATTGACAGTTCCCCTCCCTCCGGATGTCCAAGGCCCAAACGCCCGCGTGTCAGAATCATCTGTGCTTAACGCGGCTTCGACGTCTACAATACTACCACAACCCGGCATCGTGTCTACTCCGACTGCACCAGCGACTGCTTCTTTGACCGGTGCACCAAGTACGGCGGTCCTCACAAATGTGGCAATGGCAGGCATAGGCGTTGGGTCCGCTGTTGGGGCCGTTATTTTGTGTACAATGGCCGTAGGATGCGTTGTTCAGCGGAAACGAAAGGGAGCTAACCCTAAACAAGGTATGAATCTGTTAGCTATGCGAAGGAACGGTGTCGTAGGTTCCCTGCCTCGCTGACGCGCTCCATCCCCTCTCATATAGAGTCAACTGTATCCCCGCCGTCTCAGCCAAGGGGTGTCTTAGCGTCTACACCCTTCGGACCGGCGGATATAGTCTACAGGTCCGAACACTCGGACTCAATATGGACGGTAAGTGCTTCAACATTGCGCAGGTCACCGACTGAACAACTGTGATATAGGGCTTCGTGTCTGGAGTCACCAAGGCTGCCACGATGCAGGCTCAGCCTGAGGTATCAATGCGTAACGGGGCACCGGAAGGGTGGGACGGACATCTACGAGGTTTTACGAGGTTTTAACGAGCCAGAGGATAGGCTGTCCGGGGGTTTTACACCCACCATGATTTGGAACGAATCCGGTAGGTTGCGAGGTTGTTACAGTAATATGATATTCTCACTGCATCGTTGACTGTAGACTCCGGCCCGATGAGCATCGGGAGGCCTCTTTCTTGCATCGCTGAAGACCAAGAACCCGACACCATGTCACTCACGTTGTCGCGACGCTGTGAGTCATTCCCGAGTACGTTGTCTGACACGCCTAACATCCTATTATCACGCTGAGCGAAGCGCGCACTTCCGTATTGAAGCTTTGAAGGTCGAGCACGCTTCCAGCGACGGCTTGCTTAGAGGGCTTCGCGCTAGATATATTCCGTCTTCCCTCCCGGCGAGAAAACGGGCCGGGAGTACCATGCTGGACCATCACGAGCCCTCTCACCTTCGTTCAAGTTAATGTTCACGACCTATCTTTACGCCTACCACATCCTGAGCTGTATTTCATTCATGTTGGACCTCGACTATTCTCACTACTACCAGACAAGTGACCTACAGTACAACGCGCAAGCGTATCCGATAGCACTTTACAGCCTCACATGTATGGACGGCACCCAAAACACCGTCGGCCGGCCCGCATCCTTCAATGCACCCACAGCAGCATGCGAGAAGTGCAGCCAGGTGTGCAGGCGGCCCGAATGGTTGTGAGCTCCTTGTGCACGACGGGGAGAGAGGTGAGGTTGGGAGTCTCGGGCATGCCGACCGCGAGCATGGAGAAGGGCGGTGATGTGGACGATTCGTGCGCGCGCAGCAGAGACTGGAGCGTCGACGTGTATGAGGATATGACGAGGTCAGGGACTCCGGGGGCGTCCCCGTCGTACGGACCAGCAGCATGGATGGGGAGGAACGCGAGAGGGCCCGTTGGACACCACCAGATCCGTGCTGGGGTGGACGATGCGTCGATCGATAGATGGGTAAGAACGGGTGACACGACGCCGTGCCAGAGTTGCTGGAGGATTGGGATGAGTATGATGTCCTCGAACTCGCGCACACCCATCGCGCCCTCCTCGAGGTCGCACATTCCTGTCTGGATCGACTCTGCCCAGGATAGCGCCTCACCGGCAGATATCCCTGGAAGAGGGACGTGCGTGATCTCGACGCTTCCGCTCTCCGTGCGGCGAAGGATGAGCGCGTCCGCTTTGACACTCGCGTTCAGGAAGACGACATGGCCCCTCGAGAGGAGGTTGGCTAGACGAGGGTCCACCCTTACATCGCGCGGAGAGAGAGTGCTGTACTGATCAGACGTTAGCGGCGGGGGGTCCGAGGTGTGACAGGCCCGGTAGGGGTCGGCGGGGCGGCGGAGCCGCCAGTGACTGTGACAGTCCCTATACGGAGCGGCGCCGTAAGGCGCCGCGCCGCCCAGGCGATTTTAGCGCCCTGGACGCGCCGAATTGCGCCGTTGGTCACACCCGGCGGGCGGCGCTGTGACCCGTGACAGACGGCGGATAACGGGGCGGCCGAGGGCCTTGTGACGTGTGACGCGCCGCTAACGTCTGATCAGTACAGTGTACGGTGTGTGCCGCCTCCTCGTCTTCCAGCAGCTCCACCGCCTCACGTAGCGTATTCCAGCGCTTCACAGCCCCGTGCAAGGACGCGTCTTCGTTACGCGTAGATGCCCGTGAACATAGACTTGAACGCGTCGATCTAGTCGAAGTCGCCAGGGCAGAGAGCAGTCCTGGTTCCGGCTCGCCCCGAGACGCCCAGACGCGCTGTGATGCGTGCCTGTGACATACGCGTCTCCGTGACAACTGACAATGTTCCAGCCATCGCGCTTCGACCTTGACCCTGTCTTTACCTTGAAGCTCGAAAGCTCTCTACGTCTGAACTTGATGCTTGAAGCCTCAGTACAGCCCTGCTCTTCTTTGTAATCTCAAGCACTGCTATGCGCTCACTATCACGAAGCGGCCATAACATCGACGTCAACTCATCATAGGCTGAAAGTTGTCACAGTGGCCCAGCTCTACCTCGAGTCGACATTCGATCGAGACTTCATGACATGCGAAAGTCACATTCCGGCGGGAGACACGGAAGAATGGAATGAAGGACAAGAGGTATGCCGTCATTATCGCTTCGTACTGAAGCAAGAGACTCGGAACCCAGCAGTACCGTCCAACGATGCGTCTGCGCAGGAGAGCGGAGTCAGAGTTTGCGACCCGTTTATCTCCCATCACAGCCTCCGTTGTGAATTCTTCCAGCCAGCTCTCCAAACGTGCCGTGCACCCTGATTGTATGGCGAGCTGACAGCCCGCAGGCGAGTTCGATTCGACTCGACTATTCCTCTTGAAGCCTTCCTGTCGACTCTGTACTTATGTGCGCTCCTGAGATTGCGCTGTCCCTCCTCGACGTGGTGCCTGTTCCAGAGGGGCACTCTGAGTTCGCAGTCGAGACGGAGCGCACAGTGTACCAGTACGAGACCGAGGACGAGGAGGACCACCACTCGGTAGGAACCGAAACAATGCTCGCGCCTACATGGAGTCCGCGTCCCGCACGGCGGCATGGCCGCTGTCCACCACGACTTCCGCTTAGGAAGATCAGTCCGGTATTCTGCTGAACGGGCCAGCCTGAGCTCTTCATTTTCCAACCAGAGGTCTATAAACGCGGGATGACTGAGCCGACGACAGATGTCTCCATTCTGCTGTCAAACTGCAGCGACGCATCATCTATGAAGCGAGTACGAAGCTCTTGCAGGCGGCCATCGCTGCACTCGATAACGACGTGCACGGTTTCTACTGGCGCCATCAGCGGTTGCGTGGCATCCTCGCTTCCATCCCTGTGCCCATGGACATCCCTTTTGGCGCTATGCCGAATGAAGCCGGTGCGGTCGCCGTGCCAGACCAGCTCGAGGCATCCGCCGAACTCGTCGGGCAGGCTCCCGCTGCTGGCCACTCGTTTCCCCAAGTCGCCCGTGCCATTCGCGCTATGCACATCGAGGCCGTACCTGAAGGTGCCGTATAAGCCCCACCGTGACGCCCTAGTTCGGCTGCTGTAGTATCTCGGATCAACGGTTCGTTCATAGAGTATCTTAGGCGGGCAGTCTTACTCGTGTCGAAGGAGCGTCAGGTGTGTAGGTTCTGCCGTGGCACACCTCTCCGTGACGGCGAGGATTGTTCATAAATGCGCCGCTTCTCCCCCCAACTTTCTTCCCGTTCCTCTCTATCTCGCCTTCCTCTTCATCTGCACCCCCCTCCCATGCCAGAGATCTACGTTGGAATGGTACGGCTGAAGTTTTACTCTAAGATGGGCCTGTGGGAGGGGAGAACGGCGGGAGGACCATCTTGACGATCGGGGGGGGGGGGGGGTTTCGGACGGACATTGTCTGGGGGTTTCTGCGAAGCGTTGTCGCGCCCTTCTTCCGGATGGGCTGTGTCCTAGAAAAATCGAAGGCGAGTGTGACATTGTGCCCTTGCAACCGAGACATGTATGACATTAGATGTGAGATGCATCGGTCGACACACACTACCGTCGACACACACTGCCTTCGACACACTCAAAGCTATCTCCATCACCCTAGGACCCGCTGGAGCTCTCATTCGTGGTCCTACATATATAAGAGTCGCCTCCAGGATACACCGAGCCTACTCAATTTACCTAGATCTGATGGTGGTAGCTCCACAATGGTACACTGCACCAAATTCTTCAGGGGTATCATTTGCAGTGACTCACATAAAACCGTCACATTCACAACTTCAGTAGCCCACCGACGGCCAGGATCCTTCACGCCGCCAGTATCCTGCCCACAGCCAGTATCCTCCACGCCGCCAGCATTCTCCACACATCCTGTATCCTCCACACAGCCAGTATCCTCAGCCACAACGGAAGCATTCCGGTCCGCCTCACAAGCAATCTCCTCCACACCTACCGTCACAATTCCTACGATTACAGAAGGCGTGACCCCCACGAGCATCGTCTCCACCTCCGTCAATTCGTCTGCTCCGGCGTCCTCATCAATATCGACCTCCATGTCACCCTATCCCTCTCCGTTTTCCAATCCCTCTATCAGTCGCGCTGTGCCATCGCATTCAAACAATGGAGTCGCGGCTGGAATTGCCGCAAGTATGGGGATTACTGCGCTCTGCGTTGTTGCGTCAGTCATCTGGTATATTTCGCGGCAAAAGAAACGCAAGCTGTTAGCTGTCATCGATGACCTTGAAGCCCAGGTTGGAGGCAACCGTATGTAAAATTCTCCGTTCCGCGTCGATTTTGCCTGAGAAACTCACTACTTACAGGATATATGGCGACTCCGCCAGGAATTTTAACCCCAAGTGATGAGCACCCGCACACGACCTCGGAACAGGAACATGGACGTATACTTTGGGTTAGGGCAGTGTCAGAGCAAGACGGTGGGACCCCTCTCCCAACTTTTATGGCGCATACTATGGCCACCAATGCTGACAATTGTCAACACGACCAGGATCTCTTGTCCCTCAACGCTCGAGCTTCGACCCCAGCACAGCCCCGAACTTCATACCTAGGCGGCGGGACGGTGTCATCGTGTCCGATGAAAACGATGTTGACGCATTCACCGTGTCCTATCCGGGTCTCCTGATGGAAAATCCCTCGAGTACACAAGCACTAGGTGATCCAAGACGTGAAGTCCCTGACGCGGCGGCGAGTCGTTCGCGTCACGAGCGGAAGCAGAATAATCCCCACGATGCCGTAGACGTGCGAACTCGGATCCCTCGTCACGCCAGTGATGGAGGCGTGCGTCTCGCAGGCGGTATTGCACCCCCTGCTCCTTCTGGTGTCCCAGCTGCATTGGACGAAGGCCAACGTAGCGACGCGGACGGCGGTTCGATGCTTCCTCCACCATACTTCGCATATGACTGAACAACCGGTGAACGAGATGTTCAAGACAAGTAGGTCGACTCTCCAGTGACTCGAGATTAAAGCTTGAACTATTGTTAGCCATACAGGAGCCTATGCATTCTATACTCATAACGTCGACTCACAGATGACAACTCGGAGGTTTTGATCACATTTGCCATCTCGGACAGGGAATACCCCATATTTCATGATGCTGTCCATAGTCCTACCATCGAAATACTCGTATCGAGGCTCTTGGTTGTGTGATTGTGTGAGGCTGTTGAACGGGGGAGTCCAAGCTTCCATAACGATGTCAATATGTTTACATAAACGAAGGCGCTGACGCTCGACGGACAAAGTTTCTCATTACCCGCACTTTCACCACAGCTCTCTCCGCGCCCGCAACTATCCGTTCTCATGACGATAGAGACTGCGCGCCTGGTATAATGGCATCGGGTCGGGCTTCCTCTTTACGTAGATCTATTCTCCTTGGTTCCCCCATTCCTGACCTAATGCCCATGATCTGTGAACAGTGCATCATCAATGGAAACTCGACAGCCGGGTTCCTCATTACGAACTCCGAGAACTTGGCCACAACGTTCATCTCCCCGATGTCATCTCCTACTACCACACCTTTGCATGACGTCGTTCATGAGGCTGACAGATCCCGGATTTCTCCTCGCCCTGGATACACATTGACCGTTCCCTTCCCTTCGAACGTCCAAGGCCCCAACGCACGCGTATCGGGCTCCTCTGTCTTGAACACGGCTTCGATAACGTCTACAATAGTGATACGACCTGGCATAGCAACTACTTCAACTACACCATCCATTAACGCAGGAAGCTCGGCGGACCTCACCAATCTGATGATCGCAGGCATAGGCGTAGGGTCGGCTTTCGGGGCTGTTATTGTGTTCACAATGGCTGTTGGGTATGCCATTCGGCGGAAGCGCACGACGATGAACACTAGAGAACGTGTGACCCACTCGTCTGGTACGTGGAAGGGAACTTAGTATTGCAGTGTAGCTGATGCACTCGAATCTCCCTCATATAGAATCAAATATTTTCGTGAAGTCAAGTCCCACGAGCGTTCCAGTACCTACAGCGCTCGGACTAGCAAACATAGCCCACAAGTCCGAATCCACAGAGTGGACGGTAATTGATTCCGGTTCCATCTGTCATGGAACTCGGAGACTGAACCGATACCGTAGAGCGAACTGTGGTCTCTCACTGACACGGTCACAATGCAGGCTTCCCACGCTCAAGCCACTTCCCGTTTCTCTGCACGAAGCGAGTCAAAGAGACCCTCCGCAGCTTTGCAGACACCAATGCGTCATGATGCGCCCCAAGACTCGGGTAGCCAACATCATCATCTACAAGGCTCTACCTTCCGGACAACGGGTCCATGCGGTTTCACACCTACGACGGGAAGGGAGGAATCTGGTACGGCTGTGCGCTATCTGCCAGTCGTCTCAGTAATCTCACTGTGGATTAGATCGCGAAGTCACGACCCTTCAGCAACGGTACAGTCCAACCAGCACCGGAAGGCCTCTGTCATGTATCGCTGAAGACCAGGAACCCGATATTGATGAACTTCAGACCTGGAAGGCTGGGAGCCGACTGTAAGTCGAACAGAGAGAGATCTTCAGTCAGTGAGCGAACGACTCTATTGCATAGATAAGTACCTGTAAGTCGAACAGAGAGAGACTACAAGTACTTAGTCAGTAAGTAAGTAGAAAGCATATGTATGTATGAGACTTACTCTTCAGTCAGTGAGCGAACGACTGAAGAGCAGAGGCGAAATGTGAGCTGCTTATATAGACGTAGGGAAGGTAGCTGAGTAAGCGTAGAAAGCAGTCACATGTTAGCCACAAGACGATGAGTAAGAGGCATACGAGGCTATGGTGCGAGGATGAGTCAGTATGACGCAAGGATGAGCACCAAGTCTGAGTCAGACATAAGGTCTGGAACTATCCGGAACATCGTAGAACGCACTGGTACGTAGAGGTAAAGTCCGGAAAGAAAGAACTATCGTACAGATGCAGAGTTATCTATATATAGTAACGAAGAAGCATAGCCCATGCTGTGCGTCATGTGAACGCATAGCCACAAGTCCATATGGAGACATATCGGTCCGGACAGTGCCGGATAACCCTAAGTTCAACACTCCCACTCGTTCAAGATGTGACATAAGCAAGACCAATCTCTTGGACAAACTTCGACTGAATTGCCAAAGGCACATTCTTAGTCAGAGCGTCGGCGAGTTGATCCGCAGTCGCTACATAGAAGATCTCGGTCGATCCCAACTCCACCTGCTCTCGGATGAAGTGGTATCTAACCTCGATGTGCTTGGTCCGGCGGTCGATCACGGGATTGACAGACAGGAAGATAGACCCCTGATTGTCAAGACACATGGGAGTTGGTCGAGACATGTCATCGCCGAGTTCTTCACCGAACGTCCTCAGCCACACCAATTGACGACAAGTGTCAGAGGCCGCTTTATACTCCGCTTCGGTCGAGGAAAGCGAAATGGTAGGCTGACGCCTCGATGCCCACGATATAGCAGCACCTGCCATCAGAAAGATGAAGCCAGAGGTAGAATGCCGATCATCACGGTCTTCGGCCCAGTCCGAATCGGAGTACGAAATCAGACCGTCATTAGACGCTCCCTGGTAGCGCAGCCGGTACGCCTTAGTACCCTGAAGATACCGGAGGACATACTTGGCATAGTGAAGATGCGCGTCTGAGGGATTGGCATTGAACTTCGAAAGCCGCGTGACAGCAAAGGCTATGTCGGGCCGCGTACCGAGCATGGCGTACAGAAGACTGCCAATCAAGCTCTGATAGCGCTGACGCGACGCATCGGTGGCGGTGTGCTCAGATGACTCTAGAACAGCACCAGCAGGGAGAGGGGTACGCGACGGCTTACAGTCGGCCATGTGAAAGCGCTCGAGAACAGACTGGATGTACTCTTCCTGGTCAATCTCGATGATCCGCGAAGCACGGTCACGAGTGATGCGAAGACCAAGGAATCGCTGAACTGGTCCCAAGTCCGTCATTTTGTACTGCTTAGAAAGCGAACGCTTCACGTGCTGTATGTGGCCAGGCTGATCGCCGAGGAGAAGTAGATCGTCGACATAAAGAACGACGATAGTGACGTGATCCCCCCCTTGTCGCCGATATACGTAGATCCCGGCATCGGAATAGGTCCGTTTGAATCCCAGGCTAATAAGCGACTGATGGATTTTCACGTTCCACTGACGGGATGCCTGCTTAAGACCGTAGATTGCCTTTTTCAGCAGACACACGTGATCCTCCTTGCCAGGAACGATCCAACCTTCCGGCTGTTCCATGTAGATCTCCTCATCCAGATCGCCATTGAGGAACGCGGTCTTGACATCCATTGACTCGATGTCCCAGTCCTCAAGCGCTGCATGCGCGAGGAGGTACCGGATAGACTCGAACCGCGCCACAGGGGAGAAGGTCTCGTGATAGTCCTCGCCCCACACCTGAGTGAAACCCTTAGCGACTAGACGAGCTTTGTACCGCCCATCGTGCTTGATGTCATAGACCCAGCGGTTAGAGACCACATGCCGATCTTTCGGACGAGGGACAAGAACCCAAGTCTTATTCTCGAGCAACGAGTCATACTCCGCTTTCTCCGCATCACGCCATTTCTCAGCTTCAGGCGACTTCATGGCTTCCTTGTGGGAGTTTGGAATGCCAGTTTTGTACTGAGACGCCATGAGAAACATGAGAAGCGCTTGGTCCTCTCGCTGCGTGCCATCCGGATCAGTCCGGGCATCGACCTTAGCCGGTGGCTCGTCGCCATACACGTTATCACGAGTCTTCGACTTGGACCGTTTACCCGCGTTCTCACGCCGTGGTCTGTCACGCGCAAGGCTGGGAGGCTGTTCTCCCACTGGAGGGTGACGTCCTCGCTTGTGAGCAGGCTTAGGCGGAGGTACAGCAGGCGGTTGAGGCGGTTGTGGCGGCGGAGGAGCAGGGGCGTCAGCTGGAGGAGGCGCTTCAGCTGGAGGAGGCTGAGCATCCGCTGGAGGGTCAGGTGGTAGATCTGGGAGTTCAGGAACAATCTCGGGATGGAGGTCGTCCTCATGACCGTCGACATCGGCTTCGGAAGCCTTATCAGACTGATCATCTGGGAACGGATGGTCATCCGGGGTAACAGGATGATTGCCGGGGAGTTTACGAGCAGGGAAAGACTCTTCATCAAATGTCACATCGCGAGACACTACGATAGAGCGGTTGGCTGGATTCCAAAACTTATACCCCTTGGAACCAGACTCATACCCCACGAAGATCATCTCGACAGCCTTCTTGTCGAGTTTCCCTTCGCGCTTTGCCTTCTGCACGTGTACAAAGGCTTTGCACCCAAACACTCGGAAGTAGAAGACGTCCGGAACGGTTCCGTCCCACTTGGTGATGGGGCATTGCCATTTGTGTCGACGCATCGGTTGACGATTGTAGATATGAACGGCTGCATCAACGGCGAGTTGCCAGAAACCGTGACTAAGACCTGCCTGATGGAGCATGGCCATGGCTTTTTCGACGATAGTACGGTTCCAGCGCTCAGCGCGTCCATTCTGCTGCGGAGAGCCAGGCATAGTCTTCTGGTGCTCGATCCCGTGCGAACGAAGAAGCTCAGAGAACTCGGTAGAAGTGTATTCTCCCCCTCGGTCCGAGCGGACCTTCTTGATCTTTCGACCGGTCTGGGTCTCAGCCCACGCCTTGTAGTCGAGGAACGCTTGGAACGCATCCGACTTCGACTTAAGGTAGTAAGCACGGGCGAGTCCGGAGTAGTCATCAATGAAACCGGCAAAATACTTGTAACCTCCGATAGCTTGTGTGCGCATCGGGCCATCAAGATCGGTGTGAACGAGCTCGAGTGGTTCCGTAGCACGCTTATCAGAAGGCGGGAAGGGGAGTCGAGTGGATTTGCCCCAGGCACATCCCTCACACGGTTCATCTTCGTCTTCAGGGGAATCAACAGAATCAACCCCTCGGACGTTCTTCGGGAGATGGCGCAGCGCGTCCTTGCCGAGATGACCAAAGCGGCGATGCAAGGTACGAAAACGGCTGACATTAAGATGAACACGCTGGCCATTGTGAAGTTCGAGCTTCGCCCAGTAGATATTGCTCAGGACATTGTACTCCGCCTCAAGGATCTTGCGACCCTTGATCCGAATCGTCGAACCAAATTTGACAGCGCCTTCTGGCAGCTTGTCAAAGATGCACATCTTCCCATCTCCTTGGACAAGGGAGTACCCGTTGCGCTCAATGGTGCCTGTCGAGAAGATACGACCTCTCAACTTCGGGATGTAGTACACATGGGTGAGTGTGATCGGAACTTTGTCACCATCAACCCAAGTGTTACCACGGACCGTGCCCTTCCCGAGAGCAAGGATCATGTTGCTCGCATCAGCAGTATTGAAGCTGATGGGCGTATCAAATGGCTGATACTCGGAGAAGTCACTTAGGTCGCCCGTGATGTGTTGAGAGGCACCTGAGTCCATCAGCCATGCAGTCCAGTTCTCACTAGAGGCAACGAGGGCCTCGGGGTAGAAAGAACCAACAATGTTAGACGACGCGACTACATTTACAGACTGAGACTCGACGACGGTATGCGCATGGGGCTGATTGTCCTTGTTATTCCCTTTGTCCTTGTCCTTATCCTTGTCCTTCGCCTTTCCCTTTCCCTTGCCTTTGCCCTTGGGCTTCTTCTCAGGATGCTTGTCCCAGCAGTTAGACTCATGATGATTAGAGCCACCGCAGTGAGAGCAAGGACCCTTAGGCTTAGGCTTGGTCTGCGAGACCCGGTTCGCGGATTGTCCGGCCTTGCGAAGCGACTCCTCGGCCAAGGTCTTGGACATGATGTCCTCGACAGTGACCTTGTCGACATCGATGGTCGCCATGAGCGCAGAGATCATAGACCGATAGGACTCCAGAATCTTCGACAGAAGAAGGAGGGCCTTCATCTGGGCAGAGAGCGTCACCTTGTTCTTGGTGATGTCATCCATGCGGTTGACAATACGCATCATCTGATCCTGGAGGGGCTTCTGCTCGTTCATCCGAGGTTCAGCCACAAGGGTCTCGAACTGTCCCCAGACGTGAGCGCTGTTCGGCGTGCCAAACTTGTCCTTCAGGGACTTCCACATGTCCGCTGCGGTCTGTTCCCGAGATGTAGTGGTAGAGGACCCACTGGTTGTAACGGTGTCGAGAATTTCCGCATCGAGGATGTAATGGAAGCTCTGAGCGACCCGCATGTACATCATGCCGCGAGCCTGCCCGTCGAGCTTGTCCCAGGACTCCTGCTTGTCAGCAGCAGTCGGACGTTTGGTCTTGCCGTTGACGACGTCCCAACAGCCCATGAAGATGAAATAGCCCTTCATCTTGGCAGACCAGTCGGTGTACTGGTTCGCCGACGAAAGGGAAGGGATAGAGTCGAGCTTGACGTCTCCCATGATTGATAAGAGAAAGTGCGATGAGTCGAGATAGTCCTCCGAGAAGTCTACGGATGTTGTTACCGGTGTGACCGGTGAAAGCGGTGTTGCGATAGGAGGAGGTAACTCGACAAGAGGAGGAGGGAGAGTCTCGATTGGCTCAGGGATAACCTCCGGAGTAGGAGGGATTAGGACGATGAAAGGGAGAGGAGTGGTATAGGGTGTGTCTGATGCGACTGGAAGGGCAGTGTTGACTCCAGCAAGGAAATCCTCCTGATCGGGTGATGGTAGAGCCCACTTGAATGTGCCAGGATATTTTTCGGGTCGGACTCCGTTGTACCGATGAGGACAAAGTTCTCGGTTACAGTTGTACCAGAAGCCGTCCGAATGGAGATGAGAGTCCGAAGGGAACTCCTCGTCTAGGATGTGAGGACGATCCCGGCAAGAATCGGCAGTGGGTACGTAGTCAGAGGAATCAGATGACGACTGGGAGTCAATCAGATCCTCGACTTCCGCCTCAGAGGGAGGAGATGCTGGTGTCGGCTCCAAAACTGTGGTCTAGAAGGGTGCGATGATTGACGATGCCACGTGCGAAACGGTAGATGGGGAACACCTATTGAGGCGAGCCAAGAAAGTCAGGAAGCTGGAGATCCCGACAATCTGGATAGAAGTTGCCAACTGTGCCCAGAAAGACTATAGTAGCTATACGAGAGCAAAGGGTACGGTAAGGAGGGTCCACACGGTTGTCCTCCGTCTCCAAAGGTGATAAGCACCCCGGATACAACTGCTGGCGGGCGCAAGTGCGTGGCCTGGCAGAGGGATACCTGAAAGCCCAAATGCCTCGAGAGCACAACAGGCTGTACAACAGTACTAGCTACGCGACAACTATACAAAAGCGCTCAGGGCTGCGTCACGAGCGCAGGAATGTCCCCCTGGCAGCAGTGTCGGCGGGCACAGTCAAGAGGTGAGGAAAGATGGAGGGAGCACGGGCAGAGAGTCGACGAAGAGAGAGGTGTGCGCACGAAGATGTCAACGAAGTAGCAACCGGTCAGAGCGCAGGGCTCATAACCTGATGAACTTCAGACCTGGAAGGCTGGGAGCCGACTGTAAGTCGAACAGAGAGAGATCTTCAGTCAGTGAGCGAACGACTCTATTGCATAGATAAGTACCTGTAAGTCGAACAGAGAGAGACTACAAGTACTTAGTCAGTAAGTAAGTAGAAAGCATATGTATGTATGAGACTTACTCTTCAGTCAGTGAGCGAACGACTGAAGAGCAGAGGCGAAATGTGAGCTGCTTATATAGACGTAGGGAAGGTAGCTGAGTAAGCGTAGAAAGCAGTCACATGTTAGCCACAAGACGATGAGTAAGAGGCATACGAGGCTATGGTGCGAGGATGAGTCAGTATGACGCGAGAATGAGCACCAAGTCTGAGTCAGACATAAGGTCTGGAACTATCCGGAACATCGTAGAACGCACTGGTACGTAGAGGTAAAGTCCGGAAAGAAAGAACTATCGTACAGATGCAGAGTTATCTATATATAGTAACGAAGAAGCATAGCCCATGCTGTGCGTCATGTGAACGCATAGCCACAAGTCCATATGGAGACATATCGGTCCGGACAGTGCCGGATAACCCTAAGTTCAACAGATATACCTCACCGTCCCTGACTTCTCATCGCCGAGGGAGCGGATCGCGTAGTACGTAACCCTCGCCATGATTCACAGCTGGTTCATCTGACATTTCAAACAACCGATCACCGCAAAGAAGTTAGAAGAAGTTGATTTTTTCCGCGTGAAGCTTTGAATGTCTCACAAGCATAGGCCACTTCCTTGGAGATCTTCATGCGGGCTCCATTCCGTCTCCTCTTAACGCCCTGATCACGTACAGGCTTACAGTTATCCACCTTGACGACCTTACGTCTATCACGCCCTGTGCCCTATTCCATCATTGCAGTTAGACCAGTAAGCTTTTGCACACAAACACGCGGATATTGCCCTACAGCCCCACATGAAAGAACGGCCCTCAGAACACTATCTGCCGTCCGGCATGTCTCAACGCACGCACCACGGTCCACTGCATACAACGTATCCGCTCCCTGGGCCTCACACGGGTTCAGATCGCCTCCCCGGCCTTCATCAGCCTCCCGTACACCCTATTCGCCACAAACGCCGCCGCACGATCGTCCACCGTCCAGAGCGTACTCGTACTCCCAGCCTCTGTAAACTTCTTCCCGCCGCGAGATGAATGCACTCGTCCGGAAGACGCAGGTCGCCGGCGGAGGTCAGCTGGAGAGGAACGCACCTTACTGCTGGCGTCGAACTAGCGCGCGAGGCTCAGCGTGCCGCTGTGGAGGCACAACATTGTATACGCTGTAGAACCTGGAACGCATAGCGCACGACCTGGTATGCCCAGCACGAGAAGTGCAGTTAGGTGTTCTGCGCGAGATGGCGAATAGAGCCGCTGCGGGGCCGACTATGCACGGTGGCGTGTGCGATAGCGGCGCGCATGTGCCTCTCGGATTGTTGCGAGTTCCTTGTGGTCGGAGGGAAGAGAGGAGCGTTTGGCGTGTGGGCGTATCAGGTATGTCAACAGCAAGCATGGTGCAGGATAATCCCGACAATATAGCGCGCGCAGGAGAGACTGGATCGTCGACATGGGCGAACACTGGCGCGCGCGGTGAAGCCGGTATCCCCACAGGATTTGCTCTGCCGGCTCCGGTGTCTGCTGAGGCCGGAAGTGAGCAAATGCGCCCTCAACGTACTGGCAACAAGAGAAGGAGAGGACGAGGACGAGGATAGCTAGAGGAAGATGGAACCCCTTCAGTTGGGATCAGGCTAAGGCTGAGTGAGCAGCGCGCAGGATATAGCATGAGCACTCTGTGTATGCTACACTACGTCCACGTCCCTCCATGAGCGACGCGTCACTGTCGAATTAGTATGCACCCGGCCCCGTCGATAATTGTCGAAGTCATCGCCGCCCTTTGCACTGATGTCGCCGCTTGATGTTTGTCGTTCACCGATTATGCCAATCCGGCCATCATAACTCACATAGCTTGTGGAGATAGATAATCGATGCGAGTGCGAGGAAGGCAAAGTCACGGTGCAGCGACGACCATCCGACCTTCAGATGGGCTGTGACGGTACATGTGACATATGTGCGTCAGAAGCGGTGTGTGTGGGTGGGCTGTTCCGAGTAGAACTCTCATCCATCACCTCGAACACATCCCAGGTACGCCTTCGCATGCCCTCATTCAGCCTCATTGACATTCATTATGATTATCTCAGGAAGATTTTCTTGACGGGTTCTCCAACGTTGCCGTACACTGCTGCCAGAACAAAGGCTGAACATCTTCACACACCGCGCGACGCGCAAATACCCGGGCCGTGCCACTCAGAACTCACAACACGCATGCTTTGTGTCATCTGTGGACGCGATACTGACGGAGACCACATGTAGCCGAGGGTTCTATTCTTTGTGCGCGCCTGCAACGCCGAGAAAGGTGTTTGTCCTAATGTCTTCCCTGCTTCTCTCTTGCCGCCCACTGTTTCGCTTCCCCTTACCGCCTTCGGACCGTGCTCCTGCTTGCCTATCTTGTCTTGAAGCGCGTTTCTCACCTTCCAAGCCAGACATATGACAGTGTGTTTAGGCGATAATTCTCAGTGAGAGTAGCATGAGGGAGCGAAGCCTGAAGGAAGGTATGTCATGTTCATTGGATCGGGACTGGTCGGGGCTGGCGGCAAATGGCCGATGTTCTCGAAGGTTGGGTACAGATATGAACAGAAATCATCTGCGACCAAGAGATGCTCACCCCTCAAAACGTTCTTGTCATATCTGGGAACACTTCTCGCGATGAGTGGTTCTGGCAGAACGTGATGGTAAGCCTGCATATAACCTCTCGCTCTTCATCCGCGGGTAACCATTCTTCCACCGACTCACCCAAGCCATGGACCTGAGATTTGACCCGGAAAACTGCTTCAAGTTTATTCCTTTTAGATTTTCATCATGCGACGCCGGCCCCGACTCTCAAACTACCAGTGCTTCTACCCGCCGTGTAGTCCCCCAATCGTTCAAAGCATCTGTGGACTCGACAACCACACGGACTTCCAGTTCTCCATCCTTGTCTACCAATTCCTCAATACCGAGTCTTGCCCATCTTCCTCCCTCAACACGCTCGATCTCCGATGCATCCTCTTTTGCTCCAGCATCTACCTCTGCATCCATGGTTATCCCTACTGTCCAGCCTGAGGACGAGAGCGGCGGGTCAACCCACAGCATCAGTTCATACCATAGCGACATCTCGTCCTACAACGGCGTCTCATCTCATAATAGCGCCTCACCTCACAATGAGACCACCCAGGGAATGGCGCGGTATTCTGCTCACAATAGCGCCTCACCTCACAATAGCGTCTCATACAATGGCGCCTCATCTCACAACAGCGCCTCATCGTATCCCTACTCCAAGACGTCTTCCGAGGTCGCTAGCATTCGTACTTCATCCCAGCTTCCCCCCAATACTTCGTCCTCGGGCTCTGGCAGGGGACCGACGCGTCCACATATGAGGAATGAAGCGGTGGCAGGGATCGCAGCGGGTGCTGGGTTGACGTCTCTCCTCATCGTGGCGTCAGCCATCTGGTACATCCTTCGGCGGAGATATCGCAATGATCTAGAAATCATTCGTGGCAACCTGGCCCAACATAAATTACATGGTATGTCGTGCGTCTGACTATCCCCGGTAGGTGCTAATCTGTATGAAACGACAGCAGATATAGAAATGGCGCCCGGTGCTCTGGCCGTCCAGGCAGGGCACGGACCTGGACAGGTTCTATTCATTACCACAGTCTCAGAGGAAGAGGGTGGGTTCCAAATTATTCAATAGTGTAGCTCGGACTGACGATCATATTATGACCAGGATCCCTTGTGCCCCAGCGGTCCAGCTTCAGTGGCAACAGCGAAGTAGACATCATGATTGGACGGTCGGAAAAGATTGACAATGATGCTCACACACCCCGGCCCTATTCCTCATTCGACGACATACGAGTCCTGCCAACCCGTGACAATCCACGGCCCAATCATACAAGCACCACGATTGAACTGCACCGACTACCAGAGGACATCGCGGTCGACGGCGTCGTGGAGACGAGGCCTAGGCTTCCTCGTTATGCCATCGATGTCGGCATACCTCTTGCTGGAGGTGATCTCTCCTCAAGCATCCCCCCCGTGGACGATGACCGGTGGAGAGATACGGTCGTCTCAACGCTGCCTCCCCCGTATTCTCAGTACGAATAGGGATTAGCTTTCCGAGGGTGCGTCCGAACGAGAATGTGACTCAGGTTTCCCATTGGAGTTGAACCATTCACCGATACGAGCCTCCGATCCTCAGATGACATTGAATTTATTGTAATGTATGTATAGCACAGGTACGAGTCAAACCCAGTATGTATTATTTTTCCTCGATCCCGCGCCGGCTCTGCGCACGAGTACTCGCATGGCTCCTGGAAGGCCCTACCCAGTGCAGGCTCGGCACACTCAGTCGTTGGTCACCACCGATACTTGAATGAACTAGGTAGGTTCTCACTAGTACGGTTGTTGCACCGCATTTCATGTTCTGCCGGTTGATTTCGCCGACGTCATCTCACAAATGAGAATCAATAACCTGCTTGAGGTTCTCAGCACTGACTACAGTCCGCTCTCCCGCATAAGAGTCTAGAGAGTGGACATCATCAGTATGCTGGACTACTCAACAACGACCTCACATTCCTCGACTTACAACTACAAGCGAATCGGCCTAGAGTCCTACATGTATGAATGGTACCCAAAACACCATCGGGCGCCCCGCATCCTTCAAGGAACGCACAGCAGCATGCAACGCCTCCGCCGCCCCGCGCGGGTTCGGCTCCCCTGCCCCCTCCCTCATCAGCCTCCCATACACCCTGTTGGCCACAAACGCCGCGGCGCGATCGTCCACCGTCCACAGCGTCGCGACCGTGCTCCTGACCCCAGCGAACTGCATCCCCGCCGCAAGATGGATGCACTCGTCCGGGAGACGCGCGTCGCCCGCGGACGTCAGGCAAGCAGAGAGGAACGCGAACTGCACGCGCGCGAGGTCGAGCTTCATGAGCGCGCCCAGGCTGAGCGTGCCGTTGTGCAGGCAGAAGGCTAGTCTCGGCTCCCAACGTTCTACAGGGCCTCCAGAACGGCTTCGCTAAAGCTCAGCAGGCATTCTCACGGGGGAACAAGGAGGCGCGCGTTCAGGAGACCCTGTAGAACGTCTGGTGTGTTTCGGGCTCGGGATGTCGATCCGTGACCCCGAGGTCACCCCGAAGCAGTCACCAGTGACTTCGGAGATCATTACCGTGACTCCGAGTCACGCTGGAGTATCGGACTCCGCCGCTTCACGTCTTCCTTCCTGTACCTACTCGCTGTATACTATATAACATCTTGGCCTACCTAGTGCACACGTCTATGGACGCCGAGTATTGGGCGGCCTTTGGCGACGACTTCCGCGAGGATGAAGACGACACTGTCATCATGCGGGAGAGCTCCGACTCCGAGAACTTGTCTACAGGTCCGCGTTCCATCCCCCCGCCCGGACCCTCCTCCGCTATCCCGCCATCTCAGCCACCACCTGCCCCACCCCAGCGAGCGTTTCGTCAGTCTGAGATGTTACGCGCGCAGATACCAGACAGCGAAATGGAAGGGAAGGTCACCGCCGTGTTAGCATTCATGAAGACCCAAGGTCTCAACCTCGAGATCTTTCTCGATGCGGTCTTCTGGGGACATCCCGCATGCACCGCCAATCGTGCTGTTATCTATGAGCGCACGAACTTCCTTGATGGGCCGACGCTCGACGTGGTTCTACGGCGTCTTTGGAAGCCACCAACCCGGGCGAGGAGTCATGAAGCCACCATGCGAGACTTCGTAACGGACGCCGTCAACGAGATCTTCGAGCAGGAGATGAAGGACATCGCCGCTATACTCACGCCGCCAAAGGATGCCCTCAGTGAAGAACACCTCACAAGCATCGACTTCCATGCACTCGGGCGAGCCCTGCAGTCTGTAGCTCGCGCCCTGTGGGCGCTGTTCGAGCGCCTTGCAAGTACAGCTCGCCAGCGCAAGGAGAATGTTATGAAGGAACCGTTCCTGGTATGTACACGTCGCTACTCCTAGCTCATCATGATGGAACACTAACACCCAAACAGATCATACTCATGACCCTCGCAATGCTGGCGTATTCCCGGTCACACCATGTCTGTCTCGTACCAGCAGCATGGTCGATCTACCTCAAGTCCTGTGGCCTCTCCGCTCGGGCTTTCGATGCCCTGCATGCAATGGGTGTCACCATGAGCCACAAATGGACGGCAGATGCATACACCACCATCTCGAAAACAGCAAAGCGCGCTACCCAACTGGCAATCTGCGAGTATCCCCACTTCGGGTCCCACGACAATCTCAACATCCCCATGCGCGTTTTCTCCCAGCGTCTTTTCAACAAAAACCACTTCATCAACGCAAGTGCGGCGACGATCTGGGTTCTCCCCAAAGAAGCATTTGCATTCCTCCCTAAGAACATCCGTGACCTCGTGCATTCACAGCGCCGCGCAGCTTCGAAGCAGCAGTTCTCTGTGGAGGAGCTGTATGAACCTCCTCCGGAGGTCAACACTCGGGTCCGTGCATTTGCAAAGCATCGCATTCTGCGGTTCCTCCTCGAGTCACCCGAGTTCACTCAGTATGCCCATCGCTCAGACCCTGTTCTCGCTGCCCCACCTCCAACCGACCTCCTGCCATGCGGACCGAGTTGCGTGGTGAAACAACACATTCTCGAGACCGTGGAAGTCGACGAGTCCAGCTACGAGGGAACCGATCAGCTCTGTAACGTCATCTGGCCCCAACAAATGGGCTACGGTTCCGAGGAGGAGCGCCGGAAGACGGGAAATGAGCGCATTCTGGTCTGGGTTGGAGATCAGCTCACGGTGGAGCGCATGCGTGGATTGGCTCGCTACCGGTACGACGATGCGAACTCATACGAGCGTATGGACTGGTTGGAGCCGCACTTCGGATGGTTTCATGCCCTCATGGCGCTCGCGAACTCTCTGCACTCACAGTACCTTGGAACCTCTGCGGGAATCGGGTTACGCAAAGCGTTCGAGGTGCTTGGGAGGAAGGGGTTGATGAAGCAGGAGACCAAAGGACCGTTCTGGCACGACCTCGACGAGGCACTGTGGCATATAGGCGAGGCGAACTTCCGGGCGCTGTGGTGCGAAGTGGCGAAGGTCGAGTGCATTGACGACTTGACAGTGCTGTCCCCCTCGCAGATCGCACATCTGGCTGAGGAGATCTACAGCAATCACGCATCGCGGGCAGCTCTCACACGCATGCAGACCATGCCTGACGACCAGCGCGACACAGTCAAGGAGCAGATGGTCATGTTCAGTACGGATCTTCTCCCGTACTTCAACTTACGGGAGGCAATTCGTATCGGGGATGTGGGTCGAATGGAGGACCTGTTGCCCACCCTCTTGTTCCGCTTTGCTGGGGGCGGAAATCATAAGTACGCATTGGAGATTCTCGAGCTCATTCAGAAGCTGCGTCATGAATGGCCGGAGACATTCCGGTATGTCTTAGTCTCCGGGCCTAAGTTGAAGTGAAGAGTACATACACTGATATCTACTTGAACTACTTATAGCACATACATCCGCCGCTACTGCTGGCTGCTCAACCGTACTGGCAAGCGCGACGGGTTCTTCCCGGTGGATCTTGGACAGGAGCACAATATACGCGACATCAAGGTTACATGGCGCTCGTTTGGCCCTGGCGCAACGTTCGGCTACATTCAGAAGATATCGCCCGCCATAACCATCTTCCGGGCTGTCCGCGAAGGGATTCGTTCACAATTCCCGTCGCTTCTTGGTCGCGGGAAACGCCATGGATCTCCAGCCAAAGACGCCGATGTTGCACGCCTGACTGCAATGTACATGAACTCAAAGGTTCACCACCACATTCCCAATCGCACCATGAAGACGTCAGGCATGGATATTGCCCGTGATGTTGTGTCTATTGGCGCAGACCGTCTAGTTGCTGAGGGCACAATTGAGAAGTGGTGGAGTGAGCGGTCATTTGAGCGGTCAACGGAGGAGATATACGCCGTGCATGAACATGAGAGGATGCAGATTGATTCCTAATGTACGGTGACTAGTGGTGTACTGTGATAAGTAGTCAAGTTGGAGTTATTGATTATCCAATGTTATGGGCGGAAGTTGCAAGAGTATAATCGTCAGTAGTATCATAATAGAGTGCATTACTAGTACCGTTGCATGGCGCTGAACCCACGGAAACCAGCGGAGATGCCTGAGCTGAAGTGCGTGCAAGATCAAACAGAGATAGAGACCTAGGTGTAGATGGGGTAGGATATGCATACGAAGTCGAAACGAAACAATGAGATGGAGTAGTGGGAGTATCGGAGATCAGCGATGCTGTAGTAGATGCGCATGCAGCCGAGGGAGTGTGATCGGACGGACCAGCGGTCGAGTCCGCGGGGAATGAATGACTCTCTAACCTTGTCCTCTGGATTGGGCGTGGTTTAGGCTGCGGTCGTTTCAGAGTGAGGGGCGTAGGAGGCAAGGTCATAGCAGGAGAGTTGCAAGTTGCACGAGCACGCTTCGAAGCGCCGCTGCCCATGGGCGCCTCGTTCTCCTTCTCCGCATTACGTCCACGTTTGGCAGTGTGCGGATGCCTGACGTGGCCTTCCTGTTCCCCCAGGTCCTCCTCCCCGTCCTGTTGTTTTGCATGTTCTTCACGCTGACAAGCTTTTGCCTCTTTCATTGCCTGCTTGCGCGCCGCCGTCTCCGCTTTCTTTCGTGCCTTTTCTAATGCCTTGCGCACATCGTCTTCTGCCTTCAGCCGCGCCTTCTCCGCTTTCTTATGAGCACTGGCCTCAGCCTTCAGACGGGCTCGCTCATCCTTCTCCGCCTGCTTTCGTGCGTCGTTTTCAGCTTTCTTTTGCGCCTTCTCAGCCTTCTTGCGTGCATCATCTTCTGCTTTCTGTCGTGCCTTCTCCGCCTGCTGTGCCTTCTTCCTTTCAGCCACGATCATTCTTTCGAACGCTTTCATCTCGTCATCCTGCTTTTTTCTCAGATTCTTCTCCGCCTGCTTACGCCGTTTGGCCTCGTCCTCCGCGGCCTGCTTCTCTGATTCAGCAGCAAGTATGTCAAGTGCACGCTTTCGATCGATCGCGTGAAGACCTTCGAGGACCTCGGAGCCGTACCGCCGGACATGGAGCCAGTGGAGGCCTTGGAGATCGTCCACCGTCAGGTATGTTGTCCACAATGCAAGAGTCTTCAATGTGGCATCTGGGAGGACCCCTCGAGGGCCATAGGGTTGTGAGCTGAACCGAAGAGACCATGTCTTCACGCGCCAGTCCTTGAGCCACTTCTCCGCCGCATCAAAGTACGCGTCTGTGCGCTTGGCTGGTACGCTTGATCGCCATGCCGGAATGCGAGGGATGGAGGGCTGTGAGATCTCGCTGGACGGATTCTGAGCAGCGTTGATGCCTGCATCAGGAAGAGAGACGGATGAAGCCGAGGACACGTCTGCCGTTGGGATCGCAGTTGCAGCCTGTCCTGCAGGAGCGGCCGCCGGTTCGGAACATGCTGGAGGGGGAGTGACAGCACCTGCCTGGGTAGACAAAGAGCGTTGATTGGCACGCTCCGTGCAGATATCGCAACAGGGCCCAGCTGGGACTATGAATTCCGCATCAGTACCAGCCTCGTTACCAGCTAGATGTCATACTGACCAGTAATCCGCCTAGGACTATCAAAATACTCGTCCGCAATGTCGCGTCGACATCGTGTTGGGGGAGCCTCAATCCATAAACGTAAGCCCGGTTCGAGCTGCTTGACATACTGCACAGGTTCGCCCGGTTGACGCTTTGCCTTTCCCTTTTCATGAAAGACGGTTGGCTGGACGAGGAGAATGGCACGGGCTCGGATATCTGCCCGCCGACCAGCCCGCCCCGCCCGCTGGAACCAGGTCGACAGCGAGCTTGGTGCCATGAATTGCACGACAAGTTCTATATCGGGTATGTCACAACCCTGCTAATGCGTTAGCCATGACACAACCGCTGATGCATGCTAAGGGCATACCATTCCCGCAGCCTCTGTGGTGAACAGCACGTCAATCTGGCCACGCCGAAAGAGCTCCCATGTGAGTTCCTTCCCTACACTCCCCTGCCGTGAGTGATATCCCTTGACACGTCCCTTTAGGTGGCCCGGAAGACGCTCGAGAAGCCAGCGACGGGCGCGCATCGACACCATGATGTCATCGAAGAAGACGAGAGCCCGGGGCAAGGTAGTGCGCTCCTCTGCGCCGTCGGGCAGCAGGCACTTCAGAGACTCTAGGTCAGATTTTCCTGCGGTCATTCGGTGAACCTCCCAGCTGATATTTGGCCGATCGTTTCCCAGGTTGAGGTGGAACGAATCTTCAGCGTGAATGTGCAACGTTCTTCGTGCTTGTGCAAGCGCGTTTGGAGGCATCGTAGCCGAAGTGAGATGTACCGCGACATGGATTCCAATGAAAGCACGGAATGTGTCCAGTTGGGCGTACTCCGGGCGAAACCCGCATCCCCACTGTGTGATACAGTGGGCCTCGTCGATGATGACTGCGAGAATCTTGTTCGCAAACGATGGCGTGCTGAGGACAGGACGGAAACGGCTCTCGGGGTCCACACACAGCTTCGGACCCACGATGATCATATTGTATGCGCCCTTCTCGATACCCTGTGGCCCCACCGGTTACTGACAACCAGTTCCAGTCTCCAGATACATGTGGGCAGCATACCTCCTGAATCTCTCTCGAGTACGTCGTCCCATTGAGTGCCACCGCCTTTAGACCCCACTCCCGGAACCGTTCCGCCTGCGACCAACGTGAGTTCCTATATATCCACAGCCTCAAGTTCCGAATACTCACCTGACTAGTCTCCAGCACGTTGAGCGGCGAGACAACCACCATCACCTTATCTCCCTTGACAAACAGAGGCAATGCAAATGCCAATGTCTTCCCCCACCCCGTCCCCGCAATACATGTCGAGTCAAGGCCTAGTAGCATGCACTCCGCGAAGTCGAGCTGTTCCTTGCGGGGAGTCAGTCCGGTTCTTCTCTGACACTCATCGGACATCTTCTGACGCGTTTCGGCAGATCGGTAGTTTGATTCTTCTCGCGCCCGGACACGAGCATCATCGAGAAGCGTGTATGAGTGAGCGTGTCGCTTCTCATGCGAGGCCAGGCGGGGGTCGTCGCCCATACAGGGGAAGGGAGTTACGATACTGGTGGCTGACAATTACTGTACATAGTAGTGTAACATGCTGACAAATATTCACGTGCTGTGACAGTGTCACGGATCAACAGAATGGGCCCGAAACGCACCAGACGTTCTGGAGGAGAGCGCTTGCCGTTTTCCTCCAGAGCGTCGTGGGAACGAGACTAGCAGAAGGCGCGTACTGCGCGTCCTGATACGCGTGGCACGAGAAGTGCAGCCAGGTGTGCTGCGCGAGCGCGCGCGAGACCGCGAACTGGGTTGCTGCGGGGCCGACCATGCACGTTGGCGTGTGCGAGAGGCGCGCGCAGGCGGCCCGAATGGTTGTGAGCTCCTTGTGGACGGCGGAGAGAGAGGAGAGGTTGGGTGTCTCGGGCATGCCGACCGCGAGCATGGAGAAGGGTGGTGATGTGGACGATTCGTGCGCGCGCAGGAGAGACTGGAGCGTCGACGTATATGAGGATATGACGAGGTCAGGGGCCCCGGGGGCGTCCCCGTCGTACGGACCAGCAGCATGGATGGGGAGGAACGCGAGAGGGCCCGTTGGACACCACCAGATCCGTGCTGGGGTGGACGATGGGTCGATCGACAGATGGGTAAGAACGGGTGACACGACGCCGTTCCAGAGTTGCTGGAGTATCGGAGTGAGTATGATGTCCTCGAACTCGCGCACGCCCATCGCACCGTCCTCGAGGTCGCACATTCCTGTCTGGATCGACTCTGCCCAGGATAGCGCCTCACCGGCAGATATCCCTGGAAGAGGGACGTGCGTGATCTCGACGCTTCCGCTCTCCGTGCGGCGAAGGATGAGCGCGTCCGCTTTGACACTCGCGTTCAGGAAGACGACATGGCCCCTTAAGAGGAGGTCGGCTAGACGAGGGTCCGCCCTCACATCGCGAGGAAGTCCCGCTTGGTCGTCTTCCAGGAGCTCCACCGCCTCACGCAGCGTATTCCAGCGCTTCGCAGCCGCGTGCAAAGAGGCGTCTTCGTAGATGCCCGTGAACATAGACTTGAACGCGTCGATGCGGTCGAAGTCGCCGGGGCGGTGAGCGGGATGCTCCTTCGCCTTCTGCATTAGGTCATTTCCTATGGACTTGAGGCTTTCAATTAGGCTGTAGAGCTGCGGGTTCGTCCGCGCAAGCTCCGCCCTGTGCTCATCGGTGATCCTAGGGAGACCATGTGTGGTGGTGGAGAGGTACGACGAGAGCGAGTCAAGCTCTGTGGGGCCTGCCTCGCCCACGGAGGTAGAACCAACACCAGAATGCTCTCCGGCAGAGCGATGCCTACGTGCGCCAGGCTGCAGCTTGAGCGACTGGGCCCAGAGGACGTTGCGCCCGCGCTCGAGGTACGACACGGCATCGTCAAGGTGACCACATGCGATTGCGTACGCAGCCGCACGAGGACCGACGTCGACAGCAGCCGAAACGAGCGCTCTGTATTGCACGACCATGCGGTTTCCCGACCACGCGAGCAGCGGGAAGATGTCAAGCGCGACCTTGAGGGCCTCGAGGGATGCTTCAGGACCCTTCTCCGATACGAGCTGTTCCCAGCTCAGCGCGGCTTGCAAGCGCACGGACGGTGCGCCGCTTCCTTGCGCGACGTTGCGGAGGATCTCAGTGGCTCGTCCCATGTCCGCCTCGGCGCGCGCGAGGGCGAAGCGCGTCGCGAGCATATCACCGAGTTGGAGCGCGAGCGAGTCGCGACCGCGGTCGTCTTCAGGAGAGCGATCCAGCGCGGACGAAGCGTATCGGATGGCCTCGTCTAGGTCTTCTCGCTCTTGCGTCCTTTGATAGCGGATGAGGAGTGCGCTCGCGAGGTCGCGCTCCAAGCGAGCCTCCAGGTGTATGCCACCGGAGAAAGCCTTCCGCGCGACCGTGAGGTGATGTATGCCCTCGTCGATCTCGGCCGGGTTCGTCGTCTGCTCACCATGGCGGGCCAGTGCGAGGCCTAGTACCGCCTTCGGAGGGTAGTGGACGTATGTCCCGGGAAGCGGGAGGTCCTGCGCGTGTTTGAGCTTCTCAATGGCCTCTTCGAGATCACCCATGTTATGGTCCGCGACGTGGCGCTCGTACAGCAGGGTGGCGAGGTCGGTGAGGTAGACGGCGTACAGAGGACGGTCTACCGGGCAGATTCTGACTACGCTTCGTCCGTAGGTGACGGCCTTGTCAAAGTCGTCGATGTCTGACACGACTGAGAACCGCTGTGCCCAAGCCATAGAAACGAGATGGAGGCCCCGAGGAACGTTCGGGTGCGTTTCCTGCAGGGGAGATGAGGAGATGGTGTCTGATGAGTTTTCGTGAAGGTCGTGGAGATGGACGGTGTAGTAGAGCGCCTTGTCGATGTCATCCAGCTTTCCGAGGCGGAGAAAGCGCTCCAGAGAAAGCTCTGCAAGCACACACTTAGCGTGAGTCTCTTCGAGCTCTTCGTCCTTGTGGGTGGAGAGAACTTGATCTCGGGCGTCATCGAGGTCCTCCGTCTGTCCGAGTGCACGATACCGGTCTAGCAGACACTCGGCCAGCTCCATGGACAGCATACGAGGTCCAGGATGATCGTCCGGGTAGACTGAGACAGCGACGTTGAGGACCGTCTTCGCAACGGCGATCGCGCGCTGCAGGGGATCTGTAGCCTGATCTCTTCGGGCAAGCAGCCTCTGTCCGTACACGAAGTTGCTGCATAGGAATGTGGGAAAAGGCGGTACGGCTTCGTCTGGCATTCTGATGGCTAGAGTGGTCGCCTCGACTCCGGCGACCAGCTGGCTGGGATCACAGGTGAGTTCGTACAAGCGTAGGAGGGTGAGACCAAAGGTGGATTGTTTGACGCGGTAGTCATCGTCCGACGATTTCGGACCTTGGAGCTCCTGTGCGAGCTTGCTCGCAATCGCGCGCAGATAGACCGGATTCCCTTGTACCATCATTGCCATCTCCTTCGAGAACAAGTTGCCCCCGAAGCTCTCTGACATCTTCTCCATGACAGATCCCGTGTTGGACAGTCCCTGCACGACCACAGATGACAACGACGGAGGGGCGGTACGTGAAGATTCAGCCTGGGATGGCGCCGGCGGAGTGACAACTTGGGGATTCTGTAGATGCTGCTGCGCAACGTCCAGAGCACGGAATGCTCGCGAGACAAAGTCGGCGATGCCCTGGAAGCCCTGGGTTGCCATTTGCCTGGCATCGGATAGCCCTTCGGGAGCCCTACCATGCTGATCCCAACCTTCTGGCACAGCTGCGTTCGGGAGCTGGTGATGGGGCGTTGAGGGAATAAGCTCCTGCAAGCCGGTCAGAGAAAAACGCAAGAGACATGACTGGATGAGACGCACCATCATCTTGCCCATCAGAGCTACAAGAGGTTGTATGGCCTGTGCCGGGTCTCCAGCGCTGATTGTCGTCCTGAGAGTCGCAAGAATGTCGTTCACGTCCTCCTGAGTACTCGAGCTACTTGGGCCACTCGAGCCGCGCTCGCTTGCGTCTCCAGTTGAGTCAATGGAGGATCTGTGGGAGAGGCACACTGTTATCGAAAGGAGTCGTCGCGAGGGTCCTATCTTACGTGACATGTTTCCCTTCCAATTCTACGTTCGAGTCAGCGTTCACAGCGGGAGTGTCGGCATCCGCTAGGCTGGATTCAGCGTTGCGCGGGGTCTGCTCTGTGAGCATATTAGTGAAGGCATCGTCAAGGTGCTTCGCCAGTTCCTCTTCGAGACCGCGGGACATCTATCCATCGTATGAGCAAACTACTTATGAGACATACTCCGACGCACCTGGAAAGCCCTTGAAATTGGGAATGGGTGGTGGTTGGTGTTGTACGGTGCGACGGCGGCGAGCGGTCGGAGCAACTAGACAATGCTGCAGTAATTATAGGCGAAGCTTAAAGCGTTCAGGTTCGAGTCAAGATCCATTACTGCGGAGCTGTCAGTGTAGAGCCCATTGTTGCGGTGTCATCCCGTTACAGGGGCTATACCGTCGTAGGGTAAATGAAGTCCAGATGTTGCTGGCACACGACAGTAGTAGTCTGAGAAGTTCGAACTCGAGGGACCATTGGGCGCATCTGCCAAAGACCCAGCTGCCTCACCGCCCCCGGCAAAACCCGACAACTATGAAGCGCTAGCCCATACGGCCGTGTGTGTTTGCAGAACACTAGGGACCACTTCGTCAGAGATGAGGCTGAGGACAAGAGAACGATAAAAGATCACGGACATGTTAGAAGCAGGCGGTACTACGTATACTGGGACTACAGCACACGCCCCTTGGTCTGCTTCCTCTCTCCCAAGTTGACGTCGCGCCAGATGACGACAAAGATCGTGCTCACAGCGACGATGCACGTCGCCGCGATCGTCTGCACCTTCTGCACGCCCTGGTACGCGCGCACAATCGCCTCGCGCTCCGGCGAGCCCACCGCATACGCAAGCTGCTCCTTCAAACTCGCAAAGATCTCCCTCGCCTGGCCCTTGGTCGCCTCGGGCAGGTTCTCCGCGAGGTACCGGCTCCCGAGGTTCGTCCACACCGCGCCCGAGATCGCGGAGCCGACCGCGCCGCCGAGGTACGCAAAGAACGCCTTGAACGCGAGCACGACCGCGATATGCTGGTGGTCCGTCGCGGCCATAATCGCGATCTCCTCCGTGTTCGTGAGCGTGCCGCCCCCGAGCGCGAGCAGCACCTGGCACGCCGCGACCGCGGCGAGCGGCGAGTCCGTCGAGCGGTAGTGAATCATGAGTCCCGCGCCGAGGAGGTGGATGGGGATCGCGGCGAGCGCGATGCGCTTCGGGTAGGGGTAACGTGCGATGAGAAGCCCGAGGAGCGGAGCCCAGCCGCAGGTGACGTAGGAGTAGATGTTGGAGACGTAGCCGGCCTTTTGGATGGGAAGGCCGTACACCACTTGCAGGTAGCTGGAGAAGTAGTTCGCCCACATGCTGTAGACTGTCAGCACGCGTCGAAGAGCAGGGTGGAATCGGACACACTCACTAGAAAGCAACACGACTCCAGGCGCCCATGAGGCAGACACCGAGCACGGTACGATCATGCAGAAGGTGGAAAGGAACCATAGGTCTCGGGCTGTAGAACTTCTCCCATACGAGGAAGCCGACTATGCAGATTGGGCCGACGACAAGCATCGCGATGATGTGGTCTGAGCGCCAGGTCGCACCATTGTACTTGGCAAGCGTGACAGCGAGCAGAAGGAGCACGAAGCCCGCCGACACGAGAATGATGCCGATTACTACCCCACCCAAGTCAGCGCGCACACATATCAATCGCAAATGCTGCTCACAATCGAACTCCCAGAACCAGTAGATGGCCTGCTTCTTGAAGCCCCGTGGAACCGGAGAGTTTGCGCGCTCCTGCGCACGCTTTGCTTCATCCTGCGTGCGGAACAGGTAGTAGAGCAGTATAGCTGAGACAAACGGAGTCGTGATGGCGAAGATGCCGTAACCCCACCGCCACGTAGAGGTCTCCAGGAGACGTTCAGCAATCGCGGGACCCGCGAACCCAGTGGCGAGGTACGGAAGCGCGGTGAGGCCGAGGTAGAACGCTCGATTGATGAGCTTGGTCATGTCGGAGATGATGACTGTCGCGACATAGTCGGTACCGGTGTTGCCGATAGTTTTGAAGACCTACAACCACATGATCAGGAAACGAAACGCGACTGTACCGCAAAACGCGCACCCTCGCTCCGAAGTACGTGTCGATGTTCTTGGACGATGCGGTCAGGATGGAGCCTGAGGCGTGCGTCAGTTAAAGACGAGGAGACTAGTCTACGGAGAACATACCTAGTGTGCTGCACAAGGCGACGACAGCGAAGCCCTCAGCACGACCGAAGTTGTCGATGAGCTTCGCGACGGGGAAGGCGATGGTCGCGGACACCATGCTGGCGATGATGGTGAGGATCGGGAGGAGCGAGTGCGACCTGAAGGCCGAAGTCGCATAGGCAGCGACTTCGATCGTGGTGCTACTGTCCAACGACTTGTTGAAGAAGACGATCCACAAGCTGTCTTCAGGTTCGTAAGTGTGTCAACCGAAGGAGACATAGAACGTACACGACATAGGTGACGATGAGAGTCTTGGTCGACCAACTGGAGGTCACCGCCTCTATTTTCTTCACGCCTTCCTGCGCGTCCACGCTTGTCTCACTCCAGGAATCGTGCTTGGTATCCGATCCCTTGTACGGAGTCGAGTCGATGCTAGCCTTCTCGACATCCCTCGACTCGGAAGAACGACTAGTCGGTGATGCGGAGTCTAGAGCCATGATGATCTGCGCGTAGCATCGTGACGCATGAGACTTCCGAGCTCTACGCGACGGAGGGTGCAAGTGGTATGGACTCACCAGCAAAAGGACGATCTGCGGGCGGGGAGCGGGCGACCAGAGGTCCACGCCCCCGCACCTCAGTGCATTTATGAGAGTTCGGACCTCCGCCGCGCCCGAAGCGTACCAAAGTATCGTTCACGCATCCTGAGGCGAGGCAGGGCGAGGCACAACCGTTCTTTTCAGTTCGGAGCTCCCAATTGGCGCAAACTCGCGTCGAATGCGTACATACGGGGATATGTACGCGCGCGATCGTGATGCGGTCTCAGTTTATCTGATAAGACAACTGTGCGGGCCTGATGACCTCCGGTGCAAGTGCTGATAAGCCATTCTCTTGCTTGAGTGCTGTTCGAGTGCCGCCTTCCAACCGTCTTCTAGCTATAACCAGAGTTGTGGAATCAGTTACCAAAGGGGCCGCGGACGATCGCAAATGCTCACCGTTGTCATTTTCGCCGACCATTGCGTCCTTGGCACACGTAGACTCAGTAAGTCATGTAGTTTCACGCTCAAGAGGTGTGAGGTGTGAGGTGAGATCTTCGAGTTCAACGTTGCAACATTCAAGTGGCGTCGGAGTGACGAGTAAACAAACTTGGTACTGAGCCGAGCCACGTGGCTATTGCCATCTTGGGTCAGCCTTCCACGCCGTACTATACCGGTCCGGTACGCCGAACACTCCACTGCTCTCGGGTACTACGACCTTCAGCGACTCTCCAAAATACCTCAACAAGTGCTCACCTAGACCTTAGGTCAAGCCCGCACGAACCCCCCACATTCCACAAAAAACAAAATGTCCGAATCCGAGACCGGGTGCATTACTGTCCGTCTAAAGGGCCATACATGTTGTGTGTTCATACAGGTCGAGATCGAGATCGAGGCGCAAGTCGCTCAGCAGCAAGGACGGAGAGACGGGGGACGGGGAGACGGAGGGGGACGGGGGAGACGGGGGAACAAGGGAGGAGGGAGGAAGGAGCAGGGATACGGATACATCTCTTGTTAAATCTTAAAAACGTGCGGCTCTTCCGGACTCCACCGTTTAGTAGTTCGGGTAGATGTTCGCGTCCTTGCGGTCCTTGGTCATCGCGGCGACGATCGCGCTCCCGATGCCGCTTCCGTCCTCGGCGTGGTACGTGACGATGTTCCTATTGTGTAGCAGCGTCAGCCCCGTCCCTCCCAGCCACGAGCATGAGCACAGCGGGTGGGTACTCACTTGCCCTTCTCCCCGAAGATGTCGTGCAAGCCCTCGTGTATCCGCTCCGCAAACTTGGGATATTTCTGCAGCCACTCCAATGTCAGCATTCCAAAGACGAAAGACACATCGGCCAACGCACATTATAGAGCGAGCCGTCCGCGCCGACCGAGCAGCCCTCGTCCAAGTACCCCATCTTGCTCACGATCGCCGCAATCCCGCACGCGCTCAACCGGGCCGCACGCCGCCCGACAAGGCGCGCAAGGGCGCGGAAGAACTGGCGCTCGGCGAGGGTCGTCTCGAGCGCGAAGAAGTGGTTGAAGATGCCGATGATCATGAGCAGCTCGTCCGTCGGGTCCATCTCCATCAGGGAGAGGAACGCGGTGTCGAACGAGTACGGGATCTCGATCTTGTACGTGTTCTGCCCCAGGAAGAGCACGCCCTCGTCGATGAGCTCGCAGATGATGAGCCGCAGGATCTCGCCGAGGTACCGCCCGGAGATGAGCTTCTCGAACGCTTGCTCGCCCGGCTTGTTCGAGGTCTCGTCGATGATCTGGTCGTATTTTGTTCGCGGCAGGTTCTCGTGCTCGAAGGAGTCGAACGCGCCCTAGTAGATTGATTTGCATACTAGGTCAGCAGCTGCCGTACCGTGGGCTGGGATCACACGCACCCACTCGCAGTTGATGGCCATCTCCATGTTCGGATCGATCCCAAGTTCGGCGATCTTGGGGATGTCGCTGACCCGCTCCATGTACGCGGCGTTGCAGCCGGTACCGAAGATGCAGGCGATTCGCGTCTTGGGGTTCACGTAGTGCGAGGCAATGAGCGTCCCCGTCGTGTCGCACGTAAGGGCGACAACTTCCGCGGGTACCGCCTGTGTCCATGTGCATGATCAGTGTATTTACCGACTTGCGAGAAGCCTAAATGACGTACGTGCTTCGCAAGAGACTCGCGGAACATTGCGACGACGTCATGACCTTCAGTGTTGGGAGCGCCGAAGCCCTTCGTCCATCGGATGAGCACACCGTGGTCGATTCGCTCTTGCCTGCCCAACGTCAGCCAAGTTCGCTATCCACCTGGACAGCCACTTACGAGCAGGGGTAAGAGAACTGACGCCACAGGTCAGCAGGGGAGAACGTGATGTCGAGAGACGACGCACCGTGAATCCGAGCGGCAAGACCTGACCCTTAGGAATGAGACCCTCCTCCTGGTGTGATTCCACGAACGCCTTCAAGCATTGCGCACAGAAGTCGAAGAGCTTCTGGCCATCCTCCTGCTTCTGCTCCTCCGATAGCCGATATTTCGCTTGGGTGATTTCGAACTTGCCCCCGCCTTCTAGGGTCACAAGACAGACACGCAGGTTGGTACCACCTGTATACCGATTTGTCAGTAGGGGTGATCACACGCATTACGCGTGACAGGACGGAAGCACAGCGCGAATCAAACGTCGCCAGCACGAGTGCCAAGATTCGCGCACGAAGCTCCGCGGTTCACCAAAGTGACATGGTGGTATCGACTCATGACGCTTGGTGCAGTCGCGCGCTAGAAATGGAAGACGGGTGGGAATGGTCGTCCACCGTCGCGGCATGGTTCGATATGTGCGCGCTGGGGACATCCCTAGCGTATGACGTGTGATGGGGTAAGACGCAGACAGCAAAACTCACCTAGATCGACGGCGAGGTAGTTGCCAGTCTCCTTGCCTGTTGGCCACCCGAACACATAGGTCGGGATCATGGGCTACCGTTCGGAGGAGCAGTCGCACCGTCACTCGACTCGGACCAGAGCTAAATCGTGACTTACCACAACCTGGCCGTGTTTCGAAAGTCCGAGCTCGAGCGACTCCTTGAATGCCTCAACGATCATGCGCATCCGCTGGGGCGTCAGGTTGAACCTACACGGACCTCGTGCGTGAAGCTTCCGGGCATCATTCGGAGCGGAGTGAACTCACAGAGCCTCGTATTTGCGGAGGTGGTCCGCCATGGTCCTGTGATTGAGCGCGATCGCATGCGAGTCGACGGTGGGGAGTCTCGGAGTGAACGTACTTCTTGGTTGCGTGCGGGAGACCTTCATCGTCCTCGCTGTGCTTGGTGAAGGTCATCATCGTCTGCCCCGTCGGCAGATGCACCGTCGAGCTTCCACGTCGGCTCGCCATTTTGTGTGTCGGACTGGGAGGAGGGCGGGGTCGAGCGAGCTATCGGCCAGACCGAGCAGTCTGAGTGCAAGAGGCTTCAGTGCGGGGAAGCGCCCCGAGGCCTGACTTTCCGCCCGTCGCTGCCGCTTTTGGACTTGTACGTCATCGGTAACCCCTTAGCAGCCGCTTAGCGTGTCAAATGACCATTTGCGAATTTCCTGTGGATTTCCTCGCTGCGTCTGCCAGCGTGCTCGCCGTCCTCCTCCCGCCAGTTCCCCATCCATAGACGAGGCATGATTGGCCTCAAGGGTACCCTCAATGTGCGCACTCTGCCTCTGCTCTCCCTGCTCTTCCCCGCCTGACCTCGCGCGCCCTCAGGTCATAGACAACTCAGGGGCACTCCTCATCGAGTGCGTCAACGTCCTCAAGCAAAAGGTCAACAACGGCTGGGGCAGCGTCGGCGACGAGATCGTCTGCGTCGTCAAGCGTGCACGCCCCATCTCTGGCCAGGCCTCCGCTTCAGCACCCAAGGTCCGCCAGGGAGACGTCCGCCGCGCCGTCATCGTACGCACCAGGAAGGCCGTCCGCCGGCCAGACGGCCGCTTCATCCGCTTCGACGACAACGCCGCCGTGCTTCTGAACAACAAGCGCGAGATGCTGGGGACGCGTATTGGCGGGGTCGTCAGCGCGGACCTGCGCATGAAGGGCTGGGGAAAGATCGTCAGTTTGGCTCCCAAGGTGAGTGTCGGCCTTCGTGGTGCATGGACATCGCCTCAACCAACCCCAACAGGTTGTATGATACACCGCGCTATAATGTCACTACTCTCATCTCTGCTATCGATGCTCTCTTGCTGCCAGCTCGTATGTATGCCATTCGCTCCGCTGAGCAGAAGGTACGTCCCACATCTGTGCTCCTTCCTGTCAGCTTTCGGAGATCGCAGGGGAGTTACAAGACATGCTCTGGATCTCTCGCGGGTGTCTCTACGAAGCCCACGAACGCTTCAGCAAGTGAAACCTACCCTCGTACTGTCACATGCGACCTCCACAGCCTTTGCCGTATGTGACCGCTGGCATGCATCGTCTATGCTTGGCTCGAGTGCGGTTCATACATGGGCTTGATGACCGTGTTTGACATTGCCTTCCATCACCGGATTACTCCGGGATATCCCGGATGGTGTCGGAACTGTCAACGTACAAATATCGCGAACGATCTTCGCGAGTCGACTCTTCAGCAGTTCATCTTGTTCTTCTCCACTCGTGTTTCTTCTCCCTCAAGTGGCCCACATATATCACTGTATGTATGCATGTCCTCCAGACAATCAGCCTGTCTAACGCTTGTCTAACGCGCTTCCCACTACGCTAGGTTAGTTATGTGGACCGATCCACTTGACGTGCCTGTCTGGGCCAAGATCCCCGTGTTAGTCGCGTTCATGTTAGTCGAGTACCTCGCGATCGTCCCGCCAACCAAGGCTCCCAACCGCGAAGACCGCTCGAAGTTCGGCAAAGACGACGTTCTCTCCACGTCCGCCGACTGGCTCCCTTACCTCGGCGTTGTGAGTCCCCGTATCGCCCCAGAGGTGGCACCAAGTGCCACCGTATCACCTTCCAAACACACGCTGACGACGGTTTCTCAAACAGGGATCATTCTGGGTCCTCCATCTCCTCGAGATCGCCTCCATCATCCACCTTTCCTCCCCCTCCGCCCGCTCCTCCCCGCTCATCGCCCTCCTCCCTCTCAGTACCACTATCACCCGCGCCGCGCCCCCGCACATCCACACAACCCCACTCTTCCTCGTCGGCGCCTTCCTCCTCCTCGCGGGCGGCACACTCCGCAAAGCGTGCTTCGTCCACCTCGGGCGCATGTTCACCTTCCAGCTCGCGCTCGTCAAGGAGCACAAGCTCGTCACCTCCGGGCCGTACGCCGTCGTCCGCCACCCGTCCTACACGGGCTTCATCATGCTCGTCGACGGTCTCGCGCTCGTCCACCTCGCCCCCGGGTCGTACCTTGCGGAGTGTGGCCTGCTGGACGCGTGGTGGGGGAGGGCGGCGGTGGGTGGGGCGTGTGCGGCGGCGGCGGGGTTGCAGGCTGTTGTTGTGGGACGGACGAGGAGGGAGGATGAGGTGCTGAGGAGGGAGTTTGGGAGCACTTGGGAGGAGTGGGCGAGGAGGACGCGGTATCGGCTTGTGCCGTACGTGTACTGAGTGCCCGGGATGATGGTGAGCACGGGGTACGCCTCAATGATGCTTATCATTACTGAGATCTGATTGGCACGACAGGTTTTGACCACAATACAATACGTATGAGTCTGTTCGTCGGTGTCTCCCTTGTACACACAAGGTACGCTGCCCTCGTGAGTGGTCAGCCAGCGGCTCTTGCGACATGAGCAGGCAGCGAGCTCTCCGCTTCGCCCGTCGCCCGTACCGCGTCACCACAGACAAAATGCTCGAGATCTCCAAAGCGCACAAGATATATATGTAGGTACATACGGAGTCCAAGGTCAGCACAACAATCGACGCACAACCGAGGCCTACACACGATACAAAGACTGACTCTTCACTTTTCCGCACTGACGTCGACGGACCGCAGAACACCTCCTACCGCGACTTGCGCCATCTACACCGGCAGATCTCCCACCTTCCCCGCCAAGGGCTGGTCACTCGTCCCATCCACCCCGTGCTCCTGCGCCCCTCCGAGTCCCGCCCCGTCCCTGTTGAGCACGCTCTCGGACTCGAACTCGACCGACCGGAGCTCGATCGCGATCGAGCCCACCGCGTGCGCGTCGTCGACGGGGATGCGGGGCTTGCGGAACGTGCTCCCAGTCTCTCGCATGTGCGTGTGTGTGTGCGTGTCGCCGCTGTGCGAGAGTGTGGAGCGGGCGGCGTTACCGGTGGAGGAGTCGACGCGCCAGCCGCCGATGCTGGTGAGCTGGAAGGACTGCTCGCGCTTGATGTCGTCGGGCGTCAGGAGCGAGCGTCGGGCGTTGAGTCTGGTGTGCGCCATACGGGCGGTGATCGTTCAGCATCCAGCGAGCATGAGCGAGGCGAGCTGCTCACCCGACGAGGAACGTCACTGCGTAGACTTGGAGGAGAGTGAGATGGGCGGTGCGGCTGCGACCAGAGGGCGGGACGCGTACCTTTGGTCATGACGATGCCGATTGCTCCGGGAATGAGGTTCTCCAAGTAGATGCGCGTCTGAGAGGGGGACGCATGTCAACTGACAGCTTTTGTGGCAGGGAACGAGCTCGATGTGGTCGACTCACGGTGATGACGAACACCAGATTGCAGACGCTGTAATTGAACGGTCCGTTAGAGACGGACTGAGGGCTGCGAGGTCGAGTGACTCGGGACGCACAAGACGAGTAATCCTGCCCAGCACATCGGGAATGGTGAGTGTCACTGGTATCACCGGATGGGTACATGAGCGGTGCGCTTACCAGTTCCCACGGCGTATTTGATCAGAGCGTCCACGATCGAGCTCGTTCTGGAGAGATAGGTCAACGGTGCGGCAACGTTGTGTTCGCTACTATGAAGCATACTCTTGAATGCCCGTCCGACTCTTGTTGAGTATGTAGATCAGCGTAGTCGTCAGCAAAAGGTCTGAGGCGAGATCCATGACTATGGAGCTTGTCGCGATGTTCTGTAGTGGGAAGCCCGATTCAGAGTGTGCATTACTGTCGAGGCCATTGGGATACTGACGGTATTCATGAGGTTAGAGACCGCGGTACGGCGGACTCTGAGAGCAAAGTGTGAGCTTCTTATGTAAGTTAGGGGACTTGGGCCACACTTACTCGAAAATGAACGAGACTAGGGAAAGATGCAGTTGAGCTCCGTCATAGTCACTTTACAAACTAGATGCGCACCTATCCCGCAGGCTGACGATCGGTGCGAGCATGTCAGTTAGACGTTGTAGGATCCGAAGCGCAGCACGTACCGAACGCCACAATGTCCAAGACGATCTGTACACCATTGTATGACGATGAGATGTGCGTGTCTCGATTTTGAAGCCATCGTTACGCACCACGGCAACGGCTATGAACCTCTGCTTAGGTCCGACTGGGTTGGGAGAAGACATTGCTCAGACATATACTTTTGCTTGCTTCTCCTGGTAGTACCCACCAATCCACAGACGACGAGCAAAGAAACTGTGCGTAGAGCTCAGAAGTGAGGCTGTACTCGGTATGAGATATGCTCACAGCTCGACGCTCAGCATTGCTAGCGGCTAGAGGTCCAGTAGTGTGAGCCCCTGACCAGTCGTTGCATCCGATTTGGGGTACTTACGCTCAGCAGTGCGGTTGACTACGAAGAGACCATGCAGCCAACCTGAGATGAATGTCTCTGTATGTTATAGCAACGTACCTCAAGGGTCCTGCGTATACATGCAAGTCCGTGAGATCGCGAGAGAACACGGTCAAATAGGAACATACGCACCAGACAGGAGGTGCGGCCAGGATCGTTGGGTCGAAGTAGTGCGTGACCATGTAGTAGTAGCTGCAATTTGCGCCCTGAAGTATGCATCAGGAAAGACGAGAGGGAGAATACACACCTTCCATGCATGGTGCACACGGTGCTGAGCAGCTCCAGGGTTCTAATAAAAGGTCGGAAGGATGAGCGTCGAGCAACCTAGATCATAGATGTGTCGCATGCGAGTGAAGCTTACGTGACCACCAGGACCCATATCTTCAGGAACCATCGGTCCGTCGAGTATTCCCTGAAGTACTGGTATGTTTGGTGGAGCGTCCAGCCTTGTAGCCTGTCGTAGGATGGTCAGATATGAATGAGGATGGTCGATGGTCGTGTGCACTGGTGACTGACAGCACCGTGAAGAAGGTCGCTACCAGGATTGCTCCAAGTGTGTCGTCGAGAGGCGGTAACTTGGGCAGGATAGGTCCAAGACCTGGAGGAGGCGGCATCTGCGGGGTTTCCATGACGGGAGGGCTGGGCAGAATGGCCGCTGTCACCTAGCGATAAGTGTGGTACTTATATTCTTGCTGCTCATCAGCGGCGATGAATCAAAGTGGGACATGCACCTCGACGTTTGCCAGCGTTGTTGATGGTGATCGGAGTCACAAGTAGGAGCGACAAGAACAGGGCAACCGGGATTCTTGCTCGAATCACCTGGATCACCTTCTCAAAGCTCCACATGAATACCGCGGGCGGTGCTCCTTGATAATGCCGTCAGCTTCTCAACATTGTCCATGAAGTCCGAGCTCCTTAATATCACTTTTGCATCACGTTTGAGAGTAGATTCGGGATGTCAAGGGCCGAGGGATCGCCGCGTCGAGATAGTGCTATCACAGCGTCTCGACTTTCCGGAGTTGGGAAGAACCTCACTGGAATATGAGAGTGGTAGTGCATCATTAGCAATAGACGGAGGCTCCAGTGGTCTACTTCACATACGTGCCATCGTGAGGTTAACTGATTGGGTTGATATATTACTTAGGACGTGCTGCTACTGTGCAACCAACTAGAAAGCTGTGACACCAAAGATGAGCGGCGGCGAGCATCGGAGCTCACTCGAAGAGGTCAAACTCACTTAAACTGGATTCATGGCAGTTGGTTTTCTGGTCCTCTGTAGGAGAAGCACAGCCTCGCGAGGAGTAGCCACGCATGCCGGCGGGATCTCGTAAGTGCCGCCCTTCTCTCTCGCCAGTGTTCCTTGAGCACTCGGTGAAACTCCACAAATAGATCCCAGTACGGTCTCATGCGGCGGTGTCAGATAGATGCCGTCTAGTGGCCACTGGAGCACATCAAGGCATCGAATATGAGATAATTAGCAATGTGCTCATCCATACCCGTGAGTCTCTGCCAGTGTACCACTCCGAAATGTTGCCTAAGCTGCAAGCACTACTTATCAGTGGTGATGAGACACGATGTTGCGCACACAGACCATCGAAATGAAACCACCTGTTCAACTCCGTTATGGGGCGTACCGGTTCCTGCCGTATACTTGATGAGCACAATTTGAGCACGATCATACTGAGCGGTCATATTGTCATGTTGCCCGAAGCTCGACGAGCAGTACTAGTGATGGTGATATACTTGGGGCGTGGGAAGTCGGACACGTGGACACAGCCACGTCACAACTCCCTCTGAGCTGCGCTCAAGCACATCCCTGATATGATCACACTGGTGTCTCTAGAAAATACGGGGTGAGTGGATCATGACATGGAATAGAAGAAGTAGACATGCGCTTGACATATTGTAAGATGCCAGTGCTCGAAGTTGGATCGACAACTTGACTAACTTTAGTAGTATCGGAGCCCGCTGAATGTTATGCGAGGGTGTTGCACTCCAGATAGCGCGTGTCGTTACGCAGGGTCTCCTCAGTACCCCATGGCAGCGGGCCCTCCATACTTACACAGAACTCTCTAGATGAATCAGCTGGACATGCCGCGATGCATTGCACAAGCACAAAAGTTACATACTGCGGTACGCTCTCACGAGGTGGTGTTCATGGGACCTGTCTCTGGTGCCTGCTTCTTGAAGCATCACGAAGGGCGCCAACGGAGTTCTTAGGTATAGTGCACGACGGTCCAAGGGTCCTCGACTCACTGACCATCTCCCCCAGGTCGTTGCTGCGCAGACACCTCCAATCTTGCGATGCCTGGCACGACAATTCCCTTTGCTCCGCACTACGTTCCAGCGGCCCCGACAAAAGAGGATCGTAAGTAGAGTCTAGCTCGATAGTTACTGCTTTGAGGCTGATGTGCCCATACAGTCGAATGGGCGGACCTCCCTGTTATCGATTTCTCCAAGGCTCGTACTCCCGAAGGGCGCGCTGAGTTGATGCCACAAGTCCGCGATGCATTCCGCACCTTCGGCTTCATTTGCGTCATCAACCATGGAATGACGCAGACGCAGGCTCGTCGGTCGATCTCCCCGTAACTCTCATGACTGACGGCGTCTCGTAGACTGAACGCATCTTTGATATTGGGAACGTGCTGTTCACACAGGTTCCTGAAGAGGAGAGAATGCAGCACGCTGCAAAGCTTGCTGAGGAAGGCTCGAAGATAGGCTACAAGCCTCGCCAGCTCTGGGTACGTTCGCACACCCTCCACTCACTCGGTATCAAGTAACCTATGAGGTAGACCATCGACAACGGAGTTCGTGACCAGCACGAGCAATACGCGTGTAAGTAGTTTGAAGCCCTGCCCCCAAGTCTGAGTCTGATACTGAACGAACTACTCAGTGCATCGCTCCATCTTCGGCCAACAGCAGCACCCAAAGGTGTTACATCCTTTCCTACCGGAGCTCCGTGTCTTCTCAGAACACAATCACTACAACGTTCTGCATCCCGTGTTACAGTGCGTGTCCATCTGACCACCAATTACATTGACTCAGCGATAGAGGATCAAACGTGTAGGATGCTTGCCCTTGGGATGGAGCTTCCCGAAAACTCGTTCGTTGATCTTCACAACTTCGATGCAGTCGGAGAGACACATGGTACGTCTCACTTTGCCGTCTCCTCCTCCGATGCTGATGAGCCTTCAAGCGCGCTTCATCAAATAGTGAGACCTCTATCGGACGACACGAGACCATTGGAATCCTTATACTCCTACAGCCATCCGCGAACCGACGAGGACGAGCTGAAGACTAAGAATGTATGGCTCAAGGGCCACACCGGTGCGTCTGCACTCGCCCCACCATCGCTCACCGCTAACGTCATATCGTCAGACACGGGAACTATTACTATCCTATGGAGCCAGCCTGTATCTGCGCTCCAGATCATGTCTCCTGACAAGAAGTGGCGGTGGGTCCGGCACATTGACAACGCGCTGGTGAGTGTCCCTATTATTGGCTACTCATCTCCATGGGACGTTAACTACATATTTGGACCACAGGTGATCAATACTGGTGACACCCTGGAAATGCTTTCCGGCGGATTCTACAAAGGCACCATCCATCGTGTCGTCCAGCCTCCCGCGGACCAGCGCGGCGTCCCGCGTCTAGGCGCGTACTACTTCGCGATGACGGACGACGACGTCAGGATCCTGCCTTTTGCGGAGAGCCCCGTGCTCAAGCGCGTGGGGATCGAGCGCAAGATCGAAGACAAGGATGCGCCGACAATGGGAGAATGGCGTAAGGGCCGCTACATGACCTACGGCTTGACGAAGACGACGCGTAAGGATAACGGGATGGAGGAGCACATGGTCAACGGTATCGCAGTGAAGCACTACAACTAGGTTTCCGCGCGGTCAGATGTTACAGTGTACGATAGTCAGGCGATGTATGCTCAGGAATTGGCCCTGGTGTGTACCTGAGTAACTGCCGCAGTGTATTTCGGTTGTCGGTATGTTCAAATTCAGATGTTCGTGGAGTCCAAATGCTTCTATTCACACTGGGCATAACTATTACAGTCCAGTTCTCCTGTGTCAATTTAGCTCGACACCGTCACCTCCAGAACAAAGTCGACAGGTGAGTCGTTCGTTCAGGTCCGTCGATGTGCAGTGGACTCACATCTTACTTTAGCATGGAAAGCATACATCGAGAGAGTTCAGATCGGAATGCCGCTCTCCGCCTCACGAAGAAAGGCGCCCTGTCGAAGTATGCATCGGGGGAACGGGGTAGAGTGGACCAAGTAAGTTACTCCGCCTGGGAGAGTCCCATTTAGCTCGCTGCTATCTGCTTCTAGTCGTATTCCTGGACTTTTGCGCCGTCTCCATATAGGGCTAATGTATGATAGGTGGTCAGACTCAGCGAGCTGAACTCTCAACGTCGAAGCTTGAGGTAGAGTTATTTCAGTGCGACAGTCCGCCGTGAGTGCGCACTGCGCTATCCGCACTCAGCATGCCGGGCACTACTATCCCTCCTGTTCCTCACTATGAGCCCGCTCCAACGACACATGAGGAGGGTGAGTCTCGCATTCTACCTGACCGGTGACACTATGATGACGAAGTGCTCTAGTGGACTGGGCCGACTTTCCTGTGATCGACATCTCCAAGGCGGAGACTCCCGAAGGTCGTGCGGAGCTCGCCGCTATTGTGCGGGATGCCATGCGCACCTATGGCTTCCTGTACATAGTCAACCATGGTCTGACCCAAGGCGAGGTACTGTTCACTTGAGCTGCTCTTTGTGGATCAGATGACGAACACCGAACTCGTGGCAGAACGAACGCATGGTAGACATTGCAAATGTCCCATTCGCTCAAGTCCCGGAAGAGGAACAGCGACAGTTCACATCCAAGATCAAGGAGGTTGGATCCTTCAGAGGGTACAAGCATCGTCAGTTCTGGGCTATTATTCTCTCACATCCATCACTCAGCTCCGTGTGTCAACTGAGCTGTCACTCTAGACAATCGACAACGGAGTTAGAGACCAGATTGAGCACTACAACAGTATGCGCGTACCATGTTGGCTTTGCGAACGTGTATAACCCGTCGGCACAGTTCATAGGCCGGTCTTCCAGCAGGAGCATCCGAAGGCTTTACAGCCACTCCTTCCAGAGATCCGCTCGTTTGTGGGCCACAATCACTACAATGTCCTCCACCCGGTGCTTAGGTACTGTGATGGCTGTTTCTGTTTTGCCTTATGCACGCTCATAATGCTCCCAGAATACTTGCTCTCGGTCTCGAGTTGCCTGAAGATACGTTCGTCAACATGCACAACTTCGATGCGCCCGGAGAGACCTATGGTGGGTACTTCCTGTGCCGTGGTGTTGTGAGGGCTTGCTCACTCTTATCCTTGTCTAGTCCGTTTCATGAAATAGTAGGCTCCTTATGCTCCACGTCTATCACGAAGCACTAAAACACCTGTCAGCTACCCGCGCACCGAAGACGACGAGATCAAAACCAAAAATGTTTGGATGAAGGGCCATACGGGTACGTACCTCCAGCTCGCAGCGAATGCTGAGCGACATGGTGATCATGAGCTCTCAGATATCGGAACTCTCTCTATTCTCTGGAGTCAGCCCGTGACTGCCCTGCAAATCCTCTGTCCCGACGGCAATTGGCGCTACGTTAAGCATATTCCGAACGGCATTGTGAGTTATCGTCAACTTACATCACAACGTCTTTGTCCCTCACCGTACTCACGTATTCAGATCGTCAACGCGGGCGACTCCATGGAGATGCTCTCTGGTGGTTTCTACAAAGCAACAATCCACCGCGTTTTTCAACCGCCCACTGACCAGCGTGGCTACACAAGGCTTGGCCTCTTCTACTTCGGGTACGCAGATGACGACGTCCGCCTTGTTCCGCTCGTCCAGAGTCCGGTACTGCAACGTGTCGGAATCACACGCAAGTGCCCCGATGAGGACGCGCCGACAATGGGAGAATGGCGCGTGGCCCGTACGAAGGTGTACGGGGTCTCGGAGCTCAAGCGAAAGGATGACGTCGTGGAGGAGCAAGTCGTGAATGGACTCGTCGTCAAGCATTACAACTGATCTTGCCTCCGCCATGCGTTGCATGGTATTCTTATCGCTCGTTATGCTCGCGGAATCCCCGTCTCTGACGTACGATCATGTGTAGCTATGTAGGTGTACTGTCGTTTCTTGCTATGCGCATCGCTCGAGTCGTCTAAGCCATCCTGCCATGCGCAGCGGCGCTCGGTGTTCTTGAGCATAGATTGACAAAGGGCCATTGACACGATCGGGCCGTCCTGAAGGAACCGGAAGCTTGCAGTCCCCTCAGCTAGAAGTAACTCAACCTCAGTCTACTTTTGACGTTGAACTGTTGGAATGGAAGCATTCTTCCTATCTCCTGAAGGTCACAAGGTCCTCGCAGATAGCATGCTGTCTCAGGTGCTGTGGGTACATCCCCATGTCTGTCGGTCCGTTCTGTGACTGGTGTATTTCTGCCCGAATCTTGAGCCTCGTTCTCACTGTATTTTAACCAGCGACTTGATGCTGCTCGCATAGGACGTTTCTCAAACGCGGCTCTGGCTCCATACTCTTCACAATGCCGGGCACGACGATCCCTCCCGTCCCTCACTATGAACCTCCTCCTACAACCAAGGAGAACCGTAAGCTCGAGACCATTGAATGCCAGAACGAGTACTGACACCCTTACTATTCAGTGGACTGGGCGGATTTCCCGATCATCGACCTCTCCAAAGCGAGAACTCCCGAAGGTCGCGCCGAGCTTGCACCTATAGTGCGCGACGCTATGCGCACATATGGCTTTCTGTCTATCATCAATCACGGCCTCACCGAAGCAGAGGTACGCTGCACTAGGCTGGCTTCTGATTCGATAGTGACGGTGTGCTAGAATGAACGAATGGTCGACATTGCGGACGTTCCGTTTACTCAAGTCCCGGATGAAGAACTGAAGCAGTTCACCTCGAAGATCAAAGAAGTCGGGTCCTACAGAGGTTACAAGCCGCGCGAGTTCTGGGTACGCCGCTTCTCGTGTCATTCAGTGTTGCAGCTGATCCATCTCCTCAGACTATTGATAATGGCGTGCGCGATCAGATCGAGCAGTACAACAGTAAATTCGTGTTTCCTTTAACTATGGGCGATTTACCAATAGTGAATGGCAGTACATCGCCAAGTCTTTCAGCAACAGCACCCGAAGGCGTTGCAGCCGTTCCTTCCTGAAGTTCGCTCATTCGTTGAGCACAATCACTTCAACATCCTCCATCCCATATTGCAGTACGTTGTGTGGTGCTAACGCTCACTCGTGACCGTACGCGCGCTCTTATAACGGGATCTTAGGATGCTCGCCATTGGTATGGAGTTACCCGAGGAGACGTTTGTCAACATGCACGACTTCGAGGCTCCCGGAGAGACCTACTGTAAGCATTTCATCGTGTCCGCATGTACTGCTCATTGACAATTCCTGCTTAATACTACACAGTACGAGTCATCAAATAGTAAGCACAATTGCGCATTGTTGAACGCTGGAATGTTGCATCTCTGTGCTTATTCTCTACTCACATAGTCACCCACGCACCGAGGAAGATGAAGTCAAGGCCAAGAACGTCTGGCTGAAGGGACACACCGGTGGGCTATGCCTCATGCCCGCACCTTATCACTAGCTCACGGGACCCTACCTGACATAGACATTGGCACCATCACCATTCTCTGGAGTCAGCCCGTCAGTGGGCTCCAAGTCATGTCTCCGGACGGCAACTGGCGCTACGTCAAACATATTCCCAACGGCGTGGTACGTTAGCTTGAGTCATGGTCGTCAGGGCTCCTTTGGAGTTTTGCTCACTACTGTCACATAACCCACAGATCGTCAACGCCGGAGACTGCATGGAGATGCTCTCTGGTGGCTTCTATAAAGCGACGATTCACCGTGTCATCCAGCCTCCTGCGGACCAACGCGGCTGCACTCGGCTCGGGCTCTTCTACTTCGGCCTTGCAAATGACGATGTGCGTCTCCTCCCGGTTGCGCAGAGCCCGGTCTTGCAGCGCGTTGGAATTTCGCGCAAGATTGCAGACGAAGATGCACCCACGCAGGAGGAGTACCGCATCGCGCGCACGAAGGCGTACGGACTGTCAGAGCTGAAGCGTAAGGATGCAGTCGTCGAGGAGCAGGTTCTTGTAGGGGTCGTGGTCAAGCACTACAACTGAGATGGCAGTGCTCGTCGGTACACCATGTCCAGTCCCTATGAAGATTAACATAGTCGGTTCGAGTTGGAGGATGTCCATCCAACTTCACCTTTGTTATCTGCTCAGTACAAAGCCGCACTTCCACTGAGAATGGACTACTATCCATGGAGAAGCTTTACTCACGAATTGAAACTCAGTACGCACTCACGTTTGTTCGGCCCGTGCTTCGACTGACGTGCGGCCCCCGCTTCGACCAGAACCTTGAGTCTCTGTACTCTCATATATCAAGCACGGGCTTACCAGCTATCTCACAGCTCCCTCTTATCGACAGCTCCGGTCCCATTTCTGCGCTATGCCTGGCACGACGATCCCTCCGGTCCCCCATTATGAGCCTCCGCCTGTCACTCAGACGAAACGTTGGTTCAGGCCTACTCGAGAATATTGCATATACTCTACTAAAACATGATATGATTTTTACAGTTGACTGGGCGGACTTCCCAATCATAGACCTCTCCAAAGCGAAGACTCCGGAAGGCTGCGCCGAGCTCGCACCTGTCGTGCGCGACGCGATGCGCACCTACGGCTTCTTATACATTATCAACCACGGTCTGAGCCAGACACAGGTACATCCTCTATGCAATGGGTTATACTTGAGAAGTTTCAGACTGACATTCAGAACGACCTCTAGGCAGAACGGATGGTCGACATCGCGAATCTATTCTTTACCCAAGTTTCAGATGATGAGCTCAAGCGTTTCGCCTCAAAAATCAAAGAAGTTGGGTCTTACAGAGGCTACAAGCCTCGTGAGTTCTGGGTATGGCACTCTTTTCATCACGCAGCGAATGTGGCCAATTGCTGAGATGTGGATCCATTTAGACGATCGACAATGGTGTGCGCGACCAGATCGAGCACTACAACAGTATGCTGTCTATCTACGTTACTATAACCTTGCTTCACACTATTTGCGCGCAGTGCATCACCCGATCTTCTACCAGCAGCATCCTCAGGTGCTGCAGCCCTTCCTCCCCGAGATCCGCGCATTCGCAGAGCATAACCACTACAACATCCTCCACCCAATCCTCAGGTACGCCGTGCGCGACAACAGATCAACGGTCAACTGACTTGACTTCAGGCTGCTCGCAACGGGACTTGAGCTACCGGAAGAGACGTTCGTGAAGCAACACGACTTTGACGCTGCCGGAGAGACGTTCCGTGCGTAGGCCTCCCTCTCGACATCTCTCAGTGCGCTCGTTCGGTCCCGCCTCTAACCGCACACTCGTTTCCCAGTTCGTTTCATGAAGTAGTAAGCGAGCCCTCTTCTCTTCTTGGGACGCGTCCAAGTGATTCCTATGGACCTCTCATCGTCGCCCTAGCCATCCGCGGACGGAAGACGATGAGGCGAAGACAAAGAACGTCTGGATGAAAGGTCACACAGGTATGCCCACACCGTACATGTACTTTGCGAGCTCACCGCACACGCATCCCGCGTCCAGACATCGGCACAATCTCATTGCTATGGAGCCAGCCCGTGACTGCCCTCCAGATTATGTCCCCCGACGGCCAATGGCGCTACGTCAAGCACATCCCCAACGGCGTGGTAAGCTCGCGCCCGACTCGCGACCGCACAACCCCTACGCGTGCGCTCACCTGTCCCCCCAGATCATCAACGCAGGCGACTCGATGGAGATGCTCTCCGGTGGCTTCTACAAAGCGACCATCCACCGCGTCTTCCAGCCCCCGGCCGACCAGCGCGGCTGCACCCGCCTCGGGCTCTTCTACTTCTGCCTCGCCAACGACGACGTCCGGCTCGTCCCGCGCGTGGAGAGCCCCGTCCTGCAGCGCGTCGGGATCGGGCGCAAGGTTCCAGACGAGGACGCGCCGACGCAGGAGGAGTACCGCGTTGCGCGCACGCGGGCGTATGGGCTGTCGCAGCTGCAGCGCAAGGACGCGGTCGTCGAGGAGCAGGTCCTAGCCGGGGTGGTGGTGAAGCACTACAACTGAGATGACTGAGATAGTGTTTGTAGGATACACGAGGGCGGTAGGTAGATGATTACAGAGGAGGTGTGTGGGGTATGTCCGAGCGGGCTGCTACACAGTGGTATTAGTACATGTAAGATGCGTCGTCATGAGGGATGGAATGAAACGTGCAGTCTACGTGTATCCAGCGAAGTGTAACGGGATTGGAGATGTCCGGATTCAGTACGTAGTTTTCACGGGACCTCTAAAGTTGCGACGGCCCCATAATGTCCAGCACGCGCCGACGAAGAGACCGACGCCACCGATGGCGACCACGGAGTAGTTCATGTTCTCTGCGTTGGTCGGGTGCGAGGTAGGAAGGAGGAATAAAATGCAGACAAAGATCGTGAACTGCAAGCAAGCATGTGAGCGACGAACACCAGAGGTACAACACTACGTCCCGTACCAAAAAGCCACCAAGGTTGATCGACCATGACCACCCCCCCAGAGAGAATGGGCCACGCTCTGGAAGACTATGGGAGCTCGGGTCAGCACTGCAGTAGGCTAGAAGGGATAATCGCTTGCGATGTGTCTGGCCAGAACACACGAATGATGATCGGCTGCAGGTATCCAAGCATGACCGCTATCGCCGCCGACGACAGGATGGCGTTGAACTATGAACATAAACGTGAGTCACTGGAGCAAACAGTCCACATTGAACACCCCGTCATACTCACAGCTACGGAAGACCCAATATACGCGCAAGAGATCACGCACCCGATCACCACAGACGTCCACACGCCAAAGTACGGCGCCTGGAAGCGGTTCAGCGCGATATAGCGCCACTTCATCGGGAACGCATCGTCCCGCGCGAGCGCATAGAACAGGCGCGAGCTCGCCGTGAACGCCGTCACGGCCGCCATGAACTGCGCGAGCGCGATGACCGTGAGACACATGATCGTGAGGCGGGGGCCGACCGCGTCGTAATACAGCTGGGCGATGGGGATCGCAAAGGACGTGCTTTGGACCGAGGCTACGCTTTGGACGGCGAAGAGAAGCGCGAGCATGTACGCGAGCCCGATGAGCCAGGAGCCGACGACGCTCCCGACGACGGCGAGCGGGACGAGGAACTCAGCGCGCTTGGCCTCTTCGGCGACCTGCGCTGCGGCCTCGCATCCCTCCAGTGTATATACGGCTTGTAAGAAGCCCAGCAGGACAACGAACCCGCGGTTTCCCCATCCTGTGAAGCTGTGCGGGGGTCAGGATCAGCGCGTTCCCTGCTTCTTGGAGCTAGGCACGCACTTCTCGTAGTCTGTAAAGACAAACTCGGCGTTGTTCTGCAAGTGCAGTCAGAAGCGAAGGCCATGACGAGGGTGAACACAGATGGCATACTTTTACGGGCGCCTTGACAAGCAGGGTAATGACAAGGACAAACGTCCCGCCGAGCGTCCACCAGAGGTTGAACGCGCTCATGTGTCCGATCGCCTTCGTGCCGATCGTGTTAATGATCCCGGATGCGATGTTCACGCCCCACGCGATCGCAACGACTTCGATTCTGGCGAGCGTCCGGCCCTGTCCAACCTCAGCAAGTGAGGCCAGGTAAAGCGCGACGCTGAGGTTGCCCGATGTGCCGGTGAAGACCATCGCGATGGTGTATATCCAGCCCGTCTGTGAGCCGGATGAGACGCGAGGCCCGTGAGCATTGAGCAGAGAGAGGAACGTACGCAGACTGCCTGTGTGTATCAGCACGCCGCGCACGGACGAATGTATCTGATACTCACACCCCAGCAAAGGAACATCAGGCTTCATCTTGCACACCCAGAAGTACAGGCCGCCCATCGTAGGACTACGAAGTCAGTATCCTGGTCAGTACAGTTCCCCCAAGGACCGCATGCTGGAGTCGTACTCACTATGCACTGCATATCTCCGCGAGGGACAGCGCGATGAGCAGCATGAACACACTGCAGATCTAAACAACAACATAAATTTAATCACCTCCCGCTTCTTCCTGCCGATAGCAACCCCGCGTCCGCATTTTCACAGCACACAAAGGCAAACTCACATTCCAGCCCCAAAACAGCCCCAGCGGGCCTCCCGAGAACAGCGCAGTCTGAAACGCGCTGCTCATGCCCGTCAAGATCCCGACCGCGCAAAACGACAGCCCGAGCACGCCCAGCACCGACATGTCCCGCCTAAAGTCGTTCCGGTACCCGAGCTCGCGCAGGCGCTGGTCCGACCGCTCGCCCTCGACGCGCACCTCCTCGACGATCGACGACACCCAGTCGAGCCGCCGCCGGCTGTTCGCCGAGTCTACGTCCGACCTCGCCACGGCCATAAGCGTGTTCCTGGTTCGAGTTCTGGCGCTGGGGTCGCGATGTCGAGAGGCGCACGGGGCGACGCCGCGAAGACAACAAGTGAGTAGTAGTGGGTAGGGAGGAAGAGCAAGTGCGAGGATGCGTAAGGGCCCGCTGCGCCCATCCGTGCTGTACTGTATATCCCTCTGGAGGACTGACTCCGCGGTGACTCATCTGGTATAGTGCGGGAGTTATGCACACAGAAGACCCTCGGGATTCGTCGAAGACACGTCAAGCCCCAGTCCGTCGCCGCTCAGAGACCGGGCATCCGAACCGCGCGGACTCTCGCCTCGAGTCTCGATGCTCCGTTCCATTACGCCTCGGTGCAATGCAGTGCCGGCCTGGGGGTTGGTCACGTTGGGGCCTCGTACTCAAGTTGGAGATCGAGAGCCACTGGAGGTCAATCAAATCACCCCACTTGAAGCAGATCCAGAGGGCGTCGTACGAGCGGACGCCGGATGGTCGTCCACTCCTGAGCGTCTGTTTGTGGTTTGCGCGCCAGGCTATTCGCGTCGAGCTGCGGCGTAGGGTCGTGAGACCGGTCGGTCCACGCTGCACGGGCGACCGGAGATGAGGACGCCACGGTGTCGTCGCGACGTTCGGGATAACGTACGTGGCGTGTAAGGCCGGAAGAGCGTACAATGCATCGAGGATGATGGTGTTGTATGGAGGATCGTATGCAGGACGCCTCATCACGAATTCGAAGGTTGATAGTCGTGAGCGACAAGAGCTTCGCGGGCGGGGCACCCAGGGGTCGATGGCTGATTATCGAGGCTTGAAGGAGGACTGCGTCAGCGCGCTACACAGGAGACGATAGGCCGCCCATTCCGATTGGGTAGCTATTGCATCCATGGGAGAGCCAACGCGCTCTTTGCAGCGATGATCGCTCTCACCGTGCAGGAACTCCACCTTCGAGCCTACAAGCCACAAGCCACAGCTCCCCCCTGTCTCTAGATCTCCTCTGGTTGTACACAACATCTCCTCGAAATCAGGGCATCACCGGCGTTCAAGCGTTCAAGAGTTCAGGAGCTCTCGAGCTTCTCTCCACCGCGCTCATCGCCGGCCGTCTTCACCGGTCCACTGAAGTGGAACCGGCCCCAGCACGCCCAGCACGCGCCGACGAGAACGAACACGCCGCCGATCGCGACGATCGCGTAGTTCATGTTCAGCGCCGTCGTGGGCCGCGCGGTCGGAAGGATGAACAGCACGCAGATGAAGACCGTGAACTGCCAGCGTCCAAATTTGAGGAGAAGAGTGGAGGGGTGGGGGGAAGAGACACTCACAAGGAAGCTCGCGACGTTCACGGCCCACGACCATCGCCCGAGCGAGAACGGGCCGCGCTCGAGCAGGCTGTGCGACGTTCTGAATGTGAACGTCCTGTACGCGATTGATCAGTAGAAGCAGAGACTCACGTGGTGCTCGGCCAGAAGACGCGGATGATGATCGGCTGCAGGTAGCTCAGCATGACGGCGATAGCCGCCGAGGACAGGATCGCATTGAACTGCCGTCACACATCCGTCAGCCCAACGACACCATTCCTGCTTCAAAGTGCGACGTACCGCGACCGCAGACCCGATATATGCGCATGAAATGATGCACCCGACGAGCACCGACGTCCACACGCCGACATACGGGGCCTGGAACCGGTTCAGGGCCATGTAGTGTCTCTTCATGGGGAACGCGTTGTCCCGCGCGAGCGCATAGAACAAGCGCGAGCTCGCCGTGAACGCCGTCACAGCGGCCATGAACTGCGCGAGCGCGACAACCGTCAGGCACATGAGCGTGAGGCGTGGGCCGACCGCGTCATAATAGAGCTGCGCGATGGGGATCGCGAACGCGGTGCCCTGGACGGACGCGATGCTCTGGACCGAGAAGAGGAGGGCGAGCATGTACGCGAGCCCGATGAGCCAGGAGCCGACGATGCTGCCGACGACGGCGAGCGGGGCGAGGAACTCGGCGCGCTTGGCTTCTTCGGCGACTTGGGCGGCGGTCTCGCACCCTTCGAGCGTGTAGACGGCTTGTAGGAATCCGAGGAGGACGACGAAGCCGCGGTTGCCCCACCCTGTGAAGCTGGACGGGAGAGGGATGAGCATATGCATTCTGTGGACTTGTGGGGGGCACGTACTCTTCGTAATCCGTGAAGACAAACAACGCGCTGTTCTGGTGAGATGGTATGCATGATTAGTTGGGGAGAAGGATGCATGCGGGTCGGTCACGTACCTTCACTGGTGCCTTGACCAGGAGCGCGATGACGAGCACAAAGGTGCCTCCCAGAGTCCACCACAAGTTGAACGAGCTCATATGCCCGATCGCTTTCGTCCCAATGGTGTTGATGATGCCAGAAGCAATGTTCACGCCCCAAGCGATTGCGGCTATCTCGACTCTCGTGAGAGTACGGCCTTGTCCGACCTCGGCCAGCGACGCGAGGTAGAGGGCGACGCTCAGGTTCCCCGACGTCCCGGTGAACGTCATGGCGATGCTGTATATCCAACCCGTCTTTGAGGCGGTTCAGACGCGTGGAAATGCGCATATAGTGAGGGACGCACACAAACTGCGGGAAGGTCAGGGCAGCTCGTTGCACCAAGGAACGCGGAACTTACAGCCAAGCATCGAAATCTCGGGCTTCATTTTGCAGACCCAGAAGTACAGCCCGCCCATGGTGGGACTTGGGGGCATACGTTCTCAGATGTGGGGTAGGAGGGGTGGATGATGGTTCGGACTCACTATGCGCTACATATCTCCGCCAGCGACAGTGCGATCAGGAGCATGAACAGACTGCATATCTGCCAGCGTGCGCACCGTGTCAGTGCGCGAAACGTATGAGTGAAAGGAACATACGCACATTCCATCCCCAAAACAGCCCCAGCGGCCCACCCGAGAACAAGCCCGTCTGGAACGCGCTGCTCATGCCCGTCAAGATACCGATGGCGCAGAACGAGATGCCCAGGACGCCAAAGAGCGACATGTCGCGCCTGAACTCGCTCTTGTACCCCAGCTCGCGCAGCCGTTGGTCCGACCTCGCAGCTGCTGCATCTCCGGACGGCTTGAAGGTGCCGGTGGCCCTGTCGACGCTCTGAGTCTCGATGTCGGGAGACGCGGTCTTCTCCATCGCGGCGGACGTTGACGGGATGGGGGTCGAGCGCAAGTCCGGCTCCTTGACTCGAGCACTTACTCATAAAGCTCGCGAGAACTTGCATGGAATCTCCACGGCAGAGCATGAGACCGCATGGGTGTGATTGACGACCAGAGAAGACGCAGGTTGATCAATTTTCCAGGCCATGTCAAGGTGAATGATGGACGGCGTCGAGTACAGCATGTATGGAGCACCACGTATCATCGGTCGGTGCAGAGTCCGTTAACTAGATGGGTTGTGAGATGTCCGCAGAGGTTGATAGCGTTCAGGCTGTGGATATCGGCGCTCGAAGTGCCAACTCGGAAGGTCGGTCCTTTCATCCGCAGACGATAATACCTTCAGGACGGAGGCCGTAAACCGACAGCTATAAGTACCGAGGCTTTGGAAGGCGAGAGAGAGTTACGAGAGCTTCCAGTAAGTAGCAAGAACCGTGAGGAGTAGCTGGTAGTAGCCAAGGTACTTGGGATTAGGGATTCGTAACCGTGGGAAAAGATCAATGTCTATGGCAGCCAAACCCTAAGTACTTACTTGGCACTTAAGTCTTACGCCGACTCTGCAGTCTGCACTCATTCTAGATAGAGCTCCCTGGTGAGCACTGAGCACAGCTAGATCCTTCTTCTGTTCCATCTCTGCAGCCAGTCCGAGGACACTAGAAGCAGACTTGCGCAAGAAATCCCTGTGCACACGGAACACACGTCTACGGGCTGCTGAACTAGACGCATGACTCTCTCTCGCACTGCATCCGATGCTTCCTTCATCCTCGTTGGATCAGAGAACACCCAGGACAAGCCTAGTTCCGACAAGCCCAGTGCTCCGGAGTCGTACGCGCATGACTGGTCGTCTGCTGGAACCGGGGGCAAGATCTATCTCCACGGGAGACACTTTGTGGATGGATACGGACGGGTGTGCCAGCTCCGCGGGGTGAACTTGTCAGGGAACTGCAAGACGTGCGTAACATCCTCTTCGTCTCGCCACTCCTCTTTCTGCCCCTCTCCGGCTCACTGAGACGCATCCAAGTCCAGTGAACCATGACCATGACTCCTTCCCAGCCAACCACGCGGACGTCACGTTCGTCGGACGACCATTCCCCATTGAAGACGCTCCGGACCATTTCGCACGTCTACGCAGATGGGGCTTGACTTTCGGTGAGTATCATAGAACGCATATTACTCCGTTCATGTCTCATTCATCACTCAGTCCGTTTCCTCATTACGTGGGAGGCGGTCGAACACACTGCCCCGTGAGTGCCGTTTACCTCGTTTGCCAGCTATCACCTTACCCGTCCCCGAAGCGGTGTGTACGACACCGACTACCTCCAATATGTGCGCAAGCTTCTATCTATGATGCCCCAGTACGGCCTCATCGCCTTCGTCGCGCTCCACCAAGACGTATGGTCGAGGTACTCGGGAGGTTCGGGGGCGCCAGCGTGGACACTCGAAGCGGTCGGGTTCGACCTGCACGGGCTCGAGGAGCCTGGCGCAGCTTGGTTGAAGGGCGTCAGAGGCGGAGGTCATACAGAGGACGAGAGGGGCCTGTGGCCTTGCGGGTACCAGAAGCTCGCGGCAGCAACCATGGCGTACGTGGCACGAAACCTGAGACTCCCATGTTCCCGCTGAACGCGATTTAGGACGTGTTTCTGGGCGGGCGACATGTTCGCGCCGAAGCTGAAGGTCAAGACGCAGGACAGTCGCGATGTCACGATCCAGCAGTTCCTGCAGGATTCTTTCCTGAACATGTGGGAGCTCATCGCGAGGACGTTGGGCGACCTAGAAGCGGTCATCGGGTTTGAGGTGAGTTTCAGACTGCGTAGGGACCCCTGGTATGAGCTGACGGGTCGGTAGATGATGAACGAGCCTCATAGAGGCTACATAGAACTGCAGTCAATGCACGCATTCGACTACAACACCGACCTCCATCTCGGTCACGTCCGTACGGTGTCACTTCCCAGCTCCTACCCCACGTCTGATCCTGACGCATACATGCGCATACAGCCACCGCGTTCCAGTCGTTCATGCTCGGCGCCGGGCATCCGACCGCAGTCGGGCACTGGACGCGCTCCTTCCCTATGCCCACGCGCCTCACGTCTCAGCGCGTCATCAACACGGCCGGCCAGAAGGCATGGCTCAGCGACGGACCGACGCAGGGCAAGTGTCTTTGGGAGATGCACGGGGTCTGGGGCTGGGACCAGAAGAAGAACGAGGGCGTCGTGCTGCGCGAGAGCTACTTCAAGCAGGATCCAGCGACGGGAAAGGAGGTGGGTGGCGATCGCTGTACGCGTGTTGCTGGCGGAGGCGTAACTGACGAGCTGCAGATTGACTGGTACACGGACTTCTACTACCCGCTAGTGAAGAAGTGGGCGGAGCGAGTTCGAAGCGTCTCCTCCCCAGACAAGATCGTTCTGTGCGAGCCTATCCCGAACGAGGTTTGACCTTCCTCGCCTGTCCTTGGCCTTGCATTGATCTTTTCGCTTCCTTTCGCTTGCAACAGTTTTGCCCCAAGTCTTGGACGCCGGAGCGCCGCCCCTCCAACATGGTGTTCGCGCCGCATTGGTGGGTATTCGCGCGGACATGTCTGCGCCCTCGCTCATGTACGGCCCGACAGGTACGACCTCAAGTCCCTGTTCCTGAAAGCGTTCAGCAACTTCACGGTGAACGTCCAGGGTCTGTCCAGGGTGCGTTCGGCTGGCATGGAACCCGAAGGCCTCCACGACGGTCGCTGACACCCTCGCCCTCTCTCTTTCGCAGGGCATGTTCCCACTGAAGGCGTTCTATTGGGGTCAGAAGGGCGCGAGGGACAACTTCTCGCTGCAGATTCGTAACATTGTCGAGCACGGGTACAAGGCTCTAGGGGAGACGCCGGTTATTATTGGCGAATGCGGTATCCCGATGGACATGAAGTGAGCTCCTCCGGAAGCGTTCACAATCTGTGTAGTACTAACTCGAGTCTAACTGCAGCAAGGGTGAGGCGTTCGAGACGGACAGATGGGACTGGCAGATGAAGATGATGGACGCCATGCTCACCGCGCTTGAAGGCTCCCTAGTCGGCTTCACGTGAGTCGCCACCGTCCTTGATCCCACCACTCTCCTCCGCCCTTCCAGATTGTCATGTTGTTCTCACACCGGGTTCTTATCACGCGCAGGCTGTGGAACTACAACCCAGATAACGACGACAGGACGGGCGACGACTGGAACGGGGAGAACTTCTCGTGGTTCAGCCAGAAGCGCGCGCTGCCCACCTCGTGGCTCGACTACAGCCAGACGTCGCCCACGCTCGACAACGGCGCGCGCATCCTCCGCGCGGTCGTGCGCCCGTACCCCGCAAAGACGGCAGGCGTGCCTCTCCGCTTCCAGTACGAAATCAACTCGAGCGAGTTCACGTTCGAGTGGGTCGTTCCAGAAGGCAGCGTTTCTGCTTCTGCGACATCCCCACCCCCGGCGACAGAGCCTAGCGTCAACAGCCCCCCTCGGACCGGCATGCCGCCGCTCACGACGAACCGGACGGAGATCTTCCTACCCTGGCAGCTCACGCACGACCGCACGGTCGTCGTCCAGGGGCTGGCGAAGGAGGACCGATGGGCGTACGACGAGGCGCGGCAGACGCTCACCATCGTCGCGCACAACAACGCCCCCGGTACGGTGCACCGCGTGAAGGTCGGGGTGCGGCCGCTCCCGAAGCCGGTGTTCGTGCTGACCGACTTCTGGAGCGACTTTGGCGACCAGGTCCTGTTTGGCGGATTTGTGCTGCTCAGCGTGCTCGTCTTTGTGCTTTCGCGCTGGTTGGCGTGAGTGGGAGCGCGGAAGCCGAGAACTCGTGGATGGTAGATGTGAGGGTAGGCTTTGGGCGCGCTGGTCGCGCAGGACCGGGACTTGTTCGTCGGACCGACTCGGACGTATTCTGTTGCGTTGGCTTCTTGGTTGAGCGTTGTTCCTAGACCTGTCATGGCTCGTGGGATCTCTGCTATCTATGCTATCTGCGGACGCTGCTTATCCCGCCGATATTTCCCATGGGGGTCTGGGTCGGAGATGGAGATAGGTCGACGGTACGCTTGCATAGTCGATGTCGGTGTCGCTGATCGCAGTGCGCGTTGAGTTGTTGGCCCGATATTGATGTATCGGTCGGCGGGCATGTTGGTCAAGTAAGTGCGGTCCTTTCCTGATCAAGACTCGTCGCTGGTTCTGGGATTGACGTCTCTTCAGGTCTTGGGACGAGATCACACACGCAATGGCCGTGCGAGGCGGCGGCCTGATCGCATCCAGTGCGCCCACGAGAAGGGAGTGTCTGACAGCGGTCCGCAGTTACGCGACTACTGCGTCCTCTGCCGGCCTTTACCGGTGCTGAGGATGGGTGGGTGTCTCGCTCGTATCTCACGAACGTGCTTGTTGCCTCTTGCCCGCCGTCACTTGAAGGGCCACTCGTCGAGAGTCGCTCTAGTATGGAAGTTGAGACGTAGGTGCCATCTAGCGCTGCGCACGTACTCATGTTGTGGTTCCCTGCCAGAACACTTGCGTAGACGTCACGCTCATGGGATCGAATCAACATTCCATGAGAGACACGCTATCGACGCATGGACCAGGTATGTCTCCCGCCTCTGCTCTGATGCAAGACTCTATTCACCTAAACGAAGAGTCACGCATCTTCAGCACTGGTGTCGCGGATGCAATGGTTGCTAGCCGCATGATCTTGATCAGTGAGTGGACCACCGCAACCGACCCATTCCATTCTACGTGAATCTAACTCGCACTTCTCCAGATTTGCAAGCCCGACGCAGCGCCCTAGCCTCAGGCTCTCAGACACACCGAATGCCACCGACACCATACGATACCCGAGAGAACACAAGGGCGCGCCTCGTTCTCATGCGCGTATAAAAGGTACTCCTGAGAGTCAGCTACGGACACCAACGCTTCTAGTTGCAACTATGCCCGCGACGACGCTCCCGCCTGTTCCTCACCGTGTCCCACCGCCGACGACCGCTGAGCAGCGTAGGTTGGATCGCGTGCACCCCGAGATACTATGTGCTCACATATCTCTTGCTTTCCGCGCGATAGTGGAATGGGCAGATCTGCCCATCATCGACTTCTCCAACGCGACGACACCGGAGGGCCGCGCCAAGCTCGCGCCCCAGATGCACGACGCCATGCGCACGCATGGCTTCATGTACATCGTCAACCATGGCTTGACCCAAGCGCAGGTGCGTCGACCGTAGTGGGAGAGCCTGTTGGTGGATGCGCTGCTCACACCCTCACGGATCGTAGAACGACAGGATGTTCGACATCGCCGACGTGCCCTTCTCCCAGGTGCCGCTCGACGAGAAGCTCAAATACACGAGTGAGATCAAGGAGTCGGGCTCGTATAGAGGATACAAGCTCCCACGGCTCTGGGTACGCGGACTGCACTGATCCCGGACGAGTGATACCGTCTCACGGGCTGCACACAGGAAATCGAGAAGGGGGTACATGATCAGATCGAGCACTACCAATGTACGCATGCGTGGTTGGCCACACCAGAGATAGTTCCCGCTCATCGCGATGTCGCCTTATAGTCTTTGAGCAGGAGAAGCACCCTGAGGCGCTGGATCCGTACCTCCCGGAGATTGGCGCATTCGCGGCGCACAACCACTACAACGTCCTCGTGCCGATTCTCAAGTTCGTCGTGTCCTGTGTTTTCGTGTCATGCATTTCATGTGCACACGCAGGATGCTCGCGATCGGCATGGAACTGCCGGAAGACTCGTTCCTGAAGGTGCACGGAGACTTCGAGCTGAATGGCTTTGGTACGTGTCCATGCCTCATGCTTTCATGTTCACCATTCATGATATCCCTGTCGCAGTGCGTTTCATGAAGTAGTAAGCGGTTGCCACTTTCGTGCACTCCTCTGTCACAGGACCTCTATTAGCTGGCCTCGCTCTCAGGAGGAAGAGCTTAAAACGAAGAACGTGTGGCTGAAGGGACACACAGGTGTGTAAGCTGAGCTGTCAGCGTCGTAGGGTCCGAGACTCACAGTTGCCCTATAGACATCGGAACGATCACGATCCTTTGGAGCCAGCCTATATCCGCTCTCCAAGTGATGTCTCCTGACGGAAAATGGCGCTGGGTGCGGCACATCGACAACGCACTGGTCTGTACCTCTTCCTCCTCGTTCCTCGATGAATTGAAGGAATAACTCACGCTGCGCATATAGGTCATCAACATCGGCGACTCGATGGAGATGCTCTCCGGCGGCTACTACAAGGCGACGATCCACCGCGTCATCCAGCCGCCGGTGGACCAGCGCAACCTTGCGCGCGTCGGGATCTTCTACTTCACGATGGCACGAAACGACGCGAAGCTCGTCCCGTTCGACGACAGCCCTGCGCTGAAGAGGGAGGGCGTGAAGCGCAGGATTGACGACGAGCACGCGCCGACGATGCTCGAGTGGCGGCAGGGCATCATCAAGTCGTACGGCATGACGCAACTCAAGAGGAGGAATGAGGTGATCGAGGAGGAGGTTGTGAACGGTATCGTCGTGAAGCACTACAACTAGACCGCTCTAGCCTGTCACGATTGCCCCACGCGATTATGCGGCTTACTTTCAAGATTTGCCCGACTGTTCAAGCGACGTCGCATGATCTCCACAGGTCGGAGCTGTCGTTATCCTACAATTGATCTAACGCCGTAACATGTTGCAGTCGCGAGAAGTGTATGTATGCGTGGCACGTTCAGGATCGCTCTATCCGTCGCACATGTGTGTGCAGTGCCTGTCGTACTACGAGCGTTCGGCATGGGTGTAGTTAATCATGGGACAGACGAGTGATGTGAACCTGAGGTGCGGACATGTAACGCCTCAGGCCTCAAGCCTGAGAGTCAGCGCATTCCCTAATCAATGGCGACCACGCAATCGACCCGTCGCCAACCCCTCCGCCAACTCTATGCCAAGGTCGGTGTGTCTGTCAGAATGTGGACCACCGCGGCCAGAAGGGCAATATCTCCGCCGCGGATGCGCACTCTGGAGGGACCTTTCTCCGCCACCGGAGGTCTTCCGGTACTGAATATCCCCGATCCCTCGAGTATAAAACTTGAAGGAGGCCCACAGCGTCGTGCAGACAGTTGAGCACGAACAGCTCCTCTAGAGAACGGGTCTGAGGAACGTCGACGAGTGTGAGCGCTAGCCGGGAGAGGGGATATCCTGCGTCGCGCCGGGATGTGACAAGAGCCAGGATGGGTGTCAAGTGGTGCACGGAGGTCGTTTGCAGAGATAATACACGTAGTCGGGGACACGGCGTGCTCCCATCTCTCGACGGAGCTAGGGAGCGTAGTTCTGCCTTGGCTTTGAACAGTTGGATGATGAGCACTTCGATCGTAGGGAGGGCGTGAAGGATTGCACATGGAGAACGGCCAAGAGAGTTGACCATTCTAGTGGGAAGGTGAACAAAGTTGATGTCACCGAAGAGGCTGCACCTTGCGAGGGCGTCGGCAACTTGCCCGTGCAACTCATCTCTACTAGTCGATTTGCCAGGGTAGGCAAGCACGTCAAGGCGCACCTGGATGCCTTGGGAGCCCACGAGAATGAAGGTTACGCAGTTCATGGGAATGCGATCCTTCTGGAGGTTCGTTTTGCGATCCGCAACCAGCATTGCTGTCGGGCGATGCTGCGTCATCCCTCCCACTAGAGTATCGGCAATATGCGCCAAATATGGCGGAGGCACGGGGGATATATAGATGAGGCATTCGGGCGGTAGGAGGAGATGAGAGAGGACTGTGATGATAAAGTCTGCGCTGCTACGGCTCGACCCGGTGATTGATAGCTTGCGGAGCTTCCGTAATGCCACTTTCGTCTTCGGAATTGGTGTATGCGGCGGCTCATCACCACAATACAGGCCTCTTATATAAAGACATTGTAGTGACGGGCACGCATCAAGGAAGTGGAGGAGGTCTGCCAAGTCGAACAGTACAGACAGGAACTGGTTATAGGTGCTCGGACCGTTATCGATTATGAGATGGGTCAGAGAATTGAAGCCATTGGAGGGAATGATGCGGCAGCGTATGAGCTGCAATGAGATGAGCCGGGGAGCATGGTGGGCGAATAGGGGAAGGGTGGGGGCGGTCTTCGAGTTCAAATCCTGGAGGTGACATACACGTAGATGATCGGCAGGGAAGGACACGAGCGACGGCACCAACGAGTCATCCGGCTCGGAGGTAGTTTTGATGCTGAAGCCACGTATTCGGTGTCCTGATGTCTCGAGCAGTTGACGAGTCTGATTGCATGGGATGCCGGTTCGGATATGAACGTAGAGCGGACCAGTCAGATTGCGATGGAGATAATGCGTATAGTCGGGCGGGCGGGTTACCGCTGGCTCAGAGTCATCGTCTTCGTCCTCGCAGACGGTATGAAAGTCCTCAACCTCTGACCAGAACCTTGACTCGTGGAGCAGGATTTCTCGCCAGGCGTGGCAAACCTCCGTTAGGGGGACGATATGTCTCACAGGGCCGATGCCCGTGGTGTCCCATATAGGAGCGATGGCTTGGCTTTTTCTGCCTGTCCCTCTGTCTGGAACAAGGGTGAAAATGAGGGAGAGGATTTCTTCGGGGAGACGGTGTATTGGTCTCAGGGAATTGGTGATAGTCCTGATACGGGATAGCGCCCTGACGAGGATCTTGTCTAGCACTGGAAGCTACGAGGTACATCAGAGAAGATTCTCAACGCACACCAGAAGTTGTGGCCGTTATTACCTCTTCCAAACCTTTCAGCCTGGCACGATCGGGTCTTACGTTAGCGATACTGGGGAGTTTTGACTAGGAGGTAAAGACATACGACGCGACATCCTTTCCAAGGATATCCAATCTGTCAACGAGCTGGGTGATACTTTCTATGACGTTCGCAAGTAGTTGCTTATCCATAGTCCTGATGATGCGAGGATGAGTTAAGATAGTTGAAAAACTTCAAGTCGCTAGACGATCGAGGCTCGGTAAGGCTCCGCGGCCCGCCGGTGTTTCCGGGCCGAAACTGACCCCTAGCAACCTCAACTCGATGTCTCAGATAGCGCATGAGCTCCGTATTGGTTGGTCTGTCTGCAGTATGGTGTGGTATGCTGCTAGGGGGTTGAGCGCTGAGCTTCAGAGTCTCACTGGACCCAGGGAAGCAGAAAGCTTATCTAGCGTTTCGCATGACGTACTTACTATACCGTTTGACGCCGAGTCCCTCGCGAGTCATGGAAAACTGTCATTGTCTGGTGACATCGTGCTAGCTAGCGTAGTTCGCGGGATGGAAGCAAAGTTATCTGCAGCAGGTTAGTGAGTCATGATCAATTGGCGAGTTGGTATACTTACCCAAACGGAGTGCACAGTGCAGTGGGCTGACCTTTGTGTTGTCGATTTCTCGGATGTGGATCAGCCCGAGGGACTCTCTGCCCTGATGCCAGTAGTGCGGGATGCAATGCATACGGATGGCTTTATATGCATTGTCAACCAAGGGTACACGCTGGAACAGGTAGGTGAAGCGAGCCGATCGGACTGGGTTGTGCCAGCTGACGCGTCCTCATAGAACAAGCGCATCTTTCAGATCGCCGATATACCATTCTCTGCAGTGTCAGACGAGGAGAAGGCCCGATACTTAGCTGAACCTAGGGAGCAAGGTTTTTGGTCGGGATACAAGACGCGTCGCTTCTTTGTATGTCGCGCTGTCTCGGTATGTACGGTTCTCCTGCTCATGTACCTTTCAGCACGTCGACAACGGGGTTTACGATCGAGTCGAACACTACAGTGGTAGGTAGCTTCGAGAGCTGCTCCGCTGTTCTATCTCACCGTGAACTCTCGCAGCCCACCACATAGTCGACAGTCAGGCACACCCCGGCCCGTTGCGACCCCTCCTACACGAGGTACACGCGTTCAATAGGTTCAATCACTACAGGATACTCTTCCCTATACTACGGTGAGTTTATTTCTACTTCGTGACGGCAGTCACTGTTGCTGACAGATCTATTATGAGGCTTCTAGCAATGGGACTACAACTTCCGGAAGATACGTTCGTCAAGTTGCATAGCTTCCATTGCACATCGAGCAAAACATGGGGTATCGTCTCCTCCTGGTAGTGAATCGCGATATACAGTCTAACTATCTATATAACAGTGCGATTTCAGAAATAGTCCGTGAAAAACCGCGACCCGCCTGTGTATGAGCTCATGTATATGCAGCTTCCCGTACTCCCCCGAGGACGAACAGAAGGTCAACGATGTGTGGCTGAAAGGTCATACTGGTATGTATAGCTCTGTAGGCTTGAAACATGCTGACCCATCGCTGTACATAGATTCCACGAGTGTCTCTATACTATGGAGCCAGCCAGTCCCCGGGCTGCAGGTGAAGTCCCGCGAAGGAGAGTGGCGTTGGGTGCGTCACATCGAGAACGGTGTGGTAAGTACTCTACGCCCTCAATCTCCGTCGTGCTCATATATCAACCCAGATTGTGAATATTGGGGACGCTATGGAAATGCTATCTGGAGGATACTACAAGGCCGCTATCCATCGGGTTGTGCAGCCGCCTCCTGATCCCGTCTGGAGAGGCCTCCCGCGTCTCTGCGTCTTCTACTTCGTGCAGACGGACGATGATGTCAAGCTCGTGCCTTGTGCCTCGAGCCCGGTCTTGCAGCGCGTCGGCATTGTACGACGATTCCCAGACGAAGACGCCCCAACGATGGCGCAGTGGCAGAAGGCGCGCCTTGTGACCTACGGCACGGACAAGCTGCCGAAGAATGCCGATGGTGACGAGGACGAAGAGGTCATGAAGGGAGTCTTCGCTACCGTCTACAACTAAATGGCTGGATTGGGTTCTTGTAAGGCACATGGGTTGCAATTCACGCTCGCGCTGTCACGGTTGGGCTGCGCAGGAAGGGTGTGGTGCAGGAGCCGCAGCGCGGACCTACTCCACAGCCGAGCGACGCTCCAAAATAAGTGAGCCCTGGATTTTCTATCACTATACAATAGCTCAAAGTTCATCTCTTGATAGGCTTGTGACCCGCCGACCGAGTATAATTTTGCACAGCTCACTTCCATTGCGTGGATATTCCCAGCCAGACTCATAATAAATGCCGGGGAGTCGCTCTTTCATGCCTCCTCATCTGACACCCGACTGATTCCCTCTCCCACCTTTATTTCGACGTTCCTATGCCAGTTCCATCTCTACCAGCTGCACCGCGCTATGTTCCACCTCCTCAAACACAAGAGAAATGTTCGTGAACGTTCACAGGATAGCTTCTGGCCTATCTCAATCTGATCATAACGCAGTGAACTGGGCAGAGCTGCCGATTGTGGATCTGTCAAAAGCCCAAAGTCCAGAAGGACTGGCGGAGCTGGTACCTCTCGTGCGGGACGCGATGCACACTCGTGGGTTCATGTACGTCGTGAACCATGGTCTGAGCCAAGCCGAAGTACGTCCTCCCTCTTGATCAGTCAGTCCATGCATGCTTACGAAGATGCACGATGTCCAGAACGATCGCATGTTTGATATCGCGAACGTCCCACTTACTCAAGTACCTCAGGAAGAGAGGATGCACTACCTAACGAAGGCGCGCGAGGTCGGATATTTCCGGGGGTACAAGATGCCCAAGTACTTCGTACGTCGCCCTTCCCAGCTCTTAGACCCAGAGCATGGGCTCACTGGTTCTTGGTACTCACAGCACATCGACAACGGCGTCCGTGACCAGATCGAGAATTACAGTGGTGCGTTTCAGTCTGGGGCCTCATCGATCTTATTACTCGTTCAATCTCCTCACTATGAGCCGCAGTACACTTCTTCCCCGATATGCAGGAGCATCCAAACGCGCTCCATCCATTTATTTCTGAGATCGCCGAGTTCTGCAGGTACAGTCATTGCAAGATTCTGTATCCGATCCTCAGGTACGTCAAGCATGCGGTGGACTGCCGACTTCTCATGGAACTTCGTAGGATTCTTGCGAGGGGCTTGGAGCTACCTGAGGATACGTTCTTGAAGATGCATACCTTCGATGGTGATGCAAGCAAGTCGTTTTGTAAGTCCCTTTCTCGCACGTTCTCTATCCGAATGCATTGCTGACGAACCAATCTATCAGTACGCTTCCAGAAATAGTGAAGTCCCCTGCTGCCTGGTGTACCCGACTCCATTTCACGAGGCGTGTTTTTTCAGTCACCCATACTCGGCGGAGGACAGCAAGCAGGCAAATGATGTCTGGCTCAAGGGACACGTCGGTAAGCCTATCCTAATCTGTCGAGCTCGGAGCATTGCATACGGAGAATTATAACTCTCCTCTTCAGACTACACGTCCATCTCGATTCTCTGGAGCCAGCCCATTTCTGCGCTTCAGATCAAGTCTCCAGACGGCGAATGGCGTTGGGTCCGCCACGTGGAGAATGCGTTGGTGCGTAACTCTCCCACTCATGATGACTGGTGCTGAAACACTCGTTCCCACCGCAGGTCGTGAACATCGGAGATGCGATGGAGATGCTCAGTGGTGGATACTACAAAGCCGCCATCCATCGCGTCGTTCAGCCGCCTGCCGATCAGCGCAACATCGCACGTCTCAACGTCTTCTATTTTGTCAGCGCGGATGATAGCGTGAAGCTTGCGCCGCTTGCAGATAGTCCGGTCCTCAAGCGAGTTGGAATCGCGGACAAGCACCCAGGAGTGGAGGCTCCGACTATGATGGAGTGGCGAATTGCGCGCACGAAGGCGTACGGTGTTGCGCAACTTGAGAAAGGGGAGGACGGAACAGAGCGGGAAGAGATTCTCAGGGGCGTATTCACAACGCACTACAGCTAAAGGCTGTCAGGCGCTGCGTAAGGCCGTGATCAAGAGCCTTCACCCCACATTGTAGCGTCGTTGTCACGATCTCGAAATAATGTCATAGTTGGTAGGCTCAAGGCGAGGCCGGCCCCATGCCAGGGACAAAGGCGTGAGGAATTTTAGGTCTCCCCACAATCTATAAATGAAGTGTATAGACTCAGACTCAAGGTTCATAGGTACAGCTTCTCATCGGCTTCAGAGACAAGACAAACTTGGTACTTCACACCCAGCGAGACACGGTAATGATCCATGCCGCTATCAGCTGACAACGCGGAGTCTTCGACATAATCCACTCCATTTTCGGATGCTTCACAGCATCTAACCTTCATCGTGACGTTTATATAGCTCTATAGCCATGTTCCACACGCGAGATTCTTCTCTATCCTGGGGGAAATTCCGACACTTACTCTGCTAATATGCCAGTTTCATCAATTCCCTTCGCTCCACGATACGTTGCGCCACCGCAAACGCAAGACAAATGTATGTGTCTCCTCGGACTGCACGACTGAGTGGCTGACGGAGTCCCGGAGCAGTGCAATGGGCCGACCTACCTATTGTAGACCTACCTCGGGCCGAAACTCCTGAAGGCCGCGCTGAGCTGGTCCCCCTCGTGCGAGACACCATGCACACTCGCGGATTCATGTATGTGATAAATCACGGGCTTACCCAAGCTCAAGTATGCGCATGTTCGCTTCCTCACGACGCAGACGTCTGACGTTATTCAGAACGACCGAATATACGATATCGCGGACGTTCCGTTCACTCAGGTACCTCAGCAAGAGAAACAGCAGTATGCCACCAAGGCTCGGGAAGTCGGGTACTTCCGGGGCTATAAGCTGCCTAAGTACTACGTGAGTTGCAGTCACAGTCTCACTACTGGGGCTAATAGTTGTCTCATGAACAGCATATCGACAATGGAGTCCACGACCAAATTGAGAACTACACCTGTACGAGGGTGATGTTCACGCACTGCTTCCTAGATGACTGATGTCATTTGTAGCTCACTTCTTCCCTGACACTCACGCGCATCCCATTGCGCTCCGTCCATTCGTCCCAGAGATGATTGCTTTCAGTAAATACAATCACCAAAAGGTTCTGTATCCCATACTGAGGTGAGTCTGACCATAACATCTCGAGCGCTGAAATGGGGACACCAATGTGCCTTCAAACAGAATCCTTGCTCAGGGACTGGAACTTCCTGAAGATACGTTCACTAAGATGCATACCTTTCACCCGGATGCCAGCAAGACATGGTGTGCGTATTATTATTTATATGCCTAGATTCAAATATCCGCTCAACAGTAGGCTCAAATATTCTAGTGCGGTTCCAGAAATAGTACGGAATTACTCAGGATACATATGTACGAGTCTAATGGGATCACCGTAGCCACCCATATTCCGAAGAAGATGGCAAGCAGGCAAATGACGTTTGGTTAAAAGGTCACGTCGGTAAGAGTTGAAGCCTCCCTACGCGACTCCCATTATGGCTCACTGACGGGTGTGTGAATATTGGTCAGACTACACAACGATCACAATCCTTTGGAGCCAGCCCATTTCCGCTCTTCAACTCAAGTCACCAGAAGGCGAGTGGCGTTGGGTGCGTCACATGGAAAATGCATTGGTGCGTACTCGAGGCGTACTGATTACATGTTTCTGGAGTCCATGAATACTCAGATACGGCATCCAGATTGTGAACATCGGAGATGCAATGGAAATGCTCAGCGGTGGCTACTACAAAGCTGCAATCCATCGCGTCGTCCAGCCTCCGGCCGATCAGCGAAACGTCGCACGCCTCAATGTGATCTACTTCGTCTTTCCCAATGACGACGTCAAACTCGCGCCGCTAGTGGATAGCCCCCTGCTCAAGCGCGTCGGAGTCTTGAGAAAGAATCCCGATGGGAAGATCCCAACAATGATGGAATGGCGGAGTGCCCGTACCAAGGCGTATGGAGTTGCGCGGCTTGAGAAAAAAGACGACGGGACAGAGCGCGAGGAAATTCTGGAGGGAGTATTCACGACTCATTACAACTGATGTGCTACTAGCTCTTGCTCTCACAAAGTGCTGTTATATGTACCTTTGACCCCACAATGCATGATGGACGTCAGAATAAGAGCTCAAAATGACTGACCTCCCAATTCAATCTGCATCTTGCTTCATCCCTCTAGACTCACTATATCCCGATGGTGGCGAGGCCGGCGCTGGCGAGAGCGTAGGGTCGTGTGCAGCTTGGATAGGGATAGGTTTCAGCGTAAGTAGTATGAGTAGCTACCAGAAATACTGGTATGATTCGAAGCACAATGAATGGCATGAATGTAACGTCGTGGTTGCGTGGAAGCGCAACTTGACAGAATGATGGCTTGTGGATGGGCGTCATCGGGAGACCGGGCCGAGCATCGCCTCACCAGATATGGTATCTCTAGCGCCCTAATCAGTCGCAGTTTCATCCGAATCCCATCGATCTCCCCGGTACTCCTATGGTTCTCAGACGGTACAGATACACTGATACCCCGCATGTACTACCAATGGACACTACACTACAGCACGGACTGACTAGCATCATAAGGGATTGCTAGCACTCGACCGCAGGCCCAGCTTAAGTCAACTCACCGATCTCCCGACAATGAATTCCATTCAACAAGTTGCTTCACCTACGAACCATATTGAGACGATGGGCTGCGCAAAGCTCATACACACGCCATAGGATTGACTGAATACAATGAATACATTGGTCACGGCATGTTCCCCACGCGGCCTGGCTTATCCGACACGACGAAGGGCAAAATTATGACGGCTTCGGTACGCTCTACGTCTCGTTGCCTTCTATTATATTGTACATACATCGTAAATGTGCCTGATGCCAGTGCCTAATACTCATACCCATAGCGCCTGCGGTCTTCAACTCCCCGCCCATACTGTATACCCAGTTCCGCAGCATACAAGACGAACATGCATGTCGGCATATTATGTGCGTCTGTGAACTGCGTTGTAACGTATCCCTGTCTTGGCACTGGTGTAACGCTTCATTGCACGCAATACCACTGGCTGGTCTGCTTTGTATCACGTACGGGTGTTCAACAGTTTGGCTAATTATGCGCGACGGTGGCAGTATAAATATGGTTCGACTTGTAGTATGACATCTTTGTGCTGCACTCGACTTCCCTCTCTCGCTTTCTGCAATGAAGTCTACTACTGCCTTGTTTGTTGCTGCCAGCATTTTGGCTAGTCGTGCCTCCCTTGTGCATATTGACGTCGATACACCGTGCGTAGTGACCTTACGCATCCCGATCCTCACTGTTGACCAGAAGTCATAGGACCCAAGCCGTTCAGTGTATTCCCCTCAACGTCACCTGGACTGGAGGCGTTGGTTAGTACGGCTTGCAGAACAGACCGTGTGAGAGCTGACATTTTCTACAGGTCCGTGGAGAGTAGTAAGTTGTCAATGACGCTTCCGACCTTTGGATGGGACCGTGTTCTGATACGCCTCGCATCGTCCTTCTGCCTACGATCTTTGTTCCGGTCTACAGAAGTATGTCCTCCTGAGTCCTGCAGCTCCTCCCTGTTATTTACTGACATTGCCGGATCAGCTATCAGGACGTCACCCTCGGAGGGTGTGAGGTTCACGAGATCTTCTACGCTGCCGGCCCAGGCTTCCCATGGAAGACCAATGTCCAAGGCGGTACGCCGATATCCTCCGGGTCTATCCTCGTCCGCTCTGACTGATATGTGTGCCAGGTCACTCCGCACTCATCATTGTCACAGACTCGCAGGGCAATGTGGGGACGTCCGAGCCATTTGAGATTGCCCCTAACTGTGAGTGATGACTGTTCCACTTCCGGCGGTATTGCGAAAGGTTCTAAATTATCCCTTGCTGGTCTTCGATGTGCAGCTGATTTCGGATGTTTCTTCACTTGAGATTATCCTGGCTCAATACTTACAGTTCTTGCGTGGTAGAGAGCACAGTATGCATACATATTTCTATAAGGTCAACATCGTTCAATCTCCGATTGCTTCCGTGCCACAGCGTGATCTATCATATCCGCCTCCAGATAGAGTTCAGACTACCCATCATGCGCTCGTCCACTGTGGTGCTTGTTGAGTCGCCGTAGTACTGCAAAGCTTACGATATTCTGTCCTCTGACCGACAGTCCTGTTAGAACCCTGTTCATATGTCTTCAGACTTCAGACTGTCTGTAGCACCGGATCATGGATGCTAAAACGTGGGAGACAACAATGTACCATGATGTATGTCAAGAATGTGGCATCAGACTCCCGCTTCCAGTATTCTGCCGTAGAGTCGCCCGTGTCGGGTTCAAGCCCTCAGGCCTCCATTCTCAGTCCACCAAACCCTCAACATACACATACTCCGTCTCGCGCCGATTCATCACAGTTTCCGAGCAGTGCGAATGTTTGATCCCCCAGATCACCCCCAAAAAGCCGACAATCTGTCCCAGAATATGTCAATCGACTCGAAGATTCCCAGCTCTTATCGTAAGCATAGCTGCGCACCTGCCCAGGGCACCGTGTTTCGTTCCGGGCCGCGGCGGCATTCCGGGCAAAGTGAAACGAATTGCGTCGATATACTACGAGTAGACTCACGTAAATCCATTGTCAATGTCTACTAGTTATGGTACAACATACCTTGTATGGTGGATATCGGCAGCCAAACCCGAGAGCGTCCACCCTATAGCGCTCATGGTGTCAGTACACCGACGCCTCATGCACGTGTGACCATGCACGTACCAGGAAGGGCTATCGATAGTCGGCCGTATGTGGGTAAATTGGTCGAACATGAGTTTCCCAGTGTTGTATCCATCTAGAAGAAGCGCTCGTCAGTACTTGCAAGATCGTACTTCGAGCGTGGAGATTCACATCCACTCGCGCCGACTCCGCTGATAGGAAATCCGGGCACTGTTGCGGGACGAGTGAGTACCATGCGGATGCTGGGGAGCTACATATACACACCTGCACCTCCAACGATCGTGTCGTTGCACATTACCGACCCGCTTTTCGTGTTCTCTGATACTGAAGAGGTTGTTAGAATACGTAACATTGAGTATGAATGACGGCGGGCTACCTTTGGTTTGGAAGGCTTTGTCATTCGAGAAGATGTAGATCGTCAGCGGGTGGTCCCTTCTCGATGAGTATTCAGCGATACCATCCCTTAGCTATATGGAAAACATGTTGCCCACCGAGCAGTGATGAAATCAATTGCTTCATCCACATCACGAACCGGAACGATAGCCAAAACCGGGCCGAAGATCTCCCTAGCAGCTATGAGGGACTCGAAGATATCTAGCAAGAGCTCGAGAGCGGCTCACTGTTCCATCAATGCGTCGTCGCCCTGTACGTCGCTCACGATCGTGGGCGCAACGTACTTCTTGGATGGATCGACCTTACCTCCCAGGACGATAGTCCCCCTCGTCTCGTCGAGCATGGCTTTGATCCGGTAAACAGATGCCTCGGACACGATGCGCGAGAAAGATGTCGAGCTCTCAGGCCCGTCGGGATAGAAGGTATGGTACCTGTATGTACAGTGTATTAGTGAAGATTGCCGCAGGATAGCGACGGTTGACCTACGCTTCTTTCAAGGCCTCTATGAGGGTGTCTTGGAAGGGTGCCGGGACAAGGACGTACTCGGGTGATAGACATATCTAGCATCCTACGTTGAGCAATGTCTCGTAGCTACCAATCTCGAGCCCATACCTGACCAGCGTTCGAAAATCGTCCCCATAGGATACGCCTTGCGGCAGCCTTAACGTCGATGTTCGACGGATCGATCACTACGGGATTCTTGCCTGCAGTGACATTTATAGATGAATTCAACAAGAATAGTCACTTGCATGTCATCGCTCGCCTACCTCCAAGCTACAACGCGAACGTCAGTAAATGGTACACCTGACACTGAATGGCCCGCACCTCCAACGTCAACGGGGTGAGGTACTTAGCTGCAGCGGCGGCGATGATGCGACCAACACGTCCATTGCCTGCGACAAGACAACTAAGAACACATCGACATGTATGATGAGAACGGCATATACCCGTATAGAAGACTACATGAGAACGACATAAGTCAATTGAGCTGATCAGGCAATATACAGGCGAAGAGCAAGTGGACGTACTGTGATCCCACTGCAGCTCGAGCAACTGCGCGTAATCCCGTGTCAAGCGTAAGTGTCAGTAGAGCGGGAGGCGTGGCGTTTTGCACACGCACCTTCGTTGTCTCCGGAATGCCCCCGTTGACTATATGATACAGCTCTGGGTCGACGTACTTAGGAAGGAGCTCGGCGAGCAAGGCCGAGACTGTTGGGGTAAGTTCGGATGGCTTGATCACTGCGGCATTTCCTCCAGCGATCGCACCACCCTGAGGAAGTGGTCGATAAGTATAAGATATGCTCGCCCTAACATACAATCAAGGCACGCACCAGGGGGCCCAGCGTAAGAAAAGTGGGGTAGTTGAACGGCGCGATAATCAACACCGTTCCTTTGGGCTCCGCCTTCGTAGTCGGCTTCAACGCGAGCGCGCTGATACTGAACTCCACCTTTTGCGTCGCCGCCCACTTCTCCACGTTGTGGTATACGTACAGCAGGTCGCCATATGTTCCTGTCAAATCGAAGCTGATCGGACGGGCGGTGCGTGCGATGAGCATCAGTTGCAGAATCACATGAGGCGCGTGGAAGATGACTCTCACGACGTACAATTCTGTCTCAATATATGGCCTTCCGAGGTCCTCCTTCAACGCCTCCTTGAAATGCTCCTCGTTATCCTTCAGAAGATAGGCTACCTGCGCGATCTGCTCCTTGCGGAACGCGATAGAGCGAGTCCTTCCGGACCGAAAGGCGGCGCGGGCGCGATCGCGGATCTAGACAGCAGCGGGCTCTTATGAGTTGTGAGTGCGAGCACGAAAGCTCAGCAGATGCGTACCTTCGGGATGTCTTCGACCGGAGTTGGCATGAATGTAGGGGCCATTGCTGTTGGTTCTACCAAAGGCAGGAGACGGGGAACTCGACCACTCGCAATTTATTGGATCTCAACTGAAGTTGATTTCTGGGCGGGTGTTCTTGGCGCGCGCGTCCCTCGATGATGGGAAGGGCGGCGAGAAGCAAGAGCGAGATTCCCATTGCGGCCCACAACGACACATCCGCGATGACAAGAGCTGCAATTCGAGAAGTTCATCCAAGAGCGGAGCAACGCCCGGGTGCTTCAATGCGCTGGGATAGATTCAAATAGGTCAGGAGTGGTCAAGGTCGTATTGCCGGTCTCAAAAGTTGCATGAGGATCGCGACCCAGACAAGGAGGGAATATGAACTTACTGTGCATTGGGAGCGTCTGTTAGAGACTGCCAGCGCGGACTCCGCCTAAAGGACGCTCGAAGGTCTTCATGGCATCGAGTGCGACACTGGACACCCATATCGTCGTCATGGTTGCACCTTGAGACTTAACATCACTTGCAGCTTCAACACCTCTGGTCTGAGAATGGAAGGGGGTGGAACCAGGGGATGATCTGGCGGGGCGTCTATGGACACGATGACCCGGTAGCCGCTCGTGAGTACTTGAGTTCCAACCTGGTTCCAAGTTACAACGTTGCGCCTACTCGCGCAACTACATCCTGCCATCGTACTGAATGCAATCAACGTGTTCTGCATTAGAACATAGAACGTGACTCCTCGTACCAAACACTGGCATATTCGCATATCGTTGGAGCAAGCACTTGAGAACGCAATCCTAGGAAGCCATCTCGAAGAAGGGTAAGTAGAAGGGGGTTGAGCAGGTCGCGCGTGAGCTACATGAGGGCAGCATTTCTGAGCATCAGGGGTCATCCTATCGTAGAACAGTGGAAACACCGAGTCGTGCGCCGGAGAAGAAGAGGAACAAGGAGAGCCGCATCCACATTCGCGTGGGAGTGAGTTGTATCGGGTTTTCCACATGAGGTACCAAGGCATAGCATCGCGCTCCCTTCGAAGACAACGCCTTCAGTCGTATCGCGCATAGGGCGGGGGAGCCGTCAACCCAGAGTCGCTGAGCGCATCTTCCGGGCCGTTCTCCGTCGACTCCCCAACCGCGAGCCGCACCCCTCCGTCCGTCTCGAACCTGATCGTCCGCGGAGACGGGAGCGGGGACGAAAGCGGGGAGCTCGATATCTGCCTGGCCATGGGCGGGGGCGACGCGCTGCTCCCAGTCTCAGACATCTGCGTCGGCGTCGACGAGCGGACGTCCGTCATCGAGACGTTCGCGCTCGCGGTCGTCGCGAGCGTGTCGCGCGCGCTCTTGCGCGACTTGCGCAGGTCTGCGAGAGACGGGACCGGGCTCGCGCTCGGGTTCGACACGAGGTAGGGTGTGGGGCGGAGCGCGGGGTCTGTTTCGCTGCTCGGGCTGGACGGCCCGGAGTATGAGGCGAAGTGCGAGTCCGTGGGCGTGGGCGAGCCGCAGGTGACGATGGCACCGTCTTTGGAGAGGGTGTTGCTGATGCTCGGGAACCGTTCGTGCATGACCGCGGTGGACGAGTCTGACAGGGCGGGACTCGCGGCGACGACGGATCGGTCGACATCGAAATCTGATAGTGCAATCAGTCAAGATCACGCTTGAAGGACAGAGTAGATATGGGACGTACCGTGTTGCTTGACTCTGCGCCTACGCCTGAGGCAGCACCAGACCGCCAGTGCGGTCAGTACGATTGCTAAGACACCAATCGCGGCGGCGATACCCGCGATCGCACCCGTACTCAGCCCGTGACGTTCAGCAGCTTGCGTCAACTGCGTAATCTGTGGTGAGGGCTCTGCGGTGGATATGGGTATGACGAGGGTGGGACTGGACATGCTATCAGATGCCGACGGGGATGTGGATGAGATGTTCAAGCAGGCTGTCGATCCTGCAAGCATGACATGATGGCCTCCGGCGGGCGCATTGGTAGTGCCGTCAATGAGACTAAACTGCACGTCGGTGTTGGGAACAGTGAAGTTAGGTGTCCAAATAAAATACTGGACAGGAATGTTGATGAATCGCTGCGCCAAGCTATGGTCCGGGTGCCTGTTGACCGGATCGAAGCTCCCCGGGCCTGTGGTATTGGGAACGAAAGGAAGGATGTCCAGTCGGTACGGGGGCGCGCCACCAGACCACGTCAGGTTCACTGGGTTGCATTGGGACAAGTCCTGCGGGACGTTGAACACGATCCTGCCTTGTGCGCTAACTCCCACCACGAAGAGCGCGATCACGAATATCACGGCCTGCAGCGGTGCGATTTGTGCGACACGGCTGCGGAGAGACACAGGAGTGCGCATGCATGTTAGTTGCACTTTCTCTGATGTCATCGAGTTCCTGGATGCGTTCGACGTGCCTACTCCCATGAGTCGAGCAACGACGCCGTTGACGTCAGTGCCAATATTGACAGCACGTACAAGGCACGTATGCTTACGGGTAGATCCATCCGCGATGTTAGCAACGATGAGATCCATCGACGTTGCCTGAGGACCTCCGCCTGCTGCGTAAGTCGCTTCCATCGACAGCGCATCCCGATGGCCTTGATAACCGCTTCGTTGGGCAAACATGACGGCAGATTAAAGAGCTAGATTGACTCGTATAGTATGAAGAGAAGAGAGATGGGGACTGAGAAACCAGGGTTGCAAGAAGGGCGAGAGTCTGTCTGGCAACGTGGCCGTCTGACTATGAGCAGGAGTCAGAGACGCTGCAGAACAGCCTGTGGGCCCGGGAGGTATCGTCCGCGACCTGAAGATGGCATAGAGGTAGCGCCAGCATGCGAAAAGTCAGTGCGAAGCCGTCCGAGTCCATCGGCGATGCCAAGTAGAGTTGGTCGAGATCGCGAACGCCAGGGTCACCTGTGCTGCGGCAGGGGCGCACCGCGGGGGCTTGAGGGGCCCTAACGGGTGCTGAACGACCACTTTCGCACCTTCAACACATGTTCGTCTGTAGCGCGGAAAGCTTGTAAGCGCGTTGTATGAACTGGGTAGATAGTCGGTAGTTGAATGAAGACCGGTGAGAACTTCATGTTGAGTGTTGAGTAATTGAGTAAGTACAAGTTAGTACACGTCAGCTGAAGAACACAACGTACCAGCAGAGTACAGTATTCAGCCGACTTCACGGTCATATCCGAGTCGGATAGATGTCTTCATCGAGAAGGGAGGAGTCAAGAACTCGAAGGACTTAGGATGCGGTTCAAGGTTGCCAGGCAGTGGCACCTAAGTTTGGGTCCTACCAGCAGCTCCGGGGTCCCGACAAGACGCTGGTGCCGGGCCGGTGCCGGGCCTAGACTCATCCTCGTGGCTGAGACTCGTTCGAACTTGAACTCGTATCCCTTGTGACATGCCCACACTGGGCCAACCAGTTCTTGTGCACTGTTTCAAGGTTCCCTACGGCTCCGCTCTTTGTATGTAGTATACTCTGACCGTCGCACGCGCACAGCACGTTAACTCTCGATGCCACCCACTTAGTCTTCATAACGGCCGGGCCAGGCTGGCAAGTCAGCACCGTCTCAGATTCCCAACGTCACTACTCACTAAGTACTCTCCACCCTCTCATGAACTAGGAGGACATTCATAGACCGTAAGTTTATTTTTGGGCCGGTATAGGCCCGACTGACTGTGTTTGTATATACTCGAGGCCAGGGCCCATGGTGCCGATTTCTAGGCTTTGGAGCGGCCGATAGCCAGAATAGCCAGGAGAGCAACTAGTTGGACTTTGATTCGTTTGCTCACACCCACGACCAGCGGCTGCGCGGCATCGATGCCATAAAAGGTCCGTATGCGAGTATTTCAGCCTGCTCCCTGAGTTAAACTTACTCCTCTCGCCTCGCGTTCTGTCCTTGCTGTCATAGCGTCTAGGTCATCAGACCCTTCAAAAAGGCAATAAATAGAGGATATTCTCATGTACCTGCTGTAGCCGCGGTCACTTGTGCTCCCCCGTTCCTCACTTCGCGAAGCTATGGAGAAGTCGAGAGGTATAAGACCATGAATAGCGGGCGGTCTGCTGCTATCGCCCCCCTCCCCACCTTCACAGTGCACGAAGTTCCATTCAGTGGTTTATACCATGCCCGCTCCCACGGTACCACACGCCCCACACTATGTTCCCGCACCTCCGACCAAGGAAGATCGTGAGTTACTCGGTTGATTAAAGCTGCTGTGTCCCTGATACTGGACTGTTCTACTCTTTGACCAGTGGAATGGGCAGATCTTCCCATTATCGACATTTCTAAGGCCAAGACGCCCGAGGGACGCGCCGAACTTGCTCCCATCGTGCGCGATGCGATGCATACGCACGGATTCATCTACGTGGTGAATCATGGCTATACACAAGCTGAGGTACGTGCCTAATAGGCTAGTCCGACGTCCCGTCTCTCCGCTCACGGGTGCATTTCGGATGTGGCAGAGAGACCGGATCTTCGACATCGCCGATGTCACCTTCTCCCAAGTCTCTGACGAGGAGAAGAAGCAGTACGCCGGTAAGATCAAGGAGACCGGCCTGTACAGCGGCTACAAGCTGCGACAGTACTGGGTATGCCCGTCGGTTTCGTTCAGCCTCCGTGAACCGCCTCTCTGAAATTGATTGCATTAGCACATTGACAACGGTGTTCGGGACCAAATTGAGCACTTTAACAGTGCGTCCATTCCATAGTGCCACCTTTAGGCTCGTGTCTTACATGCGACCGAAGTGCATCACGGCATTTACGACCGTCAGGAGTACCCGAAGGCGATGCGTCCGTTCCTCCCGGAAATCCGCGCGTGGACCGAGCATAACCACTACAACATCCTGCACCCTCTTCTCAGGTCTGTCTTCGCATACTATCTCTTGCATTGGTACGTCTATAAACATATTCACAGGCTCCTTGCACGCGGCATGGAGATCCCGGAGGAGACTTTCGTCGACGTCCACCACTTCAACTCTGAAGAAGCTCCGGGCGAGACGTGGGGTACGTATGTCCTCTACGTGCGCCTGTATCCTATTCGCTGACCATGCTTGCACGATACGCATAGCCCGCTTCATGAAGTAGTAAGTGTCGTTGCCAGCTGTGACAACTTGATCCGCTGATAACGGCGCCGAAGCTACCCGCGCTCCGACGAGGAAGAGCAGAACACCAAGAACGTCTGGCTCAAGGGCCACACCGGTGAGCGATCGAGCTATACCCGGTCCTGTATCTACGCATTGTTGACGGCGTTCTCATAGACTTTGGAACGGTCACGATCCTGTGGAGCCAGCCCGTCACCGCCCTACAGATCCTGTCTCCAGACGGCAAATGGCGCTGGATCAGGCACATGGAGAACGCCCTGGTCAGTCTCCTTTCCTCCCTAACTAGTCACAGCCCCTCACCCGTTACCTTCCCCCGTTCTGGACACTCACCGCTCTGCTCTCCCACTCTCAGGTCGTGAACATTGGCGACAGCATGGAGATGCTCTCCGGCGGATTCTACAAGGGCACGATCCACCGGGTCGTCCAGCCACCGGCGGACCAACGCGGGCAAGCGCGCCTTGGCACGTTCTACTTCGCGCTCGCGGACGACAATGTGCGGCTCGTACCACACGCGGAGAGCCCCGTCTTGCAGCGCGTGGGCATCAAGCGGCGCTGCGCCGACGAAGATGCGCCGACGATGGAGGAGATGCGGAAGGGCCGCACGCGCTCGTATGGTCAGACGGCGCTCAAGAAGCGCGAGGACGGGCACGAGGAGGAGTTCGTGAGCGGTATCGTCGTCAAGCATTACAACTAGGACTAGGAGACTGTTCCTTGCGCTTGCGAGAGATCTGATATTGCCTTACGCTGAGTGCGCAGTGTCTTTCTTCAAATTGTACATTAGTTGAGCCCCATCCGTCAGTATAAAACGTCCTTCCTTCTGTCCCAGACCTTGCTTGACCATGTACGCACGGTGGTCGTGATCACAGTCAGCTCATCTCAGAGCGTCTTGAGGTGCTAAGGGATAAGCACCGTGGAAGGTACCGAAGCACGGACCGCGCCGAGCTTTCGGAGCGGTGAGACAAGCACTTGAAGTCCGAGTCGCACCGACTGGATGGCAGGCATGGAAAGGATGTATTGCAATTCCATTCAAGCCTCTCGTTCCCAATTGATTGTGACACCGACACCCTCATCAAGTTTCCCACCAACGGAGGGCAAACTAATAGGGGGCTCCTTTTGTTCCAGCGCCGACAAGTCTCTGTGAGAATAACCAAAAATCAGACCATCTGGCACGCAGAGGTGGAGTAGGGACAAATCAGATGTATGGCTTCATCGACCACTATCAGTACAGAACATCGGGAAACGTCTCAGGCTGAGCGACTAGAATTACATGAGTACATCGACGATTCTGATATGTGAGGTTTGATGGGTTATATCGGCAAGCGGAGACACATACTAGCGGAGAAATGGGCAGAATTGGAGTTGCAATGGCATTCCACTGCGACACTTGACGTCGTTACTATGAAGCGTCCTGTTACAGCGCATTGGTGATTAGTATCCAGGCTTTCTGTGCCGTCGCGAACCGTACTTACCTCAGCTCCCGCCTCAGATTTGAGCCTCGGCGATCTTCTCGCGGACATTGTAGTGAGTGTCGACGTCCGCGGTGAAATTCACGTTCGCCTGCTTCTGGAACACCATGCAGATGTCGGAGCCGCCGAACTGGAAGTAGGATATCTCGTTCCCCTTCTTCACCTTATCACCCGCCTTCACGCTCAGCACCACAGACGACACCTGCGCCATCCCGATCGGCAACACCGCGACGTAGCCGATGTCCGATTCCGTCTCGTCCGTCTTGATGAGCACGAGTGCACGGGCCTGAATGAACTGGTAGCCCGGCTCGTCAGGCGCGTCCAGCTGGGGTACGCCCCTGTTGGAGGGGCCCGGAAGACGGAGAGGAGGAGCAATGAGCTTGCGACGAGGGGCAATGGTCAGCCGTCCTGTACGATCGGTCGCGAGGACGACCTGGAGGTAACAGAGGCCTTCGATGACGCGCGCCTCGACGACCGTGCCCGAAACCGGAGCGTGCTGGCGGTGATAGTCGTTCGGACCGAGGAAGGAGTGGCAAAACTTGCCGCCGGCAAAGAGCGGGCCATACGAGCTGCCGCCGCTGTTCATGTCGTCGAGGAGCTCGCTGATGGGCCACGGGATGTCCTTGAAGGAGCATTGGGCCTGGTCGTCGATGTCCCACGCTCCGTCAAACACGGCGTCCGCCGGGCTCACGATGACCTTATTGTCGTTGGGGGAGTCAATGGGGCGCCGTTTGAGATCGATGTGTCGCGCAAAGAACTCGTTGAAGGTCTTCCACTCGACCTTGGGGTAGTCCTCCATGTGGTACGAGGGAGAGTTATAGAAGGTGTCGAGCGTGTAGGGGGTAATGGACCCGGGGGTATCCATGAACTTCCCAATCTCCTTGGCGTAGCGGACAACCCAGTCGGAGAGCCAGGTGTACGGGGCGTGTGTGGTCGGGAGGATGGGACTCGTCCAGTTCGTCTGCAGCGGGTCAATGTTCATGACGAAGTAGAAGAGGCAGAGGACGTGATACACGAATTTGCCGTCCCGCTGTTCGCTGGGAACCCAGCCGAGGAGGTATTCGTACCAATCGATGTAGTTGTCGAAGGTGACGATGTTGTAGTCGTCGAACTCCCGGATACCACTGCCGTGTGCGGTTTGGAAAGACTCTTCGAAGTCCTTCTTGAATTCGGGATGAGCGTCCAGATAGTCCCTAAGCTCTTGAACGATGTTGCTTGAGGTTTTCCTAAAGTGTGTCAGCATACCATTCATCGAGAGCAGCGTTATTGTACCCTTACCGAGTGGTCTGCATACCAAACGCATTGGCCGGTGTCGCGGCATCGTATACCTGTTTAGTTACATCTTGATGGAGACTGCTGTCAGGAGCGAATCCGCGTCGATTATGCGCACGTAGTTAGTTCGTACCATCGACCACAGAAGCCATTGTATGAGGATAGCGGCAAGCTAAAATCATGTATGTAGTCAGCTCGGAGGGTACATAGATGGTCACAGTTGAATGCGTACAAAGAAGCGAGCTGTGAGTGGTTCAATGAAGGTGTGCTTGAGACAGTGCGCGGGTTCAGCCATTCTTATAGACTCCTTGATCGACTATTTGAGCATGTTTGATGAGCTACCCAGAGGCGTCGTTGTACGTCCCATTCGTGAAGAACCAGTAAGAACACGTCTGCTACATGTGGCACGCACAGTAACCTTCAATGTGGGCTGCTGTCATATGTCGCCAATCATGACGCCTTCCATGCGGCAGTACTGAATGGATAGTCATCCGAGAAGGCGCGGAGTGTCGTCAGGTCATGTCAGTTGACTCCGTGCAGCCGTCAGTCAAGTGCGTCTGAAGTCTTCCTGTACCTTCACCAGCATGCGCGGCCGTTCATCAGATTATAGAAGTCATGAGCTGGAGGTGGTACTTACCAGGCAAATTCTAGGAATTAGTACACAACAGCCGCAACATCGACCACTCGCCAGGTCGCGATCGGTGCGATAAGTCTAGGAAATACTAGCACAGAGTATGTGCTAGTGCGAGGTCAGTGCAAGAAAGCCTGAAAGGACGTACGGAAGCACCTTGAGGGTCGGGGTGGAGAGTGGAGGCTCTACTATCTCCGCCGAGTATGAGCAGCGCTCGCAAGACACGCAAACCACTTCCCTGCCTAGAAGTTAGCTTTCTACGTCGAGCAGCCGTATAACCTCCCCGAAGACGCTATCGGCGATTCATTCCATGCAAGGCAGATTGACATGGAAGAACCCAATCTCCGCGCTTCAGGATCCCCGTCGGCGACCGCCGCGGCCTGAGGCTTGACTGTCCGGTTGAAGTCTCAGGGTTTCCTGCTGACATTCATGAGCGCGTTAGTACCCTCTCATTATTAGATAGTAGAGACGAGGGGCGTACCAAGCACAGGCAGCAGTGACTAGCGAGCAGACCCAAATGTCTCACGATGCATGCTGCGCAACACCTCCGCCATTGAGCCACGCTGTCAGAATGACGCCTAGCTCTCGACCGTGACCTTAGTGCCGCCGTTCCTATGGCTCACGGTCATGGAAGGTATCCGGTCACATTCCCTGTCGAACTTGCTCTCCTGAGATGCCGACGGAGCAATCATCGCCTCCTGCTGCTGTTTGGAGGACTGTTTATAACCGGCACATGCCTAGACTGAAGACCCCAATCGGATCGATCCACCACACAAGGTCCCGTCGACATCTTTTTCCTTGAGCGCCACATATGACGTTAGCACGTTCATCCCCCTATGTAATATGGTACGATCTCCATGATCACAACGCATTATGCACGAGCCTTGGCCCGTGACGGTGGCGATGGCAAGAACCTTTGCATGGGTTTGAGGGACTTCAAAGCTGCGTTGTCAGGAATGACTCAGTGGAAACGGAGACGCGTGTGTAAGCTTGCCTTGTAGGGAGGGTACCTGCATCCAAACCCTAACGAGTCGATCCTGCCAATAGTCATCAGTTTACGCTTGACAGAGCAGCGAGGAGAACATGCGATCGCACCAACTGGGGCTGTCAAGGGTGATTCTCTGGTGGGTGAATTCATCGAACATGAACTTGCCGGAGTAGTATCCGTCTATCAATGCCAGTACAAGTTAACGGTGACGGTGAAACCAGCGAGGTGCAACAGAATACTCGCAGCCACTTGGCCCAACGCCACCCATGGGAAGCCCCGGGACTACATTGTACCGACCTTCAGTCTCTGTACTTTGACTGTGTTGGCGGTGAGTAAGCCCTCACCTCCAGCGCTGATCATGGTCTCGTTGTAGACGACTCCACCGCTTTGAGTATTCTCGTATACTAGGAGAGATGTTAAGTGCCTGTGAGTCAGGCGCACCAAGTTACGGACACTCACCCTTGCGTTGAAATTTCTTGTCCTGGGAGAATACGTACACGACGAGGGGATGGTCCCTAAGCAGTTGTGACCTTGAGATTCTATTCGCGTCCTGGAGTTGGACGCACTTACCGAGCTTTGATGAATGTAATTGCTTCATCAACGTCTTTCACAGGCACAAGCGGTAAGACGGGGCCGAAGATCTCCCTGTGTTTTGGTCATCACACTTTAACAACGCACACCAGACGGATGGGAAGGCCAGGGCTTACTCGCTCATCAACGAGTCATCTCCCTTCACGTCTCGCACCACGGTCGGTGCTACATATCGCTTCTCGACATCGATATCGCCTCCGAGCACGATCGATCCGGCAGTGTTGTCCAACAGACTCTTGATGCGCTCGGTATGTGCTTCGTTGACGATGCGCGAGAGCGATGCGGACTCCTTGGGTCCTTCCGGATAGAAAGAATGATACCTGGCACATAGCATTCATGGTCATGGCGGAGGTAGGGATGCCGTGAATGATACCCACACTTCCTTTGCGATCTCGACGAACTTGTCCTGGATGTGCTCGGGTATCAGGACGTAGTCTGGAGCTACGCAGATCTGCATTGCAATGCGTCGTTAAATCGCAGCATTGTCGTCAATGTAGAACGTGTCGCGCACCTGACCGGCATTCAAGAATCTTCCCCAGAGGATTCGCTTTGCTGCCAAGCGCAGATCAGTGTTGGGGTCGACAACGACCGGGCTCTTTCCTATGGACCGCGTGGAAACAGATCAAGTCACGCTGAATAACGCATGTTGGTAACTCACCTCCAAGCTATTCATGTGCCATATAGGCAACTCAGTCGGCAGCTTCGGCTGGTGAGACAAGTCGGGCAACGCACCTCGAGCGTCAGAGGAGTGAGATGCTTGGCAGCCGCTGCAGCGACAATGCGTCCAACACGGCCACTGCCTATAGATAATCCCCAGTAAGCTACGTTCCACTGTAGAGACCAAGTCGACTCACCTATGTAGCAGACTTTGGGTTAGGGTATATGTATATGATCAGTATCGCTCAAAGCCCGGATAGGGAGTTGTCGACTTACTGTGGTCCCATTGCAACTCTAGAATCTGATAGCGTCTCGTCATTAGCTTGGTCACACAAGATATAAAGTGGTATGCCAACCTTAGTAGTCTCGGGCACGCTGCCGTTGACGACATGATAGAGGTCATTGTCAAGGTACTTGGGGATCAGCTCCGAGACTAATGCGCTGGTTGCGGGTATCTGCTCCGACGGCTTGATCACCACGGCGTTTCCCGCTGCAATTCCACCAACCTGCCGCCAAGCTCAGCCACCCTCAAAGCCAAACGGAAGTGGCTGATCACGTACCAAAGGTGACATTATCTCAGTTAGCGGGCCATTGTACGGTGCGATGACCAGCACGACGCCCTTTGGCTCAGGATGAATCTTCGGACCGAAAGGGAGGAAGCTGAGGTTCAGCTTCGCTCGGCGAGTTCTGGTCCAGGACTTGATGCTGTCGTATGCATCTCTTATCTCGATGTAAGGGGGTGAGAGGTCAATGCTGCGCATCATGAGTTGTAGGCACGACAATCTGGAGACGGAGTAGCAGTGCGTACAACTGGCTCTCAAGCTCTGGCCGACCCAGATCGAGCTTCAAGGCATCCTTGAAACGTTGTTCGTTCTCCTTCAGCATGTATCCTACTTGGCGGATCTGTTCCCGGCGGAACGCGACCGATCTCGCCTTGCCAGATAGGAAGGCGCGACGTGCGCGAGCATGGATCTACCAAAGCGCGACTGTGCTCAGCCTTTGTTGAGCTGTGAGCGTAAACCCATACCTTAGGGATGTCCTCGATGGGCGTGTACAGAAGAGTCGGGGTAGACATTCTGTTGCAACTCGCCTGCATGGATGTCTTGCCCATATATATTGTCCCCGTCTCCGTTCTACGGAGAATCTCGAAACAACTAGCTCGACTCTGTTGCAGCCTGCAGGTCTGTTCACGCCGTTCTAGACAGCTTGGCGTGAGTCCCCGTGATGGTATTGCGCATGATCGACGCTTCTGAACCAAGCTGTCCAGCGGAGAAGACCGGCGCTGATGTAGCGTGAGCTTCGATCTCCCATGGACGCCCACAAACCCCTGCGTGCATCGTGCATTGGATCAGAGTCCCACCTTCTTTTCTGTCGATCTGATTCTGTCGGCTAGTAGACCATGGATGTAGTCCTAGACTCAGCGATACAATAAAAGGATATATAATGTGTTACGAGCCTCACCGTAGTAGTATCCGTGCACTGTCCTGAAGACGCCGGCGGCGAAATGGCGCTTCGCCGATGCATACATGAGCGGATTTTCAATATGAGCAGTGTTGCAATGCGACGGATTGCGTCGCTCCCTGATCAGTGCCTTAGTCCATCGCAATGTACGTGGCTGTTCGTGTGTAACGACAGCCCAACAGCGACTTGCGCTGTGGCAGTGGGAGCTGAGGCTGCAGGAGGCGTGCTCAGCTGCAGGCTGCACGTCCAGGTATCAACAAGAGACCGCCCGATTTACCAGATACTGTTGAGTGCGCAGACATGTAGGTCAGTATGATCGTCGACATGCATGACCTGACTCACCACAAGTGGCGTCGGCAATTGCATATTGAGTTTGACGGTAAACGACCCTCGATGAACGATGTCAGGCTCCTCCCCCATCTTGGTGACATCAGTGCTATAATCTCGGAGTTTCTGGCATGCTTACTTTCCACCTTGCTGTGTAGACGGCTGGTACTTCATCTGACACTTCGACAAATCGGTCGTGTTCAGTACTAGTAAGCATTGGGCTACTTCTGGATCCCGCAAGTTTCTTATGGGCTTGGAATGTTCAGCATAGTGACAGGAACCCACAAGTATGTTGTGAACTACCTTGAATTGACGCGTCCCAGTCAGTCGTCTGGCACCCCGTATGTCTCGGACTGTCTCGGAGCTGTAATCTCGGAGTTGTCGCGGTCACTAATAGGGATTCGGAACGTCTCTCTAGCACGCTCGTCCTCGTCGTCAGCCTTGTCTCATGATGGCGACACAGCAGCACGCACCTGAAGGGATGAGCGATCACATAGTCTTGAACCCAACTTCAAGTAAGGCACTGACGGCTCCCCGAGCGCCTCCACCGAATCCCGCGATGCCTCCACCCGATTGCGTGCTCCGCTCGCACTACCACTCCGCGCGCCCCTTGCTTATAATAGAGCCCCGGGCGCAATACGCGAGCCCCAGCCGCGCAACCTGCAACTTCCCACAGGCCCTGTACGGGAGTACTCGAGCTCAAACCTTGTCCGGCAACATCATCATCTCGCCCATCACCAGACAGACATGCCCGGTACGACATTGCCCTCGATTCCACACTATGTCCCAGCCCCGCCAACTCGAGAGGATTGTACGTGTCTCGGATTCGGAAGACTCGGAATCCTCCCCTCACTGTGTTCGCGCTGCTGCATGCTGATGCCGTCTCAACAGTGGACTGGGCCGACCTGCCCGTGATCGACCTCTCGAAGGCGCGCACGCCCGAGGGCCGCGCAGAGCTCGCGCCGCAAGTCCGCGACGCGATGCGCACCCACGGCTTCCTCTATGTCATCAACCACGGATTTACGGAGGCGCAGGTGTGTGTCCTCGCTCTCGTCTCTCGTCTCAGGAGTGGAGTTGAGTGGGGTGGACGAGACGACTCACCGCTGCCTTGCAGACCGAGCGCATCTTCGACATCGCGGACGTGCCCTTTGCGCAGGTCCCCGAGGACGAGAAGAAGCAGTATGCGGGGGACATCAAGAAGACGGGGTCCTACAGGGGATACAAGCTCCGTCAGTACTGGGTGTGTCTGAGCCGTTTCACGCAAGGGTGCGGGAGGGTGGCTGACATACCGACCGTATAGCACATCGACAACGGCGTGCGGGACCAGCTTGAGCACTACAACCGTACTTGCTTTCCTTGAATCATCCCGGCTCACGAGGCTCACTTCTGACTGGGGACAGTGCACCGCTCGATAACCGAGCAGCAGCAGCACCCGCGAGCGCTGCAGCCTCTGCTCCCCGAGATCCGGGCCTTTGCGGAGCACAACCACTTCAACGTCTTGCATCCGATTCTCAGGTGCGTCTTCAGTCTTCGACTAGGGCGATAGGGTACCAACGCACGCGACCTGGCGATAGACTGCTTGCGCTGGGTATGGAGTTGCCAGAGGAGACGTTCGTGAACATCCACGGGTTCGATGCAAAGGGAGAGACTTACGGTGCGTCCTCCGATCCCCATCCCCATCCAAACGCGCGCTCACCTCCATCCCCTAGTCCGCTTCATGAAATAGTCAGTACCACCCTCTCCCCTCCCGCGTCTCTCACCTCTCACGTCTCCTCACAGCTACCCACGCACCGCCGAAGAAGAGTCCCTCACGAACAACGTCTGGCTCAAAGGCCACACCGACTTCGGGACCATCACCATCCTCTACTCCCAGCCCGTCGCCTCCCTGCAGATCCTCTCCCCCTCCAACCGCTGGCAGCACGTCAAGCACCTCCCCAACGCGCTCGTCGTCAACGCCGGCGACGGCATGGAGTTCCTCTCCGGGGGCTTCTACCGCGCGACCATCCACCGCGTTGTCCAGCCCCCCGCGGACCAGCGCGGCCACACCCGCGTCGGCGCGTTCTACTTTGCCATGACCGACGACGACGTGCGCCTGAAGCCGTTCGCGGAGAGCCCGGTGTTGCAGCGCGTGGGGATCATGAGGAGGTTTGCGGACGAGGACGCGCCGACGACGGAGCAGTGGCGGAGGGGGCGGACGAGCGCGTATGGGCAGTCGGAGCTGAAGAAGGCGGACGAGCGCGTCGAGGAGGAGGTTATCAACGGTGTTGTTGTCAAGCACTACAACTAGTACGCGCTTGGGCCGCTACCTGTCATGAACGCGATGCATACACGTTAGCTATGCGGGCTGGAAGTCGAATCGCGGCTTACCTTGTCGAGCGGGTGGACAGGGCTGCTACAACTTGGGAGTAGAGAAGTTAGTGATGCGCTCTTGTATCTTCTCGGGCTCACGGACCCCGCGACACCGAAACACGAACACAAACGTGTAATCTATATACATATGCTCCTGATGCTAAGTCAACAGAGAAAAGCTGAGTACAATACAATGAACAATACACCAAGAACACTCCAATCGACGCCAACGTACACGTACTATATGCAATCCGCTCTATGCAGCATGCGGCCTCAGAAGTGTCCAAGCGCGCTCTTCTTCCCTATCCGCACGCTCCCCTGAAAGGGAAGTCCCGAGAGCTCCATCTCGGGCTCGCCCCCGCTCGCGAACGGCAAGCCCTCGATGCGCACCGCGACTGCGGCCACGCCCTGCACGCCCGCGACTGCGCCCTGCGAGCCGAAGATAACCTAAGCGCCGATGTGTTTGTGGAAGGCGGAAGAAAGAGGAGGGAAGCACGCACCTTCGAGACGAAGTTGCTGAACTCGCGCTCACGCCCAGGCAACACTTCAAGCGGGACGTCCACAATCTGCGCCGACACGGCCACAGTCGACCCGCTCCCCACCGGACCCTCGACGGCCTCGCACTCCGCCGGTAACCAATCGTCCGGGACGATGTGCGCAAATGCGCGCGGGGGCAGTGGATCCGGGAGCGGCCGCTTGGGAGGAGGATTCCTGTCCGCACTGGAAAACTCGCTCTCGTTGGTGCTCGGACCGGGCACGACGCCGTCGAAGACGAGGACGTCGGGGAAGACGCGGCTCGCGTTCACGCCAACGTTGATGCCATGCGGGAGGACGACGAGCGCATGGACGACGCCGCTGGCGACCATGGAGGACCCGACGGGCTTGATCTTCATGTCCGTGATGGTCACGTTGCGGAGGATTTCCGGCCGCGGATGCGGGGCGGGGAAGGTCGTGTTGATCGTGAGCGCGGGCACTAGCGGGGTGGTAATCTGGATGTCTGCGTCGCGGCCAGAGATATACTCGCTCACGAACGCGGAGATGGCGGGGGTCGAGTTGCGGCGGAGGGGGACGACCGTGCCGCTGACAGTAAAGGAAATGTTGGGATGTGTGAGGGTGAAGGGATGTGAATGAACCGAGGCGACGGGTACGCTGGGTGCGTCTGGGGTCGGTAGAGAGATGATGAAGGGCAAAGGAGGGGCTTCGAACTCGAGGTCCAATGGGACAGGATTGAGGGCGGATGCATTCGCAGTGAGATGGATGGTGTCGCTTGCGGATGTAATCTGGAAAGACTGGAGAGTGACAAGGTCGGAGAAGCTAGGGAGTGGGTTGTTGGCACCTGGTGGGGGCAGACCAGGCACTGAAGGAACTGCGAGGCGTATGAGTACATGAACAGAATGTAGACGACAGCTACGCACTCTTGAGATTGATGACGGGACGGACGTCGGTGTGCGACACGCGGAAGAGGCTGCGCCATCCCCTGTTCTCCAGTCCTCCTCCATGCACAACAGCCTGGCCGACCGCCGCCTGCACGCTGAGATACCCATTCTTCCAGCTCTCCCGCATGAAATGGAGGACCGCATCCACGTCCTGCGTCGGCTGTATGCGCACCGGAATCTCCACCGGAGTCAACCACGACACGTCCCGCGGCGGAGGGTCGGCGGTGAGGGGCACCTCAATCGGAGGCGCAGAGATGGTCGCGAGCGAGACGTTTGGATGCGCTCTGGGAGAGATGTGTATAGGAGAGAGGGTCACCGTGACGCGGTCGAGCTGGCGGATGCCCCAGCGGCCGATGGACTTCCACAAGTCCTGCAAAACCCCGTCGTCCTCGTCCGACTTGACGTCCACCACGCTCCCCGCATCCAAGCCCATCCGCCCGTGCACCATCAGCCACACCCCGTCCTCCCGCGTGGCATTGAGGACGTCCACCCTATCCGGTCCGCGGACGACGAGCGAGCGTTGGATAATCTCCTCCGGTCGAGTTGTTGAGGCTCTTGAGCGCCATGAATACGCGACGATAGCAAGCAGAGCGAAGAGAAGAACACATAGCGAGAGTGAGATGAGGAATACGGATAGCAGACGGGAACAGAGTCGTCGCCGGACTGCGCCGGGGTGCTCGACGGACGTCTCTCTGCTCGAGGACGCCACGGAGCCCGACGTGGAGCCTAGGAGCGGCGTTTGCTCTGTCGGTTGCTCATCGCGTGCCCTGCCCTTGCCTTTGTCGACACGACGAGGTGTCGGGCTGTCCATCGACGACGGCGGGGACGATGTATTGTAGAAGTGGGTCGTGGCGGAAGCAGAGCGGGAAATGGGCGCCTATGTCATAGCAGGTCGCCTCAAGGCAGCGCTTTCGGCTGGGCACGCTCAAGAAGGCAGTTGAAGACGGTCACTGCTCGTTCAGAGACATAGATATGAACTCAATGCGTGCATGATAGGCATCGGCCCTCCGGGCAAACCTGGACACGTGTCGGTGAAGGAGGTCAGCACAGTGGTCGCTGTTGCTCGCCGTCTACTTGACATATCAGATGCCATTTGGCGTATCTGATGCTATCCGGCTTACCAGATGCTGTGAGTGTTACGGATCTTCCCGATATGGAGTCCTCGCGGGAGTGACCGCCGTCCGTATATTTTAGCGGGGTCCGTATGGCGACCTGGCGCCGGTACGCTGAATATATATCTCTCATATTGCAAACACATCCTGCAGACCTTCATTGACGTTATTGGGAATCTCGTTCGGATCCTAGTTACGGATCGAATCGGACACTAAGTACTTATAGCGTAGCGTGATCCTCGCCGCACAGCGCGGTCCGGACCGGCGCGAACATTGTGTAAGCAAGGTAACGAGCTACAGGAACCGAGGTGCAGTATCAGTGGTTACAGCGGCGTAAGGTAAGGCAGTGCCGCCTGCCTCCACTCAAAGTAGGGTGGAGTGGAGAAATCGTCTCTAGCAGTGCACCAATACGAGCTGTTGGCCGAAGCTAAGTCTATGAAGACCATCATGGAAAAAATGCATGTCTGAAATTCGGGAAAGGCTATGAGTCCGAGTTGGAGCCAGATGGTATGGATCCCAGAGTAGTAGAGAAGGACGTGACCATTCATTCGGCGCCATGTCGGCCTACCAGGAAAATGTGTAATCTTCGCATGCCCAACGTACTTCTGTGTTGGAAGTGCCAGTGCTGTTTCCCGGCTGAGAGTCGAATGTGAAGTGACTTAGATTCTTGAAATGGAGTGTTGTGCCGGGGAAGCCGGGTCACGTTTTCTTCATCACCGGTGCGCTGCTATGTATTGTTCACCGGGACCAGTAGATCACGCTGTGTAGTGTCTACTCAGCCGCTGACCGGAGAAGCGACCTGCTGCAAGCGGCCTCACATACTGACGACGAGCACATCTGCGCACGGGTTGTGGTGATGTCGCCATGCATGAATGGATGTATCGTGGTGGCCGTCGACAACCAATAGACAGAGATTAGGAATCCAGTGGCGGTGGACCGCCGTGGAGGATGATCGTGTAGGGGAAGGGAGGTTGAAGGTCGGGTACTCATTTTCGTCATTTGACCACCGATGTAAGGGGTGAGATGTGCGAGAGAGTGGCGTGTTGTCTTCATCGTCATAGGACCTCAGACTGACCGCATTCGGAGCGGCATGATCCTTGCAGGAAGTCAACAGAAGAGCCGCGAGCCGAAACAGCGCTTGTGGAAAAGGAAAGCGAAGCTATGGGGCCGCCACTTCGGTCGGGCCACTATCGTCGAGCCGGGACCCGCCGGGGAATATATAGACCGCGATCCGATACATACTGTACAGAACTATGGCTGTAACGCTTGCACCCGAACCCCCGAACCCTGCATTACCAAGCTTGACCACTCTACTGACGCGCTGGGAGCAGTCGCTGGAGGTCGAACTGGTCGATGAAGCAGCCTCGCGGACTTTGGTCAACGTCTATCGACTCGTCACTACCCCGTCCCGACCAGTCGACGTCGAAAGTCGCGTAACAATACTTGCTGCATACCCGGCCTCTGAGCGTGTCCCCGCGGCTCCGCCAGGGCTATACGACCTGTACGATGCGCACATCTGCGGACGAATCCTTCGCACGTCGCCGCCTCGGGGCGGATGGGTTGCCGCAGTACTGGAGAACGAGTGCAGGAGGAGCGCCACAAAGTATGCGGCTGTAATGATGCCGGACATGCAGGGCTGTGTGCGCAGTGCGGAAACGGTGTGGTCTCCGTGGTCGCTTGGTGCTGGGGAGGGCAACGAAGGGCGGTTGTGGTTCAAACCAGCGGATGAACGAAGCAGGTGTGGAGGTGCCCAGTGCGCCATGGGAGGAGTGTGGAATGAGGGGACTGGAGTGGACGACGGCGATGCAACGGAGGAGGAGCTCTCTGGGAACGAGGAAGACGGTGTGGACAGTGACAGCGGTGCAGAACTTACGATAGAAATCAGCGACGAGATAGTGGATGAGGGTGACCAGTGAACCGAGCGGTCGAGACGTAACCTGTACCTACCGATGATTGATCAGCGCAAAACGTGCCTGTTCGGAGCACCGAAATGGACGCTGTGTAGACGAGATGGAGCAAACCTAGAAGCTAGAAGACCAACGTGTTCGTTTCTATGAGCGCCGCCGTCGCGGTTACCACTTGAACGTGTCTTCGAAGGTCTCCTGACAAATGGAAGATGTCTTCTTCTCTTGCGATGGAGCCGTCGGAGACTCGAAGGAAGTCGTGAAGAGTCGCAGATCCATCGCGAGGTCTACAAGGTGTGAGCATTCCTGCTGTAAGTGACGCATTTTCAGGGAGAGGTCCGTGTAGTCGCTGTGCTCTCCGGCATATTTACTGGTTTACTAGCCACATTGGTCCGTGGAAAGCACGCACCAGTTATAATTATACCAGTCCCGAGGTTGTCGCTGAATCGTTGTTAATAAAATTTAGCCATACAGGTACACAATGTACCCTGCTACCCCCTACACTACGCCACGAGCTCTGGGGGTATGTGGACTCATGCGACTGAGGGTCTTATGAGCGAGTACTAAGAGAGACGACGAACCTAGAGGTGATTAGTGGTATATTCATTGATGTGCACGTAGCCCCATACGGGAGAGGCGTGTGTTCTCGGAAAGACTTTGACCGACATCGCGAAGAAACGGACTGACTTCTGCGAATGCTGAAAGCGGTTACGATGGTTACCGTTCGGAAATGGCCTGGGGGGGGGCAGAATGCACGCCGTTTTGCGGCATAGAAGTTGGTACTGCAATCGATAGTCACGTAAGCATCGATACTGTGGTGTTTGGCCGCCCTGGGTATCCCTGGATTGTGACAATATTGACTCGGAACTGTGCCACCAAGTGGCGTTGGACAGTATTCGATATGGCACACCTGAGATGGAGTGCGTTCAGTGTGAGAGCGAATTTGGACCGGGTCTAGGGGAGCTGCGGATGCAGAAGCAACGCCGCAGACTGTATTAAAGCCGCAAACCACTGGTAGCGGACCGTACTGCAGCTCACGCACGCACCGCTACCTCGTAATTCGCTATGATTGAGGAGATCCGCAGCCACCGTAATCTTCCGGAACTACTGCCCCCACCAGACCTACCCTCGCCCGCGTCAGCCGGTGTGTACCTACCCGGTGCGATATACTCATTCCGCACTGCGCAACCGCGTAATACCTTTGAGGTAGACAAAGCTCAGGAGTCGCAGAAGCCCCAAGGCGCAGTGGAGATATTGGCGAAGTGGAAAGCGTGCGGACCTACGAGAGGTCTGCGGGAAAATATCCACGTGTACCGCCTCCACGCCCGCCTCGCCACTCCCCTGGACGTTGGTACAGAAGTCAGACTCCTCGCGACATCCCTGGTGCGTTATCGATTACCGGGTGTCCTCTCCAAGATGCACGACACCTACGACCCGCATGTCGTCGGCGTCATCACGGATGTTGGTGGAGGAGAAGGCGGATGGGTGGTTGTGGGCATTCAGAACAGGTGCCAACGGAATATCGTGCAGAGGGTCGAAGTGGAGGTACCACACGAGCCTGGGGTGACGATCGCGGGAAGAATTTGCAGGTCGTCTTCCGAGAGGTCCCACACGAGCGTGTCGGAGGAGCTGGAGTGTGTTGACTGGTTTTACAGGCCACCGCCAGAGCCCCGATGCGGTGCGGAAAGGTGCCGGGAGATTCGACCGCGGCAGGGATTCGATATACCGGACACTCTTGTATTCAGATTGTGATGCAGTTGCCGTAATGTCGAGAACCGAATGATCATGACGCGAGACTCCAATAACGTGGGTTGACGTGGAACATGGTACGAGCGTGGAGCAGGTGAAAGATGCGGAAACTCCCGCCGAAGGCCGGACCTCCGGCCGAGGCGCTTGTTGAGCACACGGTGAGATTGCTGACGAAGACCGAGGACTGGCTTACCACAAGAGAGCCCGCCTTCACTGAATGGCGCACGGCCTGATGTGGAAGTGATGCGTTTGAGAGGAGTTGCACGAAGCTGAGTGAGATTACTTGACCGCATGTGGCGTGCTAGACAAAGGACTTCTATGACGAAAAGCGGATGAGAGTGGTGCGGGGACAACGGAGGGGTGGGAGTCCTTCGGTAGCACCAACTCCCTGTGCGGTGCAGTGTGTGGGATAAAATCTGAAGTCGCAACGTAGCACCCACTGGATCAATCATCGCGGACGTCGAGAGTACGGTGTCCAGCATGTGTATCGGAACCGTATGACTCATTACAGAGACGAAGCTTCCGAGGATCACGGCGATATAATTAATATACAGTCAGGTATAACTATGATACAGGGATACGTCTCAAACCTGTCACATACCCCATAGGAAATGTTCGTCTGGGAGTACGCGAGGGGATTGAGGCCGAGCGAAGAGCCTAGATACTGAATGGACTTCAAAGCGCGAGTGGAACGTGCGCCACTTCGGACCGGGTTGCCCGGCACGCTCATCCTCCCGTACGAGCTTCACCTCTAGCATGACAACATCCCCGTTGACGATCGAGAGTGGATCAAGTCGATTCATGTGTATCTTGCGTTGAAACCGATCCTCGGCGTCAAACAACATGTCAAACATCTAGTATGTCATCAGTTGTACATCGGTGAGATTGAGCAGATGACCTACATGTGGATATTCTGCGTAAGGGGTGTATGCCCTGAAGATGTCGTCCAGCGCTATGGCGTATGAGATGAGTAGGAAAAGTACGGTGAGCTGTACGTACTCGACGGCACGCAGGCTAGGTAAAGGAGGTCTTGGAACGCGGTGGTGTCTGTCTCGCGGAGCATGTCCAGTTCGATGGCAAGATGACATGCGGGATCGGTGGACACCGTGAGTTTGCGGATCGTGCCCACCACCAGGATGGTGAGTTCCCGACCGGCGTAGGAGTATACGCGGTCGTTATCGTTCGTGGCCCAGTTGGAGCCAAGTGGAACTTCGGAGAGGGAGAACCGGTGGTCTGGACCGCCGAAGGAATAGATGAAGAGGAGACGCCTATGAGCGGTGTAAGCGAACTGGCCCGGCCCGGCCCTTCGAGCCGCGCAGCAACATACCCTAGAACTGCTGACGAGCGTTCCATCCATGCAGGAAGGTTGATGTCTGGCGCGGAGACGGGTCCCATGGGCGGTGGCATCAGAGCGGAATGCGTGACGGTTGGGTTGAACGGTGTTATGGGGTGAGCGGCTTAAATATGGCGACAAGGGAGAGATGGGAGGTGCCACTGGGGACGAGCGGCGACCACATTTCATGCCTACAGATGTCGTTGCGCCGTTGTGCCCCACGCTTCTCCTGCGACCGTTGGCTCCCTCACGCCTCAATTTGAACGTTCTTGTGATGCTGGCTCCTTCGAGTGGATCACCGTCGCGGTAATGTCACAGAGCGGCGTGACTTGCCAGCTAATAGACCAGGATGAGCGAGTGTGCGGTTGTAGTCGGACGCGGGCAGCATAACGACGGACACAATTCGCTACAGAGCCAAAGGTCGAGACGGAAGGTGGCTGCAAGGACATCTATTCTTTGTAACACCGTCCGTCGGGTGTGTTTGTAAGGGAGAAACAGAAGTGGCCGTCGCAGACACGAAGTGCCGATTGGACCTGCATTGGCAGTCTGTACTAGCAGCATCGTGTAGTCTGCAAGTCTGCGTGTATAGGCAGACTGACCGTCAGTGTGATTTGGTCATGGTGACAGGGTGCGACTTACGAAGAAGAACAACAGCAACGTGCATCTGAACTGAGCCTGACTCGAAGCTAGCGTGGAGTAGATGGGAAGGCGGAATGCGGGATGTGGGAAGCATGAAGCTGATGGCCGTGGTACAGTGATGATGATAACGTCGTGGCTATCGTGAGAGAACGATCCCAATTTAGGTGTAAGAATCGTGCCGCACCGGCCCGAGTCAGTGCTCACAAGCGCCATTGATGAGTAAGACGCATGGTAACGTGCAACCGCGAAAGGGTCTTATGGGAGGACATGAGACAAGCGGGTTGTATAGAAAGCTTGGTGGTGATATTACTACATAATATGCTGTACGGGGATCGACGGGAGTGCTGGCGAACAATACGCATGGAGTGCCAATCGACTATCAGTTCACCGCCGCTCTTCGGTGAGACGCGGAACGGAGGTGTGAGATGGAGCCGGTGGAATAAGGGACACGGGCAGACAGTGGAGGGGGGGAGAGTATTGCGGAAGCGAGGAAGTGACTGAGGTCGGTAGTGCGGAGGAGGATGTAGTGTTTATAGCGGGATGGGAGGACTCGGGGTCGTGTTTTTGGATGCGGTTGATCTACACAGAGGAAGACGTGTGAGGCATCGTCGAAGGGTGTTGCTAGCCCGACCTTACCGCACGTTGTAACTGCAGAATCTGAACGCGAAGCTGGACAGCGTCGTATTGTAGCCCGGATAACATGCTCTACTATAAATTGAGCCGTACATTCGAACGCACGGTTGTGTAGCTCACCTTCACCAGAACCGAGCTTAGTCCAGAATACGCCTGCAACTGCTCGGATGTGACGGGGAACAAATGACGATGAATCAGCTCTTCATGAAGCTCGTCGATGTGAGCCTCGAGAGCGGCGGTGTATATGATGCGCCGATGGGGGGCACCTAGTGTGAATCTAGACAAGGTCGTCAGGGGTGGCGCCGTGCCGATGCAATGCAGGGTAATTACAGTTCGTCTGGCGTGAAGACGAGTTTCTCCAGTGCGTGACTCCACAGTTTTCGTTGCCCGCCCGAATCGGTACTTTTCTTCCGGTGTACGCGATAGTATGGGTGCGGTGCCGTCGTGCGGTGCTGGTTGGAGTGTGCAGAGTTGCGGGCGGCGGTGTGGCTCCCGGCACGACGCAGAGAAAGGGGTGTGGAGCTCGAAGACACAGTCGGAGATGACTCGGGAAAAGGCGCAGAAAGATCGGAGGAAGCGGAGGAAGTAGGTTGCGTTGACAGAGCGGTCGCTGAAGACGGACCGAGCTTGTTCTTTTCGCTGTTCTCCGTCACTGAAGATGGGAAGGAAAGTGGTGGTAGGAGGGACTGCGGAGAGGTTTGGTAGGTAACCGAGTCGCCTAAGAGGCTGGGCGGTCAGCGGGGTGTGCGATCTGAACCTTCCAGGCAGATCAAAAGACGTACTGGCCATTCTTGATAACAGAATTCTTGATGGCAGACCGGTCTGAGTGTACTTGTAGTGTGAGGGCGGTGGGGGGGGGCGAGAGGGAAGTAGACACGCAGGAAAGTTCGGCAGACGTGTTGTACGCAGGATACCGCAGTGTGAAATAGGTGACGAAGGGGGTGGAATGGAACGTGATCCGTGGCATTGACGTTGACGTGCGATTTTGGATGTACGAAGAGGAAGGTCCGGCCGTGTTCTTTGAGACGATCAACCTTGAGAAGCACGTAGCGAGCGCTGAGAAACGTTTGTTTTGACTCCGTGATCGGCGTCTCAGAGGAGTGCATTGTGCGCCGCGCAAGACCGTGGTGGTTGGGTACAGCTGCGGTGGCATTTGGTCGCATTGCGCTGTTGAGGAACTCGTTGTTTGTCGACTATCGATGGAGTGCGACGCACCAACCGGCAGTGTGGAGTGGAGTGGCAGAGACAGTTGCGGGTGGCCTAGCGACATTAGCTGCTAGGACGAAGTGAGGGGTTTCATGCACGTATGGTTCTATACTGGGAGTGATGACGATGCGGTCAATTGTGGACGTATGAGTATAGGGACGATCGTGTAATAAGCTTCGAGGGCGGCAACAGAAGGACGTGTTCCGGCCGGACCGGGGCCGGCCCGATTGCTCAACGGACTTACGGCTTCGCTCTTGTTTCTTGCGTTAAACATTGGTCTTCATTTGTCACCTAGCGCAGTGCGTCGGTGAGTGAATGCGAAGTCGATACTGACTGTGCTTCTCTTATGTCGGCAGCGGCCAGGTCTGGTGGGGATGGGCCACAGGTGTGGCAGGTCCGAGACCAGATTGAAGTGAAGACATCGTCTCTGGTGACGATGACGCTTTTTGCGCGATATTTGGTGGGTTCTCGGCAGGTTCCAGCGACGCGGGAAGTGATGGATCTCGATCGTAATGGAGACCGGCTTAGTGAGTTATATCATCAGCCACTTCGGCCGACAGAGACTGTCTCTCTGTCCTTCTTGGCACTGTCGCCTTTGCCTTACGAACTCGCTCCAGACTGCTGCAGGGAGACTCAGGAGAAGCGGACTCACAGTAATCCAACCTACTCATGACATTTTACCGCTCGGGCGACAGCGATAGCGGAGTCCTCTCTAGAAACAAGTCGATGTCCTGTCCTCTGGTCGGCGCGAGCGACGGATTCTATCCGACGGAGCGTGGCTACCTTTCCATTGACGGACGGCATCTGTATGTCCCGGCCGATGAAGATTGGACGTATTTTCCTTGCAATGCTGAAGAGGACCATGACGTCCCGATCGGTACGGAGGTTATACCGAGTGGGTGGCCGGATCCGCCGCAAGCTACGCAGATATCGACCTACAGCACTCTTCGTTCTCATGTTCAACAGTCTATGGCGTCAGAAGCGCGGAGAGTCGAATCGGCAGCGGTGGATATTGGCGGAGACATGGTGGTAGTTGCATCGGAGGTGTCGTCTTTTGTCGCAGTAGGCGTCCAATCTGGCGACAATGTTGCGGTTGGTACGGCACATCCCCGCGGATTCGTATCCTCTGATGGGAGCTCGGGGACTGCTGAGGACACTGTGTCGCGGAGCTCTCAACAGCGCCGGTGTCCCAGACCTCGGTTGCTCGGGATGGATGATGTGACTCCGCCGTCGCAGCGGAAGCGCATCTTTCAGGCGCTTTCTGCCGGAGTTGGTTTCAGAATTACCGACCCGTGAGTGTGTTGCGGAAGGTAAATGTGTTAGTTGGGACTGAATTGCACACAGGGATACCATCACCGGTCACGCGAAGAAACGAGCTTACTTGGAATGTTTGGAGGAGTACGTAACGTTGTTGAGGGACCAGACCGAAGTCTCAGGAATCCAACCCCGCCCCATTCGGAGGACCAATGGTTCTGGAGGGCTAAGGGTACAGTCTATACGGGTAGGTATGGGGAGGCGTTTCTGGGCGGTGCATAGTTCACACTTCTCTTCACAGGCAATGTTGATCCGGAAACAACATGAACTCCATGAGCTCAACCTCCATCAAATGGCACTAGAGAAACAGGTGAGGACGGATCGCGTCTCGGTTGAAAAGCTATTGATAGTTTATACTGTGTAGTACGCTGCACTGGTCGAGGCGAGCAGCAGGATTTAGTACTGATGTTCCTGACCAGTCAAGGATGTCCGTGTTTCGTTTCCCAACGAGCTGAACGACAATTTGACCACCTCACTTGAAACCTACCATTCGATCCGGCTTGTCTCGAGTTGTCCCCGGTGATAGGAAGATCAGCAGAGTGGATGGGAGAGACAATATAGCATTGAATCCGTATGTGATCATCGGCGAAGTGTGCGGAAGATGAACTATAGTACAGAGGATGGCGGAAGACGACGGGCCGAGTAGAGATTCGTACAGAAATCTACCACGTAGACGCAGTACGCTCGGCGGATGTGGCTGCATGTGAAGGGGGCATCGCAAGTCGAGAGAAGGGAACTGTGGGCAACATACTGAGAAATCGTAGCGCGAACGAAGATAAGTCGTGGAAGTGGAAGTGTTGTGCTGTACAGGCAAGAGGCGAAAGAGCAACCGCCCGACCGGACTTGATTGTGGAAAGGCGGACCCTCAGACCGATCTGTATTCATGAATTAGAGACCGCAGGCGTCGCAGTCCGGTGGGCACAGCGGTGGGACATCGGTGTCGTTGTCGAGAGCGTCCGTGACGATTTTGGCTGCTACTTTGCGAGGACGGAACGTTCCTGACAGTCCGTACGGAACCGGGAAGGTCGGCGCCCGCGTTCGCAGGTAGTACATGCCAGTCTTCAAGCCGCGAGTCCAGGCGTGATGGGTGAGACGGAGCTATCGAAGAGTTGTGTGAGTAAGCTGTAATTGCGGTAGGTCTGATTTGCACGCACCAGTTGCTCGGACGTCGGGTCCTCCAGATGTATTACTGTGCTCTGACTTTGGTCGATATACGGTCCTCGGTCAGCGGCCATGTCGAGGAGGTCCTTGGGGTCAATCTCCCATACGGTACGGTACAATTCTTTGAGGTCCGCAGGGATTTTGGCGATGTGTTGAATGGAGCCTAGGGGGGGAAGTAGAGGACGAGCAGCCGCGCAGAATGACTCCGTTGCTCACCATGGCCGGTGATGATCGCGTTTCGGATCTGTTCCGTCCACAATCCTCGCGCACAGAGATCCTTGACGAGCCAGGGACTGAATTCCGTGAAGTCCCCACTCAACACACGGAAGATAGTGACATTGCTACACGACGGCAGTCATTATGACGGTCAGCGTTGGAACGTCTGTGCTTACCTGGAGTAGGGATCCACCCCCTCAGCGTTTCCAAGGACCTGGGCGGTCGACGCAGTCGGCATCTGTGCGGTCAGCATGGAGTTCCGCAGCCCATGACGTGCAATACGGCTGCGAACGACGCTGAAGTCTCTTGAACCAGACGGAAAGCGCTGCCACATATCCATTTGCAGCTTTCCCCTAGCCGCAGGAGACGCCTTCCATGTGGAGTACGGACCGAGCGTTTCGGAGCGTTCCGAACTTGCTTCCAATGCAGCGTGCATGATAGTCTCGAAGATGCGGACGTTGAGGACCCGCGCGGCAGCGCAGTCGAAAGGTCGCCGTAACGCGAGGAAGACATCGGCGAGACCCTGGACTCCAATGCCGATCGCGCGAGTGCTCGCAACGGACCGCTCCGCAGCCTCTGTAGGATAAACGGCGATGTCGAGCAGGACGTCGGTGTTATGGACGGCGACCTTAGTGATGCGATGCAAAGCCTCGAAGTCCAGGTTATTGTTGGACGTGAGGAAAGCCGGCAACGCGATGGAGGCCAGTGTACAGACCGCCGTTTCTTGCTGCGATGAATACTGGACTATCTCGGTGCACAGGTTGCCACAGGGGATGATGCCCAGGTGCGCCTCGTTGTTCTTACCTGCTGCCAGTTGAGTACAGACGTGACGTAAAGCACGGAGGAAACGCACGGTTGATCGTGTCACTGAAGAGCTGGAACGGCGAGCCGGACTCCCGTATAGCGTCGGAGATCATAATCCACAGCTGGAGCGCGTCGACGTTCGCCAGGGCGACCCCTTGTTCTTCGTAGTGCTCGTAGATCCTGGTCAGCTGTGGTCCTGTAGCGCGAAGTAGCTCAGGAACATCTGCGGGATCGAATAACGACCATCTTCCGCCGTTGCCTAGGCGGTACATGCTCCGTGTACGGTCAGAAGGCACCGACTCCGCAGTCAATAAGCCGCACTTACAACACGTCCGGGATCCACAGTGCGGGAAAGACATGGTCCACCCGGAAGCCTAGTCCGGCGCGACTTGTGCGACAACGGACGAAGTCGCTGACATCCGCGTGCCACACGGGAAGATAGGCCGTAGCAGCGGATGGGCGACGGCTGCGCGAGGCGCTAGTATACGCGGCGTGGCTGTCGAGTACGCGCAAGAAAGGCATAATACCTGGTTGCACGCGAGGGGTATACCTTCTCAAGAGGGTGAGCATGTTCGCGTACAAGGTAGCTCGGACACGCTCACCTCTGCGCAGGGACTCGAGCAAGGGATAACCCTACCCCTCCGTCTGCCATCCAGAAACGATCAACGTCCGACACAGACTTGAGGAGCGTGATAGGACTTGCGGGATCCGGTTGATAGACGAAGCACGACGCGAACCCGGGGTTCACCGTGCCGGCGTTGAAGAGCACGGGGGACGCGTGCGTATACATGTGTCGTGACAGGGCTGTGTACGTGTCGAGGACGTCATCTATCTTCGTCCGGTGAATGGCGAGAGCCGTGCGCATGTACATGAACTGCGGAGTCTCGATAACGACCCCCGCATCTTTCAGCAAGTAAGAGCGCGCGAGGATGTGACACGAGCGACTAGGAGAGATGAGTGTCTTCGTGGACGTTTGCAACAGTGCACTTACTACGAGAAGCGAAAGTCTCGCTGATGGTCTATGGCGTGGTCCAGCCTGTCTCCGTGGCCGAGTGCGTTCTCCACAAACAATGGGTGGAGGCCGACATCCGTCGCTGGGAAACGCGCTTCAGACTGCGGATTGACGGATGATGGCCAGTACAACGACGCTTACAGGTTGCCCACTTCTTCACCCATTCGGTGAACGATGTCGGGACCACGCGGTGTAAGGCAGACATGAAGACCCTGCCTGCGAGGAGCGAGTAATCGGAGTGACGCGACGCGAGGCCAGCTATAGTGGTGGCTGCATGTGTCTACCGTAGACGTGAACGTCAAGAAAGACACAGCGTCTGCAGCGACATACCTCCAGTTGTGGCACGGTGACCTCGGGTGTCAAGCCCAGTCGTATCAAATATACCGCGCTGCAGAAGTAGCAATGTCATCGATTGAGGCACCGCGTTTAAGATAGGAGACAAAGCGCACTGGTCCAAGTCAATGTATCTCGTATCGAGGTCCCAGGATAGCTGACAGGCATCCGGGTCAGTCTCGGGCAAAGGGATCACCGGCGCGACAGTATCCTACACGACTTAAGGAGTTCTGGAGCTGGAGCGATGTCAGCAACGCAGAGTTCCATGTATACCGGGCGACGAACCTTCGTTTCGTCGAATTGCTCCCATGTCCTGAGAAGGAGTCAAGATGACTGAAAAGTGTGTTTGAGCAACGCTCACCCATCTGTGTTGCAAATAGCGAGAAGGATCGGTGAGGACCACTCGAAGCAGTCGCGGTGCGCGGGATAAGAGTCCTTACCTGGAGCCATGACCCTGACCGGGGTAGGATGCACGTCCTCGAGTTCGGGAGGACTGTCAGAGTCGGAGTCGTGGGAATCCGTGCCGGTCATGTTCCGCAGCTTGTATCTTTGCCGTGAGGGTGAGATGATACTGTTGAACTTCCGTGGGGTTTGATCGTGAGGCGGCGACTCGCGATGGGCGAACATTTATAGTCGTAGAGACGCGCACCGATGGTTCGCTGTCGTCATCGGACTCGTTCTTCAAGCTCGTCGGAGAGAAGTTGAAAGTTTGCTTCATGTCACGGGTATTTCCTGGAGAACTCTATGACATGCCGCACGCCTCCACAGTGGCAAGAACGAACGCGGTGCATGTGGCAGGACGGGTGTTGTTGCGCTACAAAGTTGCGGCTAGAGCTACAGCGAAGGGCCGTAGGAAGCGCGTCGGCGTTCCCCTCGTGGCGGCATTCTCCTTCGTGGTTGTGGTTGAACGATATCCACATTTTGGTCAACGGGGAGTGAATGCGGATGGTGGTGCTGATACTGACGGAAACACTCGCGCGGCGGTTCGTCAACGAAACGATGATCATTCCTAGTTGTACAAAGATGTCATACCTCTCAGCTCAAACCAGACACCGAGCATGGGGTCATCCATGTCATACGATATACACGAGCACTCGACAAGGACTATGTGATCCCGGTTATAGTACTCCGCACTGACCGTGCCTACATCATGCGACCGTGCCCAAAGATTAGGAAACTAGTCCAAATTGTGAATCTAAACATACAGACCAGAGTGTCATGGAAAGCTCACTGATCGGTTCGGCGCCCAAGTCCTTGTGGCAACAAGAGTTGCGGCATTGTCTGACGCGCGAGTGAGTGCAAAGAAACGTGCTGGGCTGGACAACCCACGTGCGGACCGACCAGATGCGTTGTACATGGACCTGAGCACATCGCGATCCGAGGGACGACAGCACGTCGCTTCCAAACGGAGTTCCGATCGTCGTCCAATTGGATGAAGCGTCTTGAAAGACACCAGTCTCGCTGGAACGTACAGCAAGAGGGGCCGGCGGCCCTCGCAGAGATACTGCCTATTCGCAACTTTGATCCAGCACGCCGTCGCAGGAATGCCGGACAGTGGCCTCATGAGGTGATACGGTTGTGCGGATTTGACGTACTGTCGGAGCGCACTGTCATCATGGTTAGCGCTACGTGCTTGTGCCTGCGTCGCGGTCACGAGGGACTTTGAGAGCCGATCACGTACGATATATCACAGTGGATTTTTATCCAAAGTCGCCTGTCCTCCGGGCAGCGATATTGTCGGTCGATGGGTTTCACAGAAATGTGGGTATGATGTGAGAGAGGCAGGGCCACCGAAGACATGGAGCGTCTTCCGTCTTCCGAGATCATGTTGGGAGGTTGTAATGACATCCCAGCCAGCACGATGGCACGTAACTTGGCTCAGGTCATTCGGTGGTGAAAGATGTAGACGAATGCGAGCGAGCCGTGGAGCGACTGTCGTCGGAAGAGGTGTTGGGGAAGGGTGGGGCGCAATATGCGCGGTGCTTCACGATGGGTCGGTGCAGTGGAACGCTGCAGTAAGAAGATGATGCTGGTGGTCAGTGGCCCGCGTGTGCGGTGTTGCGCGGAGGCACGTTCTCGCCAGCGGTGCGGCTTCACGGCTCCGTAAGGTTTCCAGGAGGTGGAGCGGCGTCGCCACCATAGTGGCCGCCCTGATGCGGCTGCTATGTAGAACGAGGGACAGGAAGGCCACTGCGAATCTTGGTATGTGTGCGGTAATGTACATAGAAAGACACCTGCTGATGAGAATCGACAGAAATCACCGGGGCTAAACGCCTTACAATACATCGTCTGTCGTTCCATGAGCCCCATCGAGTAGCTAGAACAAGTCTCCGAGTCTGAACCGAAAGTGACTGCCAGGTGTGGATCAGCGTTCGATCCCTAGCGTAAAGGAACTGTATGCTTCGCACCGTTGAACAACGAGATCTACGAACCTCATCTCCGGGCGAGAAACGCGACACACGCATAGCTGCTCGCGCGAACAGTGTCGCACCACTAGTACGTTCCCCCTGAGGAAGAGGCCCATTTGGTCGCGGATCGTTCCATTTAATGGACAGCCTGATTCGAAGGTAGACGTGAAAATGGTGTAGTCGTTCACTAGGGAGAAGGTGCTGCCCGCGATGGTGTCCACGCGCCTGAGTCTAGCACCGAATGGAAACCAGTGACCGATTTCAATGTCTTCACACCACGGCCGAACGGTGTGGTCGATGCGATTGCGAATTGGTAGACGGATGAGCCGGGCGCGACCTCTTGTGACGGGATAGAGGACTGCGGTGACAGTTGATCTGACAATGCCCTGTGAGGGAACCAGCCAGTGTTAGCGTTGTAGTCCGTCGTGCAAAGCCGTAGCAGACGTACATTGCGCACGCGCTCCCGCAACCGTCTGTTCCATCGAGCAATACCCGACGATGATGCGTTCATGAGCTGAGTCGAGACGCTCTGCGTCCAGCATGAGGGAAGATACAGCGCTGATACACACGATGTTAACATAGCTGGCTCACCTGCGGCCCGGTGCTCTGTGCGCGAGTACTACTCCTAGTCGATGGCATTGCGCGTGCGTTGTGAAGAACACAGGAGAGGATGTACCGTGGCCGACACCGGAGAGAGATACGTTTAAGAGCGGCACGTTCGTACGGCGATGAAGAAGGGACTTGGTCGGACTGAGATGCGAGTCTGAGAGGAGTATGTGGCGACATCGTGTGAGCAGAGTGCCCGTGATAGTGGAGAAAGACATGAATGCATCGAGGTGTCTCGAAGGGGTGTGCGAAAGGCTGGTCGGTGACGGAGGCGCTCGGGTTGCGGACAGCGGAGTTCAAATGCAGTGAGCGGTGAAACAATCCTCATCGTCTGTACACCACCACCTCCACCGTTGACATCGATGTTGATATGTTTGAGGGACCACCGTCCGGGAGTTAGTGGCGCGCTGCTGTCCTCTACTCCAACGGCACCCTTGGCCAGGTTCGCCTAGAGACTGCTGAGCATAAAAAGGCCGACATCTCGATATCGGGGATCACTAGCACTTGCAGATACCTCGGACGTTCAACATGGCTCAAGGTTTACTCGACATACTTGCGTCCTGGAAGCTGCACAAATTTCGTCAATCTGACCTGCCATTCGAGATTGGCGTTGGATCGCTGGAGAACGGTCCCGAACTTATCGAAGCGAAGCGTACTGGCGCTGTACAGTGGGGGGTATGTTCTTTTAGCTCTGATTATGCGACGTTCGCTGACATGCAGGCCGGTACAGATATTCTTTGCTGGTACCGATACTCCGGCTGTGTTCAGCTATGCCGCTGTGTTTGCCTCGGCGGATGATTATCTCACCGGCAATTTAGTCATGGCCGGCACACCAGATCCTCCCAATGTGGACTTGACGAAGATGTGAGTTGTCATACAGCGCACGAGAACCGAACGCAGTCTGAATATTTGACTAACAGTCAACGTCATGCAAATCATAAATGTTACTATGCGTTCTCCTTTGATACATCGCGAGATGACGGACTCTATATTTACCAGAAGGTACCGTATCTCCGCAGAAGCACTCATGTGCATTGTACTGAGGGTTATGGAACAGAAGTTGGAGACTTACATGCAAACGGTCCAAGGCTTCAACCCTACTCACGTTGACCGGAGGATCGGTGGCCGCGGACGTGAGACCGGCGTCAATTACCGGTTCTGGATGCGGACTCCGATGTTCCTCCGGCTCGAAGGTGGACAGGACAAACCTCCGTGCCCCGATTACCTCCACGAGTCGGTTCGCAAGGCTGACAAGGAATCTTGGATGTACCGAGCGAACCCGATCCGGCCTCGCATCAGGTCCATCGAGGAGGGGAGACTGCGGGATATCGCTCAGTCCACGCCAAGCGTGCTGGAATTCGGGGACATCGTAGCGATGACATTCATGGTTACCTACGTGGAAGGCAGATTCGACTGGTATCCTCATTATCACCTCCTCGACGTCGTTCGCGTCCAGCATGCGCCTCATGTCGCGCCGCCCGGGCCCGCGGCGTTTATCGCGAGGAGCCCTACACTGGCGTTCCGTGAAGATCTACAGGACGGGGAAGTTGTGGATGGTACGTCAGGTTTTGCGCGTGAGCAAGTCAGTTACTAACGGAGTGTTCCAGTTGGCGCGGTAGTGAAGGCTGGTGCTGACACCGCGCTGCCGTTCGGAGCGTCCGAGCTCCCACACAATGGGCAGTCGGACATTGTGCTCGGTGTCTTCAAGGACTGTGACGTTGATGCCATTGCGTCTGCCATACCCGTTGCCGAACCGGACAAACGCGGCGAAGACGGCGGCATCCCGACTGGGGTGGAGGACGTTGGTCTCGAGTATCTCTCTTCTACAGTCGGGTCGGCGGCGCCGCACACCGTCGATGGGACGGCTGTGGAGGGTTGGACAAGCGACAGCTCGGATCTTACCGACATCGCGGAAGGGAGTCGGGGCATTGCAGAGCCAAGTGAACAGTTGAGACGCAGCTCCGTGGCACGGTCCCTCTCGCCGATAACTGGAAGGAAGAAGCAGCCAGGGACCGGTCCTGCGAGGCGGCGGCGGCAGCGCCCGAGTCGAGTTCCAGCTCATTGAACGTGTGATATGTAAGTGCCGCATGTATGCTGCAGCGCCGTTGCCTGACGTACTTCACAGCCCTGTTCCCTATGATTAGGTGTATTCTGCATCGTCGGAGGCGTGTCCGGTTGATTGATATGTGAGCGTACCTAGTGACATTCCGAGAAGGGCACTATCGTGCACCGAGCATATGATCCTTGTATATTTAGTTGTCTGTATGTGTGCACAGATACATAATATAATCTGGCCTGAGAGTGTTTTGACGCGCTCTCGCCGATGCGCTGTTTTTTTTGGCAGGATTGAACGTGTTCTGATTAGTCTACAAGTTCATCACCGCTCCATTCAATGGCCCACGCAGAGTCGCCGTCATGGCGACTATTCTGTTCCCGTTCGACTATCTGGTCCGTTGCGACCTCACTAGCATCCCGACTGGTACAATTATAGATAGTGGGGAACACAAGAAATATAGATAGTAGGGAACACAAGAAATATTGAAACGCAACACATAAGGTGTTCTCGGAGCACATGGACTTCCTTGAAGTATCCACCGACAATGTGCTATGACAAGCGCAGGTCGTGCAAGAGACGGCGGAGTATGCTCCCTCGAAATCAGACCTGTGAAACAGGGGACGGTGCGCGCCCACAGCTGTTCCGACTCTGCTAGACGTGGTCGAACTCCTTAGTCGCCTCCGTCATATCCATGGCTCCAGAGGATGATGAGTATGTGTCGTTTATATTTTGCGCCGCAGCTATTGCATTTCGTGTTCGGGCCACAGGGTCCCTAAGGGTCCGAGCTCAGTAGTCACAAGAGGCAGAGACCGGCGGTACGTACCCGTCTGTACACCCGCGTACCTCTGATGCCGCAACTACAAGTGTTAGGAGGACGTGTCTTTGCGATCTCGTCAGATTCCTGGTGGATTGCTGTGCACGTATACGCACCGCGAGTTCAGTTGTAACGGGCAAGAGGATTTCGGGCGTGTCAAAGCGTGCCCAGAAAGCTAGTGACGGTTAGGCGAGACCCACGAATGGCTTGAATGACGCCGTGCACCTTCGTCCTCCACGGGGGGGTAGGTCAAGAACAAGGCATCGAGTGCTAGAAAGAATATGAGATCGGGAGGACGGACGTCACTCTAAACCGGTGAAGCATGCGAGAGACGTACATTCCTCGTCATCGTCATCTCCCGAAGGCCGACCTGAAGACACACAGACACAGACACATATATATTTAGTCAACGGAGGCAACGACGAACTGCGGAGCCACGTACCATAGTGGAACAGCTGCGATGGCCATGGGACGTGTGGCGATGGTGCGTAGATGCGGGGCCACTCCTGATATGCGTCACCGCATACGTTGGCGGCCGACCGGTCAGTTGGAGAACAGGAATGAGTGCGTTGGCGCGCTCGCGCTCCATCTAGTACACCGGGGATGGACGAGCTCTCTGCGCCTACCAAGTCGTCCGGTGTTGGCTGAAGCGGGCGATGAACAGAGGTTGCCGTGGATTTGTTGCTGACCGGCGTCGGTGAGGTCCATTGTCTGGCGACGGCGATATCCGGACGTTCGTGATATGTAGACGCAAATCCGACGTTCTGCAATGCAGATATGAGCAGTAGGTGACATTTATGACAACCGGGGAGCGTACCGTGGAGCGTGCGGCAGCGGACACTAAATGTATAGAGTCTGGATCGGTAGACGAGCGAGAGGCCTCGGTCGAAGAGTGGTCGATTGAGCAGTCTGTGAGGCCCTCAATGTACATATACGGCGATGGCGCGCGACGTTCGGGAGCGAGGTTTGACTCAGGATGTACGGGAAACGGTTGAGCATCGGTGCAGCATGTGGCAACGATTTCGGTGCGCGGGTGGTCATTGGGGATGGCATAGACGGAGGTCTGCAGAAATATTGCGCGTTATCGAATCGTAGACGAAGTCAGATCTGATGAGAATGCGCGTACCGGAGCGACGGTATCGTCCGAGAGCGAATCAATGGCAGTGAACGATGAGGAGCGCCGTGCAGATGAGCGTGTCATCGTCCTGCCCCCGGCGGTGCCGTAGGGGCACGGCCGCTCGTAATAGCACCGTAGTCCCCTAGATTTGCAGCTCCTACACGGGTGGCCTCCGGTGCACTGCAACAAATCAGTTCAATTGGAGGAAGACCATAGCGTAGAGTGAAGATGAATGTCCCACGCGCAACAAGCCCCGCGTTGCACAAGGAGCACATTGACTGGAGATGAGATACAGGGGAGCGGATGTGCGGATACGCGTGGACGGTGGCAGTTTGCCCTAGTAGAGTAAATGTGAGCGATACTGTCCACATTCCATGCGAACACCTGACCACATTGATCGCGCCTATATTCGCACAACACACATCCCCGATAGTTGTGAGCCATTCGGAATTGTCAACTTAGGGGCATTAGACCGTACTGTGCGGTTTGTACGAGGCACTCCACCTCACTCCCTCGGCGGATGGCTGGACTGGTCGTGTAGCCATCACAGTAGCAACGCTGGAGAACGGTGTAGGAGGAGATGGCGACGAAATTTACTAAGGCGCCTCTGATGAGGTTTATAACGAAAGCAGGGAAGCGTGTACGACGGATGGCAACTGGGTCAGAGGTCAATCAGTCGAAGAACGAGAATGTGGAGAGTATGGCGACGCCGCAACTTACCGCAGCCTTGGGCTGCCTAACGTTGACATCCCGTCGCGCGCCCAACGTTTACGAACAGCATGAGTAATAACGTGCAGTAGCAGAAGCGGAGACAACAGTTCACCCGCTAGCAAATTTTCTGTTCGACGTTGCATCGTTCGGCTTCTCAACACGCTGTCGAATGCGTCAAAATGTATCAGATCGATAGGCGGAAGGGCGAAAATGCACGATGATTTCGCCCGTTGAGGTACTGCAGTCAGGCATTGCCAGACTCGCTTCGAACGCGGTGTGCCTGCTCTTCGTCCGTTGTCGTCGCCGTACTGAAAAGAGAACTGCACGGTTGCAAAGGAACTCAAACACCAAACACTATTGGACGTACCTATATTCCAGCCCCGATTCTACATTGCGAGAATTCAGGGCGCGCGACCGAAGGCCAAGAATGTCCGGGGTCCGTCTGCAAACCGGTGGTGTGTTCATTATCTCCGTCCAGACCACCGGCCCTATTGACGGCCGGTGATATGGCGTCGAGAGGTTGAACAAAGCGGGAAATGCATAAAGGGACGGGTAATGTACACAGATCGAGGTCAGAATCCGTGAGCCGTGTTTCATACATCGAAGAGTGGAGCAAAGTATGTAGGAGAAATTTTGCAGAAGAGCGCAAGAGGGCACAGTGCGGGAAAGAATCGCGTGAGACGTCATCTTCATGGAACGGTACTAAGCCGAGCGCGAGGCCTAGAATCGATGAGATCAGGAGACTGACGCTACGGGGCAGGGGGCGTACTTGCCTTCTTTCCGTACGGCGCAACTAATCGCCACCCCCTCCTGGTCCTGGTGATAGGAAGAGGTGGCGACTCGTCCTCGACGTGCATGCGAAAGTCCATCACCCACGCGTCCATATCTCCGAAGTACAGCCAGTCCCACAGAGACCCGGCCATGAACGCCTCCGTCCAACTGTCCTCACTCAGCTCGAATCCCCGCTCCGCATACTTGGCTATGGCGAGGCGATCCTTCGCCATGAGTGGTCCGTCTTTGATGAGACCTCGACGAGACATTGTCGCGTGAGGGAAGCCACATGCACAACCGTCGGGAAAGATGAAGTTGGTGACCAAAGTGGACCAGAAGTGCCGGAGCGGGGTGACTGGAGAGTGTACGATGCTTCTGATGACATCGACCTTGCGACCGGTGGCACTGGTGTAGCAGCGAACTACTCGTATACCGTTCTCGCCGTTGACGTGAGATCCATCCGTCTCCGGAGGGCGACGGGTGAAGTTCAGGCCGCAAGGGTCCTCGACGGCGTTGATGAAGTCAGGGAAGGTGGTGTCGGGAACGTAAATGTCCAGGTCACCTGGTATCCATTTCTCGTCCTCAAGGAAGAACTGTAGAGCAACCGAACCGGAGATGATAGCTTCGTGCTTCGTCAAGAGCGCGTTGAACCGTGTTGTATCGCCGATGAATGGAGCCACGGCGGCGTTGAAGCGCTTCTTCAACACCGTGGATACAACGGTGAAAATGGCACGACTAGTTCGCCGCCAGCGAACCAGGTCCAGGATATCGCTCTGATGGACAATCAAGATAATGATGTCCACCGGGAACCTGGGACACGCTCCTTCAGTGGACGGAGGGGAATAGCGGACTGTTTACGCACAGAAGAGGACCTGCGAGGTCGTATGCGCCACAGGAAGGGAGAGGTTGTGCCATACGGGCCCCGGCATCGACGCTCGAGCTGTGGGTTGAATCGAGACACATGCTGATGCCGAATGACGACGACGTTGGTGTGAGTGGCAATAATGGTCGCTGTAGATTTCCAGGAGCAGAAGGCCACAAGCACTTTATAGTCGAGGTAGACAGTGGGGACATATCGTGGACGTTCGGTGGAGTTGGAGACGGATGGTGGGGCTCAGACGGTCTGCCGCAGTGCTGCGACTGCCGCTACATCGGCGTCTATCGGCTACTTATTCGGACATGCCACTTCCAGTATGCATCGCACAATAGTTCCTCCTCCGAACTCCGTGATGGCCCGTAGCTCCAATGTGCACATCAATTTCGAGTACGTCCCGGGCACACGAACGCAAGCGAGTGGTACAGGGCACTCACAAACCCGACCCACACTCCATACTCCACAGACACAGGTCCATTTACTACTTACTCCGCACGTATCGCCACTTCCTGCCCGTAGATCTTTCACACCTACAATTTCCTGTTGTTACATTTCGAACGCTTCGCAGAACATTACAGAGCATGGGTTGTCACGTTTGTAGGAATTGTATTATGTGAGGGAACACCGCGGCGAGTCCGGTTCGCGATCTGTTGCAGTGCCAGGTAATCATCTCGCCTTCAACACCCCTACGTCCAGTACGACATCCATATCAGAGAGTAAAGTAGCGCTAGGAAAACGTTGCAGTAAAGACAAGAAACATTCAGCTAAGGAGGAGCCGATCGCGATCGACTAACATTCTCGAGCTTCCGATACAGAAATGAGTAGGGGAAATCGCAGCCGAAATCGTACCGACCACTCGTACACGCGGGCAAGACGGCATTAGGAACAATAACGGTCGGCGCAGAGACGAGAGCACCGTGTAACAACTCATCTGCAACAGCACAGAACCTATCGCATCTCTGACTGGACCACAACCGCCAGATTGCCCCATGTCCGTAGGGCGCAACGCCCCGTCTCTTCGCCAACTCCGCATCCCCGCTGAAGTGATCCATGAAGACCACGAGGGACCCTTGATCGCCGAAGAAGCGGGCTTGGTCGGGACATATGTATGCGTCTCGGAGACAGGGATAGATGTCCAAACCGTCGTTGAGCGGAGGAGACTTCTTGTACTGGGGCCAAACGGTCGGGTGTAACGCGAAGTCGAAGCCAACACCGTGCATACGATGCATGGTGATAAAGTCCTTGTCCTCCATTGAATCTACGCACAGGTCCGCCATCAGGGCAAGTCTTCGCAGGGTGAGCCTCGGATAAGCACACCCGAAGGTGTACGGTGTCACGAAGTTCATCAGCCCCGTGGTCCATGTCCGGCTGATTGGGGAGCAGGCGCTAACGCAGTCGGCCTCGTAGACCCAGATGAATAGGCCAGTAGTGGTGAGGATTGTCGCGACTCGTCCTATTGAGCGGTCGGCCGCGAATGAGTCCGTGGTAGGTACGACGTCGAGGAGCATTGCATCGCGAGAGAGTTCGGTGGATAGGTCAAGCAGGTCGAGCAAGGTGTAGAACTCGGTGTCGCCTACGAATACCTCCATGCGAGCGGGGCAGAAGTCGGCGTCACGCAGAATATACGACAGCGCGAACTCCCCTCCGATGACCGCACGGCACTCCGCGAGGACCTCCAGGAATTGCTCAATGCATTGGACGAACCGGCGGAGCATCACACGCAGGGTGCGCTTGAAGGCGTCCGCGACGTGAAGGTAGTTTGTTCGGCTCGTTTTCCTCCACAGCAACAGTGTCTCCAGGTCCATGTGGTCAGTCAGGGCATGCTGCACCCCGACGGTGTTGCTACGCGGTCGTAAGCGACAGTCAAGAACAATGTGATGAAGAGTTCCGTACACGAAGTCATCTAGAACGGTGTCCCGGAGGCGATCCCCACCTCTGTCACTCCTGGGGTCCGGAAAAGCGCGGCGAGACAGTTGACTTCTGGAACGGTGCCATGTATTTGTAAGGTACACGACCGAGAGGAAAACAGATATGGGACGCACAATGAGACCTCCCCGTCAAAGGAGACAGGCGTGCCATCGAAAGCGAGGGAAACGGATTGCATTGCGTGATGGACGAGGTATCGAGGTTAGACAGGTGGAGGAAGTCACCTCGATGCCGTTGAATCGCCTTTGAGTATCTGTAGTCGATATGGAAGACGGACTGTTGTGAATATTCGTGTCACATGTTAGTGGGAGCACCAACACAATCTACCCCTGAGACGAACCGGCTGACCGTATGCCTCACCCATCACTCCTCCTTCTAAGGTCCGCATCGCCGCCAGCATGTATGCGATGTGGTCTTGAACGTTACTTGCAAGAACTGTAGGACCTTAGTCGGTAGGCAGCGCTGGTGGAGACCCAGCCCTCGTCGCACAAGTCGTTGCAATCCGCCCACCGCTTACCGCAACCACAACTCGCTGGAGTTGGGGCTGCCGCGACCAAAGATTACTCCATGCTCACAGCGGGAATGAACACTGTGGCGCTGTGTCTTGCTATGCTGTATCGGCGAGAGGATGTGGTGACTTAGGCAAAATCGCAAGTGGGGCGGCAGCGAAGACCGGCAAACACCGGACCGGATTAGGCGCGAGAATGTTGATGTCAGACGACGCGTGGACCTGGCGTCTAGCACGCGTACTTGCCGTGCGGAGCACACCGGGCGCTCGCAACTCCAGGTACAACCGCCACCGTGCTATTAAGTATCGTGATGTCACTCGCTTAACCTTTACTACAGCCATCTCTGATCATAAGTAAGTACTGTCTGCCAACTCACAAGCAGTGATGTGCAGAGCTCGGCTCGGTTTGAAAGGCGCGGCCACGGCTCGGCTTGGGGACCTACGCCCTGCTTGAAATGCAAGCCAGGCTCTTCATGACGGTTCGGGCTCTGCTCGGCCTGAGCCAGAGCCCACAGGTGGCGGGCACTATCTCGAATCTGGATGTCAAGTGACGGGGATAGAGGGCGCCGGAGGCTCCTGTATAGACAGGAAAATTGAGGGTTAAATCAATTCAGCAGTACTCACTTCAATTTCTACGTTTAAATCCGAAGTCCGCTCGCTGACCTTTGACTGGTCATCCACTCGTCATCCTCCAGCATCATCAAGCCCAAACTCAGAACGCCGCCCAAACTCGAAATGGTAATGAGCGGTGCTGTGAGATTCCCCAGGCCAACCTGAAAGGTGGGCCTGGCCCGGCCTAAAGAGCGCCAGCTTAAGAAGCCTGATTGTTTCAGGCCAGGCCGTATTCCGGGCCATCTAGTATATACAGAGAGCCATGTCTTCATCACACTGTGAGCATAGCAAAATTTTGGACCAGTGCCATAACATACACCTATAAAGAAGATCTAAGTTGTGTTTTGAGCTGTAGAGCGAATGGCACAATGACTTAAGTAAATATGCTTGCTAACAATCTGTGTTGAGAAGGTAAAGTACACCTAGGATAATTGATGAGGGCACATAGATTATTCTGATCTAGGTTCTGGCTTCCAAGTATGATAGATGTCTCTGAGAATCGGTTTAGGTATGAGAGGATTCAAAATAATGGTCTGTATTGTATGTATATGACCAAGCACTTTACCAAGTATCTTAGCGTATATGTTCTACACTAGTGCCCATTCAAACAACAATGAAAGAGATATGTCTATTTTCTCTGGTTTATATACCAATTCACTGGATGGACCAGCATCACTAAAGGAATGATTTGTAGTGATGTCAATGCATCTGAATGCTATAAGCATGGTAACTACACATCATTCTGAAGCCTACACAGCCAGGTGTGCACGGAGCATTCTAGATATTTGGTCAGAAGTTATCTGTCGAGGCAGTGCTCGAGATGCAGATTTTGAATAGCTCTTTGCCCACTCAACAGTTTCATATGAAACTTTGCAGACACATTGCAAATGTGTCTGCGCATCGTTGTGGGAAATATCAACATGATTGATAGAGGTATATTTATGTTATGGGCGGATTTCCCAGAACCTGAATAAACAGAATAAGCACCACTAAGCAAGTAAGTGTTTTTCTATTCCACTGATGGTATCAGAAGTTTTCAATCTGTGCAAAATCTACAAATTGACCTGTAATCTGAACTAAAATAAAACATGGTCCATATGGATCTGGATTAAAATGTGAGAGACTCAGTAACCTGTGACAACAGATTTGCATTATCTGTAGTGGGTCTACGCTCAGTTTTATGTCAGATGCTTTCTAAACAGTGCTTCTGTACTTCAGTGTAGTGCCCCACACATCAAACATGTATGAAACAAACTACTATTAGAGTAATGGGTAAGTATAACTTGTCAATTATCTGCTCAAACACCAGCAGTGACCCAACAGATAAATTACGATCTAATACTCAGAGCGACCTGTGGATGTGTGGACATTTGTATTGAACACTGATGTTGTGGATAAGATAGCACCATAAATTATATAATGGTCTAAAATTCTATAACATGAGATTCAGCGCTTGGATGTACATGCTCAGGGGAGCCGCGGGTCGGTTCTGATATCTGGGAATTTTGGGTGGCCAGATAACTTCCGACCGGCGCTTCCATACTGGAGCGTTGTGCCTCAGACATTGAACAGATATCGGACAGACCGATATTGGAGGGAGGTCTAAGCGCCGGCTGCAAAATATCTGTTCGGTACCCAGCGCCGCCCCGGCAGATAACTTCCGACCAAATACCCAGGGCGCCTGGTGCACACCTGGGCGTGTATATATAAATACATTTAGTACTGTTATATTACCACCATATGAATAACAATGTGCAGAGAGTAAACACAGTGCAAACTGATGATAATAAGCCACTAGAAGCCATAGAAACTGTGACTTCCCAAACTATAATTCTACACACTGAGGTAAGTGCCAGCAGCATGAAATATTTGATTGAAAGTTATCAGTAGGAGAGTTCCAACCAGTGCTTCAATACTAGAGTGTCTTGAGCAAGATATCGAACAGATATTGGACAAACCAATCTGAGGTAACTAACTAAATGCTGGCTGCCAGACATTATCTGATATCCAGTGGTGCTCCTACAGATAACTTCTAAACAAATATCTGGGGTGCCCAGTGCACATCTGGCCATATAGTAGCATGTGCCACTTTGTGATCTTGTATCATATTAATTTATATGATGATGCAATGTTCTCTCTGGTCCCGCTATCTAACCTATGCGCCGGGAGTCTGGGATATTTGGTCGGAAGTCATCTGTGGATGCAACTCTGGATATTGGGTGGTGATCTGGTGCCCAGCGCTTAGTCATCAAACCCATATCACTTTGTCTGATATCTGTTCGATGTCTGCCCCATGACACTTCCGTATTGAAGCACCAGTCAGAAATTATCTGGCCGCCCCGGATTTCCAGATATCGGAACCGACCCAGAGCTCACCTGAGTGTGTATGTTTGCACAGTTATACCTGCATCTGAGGTAGAATTTTTATTGACACATTTTTGTTATATGTTCTACACGCTCAGGTGAGTGACAGACCAGATTTAACGTCTAGAAACTTGCATTAGTTAGACAAATCTGGATCAATGATTCAATACTGAAGTGTCATATTCTATATGCTAAATAGTTACTTGGCAAAGTAGGATTCTCAATGACTAGATACCTCCAATGATGTCATCATTTGGAGATGAAAGCAGCTGCCAGGCAATAACTTTAAATCTAATATGTAAGACTTCCAGATCACAACTGAACGTATAGAAGCAGTTGTTAGAATTGTGATAATGATCAATACCTTCACATTGCATGTGTGGACATGACATGTCTCAAATCAAAAACACAGAGTTCTGCAGCCGGGACCTTCTTTTTAAGCGCAATCGAACATTCTCGAAAAGTGGAGATGTACGTAATCTATTTTGAAATAACTGCTGAAAAGTTCTGGAACATTGACGTCATGATGACGTATGTAACTTTTTATCTATATTAGAGACCGCTCAACACCGACGTGCCCACAGACATCCTTTCCAGAGTGCATCATCTTCTATAGCATCACTCATCGTCATTTTTTCTGGCTCTCCAATGTCTCTGCCATCTGTTGATAACGCAATACCTCGTCCTTCTACTCCTCATCCTCTTACTGCTCTGCGTGTTATCGACAGACCGCGATGTGCAGTGTGTAACCATACGACCATGTTTCTGTGCGGTCTGTGTTCCACTGGAACAGCGTACTGTGGGCCACCCCATTTTTTGGCGGTAAGACTACTATTTTTGAGTTCATTCTGTACGTATATGCTGAACTTGTTTCAATTGCTCCTACAGGACTGGCATCGTCATCAGCACGATTGTAGCCGCTCCCAGCTGTCTGTTATACCAGCAGCTGATCCCACGGTATCGATAGAACCTCCTCTGGTATCTCAGACAGTGGCTCCTACTATCAACACTCAGCCTCAGACACCTGTGCCACTGCACCCAAATATGCTCTCTGCAGTCATGGGACTCTATGCTGACCCTGAGAAAGGTATATTTTTTGGTTTGTTTGTTTGTTGACTTCTCTAATTTGTCTCTTTACAGACTTACCCACTATTCGCTACATTCAGCTTGCTCCAGATTTGTCGTCACCTACTACCACTACATATGTTCCTGATCTGACTGGTCTCATCTCATATCCTGTTGGAGACTTCATTCTTCGTTTTGGAGCGCAGATGCGGTTTCTTTCTAGTCCATTTCACATTTTCTTCGACTTGCAGAGCTACGTAGCAAACCATCCGCACAACAAAGCTATCATGGGTATTACCCGACCGGTCAATGTTCATGCTCGTCCCTGGCCTGGACCGGTTGTCGTTCTGAAACGGACGAATGCTAGTGGAGGTATATACTCTGATTTTCAGCTTTCTGACATTGAGCACATACGCGCGTACTTTGCTTTAATACGTTAGTCACATTGTCTGGTGCACTTTATGAATTCTTTCTTGCTGTTACCTATATGTCTATATGTGCTGGTTGATCATTGTACAATGTACGAATTGTTGGAGAGATGATCTACTGCAATACCTATTGTATTTATGGTGATGATCTATTATTGCAACGATAGTACAGATGGTAACACATCTTTCCATCAAGGACACCAGTGCTCTGGTGACATAAAATGCCTAGATGTTTTTGTTGTACAATGATATGATCTCTCTTTGTTACCGGTGAGTCTAAACAATACAATTGAAGTGTTACAAGCATTGCTAATCAATATATCATGCTAATCTGCTGATTTGATATCCTGCTACAATGTATTACACCATTGCCCTTCTCTTTCCTGACGTATGTTAATCCAGTGCAGGTTAGAATTTGATAGTAGAAGGAGAGTCTCCCACATGACTGTACATTGATCACAAAATAGAAACCACTATCACATATACAGATATCCGATGTACTCTGAATTGTAAAGATAAGAAGTGATTGATCAAAACGTCACACTAAAAGCAAGACCAGTTTAGACTACACCAAGTCCCATGCACAAGTCACGGTCAAATGCTACATATACCAAAGATCCTGGAACCGCGGGCAAACGGAGCCTGCGACAACGAACATGAACTGAAGAAAGAAAAAGTGTTCTGCAGCATTCATCATGCTCACACCGGTAAGAACTTCTTAATCCCCAGGTCACCGCTGGCCCAAATGGAGGTATTTGCCGGTCCACTAGAATTGCCTGACTGTGTGTTGACAGAGCATCAGCAAAGTCCACAAAAGACCGGCAATCACCGAAGAATCGGGCTTGCCGGAGACAAAGCTGTTGCTGTCTAAAGCAAGGGCCGTCCAACCACGTATCGGGGTAGGGAAAGGTGATGAACCGGGTTGGTGCTCCAACGAGAGGGTGGTATTCCATGGAGAATGCGGATCCATTGTGGTAACTAGCTGGACGGACAATCCACTCGTCCTCCGATGCAGCACAGAGCTGCGCAGTACCACTCGACCGTCCGGGAATGCATACTGACGGCTGAGACACCAGGTCTGCTGGATTCCACGCCACCGTGAATCCTCTGCCATACAGCCAGTTCAGCATCTCACAGTCGAACGGCAAAGGCTGCAGCGTGCTTTCGTCACCCAACAGACATCTCCGGCTAAACGTGAGAGCGGGATACGCGCAGCCGAACGACTCCGTAGTAACGAAGTTCATAAGAGCGGTGCAAGGGCCGCTCACTATGGGAGAAAGTGCGCTGATCGTGGAGGAACACCAGACCACGACGGCGCGCGTATTGTGCAGGGTGAAGATAGTACACTCGTCCGCTGCTCGTTCCGACACGGACAGTCCAGCCATCGTTGTGATTCGGAGAGTCTCCGGGAAGAGCAAATCGTGCAACCGCTCCAGGTACGGTGGGTACCACGCACGCGGAACAAAGAGCTGCAGGCGCGGAGGGATGTTTGGCCTATCTTCAAGGAGGAACACGAGCGCAGCTTCCCCTCCGATCACCGCACGATGAGAGTACAGCGCATCGAGAAACTCTGTACTCTCGCCAACAAAGCCGGAGAGTAGCACCCGCAGAGACGCCCGAATAGCGCCTGCAACATGGAGACGCATTTGATGGCATGTGTTGCGCAGGGAGACAGCCGCCGCCATGTCCAAATGATCCACGGTGTTGCAGACCAGCTCGGCTGAAAGACTTCCAACACTGTGAGACACAACGACCTGAAAGAACGACAACTCGAAGACGGTAAGATCGTGGAAACTCACTCCAAGAGACCAGCATGGCAAGACCTGTTGAGCCCCGATTCCGAAGCCGCAGGTGCCGACATGGAACGATGTCGAGAAATGATGTCGAGTAAGTGGATCGCTTACTATAGGACGTGATTGGTACAACGTCCATCCATCGAGAAACAGGCGAAACACACCTTCCTTCTAGCCGCTCAATCGCTTGTATACTGAGGAGGAGGCGGTGAAGCTGGGCAAACTTGAAGAGCGGAAAGTGGGGAACATGGGAGTACATAGGTAGGAAAGGGGCGGAAACACATCAACAAATTTCATGCGAGCGCCTACAGCCGGAACAATCCGATGGAGATGGCGCCGCCTACGCAGTCTGCCGCGCAGCCACGGGTTGTTGCACCGAAACTCGTCTTCCACGGTTGCCTGTCCTCGCGTTCTCCGAACCTCATTCATTCTCTCGCGCGCACGCTCAACTATATACGCGAACCACGTCCAACATTCCGAGATCGCAACGGACCCCTGCATACGTGCGGCAACGAGCCAACGCATTACCCCGAGACGCAACTCCCACAGGGACAGCCATGTCGAGAAAATCTGGTGGCATTGAACATGTCCATGCAGACATATGAGGTCATAACAACAAAACGTAAGTAATATGCATACACACGACACCGTAAACCTGCCCTTCAATCGATTCTGTTCTCGGCCTCAAAGGCTCTCCGCATCTCCCGCTCCATCGCGCTCTGAAGCTGAGAGCAAAACACTCCCCAAATGATCGTCGGCCTCCCCACCATTGGAGGAGACCGATCCGCCCAGACTACCTGAACATGTGGCACAATGACGCCCCGTCCCTGGTACTCCACCGATACGATGACTTGAAAGAATATCTGGAGAATCGGTGAGAAGTCAAAAGGACATCCGTATCACTGCCACTAACCCGACGGCCATCGACAACCAGAGCCATGTATTGCTCCAACGCGGTGACACCGTCTCGACGCTGCGGGCCAGTGGGGGGGCCTTCAGATGGAATGGACTCGAGTGATGGCTGAGGCGAGATTTCCTCAGCAAGGGCCGGGACGTCACTGTCGTCCGAGTCATCCCAGCGGTACGTCGCAGACATTCCGTTGACATAACTACTCCCCATCAGAGCCATCAGATCATGCTCAAGTACGCAGGCGCACCTTGACGGGTCTCGCTCACCGACGATAGCGGCATCAGAGGAGTTCGACATTGCAAGGTGGGTCGTGAAATGGTTCATCGCTGAGCTCATGGTAATCCGTTATATAGGACCGAGCAAGCACAGCTGTGCGCGAGAAACAAAACTGCTGTTGAGAGCCTGTTGGAGTCACCGTAGTTCATCACATTACGACGACGTCGCGATGCTTCACAGCTCCTATGAATCTCCACAAAACGACACTGGGCTGAAGCATAGAGTACCTGTGTGGCGTCATGAATACACCACCTCACCCCGCTCCACATCTGCCCACAACCGACGATACAACACACCATGAATCAACCTCACCCGCCCGGAGCGCTTGGCCTCGACACTGAGAATTCCCCGTTGTCTCTGAGGCTTCACTTCATAGCCAGCCTGAGTGTGTACCGCGAACGAGATGCAATCCACCGCCACATATTATTATCAAACTGTCCCTATGCACGGATTACGGACGCGAGAAATAGTACAACTTTGAGACGCACATCGCCGACACGGCGACAACCATCCCTTCGCATCACGGGAGATAACGAAACACCCACGGTCCTTCATGGTTTCCTCGGACGATCACGCGTCACCCGCGCGCCGATGTAGTCAGAGACCCGCCGCTCGAAGAAGTTTGCGCGAGCGCTGATGGCGGTATTCTCCATGAACGGAAACTGCAGACATGTGAGGCAAGTTCCCTATCGGCACCCACGAATCCGCAGTACTCACCGGGTTCTTCTTCAGGAACAAAGGCGGGAATCCCAGAAGTTGCAGCAAGTAATCACCGACATACTCCACATAGTCCCCCATCATCGCCGCATTCATACCCAGGAGAGGGACAGGAAGAGCGGCTGCAGAACTGCTAGTCAGCTTGACATTAGAGAGGACCGAACGCGAAGAGCGCCCCGACCTGCGAAGAACGCGCGTTCCAGCTGTACGGCCTCCGTGACCAGCTCCTCCACAACTTCCTTTGAGACACCCCCACCCATGACATGATAGAGCAGGCAGGCGAATTTCATGTGCATTCCCTCGTCACGAGATATCAGCTCGTTGGAGTGACACAGACCTGGCATCAGGCCCCGGCCACGAAGCCAGAAAATAGCAGCGAAGGATGAGGAAAAGAAAATTCCCTCAACCGCGGCGAAGGCTATGAGCCGCAACGTGAAGGGCTTCCCTCGGTCCTCAATCCACCGGAGACACCAATCCGCCTTCGCCTTGACGACGATATTCTCCTCGACCGCCCGGATATGCTTCTCCTGCTCCGCGACGTCAGGGATAAGTTCCAGGATCAGGCGACTGTAAACTTCGGAGTGGACGTTTTCACTGCCGGTCTGATCAGAAAGTTGTCGTCACGCTGCTAACAACCGGAACTCACATCATCATCTGGAAACCGTAGAAGCAACGAGCCTCGGCAGCGTCGACTTCCGCACAGAATCGCTGGACGAGGTTCTCCACCACGATCCCATCTGCGGCTACAAAGAACGCCAATATTGTAGACAGGAAATGACGTTCAAGCGCATTCAACTTCGTGATCCAATGACTGCGGTCGATGGACAGGTTGATCTCCTCCGCTGTCCAAAAGGATGCCTGCGCCTCCTTATAGGCATCCCACAGCTATTACGCGGCTTTAAATGTACGTAGTTCCTCTCACGACGCTACAGACTCACCTCAGGGTATTCCAAAGGAAACAAGACGAAACGTGAGTGAGCGAAAACGGGGAGAGTTTGGGTGTTCATAGTGGTGATGTTCAGGCTAATAATGCACGCATTACGCCTTCATGTCTCCTTTATACCTACCACTCGATACTGTGGAATGAAGGTCACGCGCTGCGGCCTGCCTACTCCGCACGAGTACGTACACCGGAAGATTGAACTGTCTGCTTCGACAGCGGACCACAACAGAACCGTCAAGCGAAGTGAGCTCCAAACGTCTCGACACTTACCACTCTGCTCTCCACGTCATCATTCACGAAGCTCCGCATGAGCCCACAGGACTTCCCGACATTCAAGAGGTACCGCAACCACACCGTCTCCTCCTTAAATTAGCCACGCATAACTGTCAAACAAATCGCGTGCGTATCTCTGCCCCTTCCACACACCATAATGAACGCTACCACTATCCCCGCGCGTCTCCGCGATCTTGCGAGCAATATTCACAGCTTAGAATGCGACAACGCGCTGCACTTCATTCTTGGTGAGTAGAACCGCCGACCCTCGGAGTAGAACGAGCAGCAGAATAACTTACTTTTCTGTTCGTGCAGAGCCGTCGAGCATAGGACATGAGGAAAGATATGCAGTTGCGAACATTGATGGTAATACCGTCCTCCGAGTGCTACTTTACCACACGCGTACCGACCCTCTCACAGACATGCTCTCCCACCTTGCTTCGTTCAGAGATAATCCCGACGAGGCAGTCATAGGTACATGCGACACCAATCCGAGAGACGAGCATTCACACTCACCTGTTCGACAAGCCCGTGCCTGCTTCGGGGACGGGAATCCAGCTGCATTGGAGTGGTGCGACGAGTCCGATCTGACATTGGACATCACCCATAACTTCCGAAACGTATACACCGTCAACAGTATCCCGACGCTGGAAATGTTGCGCGTGGTGCACGACGACATGCTGATCAATGCCCACCTTCACCGCACACTGTCGCTATACACTATGTGGAGAGCCGGTGATCTACGGGAGCTCGCACACGCACACGAGATACATGTCACCACACGGGACAGCGCCAAGTCCCTTCTACAGAAACTCGGGGACCACCATTGCACAACCACCTGCCCGACCTTGATCACCGTCTTCACCACACGCTCGACTCCGCGCAGCCACGTTTCAAAGAAACCGGAACACATCCCTTCCCTTCACCCGCCACAACACCCAGGCTCCTTCCTGCGCATCGCGAGTGAGTCCATGCGCAATGCGTGGATTAAAGAGTGGCAAGACATCATGACGACGGAGGAATTCAGACATGATGTATGCGCTGCATGTGCTAGACGACTTCGTAGGCAAGATGTGCAGCGCGTCGAGATCCACTCTATAGACCTCACCCTCTTGCGCAACGACGAGTTGCCCCCGCAGGTGTACCCTCGCAACTACAACTTCGAGCTGTATCGTCGCGCTCTACTCGAGCCCGCTGGCATGACCGATCCCTGGAACCTTGCGCCGCTACACATGTGTTCGACGTGCGCTCGTGAACTCATGGCAAAACATCGCATGCCTAAGCTGAGCCTCGCCAACTGGCTCTACTACGGACATGACACCCTACCTGCTTCTGTTTCCCGCGCCATCCACGACAGCACCCAATTCGATCGCCTACTAGTCTCTCGCGCCCGAGGCAGTCGCATCTCCTTCCGCTTCACCGAGCTCCGCGAGAAGGATACGGACCGTCCCCGCTCCCGGTGGCCAAAGGAGGACGATCCGTTTGTCTCGCAGAGATGTATCAAAGGAAATATTCTCGTCATGCCCCAGAACACAACGCAGCTCCACACAGTCTTACCACCCAGCCCGTCCGCTATACGAGACACTGTGTGCGCAGTGTTTATCGGTCGTACGAAACCCACAAAGGAAACTATAGGCAGACTTGGTCCCGTCCTCGTCCGTAAATCCCGCGTAAAGGCCATTGCGGAATTTCTCTGCGCCGAAAACCCTTACTACGCATGTGACAGCACCTTCCATGGCGTCAGCGAGCAAAACCTCGACAGTCTCTTCGGTCCGGATACCGCGAACCTTGACGAAGGAGTTCCGTGTTCGATGGAGATTGCCCACATAGAGCACACGGACGTCATTGACTCCTTGACATCGGACTACACAGGACGGGACAGGGACGAGGAAGACGACGCCAAAGGGGACATCCTCATGGAGAACGTCGGGTACACTTGTGGCGAAGACCGCCCTGTCTCCTACAGAGACATGAAGTTCCGTGCTCTGTCGCATTGCCTCAATGGAGGCCGGTTCATCCAGTCCTCCGCCGGAGAGCGATTCGTCCCCGATTTCGAGAACCCCGCGCTCTTGACCTGGATGTTCCCCCACCTTGACCCATGGGGAATAGGCGGTTTCCATCATCCCAATCGCACCGTCCCAATCTCCATGCAGGAGCAGCTCGGGTACCTCATGAGCATTCACGACGGCCGATTCCAAGCAGACCCCGACTTTGCCTTCGTGTACTACAACATACTGCAGAAAAAGGCCGTATGTGACTCCGTTCGCTTCCGTGTTCGCGCGTCGCAGCAACGCGACATAGTCCATCGACTACTCTCCGTGGATCGCGCGCTCCTCGAGAAGCTCACAGCTAACTACGATCGAGATCCTATGTACGAGCCGAGCACCGTCGAGGAACGTAACCTCCTACACCTCATGAACAGCGTAGAGGCTGTGCTGAGGAACCTCCCTGGGACATCCGGCTACAAGCTGAACATGCGGAACGAAATTCGATCACTCGTGTATTACCGAGGAACTCCCGCTTTCTTCGTCACTCTGAACCCCTCCGATATTCACCACCCTCTCGTTTCCTTGCTCGCAGGAGAGAACGTTTGTCTCGAAGCTCCGGAGACGGGAGAGCAGCTCAATGAATGGCGTCGGAAGCTCACGGTCGCTCGGAACCCTGCGGCGTGTGCAAAGTTCTTCCATATCATGATCTCGAACTTCATTGACATCATCCTGCGCTACGGCAGACCAGGCGGAGGCCTCTTCGGAGAGTGCTCTGCGTATTATGGTACCGTCGAAGCACAAGGTAGGGGGACATTGCACTGCCACATGCTCATATGGATCAAAGACCATCCAAACCCCCAAAAACTTCGTGACATGATGGTGGACTCTGCGCAGTATCAAGCGGACATGTTCGCATGGCTTGAGAGTCTCATCAAGACCGAGCTACTCGGGACAACTTCCGTCGTTTCTGAGCCGCCGGGCCAACCACTCAAAAGACCTCGACACTCGGAAACGGACGGTTACATCGCACCAGCGCTACAGTCCGGACCGTCTGTGGCGGACATCAGCCCCACTCAATTCCGAGTTCAATACGAGCTCTTCGTCAACCAGCTTGTAGAGCAGTTCAACTGGCACGAGCATACCTCCACGTGTTGGAAATACCTCCGCCGCTCCGAAAGGCACGGCGACGAAACGTGCCGAATGCGAATCGACGGGACCACCCGAGAAATCACCATTCTCGACGAAGAGACCGGTTCTATTCTCCTCCGAAGACTACATCCTCGTATCGCAAACTACAATGATCTTGTCATATTCCTCATGAGATGCAACATGGACATTAAACACATAGGCTCGGGGGAAGGCGCCAAGGCCCTCATCTACTACGTCACCGATTATATCACGAAAGCGGCCCTGCCGACCCATCTTGGTCTTGCGGCTCTGTTGTACGCCATCACTCGTGCTGAAGAGCGGTTCCAGGAGACGGTCCAGTGGGGTCCGTCCGATGACACCCGTGCGCTGACTGTCGTCATGAACAACATGCTCTCCCGCCGCGAGGTCTCCCACCCTCAGGCAATGAGCTACATTGTCGGGGGTGGAGATCACTACACCAGTCATCGCTTCCGGAACCTGCACCTCTCTGCTTTCCTCCGCTACGTCTCTCACTTCACGGCACTCCGCGATGGCACTTCCACGCCGAGCGATGACCCACAGATCGCAGAGACGATGATGCGACAACTCGCCGTTCATGACGCGGCAACGGTCCGCGCCTCGTCATATCAACTCCCTTCCCTTCAGCCTCTCACTGACGAGGAGTCCATCACGCTCATTCTGGGCTCAGGGTCTATTACAACGATCAATCAGCTTCAAGACTACCTCTTCAGACCTCAGGCACAGACCTTCCAGAACATGAGCCTATACGAATACATCGGCCTCACTGAGAAGATCACGGAGCTATTCGAGTCTGGCAGGATAGCTCACCGATCCCAATTGAACCCTGGGCAGCGCAGGCGAGGAAGACCGGAGGAAGAACGCGCGCGATTTTTGCCATCACACCCCCAACACGAGACTCACGTCGTGCGCAAGAGGGTCATATGGGTTGTCCCAGTCGTTCTCGGGGAGCGTATACCGCATCCCCAGCAGGGTCCAGAGCAGCAAGAGCGGTGGGCGGAGACCGTCCTGACCCTCTTTGTACCATGGAGAACTCCTTTTGACCTAAAAACAGCAGACGAGTCGTGGTGGGACGCGTATGAGCGTCAGGTCGACTTTATCCCACCATCGCACACGTCCGTGATCGAGAACATCAATGTTCTCTCAGAGTGCAAGGACGCACGAGATGGTTCTATGCAACAACGTCGTCGCCAGTACCGCCCTGATGCGGCATTCCCCCTTCCACCCGACGAAATCGACTTCGGAGTCCTCTTCCGAGCGCCCCACATCGACCAGGAGTCTGCGGAGCCGGGTCAGGACGTCCCGAACATCGCGCACGCGGAGGATTCCCTCCCTGCAAGAGAGCAACGGACGTTGAGCCACTTGCTCGCCTCCCTCATTTCGGTACCCGCCATGGTGGCGCTGGACAGGTGCTTCCCACAAAGCCGCGAAGGCATCGAGGAGCCACCGGCAGGCAACGCCATGCTATTACAAGAGTGCGATGTGGAGTCCACTAACGCCGAATTCGCGGTAATGAACGCGCTCAAACGGAAGCGACGCCCGGACCAGGAGTCTGAAGACTCGCATCCTCCAAGGCAACGGCGACGACCAAACATTGAACTGCCACCCTCGGTCTCTATCTCCTCGTTGTCAGCGGGGACGAATCCTACCCACCCCGGTATTCCTGCATCCAGCTCAATGTCGACCGACGTCGACTATAGCAGCGTCATCAACCAGGTCATCATTGAGACCGGCTTGGACACGAACGACGAACAGCTACGCGCCTTCGAGATCGTCGCACGTCACGTATGTTTCGGGGGATCCCAGTTACTGATGTACATGGGAGGCATCGGTGGAACGGGGAAATCCTATGTGGTGAATGCCATTCTCCGCCTCTTCTGTCTCTTGGGAAACAGACAGGAGATCCTGGTCAGCGCTCCAACAGGCGCAGCAGCCATCCTGATTGGCGGTTACACCATTCACTCCTTGCTGTTCCTACCACGGAGAGACGGGACAAACTTACAGCAGCTCATGACGATATGGAAACATGTGCGCTACCTGATCATTGACGAAGTGTCTATGATAGGCGCTGTCCTACTTGCAGAAATCTCCGCGCGCATGCAGCAGGCGAAGGGCTTCTCGACGAACGCGGAAGACGTACCTTTCGGCGGGGTGAACGTCATCTTCACTGGGGATTTCGGCCAGCTTAAACCAGTTTTAGCCATCCCTGTCTACAGCCACCGCCTGGTCAGCAGACCAGAGATGCGAGACGCTAACCAAGTCAAGGGAATCCACGCACTGAAGGGAGCATACCTCTGGAGATTGGTGACCACAGTAGTACTGTTGAAGAAGAACCAGCGGCAGAGCGGTGATGCCAAGTATGCCGACTTACTGGCACGTGTCCGCACCGGTGCTTCCGAGGGCGCTTTGTGGCGCGGAGAGGCGGACGACTATGCGACGCTACAGCGTCGACTCTTGCAAAACCTCCCCCGGGACCACCTCACTCTCTTCCGCAACGCACCACTTATTGTTGGCACCAAGCGCGTCCGGGACCTCATCAACCTCCGCCGCGTACAACACCACGCGAACGCCCTCTCCGCAGACGTCCACGTGTACTACGCCCGGGACCGCATCAGTGGCGACCCGCCTGTGCCACTCGACCAGCGACGTCTCTGGTCGCTCTCTTCGAGCGCCACTGGCGACGCTCAGGGGCAACTGCCTCTATTCCCTGGCATGCAGGTGATGATTCAGGAAAATCTGGCTTTCGGACACCACGTGGTGAACGGTGCCATAGGAACGGTACGAGACATTCGGTACGAAGAGGAGGACTCCCGGAGGTACGCAGTAGTTGTCTACGTCGAGATTCCCGGTGCCGGAAAGCTACATCCCACCGGAGAAGACGACCTCGTCCCCATATTCCCCGCTCCCACAACATTTCGCTGGGCTCGCATCCCCGCCACGGATCACTGTCCTGCAGATGTTGTATCAGTCACACGATACCAACCCCCTTTGATCGGTGCATACTCCTACACCGACTACAAGGCGCAGGGCCGGTCCCTCAACTACGCTATAGTGGACCTCGCGACCACCAGAAGCCTCCAGGGCGCATATGTCATGCTGTCCCGCGTGCGCACCCTCGATGGCTTGGGCGTTCTGCGACACTTCCCTGTCAAGAAGATCCATGATCGTCTTTCCGAGGAGCTCAGAGACGAGCTTTCCCGCCTCGAACGACTCGACGCGATGACTACTGCGCGGTACAAAACCGATCCCCTGCAGTACCTGTAGACTCCGCTGCCTTCGCTCTATACTCCACCGACTCCTTCGCCCCACTCCACCTAACGCACACTCGACCGCATCCAACTCATCGATAACACCATGGCCTGTACGAGCCCCGCAAACTTTCACCACACATCCACCGTCAACGAGACACAATTCTCTCACCCCCTCATAGCCATTCGGCCAAGTCTACTTGAACTGCAAGGCGCCCCCTGCTACAGCGCAATTGCTCCCCAACGTCTCCAACTGAAACCTCCTCTCACCATGGTCAGGCTACGCGTCCCAACGCGTGAGGTACGCACATCGCTCTGGGTCCCACCGCAACCGCTGAAATTTGCCTCAGAGCACCAGCGGACCAAAGCGCCGGTGTCGCACAGAAAGTGCTCTCACAATGCTCACGTCAGTGACTCGGTGTCAGTTGATTATTTTCCGCCGCCTGAATGCTATGACAGGTTACACTCAGAGTTGCAGAGCATGATCGCGGAAGACCTCGACATCACCGACCTGCTCGCGTGGCGCGCAGTCTGTCGCGCGAATTACCATCAAGTTGCCGGTGTCCTCCGTCGAACTGTCATCGCAACCATCACTCCGTTCTTTCACCTTCCCTGCTCATTCCTGCGCTACCTTACCAAATACCGAGCCGTCATCGGAGGGGCGTCCGCGATCGCATTCATCCTTCGCGACAGGTCCGTGGTCTCCGACACCCTGGAAGTCTACGCGGCCTCGTTCTGGTATGCCTCTCTGGTGGCACGAATGTCCTCGTGTCCGTCAAACGGGAAAGACACTGACAAGATCACGGCCCACTCAATGTCCCCTGCCTACAGCGCAGAACGTGACATCAAGGCCTATAGCGTCTTTCACCTCAAGAACGGCCGGCGTGTCATCGTCTACCGCTCGGGAGCGGTTAGTGCCTGCTCTCCTTTGAGTCGCGCCGTCACCACTGCCCACATGGCCTTCATCACGGAGCACAGTTTCGGCTGCGCGTATCCCGCGCTCACCCTCCGCCGTCGCGCGCTGCTCTCGGACATGCGCCTCAGCCACATGGGCTTGCTCGATAAAGAGTCCTTCAATCACCTGCTGTCGGCGGGTTTTTCCTTCGCTGTCAGCCCGTCTGCGTGGCCGCAATATCCAGCCACGGCCGAGAACTTCCCGGCTCCACAGGACGATGATACCCTCCCCTGCTATCGAGCGCGCTACGTTTGCCCCTTCCAAGGGCGGTACTTCGGTGATCCAGGATCGCTCATCGGCCTTATCGATCCGCTCGGTGACCACGCGTCCAGCCTACAACGCCGAAGCATTCCCCCCTTCGGGCCAATGGTAGCATGGAGGCTTTATAGCAGCTTCATGTGTGCCAGCACTTGCGATGTCCACGACGTCACCTTGCCAGACAATATCATCGCTATTTCACTCATCATCATACCCGATCCCTTCACCCGTAACGGACCTACGCCGCGTCGAACTCTGCCGCTTCCGGCGAGCTCGATGGGGAGACGACCGGCTCGCGCTCAGTCGGTATGATCCGCTTTGCGTCGCGGGAGGACCTTCGCTGCAAACACCGGCCCTAACATCGTACACTGTTCCCACTCTCCACATACCCTTTACTAGTAGCTTTCACCATGATCGCTTTGCTGCCGTCCAACTTGTATATCACGTTATCTGCCCCCCCGTTCCAAGAGATACGGTTTACACTAGCTACAAGCAATGTTTACCTATCGAGAGCGTCATTACGGTTCGGCCTCGTGCCTGTTACAACGCTCCGATATTTATCTTCCACCGCACGAAGGATGCCGCTACTCGAAACATAACTTTTACCCGCAACCCGAACCGACCACACTACGCCAACCGCACGCACGGTGAAGCAGTGCTTATCATTCCAACAGCGACTACTTATCCCCAGCAACCACCACCGAGCGCCACACTGTGCAAAGTTTCCTCGTTGGAGTCGAACTGACTTTCAAACTGGTCCCCAACATGCCATGAGACCTCGCCGCAGAGAGACGCCAACGGCGCGCTGGTACACCACACCGTGTTCAGATCATACCGTTCGAACCTGAACTCACGCACGCAACACGTCCCACTCAAGATCTATTCCGGCGCCTGGGACGCCCGTAACTTGCATCCACAGCACCCGTCCGTCTTCGATATGGTCACTTACACTGTAGGAGCTTTATTCACCAGGACCCCGAAACACGCACCCAAAATAACCACCACCCACTAAACACCACAACTTCGGCGCGCCAGAACCAGACATTAGCTCAGTGTCCGCGATCGCATGCACGGTATCTCCGGTAATTGAACCTACAGACTGCTTCGACTCGACCCAGGCCCTTCTGAGCCAGACCCATTGCGATGACTCTCAGGGGCACCATGTAATCCACCTACCGCGCTCGCATCCACATGACCCACCTGTGGGAGGCGTTCACTGTGTTCACCTCAAGTTCGCGTGGAACAACAGAGGCCGCCAGACTTCGCGATGCTCCGAACCCCGCATAACGGCCGCTTCGACGGAACGAAGCGGGGACTGCACACCATGTGGCGCGGTGGAAGGATCCACCGAAACCAACCAGCAAGGATCATGTCTCATCTCCGTCCTTCCACTCACTAAGTCCCCGACGATACACGGGAGCACACGGCGCAGAGATACTACCCATTCTCAGTCGTCCACCAACCAGCGCTGCCGTCCCCACCTCCGCACACCATCATACCAGGGGCGCTCCATCGTCTCCAAACCCTTTCCTTTATAAACTCCGACGGCACCGCAGCTCCCGCAGAACCACCCTTCCACTCGAGAACATCTGTAACCCCCACCGCACCCTCTTCGAATTCAATACTCCAAGCGCAACAACCATCCCACATATCGACCTCGCCATACGCGGCGAGCCCTCTCATCGCAATCCATCACCACCCTACGTTACTCTCGACACGTCGATCCACGGAATGGATGTATGTGACCTCCACCGAAATCCACCGCTGACATTCAATTGACCTCCCTTCGTATCACAGCCCACGAGTTCCGAGCGGCACTCGACAACTCGTGTGTCACTTCAACGGTTTCATCTCGGATCGCCGAGCCTCACACACCGCTCTCTACCATGGCCTTCCGACACATCTCACGTCGATGAAGCGCTCGACTACTTCAGCTACCGCTCCCCCACCAACCAACCCTCCCTTCCCGACCGAGGGTCGTCCCTCCCGGAAACTCAACACAACTGGCAGATCCTTCCGGCAGGCGGACCACCTTCCTCTGCTCAGACCATGGCAGCCGACCAGCCAACCGTCTCTACGTACTCTTCCATACAGCACGACTTTGCCTCCATGACTGTAGCGAACGACACGGCTTCCCGCCTTGAGCCTCCCGATATACATCCACAATCTCAGAACGGGATGACCGCTGACTTCGCTAACAAGCCGTACGCTACAGTGGCTACACAAATCGACGTCGAAACGCCATGGACAACCCAGTACTCAACCTCCGCCGACGCCCCGCCGCTCATGTCTTACTTCCATATCTCCCATGCACCGACAGTCAATCAGATCTCCCAAGATACGGCGTACACCACGGCAATACCGGAATTCTCTGCGAATTCATCTCCTCCTCCTACCTACATGTCAACCTTTCCCTCACGACCTCCCGTACTCACATGCGCGACGCCAACTCCTGTGAGCCAGAGGCGTAAGAGACGCCCAATCACGGCTTCCTCTACCGCTAACCCTACGGTGACCGTCTGTCAATCATCATGATCAATAGATCCAGCGTGCTCATCTCCCGCAGTCGCAGCCATATAACTATGGCCCCGTTACTCCCTTACCGGTAGACCCCTGCGACGTCTGCAAGGAGAAAAACGCCATAAACCGCGCTCGCTGCAAAGGAGCCCTCGACCCCAAGCGCTCTCTTGCTTGCCCGTACGTCCATGCATCTCACGTCCAACCACTGACGCACTCAATCCTCTCCAGGGACTGCCAGCAGAAGAACAGGCGCTGCGTCCCTATCATTCCGGCACTGTTGTACGACCGCCTACGGATCACCAACCGGTGTCACAGCTGTCGCATGCACAGCTTGACATGCGCGACTGCGGAGAACAACCCCGGCGCACACCGCTGCACGTATGTGGAATACTCTCCGTGCATATCAACCCCTTCCCGTCACTCACATCTCTCGAACAGCGAATGTATCAAGCACGGGTGGCCCTGCGTCTTTATCCACCTTTACAAGGTCAAACGAGACCGTCCTGCAACCCGACCGCCGTGCGCTACCTGCTGCGCCACCGATCTCAACGACCACACCGCCGATTTGTCTCCTTGCAAGTAAGCCGCTTCCTCCCACGCCTGCGCGCGCGACGCCTACATCTAATTGATCGCAGGTGCGGACGGCGCGGAGCAATGTCATTTCGCACCGACATTGAGGTCCAATTAGGCCTGCCCACCCCATGCACCGAGTGCATCTCCAGACGACTTATCTGCGTTCTGGAAGTCACCTTCATCGACGGAATAATTCAACCCAAGAACAGTTGGATCTGCAGGTCACATCTGCTCGCGCCACCCGTACGGAACCACGCACTGACGCACACCAACAGGTCCTGCTGGAGCCACGGCGATTACTGCTCGCTATCTGGGAACCTCGCTCCTACGGTACAAGAAACCACAGCAAACAACGCGTTCCCTGTCTTCCCTCCACTCCCCGAAGCCTGACATGCGATCTAAGGAAGAGAGCTCCCGGACCGGACCTTCGTTCCGTGAATTTAAACCGACGATGACACCGCTGCCTTGAAACCCTTCTTGTATTCTCCTACGCAGTTCCCCACACCGACTTGCGGCCCAGTATGGAAAAGTGTAGCTTGTACAACAAGAATGATTACTTATTTCCACATCGTACATTACACCACCTCACAGGACGTTACAAACCACCACAACACCTCGACTTGCGGCCCAGTATGGAAAAGTGTAGCTTGTACAACAAGAATGATTACTTATTTCCACATCGTACATTACACCACCTCACAGGACGTTACAAACCACCACAACACCTGGAGGAGTAGGGCGTTTGGGACGTCTTGAATACGGCGCAGGGCTCGACACCGCGAAGCTTGTCGTCAGTATAGTTCTCCGCTCGGTCTTGTGCGCTCATACCACACCGCATGCCGCCACTCTCCTCTGCCCACATCCCGTCACTACTGTTCGCCAAGGCAATCCCCGCCCATGGGTGTCGAGCAGTCCGCCGCGCCTCGCCCGTCAACAACTCACCCTTCTCCCAGCTGCGCGCATAAGTCCATTTCGACCACGTCCACGCCCACCCGCTTCAACAGCGCGCTCTCGCATCTCAACGGTCCTGGGTCCATACATGCACATCCTCACATTGCATATCTTCCGGTCGTCCTCCTTACATCCGTCCGCCTTCAGCCTGCTCTCCCGCGACGTCCTCCGCGTATGCGTTCGGGCAAGCCATCATCGACATCGGTTCGCATCTCGAAATCGACCGCGGAGGCGAACCGGCGGCTCATCATAGCTGAGAGCGGGTTGTATACCGCCCCAGTGTTTGCGTCCTCCCCGAGGTGGTCTCTGAAGTCCTCCGTTCTCAAGTCTCGGAGCAACCCAAACCCAAATGCCCGTCGAGCAGCGGAAGGACGGGCACGATGCGAAGGTAAGCATGTCGGTGTAGTATAACTGCTTCGCCGGTGCGACGGTGAATGTCTAAAAACCTGACAGCACAGCATTCCCAACTACCAGCGAGAGAGACACAGCCCGCTATCACATGGCAGCGGGGTGACCGGAAACGTAGAACTGATGGCGCGGGCAGCACGCGGTACACAGATCTCTAAAGCTTCGAGACACTCCCCAACAGTCAGAGAGGAGATACTCAACGATGGAACTGGGTTTGGCTTGGGAGCTGCGCCTCGAACCGGTTGAGGTGCTCCTGCCACACGTCGTCGGACCTTCATCCGCTATTGTGGGATGTCACAATCTATTAGTGTGACTCACGAACATTCCACAAGGAACGCATACACTCACGGAACTCGTCCAAATCCTCGGAATTGTCGTCCGAACTCTCAGTCTCTCCGGACTTGTCCCCGCGGTCGGGCCCCTTGGTGTCGGCAACACGAAGCACCTTCTTACGTGGAGATAGTAGAAAACAAGGTACCCTCGAGCGTCGAGAGGTGTGTTTTCCAACAGGAAGCAGTAGGAAGGCTTTGTGGAATGAGCTATGTCGATAATAGATATCCGATCGTTGTTATCTAGGAAATCGTCAGCGAACCAACCAGCACAACCGCGACTCATGCACTGACCTCCGTCCCAGCAGCGCACCCTCGCCTCCAGAACACTGCTGTGTGGCGTGGTACCACTACCACAGTACTTTTTCTCGTCGTCTAGATGCAGGGTCCTCGCAGAGGCGAAAAGAGATGCAGTGAAAGGTCATGGAATGTTCGGAATGCCGGGCTCGACGGAGCCATAGTCACCATAGTTGCCATCGATGACGCGAAGCAGAGAGGGGCACTGCGGTGGGTGGACGGGGGGCGGACTCGCGCGATGAGCAACGCCTGGTGGCGCTGTCCGATGCTGAGGGTGAGCCGGTAGGAGGAAGGGTGAGGAAACAGGGTGAGTGGAGGTAGTGTTAGGAGAGAGAGAAGACGAGTGGCGGCGCTCTAGACTACATAGCCAGAATTGATCCTCCCCTATTTTGAGTCGTTTGGGTTCGTCAGGTCATGCCCGGATTTCGAACTGGAACTATTGGAGATGGATCGTATGTGGGTAAGACATCCATATGGTCGCGCGTGACATACTTCCCTCAGAAGAGATACATGTTGTGTGCACACTTGCGGGCCCGCCTTTCAACGGTCACCACTTGAGGATGTGTCGGAAGGAGCAGACCGTCAGGATCAATGCCTATTAGAACATGTATGAGCCAACCGGACTACAATGACAAGGATTCTTACAGACCTTCAAGTAACGCGTCGTACCAACGACCAGCGCCCGCACGGTACCGGGTATGACATCCACAGATGCCTTCAGCGTTTTCGCCCACATGTCATGCATATATCCAGATGTTACCTATAACCTTGTCTGCGAGCAAACTAGAAAGCCGATCAAAGCGGCGCACAGAACCACGAGCGGTGGTCAACTTGATGGGCTGAACGTTGATTGCAACGGTTCCGCGAATCAAGTCAGGTTTTTCCGCATCATGTAGAATCGTTAAACAGGTCTTGAGAGATTGCGAATGAAACTGTCAGTTGCGTGCGGAACGGGAACGGTTCGACCAACTCACGTTCAGGATGAGAGTACCGTGCGGGGCAGAAGTTCTAGAGGGGCCACGTCCAAGACCTGCGAGACTAGCCGCAGACCTCCTAGATAATGCTGGGCTTGGTGATCATACGTTAATGTCGTGATTGGAGTGATATAGACATACCAGTGTCGTTCAACAACGCGAGCCTACTCAACATCTTCAATGACTGCGGGCGCGACCTCACCTTCCGCACATACTTCGATGAGTTGTTCAACATGAGAGTACATTCGAGAAAGCACGATATAACTTCCACTCCTGACATTTGAGATTGTCTAGGTGACCCGAGGGACCCCCTGCAGGTGGAGACGATGTGGGACCAGAGTCGCCATTTAAGTCACGGTGAGGATTGGGCTGAAAAATAGCCCTCACGAAGTCGCGCAGGGTACGCTCGAGAAGTTCAGCATTGGGGTAATGTAGCTGGACAACATATCTGCCACGGGATCTTCAAAAGATGCAAGCGAACGCGGCAAGTGAAAGAACACACACCTACAGCGACATCCTGAGCCCACGCCTCGACTCTGTCAAATACAGCCACATGGTATACGACCTCCGCCTGCTGCTCCTCGCGTGTGCAAGTGCTCGCGCAGTCTGGTGAGTACCGGTTGCGCTCTCCTCTTCCAGTTTTCCAGACGAGCGATCGTCTCTGCCTGTTTGCGTCGTTCGACTTGTTACCGTGTAGTTGAGCATAGAGACGGAACTTGGAGGAGAACGTGGCCACAGTGAAAGCGGGAGACGCCGTGGCACAAGACTTCGAGGGCGTCTTCACTCGCCGCGCTCTGAATCTGAGTTCATGTATGTAGACAGACTTAGACTCCCTCTACATGTCATGTCTCTATGCATTCGATCTCCTGCAAACACCGTGCCCATACACACCGCGACCCAATATCACAAGCACGACATGGACGGCATAATATCGAGTACGCGCTACTACAGCGCTACGTGCGTAGGGTAGCTGACGTGGAGCAGACCTCTTCACCTCCCCCTATCCCACCGCCATCCAGAGTTCGCTTGAATCCTTTGCGAACATAGCTCGTTATGACCCCTCAGCAAGACTCATTGCTGCTGGGAGGGACGACAGGCTGGCTGCCATATGGGACTTGGAAACGAAGGGGCAGCTGCGGTGACTGGAGGCCCACGTCAAAGGCATCACTAGTGTTGAGTGCGTGGCGTATCCCCTCTATCCTCATTCTTTTCCTTAATCTCTTCGGCTGGTCGCATAACTCACACCACGTGTTAATCTCCCCAATACACTGGAACGTCATAGTACGGGACCTTCGCTCCGACACGGATCCACCTCGACGTAAGGCCACTCTTCGGTATGACTGCCCAGTCACGTCCGCTTCGTTCCATCCCAAACAGGTGTGTCCTAGAGTCACGGTTGTTTCTATCCGCCCACTCATGAGGAGGAAAGCAACATTATCCTGTTCATCCTAATCTCTGGCGACTTGGTGATCGAGGACTTGCGCTACAACAAAGTCCGCGACTACCTATATGAGCCCCAAGACGACATTGACGAAGAAGCGCAAACGCAAAGAGCAAGGCGAATACTACTCCACTACACCATAAGACCCTGCACGATTTCATCCGAGTTCACAGGACAGTCAAGACAGTAGCGCGGTTCGACCCGTCGGCCAAGCACGTCTTCATGGGCACGACCCAACCCCATCTCCTTGTATACAACACACGCACCAAAACGGTCACCGGGTTCATCAGCCCTCCACGTCACTGAAGGTATTCCTGCTATTGGCCAAATGGGAGCGCGTCACAACATATCTACAGCTGAGGCGATCAGAGCGATCGAGTTTGCGCCGTCTGGGAGGTACGACCTTTAGAACCCAACCCAGGCGTGCACGACTTATTGTCCCAACACAGGCGTATAGTATCCAACTCTTCACAACGATTGTTACGACAATTCAACTTGCCGGTCTACCCCCCTCCTTCCCGGGATAATGAGTACATCGAGCAAGAGCTAGAACCTACGCACCGGTCCAACGATCCCATCAGCAAGCTCGCATCGCATGCGATGTCGTACAGTCCCGATGACGAGTGGCTCGCTGGAGGTCAGTGCTCACAAGACAATGCTCGGGACTGTATGCTGACTAAGTCAATGCCCAGACGCCTCTCACTAGATCTACATCTGGGACCTTGCGACAGAGGTACATCTCGCAAGCACGCTAGATGTGAGTCGTGAATTACTCGCATATGTGCATGTACGTTCCCTACACGTTGCAACGAAAGCTCTCCATAAGCTCCTCTTTCAATGGCACCCTCACAAACCGGCGATAGGTCAACATTTTCATATGGCACTGCCCAATAGACGAGCGCTAGGGCGCCTTCATGGCAAAGTCGAGGAGGTCGACGAGAACGTGAAGTACGAGGAGGATGAGGACGAGTTCGATATCGTGCGTAGTCAAGCCGCATCCCGTTGAGACGTATTGCTGACAAACACACAGTAAGTTGAGGAATAAATTGCTCACCGGAAGATGCTACAAGAGGAAGAAGACGTCGACATGGATGGCATGGTGGAAGGCATTGTGGACGACGGAGCCGACCATTCGCGCTCGAACGGGCAGACCGACGAAGACAAAACGTGGGCACTGGAAGACCCCCACGACGACGTCAAGGGGTGGAATATGAAGGTACTCACAGAAGAGGAATACATGATGTAGCATGCTGTATCGATGTACTGATTCGACGCCTCACTGGGATGTATAGCAGCGGCGCTCTTGTCTGTGCTGTTCTAAAGCTGCGTCACTGTCATACTGACCTCGCTGGGGCTTGTGCTATGCTAGTTGTACGATGCATGCAAACGGCAACATGACGGTCTGACAGCAAGTACACAGGGTCTCACAGACAAAAGGAATTCCAACCCGGGCCTCGTCTACCACACCTTCCCGGTCTGATCACGATCTCTACCATAGACATCCATCCGTAGACGAGCATGGGAGCGGCAGAGAACGCTGGGGGTCACCGAGTAGCGTCTCGGGTCACGTTGACCTTGGGTGGGGTCGAATTGGCCGAGAGTTTATCGTGGATGAAGGCTTGGATACCAGGCATCGCCTTGACGATGAGCTTAATAGGCTTCTCCGCCGCTATACGTATAGAAGAGAGAAGGTCAAATGCTGCACCTGCTTCTCGCAACACGGATCGCTCACCGATATGGAAGAGGCTACCGTGCTCCTTCAGCATCTTTGCTGTGTGGAAGATAACGTGGTTGGCCGGCATGACGACAATTGAGTTCTACGAATCACGAGCGCATGGAGTGCAACGAAGGTGCTATCATAGGTAACCGGGATGAACAAAAGACGAGGAGACGCACCTCGTAGTAGCACTTGCGAACCTGATCCACGTCCCGCAGTGTAGCGCGGACGTTGGTGCAGGCCGACTACTTGCACTACGATCCGACCGTCTTCATGACTGGATGCTATTCGACATTCCACAATTTAGTATTATTCCACCAGCGAACTGTAGGAGACTGGACCTACCGCGCTGTCGGAACAAACCCATAACAGGGGCGCATCCCTGACCATGACCCACAAATATTACCGCTCCCGCGTCGGAAAGTCTGAAAATTCATGTCGACGTGCTGTTCAACGGTGCGCTCCACGGCAATAACCTACTGGGTATCGTTGTCCCAGATATATACCAAGACGATTGCGGCACGATCCTCGACACCTCATCTACGCTCCCCGGTCAGAGCGAACGGCGTTTGGATGGCCAATCAGCGACAGATGCCTCTTACGCAACCCGTCACACTCGCGTCGACACCAACACCATAGCCTCCATGCTCCGAAAGGCCGTAGTTGCGCTGGTCCGTGAAACACTAGTGCGGGCCTATACGCCGCCAAGAGCACCTTCTCGTCCACGATCCCCACCGAGCCGCAACCATCTCGGCCACGCCACACATGAGAAAATCGCAGCTCCCCCGTGAACGTCGGGCCGTCCGCGCCCTCCTTATTCACCCTCTCCCTCTTCAGGTGGAACGCGTTCAACTCCGCCCCGGGGCCGCACAAGAACACAGACCAGGCGAGAATGTCTCTCACTTTACCCTGCGCGGGCGCGGCGATGTCGTCCCCCACGTTGTGCTCGACCATCGTCGCGTTGCCCTGCTCGTGCTTAAGGACGCTGTGCTCTGCGTCCTCGGGTGCGTACATGACGTCGTGCCCGTTGAAGCACTTCATCCCGTCCACGTATTAGAGGCGGAAGGACGTGGATGGCACAATTCCAGGGTCAGCTGCTTAATGACCGCGGCGGTCGCCACGTTCTGCAGGAGCGCGTCGACGCTCTACGGACCCGACATGGTCCACCGGATCCGACCTCCACGTGCGTGAACTCGCTCACGCGCTGGCACAGATCCTCGGCATGGAAGAACTCTTCCACGCAAAAGACTTCGGCGAGCGAGGACAGACACGTCTCCAGGTAGAGCGGCGAGCTCTGTGTGAAGAACGCGCCCCGACAGTAGTAGTTCAACCTTGAAGAGCGGCGCAGCCGCCCTGGACTTGCGTCTACACCAGACAGGGCGGGGTGACTCGAGGATGTCGTGTGAGACGAGGCATTGGCGAAACTCGCTGAAGAGACCGAACCGGTGCACGAGTACCGCGGAGCTGGTCGTACCAAGAAGAACCATGCCACATGTCGGCCTTGACGAAAGGATCTCATTTCCGGTACCCACCCAAATAGTCAACGGCGCACACTTACTATCACCACATACTGCTCACCTCGGTCAGCCTGTTCATGAATACATCGTCACCTCCCGGTGCCACTCCCACGGTAGCCCACGATCCAGGGAGCTTGGCGCTTCGCAGGCGGGATGTCGTCCGCGTCGTCGTCCATTATCTCATCCGCGCTGCGCACCATGCGGACCTGCGGTGCGGTGCCGACGGGCATAGGGACACCCATGGCCGCGGCGCGCGCGGGCAGCAGGTGCATCATAGATGCAGCAACTGGCGGCGGACGCTGATAACCAGAGGGTTGAGCGGCCGTCCATACCTTGGCAGTGTAGACGAGGGAGCATGACCGGGGCGGACTGAGGGGGGAACACAGAGGCTGATTGTGGACCAGACGAGACCGTTCTCGCGGAGGAAGCGGCATTGGGCACCGCTGTCGGAGGAGCTGGCAGAGAGGCGGGCGCGGGAGGAAGGGAATTGAGTGGAGCGGGAATGGCTGCGGGTCCGATGGATATGCCAATTGCGTTGACTTCTTCCTGCACGGAGATGAAGTCAGTATGCACACTTCGATGACGAGATAGCAAGACTTACGGCCCGAGACCCTTGCGAGCAGCGTTCTGCTCGTCGACGTTCAATTTCGAGTTCATCAAGAACTTGCGAAGCGTGTTCGCCTTGAACGCGGTGTGACCGTCCCAAACGACCTTCTCGCGCTCCTTCCTCCTCTTTCTTCTTGCGCTTCTCTTCGTCCGCCTCGTCATCGAACATATCGACACGCGTGCGTGCGAGGTTCTTGAGCGACGACACGACGTTCGCGCCACGTTGGAGTTCGGACACCTGTGCCTTGCGTGCTTCGAGTGCGTCGCGTTGCGACTTCCACTTCGTATCGAGCAGCCCGATGCGCATGCGCTCCTGTAGCTCGTCGACCGGGATTTGCTGGCCACAAACAGTACACGTTGTGAGCTTCTCGATACCCTTATTTTGCACTCAGAGGAAACAATGAGCCGATACGCATGCGACATGTGAGCCAGTAACACTCACGTTTTGGCACGTAGTCTGTCCTAATCTTCATTGTGCCGCCGACATCCAGCGAGCTCGCTTGAATAGCCTTCGCCCGCTCAATCTCCCTTTTCATCATCTCCTCTTCCTTGCGCTTCCGCTGCTTTGTCTCATCATCATCCTCGTCCCTCTCCTCCACGACCGTGTCCTCCTGGTCTGTTGCTGCTGCAGCGGCAGCGGGAGCCTCTGCCTCCGCTGCAGCTTGACGCGCACGGTGCACCTCGACGTCTTCTGCCATCGTCTCCATGATCATAGCAGTCATCCTCTCCTGAGCAAGCGTCATGTTCTGCACCTCCTCCACGCTCATCGGAGGTGGCGGCTCCGAAGTCGCATCAGCGGCAGTGAATCCGATCGTCTGCACGATGGCACAGTCGTACCAATCAATCTCCGCAGACGCGACTTCAAACAAAGATCACCGAACCCATGTGAGGGAGAGCGAATCAGGCACGCACCTCTCTCCGCCTCCTTGTCGTCGTGACGCTTCTGTCCTACTCGCGCTTCACCTGCTCCCAGCGGGCACGCCTCTTCTCGACCTCGAGGTCATTCCAGCAAGCGCCATCGTGGACACGGTCCTTCAGCTGCGCGAGCATCTCCTTACTAGCCAGAAGGACTTTCGAGGATTGGTCCACCAACCTGTTGACGTAGCCAAATAGCGAGTGCGTTGGCCTCGGGAATTCGAACTGGTAGTTTCTCCCCTTCCGTGCCGATAGCGCTACAAGGAACGGGCGACCTCACCGCGCCGTGAACAGTGCCATCAGCTTTATACGATGTCCCTGATGACAAAGGAGTAAACCGCATCAGCGACAAACGGACGTAACACTTCTCCAACGCATATACGAGCAGAGCAGGAATACGCACAGGTCGACAGCCGTGACATTCTGTATGCTCATGATGAACTCGGGGATCGGAAGCTCTTCGCCCGTGTCGACGGGCGCAGTCTCGACAGGCTCCTCCTCCTCCTTCTCGCCCTCCTTGCCCTGCGCGGGGCTCTCCTCGAGCTCCCCGCGCACGACGTTGTCCATCCGCTCTCTATAGTCAGCATGGTAAAGGTCCGCCGGGTTGAGGAACGCAAACTTGGGGTCCTGACGCTGGTTCTCGCGGATATTCTCCTCAAACTGGGGGCTCCTTGTTTGCGCCGTTCGTCCCATCTGTAGGTACCCCGTTGCCGTTCACGGCCGGTGTTCGAGGTGGAGGCGTCAATTGTGTTGCCACGCTCATTTTGCAGCAAGAAGCCGAGCGTAGAGGATATGAGCAACAGAATGGCGGAGGCTTTGAACAGAGCCAGGAGCAAGATGCGTACTCCGACTCGCTGATGACCCATGGCCAGGTTGTAGCCGCCCTTGTGACTTAGTCAGCATACGCCTTCCTTTCCCTTTGCCTCCCGAACCCCACATATCTACAATGTTGGGAAACAGCTTAGTCTTCAGGACATCATGCAACAATCACGGCTTCAGCCGGTGCTGGTGCATGGGGAGAGATGCTCGCCCATCTTGCATGCGTCGGCATTAAGCGTGAATAATGATACAACGACATACATGTCTAGCATTGTAGTGTATGGAAGCGTGACTCATGGAGTGGCCGCAGTGCTGGTCTACTTGAGGGTCCTGCCAAGGCGAGCCAGATGGTAGTTAATCGTCGCTTATTTTTCTGGTGGGTGCAGGCTGACAGACACCGTGAGTAGAAATCCGTATAGACATGCCGCAAACCACTCACCATCATACGCATACACTGCAGAATAGCTTCGGCAGACTCTGCATACGCACCAGTAGACATCACATCATTGGGTGCCGACCACCATGGATGCGAACTGCGGAGTGCAAGGCCTCAGTGCGGCCGCTACGAGAGTGCGAGACATAACGCCTATCCCACATCGACGATCATATGGTACACACCTTGACGCGGCCGTACTTTCAACTTCTCGATATGCATCTCGCCGTCTCACCGAGGCATACGACAGACAAGCGTGTTGACGATCCAAGAGACAACAGACGATGAGCAGGGAACAATGCACGACTATGGGCGGGCCCACTTAGAGTGAATGGTGGGGGAAGAGTCGACGACCGAAATCTAGCTCGGCACGCCTCGGACGAGTCACGTGTGTCCACGTAGCGCGACTACGTAATCCTCGCTTATTGATGCGAGGACTTTCTTCTCCACTCTCTTGGAGACCACCTCTCTTCGCTCATATCCCTCCCCACGTCTGCAGACGACATCCTTGCCTACTCTCGCCATCGCAGACATCGCTGCTCACGCAGGTCTCAACAAGAATAACACTGGTACGCCTGCCATCGCTAGCTGTGGCGTACAGTGAGTGCTGATCTAGCTACACCGGCCAAGCAGATTATGCGGCAGCCTCCGAGCTGGCAAACGACCCATGCACAGACTATGCTGCGGCACCCCTCGAGGTGAGTAACAAATCCACGCCATCTTGCGAGTTCTTCACTGAGTACCCGATGCATCGCAGGACGACATCTTTGTGAGTTCTGGTTACAAACAGGTTACTAGCTGTAACTGACAACCCGGTAGAACGGCACTACACGATCCGGGGACCTCCAGGCACGGAGTTTGAGGCACTGAAATACACTTTTCGTCCGCCAGCGACCATGATGCTCACTCCGAACGCAAGGTTCGAGCTCAATACCGAGGTACGCCCGGCTTCGAGACATTGTGCCATACACCGTGCCTTATTCTTCTTGTAGATTTGCATCAGCTTCACAAACTGTACCTTCATTCTATAGCGATGCGTATGTGCACAGACAAACAGCTTCTCCCCAGATCATGAGGAACTGTAGCCGCCAGCATGGGGTGTCCGGACTGGTGAGTACTTCGTGATTGCCGAAGTACCTCCCCGAATCCTGACGGTATCCACACTAGCTATCATCGGTCTACAACGTTTCTTCCCGTTGAAAAGCACCACTGCAGTAGGTGTTGGCGCCCTCGAGTACCCGACAGCTGAGCGCAACCGCCTCGCAGCACTGTGAGTTTCCTTCTCGACGGTCTAGAGTGCTCAGTTGTAACAGCGTTATAAGCTCTCGCAACTGCATGCGCGCGCGCTGTAACAACGCGAGCATAGAGCATCTACATGATCCTCCTCCATCTGAGAGCAGTTCAAGCGAAGACTCATCCTCTTCAGCCGCAAACTCCACCACCCCACCCTTCCCGGCGCCAGCACCCGCGCCTCCCATCCTTGTTCCATTCCGCAAGATAATCCCAAACCATCCCCATCCCAACCTGCCAAGCATGTCCTCCTACAGATCCAGAAACCCGAAGCCCCCAACGTACATCGCCCCATTCATCCGGTTGCCCCAAAGCCAACGCGCCCGCACGTGCATAACTCCATAGTAATGCAGTCCTTCACGCCCCCTCAGCTACCAACTCCCGAGCAGCCTGCTACTCGCAATCACACGCCGCAACCAGCCCTCGTCGCTGCAGTTCGGCAAACACCACCACATCCCCCGATCTTCGTCAACAACATGATATATGTGCTCCCTGTGCTCATGTTCGCACTTGTTGCTCGTAGGATCTTATGAGGCGTACGATGATCTCGCTTCACCCGGTGTCCGTCTATCCAGGTATGAAGGCGTTGTTATCAAGTCCCCATATATGGATTACATAGAGTTGTACTGTAACGTCTAGCTGTGTCCGTTCGTCCGCCATGTCTCCTCTAACTGGTCGTCGTTGGTTGTCACCTCGTCTTCACGCGTATTTAGTGTTGGCTTTCTGCACCCTCGATCGCACTGCTATCTCTGTAACATGCATTACACAGCCAATATTATCACGTACAACATAACGACCAGGCTCCGATGACCAAGTACGAGTGGTGAGAGGAGCAACGCAGACTGAAGGTTGCGCTGCTTTTTCTCCTTCCCATCACAGACAGCGGCCACCACGAAGTCCTCATCCTCGAGGTTGTACACCGCGATGCTCTGCGAGTTCATAAGCAGCTTGCCGCCGTACGAGAGCCTGATCTTCGACGCGCCAACAGTGCTGCTCGTATGCTAGATGATACGGTCACGGACCGTCGACACCAGCAGGTTGAGCGGCAGCTCGGGGATCTTGATAACAGCACCGTCAAACTTCCACTCGGGCTTGGACGACTCGTTCGGCAGCTGTACGCACAGCGAGATGGAATGCTGGCGAGGAGGCGAGGGCGGATGTAAACACCAGTCCGACGTATGATAGGAGTAAACGCGACTCGCCCGTTGCATGTTAATCCAATCCTGCTCGGGGTAGAGCGCGCCGCCCACCACGTACGGTCAACCCTTCCGGCACCACCTTCCGCGTACCTACCACCTGGATGATCAACTCGGCCACGTCTCACGTCTGTGCAACCTTGACGGAGGGAACGCATTTGAAATAGCCGGTGCCATCACAGCGGACGACGAAGACGGTCTCCATCTCGTCTCGCAGACATTGAACCCATCCACGTGCACGAACGCGTTTCGTTCGGAGTGGGGCGAGATTGCCGATCTTCAACTAAACGGCATGAACTTGTCGTGTACGAAGTGACAGAACCAACCGCTACATACCTTGACCACACCGGGCAGCGCCGGGTATCCCTGGAGGACAATCTTCTTGCTCTCCTCGAGTTTATTCTCTTTCCTCCGCGCGACTCGGCCTTCGCCTTCGCCTCGCGCACCGGGAGCTCCTTCTCCATGCCATGTGGCCCCGTTGCCACCGTCTTCAAAGCAGACTGAGTAGCATCATGCGTGCCAGACACGTCCTGATAGATGGCAAACCGGCGGTCAGGATGGGTACACAGGCCGGCCCTCCAAGGTTTCCCTTCCCACTCTCGTACTAACCGGTAAACCCAACAAAGTCAATCGCGAGCATTATATTGCTCTGTGTCGATAGCTACGCGCTCCGATGCGTCGCGCTGAGCTATACGCAGCTCCGTCCAGTCAATCAACAGTGGCCATTATCATAGTGACTCACCAAGAGATGGCCTTTACGCCCGTTCAACTGCAGTTTGTTACCGCCCTCCCGGAGAGAATAAAGCAGGCCGGCTTGTCTACGCGAGATTTCCGTCATGCGGTCTGATTCCAGCACTGTCCAGTCAGGTATGCAGCTTCCGATTTGCGATATTTGCGGGAGCAAGGGGAGATTATCTGGACTTGATACGCGCGCACAAGGTTGAAACACAGAGGATGGAGGACAGCGACTCGTGAGGGACAGAGACGACCAGATGAGACTTGAGTGGGGCGGGCGACACCGCGAACGAGCGCTCCCACGCCGACATTCACTTCCACCACAGCAACCACGATTACAACGTTCAGGAAGCCTTTTCCGTTCACCGTCTTCGCACTCGTATGTCGGAAAGCATCTTCATGAACGTGTGCACACGCCTTGACCCGTTCCGGTGACACTCGGTAGTTCCGCCTTGCTCCCCCCCCCACCCCTGCACCCCCCGCCACGGACATATGTCGACACGCGGACCACTGACCTCTTCCGCGAATGCGAGTTCGTGCTCAAATCGCCACCCCCACGTGTAGCCAAGGGACCCGTTACCATGCCTAACTGGCACCGCGTAGTATCTCAAGCGTCCTCTACCGGAAATGTCTTCCTTGACCGGTGGATTGCAGCGCAGTGTTGGGCGGAACAACACCGATCCTCACGTGAGTTACATGTCATGTCCTACGAATATAATGTTATACCAATGTCACCGTGCTGCAGGCGCACCGTGACACTATGCATCCCCCGAACTGCACACACCCCCTTTCGGCACCACCACGGCCAGGCTGAGCAGCAACTTTGCTACAGGAACCATCAGCAGATCAGCCTGACGCTCTCAACTACTACTTCCATTGTACGACCTAGCGTGCGGAGTGTGCGCTACCGGGCTTCAGCTGCTCCACAATAAATGCCCGCCACAGGTACGGGCCCGTAAGACCATTCACGCCCTTCCTTTTGTTCTCATCTTATTATCCCTCATACCTCCTCACGGCACGCACCCCGATCTGCTAAGCCCCAGTCTACCCACCAGTCATTTCCTGCAGCCTTTCATATCCCCCCCGTAGGCTATGCTTCCCGCGCAACCAAATCAACTCCGAACTCGAGCAGCACGAGTTCGACTGACCCAATCTCTACAGAAGTCACGACTGTGAGCGGGGCGAGGAATCCATTACGTCGAAAGGCAACTCCGAGGACGACCCGACGCACCTGCAGCGCCATGCGAATAGGGACAAGGCTGAATGGAGCTGGAGCGCGGCGGCAGGGCAATCTGGTAGATATGGCCCATGGTAAGCGCATCCTTAACTCTGTACAATTCTTGAATGTGACACTAGAGTATCTCCGCCCGCGCTCGCTCAATGTCCCGACGCGGATGATCCACAAGACCTCGATCATGGACGCGGTCGACGCGTCCGGCCTACAGTTCTACAACTTCGTGCAGGATCTCGCTCATATTCTTCGCCCAGACGAGCAAACCACACAGAGTCTACGCCCGCATCAAAGAGAACGCAAACCTCAGCATCCACCCTCGTGCTCTCCAATATCAATGTTGAAGAGCACAGCGAGGTGAACCCCGCTCGGTGCGCGCACTCGCCATCCTCTCACACTCTTATTCGCTCACTCACCACTCCGCACCAGCGACCACAAGAAATACGAGCCGACGCGATATATGTCAACCAACGAAGCTCGTCCAGGTCGAGGCGAAGCGACACAACGGCACTTGCGCCACGAATTCGACGATCGCGACCGCGCTCTCGCGTGCCCGCGGTGGACCACACTAGCGCGTCGTCGCGGACACATCCTCGAGCAGGCCACGTTGACATTTGGCGCTGATCCAGACTGCAGATCATTGGACCGCGGCTGCATCACCTCGACATCGACCATCCCGAGAGCTTCGGGATAAACAAGGAGCGCTGGACGGAGGTTGCGAGTACCTACTACGGGTGTGCCGCGCATCAAGGCTTCGGTGAGTTTCCGATATGGAAGTGCCTGCGGAATTCGGATCTTGACATTTGGAGTAGCGTTGATACCGAATCGGCACACCGGCGCCCTCGCCCCCGATTCAACGCTCCCGATCGCGCTCTCCAGTGTCGGCGGCGAACCCGACGAGCGTGTCGTCGCGAACACGCTCGCGGAGCCCCTCGCGCAGCCTACACAGACGTTTAGCGAACCGCTCCACAGTCTGGTGATCGTCGCGCGGCGACTGCATTACCTCGATGTCGAGTATGCGCAGAACTCCACGGTTGACAAGGAGCGCTAGAGGGTGGTAACGAAGACTCAGACGAAGAGCTTGTACAGCCGTGCCGCAGATTCGTGCTTCCGTGAGGGTCCACTGTGGAAATGCGTACGGGGCTCCAATACTGACATTTTGCGCAGTGTCGATACAATACCTGAGCCTTACGCGTACAGTCGAGCAGGCGTCCCCGTTCAGAACTCCTGAGAGCCACCGGCGGCGGGAGCTCTGCGCGACGTCGAACTCCGACACAACAACACCAGAGACACCAACGTCGTGAAACCCCGCCGATCCCAAACCTAAACCTTGTGACGACAATCTCGGTAGAGTGAACACCGAGGTAAATGTACCCCATGTTGAGACAATGACGACATGTCGTCCCGTCACTTAAACACGACACCTTTCCGTACATTCATATCCGGCGCTTGGCATACATACACACGAACAACTGCTGGTTCGCATCCGATTGCATCGCATCTACATGTCTCATTATACAATAAAATCTCCACATTCTCCCGCCGCGCGCAAGCGACATGAACAGTCCACCTTAGCGAGACCACCCATCTTCCATGTGAAGAGTACGTGACGGGAGGTACCAAATGGACGCCCGAATTAAAATCGCCTGTCTCTCACCACCACTACTGCTCGACGTCGCTGCCACCCGAACCTCTCCTGCAACATCCGTTCTCTCCACGGGACATATCGCGGTGCGTGCTACTGCCTTCTCCGCCCTTCATCTGATCTCAACATCTCACCGCGTGAAATATACCGTTCGACTTGCCACCTTGTGCGCCACCTATATTTCCTTTCCCGTGCAAACACCTCACCTTGCACGCACAACGTCTCATACGAATATGTCCCTTCCGTCTACTACGCCACTGCACAATCGTACAATCGGGCAATCGTACCACCCTCGGAACCATGCAGCAGTGACTGGGCGACAGGGTCTGCTCACAAGCACATCCGACCGCCAGCTACCGATTACTGCGGCAGGACGAACACTCTCTGCGTCCTATTCGACACCAACATGGACTACTGTGCCACCATCGAGGAATTCCGTGAATATATCGACGCCTCTGCCCATACCCCATCAAGATAATTGCCCCGAGTGATCCTGTAAGCGACCTCGACCGGTGAGCACATCATTCACCGAGACCAACACAGACACAACTGACATGCTGTGCAACGTTTCTCGGGATCGAACACAGCTCAACGAATTGCAGCTCTCGCTGCGCCACGCAACCAGCCGCCTTCAAACAAGACGACCGGAGCACTCACAAGCTCCGGATGACAACGGAGACCCGGCGTCGAGGCCCAGCCGCCGACAGGAGTCATACCCGCAAGAATACACTCCCTATCCGAGCACACCATGCTGCATACTGCCCACGCGTACTGTATTACAGCGCGAGACTTGCCTACTACACTGACTGACTGTAGGGTACCGTTCCATCGACTCTAACATGTCCATGCTGCCGCGAACTTTGCAAACTCTTCTATAAAGGTCTACACTCCACCGAATACTAGACCACCCGACACGACATGACCTCACTCATCGATCTATGCATGCCTCCACGCCACCTCCGAAGTTTACGAGTCCGCTCTACCCTGAACAACACTCTGATACATACCAGAGTGCACGCGCGCATCGCCAAAAAATCCGTTGAGACGTACAACTCAACGGCGCTCCGCCAATGCTCGATCAGCGTAAGACAGCACAGCGCACACTGCCAACTCAGCACGACTGAGTTAGTCGAACTTTCCCTCCGGTCACTGTCACTGACTGGACCCGCGCCTCCCTCGAAACTAATCTACTTTACATCGGTAAGTAATAGTCACATAGCGCCCTCCGGCGTCTATCAGGATCCGATGGACCGGTAAGTTGCGTCATCGCTACTGATTGACTTTCACTAGAGCTGAACTCAATATCGCCACAACTGCTTTCGAGCGCATACGTTCTTCTCTGCACAACCGCTCATCCTCTCACCCTCCCACTCGCTGCAGCGCGCGTCACCCCTGCCAACATGCCCCCGCCATGCAAACCAGACAAGACCGCAACTCCACCAACTCCCCAGTACCCGACTCGTACGTCCACGGTCTTACCTACGACCACTAAACACTCATGCTTCCCATCCGCAATCAGACAGCAACGTTCCAATCCCCGTCGTCCGTAATCATCCTCCACAGATGCCCCCACCACGCTCACACCCTCCGCCGACAGCTATATCTCCCACCACAAACCCACATCCGCCATACTCCGCCCGCATACACGGTGTCTTCCCGTTGTGGCCCTTGCGGAAAACGCGGCCTACCTCACGTAAGTCGAAAGTCCCTCCGCGCAGTGTGCAACGGCATTCAAGCTTCGCGTCGCCAGTGTAATGGAGGAGCGCAATGCGACAACTGTCGATCGGCAGCACTCCAGTGCTACTACGAACGGCCGTGCCCGTACACCTCAGTCGGGCGCAACCCTGCTCGCCCCTCGTTCACGCCACGCCCCTCACTAGACCCTCCTGCCAGTCCGCCACGCGCAACCGGCGAGACTCGCGACGTGAGTACATTCCACTCTCCTGCCTCCTCCAAACACCCCCTCGAACACACGTCCTTCAATTTCACAGCGCAGTGCAGCCTACCCAGCATGGCAAGATCTACCAAACACATCCGCACAGCACCATGCACCTGCCCTATCGACACGCATGCCCTCGCGCAACACTCACCCGCACCTCTTCTCCCTCAGAGCCGCTCGCTTCTCGCCTCCTAGTCGACACGATAGCCCCGGAGGCTCCTCCACCTCGACAGAACTCACTCGCATTCACGCCCCTTCACCGCAAGTCGCCGCCCAACCGTACCTCCCCGACCGCGGTACGCATCGATGCCCGCATCGCCCACGCTTACTCACTCTTCTTCCACAGACGAACCCGTCCTGCGATGGACTGAGCAGGAATGTCCGTCGCTGCCACACTATCCACGCGCGAGCAGTATTCCCCTGACCTACCCTCCAACAGCTTTAGATGCACTATTCTCCACGTATCCACCCATCACCGACGAAAGTGAGCAAACACTGTTTAGTTACTGTCACCGACTAACATCACACAGACTTCTGGGCTCGATACGACACACCTGAACTCGTGCCGCCCATCATACCCGAATACGCGGTACGTCCAACCCCGCTCCCTCCAACGAACCCTCTAACATCAGCCATGCGTATAAGCAACTGCCCCCAAACACCTGCACATGCGGCGCGACGGGACCCGGAGTCTACAAACGTGTATGTGCGCAAGCTTCACCCGCGAACCCCGTCACTAACAACCATCTCAGGGACCGAGAGGACCCAACACGAAATGCGCGCAATGCGGGGCGGAGTGTAAGCGAGAAAGCCTAATCATTCTCTGGCGCCACGGCCTCTACGACCCCTTCCGCCCGGCTTGACTACACCGATCCACCGCAGCACTGCAGACAACGCCGCTCATCCGTAGGTCACTCTCGCACAACCGCTACATCGTCAACCCTTCTGCGCGCCTTGCATCTTGGAACACGCCGATTGCCGCACACCTCCCGACACCTGCACGCTCACTGTGCTCAATCGCTTGGGAACCGCCGCGAAAGCCATCTTGAACATCACCCAACTGGTACACCAAAGCAACGCTCACCAATCTTGCGACAAAGTTATCCTGATACCACCGACTTTTACGATACTTCTACAGTAGATATACCCCCTGTATAAATTGATCTAGTGACTACCTATGGCGATTACTTGCTAACAGCCCGCACCGACTCTCTCCGACCAACCACTGCACACGACAAGAGCATTCCACGACAACAAGCGGCCACACGAAGGGAGGACTGTCAGGGGTCCCGTGTGCTACACCTTCTTTATCGAGCCACCTGAAACACAAACGCACGCGACCGCGCCACCTTTCCCACCCCGAAAGGACTTGTATTTAATGTCGACGAGACCTGTCCCCCTTCGGTGTCCAGGAAAAACGCCATGATTACCCTTCCGCAGAGTGGCTACTATGTGACTGCCCACTCGAATACACCCATGAATCACGATGAATGGATGACGTAGTTCTAACGGTGGGCTCTACTTAGCTCAGGGGACAGAATGAAGCTGCTCCTTGCGGATGATCTGTGCGAATACTTCCAGCGATGCTTCGGGCTGGAACGCAGGCTACAACACACAGACACCACATCAGCAGGCGTATACGGTATAGGCAACACAGCAACGCGATACTCACCACTTCGTGCCCAGCCTGGAAGACGCGTCTATAATGAAGGAGCATCAGCCGCCGGGACAGGGAGAGTGCGAGAGGCACATACGCAAAGGTGAAGTTGTCGACGTTCTGGATGGCCGCGACCGCCTTCCCGTTGATTGTCATGTTCGTGAACGGCGTGTTGTGCAGCGTCTCGTTTCCATACCAGTCCATGGCGAGCACGGACGCGTGGCCTCCGAGCCAGTTGCAGCTATCGTGCGCGGTCAGACGTCCGCATCATTCGCCATTCACAATACAGAGAGAGCCACCCACTTGATGTCAGCATCCCCAGCCTACACCTCGCACATCATGCATCAGTTCCACCCTACCCACCAGTTGATATCGAAGCACACAAACCGACGCACCCAAATAAGAATCTTCATCCTCTCGTTCGCAAGCGCCGCCAGCTGCGGCAGCAACGTGCGCGCATCGTCCCCCGTCCTCCCAAACTGGTTCCCCACCGCGTTCGAGCACTCCGAATACCGCGCCTGCGCCCCGATCTGCTGCATCACCGTCGCGTTCCGCAGGAAGCTCACGTAGAACGAGGGCGGGAACGGGTTCGGCGACGACCGGTTCTGCCGCAGGTCGTCGATGTCGCGGTTGCCCACCGAGGGGATCAGTACTTGCTCGATCTGCGGGGAGAGGGCCAGGGGTGGGTTAGTTCCGAACTGAACGTGGGGCAAGGTGAAAGGGGCAGGGGGCGTACGCAGAAGTCGTCCGCTTGGATGCAGATTGCGTTGCTTTCTGGAGTCTCACCCGCGGCGTAGCATGCCGCTTCTTGATCTCTGCAACCGCCCTCTCCGAAGTATGCCTCGTTCAATGCAGCCAACACTTCGTCGCTCTGCAGCTGCCCGTACCCCGGCGCGTTCGTTGCGAAGTCGACATATGCTTGGTTCTGGATGAGCGGATCATACCACCCACTGTTGCCTGCATTCAGCGGACGAGGAAGGTGGTGTAGGTTCAGGACAGCGTACATACTTGTTGATCATGAGCGCGCTGACGGTGATGAGCTCGCCTCGCAGCTTGCCCTCCCGGATCTTGGCGTTCTGCTCGTTGAAGAACGTGACAAACTCGGGACCGTAGTGTCCGCCGTAGCTCTCTGTGGCAAAGATGAACCTGGTGGCCACCAGATCAGCATCACGCTGAAGTGAGCAGGGGGAGAGTGGGGCATACTCTCGGCTTTGGAACTTCGCGAATTCCCTGCTCTCAAATAGGATCTGGAACGCCGTCCAGATCGCGGGGGAAGCATTGAACGTGCTGTTGACGTCGACGGTACCGAACGAGAAACCTGTGCCAATCGGCTGGTCGATGTAGATCACTTTTCGAGGACGTCAGGCCTTGCCGCCTCTCAGGCTTGACAGGAGAGGACGCACCATTGCTCAAGTTGTTCCAGCTAAAGGGATTAAGCACAGTCGTCTTTCCATCGGGGTTGACTTGACACGGGCCGTGCTCTAAGCAGAAGACGGTCAGACGTGTTGCCATCACGCTGAACAGCATGAGCACGCACCTTGGAATAATCCGATCATGGATGAGCACCCAGGGCCTCCATTCAACCTGAATTCTCCATAAGCAACTAGTCTGGCCACGACCAGCAGGAAACACTCACCAGAGCGTAAAGGGCGCCGTCTCGGGATCGTGCCGCGCCTCAAAAAACCAGAACCACTGAACACGCACATAGTTCAGCACCACCATGGCTTCTCCCACCCTGCGCTCCATGACGCGTCGGCACGCACCATAGACATGTTCGTCCCAACATCGATGTATCCCGAAAGCTGGTTCACGCCCGGGGTCGTCTCGCACACGCCCGAGTTGCGCACGAAGCGGAGCTTGGTGTCCGCCATGATCTCCGACTTGAACTCGATATGCTTCGTTCCGAGGTCGAAGGGAGGGACCGCCCGCTCCAGGATGTCCATGCTGGGAATAGCGGACCCCAGGACGGACGAGGCCCATGCCACTGAAGCGAGGAGAGATGAGAGACGCATGATGGCGGCCGCCTACGACAAGAGCGAGGGGGATGGGCCTCGCAAAATCCGAAAGCGGGTCCTGACTCGCCGTCCCAGGTCTTATATACTTGCCTGCGCTTCGCTCATGCCTCGCAGAGGAGCGGAAGCCCCGCCGTATCGTAGATGAATTCGAACATCATGGATCAGAGACGATAGCGCTCCGGTGTACGGCACCCACGGGCTTTCCGGCCGCGTCGTGTGAGTGAAGACGCGCAAACCAACGTGGGGCGTGGTTCTGAAATAGAGCGGGGTCAGGAAGACGGGTCGTCCAGCGAATGCTGCTGCAGGATGTTCGTCTTACCACGGAGAAGTTGATAAGACGTGCAAGTTCTGCCGACGGTCAGTGGGTCGGTGGTCGAGATTGAGATACCGCTGGTAGCAGTTCCATTGCTATCTGTTGACACCGACACGCTCGGTCTACTACGCTGCGCAGCGTGATGACAGTACTGGGCTACATAGGGATGTGGAAGGCAAAGTCAACGTTGAAAAGAGAACTTTGCACGCTGGAGACGTCGTGGGAATGCTTCACCAGGGATGGCAATCGGGATGCTCCAGATACTACTGAGCGCTTAAGTGCAACTTGCTCCGATCTACGCTGGCTCGTCTCGTCTTCCTTGGTTTTGCCTTCTACGCAGGTACTCGTCTGTGATTCTGCCTTTAATGTCTATTTTTTACTGCCCTGAAATGTTCAAACCCGCTGCACGACTCCGGCCTGAGGTCAATCGCACAGCAATATCAACCTGCAGCCGCAAGTATCGAGCCTGCCCACCTGGGCCACGGATCTGGCTCAAGTCCTGAACGATTCGGCGTAGCTAAACTACCCGACTGGACTCTACGATGGTGCGCGTCATGTCTTGGCCACTCATATGCTCTCCATTTTCCCATCCTGCATGCTTCTTGAACTCGTGCCTTTGAACCTTAGACCAGCATGTCTCCCCGAGGCTCCCCGACTCTGCCTCCGCCTCCTCGCCTCCCCTGCACCATCCTCGTCCTCGTCTTGTCTGTTGATATGGCCCCAACCACTGACCAGATCCTCGAAATTGCGCGCAAGGCTATCAAGATCTTCGGCAAGTATGGGTTAGAGTGTTGCCTCATGGGAAGTGTCGCCAGCTATCTGTACGGCGTGGACCGTGCACCGAATGTAAGCTCCCCGTTATGCCACTCATTCACTTTGCCCCTCATGTAACGGCTTTCGTACAGGACGTAGACCTAGTCATTCTCTCCACTCGGTATACCCAGGAGGAACTCAAGCAGATCCTCGTCCGTGAGGACCCCAAGTTCTACCGCCTCGCGTCCAAGAACCGCTTCGCGTCCTACACCGTCCTCTGGTACAGCCTCTCCACCCGCACCTACGCCTACCCCAACGCCCGCGTCGACTGCAAAGTCGACCTGCTCATCCCGGGCATACTAAATATCCCCTCCATCCCGCCCGCGCACGTGCAGACGCTCGCAGGCCTGCCCGTGATGCCGCTGGTCCCGCAACTCCTGCTCAAGCTCCAGGGGTGGTCGGACCATCGCGCGTCGCACCGGTCGGACATGCAGGCCAAGCAGTACGTCGACATCCGGGACGTCGACACGCTGCTCGCCATCGCGCTCGAGAGAGGCGCCAAACTACGCGTGGACGACGAGGACGCGGATGATTGGGTCCCGGAGTCTATGATCACAGTCGCCCAGGGGCGGTTGCGGTCTTATACTCTCTTTGGGTCGCGGAAGAGCGCGGACGGGTGGAAGCAGCTTGGTTTCGTTGGACGGTATGTGGTTTAGCGGTGGCACGACGACTCGGTCGCGCTCTCGTCATGCTCTGTTGCTGTGTGTACGATATGAGATGCTGCCGCTTTGTCTGCTACTTGGCTTCGAATGCTCTACTCTCCCCAGCTTCCGGTCTCTGGCGGTCCTCATAGATACCTGTGTACAGTCTCGGACACGATGTCATCTGTACCTGCCCCCCCCCTCCGTGCTGGATTCATCCGCTTCCTCTCTTCAGGGTACGGAATGAAGCGGTTCCATGTTGATGATCTGCCTGAAGATCTCCAACGAGGCCTTAGGCTTGAACGCCGGCACCTCATGTCCCGCGTCGTAAACGCGTCTAAACGATCACAAGACCCCGTCAGCGGCCCCAGCACGTTGAAGGACAAGAAGCGCACTAAATTTGGCACGCACGCAAACGAGAAGTTGTCCACGTTCTTGTACGCCGCGACGACCTCGCCGTCGATCGTCATGTTCGTGAACGGTGTCGTCCGCAGCTCGCCGCGGCCGTGCCATTCCATCGCGAGCACGCATTCGTGCCCTCCGACCCAGTTACAACTGTTCCGGGCGCCGTCAGTCGCGTCGAGCTGTGGGGAGGTAAGGTGTTCCACTCACTTGATGTCCGCGTCTCCCGCCTAGACACATGGCACGGAATGTCAGCACCCTTCCCATCAACAGTCCTACACTCCAGCAGGCAATACACACCCAGATCAAGATCTTCATGCCCGTGTCCGCGAGGGCGCCCAGCTCCGAGAGCAGAGAGCGCGCATCGTCGCCCGTCCGGTTGAACTGCGCTTCCACCGCGTCCGAGCACTCAAAGTAGTACGGCACCTCCGCGCCGATCGTGCGGAGCACCGCCGAGTCGTTCAGGAAGCTGCTGTAGTACTTGGGTGGGAACGGGTTGTCCGTGTCGTTCGACTGCCGCAGGTCGTACTCGTCCCGGCCGAGGCTGGAGGGTACCTCCACGTTCGTGAGCTGCGGGTGAGAGTCACAACGATCTGGGTCAGAGAGGTGGCGCACGGGGAAAGAAGGGAAGCGGGGTGTACGCAATAGTCGTCGGCGTTGTAGCAGATGGAGTTGCTCTCTGGGCTCGACCCGGCTTCGATGCATGCAGCGAGCTGGTCTCTGCATCCCCCGTCTCCGTAGAACGCCTTGAGCATCGATACGAGCACGTCGTCGCTCTGGAGCTGGCCGTACCCCGGCGCGTTTGTGGCGAACTTGATGTAGGACTCGAAATGGATGAGGGGGTCATACCATCCGCTGTGACAGAGTGATTATGAGCCCGAGCGATGGAGAGAGGAGCGATGCGTACTTGTTGATCATGAGTGCGCTGACGTTGATGAGCTGACCCTCGATCGTGCCATCCAGGATTTTGGCGTTCTGCTCGTTGAAGTACGTCACGAACTCGGGGCCGTAGTGACCGCCGTAGCTCTCAGTGGCCAAGATGAACCTAGAAGGACAAGCTCAGGCCTCAGGTCGCAACGGCTCGGGAAGGTCGAGACAGTTGGGAGACGCACTCTCGGTTCTTGTACTGCGCGAACTCTTCGCTCTCGAAGAGGATCTGGAATGCCGTCCATAGGGCGGGGGACGCGGCCCACGTGCTGTTGACATCGACTGTTCCGTATGAGAGCCCGCTGCCGATGGGCTGGTCGATGTAGATGACTGACAGAGAAGAGTGAGGAAGGATGACCGATGGTTCAATATACAGGAACGTACTGTTACTTAAATTGTTCCAGCTGTGCGGGTTGATGCTCGTCGTCTTGTTGTCTGCGTTGACCGTGCAGGGGCCGTGTTCTGTGGGCGAGGATGAGCATTGTTCACAGCAGAGTGAATGCGCGATCTGACCTTGGAACAACCCTATCATGGAGGAGCATCCGGGACCGCCATTTAACCTGCGTCAGATATGAGTACACACGAGATGCAGCCGCAAGGCCACTACTGACCAAAGAGTGAACGGCGCGGTCTCCGGGCTTTCTCTAGCTTCGAAGAACCAAAACCACTGTAACGGCGCAAATCCAGTCAATTAGAACGCTCTCCAGACAGTCGGGAGCATGTCGGGACGCACCATGGACATGTTCGTCCCGACGTCGATGTAGCCAGACATTTGGTTGACGCCCGGAGTCGTCTCGCACACCCCCGAGTTGCGGATGTAGCGCAGCTTAGCATCCTGCACATGTTGAGCGCGGAGAACGATTTGCTCTGGCTCCACGGCGAGTGGATGCTCGTCGGGGTTGCGCGGGAGAGAAGGTGAGTTCGTTGAACCGAGGACAGACGGAAGAAGAACTGCGGTGAGGAGGGCGAGGAAGTGTCTTGAGTACATGGTGAACGATGACGGAGGGAACAATGCTCACTGGGACACTTTCTCTTATGAAGAGCAGTACGAACGCCCATCGCAGAGCAGGTTTCCAAATGAAGACGCCAAAATGCCTGTACACGGGCGTGGCGCGCTGCGAAGTCGTGGAAGTCGAGCAGTCATGATGATTGCCCATATAACGGCATTCATCAGCCATGCAATGCATCAGCAGGACAACTACCCGTCTTTTCGATGGCACATGAAGGAAGCCACCCGACGATTGTGCAAATCGCGAAGACGAACCCTGTGTCACCCATGAGGTCATTTTCCATTCCAATGTCATGGGTGAGTTCGTGGCAGGACTGGAAGCTGCGCTAGCACCGGCCCCGCATTCAGCGTGGAGGAGGTCTTGAACGCTGAAGTCTTAAGTCTTTACCCCCGCATGAATTAGCGACGCAACACCATCATGATGTAGTCTGGAGTCCACCTTCGGGTCAGTGCGTCTTGAACGTATTCTGAGTTCAACGGAGGAAACTTCACTTCCTTCACTTCTAGCGTACCGCAAACCATCGGCTAAGCGCAACAGAAGCAAGCAACACTGGTGGTAGTGACGTGGCGATGGACAAGGTCGTACTTGTGCGTGACGGTCCGAGCAGGGCCGCCGGTGACTGTCGAGCGCTTCTGGCACCTCAGGCCTCAGTAGTCAGTTGTTGCCGCAGCACCATGCGGACGAACTTGACTTCGAGCCATTTGCTGCCACTTCTACGCCTTCGAGATAGTGAGAACCGGCCAAACTCTCAAACGACCATGTTCTTGTTGGATCTCCCCTTAGACGCTCTAGTCAAAATCCTACTCTTCCTCGGTGGGCGAGACATAGTAAAGTGGATGATGGTGAGCAGATCAGCTTCACTGATGCTTTTTGCGCGCAAGAGCAGGCTGGACCTTATGATGGTCATATATACTCAGCTCTGTCACCGAACTCTCGATGTCGTCAACGGCGACATCAGACTGCAGTACAAGATCGAACTTTGCAAGACCGGCATGGTCGACAGTCCTACGTCTCAGACTTTTAGCGTTTCGGACAAGCTGGACGCCTTGCGCCAGTACCACGCTGATCTTGTTGAACAATGGACTACGAACAGTAGACGCGCATTAGGCGCTATGGGCACTGCTTCTTACGATAGATCTTAGGCTGTGCTTCTTTCTTTCCATATTAGGTATACGTTGTACGATACACATGGTTACTAGGCTTCTCTTTTGTCCAGTCCATTCCAGTGCGTTCTTCTACGCTCCGGACTCTTCTTAGACTGTTCCAGATCGTCCTTGTGACCATACTTTGTTCTCCATTTGTCGTTATCTTTGTTCTGTCTGAGTCATCCTTCGTCGCTCCTTACTCATCCTCGACTCACTCTGACTCAGACACATCACATGCCCTCCTTACTATCGCTTACTCATGCAGCTCCTTTACGGTATATAAGGAGGACTCTCTGGGACTCGTCTCCTCAGTCTTTCACTCACTGACTGAGGAGTAAGTACTCGTCTTACCTATGCGTTCATATGCTCTTACTTACAAGTACCTGTGTAGCTTGTCTGTCCGCTCACTTACTAGGTACTTGGCATTATGCTAATATAGTCTTTCACTCACTGACTGAGGACTTGTCTGTCCGCTCACTTACTAGTCGCTTGCGACATCGCCTCACAGGTTCTCACTCCATCAGGTTATGAGCCCTGCGCTCTGACCGTTGCTAGTCGTCACATCGCGCGCACCCGACGACTTCTACCCTCGTGCACATCCTCCACTAACTCCTTAGCTCTTGACTGTGCCCGCCGACACTGCTGCCAGGGGGACATTCCTGCGCTCGTGACGCAGCCCTGAGCGCTCTTTAGTAGTCACATAGCTCGTAGTATCGTTGTACAACCTATTGTGCTCTCGAGGCACACGGGTCTTTTGGATATCCCTCAGCCAGGCCACGCACTTGCGCCCGCCAGCTGTTGTATCCGGGGTGTCATCACCTTTGGAGCCGGAGGACAACCGTTCGGACCCTCCTTACGATACCATTTTCATACATACATCGTAGCAGACTCTTTCAGGGCACAGTTGGCAACTTCTACCCTTGGCATCAGCATATCCGACTTGCTGGTGTTTAAGGTTCACCTGAACAGGTGTTCATCTCTACGTTGCCTTTGCACGAGGCTTTTCAAACCATCGCAATCTTGAACCTGTCGCAGCGACACAGTGGCTTCATCAGACGACGAACCGTTTGATTGTAGTCACTCATACCATCGGCACGACCGCGTTGACCAAAGGGACGTCTTCTGGGACGAGTCAGATAGAAGGTGGTACTACTGCGAACGACAACCGTGTCCTAACCGGGAGTCGGAAGTAGCTCAACCAGACAACTGCACTGTACCTCGTCGTAACGTACCTATCGCTCCTGACCAGGTCTGCCGACCACGAACACCGGACACATCCTCGTCATCCTCATCCCCTGCTTCGTCTGAGCACGAAGTTGCAAATATCCTCGAAGATCCTGCGGAGCCTCCAGTCCCAACTCCTCTCCCTTCTATCGTTATCTCTCCGCCTACACCGACTCTCCCTCCTCTACCAGCCCTCGACCTCATCGTCAACCAGCCCGACTCAACCGACTTCATCTACTCCTTCACCATGTCGGAAGCCGGAATGGAAAAGAGTCTCCCTCAGCTCCACGGGCAGGAAGGCTACAAAGAATGGGCTCGTCAAATGAAGGGCTATCTCATGATGATCGATGCATGGGATATCGTCAGCGGCACGGAGAGTCAGCCAGCTGCCACTGATGCGGCTGGTCTCAAGGATTGGAAAAAGAGAGATTCCCGGGCAAGTGGTATCCTCATGTACAAAACCACTGCTGAGGTAGCCAAGTGCTATGAAGGGAAGAACACCTCGAAGGAGATCTGGGATGCCCTGAATACGACCTACGAGAAGACCGACAACGGGTACAGTTTCTCCCGCTTCGAACGGCTTCTCAACTACCCTCGTTTCAATGAGAACAAGTCGATCGTCGACCAGGTCCAGACCTTCATCGGGCTGATGAACGAGCTTACCACAGGCTCCACCAACACCCTCGCCGAGCATATCAAGGTCTACTGGCTCTTCTCCAAGATGCCAGATTCCTATCGACCATCGATCTCCACTATCCTCCACACCACGGCTGAGACGGACCTGACCCTTGAAAAGGTTAAGCCGAAACTCAAGCTTGAGGACTCCCTCCGTGGTACATCGATCGGTCAGGCGAACAAGATCTCCAAGCCCAAGTCCAAGCCCAAGCCTCCTTGCGAGCATTGCGGTAAGACGAACCACGATTCGTCGAACTGCTACAAGAAGTTCCCGGAGAAAGCTCCGAAGCGGAACAAGGGCAAGGGCAAGGACAACGGCAACGGCAACGGGAATCAGTCAGGTGGATCTGGGAATAATAATGGACATAACCACGCGCACACTCTAGCAGCCTTTGTACCTGTATCTACGAGCACCATCAACGAGATCTCCTTTTCAGCTTATAAGGCGGACAACGCCAAAGACATGGACCTTGAGCGAACCACACTCTGGCTCATGGATTCTGGAGCATCTCAACACGTTACTGGCTGCCTCGAGGACTTCACTGAGTACCGTCCATATGACACACCTGTTCTGTTTGGCACCGCCCAGGCAGGTAGTGACGGACATGTCCAAGGACTCGGTGAAGGTACGGTCAAAGGATACACTTATGTGGAAGGCAAACGGGTCTCCTTCACACTTCAGAACGTCTGCTACGTTCCAGCAGCAGGCAATACCCGTCTGTACTCCACTGGTGTCATCGAGCGCGCGAAGGGGTTCATCTATCAAGGGGGATACTACATGAGGATCTTTGACTCAAGGCCGGAAGGCTTTGTCGAATCTGGCAAGACGGTTAAGGTTGTCGGCAATGAGGTGGTTACTGCCCACTACGCCGCATCACACAACCTATACTACTTTCTGCTTGAGAATGCCGAACGAGATCTCAATGCTGCGTCCCACACTACACTCGATCACGACCTTGCTCATCGTCGCTGGGGTCATCCTGGCAAGGAAGCGGTCAAGCGTCTTCCTGATGCAGTCAACGGTGTAGATGGCATTGACTCTAGTTCATCGGACAAACCATGCGAAGGATGCGCGAAAGGCAAAATGCATCGCCGTCCGTTCCCTCCGTCTTCGAAACGCGCCTCGGAACCATGCGAACTCGTCCACATGGATGTCGCTGGGCCGATGAGCACCTCGATTGGTGGTTACAGCTACTTCTGCACCTTCATCGATGACTACACCGGTCTCGCCTGTGTCTACTGCCTGAAGCGTAAATCCGATCAGGAGGCCGCTTTCAAGGAGTACAAAGCCTGGGCTGAGACACAGACCGGTCGTAAGATCAAGAAGGTACGATCCGATCGAGGGGGGGAATATCTGTCCGATTCGTTCGAGTCATTGCTACGCGAATTCGGGATCGAGCACGATAAGACGTTGCCTGGCTCGCCTCAGCAGAATGGACGTGCTGAACGCTTCAACCGGACCATTGAGGAGAAGTCACTCTGTATGCTTCACCACGCCGGACTCTCTCATGGTTTCTGGAAACTCGCACTTGAAGCAGCCGTTCACATCTACAACCGTCAGCCCATGAAACGACTCAAATGGCAATGCCCCATCACACTTTGGTCTGGTAAGAAGCCGGACGTCTCATACTTCCGTGTGTTTGGGTGCAAAGCCTATGTACATGTGCAGAAGGACAAGCGTCATGGGAAGCTCGACGTGAAGGCAGTCGAGAGGACGTTTGTGGGCTATGAACCGGGTTCAAAGGGGTATCGTCTATGGAACCCGACTGCCCGCCAAGTCGAAGTATCTCGCGATGTGATCTTCGATGAGGACGTATTTCCTGCACGTGCAGACACCGGCACTCGTCGCGCTACCCCCGACGACAGTCCGTTCCCTGCTCAACCGTCAGAGGATTCTTCCAATGACGACGTTGATCTCCCTGTTCCTCGTGATAACGACGAACCTCCTCCTCCCGCTCCGCCACAAGACCCTGCTCCTGCTCCGCCCGAAGCTGAACCGCAGCCGCCGCAACCACAGCAGCCTCCGCCGCCTCCCGCTCAGATTCCTAAGCCGAATCATCGTCGCGGACGTCATCCTCCTGCCGCAGGAGATGCCCCTCCTCCTCGTCGCTCTGAGCGACAGACCAAGGGTGTCCCTTCAAAGGCACGGACCGAGGACAACGTGTACGGTGATGAACCTCCCGCTCAGATAGATGCTAGGACCGATGCGGATGGTGAACAGGCTGAGGCACAATCAATACTCGCGTTTATCCATTACTCTCGGTACAAGTCTGGTATTCCTGAGCACCATAAGGATGCCATGGCTAGACCGGATCGCGAACATTGGAAAGCGGCTGAGCGAGCAGAGTACGAATCACTAATGGCTAATAAGACATGGGTCTTGGTTCCTCGCCCAAAGGACCGATCCGTCGTCACATGCCGTTGGGTCTATGATCGGAAGTCAGATGGTCGCTACAAAGCACGTCTCGTAGCTAGGGGATTCACGCAAGTCTATGGGAAGGATTACCACGAAACCTTCTCACCCGTCGCTCGTTTCGAGTCCATCCGTTATCTCTTTGCGCATGCTGCCCTAGAGGACTGGGACGTCGACGCGATGGATGTAAAGACTGCGTTCCTCAATGGCGACCTTGACGAGGAGGTCTACATGGAACAACCGGAAGGGTGGGTCGCGAAAGGCAAAGAGGATCACGTTTGTCTGCTTAAGAAGGCCATCTACGGTCTCAAGCAAGCCTCGCGCCAGTGGAATGTCAAAATCCACGACTCGCTCGTCCAACAGGGATTTGTTCGGACGTACTCTGATGCCGGAGTCTACGTATATCGCCGACAAGGGGGGGATTCAGACCCTGATCATGTCACTATCATTGTCTTGTATGTCGACGACCTACTTCTCATGGGGAAAAGTCGTGTACAGATTGACAAGGTCAAGAAGGCGCTAGGCAAGCAGTACAAGATGACGGACTTAGGGCCGGTACAGCGATTCCTTGGTCTACGCATACGTCGAGATCGTCAAGCTCGGACACTCGACATCGACCAGGAAGAGTACATCGAGGCTATTCTGGAGAACCATCAGATGGCTAACTGTACGCCCGTGCGCACTCCTCTTCCCTCTGGTGCCGTGCTTGAAGCCGCTCAGACGGAGGCATCGGCAAAACTTCTCAAGCGTTTCCAGAGCTTGATGGGCAGTCTTCTCTATGCCTGTCTTGGGACGCGACCCGACATCGCGTTTGCCATCAGCCGTCTCGGTAAATACAGCGCTAACCCCTCGGAAGCACATCTTCATTATCTCCAATACGTGCTTCGCTATCTCCGGGGGACTTCACATTATCGTCTGCGCTATGACGGAGCGTCTAATGCCGGTTTGATCGCGTTTTCCGATTCAGACTGGGCAGAGGATCGCGATGATAGGCACTCGCAAACTGGCTTCATCTTCAAGATGGCAGGTGGCGCAATCTCATGGGCGTCGCGACGGCAGCCGACGATTTCGCTCTCTTCTACTGAGGCGGAATACAAGGCAGCGTCAGACACCAGCCGCCAGATGATGTGGCTAAGGACGTTTGGAGATGAGTTAGGGGACGACATGAGTGCGTCTACGCCCATGTGTATGGATAACCATGGCGCGATCTTCCTCTCTGAGAACCCAGCCATCGACAGGCGTACCAAGCACATAGAGGTCCACTACCATTTTGTGCGCGAGTATCTCGCCAGTGGGAGTATGGACATCTATTACATCGCGAGCAAGGAGAATCTGGCAGATGCGCTAACGAAGAATGTCACCTTCTCTGTGGTTGACTACTTCGTACAGCACTCTGGTCTCATTTCTTCCTCCGCGTCTTGAACGAGTGGGAGTGTTGAACAATGGACTACGAACAGTAGACGCGCATTAGGCGCTATGGGCACTGCTTCTTACGATAGATCTTAGGCTGTGCTTCTTTCTTTCCATATTAGGTATACGTTGTACGATACACATGGTTACTAGGCTTCTCTTTTGTCCAGTCCATTCCAGTGCGTTCTTCTACGCTCCGGACTCTTCTTAGACTGTTCCAGATCGTCCTTGTGACCATACTTTGTTCTCCATTTGTCGTTATCTTTGTTCTGTCTGAGTCATCCTTCGTCGCTCCTTACTCATCCTCGACTCACTCTGACTCAGACACATCACATGCCCTCCTTACTATCGCTTACTCATGCAGCTCCTTTACGGTATATAAGGAGGACTCTCTGGGACTCGTCTCCTCAGTCTTTCACTCACTGACTGAGGAGTAAGTACTCGTCTTACCTATGCGTTCATATGCTCTTACTTACAAGTACCTGTGTAGCTTGTCTGTCCGCTCACTTACTAGGTACTTGGCATTATGCTAATATAGTCTTTCACTCACTGACTGAGGACTTGTCTGTCCGCTCACTTACTAGTCGCTTGCGACATCGCCTCACAGGTTCTCACTCCATCAGACCGGCATGGTCGACAGTCCTACGTCTCAGACTTTTAGCGTTTCGGACAAGCTGGACGCCTTGCGCCAGTACCACGCTGATCTCTCCTCTGGTACGGTAACTCGCAGCTCTTCAAGTGTACAATCCGCATCCGCACCAAAACCTTTCAGAGAGAAGCTTGCCGATGGGTCGATCGTCACCTCGTCGATCATCAACTCCAAGATTCAGCTCTCTGTCTACTCGCCGCCATCTCCTACTCGGGGTTACGATTGATGAGTGAAACGAAGAAATCGTCCTTTAAGGGCGACGTTCTCTGCCAAACTCTGTAACGCGAACCTGACCCCGTGAGAATATATTCCATACTCCGATTACTTTGAGTAAGAACAGAGTAAGCGCTGATGTAAGCACTGATAACAAACTTTGTTACTGAGCCAACCCTAGACTAAGGTTGGCTGAGCCGTGCGGGAACCATCTAGACGCCCACAGCACTGCCACCATGGCTGGCTTTGTTTTTGTTCTATGCATTGCACACTGATAGTAGTTACATAGTAATTGAAGCTATAGCTGGGCTTATATACCATATAAGCGCAAAATAAGCGCCCAAATGGCCGAAATTCCGAAGCTTCCCCAGCCTTGCTTCAACCAAGGCTGGGGAAGCTTCCACGACGGGCATACCAGAATTTTCGCCGGTCGAAAAGTGGGCGAAAATCAGTGGCACGGGCTTACCCTTTTCGGCTGGTTGTGCTAAAAGTGGTCCAAAAGTGGCAGGTCCGCCGGAAAGGTAAGCCCGTGCCACTCATTTTCAACCACTCTTCGACCGGCGAAATTTCCGGTATGCCCGTCGTGTTCGGATTTTCGGCCGATGGCGCTCAACAGCTCCTGGTCACATGACTTCTGACAATCTCAGATTGTAGCCATAAATTGTGGGAACAAAATGATATATATCACCATATGTTTTTAATCAAAACTGTATGTGTTAAAGTCTAAATACAATTGCCCAAATCGGGAAGGATGGGCTGTTTTTCGCATCTCATGGGCGCTCGGTGGGCGCCTATGCTGCCAAATTCGGCAGACAGAGTCATAAATGTTGACTTGAATGTATATCTCTGTCAATTTCTAATCAATCAATGAAGTATTATACGCCATTGAAACCAGAAAAATCGGCTCTGTTCAATGGAACTGCTTTGGAGACATTCTGGATTCAACTGAACCAAATATTCACTGTTGACTAGGTAACATCCTCTTATATCTATTAGATGCGCATCCATAGATAAATTACAGTGCATAGTATGGTACGTTTTCTTATGAATATACCCCCACTCATCAATCGTATTCTGCCAGACATGGCCTACTTCTCAACAAGTTTGCAAGAACGCCAGTGGACCATCCCTCTGGATTCGGTTGTTGGTACGGCCGAGAACTATGGCGCTGCAGTTGACATATCTCAAGATCTGCTAGTCGTATATCACAACATACGTCTCACAGCGTGAGCGGAAACTCGAACTGATGAGATGACAGCCGGATCACTGAACCGCGTCGTTTCACTACAGGGATATCAAAGTCGAATTGCTATCTCTCTCGCGCAGTGGGGCTCCGCATTCACGTGCGATGCTACCGCGCCTTAACACTGAAGCTGGCGAGCTTCCCAATGGAGGGAGAGCCGTACCAGTCGATGTCATCGACGTTCAAATTGTCTCCCAGTTCCTGTCGCTGCACATCATAACCAACGTAACCTCCGATCTCGAAGTGTGGAACTGGACTAGCGGTCAGAGGGTCTGGGTACGTCACTCAAGCTGGTGTAACGGTGTTCATGTCTGAGTACTGACGAATGATCACATACTATGCTGCAGCATCACGAGTCTTGTTATGGTCCAAGGATTACACATACGCTGCTTGACGACGGTCACTTGGTTCTTGCAACCAGCAAAGACCCGAGCCTGCGAGTATACCGCTATGCTAGTGGCACACGCAACGGGAACACGGAGGACCATGCACCCGGCCTCAAGACATACTTGAACCCCGAGCACTCAGACGAGGACAGAGATTGTTCTGGTCCATCTCCTCACCTTTCTCACAGAACCCAACCTCTACAATCGTTGCTGTCATGTTTGTTGTCGACAGTTCTCCAAGTCATGAGGACGAATCTACCTTTATACTCTTAATTCCTTACTCCACCTTTGGTACCCGCATCAGCAAAGCGCTCCTGCCGCCTCCGAGTCCTGTCCAAGGTGGTCAAGAGTATGCGTGGGCGGAGTGGGGACTCAGCGGAAGTCTACTACTCACGCTATGCCATCCACCTTCTTCGAATCCTCCTCTCGCTGTGCACAAGGCATTCTGCTTCCCCTACGGGTCGAGGTATCCATTTTTATTGTGCAACTCCTTGGACGCGACCTCTGGAGATGTAGTGATCTTCGACCTGGACCCCTGTGTGGGCCGGCGTGCGCAGAGCGAGGCGGACAGAGACGTCGACGCTGTCGTGAAGGAGATTAGTGCAACTCCTAACCCTTCGTGGTCGACCGAGTCGCTGCAGACGGCTACGCCCTTTGCGACGTACCGCAAGGTCCACGTTGCGTTCCCTGAGAACGCAATCCCTCGGCAAGTGGTGATGAACCATGACGGATTCTCGATCCTGGTGCGTGTTTGATCAGACTGTCATGCTTCGGTTCGCCGTACTGAGGTTTGACCCCACAGTACGATTCCGGACGCCGCGCTACGGGACGCCAGTCCTCTGTGGTCTTTGAGACCTTCACTGTATAGCGGGGTAGCGATTGCTTGGGTAGAAAACGGGATTGCCTCATGTTGCTAGCTAGGAAGACGTGAATCTATTAAGTACTTCTTGAACTGGGGAGGCTGTCCCGCGACGACGTCTGTGCCAAACACATCCATACCCGAGTCCATCTTTCGGAGTTCGGCCCTGAGCGCCTCTGATGAGCACGAGGCCACTGGCAGGCGGCTGGGGCCCAACCATTCAGCCGATCTAGACTCTTCATCCGCCACCATTGCTCTGAAGCCTCGAGAGGACTCCCACCATTATGAATCTCCTCCTCGGTCTGTCTGAAGACATCCTGGTCTACACCTTCTCGCTCCTCAGCGTGAGAGATTTAGTCCGATGTACTCAGGTAAGTTGACTCGTACACTGGCAGTTCAAAGATCCAGATCACCCGTACTCACGCGAACAATTTCCAGCTATGTCGTTCATTCAACAAGTTTATCAAGAGTTCCCACTCCCTACAGCTGCGAATTGAACTCAGTGCGAACGGGATGGTCGACCCGGGCCCGACCATGACTCAGGGCCACGTCTCGGATAGACTTGAGGCCTTGCGCAAATACCGAGCCCAACTGTCATCCTGCGCGTTCAACTGTGACAAATCCAATCTTCGCGAAAGTGCGACAGAGCCGCAGCAGTCTCAGCCAGTTCAACACTTTGTCAACGGATCCATCACCACAACGACCACGGGTCCGGAACCTGAAGTGATCGTGTATACCCCGCCGTCCTCGACGCGCGGTTTGCCTGCCCAGCGTTGGAGCATTCCAGTCGGAGATCTTATAAGCGACGGCGAGGTTTATGGGGCTGGCGCGGATGTCTGGCAAGATCTACTGGTTGTGTATCATCATGCCCGTTCTAGCTCGTGCGTATAGTTCTCTACTGTACCTATGACAACTTCAGGCAGACCGCTGATGACTTGTATGCTGCAGAATGTACCCTCGTGTGCAACTGCTGTCTCTCTCAACAAACGGCGGGCCTCATTCTGCCGCCAGGGTCCCAGTTCTTGCCGGCGGGGTATTCCGCACGACAGGCGCATCGGTGAAGGTGATCGACATGCAGATCCTCCATCAGCACATATCATTCGCATTCGATGTGCACTACTATCATTATGTCGAGGTATGGAACTGGAATACCGGAGAGAAGATATGGGTAAGCCGTTCATGCGATCGAATTGCATCTCAAATACTGAGGTTCGATTATTGCGCCGTGCTAGCGTCGGGAATTCGATGATAGCGTGTCGCACTTGCTACTGGACGACAACTACTTGGTGTTGTCTTCTCTTGAGTACTACGAAGACGGCAGCTTACAGGTGTATTGCTTCACCTCTAATCTACTCGATTGGATTCGCGGCATTGCCTTGGCCCCGCCTGGAGACGTCCTGGAGTACCCGAGTGATCCTGATGACTCTAATCCAGTTTACCTCAGCGAAGACGATGGTTATATTTTCACCCTCCGCATGCCCAATGCAAAGTACGGAATGGTGCCAAATAGTAATGTGGAAATCCTCGACATCCGGGCCACATTCCCGGCGGTGCCCCATCGCCCTTCTTCCTTCCTGCTAGATCGCGCGTCAACTATTCTGTCTGTCTCTTTCTCTGTTAAAAATCAGCGCCGACAGCCGCGATCGTCTTTCGTCCTTCTCATTCCCCTATCTACCCTGCGCTCTCATGTCGATAGGGTGCGCTCTTTGATAGCACGTGGAATATGGCGCGACCGCGACCGCGATGTGAAATGGTCGGATTGGGGATCTGCTGGGACCCTACTGCTCACAAGCGCACATCCGCCGTCGGGGGACCCACCACTCAACAACCATTCAGCCATATGTGTTCCATATGGATCTCGATACCCCATTCTACTCTCCGACACACGCGATGCAACCTCCGGAGATGTCCTGATTCTTGATCTTCACCCTCACGTCGCGCGGCAGGCCCCTCCGAGTCCCCAAACCGACAAGGCCGAGGATGAATCTGTGATAGAGAGAATCGTTGCAGAACCGCATCCACCGACTACTGTGCAGCCGATGCAGATGAACGCTCCATTCGCTGCCACTCGGAAGTTCCATGTCGAGTTCCCCGCGGATACTCGACCTACGCACGTCGTTATGAATCACGATGGCTTCTCCATATCGGTACGTGATTTCCTGTCTCATCGTCGGAAGCTCTTCTGTTATTGATGTTCCGAAGACTAACATCAAGCCATGCAGTATGCTCGCCATGACCGGAACATACGTGACGAGACTTTCCACAGTGAGGAGTGTTGTCAATCAATGGGCTTCGAGACTTTCACAGTATAGGGTGAGGCGGGTAGTGAGGTTCTAGCGAAGGACATGGAATATGAATGATGTGACCCGACCTGTATAGCTGCTCCATTTACTGACGATACAACTTTGTTACTTCGGCAAACTCGGGTCGGACGGTCCGCGTCCCCCCGAGCGCTTATCAAAACACGCTTGTGTCTGTCTCAAGTGTCTGCGACCGCTCAGACCACTCCGCAGGACCATCATGACCCTGCTCCTCAGTCTGTCTGAGGACATTCTGGTCTACATCTTTTCCCTCCTTGGCGTGACAGATTTAGTGTTATGTAGCCAGGCAAGTCGACCTTCTACTCGTCCAGCTCGAAGTTCGTGAGTACCCGTACTCACGCGAACGATTCCCAGCTATGTCGTGCAATAAACAAGTTCATCAACAATGCTCACTCACTTAAGCTAAGAATCGAACTCAGCGCGAACGGGATGGTTGACCCGGGACCCACTATGACTCAGGGCCATGTCTCGGATAGACTGGAGGCCTTGCGCCAATACCGAGCTCGGCTGTCCTCCAGCACGTTCGACTGCGACGACTCCAATCTCCGCGATGCAATAGAGTCCCAGCAGCTTAAGCGAGACTTTGAGCCAGTACAGCACTTCGTCAACGGATCCATCACCACAACGGCCACTGGTACGGAACGTCAAGTCATCGTGTACACGCCGTCGTCTTCGACGCGCGGCTTGCCTGCGCAGCGCTGGAACATCCCCGTCGGAGATCTGATAAGCAATGGCGAAGCTTATGGGGCTTGCGCGGACATCTCACAAGATCTGCTGGTTGTTTATCATCACTCCCGCTCGTGCGTCCGGTTCTCTACCCGCCAAAAGATGTGCAACTGATCAACTCTATGTCACAGTACTGGCCCTCGCGTGCACCTGCTATCTCTCTCAAACAACGGCGCGCCTCATTCTGGCGCCAGCCTACCAGTTTTGGAAGCCGCCAATGGCATTGTCGAGACAGTAGACCCACCGAGAAAGGTCGAAGTCGTCGACGTACAAATCCTCAATCAACACGTATCATTCGTCGTTGATATTGCTACCTACCATCATTTGATAGTGTGGGACTGGCAAGCCGGCAAGAGGATATGGGTGAGCTGCCACGGTGCTCACATGAAGTATTCTTCCTTACGATGCCCTTGCTATGTGGTTACAGCATCGTGATTTTGATGAAGGCGTGTCACACATGTTGCTGGACGAGGCACACCTGGTGCTATCATCCGACGAGTTCTACCAGAACTGCGACCTACAAGTGTATTGCTACTCTCCCACTCCTTCCGAACGTGCAGATACGTCTCACGACGACACCGGAACAGCTTCTGAAGACGAAATTTTGGACGACACAGAGGATTCTGATGCTCAGTCTGATGGGATTTATATCGACGACGACGACGACACAGATCCGAGTCATCTCTTCACCTTCCGCATGCCCGATCCACGATTCGGAAGGTGGCCACGGTGCAATCTGCGTATCCTTGACATTCGGGCCACATTCCCAGCAATGCCTCCTGTCCGTGCCCCCTTCGTGCAGGACCGCTCGTCGACGATCCTCTCCGTCACTTTCCGTGTTGCCAATAAACATGGAGAGAAACAGTCATCTTTCGTTCTTCTCATCCCCCTATCCATCTTTCGCACTCATATTGATAGAGTGCTTGATTCGATAGCGTGCGGGCATGGACGTGGTGTACGGTCCAACCGTTATGTTCCGTGGTCCGAATGGGCTACTGGGACTCTCCTGCTGACACAACTACATCCACCCTCTGGCGAGCCCCCGCTGACGGACCCCTCGGCTGTTTGTATTCCATACGGGTCCCGATACCCGTATCTGCTCTGCGACTCGCAGGATGCGACATGTGGTGACGTCCTGATCTTCGATCTCTCCCCTGGCGTCGCGCAGAGAACACCTTCAACTTGCGGAGATCCGGAGAGCGACTCGGAGGTGGAGAAGATCGTTGCGGATCCAGAGCCTCTGACTACCACCCAGCCTATGCAGATGCATGCACCCTTCGCCGCATATCGGAAGTTCCATGTCGAGTTCCCCGAGAATGCTCGACCTACGCATGCCATCATGAACCATGACGGATTCTCTGTGGTGGTACGTAACCACCTCTCTTGTTCGCGGTGTTTAGTATGTTGACGTAGACGTGTGCAGTATGCCTCCCGAGATCTGCAAGGACATAAAGCAACGAGCGTGGGATTCCAGTCATTCACAGTGTAGAGTTATGTCTTCTGTCAATCGGTCACATCGCCGCAGAGACTCGGACGTAACTGTATCCGTGTCGTAATAGCCCCTAATCTAGGTTTGCATCACTCACCGTCCCGAAACTTCAGTCTGTACCTGCTTAATCCCTCGTGAAGGTGGTTGCGCGATGTCCTTTACGCTGGGACACCTCATCATTAGTTCACGCAGTGACACACTCTCCTCTCGAGTCCGGTTTCTTACAGTTCGAAGCTATCCGACCGTTCCTCCTCAGGCACCAGGTAGACTTCCCGTTTCCGAAGTCATGTGGAAGTTGTCGCAGAGGTGAGTTCTTGTGGGAAATACGCGCATGTATAGCAAGACGCTGACCCGGCACGATTTTTGTAGGGAGATGTACTTGTGCTTCTGCGTCGGCTCGGTGCTCCCGAGGCGGGCTGCATGTGTGACTAGTACCAGTCCCACCGATCCCCGACTTCTCCAGTCCCACAGGCAACCCCTCACTCTCAACGCCCCACATTCCTGCCAGCCCTAACCATGGGTCCGACAAGCGAGCAGGTTCTGGAGGTTGCTCGTAACGCTATCGAGATCTTTGAACGGAACGGTTTGAAGTGCTGCCTCGTCGGCAGCGTGGCCAGCTATCTATACGGAGTGGAACGCACGCCCAGTGTGAGTATCGATCATTCCTACGTTCGTCGTACAATTTGTGACTCCGTGCTTAGGACGTAGATCTCGTCGTTCTCTCAACCAGCTATGACCAGGAGAGCCTGAAGCGCATCCTTGTCCGTGAGGACAAGCGATTCTACCTTGTCCCGTCCAAGAGCCTCCGTGCGACTTACAAGGTGCTGTGGTACAGCCTCTCAAACTCCAGCAGCACATACTCCTACCACAGCCCCTTGTTCGATTGCAAGGTCGATATACTCACTCCTGGCGTCATGAACATTCCGAACGTTCCCCCCGGGAATATCACCACGATCTCGAAGTTCCCCCTCATGCCTCTCCTCCCTCAGCTCCTTCTGAAGCTCCAGGCGTGGCAGGATCATCGGTTGTCGCGCAGGTCGGACTTTCGGGCGAAGGGGTCCACCGACATCGCGGACATCGATGCGCTTCTCGAGATTGCAGCGAAGAGCGGCGTGCGAGTGCGTGCCGAGGAATCGCTGTGGGTACCACGTTCTATGATCGTGGCGGCCGAATCGAGGGTGCGATCCTACACCGTATTTGCGTCCACACGGAGCACAGCCGGGTTCAAGAAGCTCGGCTTCACGGTCGCTACTCCGAGATGAGGTACGCGTGATTTTGCAGCGGTTGCAAGTCACAACTCACGACTTTGATGATAGACTCGGATAGGGTCTGTGCCATCGACTTCTAAGTTCTATAGAATCACAGTAACAATGAAGAGGGGGATGACGTGCAGATGCTAATGCACATTGTACTCATAGGTGTACTAGAGCATTATGGTCCATTGCAGGAATGTCAGTGTAGTTCGGAGCAAGTCGGGCCTGTCGGATTTGTCGGAAACGTATGATAGCACCGCCACAACGACATCAAATTTTCTCCCCGCTACCAACCACCACGATGACGCTCCTCCGGTTCCCAATCTGGTCTGCGCACTCTCTCTTAGCCACCTCGGGACGCAACTTCACCCATTCTGCCATTCGTCGCGGGACAGAGAGCGCGCTGGTCTACAACGGGCGCTCATATCCTTACGTCTGGCTTCGCGACGCTTGCCAGTGTCCCTCGTGTCTGCACCCCTCGACTCGTCAGAAGCTTCATCGAACATCCGACATCCCCTTTCGTGTGAAACCGGCTTCTAATGGTGTCCAGATCTGGCAAGACGGCGTCCGTATCACCTGGGAATCAGGACATCAGTCTTACTACCCTGTGGAGCTCTTGGACCGATACGCTTCTCCGGTGTCCGTACACGCCTTTCATCGCGACGTGCAACGAGCAGAATGGGACGTCAAGCGGCTGAAGGGGGAAAGAAACCTCTATCTACCCTATGAGTCACTCAAGACCGCTTCAGGACTTCTCTCAGCGATCACCCAGCTCACACGCTATGGCCTCCTCTTCGTCACCTCGGTTCCTAACCATAAGACGTCGAATGAAGAGTGCGAGTTGCGGACGCTTGGAGAGAAGTTTGGCGAGCTGCGCAGGACGTTCTACGGGGAGACGTGGGACGTGAAGAATATCAGGAACAGTCGCAATATCGCGTATACCAACGTCGATCTGGGCCTGCATATGGACCTCCTGTCAGTGTACACCATAATCCCACTGCGGCAGCTCGACAGTGATGCTAAGCATATCATGACAGATACTTCCAACACCCGCCAAGGTACCAGATTCTCCACTGTTTGCGCAATCGCGTCGAAGGCGGCACTTCAATATTCGTCGACGCCGCGCACATCGCGTCCAAGCTGCGCGTCGAGGATCCCGCGGCATTCGGTATACTCTCATCTACACCCGTAGCCTTCCACTACGTTAACGATGGGCACCACCTCCACCACTCCCATCCCACGATCCAACTCTCCCGCTTCCCATCTCCCATTACGGGCGAGCTCTCCGTCGAGTTCATCAACTACTCTCCGCCGTTCCAAGCACCGCTCGCGATCGAGACTCCTACCGAGTTTTATCCCGCGCTAGCCAAGTTCGCGACCATGCTCGAGGATCCGGCGGTCCGGTACGAGTATCTCCTGAAGGAGGGCGACGCGGTGCTGTTTGACAACCGGAGGGTCCTCCACGCGCGCACCGCATTCACTGAGCGCGAGGCGGAGAGTAACGACGAGGAGACCAATCGGTGGCTTAAGGGTTGCTATCTCGAGGCGGACGCAGTTCTTGACCGTGGAAGAGTGCTCAGGACCAACCTTGCCGCATGAAACTCGAACGTGGTGAGTGTGTTCCGTGATAAGTTCTCAGCGCGCGTTTTACCTAGCTTCGCAGCTTCTCTCTGTCATGTAAACATAGAGTCTGAATGTTACATCCAAGACTATTCTCTTGATTGTCGATCACGAAGATCCAAGCCTTCTCAAGTTGCACATCAATAGCCTCTTTCACGGCAGGCATCCGCAAATGTTCCGCCAAAGAAAAGTCGTAGAAAAGGCGATTCACCGGGACACCTGTTCTATGGCACGTGATAAAATCGCAGAAAAAGCCACAAAAGTGAAACCTGTTCAAGGCATTTTCTGCAATTTTGTCACGTGCGAGAGAAAAGGTGCTCTGTAGTCGCGCTTTTCCTGCGACTTTTCTCTGGCAGAACATTGACGGATGCCCGCCGTGAAATTTGTAAAACAAACAGCGTGCGTGATGTCTCAGAAATACAACTACATATACCACAGGACACAGGACAGCAAGATCATGATGCTTCGGCCGCACGATGGAGAACAAGAGACTCCAGTAACTTCTCGATGCGATCCATCTGCGACGTGAGCGCGGACATCTGCGTCTCAAGAGCGGCCACCCTACTCTCGGTATCGGTGCTCTCGTCGTCGTCATCCTCATCCTCATCGTCTGGGTCTAGGCAACGGACGAGATTGTGCGTCGGCAGGTGTATGTCCCCGAAAACAATGCCGCCCTTCTCCTCGTCGCATGTCTTGCAGATGAACACGTTCGCGTCGTCTATACAAGCCATATTAGAGGTTGACTTCGAGGGCCGATGCTCACATACCAGGGCAATCAATGCAATACCAGCACGGCTGTTCGATGCTCTCGGCACACGATATGCAGTTGAGGATAGGCACATCGACCTCCGACTCCGCGTCGGACGAGCCGGCGGTATCCCGTCGCACGAGCTTCGTCTCCGGTTGAGTCGTCGTCTCGTCCGACTCTGAACTCTCTTCGTCTTGCCCGGAAGACTGCGACGCTCTTTCCAGCAACTTCTGGGCGCGCTCAAGCCCTGACTCCGCACTACGCAGGACCTTGCCGATCTCGCGATAATGATGGATGTCGGTTCGGATCTTGACAAAGTCATGCGAAGGAAGGTGCGGGGACTCGATGTCGTCGCGTGAGTTCACGACGGCGCCGACGCACGCCGGCTTGTCGCAGAAGTCGAATGTGAAGCGCGAGCCGCACTCCATGCAGACCATGCGCGTGCCGTAGATGTGATCCCCGCAATGATCACACTCAATGCCGCTTGAGAGGGAGCGAGTCAGTTACGAGCTCATCGCGGAGTACTCACGAGAACGTACAAGTGTGCTGGCTTCGGACGCTGGCGGTAATCTTGGAGGACGTAGAAGCACCGCGTGTCGTCATAGGTCGCCGTGCGGTCAAGGTACGCAAACCTGTCCAAGTCGTTGTCGGTAGAGAGGTCGTCGACCTCGCGCTCAAGGAGCTCAAGGTACTCCTTCCTGATATCTCGCCGCTTCTTGAAGTGGGACCAGGACCAAAGCTTCCTCTGCGCTTCATTCCGCGCGTATGTGAGCGCGTAGCTCCACAGCGCGCGAACCTTATTCTCCTTGAACTCGGCCGGGGGCGGACGGGCAATCAGGATCTCCGGTGCGGTGCGCTTGAACCAGAACTCATAGGGTCTCTTGTCGTCGCTGTAGCCCCACGTGCCCGACAGGGTCACGCCATCCTCGTCAAGGGTTCCCCGGAAGTACGTCTTCTTCATGCGCGCGGCATACACTCGGGAGAAATGGTACTCGACCGAACCATCCTCTTTGGTCGTATAACCACCGAGGATCGTGAATCCGGTTCCGTGAGCCGCGACGCCACTGGCCTCGTACGTGTTTGAGTCTGCGGATGCGTGGAAGCAGAACGTCGCCATACACCCCAAAGACCAACGTTCCGCGCCTTGGAACCCGTACCATCGTCCTAGGCTATACGTGAAATCCCATCGTCAACATACACATCCGAGGAGAGAAGACGATCTGACTGACATCAGACGAACGTGGTCGTCCGCTTGCGCGTCGAGCTCGGTGACGATGTCGTTCGGGACGATGTACAGGTCGTCCGCGGCAGACGGGTAGTTGAGGAGCTTGTCAACGTCGACGTTCTGCTCTTCCTTCCCGTCGTCGTACTCGACTTCTGTGAACTCGACTTCGCGCAGTTTGGAGAGATTCCAGTACTGCGTCTCGTCGTGCCAGTAGTCGAACTGAAGCGCTTTGCGTCAACAACGAGCTTGGTGTATGATGCGACGGGCTGGACTACATACCAGTTCGCTCGCACAGTTTTTGAACTGCCGCTTCGCATCGAGGCCCTGTTGCTTGAATACAGCTAAGGCAGTATGATCCATGAGTGAGGTGGATAGGAACAGATACTCAATCACAAACCTAACAGGTCGCTATACCGGTTAGCTACCACATCCATGACGTAGAGGATAGTGTCGGCGGAGTCCCAGAGCTCGTCCTTATGAATAACCTTCGTCCGGCTGAGACGGAAGATTTCAAAGTCGCGTTTCAGCAGGAGGTACAATAGCGGAAAGATGAACTGCAGAGCAATGAGCATATAAGTGAGGAGACGAAGGAGACGGCGTCACCTTCTCGATTCGACCTGGGCCAGTGATCAGGGAGAGTGTGTCGATGGCGTCAATGTCGTACTTGAACGTCTCCAGGCCTTCCCGCAAACGCTGCTCCTCGGCATCAACATAGCTCTGGAACCGCCCCTTGAGCGCGTCCGTCTGGGTCTTCCCCACCAGCGACGAGGTCAGGGTCGCCACTTTCTTCCAGACGGTGTCCAGGTACTGGTTGACGGCGTTCCGGTTCGCGGGGTGGATGAGCGGCCTAATCGCGAACATCTTCGCGCAGATTTCCACGATCTTTTCGCGGTATACCGTTGCTGTCATCTGCCAGCCTGCGCGATGAATCAGCATTGAGGGCAAGGATCGTATCCAACAGGAGCACTTACCAACAGCCCAGTACGCAAGCCAATGGGGCAGACTGGTGGTAGGTCAGCGCATGAGCCTATCACGATTGAACTTGAAGAAGTTGACACGTACCTCCAATCCTTCGGCCGCGACGACGTGAACTGGTTCACCTCGGCGATCGTGATGAATCCCGAGCCGTCGTCGTCGAATGCCTCGGCGATGGCCTGCAGCCTGTTGATGGTGATGTACTCGACCGCCCACTCGTCTTGCACGTTGACACGGGATATCTGTTCTCCGACCTGAAGCCTGCGCTTCTTGTCCTCCATCTGTTGACGAAAGTAGTCGCGAAGGGCGAGCACGAAGTGACGCGCTTTCACGTGTCCAGGCCAGCGCTGCAAGATGAAGGAGCCCCGCATCAGCAGGGCTTTCGAACTCAGGCAGTGTAACTCACCATCTCCTTCCAGATATCGTGTATGTCCTGGAAGACCAGTTGAGGATCGCGCACTTTGCATAGATGGCTTGCACTCACCGGGTCGATGATCCGCTCGTGGGGCCCAGAGGTGAAGGCTTGAATGACGCGATCGCCCTCATGGTGCACCATCCTCTTCACCTCTTCGGCAAGCTCCCTCTGCTGCATGACGAACTTCCGCTCGAAGATCTCAAGGTTCTTGCGTATCGCGAGTTCAGGGCTGTCGAAGAGCTCCTCCTTGACAATCGACAGCTCATCGCTCTCCACGTGGCTCTTGTGTTCGCTTCCTTCCCTGTCATTGCCCCGTTTTCCGGTATTACTGCTGTTCGCCGGCCGGAACTTCAGAAGTTCCTGCAAGGCATGATTGTTCCCCATCACCGCGGTAGGGCCGCCCTTCTTCGCGATGAGCGCCGCGAGCTCCTGCTGCTCCGGCGAGACCCACTTAGTGAAGAATTCGAGCACCATGTCGATCTTCTCGTCGATAGCCTTGAGCTGCCGGTTCGCGTCGTCCACGCCCACGCCGATGTGGATCGACAGCGCAAAAGTGAACGCCTTGCGGCGCCGGGCGAAGGTGTCGATGAAGCCCTTGAGGGTGCTCTCCCAGGCGGAGCCCTTGATGACTTTGACGATGAGCTTCTTCTTGGAGTACGCGTCGCAGGCGTTTGCACAGCGCTTGATGTCTTCGGCTGTCTCCTTGATGAGCTCCTGCATGCGCGCCTTGATTGTCATCCCGTCGGGTCCGATCGTCTCCTCGTCCTTGACGGAGCGGAGCCTGTCTGAACGTTAGATCGGTAACGGCGGCATGGCAAGATAGCGTACTGGAGGAGAGCCTCCATCATGTCCTTCATCTCCACAAACAGCACGGCAATCTTCTTGTCGTTATCTCGACGCTTCATGTCAAGCTCGACCACAACGCGGAACGCACCAACGGCGACTGGTACGAAGGAGAGATACTCTTAGCATCATCCCCACCCGCCGGAAGTGGAGGTAAACGCACTGCCGATGAATGGGTGCAATTTGGCCACCTCGTCCAAGGCCTTGACTAGGCCGGGTAGACCGTCGATTAGAGCATTGACTCCGTCCCGGACGAACTTCATGGTGTCGCTCTCGTAAGCGACTTTGACGGGCGAGGCATACCCTTGGGCAGTCGCCACGTCTGTCTGGAGCACATTGAGGGCAGCACCTGGGAGCTATCAGCGGACATGTCGTTGAATACGCATAGCAAACCCACCCGATTTATTGACGATCTTCAGAGAAGTGCTGTTTTGATAGTTCTGGTAACCAGAGTTGGCCCCGTTGATGGATGTAAATGCCCCGCTCAGTTTCTTGGCAATATCGAGGTCCTCATCGCTCCCGGGCTCGGGCAAGACGATGGTGGGCTGATCAGTAGAGGTTGTGAGATCGACATCGTCCTCTGTTGATTCGGGAGCTGATGCGTTCTCGCCCTTGTGGAAAAGTGAAGGCATACTGCGGATGGATCAGTATGCAGAGTCGTCGTGACGAGAGCACAAAGCTGCTCACCATTATGTACTAGTTGGCCGCGCGGAAACGAGGGTTGAAGTCTCGTGCCTCATGATTGCAAATACAGTGCGCGCTCGACCGAGGCATAGAAGAAACGTCATGACCGACCCATCTCCGGGTCTCAACACAAAGATATTTGATATTGGAGTCTGAGAATCCAGGCGCTCAAACGCACGAGAACCTGTGCGTGTGGTTGACCGTGTGGTTGATCAATGATCTACCTGCTCTAGCGCGACAGATTGACATTGATATGCATGCAAGATCGGCCTAGATTGTAGTGAGAAGAGCAAAAGGGGTGCTTCCGGGTGTTCGGAGGAGGAAATTCCGAGTGCACTTGGATGGGTACCATTCACATGAAACATTCTTGCCATGTTCAGTACACTGGGCGTCATGGCAAATTTTCCCCAGGAAAATATGAGGAAAAGACGGTCTATTCCCAACATTTTCTTGACTTTTCCCCGCGGACAAACCCAAGTAAATTCACGGAAAAGTGTAGTTTTTCCATGTCTTTTCAGTACGTTTTCCGCGGGCGCTAAACATGACCGACGGGATCACGCCCTCCAGGGCTGCAGTACTTACTCGGATATAATTTACATCGGGTCCACTCCCGCTGATGCATGACGCAAATGACCAATGTATTCATCCAAAACATATGTATGTACATCGGGTTTGACTACATATCTACGGCGATCGTGTGGCCCACTAGTGCGGCATGCCACATACCGCCGTCCAAGTGCGGATGCATGAAGGGGTAACCATGCTGTCGCAGACGGTGTCAGCGCATACGGGATGCAATGGAGGTAGCATAGACCTTACCCGTCGGATTATAGAACGCGGTCTCAGGCTACATGAGAAACGACGTCAGTGGAAGTCCAGTGCGGTGCCTGGGGCGACGTACCCACTAAGCATACACGAACTGGGAGCCGAGCTCCCGGGACTTCCGCGGATGAACACGCCTCGAGGACGGCGTGAAGAGAAGCTGGATAGAGGGTCCCAGACCCTATATGCGGACAACATCATCGAGTAATGTTACATGTGAAAGACTCACCAATGACGAGATCTAGGTCTTGAATGTGGGGCGCATATAGTGACCTTGAGAGATGGTGAGGATGCTGTATCTCTACTGGTAGACACACTCACTAGAATCGCCGTACTCCCGATGCCACCGAAGCCCTCTCACGGCCTCCAGCTTGGTCCTCCAGCTTGGGCGGTGCCGCCGTAGTACGACTCGAGAGATGACCGACCCTAGAGCCGGGCTAGATATAGATCTGCGTCATATCGGGACGACAAAGGACGACTCACGCACCAAGCAAGCATGTATCTGGCAGCTGAGGGAGGAGTGAGAGAACGAAGAGGGGAGAAGCAGGGAGTGAGGCGCAACGGAGGCGACTCGCGAGTGCATGGTCCTGATCCAAACTCCGACTCACATAAGCTTCGACGCGTCGAGGACGCGTCATGTTGCCTCGTCACATGGGCGTGATGGAGGCAAATCGCTGGAAAAGTTCCTCGCAGGAGAAGCTCAGGAAAAGAGGTAGATTATTCGAACTTCTCCCTAGATTTTCCGCCGGAAAATTTCCGCTGAAGTGCAGTGGTACACCATTGCAGCGCATGTGTGATATGTGATGAAGACACTAGTACTGAGCGTGAGTAGACGGAGCGGATGCAACACGACGACGGCTTTCACGTCACCATTGCCATGGATTCCAGCGGCTCAGGCTGACCAATCTTCTTACGCTACCAGCTGAGTCGATATAGGGAGGAAGGAAGTACTAATGAGTATTGACCGGCTCTGTGAGAGTTGCACCTGAGCGGAGCGCGACCTGAGCGCGACTTGGCATTGGCCAATGGCGACTTCCATCAAGTTGTGTTCGAGTTGCCATGTATGGGTGCACTCGCTTTACGTAATGTCCTTGGTGGTCGTGAAGCGCCACGGCCCGTGGCGGCCCGAGTTATGAGGCTTGAGTCCGAGTGCCAACAGTGCACAACACCATGGTTTTCCTCCGCCTACACATGTCTTGAAAGCATCCTCATCGTGGTTTAACACCGTCTCCACGGTTCTCGGATGCGTTGAGCGTGTGAACTCGTTCGTCAAGGTTCATACTCATTGGCAACATGGGAATCTGGTGAGTCGACAACAAAGTTCCCACTCAAATTCCCGCCAGGCGGTGCATAGTGAAGAATGAACAACTGATACAGCTCGTGTGACTCATGCAGATCTACAAGTAAGCAAAAGCAGGCTCACTGAATAAGAGTCGAGCATGCCTTTCACAGATCATATACACTGCTATCCGTCATTCTGCCTGTGGTTTCTCCGATTGCGGAGGTTCTCCCATGCATGGGTTCGGGCCGATACCAAACACCGCTTCTGGTGAGTATTTCACTTCAGACCGTGGCGGTCGCCTCGTACTTTCTTGCATGTACATCGCTTCTGATAACGCATCCTTTCCCCAACTGACCCTTGACGAGTTATTGCAGCTGAGGCGACATGGGAATCGCTCGCTTGCGAACCAGGAACTATCATGACATGTCCCGTACAGGAAGGGATCGTGAGTGCGCCTTGTCGCAAACGGTACGAGGGGTCATTCAGCGAGGTGATCAGGCGTCATGACTGGTTCAACGCTCACCATCGCTAAGTAATAGAAGTGCTCGCTCAGAGTCTTCTCGATGCAACGCGGCGTCTTATTGGCGGTGCTCGTAGATGTATATGAACTCAAGGCAAACGCAGGGAACCGACGCAGTCTCCTCGAGTGGCCCGCGAAGACCACCACCAACTCCTCTACTCGACCCCACCCCCGCCATGTCTGCCAAGTTGTCTGCGCTTCTCCTAGTTTTGGCCGTGGGCCTTTCGCTCCCGAGCGAGGCTCTCGTCACACGCAAGACCGCGTCCCCTGTTACCCTCCCCTTCGCTCGTCGCCTGAACTTCACCGGCGCTGCGAACATTTTGCAGATTGACCAGGCTCGGGCCAAGGGCCTCAGAGAGCATGCCACGGCCAAGCCGGGCAAGTTCACCAAGACTCCCATAATTAGCACTCCTGCCACGAACCAGGCAGTAGATTACGTTGCTACTGTGAGTCTCTCTGGCCTGACGCTCATGCCGCCGGTGCTTGCATATGCTCAAGATCGTATACCAGGTCGGCGTTGGGAACCCTCCGACATCGTGTCAGTATGAGGTCGTGATCATGCAGATCGATGTGGCTGACGCGTTTTACAGTTGATCTGCTCATTGATACGGGCAGCTCGAACACTTGGGTCGGGGCAGGCAGGCCCTTCGTAGCTACAGATACAACGTTTGACACGGGGGATCTTGTGGTATGAACCTGTCCATGAAACCCTTACTTTTGGCCTGACACTTTCTTCGTTCACAGGAAGTCATCTATGGTTCTGGCTTTGTTATTGGTACGAGCTCTACACCCCATGGGGAGATTTCTACTGACACTTCATTGCAGGGGAGCAGATCCTGGACCAAGTGACGCTGGCTCCCGGCCTCGTTATACAGAATCAGTCTATCGGAGTTGCCATTGAAGATGCCGGATTCGATGGTGTCGACGGCATTTTGGGGTAAGCTCCCCCCACATCCAGCAACAGACTATAGTCGTCGCTGACTCTGCACATAGCATTGGTCCCGTTGATCTGACATGCGGTAGGAGGTTTCTGTTGTTTCCCCATAATCCCTGTCTCACCGTCGCACATAGGGACACTATTCCCCGACGGGGACGTCTGCATCCCAACGGTTACAGACAATGCCTTCTTCCAAGGGCTCATTGACCAGCACTTGGTCGGCATCTCGTTTGAGCCCACCGACACCTTCGAGATCACCAACGGTGAACTCACCTTCGGAGGCATAGACGAAGCTAAGTTCACCGGGCCGCTAAGCTTCGTGTACGTGCGCCGACTCTCTTAATGTGGTGTACACTCATAGTGTATTATGCAGCCCTATAACCACGACTCTCCCTGCAGCGGAGTTCGTTGGTATCGACCAGAGCGTGACCTACGGTGCCGCCGGTATCCCCATCCTCCCCACTGGCGCCGGTATCACCGACACTGGCACGACCCTCCTTCTGCTCGCCAGCGGTGCGTCTCGCTCAGTCCGGCCTAGCTCTTGAGAAATTGCTAATCTCCCGATACAGATGCCCTTGCGGCCTACCAAACTGCCACCGGCGCAGTGTTCGACAACAACGTCGGCCTCCTGCGGCTCACCCCTGCGCAGTTCGCGAACCTCGAGAGCCTGTTCTTCCACATCGGTGACGTCAGTCCTCTCCCCAATTGCATCCTCTTTCAGTCACCGACCCTGTGCTTCCTCCTCCCCAGACCACCCTCGAGTTCACGCCCAACGCGCAAATCTTCCCCCGTGCGGTACGTGCGCTCTCACTCTCCGGGCCCTCGTGTCCGCAGCTGGGAACGGTCTGCTCACGGTCTCCCAATAGCTCAACACCGCGATTGGTGGCACTCCGGACTTCGTGTACCTCATCGTGGCCGACCTCGGCATGCCGAGCGGCTCCGGGTTCGACTTCGTGGACGGCATGACCTTCCTCGAGCGGTTCTACTACGTCTTCGACGTCGCCAACAGCCAGGTCGGCTTCGCGACGACGGCGTTCACGGATGCGACGACCAACTGATACAGTGGTGGAGTGATGCTCTCATGACGAAGTGTCAGAGGACTCGGACTCGTTCTGGTTTGCGCCCGTGCCTCGTAGTCGGCTGCTGCGCCTGTATTGTTGCATTGGGAAGTATTCTATTTCTGATGGTTCTTCTGCATCCCATTTTGCTTGCGCATCCGCGCAGTAGCAGTTTCACCTATGGATGGTCTGGTCGGACCGTTCAACGCAACATCGCCTCGACCTCGCGATGACTCACCTCACATTGTTCACAGGTCAATATACAGCTCCACCGTGCCTCATGCGGCCCTAGCACGCTATTCGAAGTCACCGATTGCGCCTCGGTTCCGAAGCTCGCCATCCTCGAAAGACGATCGTCCATGAACCTTCGCGTGGGAGTGTCTCGTCTGTCCCGTGCGAAGCCCAATGCTCCCTAAGACATACGCTCCGGTCCGTATCTGTCTTGCGTCCAATTAGTCCCGGTCCGGGACGTACGGAAGGCCATCTTCGTACTCAGTGCGTGCTGCTTCCCTGCCCAGAATGACTGATCATCTCAGAGCGTATACTCCCCTATCCAGAACGGCACCTTGCTCCCATGAGCGGAGTAGCCATGATGTCATCTTCGCTACTTCATCGCGCGCAAGTCTGCACCCGCAGGGCTTCTGCTATCGTTCTATGGGTTCGATTGACCCGGTATGTACAAGGACATCTGCCTAGTGGTCCGCACTCATTTGCGCGAACAGGTATGGGAATGTCCATGTCGGCGGGTCAGGGGCGTTCTCCTTCGACCTTCAACGCTGCTTCAAATTGACGGCTCAGAACGAGTTGTCCTCGTCATGCAAGCAGCTGCGCAGCAAGACCGATAGCTAATTTGGCGGTCCTCGTACAGACAGGAGTTGCGGCGCCAGTAGCTATTCACTTGTGCAGCGCATCCGCGAAGGGGGAGCCCACTCGCCTCCCACAGAGAGGCTCCGCGAACCGTTATATGAACCCCCACAAGACTGTCCGCCGCACTAGGTTCACCTACGGGCGTAATCTCCGTGTCCAAGCCTAGCCCAGTCCCGTCTCTGCTCTCGCCTCTGTCTTCTAACCTCCCCATTCCGTCTCGACAGTTCGCAGAGGCACACCTCCGATCAATAACCACTGCGACGATGTTCAGTGGACTCCGTCTCGCCTCCATCGCCCTCGTGGCGTTCGCGCTCTCCGCCGACGCGCTGCACATCCGCCGGGATGCCGGCCCGATCAAGCTGCCATTCGTGCGGCGCATGAACACGACGGGTATCTCGAAGCTGCTGCAGATGGACCAGGCGCGCGCAAAGGCCCTCAAGGTCCGCGGGAACAAGAACCCCGGCGTGTTCCAGCACGACGCCATCTTCGAGGTTCCGGCGACGAACCAGGTCGTGGAATTTGTTACTACCGTGAGTTCCCTTGATTCAACTTCAAGATACCTTAGTCTCTGATCTGTCTGCTGTAGGTCGGCGTTGGGAGTCCGCCTAACACCAAGGACTGTACGCATTTCCGCGACCTCCCTTAAGACCGCACAGAACTGATTGGCTTCCCCAGTCTCGCTGTTGATCGACACAGGGAGCTCTAACACATGGTTCGGGGCGCAGCCTGGCACCTTCAATCCGCCCCTTACCTCGGCTACAGGACAACTAGTGGTAAGATCGAGGCTCCTGCGACTTGAACAGCAGCACTTACACATATTGGCCATCAGGAAGTCACTTATGGCTCCGGATTCTTTGCTGGTGAGACATCGAATAGACGTACACTAGAACGCTGAAGGTATGAACCTGTGAATCAGGGATGGAGTTCGTCGACGATGTCGTTCTTGGCGATCTGGTCATCGAGAACCAGTCGTACGGAGGAGCACTGATCGCGGAAGGGTTCGCTGATGTCGACGGCATTCTCGGGTATGCCGTGTCTCGCCCCTTCTCTGATGCACGGAATGTACTCACTGTAATGCCAAAAACTAAGCATCGGCCCCGTCGCGCTGACCTGCGGTGCGCCTCGCCCTTCACGTCCATGAGCCCACGGTCTCTGACCTGACCACCAGGAACGCTCATTCCGGATGTCAACCAATGCATTCCGACTGTCACCGACAACGCGTTCAGCCAGGGCCTTATCGACGCACACGAGGTCGGCATCTCCTTTGAACCCTCGGCGTCTCTCAGCAGCACGAACGGCGAGCTCACCTTCGGCGGAGTCGACCCGACCAAGTTCATCCCCCCTCTCAACTTTGTGTATGACTTCCCTGCCTCCCGCGATGTATAATTACTGCTGACACCTGCCTATCGACAGCCCTATCACTTCCACGGCCCCGGCCAGCTCATTCGTCGGCATCGACCAGTCGATCACCTTCGGCTCTCCGGACGGTCAGACTATCCTCCCGTTGACCTCCGGAATCACCGACACCGGCACCACTCTGATCCTCATCGCAACAGGTATGTGCTACTGACCCTACCTACTGCTACTCTGACGCCTTGAACGCTATCACGTCCGCGCAGACGCATTCCAACAGTACCAGGCCCTCACAGGCGCCGTGCCCGACGCCAACACCGGTCTTCTCCGCCTGACCCCGGACCAATTCGCAAACCTGCCCAGCCTGTTCTTCCACATTGGCGACGTAGGCAACGATCACTTGCCCAAGCACACTCGATGCTAATGTAATGTTTCATGCAGAATGTTTTCGAGTTCACTCCCAACGCACAGATCTTCCCTCGTGCTGTGAGTAGTGGATTTGACTGCTCCATATCATATGTATCTCCTGCTCATTTCCTTCACAGCTGAATGCGGCAATCGGCGGAGACCCAGACCAAGTCTTCCTCATCATCAACGATATCGGTAGCTTGAGCGGTGAGGGGCTGGACTTCATTGATGGCATGACGTTCCTGGAGAGGTTCTACAACGTTTTCGACGTCGCCAACAGTCGTGTAGGCTTCGCCACCACGCCCTTCACAGATTCCATGATCAATTAGCAACACTTGTAGTTCCATTCGAAGTTTACCTGTCACTATTCTGACCCTGTATATATCGTATCATCCGGATCCGTTGGGAACACAAAAATTTGACCTCAAAGGACGGCTGATTGCATTAAGGGGGAATCGAACCCCCGGCGGGTCGATGGCAACGACCCAGGTTACCACTACCCCATTAATGCTCACAAAAGAAGCCCCTAAGCTGATTATCAATGTGGAGGCATATCTGTCCAGAACACTCGTACGTTTGCTATGATTTCTGGTCGACCAGGTGTAAGTCCACCTTCCTTGTCTCCCTGAGATCCTCAGGTTCCTTCCGCTCATTCTGCACTCGGTCCTTTCTCTCCTCCTCACTCTCTTTCCACCTCCGCTCATCATAATCCTCCGCGATTTTGCTTATCTCCTTCCGGATGCCCTTCGCTTCACTGACAAGATCCATCCACCTGTCGATGTTGAGTCCTCGTGCCTTGTATAGCGCTTCACGGCGAGCCGACACGGAGTGGTGCAGCACCGAAGAGTACGACACCTCCCGTCCGCGATATAAGAACCTGGTCGTGGAGAAACATCAGCGCAACCGCGACCAACGTAGAGAGAAGGCGACCGTAAACGCGTACCACAAATAACCCAGAATGACCATCGAGAGCCCCGAGAGATAGGTGATAGGTTCCATGACGTCCCAACCATAGTCCCAGAAGGTGAGTCGAGCGACCGCGCCCCAGTAGACAATCAAGATCCCGAATCCTCCCATCGCCATCCTGCGCGCACCGCGATGGGCCTCTACGTCGCACGAACGCTTGAGAGACTCCATGCGCTCGAGTTCCTGCTCGACTATGGAGAGCCGGCGGCGAAGGAAGCGCGTCCGGTCTTCAAAGTTGGGGACCTCGACAGGGAGCATCGTGTGGGGCTCATCTTCGCCCTGGTCGGTGATGCAGACGGTGAACTCGCGCGTTCGAGAGGCGTCGCGGATGAAATCTGCGACGTCAGTCGAGTCTGACCACTGGATGGGATGGCCGCGCGGCGTCCTGCTACGGAACGAGATGGCGGGTGTGTCGGGTGCGAGGGAGGCTAGGATGAGTCTGCTGACATGGGACAGAGGCTGGGATGGGTGTAGGAGGAATACTGTGGGCGGCGGTAGGTTCGTGTCCGACGTGGGCCTCTCCCCTTTCTTGGTCCGCGTGTGTCCAAGTGGGAGGATGAGCTTGAACAAGTGGGACGCGGTCGGCGAAAGTTTGCCTATCGGGACCGTGCGATGTCAATGGTTGTTGGTAGATAAATCGTACACATACGCACCTCTGCCTTCTGTGATTGTGTCAATATCCTCACTGCTGCCTTCAGCTCCGTCACCTGGGTTCTTGTCCGCCGCGCCCTTCTTCCAAGTGTCCTTCTTGGACGCCTCGGCTAGGAATCTTGAGTGTCCGACGTTCGTGTTCTCAACCTCTTGAGGGGTCGTTACATAGTGTCGTGTGCTGAGTCTGGCGTGTAGGTTGTTGACTCTCCGCGCGAGTGGGTATATGCGGCTGCTATTCAGTGATGTGCTGCTGAGTCTCCGTGCGTGGTATGATCGACTGAGCAGGTTCGCTCCAAGTAGCATGAGAGGACAAGTTGAGGGGAAGAGGAAGAGAAAACATAGCGTCCGCGCAGTGTGTGGGTGCAGCAAGGAGTGGGGACGGCAATGACGTCGTTGCCTGTCGTTCCTTGACCGGCGCTAACATTGCCTTATTGGGCCAACACGTGTCACGCATGGAGATCCACCTTGGTTCGATTCTCGCGATGGTCGAAATGTGAGGGAGCATCTCGCCGACAACCATGTCGTGTCTTTAGACTAGGAGCACGTGTTCACTGGGGTTAGAGTATCACTACACACACGGAACATTAGTACAATAAAACTCGACCTTCATATCGACCACATCACATCCTATCCTTCCAACAAGGAGCCTCCAGCAGCAGCACGCTCGATACCCTTGAAGATGAACTGCACGCGTTTCTGCGTCGCCTCGTCCTGAGATGCTCCAACCGCGTCCTCCTCGCCCTCTTCCGCCTGCCCAGGCTGGCCAGCCATGAACTCCGCGACGAACTGGGCGACAGCGCGTTCACCTATCTCGCCCAGGGCGCGAGGACCCCACCGCCACTCGAACGCCTGCAGGTGGGCATCATCCCCAGCTGCTGCTTGTGTGGCCCGAGCACGCTTCGCGCCGACCTTTCCGGCGGTTCCGACGCGCAGTTTCTCGAGGTAGCCCAGGCGCATGAGTTGGGTGAGATACGCGTCGATCGTCAGCGACTGGTTCGTCGCTTGGCTGCTGAGTGGCACTGGCGCACTGACAGGCAATTGGAGACGCTTGAGAATCGCGCGCAAGTCGCCTGGCAGACAATACATAGATGTCAGCAAGTCCCAGCCAGAGAACGAGAAGAAGCAGAGGATGAAGGCGCACCATCGCTGATCACACGACCTTCGACAAGGATAAGTGCGAGGACAACGTAGAGGATGCCGATAGAGGGTAGCTCGTCTGCGCGATGCCACGCGAAGATGCTCCCTGTAGACCGTGTCCCGACCGTGTTGTCGTCTTCTGCGAACTCCTCGTTCTCGTCCCTGTTCTCCTTCCGCTCCATTTCGCGGATCTCGACGTCGGGTGTACACGCCAATTGGATCAGCGCAGGGTCCAACGTCGAGCGCAGGATGTACGTCTTTGTTCCGGTGGCCGTTGCTGTGTGAATAGCGTAAGAATGATCTTGGTACCTGGAAGATGGGGTAGACGGAACGCACCCTTCTTCTTCACACCGGTGTTCTTCAGAAGATCAGCGTCTTTCTCGCTAATGTCTTTCTCTGAAGGCATCGACTGCAGCTCTACGATCTCCATACCGAACGTCTGTCCCAGCAGATTGTTCGCAAGCTGTAAGACCGCATTGAAGGTGCGCGTGCTCGAGCCGAGGACTGTCGGATGAGAAGAGCCTGGTCGGCACAAAAGCAGCACACCGTGCATGTCAGCACTCACCTTTCTTCGATATCTCGTCCCGCCTCAGCGGCGTGCGTCGCTGCTCATGGAAGAGCGCCAGCCGGACGAGGTCGCGGGCCTTCCTTTCAAGTTCCTGCCACCACGGAGAAAGGGGCTCGAGGGGTCACACACGCGCGACAGAGCAGAAAGCTCACCCCCATGGCCTTGTCATCCTCCCCATCTCCGTCATCCGACCCGTCAATCGCGATGTGCTCGTCCTCGTCCTCTTCCTCGATGCGGGGACGCCGTGAGCTGCTCGCTTGAGTGGCTCGGGGAGCCTGCGATTGCGAGGCTTTCGGTCGTTGGGATCTTGTCTGGCGGGGCATTCAGAAGGGACTAGTGCAAGTCACGTCAATGTCTCCGGGTCGTAGAGAGAGTCGAGTTCAGTGATCGTGAGTCGCGGGGAGGAGGTCGCGGTGGTACGCGAATGAGTCGCGTCGCGACGCGTTTCACGCGTCACGTTTTTCGGGAACTAGGCGCCCGTGTGGCCAAGCGACCAAAATTGGCTCCCTCCACCCCCCTACACCTCATCGTGTGCTAGTCTCCGTTGCCGACCATGTTAAAAAAATGGGAGATTCTCGAACGATGGTTACTGCAAACTTAGATGATTTCAACAGCTATACAGGCATTTACTATATCGTATAAATGCCTGTGTACCGGCGCCGGGTACCGGGTACTAGACCGTACTACTAGTAAATATACTACAAGTAATCCTGCGCACATCGCCTTCTAGTTGGTAGTCGCGTTTGTGAACGGAGTCGTCGCGAGGCCAAACACGTTGTTCGAGGCGTCGTACACGGAGTAGAATCGCTGAAGGAATGTGAAGCCGTCGACGAAGTCAAGACCCTCCCCAGAGTTGCTTCCAAGGTCCGCAACAATGAGGTACACGCTGTCGTCGTCGCCACCGATGGCCGTGTTCAGCTGGGATAACACTTCAGTAAGCTGCTACCAATAACACGTGCATACAGAGACGTACCGCCCGAGGCCAAATCTGGGCGTTCGGGGTGAGCTCGTAGGTTTCCTGTCATAGATCTCAGGTGAGTGGGGGTTCTCATGCATCGATACGGGTGGGCTGGGGGCTCACAGCTCCGATGTGGAAGAATAGGCTCTCAAGGTTCTTAAACTGCTCAGAAGTGATCTTCAAGAAGTCCGTGCTGGGGTCCAGAACCGCACCGGTAGCGGCCTTGTACGCAGTGAAGGCATCTATGAGTTGCAATAAGACTGCAGCTGAAGGTCGGCGAGAGTATAAACTCACCGCTCGCGAGAAGAATGAGAGTTGAACCGGTGTCGGTGATACCAGCGGTGGAAGCGAGGATCGGAGTGCCGGCGGAACCGTACGTGATGGATTGGTCAATACCGACATAGTGGGTGGCAGGTTCGGTCGAGGTAATGGGGCTGTATCATGTGCGAGCTTAGTTAGCAGGACCCGCGTTGGTGCATCCGAAGAACGACGTACACGTAGTTGATCTCGCCCGTGAACTTGGCTTCATCGACGCCACCGAAGGTCAGGACGCCGTTGGTAATCTCGAGCTCCGTAGTTGGCTCGAAGGAGACACCAACGACGTCTGAGCCGATGATACCCTGAGCAAAGGCGTTGTCAGTGACTGTCGGGACGGCCTCGCCGTCTGAGGTCTTGCCAACAGTCAGATCGACGGGCCCAATGCTGGTGGAGCAAGGTCAGTTGGTCTTGCCGCAATGGTGGGGGACTTCGAGTACCTACCCGAGGATACCGTCAACACCTTCGAATCCAGAGGCGGTCTTGGCAACGCCGATACCTTGATTCCCAATCACGAGGTCACCGAGAGTGACCGTATCAGTGAACTGCTCTCCTGCAAGGACATCAGCCTGGGGAACAGGGCGCGACTCAGAAAGGATCATCCTCACCAACGAAGAAACCAGAGCCATATTCCACGCGCTGTGCAAACACGCAATGTAGGGTTCAGTCGAACGGAGCTAGAAGATGGAAGGTGTTCGTATAAGATGACGTACCACTTCCTCGCCCGTGTCCACGCTGCTGCTCGTCTGGACGTACTCCTTCCCTGCGCCAACCCAGGTATTCGAGCTGCCCGTGTCGACAATGAGGTCGTAGAAGGTCGGCGGTGTGCCGGCGCCGACGCTAACAGTGTAGATCGTCTCCTGGTTCGCCGCATCGACATTGATCATGGACGCCTGCTTAATGCCTTCCCTCCCTGCACCCTGCGAGCGAGCTTTAAGGACCTTAGCGCGCGCCTGATCCTGCTTGAGGATGTTGGGGACGCCAGTAATGTTGAACCGGCGCGCGAGGGGGAGGGTCACAGGCGTGTCGCGGATGACGACGGGCTTTGCGACGACAACGACGGCGGCAGCGGCCAGTGCGAGCAGAGTAGAGAGTGTGGTGAGCATGTCTGGGAGATGAACGAGTGTGGTAGAATTGCTGAGCGTGAACCCTGAAAGGCTCTGAGGTGAGCTCCGGCTTGCACCCCGCTTATATACCCCACCACGCGAGAATCGAGCTCAATGAGAGTTGGAGACGGACACCTTGAAGGGTGATTGTCGAATGTTCGCCGCTACCGGCGAAGAGGGTGCGAGAAGCACTCAATCTCAACGTTCGAGGACGGGCTCGTGCCTCGTGTAATTCAAGCGGCTGTATGCTGAATGTTGAGAAGCCGACAAGGCCTGTCGAGTGTCCGAGGTCAGCGTAGCTTCGGGCCACCGACGCCGAAAGGAACGCACCATCCCGCACTACTGGAGAGTGAGAAATGACGGTGATTTGACCATTAAGCCTAAGAAGCCACTGACGAATTGAAGTGCGGAGGGCGCCAGGTAAGAGAGGATGCGAGCATACGCTGGGCCGCAGTCAGAATTGCACGCGAAGCGGCGCAAGATAGAATGTTGTGTTTCAGCGAGTGTGGTCGATTGAGAGAGACGCACCGAAGCATCAGCGTTCGGTTCTGAAGCTGGCTGATTCATTGTGACCGTAGGCGAGACCGAATGGGCGAACCAGCGTAGCACCAGCTGGATCGCCGGTATCTTCTCGAGATGACTGCCAGAAGAAAGTTCTTCCATGTGGCCGAGTCGCTCGCTATAGGCGACCTTGCTCTTGGCAATTCTGATATTATATGGCACCGATCATGGTCGGGGTGCTAGTTCAGAGGCCGTAGTTTGACCGACTATGGGGTTGAGTGGATCAGAACCGATCGAACACGCAGAAGGCGAGACCCACCACTGGGCACCTAAGTCCAAACAATCCTGCCTGTGCCGTCGACGTCCACACTCAGTAGGCATAGACATTGTCAATTGGTAGAACTTAGAAGTGACTGGAGAGGTGAGTGATTGCGCCCGGTATCTCATCAGGAATACCAGGAGCTTCATCTGTGCGCGAATCATCTGTGGCAACTTGCAAGTCGTGAGCACCTCAGTGCTGGTTGCAATCACCAGTACATGACCTTGCGACCCCATGATCCAGATCTACGCCCGTATAGGGCGTTGCGCCTGCAGCAACGACCCAATAATCACGCATGCTGCGCCAAGGTGTTCGCCAGAGTGCGACTTGCACATGGCCCATCGTGAATGAAAGCCCCTGAGCTGTATCTGAGCATTGTCGGTCTGGGTATTGAACGACATCAGATGAGGGCCCCGGTGGCAAGTTGTGGCATTACAAACCCAGAGCTAATAGTACAACTGCATATGAGTACATGCCAGAAGTAAGTCGAACCTAGTAATACTGACCTAGGCATATGTGCGATCCCTCAATAGGCCTCAATGGCGATGCGCTCTTCCTCATCATCGTCGTCGTAGATGCGCGGACGCCGCGAGCTCTCCGCCAGAGTGGCTCGGGGAGCCTGCGATTGCGGTCGTTGGGATCTTGTCTGGCGGGGCATTCAAATGTTTGCACTAGATGAATCAAATCAACGCCGCTCGTTCGTAGGGGGAGTCCAGCTCGGGGATGGTGAGTCGTGGGGAAGAGGACGCGAATGTCGCGACGCGTTCCACGCGTCACGTTTTTTCTTGAGATAGGCGCCTTGGTGGCCAAGCGCGCCACCTCAAGGCTCAGGCCACCTCCCTCAGGCCTCCACAATGGCCACGCTCTCATACGCTACAGACTTGATGTTCCCAGCAGCTACACAGGCATTTATACAGTTTCTACTGCAGAACACCATTCCGCCGGGCGACGCCGGGTATACCGTACACTCAGAGTACTACTACTACTTAAGTACAGTACTGCATCGTCTTCTAGTTTGTAGTCGCGTTCGTGAACGGAGTCGTCGCGAGGCCAAACTGGTTGTTCGTGGCGTCGTACACGGAGTAGAACCGCTCGAGGAACGTGAAGCCGTCGATGAAGTCAAGACCCTCCCCAGAGTTGCTGCCGAGGTCCGCAACAATGAGGTACACGCTGTCGTCGTCGCCGCCGATGGCCGTGTTCAGCTGGGATAGTGATACTTCAGTTAGCCGCCGGGAACAGTGCATGCATACGTATACGTACCGCCCGAGGCCAAATCTGGGCGTTCGGGGTGAGCTCGTAGGTTTCCTGTCGTAGATTTCAGATGAGTGCGCGCTCTCGTGTAGCGGGTTGGGGGCTCACATCTCCGATGTGGAAGAAGAGACTCTCGAGGCTCTCAAACTGCTCAGGGGTGATCCTCAGGAGGCCCGTGTTGTTGTCCGGGACCGCACCAGTGGCGGTCTGGTACGCAGCGATGGCGTCTATGCGTCACAGTAGTAAGACTCCAGCAGAAGGTCGGTCGGAAGTATGAACTCACCGCTCGCGAGAAGAATGAGAGTTGTGCCGGTGTCGGTGATACCAGCGGTGGAAGCGAGGATCGGAGTGCCGGCGGAACCATACGTGATGGACTGGTCGATACCGACGTAGTGGGTGGCAGGCTCGGTCGAGGTAATAGGGCTGTACCATGTGCGAGTTTAGTTAGCAGGACCCGCGTCGGTGCATCCGAAGAACGACGTACACATAGTTGATCTCGCCCGTGAACTTGGTTTCGTCGACGCCGCCAAAGGTTAGTACACCGTTGGTGATCTCGAGCTCTGTAGTAGGTTCGAAGGAGACACCAACGACGTCCGAATCAATAATACCCTGAGCAAACGCGTTGTCGGTGACTGTCGGGACGGCGTCGCCGCCTGAGGTCGTGCCAAGAGTCAGATCGACGGGCCCAATGCTGATGGAACAAGGTCAGACGGCCGTGCCGCAGTGGACGGGGACTTATTGTACATACCCGAGGATACCTTCGACACCGTTGAATCCGATGGCGAAAAATGAAGCTCCGATCCCCTGGTTCTCGATCACGAGGTCACCGAGAGTGACCGTATCAATGAACTGCTCTCCTGCAAGAACGTCAGCCTGGGATACAGGGCACAACGTAGAAAGGATCATCCTCACCAATGAAAAAACCAGAGCCATATTGCACGAACTGCGCGAACACGCGTATTAGCGTTCAGTCAGGTGGAGCTAGAAGAAGGAAGCAAGCTGCTCGGATAAGATAACGCACCACTTCCTCGCCCGTGTCCACGCTGCTGCTCGTCTCGACGTACTCCTTCCCTGCGCCAACCCAGGTGGTAGAGCTGCCCGTGTCGACAATGAGGTCGTAGAAGGTCGGCGGTGTGCCGGCGCCGACGCTAACAGTGTAGATCGTCGCCTGGTTCGTGGCATCGACGTTGACGAGGGACGCCTGCTTGACCCCTTCCTTCCCTGCGCCCTGCGAGCGGTCTTTGAGGACCTTAGCACGCGCCTGGTCTTGCTTGAGGATGTTGGGGACGCCAGTGCTGTTGAACCGGCGCGCGAGGGGGAGGGTCACAGGCGAGTCCCGGACGACGACGGGCTTCGCGACGACCGCGACGGCCGCGGCTGCCAGTGCGAGCAGAGAAGAGAGGCGGGAGAGCATGGCTGGCAGGTGAGCGAACGCGGTACAGGTGCTGAGCGTGCTGAGCCCTGGGGTGACCTCCGGCAAGTGGCCCCCCTTATATACCCCGCAACGCGGAGAATGGGCCCGATAATGGCGCGAAGCAGATGGAAAGCACGCCGCTCATCGCCGCCGGGATGCGTGCGAGAAGCACCCAATCTCGTCGTTCGCGGCGGAACGAGGGAACGGTCGTATCTTGCGCAATCCCCGGCGGCTATGGGTGCTCACGAGTTGAGAAGCCGACATCGCGTTGTGAAGACCCGTTGACTTTCCGAGGTCAGTCTAACTTCGGGGGATCGAAGCCGCAAGGACGTACGGTGTCGCAGTAATGAGGAGTGGGTTATGGCGGTAATTGGGCCATCGTGACGTGCCAAGCCTAGGAAGGGGCCAATGGTATGGAAGCCTGCAAGGCGTCCCGATAGAGAAAGGTCGGCCCTATCGCGGTCTTGACGTCCGCGTCGGCTGCATAGAATCGTGCCCCCTCCGATGGTACGGCCATCATCACGCAGTCGTAAATGGATGCGCTGAGGTGGGGGAAGATTGCCCGGTGTGTATCCATGGGACCTCATGACTGGATAGGGCGTGCTAGTTTGCGTGGATGTCGACAGACAGAGGCCCACCGACGCATCAGCTTCTCGCGCTTGAAGTTGAATCTGAACCATTGCGGCCGTCGGCGACTATGCGACCAGCGTGGTGTTCACTGAATCACCATTATCTTGATCGTCCTCCCGATTGAGATGAGCGACACTGGACGTACCGTTGCCAAGGAGAAATGTCCTCGATTTTGCCAAGTCCTTCGACAACCCATACAACGTCGTTAGAGGGGTATTATATGTTGTTGTCCCGGATACTTGCTAAGACAGACGAGTGACATTCAATGAGCGTAGTTTAAGCGTCTATGGCCTTCGAAGATCAGAAGCGAGGAAGACAGATAAGCACAATACGACACTCACACGTCGCGTGCTCACTGCTATGGCGCGCACCTACAAAATGGAGTCGGGCATGTAAACATTCTTATTTGTGACTTCTTCTTCCCCTGCGCCTTGCGCCGCAACGAGTATTTTCCGGGCTCAGGTTTAGCATGTGGATGTGACTGGAGAGGTACTTGCGCCGCGTGCAGCGGCGGTGAGTCGTGCGCGAAAACGTCATCCGCGCGCGAATCGTCCTCTATGGGAAAGCGTGAGCAGCTCGGTGCTCGTAGCGATCACGAATGCAAATACCTTGTGATCCTCTGATCCAGGGTGTTCGGGATTTATGCCCGTACGGGACATTGCTCCTGGCGCGACGACCTATTAATAGCACAGGTTGCGCAGCTCATCATCGCCGACCACGCGCTGCGATCGCCAGAGTCCGAGCTGCACATGGCTCATCAAGTACCTAGGACCGGCGTTAGGGTCTGCGCTAGTGGATGGAACATAGAAGAGGACATACTTACAGACTTAGGCGATATGGTCGAGTGAGAATTGTTCGCTCTGGAGACTGGCGTTAGTAATCGACGGACAAGCGACTCTTGCTGCATTCTCAGTGTCAGAGCAAGACGTCGAGAATGAAGCGCGTCGTATAGCATCGCGAACCCATCAGTATCATAATCGCATGTCAGTACATCCCAGAAGCAAGTTAAACCTAATGATACAATCCCCGTACACCCATTTGTCGACCGCGCATCCCTGCTGCCATACGTCGTCTTGATCGCTACATCGCGCTCACGACGTGCTGCAGGAACGGATACCTAGACGGGACCGATGAGCACACATGACGTCGTAGAGAAGCGAGCCCACGCACTCATGATCGCCCAAGAAGCCTCGGTCGCGCGAGATTGCGCTCGCGTACTGCGATAGCGACAATCCGGAGGTCATCGCGAGGTCCTTGTAGTGACTAAGCGCAACCTCGAGGTGATAATCATCGTATGGAATCCTGGGCGCGTGGTGAATGTCTGTGATCAGTATGGGTGACGGTATTGCGAAGAACAGCGGTGCTCACAGTTGCGCGAGCGCACGGTTGACGTCGAGGATGGTGCAGCCCTCCCGGTTCTCCACGACCATGAAGACCTCTCCGTCTCCGTTCTCGAACTCCAGCCGATCCACAGGCGGGAACGTTGCGAACGCACACGAGGCGTTCGGATGGGTGCACAAGGGCCCGTACTGGGCGTAACGGCACTCAGGGAACGTCGGTAGGTGTGTGAGAAGAATCGAGACCGCGTCTGGGATGGACGGAGGCGGAGGCGGCGACGGAGATGGCGACGGCGTGGGGGTAGGCAGGTGAGCGGAGATGGACCGACGGCGTGAGCTGGACGAAGGCTGGGGGGATTGCGAGAAGTGCAGGTAGAAATACAGTGGGTGGAACTCGATGTGCTGATACGGATGCACCGTGCGCACGCGTGTGTACGGCAGTTTAGTATACTGTTCAACTGCAGAAACGATCAGCAAGGGATATTCGGACTTTAGGAGTAGAAGTAGAAGGGAAGACGACGTAGGCTTCAGAACTCTTCATGACCAGCGCGCTTCGTAATTGACCTCGAAATAGGTTCGCGCAACCGCCAAGCCGTACGCGGAGCGCGTCGCTCACAAGCTCCGCAACTGACCATGTCACAAGCTAGGTCCAATCTTAGGCACCCTGCCTTGGGCCACAGTTCTCAGCAAGTTCCGGACGCAGCTGTGGCACCACGACAAACAAGTTGCGTCAGGTGATCCCGAAACCTCCCGATCGATCACGGTCCCGCCGATCCCGCAAGTCGGGACACCGTACGCAGAATCACAAGGTGCGCAAGGATGGTGTGGCTCTCCTCAATGTGGCATTTGTGGCGCACACAAGGATTGTAGGACATTATGGGTCCAAGAACGCTTGTGAACCAGCACAGGGTTGAGAACAACACTTGGCCACAGGTGCTTTTAGGCGCCCGTGAGTCTGTACCAAGTTAGCCCGAACGCGAGTGCATGGACGATGAAAAGTCATGTAATGGCATGAACGAACTCGATAGCATAGGCTCACGGGCTAATCCGTCAATCGTATCCCAGTATGGGCAAGACAAGGCGCGCATACATCCACTGCGTCTGAACACGACAACTGCGACAACATAATCATCGTGTCTATTCCACGAGGGAGAATCAGGGACCACGACATCTCCGCGGGGCGTGAAGCGAGCCGAGGTCATGAACGAACGGGAGCAAAGGGAGGCGAAAGCATGCGATGAACGGCTTTTGATGCGCCCTCTGATCTCGCCTTTACCTCGGTCTGAGCGGCAGGTTAGGCGATCCCAAGCCCATGCCCACGTCTCTTTGGTGCGCGGAAGAGGCATGGGCATGGTCTGGGGCGTTGGCCACTCATAGACAAACGGTCAAGGGGAGACTTAGACAGTAGGGCAAGATATTCGCACTAACCACCGGCAGCACCGTTCACGACGATGTGCACCACTTCAACGACAAGCGCGACCGTCTGCGGCACGGATTGTGATCACGAGAGAAGAGTACTCACCGAAACAAGCGTTGGCCCGGATACAACTTCCAATCTCACAGATCCTCGAGTGTCTCACGAGAATGCAGGCCAATCCTCTCCAGCTCCAGTCGCGGTCAATTGCACCCGGTATATTCGGTAGGGGTCTTCCAAAACCTGCGACGAAGCAGGCAGCTTGCCAGATTCCCTCGTCCTTGCAATAGAGCGCGCGAAGCCTTCGGGACGTCTGTGCAAGGGCAACGTGGGTAGGAAGGTCGCCGAGCAGGTGTTCCCAGAGCCGGAGAAGAACCGCGTCGTTGAGAGAGAGCAGTGTGAGCATGGCGGACGTGATAAGCGAGGGAAAAGACGTGGTGGTAGAGTCGGAACCAGGTGGGGTGATGTCGGAGGCGGTTAGGAAGAGCGGAGTGTGGGCCTGGGATGGCCACTTGTATGTCAGAGAGCCACGTCCGCGAGTTGGGTGGCCTCAGATCAGCAGAGGGCCCAGTAATCGGGTGGCTGCAGCGAGGCCGTCGTGGCCACGAGCATGCATGGAACGCTGTCTTCCCTTGTCGCGCGCGTTTATAGGGCGAAAAGGCAAAGGCAAGTCCGAGACGCGAGAACTGGACAGCAGGAGTTCCGCATTCTCCGTGCTTACCCTCAAACATGTCCTGTGATCAACGGTGAGTCTTCTCGACATATCACGCAGACCGACGTTTGGGCGAAAGGCGTAGGGACGTGGACGACGTTGGCGGTCTTTTCAAAGATTGGTTGGACTCCATTTGCATTCCAAACACTGGACAGGTCGAGACCGCCGTGCGATGACGTCGGGCGCGCATGGGGTAGCGCGGCGTTCAATGTCCGAAAGACTCAGAGCATAGAGGGCATCATCGGAGCTTCAGTCTTGCGAGATCCGTTGCAGCGCCGCTCGATATGACCAGTCCGCTGAGTGGTCTCACCGGCGCGCGTCTGCCCGCGTAACTGCTATCCTCCGTTGTCATCCTCTCCGCGTCCCCGGAGGTGCACTTATACGACCACGACCACCATCTCCGGGAATGCTTGCTCACCTGCCATCACTCCGCCACCGCCATGAAGCAGACCAGTAACGCGTCGGCCTCCAATTCGACAAGCTCCGGCGCGTCCTCGTCCACCCCCAATCCCTCTACCCACGGCTTCCGCTCCCAGCTCGGCCACCTCATTCCTCGACATGCGCTCTTCCAAGTCCACCTCCATATCGAGCAGCTCTCCAACGTCCCTCTCATCAAGGGAGAATTCGGGGTCCGGTGGAAATTCAAGAACGTACAGTCGGGATCGGGGCTTCTGTCGAAGATGAAGGGGCATAGGTCGTGGTCGGGGCAGGGCAAAGGCAAGTGCAGGGCGGGCGGAGATCCATCGGTGGAGGGCATCGAGGAGGGGGTGGCAGACGAGGTTGAGGGCGACAGCACGCACGACACGACCGAGGACGATCACTACGCCGCGGAATCCCCTAGGAGTCCCCTTGACTCCGACGCCCCCCACGCATTCGACACACTGCACCCGCCGGGTGCGCCGACGCCCGTCATCAACGGTCACACAACCTCGTCTACACCCCTTCAATTGCGCTCCGAGGCGCGTGGGATGACGCCGTGGGCGCCGCTCCAGAGCTACAACGTGAAGTGGGAGCACTCCGTGAACGTGGTCGTCCAGATGGACGTGCATCGCGAGACCGGGGACCTCCTCCCCAACGAGCTCAAGCTTGTGGTCATGCAGGTGAGTACACGTCCTATCTCATTGGGCGGAGTGATTGTCGCCCGCGATACTGTGGGGAATGGGATTCTATCGGCGCACACCGCCCGCGCTGTTGATAACAACACTATGGTATGATGTGAGACAATCACGCTTCGGGAAGGTAGTCCTTTCTGGCGCGGTGAGAGCTCCGTCGTGCGATATGTTGCGCGTCAGCGACTTTGGACACGTATGCGTTATGCCGGCAATGTCCCGGGCGGTCGGAGCATCCCTCTATGATAGTCTCCAATCCACGCATTCTCGTTCTCATTCTGATGCACTCTTGCAGCGTGTCATATCTGGTGATCCCGACTCTCCTCAACAACCTCGCCTCGGAGCCGTCTACCTGAATCTTGCGGAGTATGCTGATGCGGGCAAAGTCACGCGGCGGTATCTCTTGCGCCAAAGCAAGACGAACGCCACGCTGAAGGCAAGCGCACTCATCTTCAGCGGGTGACAACACGCGTTGACCGTACACCATAGATGTCGATTGAGTTGGAGCACATAGGCGGCGAGAAGCATTACAAGCCACCCCCACTGCGGAAAGGGGAGATTCTCGCGTCTGTATCCGGCATTCTGTCCAACAACGGTCTGTTCAATACCCGTTTCGCGCGCGAACTGGACCTCTACGTTGGTGCCGACAAGCCCGAGGAAGAAAACGCGTTCCCTTATGCCGATAAAGAGGGGCACGTCCAGGCCGACCGTCTGGCCAACTCGTACGGTCTACGCACGACGGAGCACCTCATCGAAGCGCTCTTCAATCCCGTTCCCAGCGACTCCTCTGAGCAGACGCCATTCACGTACTACGCACCTCCTCAGGTCGACCGTGTGGATTCCCCGACGGACGACCCTACCGACGACGATGCTGCTAACTCCAATGGCCGCCGGTCTGTTGACAGCAGTGCCGGGAGCGCGAGCTACGTGGCAAGTACCAGCGAGCACTCCAGCTTCGATCCCGGAATGGCGGCCGACGCAGCCAGCCTGTCTTCACATCGACACTGGTGGCAGAAAATGCGACCGAGCACGCCTGCGACACGCACCGCGTTCCGACCATCCACCCCCGCCCCTCCTGTCCCCGTCCGTCACTGACAGTCGACTACCTCTCTCATGGCTGTCGCTCCGTCTTCCGGCGTGGAGCACTCCGCCTTCCGTGTACATGTGTCCATACCCACGGACTCTGCCTCGCTACCCCTCATTCTGGCACCCCACCACATCCTTCACGACTGTAACGATTCTGTTCCTCCTCTGGTTCTCTGGTCTCTCCTCGTTCGTTTTCATGGCACCCTTTCGCACTGCACTCCGCGATGTAGATCTGCACGATACAGTACGATAACTTATGCGCTTTTTTAACGGACGACCTCCGGTACATCTGCCTTTCGCATCCTCCCCATCCTCCCATTACTTATTTTATTGTGTCACGCACCTCCACTACCCGCTACCCGCTACCCACCACCCACTATACACGCATCACGCTGCCAAGTACAGTATGTTCCTGCCGTATTACATTGCATACCTATTCCACCTTCTCGCTGTCGTCATGTTACCGGTACCTTACGATGCCTTGCCTGTTGCTCGTCGGATAATCATACATAATCGCATGGGACGTCCTGCGTACTCGAAACATGTTCGTACCGTGGGTGACTATGGTTTTTGGTGATGAAAGGATACCCCTGGCCCTGGGCGGAGGCTGGTACCCAGCCCACCAGTCATGCCACAACACGCGCGTTCTCGGGCGGGATCTCGAGGGGATAGGAATGAGTTGCAATTATAGTCCCCAGCGGTGCGTCGGGACCGTGTCTATTATACAGAAGCAAGTCTAGCGCGGCGCGGAGTGGTCTAGTCGCAGGGCTACCATAATGCCTAGATCATGCGCGTTCAGTGTGAGTACGGAGGGAGTGCAATCGTACGACGGAGTGGGGCGCACCTAACGGAGAAGAGCACAGCGTCATGAGACGGTCTTCGCAACCTCCGCTGCTGCCTGCTGCCTCTCCCGAACCATCACCCGTAGACGCATCCCCTCCCAGCCGAGCAGGTCCGGCTTCGTCTTGAGCAGGTAGTTGTCCAGCGAGCCGTGCTACACGTCGCATCCCGGCCTCTCCGGTGAGTACGCGCAGTCACTAGGAGCGGAAAGCAGCATGAACGCACCTTATGTACTGTCCGCAGAGCTCGTGCTGTGAGCTTAACGCGGACGTGTTTCTGGAGGGCGTCGGAGAAGAGACGTTTGTTGTGGATGTTGGGCAGCCAGGTGCGCCGTGTTTTGTGCTTCGAGTTTGGGACGCTGTTGCCGTACTGCTTCGTCTTTCCCTGGAACAGACCAAGCTGGGACCGCTTGAACGGCGCGCTGACCACCGCCCAGAGCGTGGAGGAGGGGAACATGGTGGCGGTAGAGGATGACCCAGGCTGAGGTGAGTGTCAAGCCTCGCGTTTTGCGCGGACAAGGGGGACTTACACGCCCATTAATTGTGTTATCCGGCCAAAAGGAGCCTTGTCTGATTAGATCAGATTGGTCATGGGAGCCGCCCACACCGCGAGGAAGAGAGGCCTGGTGATCGCCGAGTGTGTTCCTCGAGCTCGCCTAGCTGGCAAGTGATTCGGCCGAGGTTCTCGCACCCGCAAGCGTTCGTTCCTCGCAGCTGGTTGTCTTCGAACCAGCACAAGGTATTTATACTGCTCCGCGCAACACATCTCTACCCGCCGCCCTCTTGTCCTGATCACCATGTTGTCTCGCTACGTCGCCCGCTCGCTCCACGGCCGGCAGTTCGCCCGTGTCGCCCCCGCCCTGTACAGAGGGTTCGCGAGCTCGTCCATCAGGATGCGTGAGTGCCCATCGTTATTGTCCAGACACGTTTGCTGATGGTCGCGCCCCTCTTCATTGCATGTCTGGTGCTGTGCCTGTGCCCGGCCGACGTCGTGCTTATCGAACGCCGCGGCGACTCCGCGCTGTGGACGGTCTATTTGGAATGGATGGTGATGGGACGGTGCAGAGAGCAAGATTGTTGTCCAGAACCCGGTCGTCGAGCTTGATGGCGATGAGATGACGAGGATCATCTGGAAGAAGATCAGGGAGGAGGTGAGTGTGCTCTTTTGATTATCGTCTGTGGCATGCGATACCCCACACACCTCTCCGGACCTGCGGGCGATACCTCCGAAGGCGGTACCGAGACATGCTGCCCACTTGCCCGCACGTTCTTGCTGTTGAACCATCACATCTGCCTGTGTGTGTCAGGGGCAGGTCGTCCTCTGGATGCAGTCTCACACCCTCGTTTCTCAAACCGTCATTCATGTTTCAAAGCCCTATTCGGTAGACTGCCTGACAGACAGAATGTACGGGGTGGTTGCATGGGGCTTGGCCGTCATGTGCGGGAAACCCCCTATTCCTGGAAGTGATGTGACGACAGTTCTGTTGTCCTTGCGCACAGACAACAGTCTTGCAAGCACCTCTAAGAGACTCCCAACATGCTAACGCCATCGTCTCCTAGCTCATCCTGCCTTACCTTCAACTCGACATCAAGTACTACGACTTGGGACTCGAGCACCGTGACGCGGTAAGACAACGATATGACGCTTCCCATCTGTGCCATGCATTCATGTCAGTACTCCCTCGCTTCAGACCGACGACAAGGTGACCGTCGAAGCGGCGGAAGCCATCCTCAAGCACAAGGTCGGCATCAAGTGCGCCACAATCACCCCCGATGAGGCGCGGGTGCAGGAGTTCAAGCTCAAGGAGATGTGGAAGAGCCCCAACGGGACCATCCGTAACATCCTCGGCGGCACTGTGTTCCGCGAGCCCATCGTTCTCGACCGCATTCCTCGACCTGTTCCCGGGTGGAAGAACCCGATTGTCATTGGTCGTCATGCGTTTGGTGACCAGGTGCGTGCTTGTGGCCACCCTACCTACCAAGCAGAGAATTGATGCAAATAATTGCAGTACCGTGCGTCGGATTTCGTCGCACCCGGCCCAGGCAAGCTGGAACTTGTCTACACCCCTGCGAGCGGCGGAGCGCCAACGAAGATCAACGTGTACGATTTCAAGGGCGCGGGCGTCGCCCTTGCGATGTACAACACCGAAGACTCTATCCGGGGCTTCGCACACTCATCGTTCAAGATGGCTTTGCAGAAGCGTCTGCCTCTGGTGCGCTGTTCATGCACTTTGTCTGCTACATCCGCTCTGACATGCGACCGTCTCGCAGTTCATGTCGACGAAGAACACGATCCTGAAGAAGTACGACGGGCGGTTCAAGGACATCTTCCAGGAGATCTACGACGCGGAGTACAAGGCCGCGTTCGAGGCGTCGGGTATCTACTACGAGCACCGGCTGATCGACGACATGGTCGCGCAGGCGATCAAGTCCTCGGGCGGGTTCGTGTGGGCGTGCAAGAACTACGACGGGGACGTGCAGTCGGACATCCTCGCGCAGGGTTTCGGCTCGCTCGGGATGATGACCTCGGAGCTGATCACGCCCGACGGGGAGGTGATCGAGAGCGAGGCCGCGCACGGGACGGTGACGCGGCACTACCGCGAGTGGCAGAAGGGCAGGGAGACGTCGACGAACCCGGTCGCGTCGATCTTTGCGTGGACGCGCGGGCTGCTGCACCGCGCGAAGCTGGACGGGAACGAGCCGCTGAAGGCGTTCTGCCGCGAGCTCGAGGCGGCGTGTGTGGAGGTGATTGATAAGGACGGGGTGATGACGAAGGACCTTGCGCTCGCGATTCATGGGAAGGAGATGAAGCGCGAGCATTGGGTTGTTACGGATGTGTACATGGACAAGGTCAACGTGAGTGGTTGGATTGGCTGTCTTGCTGATGCGGTTGGGTGCTGACGGATTGTGCAGGAGAAGCTGAAGCAGCGGTTGGCTGCGCAGAAGGCCAAGCTGTAGGTGACGGACGTCGTCTGGCTTGTACTAGCTTGGATACATAGTCAAGGACTAGGGCGTGTAGGAGTCCATGTTGTACCACCACACTCATTCTGATGCTTCACATTGCGCCGCGTTGCTCAATGTTGTTCGCTGTGCAGACTTCCCACGGTTGCGTGCTGGTTCTTTGGAGGGCAGGCTGTGTGGAGCACCCAACGAGTGCACCGTGACCCCTCAGTCTTTCTTTCTCAATCGGCGGATGCCGATGAAACCTGTCAGGGGTTGACGATCGCGTCTGTCGCATGCTCACCGCTCACTATATGCAACAGCGTACATAGGTGGCATCAGTCAGACACCATCTTCATCGGCGCAGGGAAGTTGCAGTGAAGCTGGCGCTGACGGGCGCTTCGCTTACTATACTGGATGGGCGCTTATGTTGACAGTGACGTCGCTTACGGCGGCTTGAGCCTTGAACGGAGACTTAAGTAGTACTCAATCTTCGCGGTGGCTAACTATCCACGTCTGGTAGGCTTCTGCTACAACTTTGTGCTTAGTTTTATTTGATAGCTCGGGTTGACATTCGGAAGTGTCATGGACAACTTGGGACGACGGACAGCATCGCACCAGTACTGGGAGGCAGCTGGTAGGCGGGCAACTCAACGAGCCCACAGTCAACATTGGGCTGTCATGTAAGCGATTCATCATTGGCTGTTAGGTATTCTACACGGGGACGATATCGCTTGAAGTGGGCGACAATGTCATCCAGGAAGACAGAAAGCTGATCCCCAGTGCGGACAAATGGACCCTTTTCATGGTGGTATGGGCTAAAGAGCGCTGTATCGGACGTGTATTCGAGTTGATTGTACTGGTGATGTGAGATGGTGAATATCACCGCAGGTTCAACAGCGTCACGGAAAAGACAGTTTCGAGGGTGATCAGATATTATCACCCAATCAGCGTGACAAATCAACGGTTCTGGAGCCCATAGTGTTCGCCGTCGATTGAACCTCCCGATATGACCGACCGGTCGTGGCCCCGTGCGGTGTGTGCATTGCGATCGCTTGCAGCATTTTCCGACACCCATCGGAGGTTTTACTGGTATACCAAGTGAATCTCTGGGTTATGCATCTCTATTCACATGATCGGAGGACATACTGTGGGTTGGGAAGGTTCCTTACTCGCGATTTCCAACAGTGCCGTCGCCATGTTGTTACTACATGCGGCGTGGCTCAGGCACTGGAAGCTTCAACGCGTTCGATACATTGTGACTCGTGAGTACTTGCCCACCTTGCAGTACAATGCGCTCGTTCTCATCGGACTCAGTCCCGACTCTCGGCGATCGAGTCCGACATGCGGAGACTCGGCCTTCAGTAGTCATGTATCCGAGTCGGACTCGCTCTCGGATGGCGGTTCAGTATGGACAATGCATTATGATCTGGCCCAATTGGCAGGGTGAGTCGATATGTCGATCCGCATTCGAGTCCAGGCCGTCGCGAGGTCCTCATGTGCCAGAGCCGTGACAACGAGGATGCTGCGAGGAATGCCAGGAGATAATGCGTATCAGAAGAACTCTGATGCGCTGCGCTGCGCAGAGCAGAGAGTTCGTGCGTGACTTGCGTGGCGCCGAGACCTAGTAGAGATGTGACCCAATCTACGAGTTTCGTGGTTGAGAAGACAAGGGAACGCAGATGTATGCAGAGGAAGCGGATGAGCCGCGAAGCAGTGAGATTGTTTTGGTTGCCGGAGGCATTTGCGGCAGTTCGATCTGCGATAGAGTGGGCATCAAAACATACGAGCACACCGCCACCAGGGGCGGGCCGCGGTAAGCAGCCGGAGGGCCGGGGCCCCAAAAAGGCAGGGGAGTGGACGGATCCGCCGGGGGCGTGGGGTGAAAAGGACTGGAGAGCGGCTATGGGGAGGAGCGTGTCTTGACCCGAACTCTCTCTGCCATGCATCGGGCGCCCTGCTGTCTGCCCCAGCCCTCTTGACCAAGCCCGAACTCGCCCTCGCCGCCGTCCTCGACGTCCTACGTTCCTCCCCCGCCGCTGCACCCGTCCCCGCCATGCCCCTCTCCGCCGCCCGCAAAGACGACAAGGAGCGCACGGCAAAGTCGCAGGAGCAGGAACTCAAGCGCGCGAGAGGTGCGATATCTTGCGCAGAATGCCGCCGCCTCAAGCTCAAGTGCGACAAGACCGTCCCGTGTTCCTCGTGCAAACGCAGAGGATGTGCCTCCATCTGCCCCAACGGCAGTCTGACGACTGGCCAGGGCACGAGGTGCGTGTCCTTCTCTTCATCTCCGCCAGAGGCCCCCGTAAACAGGTGCGTTCGTGGTCAAGGTTCATCCTCGCGGACACGGACCGCTTGCATCGCAAGATTGCAGAGATGAGCGATAGGATCCGTCAGCTCGAAGACGGCCTCGCCATCCTCCAGTCGAGCGTGACGCGCGAACCACACCCGCTCCTCGCCCAAGACCTCCTCCGGATCAAGTCCGGCCTCGAGCTGCACTCCGCAGCTGAAGGCGTCTCGCAGGACCTGCGCGAACAGGCCGCAGAGGTGGAGGAGGAGCCCGCATATGTCGAAGCGTTCGGCACTCTTGCTGTACGCGACGACGGTGCTGCCACGTTCTACGGGCGATCTGCCGGGTCGGAGGTGCGTCTCCCCTCGTGGGTCTTTGTTCTTCAACGCTCACCCCGCATTTGTAGAGTCTATTACTCGTAAGTCAATTTGCTTGCGGCCTTCTCGGGGTACTCTTCAACGTCCACCACGAGGCCCTTACGGAACCCTGTCACTGTCCCTGTCTGCGCTCTCTCCCGTCTCTGCTGCTCCGTGCATACTCTGTCGTTTCTCCCCTGCTCCCCTCTCCGTTCGCTGTTCTTGCGGACTTGAGGGGGGCAGCGGGGACTCGCCATGGAGATTGGCGCCGGTTATGTCACTGAGATTCGCGGGATCGTGATCGGACGGCACCGACTCCGCTCGCGGCGCGGAACCGTTGCGGCATTTTCTCAGTGCTTCCCATGAACGTCACGGCTGGCAGCCCAGCGTTCGGATCCAGGGACGGGCACTTTGTTTTCAAGCCATTTCCTTCCACGCAGTCACCCATGAAACCGCTCAGCGAGTAGCGCGCCGATTTATCCGTCGTCACGTCGCCCCATTCAGGTGGCTTGGATGTCATCGGAGACGAGTCGTGACGAGAACGTTGGTGGAAGGCGCGGCTCTCCGAATGCGAAAGCCTGAGGCCTCGATGCAGCAGCACGCAGAGTCCACGGGTCGATCGGCGCGATGGCCATTGAGAGACATTTTCCCGCGGTCGCAGGAAGTGGCTGTCGGAAGGGACATGCGGCAGGACATGAATAAGGGTGAATGTGACAGTGGGCACGATGATGCGGGTTATATGTTCGTTGGAGACCTCGGAGATGTCATGTTCTGACCATGCGCTACAGGACGAAAAACCAACGTTATCAATATCCACATTACCGCCTACTGAAGACGGACTGCCCGACGAAATCAACCGCCTTGCCTCTACATTCCCCCACGGACCCTCCCAACTCCAAATCATCGACCTGCAAGACCTCATCCAATCGTACCTGCCCCCCTGGCCTCGCGCAAGGGAGCTACGTGAGCTCTACCTCGAACAAGCACCATGGTTCTTCGGCGCGGTCACCCAGCGCCAGCTGTACGACGAAGTCTTCCCGCTCTTCTACGAAGAGGCCGCGGAGGAAGCGAGAGCTAGGATCGCGAACGGGTTCGTCGGCTCTGCAGAAGCATTCAATCTCCGGATTCCCGGAACCACCCATGCATCTTCGCACGAGCTCGCGCTCATGCTCGTCGTGTTCTGCTTCGGTGCTCTCACGGACGCGACGCTGCCCGCTGCGCCGAACAACGTAGAAGCACAGAGGTATTACCAGCTGACCCGCGCGGCTTTGAGTCTTGAGCCCGTCATGGACCGCCCGCCGAGTATTGCGACGGTGCAGGTGCTCAGTCTGATGGCCATCTACCAGGTACGTCTCGTCCGGGGCGGCCAGCCTGCGAACAGAATACCGAGCGACAATTGCAGGGCATGGTCGCCGACGAGCACAGTATCGAGACGACTTGGGCGCTCATGGGACTCAGTTCGAAGCTCGCGCAGAGTGTGAGTAACCATATCTTTTGTTCTCATGGGTCGCACGATACTGACATCCTTGTTATAGGCTGGTCTCCGTAAGTAGTGACGTTTGCTGAGCATACTACTTCGCTGATACCCGCGCCAGACCGTGATTGCTCGAGGTTCAACCTGTCTGCCGCCGAGACACAGAAGCGACGTGCCCTGTTCTGGGAACTCTTCATCACGGACTGCTGGCAGGTACGCACGCCGGAGGAACGAGATCTCACGCCAATCTCTCATCGCTCATCATGCTAATCAGGCACTCGCTACCGGCCGCCTGCCAAGCTTCGAGCTTCCATTCGTCGACACCGAGCTACCTGCGGATCCTGACGAAACTCTCGCGGACGACGGCACGCCCCAGCCGAGTTGTATGTGCCGTTCCCTCGCGTGCTGCCATGCGTCCGACCTAACTTCTGCGTCATCAGTCCCAGCGTGGAAGGCGCGGTGGGGCAAGGAGTGTGTCTCTCCGGTCGTGATGGGCACGTTGACCGCGCAGCCGCCGAAGTATTCTCATATCCTGGACCTCGACCGTCGCATTCGCGACATGGCTCTCCCCAAGTACGCGCAAGGCCCACCACCGCAGAACGCCGGGCTTTCCCAGACGATGTCCCACTACATGCCTACCAACTACCTTCATCTTAGTGCGCCTTTTTTAGTCATACGATCGATCGTGCGGCTCTGACGTGGCTCCCACAGCTCTCCTATACGTCCACCGGGTGTTCTTTGCCCGCGCCCTCATGGACCACGCGACAGACCCGATGCGGAGCCCGTTCGCGCCTTCGTTCCTCGCTGGGTATCGGAGCGCCTCTGCGCTCATCAGCACGCTGCGTGAGCAGTTTGCGCTCTTCCCGACTCAAATTGCGCGCTTCTGGGTGCTGTGGACCCACGCGTTCTCCGCTTGTGTGAGTGCTCCTGTCGAGTCGATCATCGTTCACCTCGTCTCACCCCCGGTCGGATAGGTCATGATGGGTTCTGTCGTCACTCGCGGCGGCACCACTAAAACCGCACAGGCAGCTCTCGGCGAACTTCGCGGCGCGTACGAGCTCTTCACGGCTGCGGCGAAGCACGGCGGCCGTGCACGCAAGTTCCTGGTATGTCCCCATGTTCGTTCTATTCAGTTACACGAAGATCTGATCGCAATGTCTCATCCAGCCTGTGATCACGAAGCTTCTCGAGAAGGCGCAGGCAGCCTACTTCCAGGGCCTGCAGCCCATGCGACGCGACATATTTACCCCAAGGACAGCGGAGAACGAGCACGACGAGCTCTCGATCTTCAGCGGCCGCACCCCACGCACCGTCGCGACCAAGTCGAACCGGCCGCAGCGCATCTCCCCGAGCATGTCGTCCACGTCCTTCACCCCGTCGGAGCACTCGAGCCCCAGCTCGCAGAACGGCTCGGACGGCAATGCGCGCAACTCACAGTCACCCGCGGCGGAGGCGTTCCCTGGTCTCGACTCGGTGCACCGCACGGCGGTGCACCCAGGGCTTGTCGCGGAGCTCAAGTCGTTCGAGGGACAGCTCGATGCGCAGATCAGCCACTCGAGCTCGTATTATGGGCAGGTCGCCAATGGGCAAGGCCAGCAGGCGTACTTGGAGGTGCAGCAGGGTTATGCGGAGCCGCAACAGCAGCAGCAGCATGCGTACGGGGACGCGGCTCAGTCGTATCCCGAGCAGCCACAGGTGTACGCTGAGCCGCAGCAGCAACAAGAGCAAGTCCACCAGCAGGACCCGCATGCGTCGTGGTATCAAAACAATCACTCTCAGCAGTCTTCGTCCTCCGCGTCGCCCGTGGTCTCTGATCCTCAGCAGCAATATCAGCGGTATCCTATGCACCATACGGATTCGCATTCGAACGTCCAGCAGCAGCAGCAACAGCACGCGCCCGAAGAAGTGCCGCAGGCCCCGCATCACTACTCGTACCACCAGCAAGCCCCGCAGCCGCCGCCGCCCCCGGCGCACGCGCACGACATACCCGTGTATGGCGCGGCGTACTCGAAGGCGCCGCCGGGGACGTCGCTCTACCAGGAGCACCCGTACGCGCACGTCGCGGCGGCGAACGCGTCGACGTCGTCGCTGCACGACTACTCCGGGTACGCGGCGCACTCGGTGCCCGACCAGCGCTCGGAGCTGTGGACGGTGAACGTGCCCCCGGGCGAGGGCGAGATGGCGTACCAGCAGGAGTACGTGCAGGACGAGCAGGATCCGTATGCGCACCATGGGCAATATAGACATGCGCAGGGTCTGGGCCATCAGCCGCAGCAGGCCCACGCTCACCCTCAGCATGGACATGTGCACCCGTCGGGCGTGACGCAGCCCCATCCCCATCCTCATCACCAGCAGCCACTCCAGCCGCAACATACGGGCCAGGGTCGTACGCAGCCTCACCCGATCCAGCCTCAGCATACGGGACCGCATCCGATCCAGCCGCAGCATACTGGCCACTCGCAGCAGACGATGCACCCCCAGCATACGGGACATATGCCGCCGCCACAGCATCCGTACCCACACCCGCAGGCTCAACAGGATCAGTATGCGCAGGCTCACCAGTATGGCTATGGCCAGCCCCAGCAGCAGCACCAGATGCCCCCGCCGCAGCCACAGCAGCAGCAGCAGCAGCCGACGAACGTTGTGCAGAGCGGGTACAGTTTGCAGGAGACGTGGACGACGTTCTTCCAGCAAGAGCTGCCTGTGCCGCCTGGGAGGCGCTGATCGCTCGTGTTTCCTCTGTCCTCCTGTCTTCCCGTGTTCGTGCTCTGGTCGTGATCAAGTTCGGTTTCGTCTCTCAGAATGTCGCTATCGCCGCATTGTACATTGCTGTCTACCTTCCCCGCATCGTTTTATCTATGCTCTGCTGCCCGTCCCTCCATGCAGTAACCTAGACCATCTCCGTTATTGTTCATGTCTGACCTCTAGCTTCAGTGCCATGCTTCATCTTAATGCAATGCTATTCTCGAGTCTGAGCACCGTGACTCTATGATCAATCATCCTGCTTGCCCTTGGACTCCGCCTGCTTCGCGCGCTTTATAGCGAGGTCCTCGATGCGCGCGAGCTCCCTCCGCGCATCCCCGCGGTCCACGAACAAGCCCAGCGCGCGCACGACAGGCAGGTCGTTTATAACCTTCGTCCCAACTCGCCTCACGTCCTCGACCCTGTTCAGGCCCACGAGCGCGAGCGCGACGGCCGCGTCCGCAGCGGCGAACACCCCGAAGAGCATCTGCGGGTCCGCGCGGAGGTGGACAGGGAAGAGGCGGAGGAGGGAGGCGAGGACCTCGTTGACGAGCGCGACGTTCGTCGGAGCGTGCCGGTACCAGAGGTCGCGCACGAAGCGCGCGCTGCGCTGGTGCCGCGCGCGGCGGGCGCGGGCGAAGGCTAGGTCGGTCGCTGTCGGGGTCGCTTTGGGCTTGGACTTTGCCTTGGATTTTGCCTTGGATTTTGCCTTGGAGGAGGAGGAGGAGGTGGTGGTGGTGGTGGTGGTGGGGGGAGAGGGCAAGGGGGGCGAGGAGTCCCACGATGCGGTGCCGTGCGGGGTCATGAGCGTGACTCTGGCTTGGGTGGGCTGGTTGGGAAGTGGGAGGACGAGGATGCAGTAGTCGGGGGGTAGGAAGATGTTGTACGCGCGGAGGAGCGCGGGCTGGTCTCGGATGATGCGGACGATGTGTGGCAGAGTCGAGAAGTGGTCCGTGCTGTGGCCAGGGGCAGGTTAGGACAGGTGTGCGTTGGTAGCATATGCGTTGGGGAGAAAACTGACGGGTACATGTAGCACAGCAACATGATGTGCGTTTCGACCTCGGGTCGATCTGGGAAGTGCGCGTAGACGAGGTCGCAGAAGTCGGAGATGCATTGGACCTTCTCGTCGTTTGACATTGTTAAGAACGTCTTGATGCCGTTAACCGGGGTGGCAGGAGGTGCAGATGTAGTACTAGTTGGTTCGGCTGGTGTCGCCATGTTGGTGTGTTTCAGAACGTGAGATGAACTATAGAAGATCAAAGAAGTGCACGGAGAGAGGAAGAAAGGGGCGTCGCGTTTATAGGGATCGCTTCGTGGGTGAGCCACCCGGTCAAAGCGCCTCCCATTGCTTGGCTGGCGGGGTTGGAACGGTTTGGCGTGGGAATGGACGAAGCGTACAAGGGGACTTCAAGCTACGAACAAGGCCTTGTTCAGCAGGCGATCCTAGGTCATCTGCGCATCGTACAACACTTCAGCCACACGAAGAGGGTGATTCCAGCTGCGAGTAGTAGAATTGCAACGAGTTGAACATTGACCGCGGATGTCTCGTGTTCGATCTGGAGCGATCGCATTAGAGCACTGAGGACGAAAAACGCACGAAGCCGCACTGACCACGGAGGTAAAAGGAGATAGGACCGGTATGGTGAAGTGTACAGATCCAGGCCGGCGCGATGCTGGCGTAGCAACCGCAGGCGGAACGTAACGGATCAGAAGGAAAGCTACAAGACCTATCAACATGGCCAGCACTATGAGGACCATCCACTACACCTCTATCAATACGAGTGCTCAACAAGAGCGCAGCAACATGAGTGTACGCACCATCATACGTGTGACATGTGCGTATTCCCGGGCATATCTGTCGTTGAGTTCTGTTATCTCACGCTGAAATCATTTCAGCCATGACACCATGTGCCAGAGATATGATCTTTACCGAGCGACGGTCTTCATGGGAAGTGTATACAGCAGTAAGCTCTCTCTTGTGGCCTTCGCGCGCCGAGAGAAGGAGTTCTGCTCTAGCGGCGCGCAACGTCCAGTAGTGTTCCAAAGTTGAGATGGGGTGCAATGCGGTTTGAAATGATTGATGAAAGTAATCATAGATCATAGGGTAGGTCTGCGATGTTTTCGACACTATCCCTAGCCCTGGTGGTCGAACTTGAGAAGGCCGAGTGTCGCCATTCGCAGATGAAGGCCGACTCAGCCATGTCGTAGTCGGGTTTGACCTACTTTGGCGTAACGTGCTGGGGGGCGGCACCAAAGGAGACGGCTCGTTCAGTAAACCTCGAGCAAGCCTCATTGTCCGGCTCTCCACTATGGCACCCAGGATGGTTCAGTTCAACTTCAGTCAGCCAAAGCAAAATCAAGTCATACGAGTACCGCACCTGGACGAGGTTTACGCAGCTTGTTCATGGGAGGTTGCCACTGAGTAAATACAGGGTTCTGTCGCGGTGAGTTGTCCATACTGGCATGCCAGCCTGTGCTGAAGGTTCAACGTTCAACTGGGAGGAGCCTGACCCAGGCCTAGGGCGTTACGTGTCCGACGTGACTGGTGACTGTGATGTCACAGGTATTCAGCGTGACCGGCGGCGCTTGCGACTCGACTTGAACCTGAAGCAAGAAGCGACCCCTGACTCTGAGTACTGAGTATTCACGGCCAAGCCATGCTCGAATACGAATGTATTATGTGAGTAGTCTTGTGAAACACACCGTTGCAACCGTTACAACCTCAACTTACCACGATTCCAGCTTGCTACTATTATGACTCGAGTCCGAGCACCGTGACGCGACGGCCCACGTTCTGAAGAACATCGCAATTCAGGTCCTTTGCACCGATACCCCATCCTCCGATGCATCGGAGCACGCACTGACCGCTTCACACGTGCCAGCCTCATTTCAAGGACTTCCGCATTGCCAGATGCCTATTACAGCGATCCTAGGGTTCCTTTCATACAGGAGTCCGAGTCACAGACCATCTTTGTGCGTCTTGCAAGTCGCATGAGCAGCCTACTACAATGTAGGTCATGCGGGTCCAACGCAAGCTATTGAGGTAGCAGAGAGGGTTCGAGTCAGCTCCATCGAAGAGAAGTATATGTATCTACTCTGCAGGAGTGACACGAGAATCGAAGGCGATGCGAGTCGCGACCACCTGTCCCGACTTGTTCATATCAATATGGCACTGCACTATCCGCTGTCCTGGTCAGACATCGTAAGTGCTCGTCTGTGTCTGAGTCGCATATGGCCAGTGTCACTCAAAATTTGCTTCTCGCGACCACGAGGACGGTGGATAAACTGTACTAGGGCGCCAGGCGGTGCACCACATGGATGCCGCGCGCACGAGCGCTATACTGTGGCCGGCTACTCCTGTGCGTCGTGCGACCCAGACACGGCAAATCAAACCGACGCAAGCCGTATAAAGGACCAGGAGATCAGGTGTGCTCTGGGGTCCAACTCTACCTTCCAGAGCTCTAGTCCCGTCATGTCGTCGACCACGAGAGTCAAGCGCGTCGATCATTATTGGAACGCTGAGGACCAGGCGTGGAAGCACAAGGACACCACTTCGGATGTCCCAGCCGAACTTGTGCAGCCTGTCGGGAGCGGCGCTAGTTCCGACGACTGGGAGGAGTTCTGCTTCGTCGTCGTGCGTGGGCTGCCCGATCCCTGGGCCGCGGCGCAAGAGCAGACCATCAGCTTCAAGATTGTCGTGAAGAGTCCGCACCTCCTGAATGTGTGTCGCGGCATCATAGGACAGGTCCCAGGGCTTTCCTGGAACTCGCAACCGGTCGAAGTGAGTGCGCTATGGCATCACTCCGACTCATTCTCACTAACAGCCACACTCTGCCAGCTTGATCCTCAGCTCCTCATCTCGTTCTTCCCACAGCTGGAGAAGCATGCAGAGAAGCTCCAAAACGCTGCCCGCAACGACGATGAGGAGCAGATGCTCAGCGCGCTGTCGACTCTGATCGACTGGCTCCGAGCCAACTATCGCATGACTCTCGCGAATATCGCCAACCTTACAGCACATGGCGAGATCACATTTGACCTGCTATATGGCGTTCTTATCCCACACACCATCATCGTCACTCGAGACAACGCCACGGGGGAGCCGCGGTTCCTCCGCCTGCTGTCCGCTTCCCGCGATGACAAGCAGTACATCCTCACCTGCGAGGGCGTTGAGGCTGCGGACCCGATGAAAGACGCAGAGATGCGCAGAAACTCGAAAGACGACATCGATCACAGCTCTGATGACGACGATGACGACGACGATCAAACAGCTTCCGCTCGCCCAGTCGGCCGTGCGTTCGGGACGTACATCACGACGATATACATGAGGATATTTGGCGGCACACAGAAGATCAACAGGCTCAGCACGTACCCGATCTCGTACCACCCTGACCCAGAGGGGCTCAAGGCTACCCTCATCAAGCGCGGGCGCAAGTGGGCATCGCTGAATGGCGTGTACCACGTGTACTACCGCGGGCTGGCTGGGAGAGATGGTGGTGAAACGTACATTCAGTACAACGTGAGTCATTCCTGTTCCGCTGTCCAATATGACCTCAATTGCGCACCGTAGGTCAATTCTCGCATCATGGTCGACAGGGGTACGATTCAGCTACTCTCTACAGTGCCCCATTTGCTTAACGACTAATCATATGATCCTCTAGGAAACTTCATCCGGCTGCAACCCGACTACGCGGTCCCCAAACCCAGCGCGGACGACTCGATAGTACAGCTCCCCCCCCGATCATGGTATGCTCTCTCGCATGTCTGTTTGGCGCGGTTCGTGGACTCACTCACGCTTGTAAGGAACTGTCTGGACCCACGCTAAGGAAAAGGAGCCGTTCGGTCTAACAGACGAGCAGTTGCTCCTCGCGTCACCAATAGTGTATGGCTTCTCCCTCTCGGACAAGTTCTGGCGTACGTCGTCTCCTGTCGCTCTGCCTCCTTGTCACTCTGACTCATATGCTGACTCCCTGACAGTCGAGTTCAACGTGCAGCACATCACGCCCATCATCTGGAACCCGGAGACGTTCGAAGGTCTCGTGCTGCCCGCAGATCGCAAGACGCTTCTCCGTTCCCTCATCGAGGCGCATGATTCCGACTCAGGCTTCGACGACTTCGTGCGCGGCAAGGGTCAGGGCCTCGTCATCAACCTCTTCGGTCCTCCTGGTGTGGGCAAGACGCTCTCCGCCGAGGCTACGAGCGAGCACATCCGACGGCCGCTGTATGTCGTGGGCAGCGGGGATATCGGAATCAGGCCGTCAAACCTGGATAATGCCTTGGAGAGGATATTTGACGTCGCGACGTGCTGGAACGCCATTGTGCTCATAGACGAGGTCGGACTCTTGCGTTCCATCCGCAATTTACGCTGATAGTCCCCGGTGTCTGCAGGCGGACGTCTTCCTCGAGCAGCGCTCGCTCCACGACCTCGAGCGCAACGCGATGGTCGCCATATTCCTCCGTCACGTCGAGTACTACCGGGGCATCCTCTTCCTCACTACGAACCGTATCAGCACCTTTGACGAGGCCTTCCTCTCGCGCATCCATGTCGCGCTGCACTTCAACGAGCTCACCGTGCCCACGAAGATGCATATCTGGCGTGCGTTCATCAAGAAGGCGGGCATCGGCGAGGGTGAGCTTTCCGACGAGCTCGTCGAGAAGCTCGCCCAGAGGGACGTGAACGGGAGGCAGATCAAAAACACGTGCAGGACGGCCACGTCTCTGGCGAAGAGTCGTGGGCAGAAGCTGCAGTACGAGCACTTGGAGGAGGCGCTGAACGCGATGGAGGAGTTCATTGTAGAATTTGCCTCTATGAAGGCCTAGAGCTGCGTGTCTTGGTCTTTGCTGTTACTGTGACTTCAGGAATAGATGTCAATCCACGATCCATGGACTACACCGACTTTCGTGCGCCGCAAGGCTAGGACGCCAAGGGCACCGGCGAGTCCGGGCCGGTGTCCTGAGCGGTCGAACTGACCCGCTTTGTCCCTTTTCGCTACCGACTGACGGTCCAACTTTCTCCTGAACCAACAGCCACGCGATGTATACCGTAGAGATGGACGAAACACGCCCTGCCTCTGAGCGTGCACCAGTAAAAAATCTCCTGAACCAGCATCTAGTAGTACCGCACCTGCCAGGCCGCATTTTCGCAGCTTACGGTTCATGCGCCATTGCGAGGTTGCCACGGGATAGAAACAAGATCCTGCTGTCGCGGTGACTCGGAGTTGTCCATAGTCATACTGGCTGCCAGCATGTGCTGTTCAAGGTCAACCGAGTGCAAGTGCGGGCATCAGACCCTGCGTTACTTACGTGGTGACTGTGATGTCACGGACATCCTGCGGCTGCCAGCACTGGCGGCTCTATCCAACTTGACCGATGACTGTGACTCGAACTTGGCAACACCTCAACGCCATTCTGTTTCAACGGCGAAGCCACACCGCACTTGCTATGATTGACTAGGACTCTATCATGTGAGTTGTCTCGTGAACACTGGCAGCGTTCACCGATAGAACTTCAACCTCGCTCACGGGCCACGATCTTAGCTTGCTATTCCCGACGGCACAATTTCTGAAGAATATCGCAATTCGTGTCCCCTGCACCGGTGCAACAACCTCCGATGCATCGGAACACGCGTTGACTGCTTCCCATCTATCAGCCCCGTTAGAAGGTACTGAACTGCCTGTGAGCGTCTTGCCTATTCCAGTGATCCTAGGGTTCCTCTTATACACGACTCGCCCTCTCCAGGCAGACACCAGGGCTATCCAAACCCATGTACATATTGACGCGTGGGTTGCAAGACGCAAGATCAGCCTGCTGTAGAGTAATCCTTGCGGCTCCTACGTAAGTTAACTCATATCGAGACAGTAGAAAGGGGGTTCGAGTCAACTCTGTTGTATTGTAGGACATGCTGCGCAAGGGTGACACGCTCTGATGGAATTGGAGGCGATGGGAGTCGAGACAACCTGCGCTGACTTGTACATATGGCGCTATCCACTTTCCCGGAGCCCCAAGAATACAACCCCGTAAGTGCTCGTCTTTGTCTTCGCGTACCAGTGTCACTCAAGGTTTGCTTCTCTCGGCCACAAGCAAGGTGGGTAGCTGCAGTAGGGCGCCAGGCAGTGTATTCGGTACCGCCACACGGATCCCGCGCGCACAAGCACTATATACGCCGCGCATACTCTATGCGAGGGGTGACGCTCCTCTTCCTCATACCACCACCATGTGGTTTTTTCCCACGGTTCGATTTGAGCGGTCGAACTGGGGAATTTGCTTGCACTATGAAAAGTTGATCCTTGGGGACACTGAACGGCCTGTGGACGGATGGATGCGCTGCTGAAGAGGGAGCAAGGAGCACAGTGTGGCCAGTGGACGTGGTGTGAAGCCTCGGTGCCAGGTGCGCGGCGTGGAGAGGTTGACACGGGCCTAGGCCCCATGCGAAACGAGTGGGAGCGCACATGGCTCATTGCCTGTAGTTGGACCTCCTGTCCGCATAGACGACCACGTCGTCGATGGCTTAGGCCTGAGCTGCTATGTGGCTCGGAGAGATGAAGTGGAGGTGATGAGTGGCGCCCTATGGGCGCTCGGAGGGCGTGTGCGCCGGGTGCCGGTGAGCCAGGAGATCTTTTTTTTTTTTTTTTTTTTTTTTCCCTCATAGTGATTATCCCTGCTTCGAATACATGTGAACTTGTACTCCTACGGGACCCGCGGCGTAGGCCAGAGCGGGCGATGTGTACACTAGTGGTCATGACGTGGCGAGAGTGAGCGCATCCAGAGGACGGCGTTGTTGAGGAGCCAGGCCCGGGCGCCTAGGCATGTGTGGGAGGCGCGTCCGCAAACGTGAACGCTGAGGGGTTGGTCTCGAGAAAGTCAAGAATGAGGGGGAAGGGATCTAGCTCGCCCAAATAGTCGTCCCAGGTGAGCGAGTATGGGGTGCGTGGATAGAACGTGCACCTGTCGAAGACATGGCGCCGCGTTTGCAGTTCGGGTCGGTCGCACGTACAGTGCGTGGGTTGCTCGGGGAAGAACCGGAGTCGGTATGCTCCGGTTGGTGCGTGGTCCGTGAGGCAGCGAATCATTCTCGCGCACAGGGACTTGGAAGAGCCAATGCGCTTGACTGGGTAATTGCCCGTGTGTGTAACAGCACGCAGGGCAGGATGCTGGGGATACCGCCGCCCCCAATACTTCGGACCCCGCGCAGCGAGTCTCCAATCCTCGCGCGCGTCGTCCGTGATGGTGAAGCGCCCGTATGTGAGCGAGATGGGGCAAGGGCGAGGGACAGGGACAGCCGGGTCATCCACTGCCAACCCGACGGCCTCGTCGATGCGTTCATTGAGGTCGACGTCCCGATGCGACGGGCAGTAGGAAAAGCACAGCTGCCGGGCCGGGTCCCCGTCGAGCCACACGCGCACACTGGTGCACGCCTTGAGGGATATGCTCTGGCCGGCATGCAGGTGGGGCTCCAGGATTGTCTTGATGGCTGACTCCCCGTCCGAGAAGACATGGATGGTGTTGAAGCCGGCGCCGCAGGGTGAGCCAGGAGATCAACGGTGTCAACGGTGCCACGTGGCAACTCAGGCGCCAGCACAGACTTGGTGCTGAAGGAGGCCTTCAAGCTGTAAGAACTGAAGCCTGGATGTCCCTGGGGATTAGGTGCTGGAAGTGGTATGTGGACTGCTGTAGCTCACAGTGCAGCATACCTTGTCTATGACTCAGGCAAGATCTGAGTTGGCGTTTTGTGGAGTAAGGTATCTAGTAGGCCTGGTATCTTTATGATGATGAAGCTGTTATCCTGATGGATTCAAGCTTCAAACTCCGCGACGTTTTAAGAGCTTTTCTATTTTTTAGAATTTTTCTAGCTTTCCTACACCACCATCACCATCAACAGGACTGGTAGGAGTGGAGGGATGGCTGGACGTAACCCACTCCCCTGCATCCCCTCATCCTCACTCTCCCCATCCTCCACCTCCTCGCCTTCCCCTCTGGCCCCTGGGCTATCCCAGCAAGCCACTGGCGGACCTACACTGGTCTATGCTAGATGGACGAACTATGTCGGAGGCGAACCGCAAGGCCCCGACGATTTCAGACGCAAAGCCCACGCGTATGAAGCTAAAATCCCGCCGACGCAGCCGCTCAGACTGGGAGACAAAGTCAGAATCCTCGCCCTCTCGCCGACGCAATACCACGCACCGGAGGAAGAGGAGGAAGCGTACGATGCATACGACGTCCATATTGTGGGCGCTGTCAAGAAGATAGTGGGGGCGAACGGGCGGAGGATCGTCCTGGAGGTTGAAAATGAGTGTGGGGCGAGCGATGTGTGGGGAGCCTGGCTCAGCGTGCCGTACGCGCCAGGCGTTACTGTGCAGTGTGGACCTGGAGGAGGGGATGGCACTGGAGGTGGAGGAGGCGCGGAAGAGCGACTTTGATGCGCACATCCGAGTAGCGCTGCCCGCTGCCCCTCCATGGCAATGCAGGGCGCGGGAGTGCGCCCTCCGCCGAGGCCCGACGAAGGGATGTGGGGCGTGGTACGTCTTCTGGGGGCGGAAGCGGAGATGAGCGTGGGGGGCGGGCAATTTAGATTGCCGGGTACGGACCTGTAACTACGGGAGAACCGGGGTTGTATGGACGGGGCGGCCCGGCGGAGTTTCTTTTCCTCATGGCCTGGGGATAGCTGCTACGTGGCGAGTGCGCGATGGGCGGGATGACTGCGTGGGGATGGAGGCCGACGGGCGGTGAGGACTGGGTCGGAGGTGGTGGGCGGAGAGTGGCGGAGAAGAGATGGGCGCGCGGGCTAGAACCTAAGACCCCGACTAGAAGCGCGCTGGTTGTGCAATTGACGAGTTGATGACAAATTGGAAGTGGCGGGCCGGGTGGACCGCGCCTCGTGGCTTTCCGTACTAGGCAGGCAAGCTTCGGTGGTGTGCATAATGAAATAGGCGCCTTACTCGACGCCGAACTCCTCCCTAATATGGACAAACCACTGGGAGAAGAAGCCCTGCAGGCCCGCCCCTGCGCAACGTGCTGTAAAAATTTTTTCATGCAGGAAGCTGGCTGAGGGCGAAGGGCGCAGTGAGGAGGATACAAGGAGGCCCCCGTACCTGCTGCTGCCTCCTTGCCCACCCAGCAACTAAAACCCCTCCCCAAAACTGCCCTCTGCCTGCTCTACCTACCAAGTATGCGTAAATCTGGCAAAACTAGACGCTCTCGTTCCCCGGCCTCACCTCAGCCCTCCCCACCGACCCAGATCCTGGTCCCTGCGACCCCTGAGGCGGTGTCGGAGACTCGTGCCACGGTCGAGGACCTGATGAGGCCGCTTACGCCCCGCACGTACGCGCAAGTCGTAATGGGGATGGCCTTGGACCCGGCCCCGCTCACTCCGCCGACGCCGAGACTCCAGGCGACGGACCGCCTGACGACGATGGTGGAGATTCCGGACGAGGGACTTGCACTCCCGGCGCAGGTGTACGCGAACACTGCAGGAGCCCAAAGTGTGAGCACGATCTTGCATCTTATTGGGTTGACCTCATCTTCCTCAGGGCGTGCAGGTTGCCCATGTGGAGTCCCCGCTCCCGCCCAGCTCTCCGATTCGCCTGCCCACAACGGCGGACAACTCCGTCGAGGAGGCGAACAAGGAGAACGCGCCATGCGTTGACCCTCCTCCTCTGTCCCAGACGGACTCCGAGAGGATGTGGGCCGCGGTTGGCACGCCCATTCCCCTCCCGACCGATACGGCTTTCTCGTTTGTAGTCCCGACCCCGCCTTTGCCCGGCGCCCCGCGACAGGATGAAGCCGCCGCTGCGTCCATCAGTGGTGCTTTTAGCATGAACCCTGCACCCACGAACGACGACCTGACCTCTCCGCTGACTGCGAGGGACGTCAACGTACGCAAATGGCCCCGACGTGTCTCGCCGGGGTCGGACGAACAGACGGCGAGACGGACACGGCGGCGACGTGCAAGGGCGGCGCTGCCGAGTATCCACGAGGACCGTGTCCTGCACCCGTCGGCGTCGTTGACCACGGACAACCCTTGGCTCTCTGCCAACCCACGGGCCCGAGTTGACGACTCCTTCGGCCCGCCGATCGCGTCGTCGACTCCGGCACGACAGCCATCACCGGAGCTGGAGTACCTCGACCCGCCGCAGCCTTCGCTCAGGAACATCAACACGTCTGGACATCCCCCCACCCCGCACTACACGACGGAGCCATCTTATGGGAGCCTGGTTCGCGCTGAAACCCCTCTCCTCCCGGTGCCGGAGTCCCCTGCTGGTGGGCACGCAAGCATGGAGATGCGTATGGACGTGGACCAGACATCGTCACGAGAAGTACGCCCTGCGACCGCCGGAAGTGAGAGGACTGGAATGGCGGCCTCGGCACTGCTCTCGATGGCGGGAAGGGCGGAGATGCGCGACATAAGACACAGGAACGACCTCACGGAGAGCCAACAGGAAGCACACTTCCGCGCTTTCTTCGGAGCGCAGGCGTCGCGGTCGAACGGGAACCTCACCCCAGCAAATTCGCCGGCCGTGCCTGAAGACTCGCGCTTTCCTGCGTCGAGGGCCCGGGCGCCGTTCATGCAGGCGAGGACGCGGGAGCAGCGTGAGGAGCAGGAGGCGCTCCGCTCTGTCCGTGCTCCGGTCGCGCGACCGTTTACTTCGACTCTCGACTTCCACGACGCACCGCCGCACTGGCTGAGGCCGGGTACGGAGCGTACGCGCTGGGAGCCGGGCCAGTCAGCGAGCTCGACTGGTTTCCCTGTGGTGCCGCAGCAACCCCTTGTCGTCGCGGACCAGGACGGACGTCGCCCCCGACCTGCGAACCCTGCGGCTCAGTGCCTCAACCCGGCGCAACCACTGGAGGACGATGACGAGGCCGACGAGGGTGGCTGGATCCCGGCGGCTGTCACGAGAGGCCGGGGCGCAGGGGAGGAAGCCCTCGACGAAGACCCGTCTCTCGTCCCCATGTCCGTCTTCCGAAGGATCCAACTCTCGGACCTCGAAAGCCACCTTCGGGGGCTTGACGATAGGTGGGTCCGAGCGATGTGGCGCGACCCGCCCAACACGACGGCGCTGATCAACATCTTCAACTACACGTTCACGACGAGCACGGCTGTGAACCGGACAACTGCAATGGCGCTCCGGGAGGCGGTCCGCCAAATCACGGGCGAGCGGGCGTTCCACGTCGTCCCGCCTGATCCTGCTCCGGGAGCGGTCCAGGCTGGACAACCGCCGATTCTGTGGGCGATCCGTGGACTCTCGCCCGTGGGGTGGACTACACTGGTGCGCTTCGGACTATGGACGTCCGGAGCGATCTCCTTCCATGCGATGCCTACCGCGCTGGAGCTGCCTGACTGGCTCCTTTCTCTGGAGAACCTCACAAGCGACGACCCGTTGGAGATCGAGCGCACGGTGCGAGGGACCCTGGAGCGAGGAGCGCCCCGTGCACACATCCGCGCGCTCCTTCAAGGCAACCGCGACTTCGCTGGTGTCCCGCTGGACGAAGCCTTCCAGACGATCATGGCGACCCTGCGGATCCAAGTCCTCACGCTGGGGAACGGTAATCTTATCGCGAACGTTTACATGCGCCCGCCAACGAGGAACGCCGCGCGGTGGCGGGAATGGGTCCGATCCCTCCGCTCCATGAGCTTCGGGATCTACCTGGGCGCAACGGCGCACCCGCGACGCATCACCATGTGTGCGGGGTGTCACAGCGTGGACCACCCCACGCACCTCTGCCCCTTCACTCGGCTTCCGGGCTGGCAAGGACCGGAGGCGGGCACGGGGAACATCGGGTCGTACTCGCTGGCGATTTCGGGTGGTACTAACACTACCCCGCCCGTAGCAGGACCGTCGCGCGCGAGAGGTGCGGAGAGGACGAACCCGCGCACGCCGTCGCGTCGCGGAGGGCGTGGTGGTCGGGGAGGATCGCGCTGAGTGCGGACATATGTTGAATACTGCTGGGAGTGCGAATGGCTGTGTATCTTTGTCGTATCAGCGTCTCATGATCTGTAGAGCTGGCCTGACTACAGAATTCAATCGTGCTGTGTGACTATACGGGGTGGTGACGCTTGGTTGCATGGCTAGGGCCCTTCCCTAGACCTAATATACTGGCCGGAAGGTGACAGGAACGTCTGGGAAGAAATAGCGGGTGTCCTATTTAGGACCAGTGGCCCGTGTCAGGTACGACCTGACGAACTGCTGTGTGCGCGCGTACTACACCACCGAGCACGATGCGTACAAGTAGATAACTGAACCGTGGCGACGGACATCGCATAGACGGTAGAGATGGTTGTATCACCGTTGAAAATAGCAACTGCGAACACACGAATACATAACACATCACACGGAATGAATACGTTGGCAAACGGCTATTGGCGCAGCGATGACCCAGGAGCCCGTGACAGGGATGGTACTGACCTGGCGGGTGCTGAGAGGGTCAACGCTAACGGAGGTACGGAAGGGAGACGTAAACGGAAACGGAAGACAAAGGCGAGAGTGAAGGTAGCTACGCTGAACATGCGGGGCTACGGTGGTGGAGGACGAAACCAGGGTGCACAGGAGAAATGGCTGTCTATAAACCAAGTCATGCGCGAGAAACGAATAGCGATACTTGCCTTGCAGGAAACGCATCTGACGGCGGAGAGAATTGCGAGCCTCAATGATCTGTTTGCGGCGTCGATCCTGATCTGTGGGAGCCCAGACCCTGTGAATGACACGGGTGCGAGAGGGGTTGCTTTTGTTGTTAGCAGAAAGCTTGTGGACGCGGAGCACGTTAGTCTTCGAGAGATAATTCCTGGGCGGGCAGCGGTACTTGAGGCCCCGTGGGCCCATGGAAAAACCCTGAGAATTCTAAATGTTTACGCGCCGAATGGGTCGGCGGAAAACGCGCAATTCTGGACGAGTCTTAGCGGGGCCGTAGGGGTGGGCAGAGGGACCAAACCTGACGTGGTCTTAGGAGATTTCAATGTTGTTGAGTCGAGCATTGATAGGCTTCCGGCGAGGAAGGACCCGGATGAACAGGTTGATGCTCTCCGGACTTTCCTGGCTGGGGCTGCGGTGGACGATGGGTGGCGCCGTGACCATGACAGGGAGAGGGGCTTCACATACCTGCAGAAGAGTACAGGGAGCCAGTCGCGAATAGATCGAATCTACCTGACGAGAGAGGTTGCTAGGCTATCCGGGGACTGGGAGGTGACGGGACCGGGTTTTGAAACTGATCACCAACTGGTATGTGTCGAGGTGGAAAATGTTGCGGCGCCCTTCATGGGACCGGGCCGGTGGATGATTCCGCCTACGCTGCTGGAGGACACAAAGTTTCATGAGAAAATGAAAGAGCTGGGTAGCCGATTGATTACGGACCTGAATAGCATCGCAGATCGCTCTGAGGATGTGAACCCGCAACGCGTGTATGCGAAATTCAAGGCCGACTTAGTTGCAGCTGCGAGAAAGCGCGCTAAAGAAAAAATCCCGAGACTAGATAGGATGATCGCGAGACTGAGGGAGGACCTCCGGGCGACGCTTCAAGGTGACGGGGCGGACGGCGAGGACGCAAAGATGAGCGCGGCGATACTCCAAGATCGCATCACGAGTCTGGAGGTCAAGAGGTTTGGGAAGCACAGACAGGCAGTGGCGGCAAATGATTTCGTCCGCGGTGAGACGATTTGTAAGTACTGGACCAAGATGAACAAAATACCCCTACCAAGTACAGTGATCCCGGAGCTCGCTCGACGAGCGCCCGGCTCCGACGACATTGTCTATGTGCGGAGATCCGACGAAATGGCGGAAGTGGCGATGAACCACTACAACGGGCTCCAGGAGGACCCTGACCTTGATCTGGATGAGCACCGTGAGGATGTGGCGAGGGAATGCTCGCATATTGTTAACTCTTTAGACCCACGTTCGAAAGGTGAAATGGCTACACGTATAGCATACGAGGAAGTGGAGAGGGCCGTGCGAGAAGCAGCCACGGGGAAGGCTGCGGGTCTGGATGGAATCCCCTCGGAGGTGTGGAAGCTGTACATGAGGTGGGCGGATTGCGACCGTAAAAGAGACAGGCCAGTGGTGGATATGGTCAAGGCTCTGCGAGCGGTGTTCAATGACGTGGAGCGGTATGGCGTAGCTGAGGGCACTGGTTTCACGGACGGTTGGATATGCCCGATATATAAGCTAAAAAAGGACCAGCGCGAAATCGTGAACTATCGACCGATAACGCTACTGAACACTGACTACAAAATCATGACGCGGGTCCTTGCATCCCGGATTGCGCGAGTTGCGCCGATGCTTATACATCCGGATCAAGCGGGGTTTGTCCCGGGCAGGCGCATCTTTGATCATATTAGACTGGCCCAAATGATGATTGAATACGCGGAAGTAGAGGAGCAGAATGGGGTCATTGTGGCGCTTGACCAAGAGAAAGCATACGACCGTATCAATCACTCCTATCTGTGGGCGGTTTTGGAGAAGTGCAATTTTGCTGGTAATTTCATTCGGACGGTGAAGCATCTCTATGAGAAGGCAGAGAGTGTAGTGGTTGTTAATGGGGTTCTGAGCAGCAGATTTAGGATTGTACGGGGTGTGAGACAAGGAGACCCGATGTCATGTCTCCTCTTTGACCTTGCGATTGAACCCCTGGCGTGCGCACTGCGGGCGTCGACTTTGAAGGGTTTCTCTGTCCCTGGTGTTGCGGAGCGGCTCATCGCTACCCTGTTCGCAGATGATACCACGACATACCTGTGTGAAGAGGATGATCTGGATGAATTGAAGCGGCTCCTGCGACAATGGTGTGCGGCTTCGCGGGCGAAGTTCAACGAAGAGAAAACGGAATATGTGCCGGTGGGGACGCCGGAATTCCGTGCTGACCTTGCTGCGGGTCGGTCGGACACCGTTCTGGGAAGGTCGATGCGTGGAGAGAACAATATTATACCGGATGGGACGTCTATACGACTGCTTGGTGCGCGGGTTGGGAATAGGGTAGACCCGGAGGCAGCGTGGGCTCCGATCCTGGGGACGATTGCTAAAGCCTTTGAACGATGGGGTAGACGACACCCGACGATCTATGGGAGGAAATTAGTAGTGTCAATGGAAGTTGGTGGGCGCACGCAATTCCTCACGAGAGCGCAGGGCATGCCAGCGGCGATTGAACGACGACTGAGTGCGATGACCCAGACTTTTGTCTGGAAGGGGGACATGCACCCGAGAATTGGACGTGACACTCTGTTCAGCCCGGTCGGCTGCGGGGGACTTAATCTGCTCGACATTGCTGCAAGAAATGAAGCGATTGATCTGATGTGGACGAAAGATTACCTTGTTTTGGGCCCGACTCGCAGGAGATGGGCCTTCGTGGCAGATGTTCTTCTAGCGCGTGCTGTAATGGCTACTGACGCTCAGGTTGACCGTATGGCACGAGTTAATACCTTCCTACAGACGTGGAATGTGAGCACGCGGACCTCTGTCGTGTTGGCGGAGCCTCTTCGGAGAATGATGAAGTGTGCGCGTAAATACAGAGTGACTGTAGAGTCCCTGAACCCTGCCGAGACCCTGAAGAAAGCGCTGCCCCTGTGGTATCACCTGGGTAGGGGGCAGGAGAGGTACTGCGTAAACACTGTATCGGGTCGGTGCCTGAGGGAGAACCATGGAGTCCGAACGGTTCTGGACGGAGACAGAGTGGCGAGAAGATTACGACGGGACGGGAGTGCTACTGGACACCACGCTACGAGCTCTTGTAGGTGTGGGGATTGTACAAGGGACCGGGTGGATAATGGATGCACGAATCCGCATCGATGCGCGGTGATGGCTAGGAGTCTGATAGACCGACTCCTTCCCCGCTGGAAACCGACGGGGAACTTAGGACAGGATGGGCTCACTCTGACGCAGCGGAGACTGGAGCAGAATGACTCTGCCAGAGAATCTAACGGGAGGATACTTTTCGACCCGTCGGTGTCGGACGTAGGGCTGAGCTCGGTTTTCCGAGTCTTCGGACCGAGTGATGGCGAGGAGGTGGATGTCCGGCCTGTCCGGAGGCCCGCGACAGGGAGGACTGTGGTGGAAGAGAGCGTTGAAGTCTTCACAGATGGATCGGCGATGGACAACGGCACTAGTGCAGCGAGATCGGGAAGTGGCGTGTGGTTTGGGCCCGGTGACAGACGGAACATAGCAGCGGCAGTGCCGGGGACTGAGCACTCTAACCAGCGTGGAGAGATATACGCAGTAGTCCTGGCGGCGGCCAAGTCTACCCCGTTCGCGCCGCTACATATTGTTACGGATTCCCAATATGTTATTGACGGACTCACCTTGCATCTCCCTAGATGGGAAGATAGAGGCTGGCTTGGGATAGCGAATGCAGACCTCCTGCGCATGGCGGCTGCGTGGCTGAGGCAACGATCGGCACCGACGACCTTTAGATGGATCAAAGGGCACTCGGGAGATCCGGGAAATGATGGAGCGGATGAGCTGGCTAGGGCGGGGGCTGAGGTTGGGAACCCGGTTAGTGTTCTGCCATGCCCGAAGCGCTTCTTGCGGGAGGGGGCGAGACTCGCGGCCCTGACCCAGAGATTGGCGTACTGTGGTGTACGCATTGATAAGCGAAAAACTGTGCGACGTGCGACGGCACTGATGGTGGGGAGGGTGATAGCTACGCTTGAGCAGGACTTTGGGGTCCACGCCACGGAGATGGCTCTATGGAGAGCGATTCGAACGAGGGATGTGGCGAGAAATATGAGGGACTTCCTGTGGAAGGCCCTTCACGATGCGCTCCGCGTCGGTAGATTCTGGGAGAACATACCGGGATATGAACAGAGGGCGATTTGTGCGACGTGCGGAGTTACTGAATCGCTGGAGCATATTCTCCTCGAATGCTCAGCGCCGGGGCAACGGGAGGTGTGGAATCTGGTCTGGGCGGCTGTTCGAGAGAGAGGACTGCCCCAGATCCCGCTCTCTCTTGGGGCTATCCTTGGTGCGCCGCTTTTGTCTATTGCGGAAATGCTAGAAAAGAAGGTGAAGGCGGCGGATCGTTTCTATCAGACAATTGTGCTGGTATCGGCGCACTTGATATGGTGCCTACGATGTGAGCGGGTGATTCAGTGGGCTGGGGAGCCGGAACGTCGGCATCTAGCGGTGGAAATCGAGCGAAAGTGGAAGCGGATTGTTGAGCGGAGGGTGATTATGGACCTGGCGAGAACCTCTGGGAGGTTTGGAAAGAGAGCGCTCCGTAGGGAGCTCGTGCTAGCCACGTGGCGACCCATGACTGAGGACCGTCGCACACGGCGGGACGAGCCGGGGGTTTTAGTGGGTAGTCTGGTGCAGGAGGATTCAGCTGGAATCGGCTGAGTGACCTGCGCCGTGCTGGGAGTCCCACACGCCGGAGTAAAACCCGAGTGCGTAAATGCATTTCCCCTGGCGCGGTACTGAAGGAAACTTCGAACCTTGCTACAACTCGACTGGGAGGCACTGTCCTTGCCACCGAGCATGCACCGCAAAAAAAAAAAAAAAAAAAATACTCTATGCGAGGGACTCTACTACGCTCCATCATCGCCGTTGTGACTCCTGCGCGGCCCCGGAACAGTGAGTCATCTCGACGGAAGCCGTATAAAGGACAAGGTAATCAGGTGTGTAGCCTCAAGCTCTCAGAGTCTTCCTCTCAACTCTCTACCCCTCAGAGCTCTATTCCTGTCATGTCGTCGACCACGAGGGTCAAGACCGTCGATCATTATTGGCACGCTGAGGAAAAGGCGTGGAAGCACAAGGACACCACTTCGGATATTCCAGCTGAACTAGTGCAGCCTGTCGGGAGCGGCGCTAGTTCCGACGACTGGAAGGAGTTCTGCTTCGTCGTTGTGCGCAGGTTACCGGATCCCCGGCGCCCGCACGAGCAGACCATCGGCTTCAAGGTTGTAGTGAAGAGCCCGCACCTCCTGAATGTGTGTCGCGACATCATAGGACAGGTCCCAGGGCTTTCCTGGAACTCGCAGCCGGTCGAAGTGAGTACGCTATGCGGTCACCCTGACTCATTCTCGCTGACAGCCATGATCTGCCAGCTTGATCCCCTGCTCCTGATCTCGTTCTTCCCACAATTGGAGAAGCATGCAGAGAAGCTTCAAACCGCTACCCGCAACGATGATGAGGAGCAGGTGCTCAGCGCGCTGTCGACTCTGATCGACTGGCTCCGAGCCAACTATGGCTCGACCCTCGCGAACATCGCCAACCTCACCGCGCACGGTGAGATCACGTTCGACCTCCTATACGGCGTTCTCGTTCCACACACTATCCTCGTCACTCGAGACTACGCCACTGGAGAGCCACGATGCCTGCGTCTGTTGTCTGCGCGGCGCGACGACGAGCGGTACATTCTCACCTGCGAGGGCGTCGAGGCTGCGGACCCGCAGAAGGACGCTGGAAAGCGCAGCACCTCTGATGGAGATAGCGACTACAACTCCGATGACGACGATGACTACTCGGACGACGGCTACGACGACCACGATGACGATGATTCCGACGATCAAACATCTTCCGTTCGCCCCGTCGGCCGTGCGTTCGGGAAGTACATCACGACGATATACATGAGGATATTTGGCGGCACACAGAAGATCAACAGGCTGAGCGCGTACCCGATCTCGTACCACGCCGACCCAGAGGGGCTCAAGGCTACCCTCATCAAGCGCGGGCGGAAGTGGGCATCGCTGAACGGCGTACACCATGTTTACTACCGCGGGCTGGCTGGACGACGTGGGTGTGATTCATACATTCGGTACAACGTGAGTCGTTCTCGCGCATATTCATCGTCCGATATGATCTCAAGTGCGCACCATAGGTCACATCTCGCATAATGGTCGACAGAGGTACGATCCAGCCACTCTTGACAGTCCCATAGTTGCTGAATTCGAATGATTCCCTAGGGAACTTCATCCGACTGCAACCCAACTACGCGGTCCCCAAGCCCAGCGCGGACAACTCAATATCTCAGCTCCCCTCCGATCGTGGTATGGTGCCTCTTGTGTCCGATGTGCGCTGTTCATGACCTCACCCATGCTCATTAGGAACTGTCTGGACCCATGCGAAAGAGAAGGAGCCTTTCGGTCTAACAGACGAGCAGTTGCTCCTCGCGTCACCAATAGTGTATGGCTTCTCCCTCTCGGACAAGTTCTGGCGTACGTCGTCTCCGTCGCTCTGCATCGCTAGCAGTTCGACTCACCTTCTGACTCTCTTGCAGTCGAGTTCAACGTACAGCACATCACGCCCATCACCTGGAACCCGGAGACGTTCGAAGGTCTCGTGCTACCTGCAGATCGAAAGACGCTTCTCCGTTCCCTCATCGAGGCGCATGATTCCGACTCAGGCTTCGACGACTTCGTGCGCGGCAAGGGTCAGGGCCTCGTCATCAACCTCTTCGGACCCCCTGGTGTCGGAAAGACGCTTTCCGCCGAGGCTACGAGCGAGCACATCCGACGGCCGCTGTACGTCGTGGGCAGTGGAGATCTCGGGATAAGGCCATCAGACCTGGATAGCGCCTTGGAGAGGATATTCGATGTCGCGACGTGCTGGAATGCCATTGTGCTCATAGATGAGGTCAGTCTCTTTGCCCCTCATGAACAGCATGGTGTATGCTGACAGTCCCGGTACCTGCAGGCGGACGTATTCCTCGAGCAGCGCTCGCTCCACGACCTCGAGCGCAACGCGATGGTTGCCGTCTTCCTCCGTCACGTGGAGTATTACCGGGGCATCCTCTTCCTCACCACAAACCGCATCACGACCTTCGACGAGGCCTTCCTCTCGCGCATCCATGTCGCGCTGCACTTCAACGAGCTCACCGTACCCACGAAGATGCAGATCTGGCGCGCGTTCATCAAGAAGGCGGGCATCGGCGAGGGTGAGCTTTCCGACGAGCTCGTCGAGAAGCTCGCCCAGAGAGACGTGAATGGGAGGCAGATCAAGAACACGTGCAGGACGGCCACGTCGCTGGCGAAGAGTCGTGGGCAGAAGCTGCAGTACGAGCACTTGGAGGAGGCGCTGAACGCGATGGAGGAGTTCGTTGTGGAATTTGCCTCTATGAAGGCCTAGATGTATGTGTACTCTTGGCAAGTGTATTGCTGTGACTGTAACTTCAGAAATAGATGTCCATATCACGATACATGGACTACTCACACTGACCTTCGTGCGCCTCCAGGCTATTAGGGCATCGGCGAGTCCGGGCAGGGGTCTTGAGCGCTCGAACCAGTGCCCAGATCGGCTTCGTCCCTTTTCGTTACCGACTTTCGAATCCTCTCTTGCACCAGCATCATGCCAGCGACAAGGACTGCACCGGCCACCCAGAACACCATCGTACTCGTAAAGTGGAGAATGCGCAAGACGAAGTGCAAGTTGACTCCCACATGTTCTGTAGAGGTTCGCTGACGAGTCGTCGCCTCCATTGTACCTTGGAGTTCAATGTATGACTGACCATATATCCACCTAGGATGTCATCCGGGAAGCTTGCACGAAGTTTGAGTTGGGTTACCTAAGAAATGAGTTCATCCTGGTACACATGGGCCAAGATAACGACGACCAGCTGGAAATCACGGACGATATGCTAAGACGTCTCAGGAAGGGGACCATTCTTACCCTCAGTTGGAGCTACGACCGCGACCCGAACGAGACAAGCGCAAACTATGACGAGGCATGGTATCAGTTTCTAGCACAATCACGCTATGCTGCGTGTCGCCGGTTGCAGGACCAACGCTTACCCCTCCGTGTCGCGTTGAGTACCAATCCTCCTATCTCCTGTACCGCTGACCACCTTACCTCTGTCTTGCCATGACATCAGCATGATGACGATGTCCACCAGCGACGACATTGTCGTATACCCCGACCCGACATGGTCCATTCTAGAGGTCAAGCAGCATCTTGAAATTGCAGTAGGCACTCCTGCTGAGTTGCAGCGACTGTACGTCCACAATGCTGCCCTCCTCGACCATGAGGTCGTCCCAGCCAACACTGTCGTCGGCCTAACATGGCGGAATGATGGCACTAGACCGTGCGGAAGGAGGAAAGTTACCATCAAGGAGTAAGGTCCGTTTCTTGCAGTATCAATGACGATAGGCCTCATAGTCCCCCCTTATAGACATACCGGACGCAACCGCGTCCTATGGTTGAAGTACAGCGACACTATGAGGCAACTGAACGACGCATACTACTTCGCAACTGGAACGGAACCTCGAGATCAGCGCTTTCTACAGGACGGACGTGTGCTCGGCGACGGCAACGATGACGAGATCTATGGGAACACCCTCGTCCAAACACCGATCTTGCGAGGGGGAAAGCCTGTGATCTACCTATTCCCGCCTTCCTCCCTGGGGCACGTCGAAGTGTCCGTCCGGTTGGTACCACAGTGGTCCTTCACGCACATCTACCCCATCGTCGGCAAGACGCTCCTCGCCGATGGAGGGGAGCGCATCACTTGGTCGGTTTCTGTACAATCCGATGGGACCCTCGTCGACAAGAGCGGCCGGATCGAGCTATCATATCTCTTCTGGGAGGCCGCCAGCAACCCTTCCGCAGACGCTCCTCCTAGTCCACCTCTCAGCCCTCGCCTGAGCGTCGACAGCATAGAGCACTTCAACCCCGCATATCCTTCACTCGCACCCGACTCCCCGACCGCCGTCCTCCTTCCATCGGGCCGCGAGCTCTTGCAATACCTCGACACGACCTTGCGGTCGCTCACGCTACACACCTCTGCGCGGAACGACTTCATCACCTACTGGCTCCCAGCCCTTGAGAAACACCCATTCGTCGCGCTGCGATTCCTCCCACAGGGCGCGTACGAGCGTGCCGCGGAGCTCAGCATCAATTCGCCGGAGCGCAAGCCGGATGTTGTGACAAGAGTTTTCATGCTCTTCCGAGGATTGGACGCAGAGGAGGCGGGTGCGTCCATCTGGAGTGCTGCAAGAGAGCGCGCGGGCAAGGTGAATTGGGCAGAGATTGTGGGGGTGGCAGCTTCGGCGATGAATCCGGAGATATTCAGAGTCCTTGAGTGGGGCGCAATGGAAGTCTTGTGAGTGCTCGATACAACGGTGCGCTCTCACCCGGGCCAGACGCTGATTGCTTTGTTAGCTAGCTCGCGACGTTGTAGCTCACTCCGAATGGATGCGTTTGGTGCCAAGCGATGATAAGCAAATCGGGCAAGTCTTGGTGGCGGGGGAACAGCATGAAGCTTTCCGCGCTGGAGCGACGCTGTACCCTGGTCGACTGTACATCCAAGCCCAAGCCGCTTCCTCCGCGCCTCGTCGAACTGCCTGCACACACGTTGTCGTCAGACTTGTTTATGAGTCTAGTTAGTCCATCCGGTCGCTGTGCGCACCCTCCGACAGTACATATATCTCACGGCGCGTTAGTGGCTTCCCTTTGATCTCTTCCTATTAGTCTTTCCAGGCCTTCTTATGCCGTGGCAGATGGTGTGCGAAACCCGCTGACTGTTCAATGTAGATTAGAAACCTGGTTATCGCATCCGGCAGCGCTAGGGTTGGAGGAGAACTCGCATATCCACCACGCGGTTGCAGTGGTAGACGCCGACGGTATCTGATGGAACTTCCTCAGACTTCAACGTAACATGCTCGATGTCGGTCGTAGATTTGATGCCGGCCTTAGACCCGCAGTTACGGTTTGTTCCCACTCTCGATTCACCCTTAAATCTAGAGAGACCAGTTTGTAGCCGCCTCCTGTCCACGCAGTCATGAGTGCAACTCACAGTCGCTCCGAGTCCACTCCCTGGCAGACAACGGTAGTCACAGTCTTCCTGGCACTGGTAAGTGTTGCGTATCGCTTGCTGGCCAGGTGGTACTCAGGCTCACTCAAAAGAACGTAATCATCTGTAGATTGTACACCAGTCGTTTCGCAAATACGAGACGTATAGTATCACCAGCCATGTTTCCCTGTTGCTAGTCCCTCAGGCCCTCGTCGTCGCATTCTGGATCCCCTCGACATGGTCAATCAGCCATGCAATCGTGGAGGTCTCCTTGGTCTACTTTCTCACGCTCACGTCATCCATTATTGCATATCGTCTCTCCCCTCTTCACCTTCTCTCTCGCTACTCCGGCCCGATAGGATGCAAGGTCTCAAAACTCTACATGGGCGTCATTTCTTTCGGCGGCTTTCAACACAAGTATTTGAAGTCGCTGCATGATCGATATGGAGACGTTGTACGGATTGGTATGTCGCCCGCACCTTGTGTCTATAACCACACTCAGACCGTGACATCGGTTCTTTCACAGGTCCGAACGAGCTCTCCATCTGCAACGCGGACCTCGTGGTACCGTTGCTGGGAAACAATGGAGCACCCAAGGGTCCACGTATGCGCAATTGATATTATTCTCCGCTTAATCGTTGACATTGTACTGCAGTCTTTCTAGGACGCGTGCTTTCCGAGCATCGTGTCCCCCTCGCCGGCATACAGAACGTCGAGCTCCACCTTGAGCGGCGGAAGAACTGGGCTCGAGGATTAAGCCCAGCCGCACTCAAAGCATATGAGCCCATGATTGACAATCGCACGCGCGAACTGCTCACCCGACTGGAGGAGCAGATAGGACAGATCAACATCAGTGATTGGTTCAACTTGTTTGCGTAGGTCTCCTCTGTCGATATGAGTTGATTGCACCCTGTACTGAATATTCACATCAAAGATATGACTTCATGCGCGACATGTCATTCGGTGGAGGGTCTGAATTACTCAAAGCTGGGAGCGATCATGGAAACCCATGGGCGCTCGTGGACGATGCCATGCGGTAAGCCCACTTGTTCTCGTCCCGCCACCGGTCACAGACTTATGCCTCCTCATTAAGTATCGCGAACTTCTTTGGTCATGTTCCATGGCTCGGTATATACTTCGGGAAGATACCAGCTGCGAACGGGAACCTCAAGATGCTCCTTACTCATGGCGCGGCTTGCGCTTCCGCCCGAGTGCAACGTGGATCCAAGACCAAGGATCTCTTCCACTACTTGGTACGTTCCATCTAGTTATGCCATAGCTCTGATATATATATCTCCGCTCAAGAGCCAGGAGGATCGACCCGAACTCCCGCCGCCTCCAATGCAGCAGCTCGTCGACGACGGCCTTCTTGTGATGGTTGCAGGGGCGGACTCCACATCATACACGCTCACGGCTGTCTTGTACTGCCTCCTCACACACCCGGAAGTGTATGCGACCCTACAGATGGAGATCGACAAGTACTACCCAGCTGGCGGAGATACCCTCAATACCCAGCATCATCGAGACATGCCGTACCTCACGGCGGTCATGTAAGTGATTCACACGTCGTTAGTATGAGGGGGCGAATAATGACGTTGAATTAGCAACGAAGCTATGCGAGTATATCCTCCCGGTCCCACTGGTACTCAACGTCAGATTCCCGCCAATCAGAATGGCGTTGCCGTGGGCGACGTGTATGTCTTGCAAGGCTTCCCGAGCTCGAGTTTATTGAGATACTATGCCACAGGTACATTCCACCCGGGACGAACTTCGTGATGCCCGTATACGCTCACCACTATGACTCGCGCAACTACGCGCCGTTTCCGGACTCCTTCTGGCCCGAACGCTGGCTGCTAGCCTCTGGGAAGCTCGCGCCGTCTCATCCGTCCGCACGCGGAGTTGACATGGATAGATTTGTGCACAACGAGACCGCTTTTCTCGCATTCTCCTATGGCCCAATGAACTGCGTGGGCAAGAATCTCGGAATGCTTACCACGCGCATGGTCGTCTGTGCGCTGTTACAGCGGTTCCGTATCAGGCTCGGCGCGGGCTGGGATAGCGCAAGCTTCGAGAAGGATTATAAAGATTACTTGGTGGCGCTGAGGCCGGACCTTCCTGTCGTTCTAGAAGTACGGTAGGCAGCAGGTACCGAATGATGTACGTACAGTTGGTAACAGTGTAACGATGTCTGTTACGCCTGGACGTAGAACCAGCCAATCGCGGCTCTTCTGGCACTGTGCGTGGTAGGATCGTCGAGCGTAGGTTCGAAGGTTAGTCGAGGCGTAGCCGAGTTCGTTCGGCGAAGCATACCATAGACGGTAGTTTAGACGCTCGAAAGCATAGCTTGTACCGCGACCGCGACCATCTCGTCGAATACACCTGCGAGCCCATCGTTCCCATCTCTTGCTGCGACCCGCGACCGCGTTCACTACCTCTTGTTTCTGCGAACTCCCTGCGACCTGCGGACATTCCCGCGAACCTTAGTCGAAGTGCTCTGCCTCGCCGAACCCCGCGCACGTCGTCGAACGCCACGTCGAACCCCTTCCCTGTCCCGCACGCCTGCACCTCGGACGTCCCTGGATTACGGAAACCCCACCAGACCACCAGTGCGGCTCGTCGAGGCCCCCTGCAAGCCCTAGGAGGTCAAGTTCTCATCGGTCCGCGTCGTCGGTAGACGCCGGCAGGAGGAGCTCGTCGAACGCGTCGTCGAGCGAGTAGCCCTTGTTCCGCACACCGTCGGGCAGCATAGGCAAGTTTATACGCATATTTTACACGTTGATCCATAGTCTATACCGCGTCTTCCTTCTGCATCCATCAAAGATCCACCCCCTTCCCTCCACATCTGCACCCACATATATCCCCCTTCATCCAGCAACGAGAAGACTAGACCCTCGCACACACTTGTGGTTGACCCTTAATAGATATAGTATTTGTTTCTGTTACAGGGATACCACACACGTTACATTTGGAGCCCACCGCGAGGGGTCTCTAGTCCCACCTTCGTTGCGTACTTTTGGCTTCGTGTACGTTCTTGTGCACTGTTTGGAATCGCTCTTTATCGCATTCACCTTCTTCTCTCTCATTTCTTCCCGTTCTGCCGAGTTCGAGCAACGAGCCCAGCCGCCCAAGCCGCCCACATCGCCTATCGTCATTGTTCAAGCACGCAGTCAAGTCGAAACAAGCTCCGTCCAGCCCGCTGCACCCTGACTCACCCGAGTTGTGGTTCGTCGAACAGCTCTGCCATCAAGTTGACTACCGACGTATCCCTATTCCTTGTTGAGTCCATCAGCAGTCGTCGATCTTTCGAGCCTTCCCTCGCCGAGTCGACCCGTAGTCGAAGCCCTGCGTTCGAGTCTCCGAGCAAGTAGGCAAGCCCTCGAACTTGCCCGCGTCACAACTGGCGAGTTGCCCGACCCGAGGAGATTACCAAGACACATATAGCCCGCCGCCAACCAGGAGCGGACCGACTCTATTACGCTCTGAGGCTCGTCGACGTCATTCGCCGAGCAGTTGTCGATCACACACGCCTACGACAATCCAGCGCATCCGTGAAGCCCACGAGGGTCGAGGATCTCGCCTAGTCAAGGCAGACCAAGCAGCTCGTCGAGCACGCAAGCGGCCGTCCGTCGAGGTCCGAAGAGCCGTCGAGAACCAAGCCCACGCTGTATCAGACGTCAAATTCGTCGTCGCAGGCCCCCGTCCGAGTTTGTCGAGTGCGACGCTCAGCTAGCATGTCATCCCCATTCACTCCGCCGCCAGCACTACCACTTCCAGGAAGCGCGAAAGCCCCGTCGTTCGACCCGCTATACCCGCAGACCGTCAATCGGTTCTTCGACGATCTCGAGTTCGTCTTCGAGCGGTCGCAAGTTCCCGATGCGGATCGCAAGCGGTTCACCGGCCGATATGTCCCCTACGAGGTCGAAGAGCTGTGGACGTCGTTGCCAGAATGGTCCCCGAAGTCGAGCGTCACCTTCGCCGAATTGCGTGCAGCAGTCGTCTCCCTGTACCCCGAAGTCCGGACCGAGAGGAAGTTTGTTTACAGAGACCTCCTACACCTCGTCGAGTCGTCCCAGGATCAAGACATCGAAACCCTCCAGGAGTATGGCGAGTTCTATCGTGCGTTCTACCGGATCTCCAGTCACCTGCGCCAGAAGGACGAGCTAGGAGTAGCCGAGCAAGGCCGTCTCTTTGCCAGGTCGTTCCCCATCAACTCTAGGTTTCGCCGGCAGCTATCTCGTCGTCTACGCCTCAAGTTCCCCGATCGACATCTCACGGACGTCTTCTCGCTAGCCGAGCTGCACGACGCTGCCGTCTTCGTACTACAAGCGTTTGCGGCCGGTGTCTTCCTGCCCAGTGACAACATTCAAGCGTTGAGCATGCATCCGAGTCCCACCCGATTCCAGTCATCAGGCGAACCCGAGCCCGCCGAGCCTGTCACGCGCGAGCCACCAGCAAATCGTCATGCAACGGCCATCCAGACTGACGTCCTTGCAAGTTCATTGCCCGCCAACCCCGCTCAAGTAGCATCTGCCGAGCCAGCTGCGGAGAGCGTCACCAATGCGGTTCCCTTCGTGTCGGCGAGCACGCTTGTCGTCGACGAGTGCCACTACTGTGGAGCACCGAAGTGCTATATCAGGAGCTGCCCCGCCGTCGCCGCCGACATCACAGCCGGTCGATGTGCGCGGAATGCGGACGGTCAGGTCATTCTGCCGAGCGGTCGTTTTGTCCCGCGTAGTCTCCCAGGTCGCACCATGCGTGAGCGCGTCTTGGAGTGGCGTCGCCGAAACCCACAAGCGGCTGCAAGTCATCAAGATCCACGGCGACGAACATCACTAGATCGTCGAGCTTCCGTCGAAACCGAGTGGCGAGTTCCTAGGCAGCAATCTCCCGCGTCTCGAGCCCGCTTGCACATCGACGAACGGCCGCGTCCTGCTGAACACGCGCACGAGTCCGCACCATGGCTCTACAGTCAAGTCTCTCCGACGGCGTCGGACGCACAGGTCGAGCAGCCACTCTTGAGCAACCAGCTCATCGTCAACCCAGTACCCGAGTGGAGGATCCGCAAGCCGAGCGAGCAGGTCACCGTCGCACTGAGCCCTCCTCCATCGTCCTCAGGCAGCCCTTGGAAGCCTCTCGTCCCGCCGTGCGATGTGCGAACACCCGCCGATCGTGACTCTCAGTACTCGCAAGACAGTGGAACCCCGCCGATCGCATCTGAGGAGGTCGTCGAACGGATCGCGCAGCGCATCCTGAAGATACCCGTGCAGCTCTCAGCCGAACAGTTAGCCGCCCTCTTCCCAGAGCAGACAGCAAGGGGTAGCCGCAGTCCTCCCGTCTGTCCCACGAGCCCTGAGATTGCACTGGCCGATTCGGTCGTCGACACAAACCCGCACGCAACCAGATCGCAGTCATTCGAATGGTATCTACTCGAACATCTAGACTAACGTCTCCGCTAGCCGTCGCCGCCGTTCCTTCCTACTCTACTCACTCCTTTAGTCAGCCTCTACACCCTTTTCCTTCATCTCAACATTCGGTCGCTCGTTGAAGTCTGTCGAGCAACGAGTCCTCCAGCAAGCAGTCGAGCCCGAGAGCAGCCAGCCGAGTTGCAGCAGCCCTCATTCATGGCCAAGCCCTAGAGTCGGTCGCGCTACCACAGGCAAGCCAGCGTCGTCGACCGGCCATTACACAAGACCTGGGCTACTCGACGAACGTCGAGCTGTCACCGAGGACTCAGGAGCCGCATCCAGATTGTCATCATTGATCGGCGTCCACACCTTCATCCGTCGCCCGCAAGCCACTCGTACCTGAGTCTTCGAATTATCGTGGTTCAGTTCCTCGAAGCCGTCGGAGCATGTCGTCATCCAGTTCGAAAGTCGGCACCCAGTCAAGACCGAGGACGGTCAAGATTTTTGTCGGGGGGAGATGTAACGATGTCTGTTGCGCCTGGACGTAGAACCAGCCAATCGCGGCTCTTCTGGCACTGTGCGTGGTAGGATCGTCGAGCGTAGGTTCGAAGGTTAGTCGAGGCGTAGCCGAGTTCGTTCGGCGAAGCATACCATAGACGGTAGTTTAGACGCTCGAAAGCATAGCTTGTACCGCGACCGCGACCATCTCGTCGAATACACCTGCGAGCCCATCGTTCCCATCTCTTGCTGCGACCCGCGACCGCGTTCACTACCTCTTGTTTCTGCGAACTCCCTGCGACCTGCGGACATTCCCGCGAACCTTAGTCGAAGTGCTCTGCCTCGCCGAACCCCGCGCACGTCGTCGAACGCCACGTCGAACCCCTTCCCTGTCCCGCACGCCTGCACCTCGGACGTCCCTGGATTACGGAAACCCCACCAGACCACCAGTGCGGCTCGTCGAGGCCCCCTGCAAGCCCTAGGAGGTCAAGTTCTCATCGGTCCGCGTCGTCGGTAGACGCCGGCAGGAGGAGCTCGTCGAACGCGTCGTCGAGCGAGTAGCCCTTGTTCCGCACACCGTCGGGCAGCATAGGCAAGTTTATACGCATATTTTACACGTTGATCCATAGTCTATACCGCGTCTTCCTTCTGCATCCATCAAAGATCCACCCCCTTCCCTCCACATCTGCACCCACATATATCCCCCTTCATCCAGCAACGAGAAGACTAGACCCTCGCACACACTTGTGGTTGACCCTTAATAGATATAGTATTTGTTTCTGTTACAGGGATACCACACACGTTACAAACAGATCTAACACACTCATGTATTTTGTCCGCGCGAACGGTGGTTCTGATTATTACCCTACACGGTGCTCTACATTGCTTCACGCTCGCTTTGCAGGCAGCCTTTCTTATCAGTGAGACGTCGTCTCAAGATGTCACAAGTCATCTTCATACTGCGACGACTTAGTGGAGCACGTATATGGATAACTCAGGGCTAATCGAGTCCTATCTACATGACGCCTCTATATGCATGCTCATCCGCGACCCGCCTCGCAAGTTCTAGCCTCACTATACATGATGCTGGGGGCCCAATCAGATCGTAACTCAGTCGCCGTACAAGAAAGGAATCGCATGAACGAAGCTGAGCCAGACCTGGAATACTGTAGTAAGCTTCAAAATCTCGTATGGTCCGTCGTTTAGCACCACCTACGTTGTAGATCCTGTACATGTCAGCGTCGCGAGTGGGCGTCCTTCTATTACTGTATAACTGAGCTCCAACGTACGCCCCAAGGGATACAAGCACCGCGGAAGACAGGAAACCAACGTTCCAGAAGAGCGACAGGAAAATCGACCATGCCGGGAGTATCAGGGATATGGATAGACGGCTTGCCCATGGGTAGGCGATGGGGAGAGTCATCCTCCCAGTGGCTCGGTCGCCATCTACATCTTGGAAGTCTTGTACTTGGATAGTCGTGAGTATTAAGAGGGCGTTGAGAACCTGAGCTTTGAGGGATGTCTGACTGGTGTTGAGCACGGGGTCTGTGGGGGGATGTATGAGGCTTGAGCTAGTAGCCGCGCACGTACATACTGATACACTCGCCTACCATGACTCGGCTTGCGCCCGCGTTGAAAGCCGCATATGCGAGTGCGTTGCACACATTCCGCGGGAACCAGTGGGCATCGAAGTGAAAGTCCTGATAGGCAATGTTTGCCATTGCGATGACTGCACCCTCCCATGGAACGTAGCATATGATAGAGAGGACGAGACAGGTGGGAGCGAGTATCCAGCGCAACCTCCGCGCGTGCTCTTGAGAGATTCGTCCAGCAGGAATGGGTCTCCAAGGCTTGTTGACGCGGTCTTCATCTGGGCTCGAGCTCTGGTTTGACACAGTAACTTGTAGGAGGTTTGACCAGACCCAGATGAGGCGGGGAGCTATGTAGTGGGTGTCTGCGCCGACCGGCGCAGCAAGGGTTCCGAAGAGCGTCTGCGCGCCGGATTCAGAGAGTCAACTACTCGCATCGACCTTGATACACACCACCGGGATAACAACGGTTTTGAAGTCAGAGCAAGTGAAAAGATACAGAGTGTATAGAGAGTAGGTCACATCACGGATAGAGATGCGTAGTGTTGGCGGCACTGGGACTTCAGGTCTAAAGAAGTTATGATAAATCATTTGGGGGGAGGAAACGAAGAGACAAAGTTCTTCATAGTCGACGCTTCTTATGTGTAGCCTTGAATCGACATGATCGAATACTCACGGCCCCGTACTGCTCATAGCTCGGACACTACATCAGCACAGACTGCTTGTTCTGTTGGTTGCCCTCCTTTAGGGCGGTAGACCGGGATTTGTGTTCCGAGTGTCCCATGATACTGGTTCTTCTGTGAAGAGTGCCAGGAGTTATGGTTGAGGCTGTTTATAACATACACACCTGGCAGTCGCTTTTCGTCTATGAGCATGCGCGTCACGACATGAACAGCTTCAACAGCGACCACCCGGAACCTATTTTTAACGTTCGAATGAACACCTAGTTTCTTGTTCGTAGGTCAAGGATGGCAAACAGTCGAAGCTCACACGCAGTAAATAGCCCACAAGCCACAGGGAAACACAGCTACAAAGAAGACGTACCAGATAGAGCTGTATAGTCACATGGAATGAAGGGCGATTGTGCTACACTGCTACTGGAGTTTGACTCATCGTCCGCGCCCAACATGTCAGAACACAGGCGACGTTGCATACGCGCCGATGCGTTTCCGCAACATGTATGACAGGAGTGACGGACGGCGTAGCCCTAGTACTGTGCTTTCTCCGCAGAGATCGCAGAGATAAGGCTGCGGAGACCTGGAAGTAATAGAAGGTATATTGTGTCGCGATGGACGTGCCTTGTCTTGCACGAAGCCCTTCGAATTCTGTTCTGCTGGATTGTGTCGCGCCTATCATCTAGACCCTGTGGGATGAGTTCTGTTCCATGCGTTTGGGTGCCGGCGCTTGATCGTGGTCTTTGAGTTGTGTCACCAGTTGATAGCTCGGAACTTGGAAGTGCGTGCCACTGCACGTTGTGAGATGCTGTCAAACCACATGACAATCTTGTCGCGTACGATGGTGGACACGTACGCCCCATACGCTGTGAGCGTATTGCTCTGAGTCACCCGTGGCTTGATGTCTCCCACACTGCCAACCATGGTGACGTGTCCCGGCTGCGACGTACGGTTCGAGGGTTCTTACGGTAAGCGCAATGATACTTACAGTGGGCTGGCAGTGCATCGAGTCCTTCGATGACATGGTGGGAAGAGAGGGACAAATTTCCGGCCGCTGGAACTCCGCAAGGCCGACGTACGGGCGCTTGCGGCGACTCTTGCCTACGTCAGGTACCAAGGGTGGCCGTCAAGAACGCTGCAACGAGGGCAATGCTCATCATCACGGTCAAGATGCGCCAAATCAATAGCGGCTGGTCTAAAGAGAGCTAATTCGGTCAATGTATTGTGTCATGGTTCCTTCATCCAGATATATGTACTACACTCGTGTTGCTTGCGATCCACTCTAGTATCGCTGTAGCTCATGACACTGGTAGTCAGTACTCCGCCGCCAAACAAGGTCCTTGTCCCTTGTGTCTTTTTGGCATTGGTAAGACCTAATGATCCATTTAAGGAAGGCAACGGTAGTTGACCCTCCGTAGATAGCGCATCAAGTCTTCAGGAAGCATGAATCGTTCTCGGTATACCAGCACGCTGCACTACTTCTAGGTCCTCCCTTGCTGGCTCGTCTCTACTCTACTCAGGAACTCAGCTTGACGATTTCTGCATACCAAGACTATGCACTCTCCTACACCATCCTCTTGGTAACAATCGGGTTATCTACTGTGATATACCGCCTGTCGCCCTGTCACCCCTTGGCATCTTACCCCGGCCCAAAACACTACAGAGTCTCAAAACTGGCTTGGGCATATGGGACACTGAGTGGCTACTCACACTACACGACGAAAGCGCTGCACGAGCAATATGGGGATGTGGTCAGAATAGGTACATGTTGTATATCCCTGTTCCAACTTTCCGATGACTGACGATGATTCATCCACAGGTCCAAATGAGATTTCAATCCAAGACCCAGGCGCCGTCAGTACGATTCTTGGCGTCCCAGGTGTACCGAAGAGCACATGTGAGTCTAGTATTGTGCCTGTCTCTGCAAAATTCACTCATGCTGTCTAGTCTATGTCGGACCAACTCTTGGAAGAAGCACGAACGATACCAATATGATGCTCATTGGCATCATCGATAGGGATGAACATCTTCGCCGCCGTCGCGCCTGGAATCGAGCCTTTAGCACAGCAGCTGTCAAAAATCACCGCGAGCTCGTGGCATCACGCGTACGGCTTCTAGTCGAAAGGCTGGAGGAGCAAGGGGGCGAAGTCTTCCTGGGTAGATGGATGGAGTACTTCTCGTACGTATTCACCTATGTACCATATACCGTGTCTCAACCGCATCCTCAGGTACGACTTTATGTGCGATTTGGTGTAAGTCTCTTCGTTTATATGAAGGCACGAGGTCACTGTACTCATACTCCGGACGCCTTGACAGATTTGGTGGGGGCTCTGAGCTACTCAAAGGAGGCGGCGCGGATAATCCATGGTCTGTGATTGAGAAGGGTGTAGTGTGAGTTCTTTCGCCTCCCTTTAGGTCTGCTAGTAATCTCTCTCTCAGGTTCGCTCATTTCCTGTCCCACGTGCCGTGGTTGGGTGTTTACGTGGGGCTCTTCCCGGGAGCTGCAGGATCTCTGAGCTCCCTAACTTCGCAAGCACACCGGTTGACAATGGAGCGACTGAGGAGAGGAACGGTGCGGCGTGATTTGTACCACTATCTGGTGAGTCCGTTTCGCTCAAATGCCACATAGCTATTATTGAGCGCGATCCACAATGTGACAGAACAACGAGGACCTTCAAGACACGCCATCTCCACCAGTAGAGCAGCTCTTGGAAGATGGGCTGCTTGCGATAATTGCAGGCTCTGATACGACGGCTAGCGCCTTGACGAGCACGTTGTTTTGTCTTGCTACACACCCGCATGCGCGCACCGCACTTCAAGCTGAAGTCGATCGAGTATTCCCCCAAGGCTGGAAGGATTTATCCATCGACGCTCAAGAAATGCGATACTTGAACGCAGTCCTGTACGTCGCTCTCGGTGCCAGAGACAAACATCCCTTTCTGATACATCGCTGTCGTATAGGAACGAGGCAATGCGCCTGTACCCCCCTGTGCCCGGAGGAGGAGCTCGCCGGGTTGCTCCACATGGCGAACCAATAGCCGTAGGATCTATGTGAGTGCTATGCGATGCCGCTCATGTGACGATGCTACAGAGACTAACGATTGTGGTAGAGTGATTCCTCCTGGGACATCAGTCTGGGTCCCAATCTACTCGCTCCAGCGGGACCCGCGGAGCTTCTCCTTTCCCAACACGTTCTGGCCCGAACGGTGGCTCATAGCCTCTGGAAGCATGACGTTGGAGGACGGCCTGGCTACCCTCCCCAAAACCACTCCGGACGCCACGCGAGAAACCTTGGAGCCTTCTCGAGCACCCTCGCCACCCCCTATGATCGACTTTGTCCACAACGATGGAGCATTCATCCCGTTCTCGCACGGACCCATGAATTGCGCTGGAAGAAACCTCGCCATGCTAGAACTGCGATCTGTCGTGTGTGCATTGGTGCGGCGGTTCAACATCCGGTTGCTGGATGGCTGGGATCCGAACACCTTTGACCGCGAGTACAAGGATTACTTTGCGGCTGCGCGACCCCAATTACCCTCACGCCTCGAGACGCGGGATTAATTGAGGTGACAATGGTCTTATTGCACTGTACAGTTCCAAGTTCATGTATGTATCGTGACAACAGTACAATATTCACCTCAACGACAACTACACGGAAGAAGTGGGTTCGATTCTGTTGATACTGCTGGACAGTGTACTGAGTGACGCGTTTCAAAGTCGGCGAGCCTTCTAATGGACCCCTGTACCGCTCATGCTGGGTGACCAATCAGTCCTTATGCATTGCAGACACTCGTCAAGAGGCGATGAGAATAACGACACGTTGGAGGCACCCTGAACTGGGCTTTAGATAAAGTTCTCTTTCGGCGGAACGCCCATGGAGAGCCCGGCGTCACTCAAGTTCCCTATCAATTGACACATCTGCGCGCTTCGAGGTTATCCCGAGGGTACATCGGCCGGCTGTCCCTTTGAGTGGCGTCCAACTTCTGAGTGTCCATTCCGACGCTTCTTCGGAGTTTCGATACCACCCCGATGATGTACGGCGACGCTCAAGCAAGAAGTTGCACACACGCCACCGCGGCTCACTAGGTAAGCTACCCTATTCTCCTCCCATGACAACTCAGGGTTAGGGTAGCTACGAGAAGAACGGGCATGTACAAATCGGGAGCCTGGACTCTGGAGTAATGCAGACATCGATATGATCGCAGCGCGGGAAAGTCCCAAGTTGAACAGTGTCAGGACTCAGCGCACCAAGACAGATATAGGTCGAGAGCTTTGCCCGAATTTCCTCGTCTACGAGGCCATCTCGTCATCATGTCTGCCAACACTACTGTCGATGTTGTCCTCGGCTCCCGCTACATTCTGCCTCCTTCTGGTCCGGAGAAACAGAGGTCAGTTATCCGATTATTGATTAGTATCAACGGAGGAGGCACTGAAGAATTACAGGCTATACACACAGTATGCAATGAAGAACGCCATCTATGGATGGACCGCGGCTGTCCCATCCATCATCGACATCTCAAAGCTCCAGAACGTGCTGGATGTTGCAGCGGGTACTTGCGTGTGGACCGCTGATTTTGCCAACATGCCAGAAGTCAACGCTCGACTGGCCTTGCCTGGAAGAGCCCCTGTGACTTCACCTATCCGTCTCTTTGCTACGGATATCGATACCAAGTTCTTTCCTGACAAGGAATTCCTCGATAGCTTTGGTATCGAGACGTTCCAGCACGATGTGACGAAGCCATTCCCTCCTGACATGCACGGAAAATTCGACCTCATACACATCAGCTTTCTTCTGTTGTGCATCACCGAGCAGGGATGGAAGGACGCTCTCGAGAATTGTCGTCAGGCATTGAGTATGTGCAACATTCTTTGACAACCTGGCTGCCACTGACCCGGAGACCTGTAGATGATGGCGGCATTTTGATGCTTGACGATGCCGACCCAGTCGTCTACGCGGAGCACTTTCCCCCACCTCTAGAAGACGCTGTCACCCACGACGTCACGGTCGCACTCCATGCCTCTGGTTGGGTAGGGAAAGGGAACAGAATCTACGCTGCCTACGCATTGAACGGAGGGTTCATTCCAGAGTAAGCTGGCTCCCAGTCGTCTGATACATATTCGCGCTGACTTGATCTCTAGCTTGTCCTTCCGCTTTCCCTCCATGTTGTCGACTGCAGGATACACGGTTCTTGAGGCGGGATACGGCTATGCCACTACCGGAAGGCTCTGCACTGCCCGGACCTACAACGCGCAGAGTCTCGACCTTACCCCGTTTGCACAGTTTGCCGCCGAGGACCTCGGGTTCATCTTTCAGCATCTCGCCCGTGCTCTCTTTGCCAAGGGAGAGCTCTATGATTCTGACGACAGCAAAATCACGACGGAAGAGGAGATGAAGGCGATGCTCGAGGAAATTCGGGCGGGCTTCCTGAATGACGGTGCTGTCACTCGTGGTGGATACGCTATTGCTAGGAAAGGGGGAAACGCGGACACTTGATATATGTCTATACTGCAGCCTCTCTCACCGCGTGTGTGTGAACCGTAGCTAATGCGCACTTCGAGACCTGAGTCCTTTCATCCAAGATTGACGGTTCAGGCGCTTCCTCCAATAACGACCGCCGTTTAGGTTTACTGGCGTGAGCCTCCCGTTCTATCTCGTATTCACACTTTAGCGCTGTACCTGCGCAGCTCTTCCCATTAGTCCATGACTGACCCACCAAGGTCACTGCGAGTCTCACAATAGGACGCGGGTTCTCTAACTCCACGACTCGATCATGCTGGACACCTTTACATAGTTGTTCGCAGCTGTATCTGCTCTCTCAGGGGAGTACAATGTTTGATAGAGGTAACCGGTGTCATAACGAGGGTGACAGGGTGAGGTGGTGGCGTGATGGACTCTCCAAATCTTTCCGACGCCGTTCGGTGCGAGTGCCACACGGTGGCACGTCAGGCAAGCACAGGTTCTGCCCTATTTCAAATCAATTTGCCTGCGGCCGACTCGAAGACGCGTAACTCTCAGGCGTTTGCATGGAGCAATGACGAGCTACTACGAAAAGCTTACTACAAGGCATTGAATAATGCTCCTCAAGACGGTGCTCCGGATGCAGTACATATCCTACATATGCTGAGGTACGCAACGAGGATAGAATTGTGTTTTTCTGAATTGCTATTAGGGTATAGCAAGCCGAATACGACCAATCTAATCGCCCTCAGTGTCGTTCTAAGTGTCGTGGGAACGTGATGGCAGAGTCGGGACACGATATATGAGTGCTTCCAAGGAGCGCATGGCAGAGGCCGTCTGCTTCAACCCACTAGCTTGACACATGATAGCTATGGAGATGGAGATCCCGGACCCGAAGCCTGTGTAAGTAGTGCATTTCCTCGCCAGTCTATGTCTCATCATTCTCTCCTCTAGAATAATCCCTCTGGTATGCACCGAACCCAACTCCAGCCTCTCATGCTCTCGCTCCCTCCTAATTTCATTATTGCCGTGGAACTTGAAGTTCATTGCACACTCCCTCAACTGGCTGGCCCTTGGCATTCTCCTCGTGCAATGTTGTGAGTAGTTCCGCCTCAAGTTGGGCGAGGTCTGCTTACCGCGGTCATGTAGATTACTATTCTCAAAACTTCCCGTCGGACAGACTCTGGATACGCGTTCTCGGTGAGTAGTTCGTCGTTCATGCAATTCTATGACGATTCAACGGCCCATCAGTCATTGGCTTGTTTGTTCTGGAGCTCGCGCAAACAGGAACAACAACTCACAACGCGTGGTACTACGCGATTGAGAACTGGAACAATCCTATGGTTCTCTTCACGTTTACCTGGTCCGCGATCTCTATCCCTATTACGGACGGCGTCAGTGAGTACCCCGACATTGTATTCCTGCGACGTGAGCTGAAGGCTTTACTAGTTGCCCTGATTGCTCAAATATTCTACGCCTGGTGAGTCACGGAACTAAGGTCATATTCAGCACCGATCAACGTCTGCGGTGTAGGCGCATATGGACACTGTCCCGAGCTAATAGGATCTTCAAGTTCATGGCTGTTCTAGTTGTACTGGTTAGTGCCAGTCTGTAGCTCCGAGTTCGTAGCTGATCAGTCATGAGATCTCCAGCTTGCTATCACACAAGCAGTTGCGGCTCTCACTGCAGCAATCATTGTGAGTGAAGCCTCTCTTGACGGAGGTAACAGCATGCTAATTGAACCTTTCGCAGTTTCAAATCAACGGTGACGTCCCGACACTCTTACGGCTTCGTCCGACCTTCCAGGTATACCCCCAGTGTCCCTGTCCCAATGAGCGATTACATCTCATTCCCGCGTCTCGTAGTTATGGATCATCACAAGCTTTGTCGCAGATGTTTTGGTCGCTGCGTCCATGTTATGGCTAGTGAGTACATCCTGGCACATACCTGTCGCAGTTAATGAGTGCTTCACAGCTCTACACCGTCAAACACCGGACAGTATGGGAGAAGTCTATCAACACCATTGGAAAGCTCATGGTCATCACCCTCGGAACTGGAACCGCCCTTGCACTTTGTGGTGTTCTCGCGCTCGCGCTCTACTCAAGCAGCCCAAGTACGAGCTTTCAATACGTACCCGCGTGAGTACTCGAATTTGCGCTCAGGCCGTGCCGACTTGCTGACATGAACCTCGCTCAGGGTGTTCATATGGGCAAAGCTGTGAGCCCTTCGTCTGAATGATCTCCTCTTGGTAATGGCTCACCCTACCAAGATACACCAACAGCGTCATGGTCAGTCTGAATTCTCGCAACACGCACCATACGAGCAGCGACACAACGAAGATCGATTCCTATCCCATGCGCATTCATGTCGCGAGCACTATGTTCCGGGATGGCGGCAACGAGGAGACCTTGGAGGCGGGGGTGAGTCGAATAGTCGCGTAGTGTGGGACTGGCTCTCATCCCACAATATCAGGGTCGAGACGGGGACGCCATCGATTACAAGACCGGGGAGCTGTCTGGAGAGACCTCCGCAAGCAACATACACGCCTCCCGAACCCGGTGAAAATCTTATGGTACCAGCTCAAACCAGCTGCTTCCCATCGCATGCGTCACGACTATGCTTTTTCGATGATAGGGCTACTGCTACTTGGGATTTGGGAGGATTTGACGGGCTATCGCACGAGTACAAGCGGACCCCAATACATGTGGTGAACATAACAGCGCATCGTCCGAGATACCAACCTCGAGGGAACAAGGGCCGATTGTTGTACCGGAAGGTATGCCAGGATATTGAATAATCCAACGTTGCACACTCGTAGTACCACATGTGTACCGTCTCACCCACCACGCTTCAGCTATTACGCGGAACACGTACAGCAGATATCCATCGCGCCCGCAGTATGCGGAAGAAGAACCCTGCATTCCATCGTCGGGACATCGTGCCTCCTGACGCGTTCTCGACTCGCAGCCTTCACATCGCCCCGCGCTCGCTGGTGCGCCCATGTGTCTCGAAGCACACCATCTCAGCGCGCGGGTATGTCGGGCGCCGCTCGGCAAGGATATTCGAACCTACGTGTGCGTTTGTGGGTGCGGTATGGGAGCAGAGAAGACGTCGTCGAGCGCGCCGACGCGCTCGGTCGTCCGAGTTCCGAGTTCCGAAAGAGGGTGCTCCTCAGGGCGTTACAGGGCCAGGACTGGGGTCTTTGATGTGAGCGGAGGAAGTTCTACAGCACCGCGCACTGCGACGATGGCGTGCCGGATCATGTCACGAAGTCGTACGAGTCGCTCGTGATTCGACCTGTGGAATGCAACGTCAGTACGAGCGCGACCGGTCATGCGGTATGAGTACCTGCCAGATAGCGTGCCTGCTGTGCGGGAGTGCCACCTATGTTCAACAAACACTTGGTGCTTGATCATGTTTCGTGCTCACGTCCTGACCAACACAATGGATCGCATGGCACCATTACATGACATTCGATCGAACACATGCCTTCTGACATACTGAGCGAAAAACGTTGATGTTCGCAACAAGACACCTGTCGGTGTCGAACAGGCTCTCGACCCATCTAAGAATAGCGGACGTTAGTTGATGCATACGCCATGCTCCGTGCGACTCACGGAAGCTGTGAATAGTAGTATCGCAAGCGGGAGCTTGCACCAGAGCTGTCGAGGGAGCCATCGGGCAGCCGCTATGGTAACGGGGGCACGGACGCCCTTCATCCAAATGAACTTGACTCGAACATCAGAACCTCCTCCCGCGCCCTATGCCGGCGTCAGACGGGCGCAGTGTCCGCACGATAGGATGGGACAAGCCGGCCTGGTCTGATGCGTCGACCGCATGGGGCGGACGAGCGCAAGTATAGCAGTGGTTCCATGCGCCGGGAACAGGTTCCGTATCATAAGACGTCTTATGAGAGTGGCGACAGGTCGTTCATTCGCGCTTTGAGGATGTGTACGTGGTGCGCGAGGACATGGTAATCGCAGAGGACAGCTCGCTCTCGGCCAGCCCGATGTACACGATGAGCTGGCCACAGCCAGGCTCGTTCACGCGCCAACAACAGCCTTATCGCCTGCGCAGGAGCAGATACCAGCTTCGACCGGATGTTGGGCCATAGGCTCCTCCCACAATCGTCGGTGACGATATAGTGTATGTAGAATGTGAAGCTGGGGAAGAATCAGTCATGCTGAGGCCCTTCGATACCTACAGCCCGGGCGCGTGTCAGTGTGGTTGCAATTGCCAGGTAGGTAAGAAATACGTACATGAGACTTCCGCGAACCGTCATGAGCAGCCCCAGATGGCATCGACACCGTTGCGGACGGGTTCGGGCGTGACGGCAAGCTCGGGTTAGAACTCGACAGTGACGTGGATGACGAGGTGATCGCGTAGGCATGGCGGAGCGGGCGGTAGCGGGCGAGATAGGACCCACGCAATGCGACGGAGCGCAAGGAGGGCGTGGCCGATGCTCTACAGAGCAGTGAAACACTCTTGATCCAGACATATGACCAGAAAGGGTACCGTAGCGCAGGTTGCGCTACATCCTCGTAGAAAGGGTATCTGCATCCACGGCTTGAACGGGGGAACCGCGCCGCGCCTATCTTTGCCTCCTCGCTGCGGTGTCATGCCGACGGTCGAGACTGGGAATCGTTGCAAGATGGACGGGATGAGGGATCGCATCCCAGAACGTACTGTCTATGCAATGATGATCGCGAGGGATCCATCCAGGAAATGGGAGACCACTCGCGGAGTGTTCAGTGTGCTTCACATGCGAAGGACAAGCGAGCGATGGGTGTCGGGGCAGGTACTGACAAAATGCTCGGTGCCACAGGGCCAGCGGCGCATCAGAGGGGATGGAAGGAGTCTTGAGGAAGCATCTCGCTGTGCAACATGTTCTACCTCGCTGTTCGTAAGAATCTGGATCAAGACATACCGGTATCCCATCACGATGAGCTCGAGCATCCTGGCCTTCAAGTACCTTCAAAAACCCATCTGCGAGCCTATCTCGGACGCCTCTCAGCGTTCTGAAACCCCAAAGATGCTTGAACTAGCAGGATTGTTGAGTCGACAGTCCTCCGTGTCTTCGAGCAGGCCGAACGTCCGCGTATGACCGATTCTTGGGAGCTGCAATGGTTGAAGCCACGAGACGAGGAGGATTCAACAACCATAGCATACATAGACGTCCAGTAAACATAGTGAAGCAAGGAGGATGGTAGAAGGATGGTAGTACAGGAAGAGAAGGCGAGCACACATAAGCGCGCGATGTTCGGGCGATTCCGGAACCGGGCTACAGCCTACCAGCGAGAGTCGTCTGCCTGCTGTCGCGCATCCCCACACGAGCGGCATACTGGGCTCCACACGGCGGGCAGGGGCCCTAATCCGGACGGTCAAATATGCGTGGGAAATTGATGGGTAAGGTTTCATCTTCTCCGGCAGTGGCACGGATGTTGGACGGACGAATATTCATCGTGACCTACTCCATCCCCGCCCATCTCCTAATCGGATATTCGACCATAGAATGCCCATTCGTCGGTCATTGGACGGCTGTGTTGCATGGCCCATGTGTATTGTCCAATAGGTAAGGCTTGGCACAGACCCACGCATATCCGACTGAAAAGCTGTTCAATATCGGCTCAAACGGGAGTGGTTGTTGAACTTAGGGTTATCCGGCACTGTCTGGACCGATATGTCCCCATATGGACTTGTGGCTATGCGTTCACATGACGCACAGCATGGGCTATGCTTCTTCGTTACTATATATAGATAACTCTGCATCTGTACGATAGTTCTTTCTTTCCGGACTTTACCTCTACGTACCAGTGCGTTCTACGATGTTCCGGATAGTTCCAGACCTTATGTCTGACTCAGACTTGGTGCTCATCCTCACGTCATACTGACTCATCCTCGCACCATAGCCTCGTATGCCTCTTACTCATCGTCTTGTGGCTAACATGTGACTGCTTTCTACGCTTACTCAGCTACTTTCCCTACGTCTATATAAGCAGCTCACATTTCGCCTCTGCTCTTCAGTCGTTCGCTCACTGACTGAAGAGTAAGTCTCATACATACATATGCTCTCTACTTACTTACTGACTAAGTACTTGTAGTCTCTCTCTGTTCGACTTACAGGTACTTATCTATGCAATAGAGTCGTTCGCTCACTGACTGAAGATCTCTCTCTGTTCGACTTACAGTCGGCTCCCAGCCTTCCAGGTCTGAAGTTCATCAGGTTATGAGCCCTGCGCTCTGACCGGTTGCTACTTCGTCGACATCTTCGTGCGCACACCTCTCTCTTCGTCGACTCTCTGCCCGTGCTCCCTCCATCTTTCCTCACCTCTTGACTGTGCCCGCCGACACTGCTGCCAGGGGGACATTCCTGCGCTCGTGACGCAGCCCTGAGCGCTTTTGTTTAGTTGTCGCGTAGCTAAGTACTGTTGTACAGCCTGTTGTGCTCTCGAGGCATTTGGGCTTTCAGGTATCCCTCTGCCAGGCCACGCACTTGCGCCCGCCAGCAGTTGTATCCGGGGTGCTTATCACCTTTGGAGACGGAGGACAACCGTGTGGACCCTCCTTACCGTACCCTTTGCTCTCGTATAGCTACTATAGTCTTTCTGGGCACAGTTGGCAACTTCTATCCAGATTGTCGGGATCTCCAGCTTCCTGACTCTCTTGGCTCGCCTCAATAGGTGTTCCCCATCTACCGTTTCGCACGTGGCATCGTCAATCATCGCACCCTTCTAGACCACAGTTTTGGAGCCGACACCAGCATCTCCTCCCTCTGAGGCGGAAGTCGAGGATCTGATTGACTCCCAGTCGTCGTCTGACTCCTCTGACTACAAACCCACCGTCGACTCTTGTCAGGAACTTCCACACGTTCTTGACGAGGAATACCCTGCCGATTCTCATCTCCATCCGGAGGACGGCTTCTGGTACAACTGTCACCGGAGTCCTTGTCCTCATCGGTACAACGGGGTTCCCGTTCAACCCGAAGATTATCCTGACACATTCAAGTGGGCTTTCCCCTCTCCTGACCAAGAGGATTTCCTTGCTGGAGTCAACACTGCCCTTCCAGTCGCATCAGACACACCCTATACCACTCCTCTTCCTTTCATCGTCCTAATCCCTCCTACTCCGGAGGTTATCCCTGAGCCAATCGAGACTCTCCCTCCTCCTCTCATCGAGTTACCTCCTCCTATTGCAACACCGCTTCCACCGGTCGCACCAGTAACAACATCCGTAGACTTCTCGGAGGACTATCTCGACTCATCGCACTTTCTCTTATCAATCATGGGAGACGTCAAGCTCGACTCTATCCCTTCCCTTTCGTCGGCAAACCAGTACACCGACTGGTCTGCCAAGATGAAGGGCTACTTCATCTTCATGGGCTGTTGGGACGTCGTCAACGGCAAGACCAAACGTCCAACTGCTGCCGACAAGCAGGAGTCCTGGGACAAGCTCGACGAGAAGAAGCCCAAGGGCAAAGGCAAGGGAAAGGGAAAGGCGAAGGACAAGGATAAGGACAAGGACAAAGGGAATAACAAGGACAATCAGCCCCATGCGCATACCGTCGTCGAGTCTCAGTCTGTAAATGTAGTCGCGTCGTCTAACATTGTTGGTTCTTTCTACCCCGAGGCCCTCGTCGCCTCTAGTGAGAACTGGACTGCATGGCTGATGGACTCAGGTGCTTCTCAGCATATCACGGGCGACCTAAGTGACTTCTCCGAGTATCAGCCGTTTGATACGCCCATCAGCTTCAATACTGCTGATGCGAGCAACATGATCCTTGCTCTCGGGAAGGGCACGGTCCGTGGTAACACTTGGGTTGATGGTGACAAAGTTACGATCACACTCACCCATGTGTACTACATCCCGAAGTTGAGAGGTCGTATCTTCTCGACAGGCACCATTGAGCGCAACGGGTACTCCCTTGTCCAAGGAGATGGGAAGATGTGCATCTTTGACAAGCTGCCAGAAGGCGCTGTCAAATTTGGTTCGACGATTTGAATCAAGGGTCGCAAGATCCTTGAAGCGGAGTACAACGTCCTGAGCAATATCTACTGGGCTAAGCTCGAACTTCACAATGGCCAGCGTGTTCATCTTAACGTCAGCCGCTTTCGTACCTTGCACCGTCGCTTTGGTCATCTCGGCAAGGACGCGCTGCGCCATCTCCCGAAGAACGTCCGAGGGGTTGATTCAGTTGATTCCCCTGAAGACGAAGATGAACCGTGTGAGGGATGTGCCTGGGGCAAATCCACTCGTCTCCCCTTCCCGCCTTCTGATAAGCGTGCTACGGAACCACTCGAGCTCGTTCATACCGATCTTGATGGCCCGATGCGCACACAAGCTATCGGAGGTTACAAGTATTTCGCCGGTTTCATTGATGACTACTCCGGACTCGCCCGTGCTTACTACCTTAAGTCGAAGTCGGATGCGTTCCAAGCGTTCCTCGACTACAAGGCGTGGGCTGAGACCCAGACCGGTCGAAAGATCAAGAAGGTCCGCTCGGACCGAGGGGGAGAATACACTTCTACCGAGTTCTCTGAGCTTCTTCGTTCGCACAGGATCGAGCACCAGAAGACTATGCCTGGCTCTCCGCAGCAGAATGGACGCGCTGAGCGCTGGAACCGTACTATCGTCGAAAAGGCCATGGCCATGCTCCATCAGGCAGGTCTTAGTCACGGTTTCTGGCAACTCGCCGTTGATGCAGCCGTTCATATCTACAATCGTCAACCGATGCGTCGACACAAATGGCAATGCCCCATCACCAAGTGGGACGGAACCGTTCCGGACGTCTCCTACTTCCGAGTGTTCGGGTGCAAAGCCTTTGTACACGTGCAGAAGGCAAAGCGCGAAGGGAAACTCGACAAGAAGGCTGTCGAGATGATCTTCGTGGGGTATGAGTCTGGTTCCAAGGGGTATAAGTTTTGGAATCCAGCCAACCGCTCTATCGTAGTGTCTCGCGATGTGACATTCGATGAAGAGTCTTTCCCTGCTCGTAAACTCCCCGGCAACCATCCTGTTACCCCGGATGACCATCCGTTCCCAGATGATCAGTCTGATAAGGCTTCCGAAGCCGATGTCGACGGTCATGAGGACGACCTCCATCCCGAGATTGTTCCTGAACTCCCAGATCTACCACCTGACCCTCCAGCGGATGCTCAGCCACCTCCTGCTGAAGCGCCTCCTCCAGCCGACGCCCCTGCTCCTCCGCCACCGCAACCGCCTCAACCGCCTGCTGAACCACCGCCTAAGCCTGCTCACAAGCGAGGACGTCACCCTCCAGTGGGAGAACAGCCTCCCAGCCTTGCGCGTGACAGACCACGGCGTGAGAATGCGGGTAAACGGTCCGAGTCGAAGACTCGTGATAACGTGTACGGCGACGAACCACCGGCTAAAGTCGATGCCCGGACTGATCCGGATGGCACGCAGCGAGAGGACCAAGCGCTTCTCATGTTTCTCATGGCGTCTCAGTACAAAACTGGCATTCCGAACTCCCACAAGGAAGCCATGAAGTCGCCTGAAGCTGAGAAATGGCGTGATGCGGAGAAAGCGGAGTATGACTCGTTGCTCGAGAATAAGACTTGGGTCCTTGTCCCTCGTCCGAAAGATCGGCACGTGGTCTCTAACCGCTGGGTCTATGACATCAAGCACGATGGGCGGTACAAAGCTCGTCTAGTCGCTAAGGGTTTCACTCAGGTGTGGGGCGAGGACTATCACGAGACCTTCTCCCCTGTGGCGCGGTTCGAGTCTATCCGGTACCTCCTCGCACATGCAGCGCTTGAGGACTGGGACATCGAGTCAATGGATGTCAAGACCGCGTTCCTCAATGGCGATCTGGATGAGGAGATCTACATGGAACAGCCGGAAGGTTGGATCGTTCCTGGCAAGGAGGATCACGTGTGTCTGCTGAAAAAGGCTATCTACGGTCTTAAGCAGGCATCCCGTCAGTGGAACGTGAAAATCCACCAGTCGCTTATTAGCCTGGGATTCAAACGGACCTATTCCGATGCCGGGATCTATGTATATCGGCGACAAGGGGGGGATCACGTCACTATCGTCGTTCTTTATGTCGACGATCTACTTCTCCTCGGCGATCAGCCTGGCCACATACAGCACGTGAAGCGTTCGCTTTCTAAGCAGTACAAGATGACGGACTTGGGACCAGTTCAGCGTTTCCTTGGTCTTCGCATCACTCGTGACCGTGCTTCTCGGATCATCGAGATCGACCAGGAAGAGTACATCCAGTCCGTTCTCGAGCGCTTTCACATGGCCGACTGCAAGCCGTCGCGTACCCCTCTCCCTGCTGGTGCTGTTCTAGAGTCATCTGAGCACACCGCCACCGATGCGTCGCGTCAGCGCTATCAGAGCTTGATTGGCAGTCTTCTGTACGCCATGCTCGGTACGCGGCCCGACATAGCCTTTGCTGTCACGCGGCTTTCAAAGTTCAATGCCAATCCCTCAGACGCGCATCTTCACTATGCCAAGTATGTCCTCCGGTATCTTCAGGGTACTAAGGCGTACCGGCTGCGCTACCAGGGAGCGTCTAATGACGGTCTGATTTCGTACTCCGATTCGGACTGGGCTGAAGACCGTGATGATCGGCATTCTACCTCTGGCTTCATCTTTCTGATGGCAGGTGCTGCTATATCGTGGGCATTGAGGCGTCAGCCTACCATTTCGCTTTCCTCGACCGAAGCGGAGTATAAAGCGGCCTCTGACACTTGTCGTCAATTGGTGTGGCTGAGGACGTTCGGTGAAGAACTCGGCGATGACATGTCTCGACCAACTCCCATGTGTCTTGACAATCAGGGGTCTATCTTCCTGTCCGTCAATCCCGTGATCGACCGCCGGACCAAGCACATCGAGGTTAGATACCACTTCATCCGAGAGCAGGTGGAGTTGGGATCGACCGAGATCTTCTATGTAGCGACTGCGGATCAACTCGCCGACGCTCTGACTAAGAATGTGCCTTTGGCAATTCAGTCGAAGTTCGTCCAAGAGATTGGTCTTGCTTATGTCACATCTTGAACGAGTGGGAGTGTTGAACTTAGGGTTATCCGGCACTGTCTGGACCGATATGTCCCCATATGGACTTGTGGCTATGCGTTCACATGACGCACAGCATGGGCTATGCTTCTTCGTTACTATATATAGATAACTCTGCATCTGTACGATAGTTCTTTCTTTCCGGACTTTACCTCTACGTACCAGTGCGTTCTACGATGTTCCGGATAGTTCCAGACCTTATGTCTGACTCAGACTTGGTGCTCATCCTCACGTCATACTGACTCATCCTCGCACCATAGCCTCGTATGCCTCTTACTCATCGTCTTGTGGCTCACATGTGACTGCTTTCTACGCTTACTCAGCTACTTTCCCTACGTCTATATAAGCAGCTCACATTTCGCCTCTGCTCTTCAGTCGTTCGCTCACTGACTGAAGAGTAAGTCTCATACATACATATGCTCTCTACTTACTTACTGACTAAGTACTTGTAGTCTCTCTCTGTTCGACTTACAGGTACTTATCTATGCAATAGAGTCGTTCGCTCACTGACTGAAGATCTCTCTCTGTTCGACTTACAGTCGGCTCCCAGCCTTCCAGGTCTGAAGTTCATCAGTGGTTCAATAGACAACCTATTCACCGACACAACACTTTGGATAGCTGACCGTAGGGCATTATGACGCAACGTAAACTACCCATTCAATTTCCTAAAGATATCCTCCACACAAACAGGCTGTGTCTGCCGGATGGTCGAACATTTAACCTCACCATAGGACAGGGTGACCGAATGGGGAGCGTCAAAGGTACGTTTGTCCGAGCCCATATTGTAAGCGCCACCGCGCAGCACAGAGCTGATGACGCGAGCTCCTCGGTGCTCAGATAATGCGCGCAGCCGAGCTCATGGCATGAGTTCGTTCGTGCTCAGAGTCGCGTACAGCTGAGCTCATGACGCGAGCGCGTGTGTGCTCAGAGTCGCGTACAGCTGAGCTCATGACGCGAGCGCGTGTGTGCTCAGAGTCGCGTACAGCTGAGCTCATGACGCGAGCGCGTGCGAGCTCAGACCTGCGCTCATGACCTCAGACTCGCGCTCGCGCTCCTAGGGCGCGCACGAGGTTGTGTATGAGCACGCGCGAGCGCATCCAGAATCGTGCTCGCCCAAGCTCTCATGGTGACCCGTGCTCCGAGACGAACTCCGAGTGCTAAGGTCATCGATATCGTGGGGACGCTGTGACCACTACCGAACAGAAACTGAGCTACGCGGTGCTCCAGGCGAGCATCATCGAGCGTCCGTGTGCACCGTGCTGCGCTCGTCTTGTACCCGGCCGTGCGGGGAGCTCAGGAAGGCCCAATCGACCTCCGGGGCGGGGCTCCCGACGAGCTCCAACGAGCTCTCGCGAGCACTAGCCAGCAACGCGAAGCCAACAGAGCGACGCGGGGCTCCCGGCCAAAATGGTGTCCCCACCGGCCGAGCACAGGGGGAAATCCATCGCTCTACGCAGCGGTCGTAGCGTGTCTCGGCGAGCTTCCGTCTGCGCTCGGCCGTGCTCCCCTTGTTCTGTTTGAGCCGTCGCAAGCTCTGTCAATGCAGCCCGTGCAAACAAGGCGAGCTCTGATGAGCGTTGGACTAGCACAATCGGATCAACGGAAGGCCCAATCGAGCTCCGGGGAGCTCCCGACGAGCTCCAACGAGCTTTCGCGAGTACTAGCCCGCCACGCGAAGCTCAACAGAGCTCCGCGGGGCTCCCGGCCACAATCGTCTCCCCACCGGCCGAGCTCCGAAGGAAATCCGTCGCCCTTCGCCGTGCTCATGGCCTGTCTCGGAGAACTTCCGTCTGCGCTCGGCCGTGCTCCCCTTGTTCTGTTTGAGCCGTCGCAAGCTCTGTCAATGCAGCCCGTACAAACGAAGCGAGCTCCAACAAGCTCTCCCGAGCGCAACAGAAAGATCAACCGAACTTCGCGGGGTTCCCAGCCGTGCGGAGAGCTCAGGAAGGCCCAATCGACCTCCGGGGCGGGGCTCCCGACGAGCTCCAACGAGCTCTCGCGAGCACTAGCCAGCAACGCGAAGCCAACAGAGCGACGCGGGGCTCCCGGCCAAAATGGTGTCCCCACCGGCCGAGCACAGGGGGAAATCCATCGCTCTACGCAGCGGTCGTAGCGTGTCTCGGCGAGCTTCCGTCTGCGCTCGGCCGTGCTCCCCTTGTTCTGTTTGAGCCGTCGCAAGCTCTGTCAATGCAGCCCGTGCAAACAAGGCGAGCTCTGATGAGCGTTGGACTAGCACAATCGGATCAACGGAAGGCCCAATCGAGCTCCGGGGAGCTCCCGACGAGCTCCAACGAGCTTTCGCGAGTACTAGCCCGCCACGCGAAGCTCAACAGAGCTCCGCGGGGCTCCCGGCCACAATCGTCTCCCCACCGGCCGAGCTCCGAAGGAAATCCGTCGCCCTTCGCCGTGCTCATGGCCTGTCTCGGAGAACTTCCGTCTGCGCTCGGCCGTGCTCCCCTTGTTCTGTTTGAGCCGTCGCAAGCTCTGTCAATGCAGCCCGTACAAACGAAGCGAGCTCCAACAAGCTCTCCCGAGCGCAACAGAAAGATCAACCGAACTTCGCGGGGTTCCCAGCCGTGCGGAGAGCTCAGGAAGGCCCAATCGACCTCCGGGGCGGGGCTCCCGACGAGCTCCAACGAGCTCTCGCGAGCACTAGCCAGCAACGCGAAGCCAACAGAGCGACGCGGGGCTCCCGGCCAAAATGGTGTCCCCACCGGCCGAGCACAGGGGGAAATCCATCGCTCTACGCAGCGGTCGTAGCGTGTCTCGGCGAGCTTCCGTCTGCGCTCGGCCGTGCTCCCCTTGTTCTGTTTGAGCCGTCGCAAGCTCTGTCAATGCAGCCCGTGCAAACAAGGCGAGCTCTGATGAGCGTTGGACTAGCACAATCGGATCAACGGAAGGCCCAATCGAGCTCCGGGGAGCTCCCGACGAGCTCCAACGAGCTTTCGCGAGTACTAGCCCGCCACGCGAAGCTCAACAGAGCTCCGCGGGGCTCCCGGCCACAATCGTCTCCCCACCGGCCGAGCTCCGAAGGAAATCCGTCGCCCTTCGCCGTGCTCATGGCCTGTCTCGGAGAACTTCCGTCTGCGCTCGGTCGCGTGCCCCATGGTATCGGACAAGCGGCGAGCTCAGTCAATGCAGCCCTGTACAAACGAAGCGAGCCCCTACGAGCTCCCGACAGGCGCAGCCGACCATCTGGGATGTCGGTTGCGCTCCCGTGTCGTGCTCGTTTAAGATACACGCGAGCGTTGTCCCCTCTCCCCCACGGACCTCGCCGACCATACGCACCCGGTCCAACGATCTCACTATGACACATGACTTCTGGCGTACATGAGAGTACGGCGCCATGCGCAACTACACTTGATAGGGGGATGACGCGGCAGCTGCAGCTCGAATAAGCTTTTCACAAGCCACCGCCAGGTAACTTGGAATATCCATAGAGCTTCGCGATGCACATATCCGACGTCAGCGCGTTGTGTCTGCTCCTCCGAACCATGAGTCCACGACAACTCTGACTGCGAAGGCATCCATTGATGTGTACAGCTATTCCAAACAAACCGAAAGTTCACACACCACGGTGTAGGGCTGGGACAATGATCAGCTGGGTACCGTGAGGTTGCAATCGTGGCCACTCACTCGTCTTCACCCTAACCTTCAAACACGTCGTCGTCCGTCCCGGAAATCGTCTCCACGTCCGAAACCTCCGAGGTTGCTCTCCCCTTCCCCTTCCCCTTCCCCTTCCCCTTCTTCCTCTTTATGTTCTTCGCGTTCGCCTCCGCCCTCACCCTCTCTTTTGCCTCTTCAGTAGCGATCGTCCAAGCCGGTAGGGTAAAATCATAATCCTCGTCGATAATGCGAAGTTGCTCTCGAACGTGCGGCTTAAGCGTAGCCAGCCAATCGGGGTCGTAGCAGTTGCGCCAAAGTCCTCGCGGGGCGACCGTGTTATCAATGCGGCCATCTGGGTGAGGGAGGCGTTCACGAGGAGCGTTTCCACCAGGCAACTGGTCTCCGACGCCGTTCTTGAAGTCCTCCAAGTGCCATTTGTCGAGCGTGTGGAAGAACTCGATCAAGGGCTTGCTTTGCCATGCGGAGCCGATGATGAAATATTTGCGTGGATGAGGCTGTCTCTTCACACTATCGTCCTCAGAATCGACTTCGGCCTCGTCTCCGCTCATGTGTGAGGGTTTCAACTGGGAGAGCAAGGCGAGATGACGGTCTTCTCCGTGCAGTTTGACGACGAGCTTACGCACTCTGAGCGTCTATCAAGGTCGTTAGATCACCACATAGCGATGCCCTACAGATCTTACTTACCGTAGATCGACGAGAATAGCCCCTGCGCCTGAGAATGCTCCTTCGCTCCTTGGCGATGACCGACACTGTCCTGGGCGATGCATACCGTCGATATTCGGCACGCAGGTGTCTCATGTGTGAGTCCAGCAGGTCGCCGATACATTCTTCCGTGAGCAGTCGCTCGGGCACGTCGGTGAGGGCTCCTGCCACGGTCTGAAGGAAGTGCTCGATGAAGAAGGCACGTGCTTCGCAGTTGAAATGGAACCGTTTCCATCCGCGAATGAAGTCAATGTAGAACGACTCAGGCGTGAAGTAGCTCCCTTCCGCCTGCTCGTACGCCTTGACTTCTGCAGGTGTCAACGTTGGGTACTTGACGGGCAGGTACTTCACATGCTTGTACTTGAGTAACTTCAACTTCAAGTGACAACGAATCAAGTCCTATAAGCCAGAGATGAAATTCGAGAGGCATACGACTCGGTCAAGTAAGTCACTCACAGAAAGTCGATCGAGGTAAGGACGGTCGATGGCCTTCTGCCTACGCCGTGCCTCCTGCGCAGCGTTGTCTGCATCCTCGTCGTCGGAGACATCCGCGTAGCCGCTCATGTCTTCGTCTTCTTCCTCATCGTACACGGGCTTCTTACTCGAAGAACCGCGAGGAGACTTGGCAGTACGAGCTTCTTTGGTACGAGCTTCTTTGGTACGCTTATGGCCTCCCTGGTGCTCCCCAAGATGGTCGTCCAAAGTCTGTCTGTAAGTGTGTGTCGTGAGTCCTTACAGCATATTCTTGACATAGAAACATTCGCAACTTACTGTAATCGCCCAACTTTGGCGTCGAGCTGATTGACCGCATCGAGCATGACGGTACCGAAGTAGGCGTCGGGACCAGAAGGCGGGCCAGTATACGTGCCACCGCCAGCCGCGCCGTAGCCGCTTGTCGCGGACTGAGGTGGGTGTCCATCGAACCTGCCATGGCTGGACTCCTTCGCGAAGAACCCATTGGACGAAGCCGGTCCAAAGTTGCTAGTAGGATTGGCAGTGCTGGCCGGGTCCCAGTCGTTGGAAGCGTCGGGCTAAGCAGTGTCGTGTGAGTGATGATGCCGTACCATACTGTGCACTACAATACTGACCGGCACTTCGAAGGAGGTTCGCGGTTGCACGTCAGGGTCCTAGCGATAGCAATGTAAGCGATACTAGATGATTCTTGATGCGTGGTATGAGCTCACGGAGGAGTCGTCCGCATCTTCCACGTATGCTGTTTTCACACTTCTGCGATTCGAACCCGCCGGGGGTCTCGAAGGTCTCGAGTTGGTGGTTTGGCGCGTGGCGCGGCGTCGAGCCTGGGGTTTCTCCTTCACAGGGGTCGTCTTGGTTGCGGATGCCGATCCAACCACAAACAAGGGCTGATGGTAGTTATGGCACTGGTGGAACAGAGAACAGACGATTACATACATCAACAGCCATGGCATCCTCGCCGGGGTCATTGCCGTCCCTCCGTGCTCGCTGACGCAAGTGATATATCCCGACAAGGCGGCGCTGATCCGCCTCTGACAGAGAGAACCACAGGGCAAGAGACGCCTCGTATGACTGTGGAACAGACATCAATATCCCGTTGAGCACATGCAGTGCAGGACGTACCGTGTCTGGACCAAGGCGGATAGGAACGACGCCATCGGGAGGAGGTATCTTGCCTGGTTTGTGGACGACGGTATCAAATGACTGGGCTGCGGGTGGTGGTTGGGCTTGAGGAGTTGCTTCTGGATGTCTAGGACGTGGTGGCATAGCGTTCGAAGGCGCGGTTGCATCGCGAAACGAAGAAGGTCGTTGAGCTGTAGTATCTGGGGAAACGGTGGTCTGTTGCCGTGATGCAGCCGTCTGAGAGGACGATGCACGCTGGGGCGCAGGCATATCGGTCGTCGGAACTGGCAGTGGCCGCGAAGGTTCAGCCTCATGTTGAGCAGCCCGCTGAGCCTGGTCTGCAAATCGTACATGGCGAGGGTCTTGACGAGCCTGCGCATAGTCATGTTGCGGGTGGTCCTCAGGAGGTGAGTGAGGAGTCTGCGCAGGTTGCGGAGTCTGCGCGTAGCTAGCGGGCGGAACATCTTGAGATCGATCAGTGTCTTGTTGAGGTTGCGCATAGCCAGCAGGCCGGGCTTGCTGATATCGCGCATAGTCAGTAGGCTGGGATTGCTGAGGATGCGAGTAGCCGGGAGGAGAGGGCTGTTGAGGATGCAAGTAGTTAGGATGCGGGGGCTGTTGAGGATGCGCATAGCTAACGGGCTGCTGAGGATGCGCATAGCTGGTGGGCGGGCCCTGCCGAGAATGCGTGTAGTCCGCGGGTGGAACGTGCTGAGGATGGGTATAGCTGGTGGGCGGAACCTCCCGAGGATAGTAGCCGGGGGGCGGAACCTGAGGAGGGTGCGAGTAGCCAGCGCCCGAGAATTGTTGAGGCCGATAGCCAGCGGAGGAATCGGGATGTGCACCAGCGTATGGCGGATATGGGGGTGGTTGTCGAAGGTGTGCATCTGGAGGAGGACGGTAGTATTGGGACGGTGCGGTCGGATGGTGTTGATAGTGTGTGTATGCGGACGGAGGTGGCGCACCCGAGCCTTGGGGATGGTTATACTCCATGCAAGCTACCGACCAATATATGAGTACCATGATCACGTAGTCTCTGCAGAAGAACACACAAACCTGAGGTGAGCAAGTCAGGGAATGGATGGTACTGGGTGGCGCGTGGATGCGTGGGGTGAGGTGAGGGAGAACGTCTCACGGACGTCTCACATAGCGATATATCAAGGCGATGAAGCAGTCTCAAAAGTCTCATTGTGGCCATGATAGATAAAGCGACGCGCACCATTGATGTGTAAGACATGCGGTACAAAACAGCAGGCAAAGCGGGCGCGCTGGACACGTGTTGACGCGCTTTGACGCGACGCCTTATGCGCCATAGCGCGCTCCCATTACATTGTGGAAACTTACATTCTTCGCTTACACTACGTCACGCCTTCCGCGTCAGAGTCCATTCCACTCTACGCACGTCTGAGGCAGGGAATAAGGGAGTGTAGCGATAAGAGATGTGGCAAAACGTACAGGCCAGATCACTCACCCATGACCATGAATCCGTAGACGATAGATGCAGGTAACGTCGCTACCCCAGTTATCGAACACTTCGACCACGAACACTCCAAAGTTGATGCGCGCGTCAAAGATCTTTGGGTCCACCGGGAACGTCTGGCTGTGGTGGGGGGATTCGAGATTGAAAGTGAAGTTTGCGATGTGCATGAATGTGTAGATATCCTGCATCGGAGGACCAACGCCACGCTGAAGTTGACCTTGTCGACCCTGATTCGCTCGTCCGTCGAGGGCCCCCCAAAGCCGCATGCGCCGAGGGGCTTGGCCTGGATCATCCGCGACCTTCTGTGGTACATAGTCTACGGTGATGTGCGTGGGGTGGATGACATGAGGAATGTAGATGCCAACCTGTCCGTGGTTCCCCTCGAACTGCCAGCATCTACCTCCATGGAGGTTGTGGCGTAGGACTACTTCAGCGGGATGGCGAGTCGAACTGGATTTGGAGCCGGCTGCCCTCGGGAGCTCCAGGGTGCACGACGTCAGTTCGGGGACAATGCGGCCTCCGTCCACTGCAAGCGCATAGTCACGAGGACCATAGTGAGTGTGCATGGCGTTCTGAACGGCCTCTTCGATGTACTGGGCGAGATGGGGTGGTATGGTTTGTGGTGGAGCGGAAGGGAGACGGAGCAAGGTGGATAACGAGCGAGTGCGCACATAGACATATTTGGCGAGAACGCGCGGAAAAGCTGGCTGGTATACAGCAAAGGCAACTAGAGCGAGGGCGAAGCACAAAGTGAAGGAGACGAGGGGTCCAGGCGCGGGGGTACGGGAAAATCGTGTGCGTGTAGCTCGGGGGGATCCTTTTCTCCCTGGGTTCGGTGGTTTGGACGACGTACGCTGATCCAAGCTACCCAGTGGCCCCCCCGTGCGCGGTGAGCTACCGGGGCGGGGGAGATTTGTATGTTGGAATCTGGGATCGTCCTGAGCCCACCGCACATGCTTGGAGGCTACTACCACGATGAGACACCGCGGATTGGGAGCATTAAGTCGACGGCTTACCGGGTTGTGCGGACTCCTCAAAAACGAAGCGGCCTCCATAGAAGGGATCTTCGATGGCGGGCTTGTGGGCGTACATGAGTGAGTGCGAATGTGCTGCTGGTGCTCCAGTGGCGCAGAACGAGGGAAAGAGGAGGATAGTAAGCGCCCCGCCAGCGCGCCTGCTCAATGCGGACATGTGACCGCTCGGGCCCAGTAGCGGCGCGAAGATTGACATTATACATGCATTGAAGACACACTCGGATACTACAACGTAGACAGGGCAGAAACACAGAGTGTCTCAGACGAGCAAGGGAGCGCGTCGGGAGCGCGGCGGAGTGCCAGTTCAAGTTGGTCGTGTCCGAGCGAAGGAGGTACCTCGCTAGGCAGGAGCGCCTCCGATACGACGAAGCGACGAGTAGGGCAGTGCTTCGCACCGAGGGGGGAGAGGGACTCGTTAGTATGACGAAGCCCTGTCGGATGGAGGGTCGGCTCGCGGGAGTGCGTCGGAGCGCGGGTGCGAGAGAGCACCGACGAGTGAGGGAACGGGGGTGTGCGAGGGAGCGCCTCGCTGCGGAGAGAGCACGTTTGCAGCGAGGGTATGCGCTGATACGTAGTGCGTCGAAAAGAGGGAAGAAGCCGTCGGCATGGCCAGAGCGTGTCGGATGGGCTTGCGCAGTGTGTCGGGCAGAGAAGCACGGCGTCGGAGCGAGGGAGCGCGGGAGATAAACGCGTCCAGAAGGAAGTTCTCCGTTTCATACCATCGGAGCATAGGAGTCGTGCGCTGCGCTGGAATACATCGCCGTGAGCTTGAAACCATAATTTGCACCTGTTGGCACCGTAATTGCACCTGCACCTGACGCATGATGAGCGCAGAGGCACTCTGTGCCCGCACCTGACCATGGCTGTCGTTGCCCTGCCTGGCGAGGCGAGGCGAACATCGTTGAAACTCAGGGAGATGAGCGTTTCCGACAGTATATCTGTTGGTGATCATTTCGCCGAGTTCTAGACAATACATTTCAGAGAGATTGGTGCAAACTTCAGCGCTTCACTTCCCAGGCTGTCCACGTACTACGGGGAAACTCCATCGGAGTCGTGTGGACGTCATCAAGGGAAAAATCCAAACCACCTAGAATGTCATCCACAACGTCCTTATGTAAATCTGCTGCGTGAACCACCACGGGAGGATATAGGGGTTCCGGCGAATCAGACGAGCGATTGTACCACTTGGTATGGAGGACCACCAGGGGGTGACTGCAAGGACTTGCCATCAATGATAGGAACAGTCATTGTGGACGTTACTGACCTCTCCACGAAGTGCTTCTGTAACTGGACGAAGTCGTAGGCCCAGCGGGATTGTGGCCAGTCGCATCGGACACAGGTCCACCGCGCGAGCGCCCTCGTTCCATGGAGTCCGGCAGCCCGTTCTGAGCGCTCCAGTTTCTTCACGTAACTTGCGACTTCAGAACAGACGGGATACCATTCTACACGAGACATGCCGTGCGCCTCAATCATGTGCTGCACCTATGATTTCGTATGAGCGCGTCATTGACAGTCAGAGTAGTTGTAAAGACAACGTACCGCGCAACGCCAACCCATGACCACCATGACCCTGTTAAGCTGGCTGCATGCACCACATGCAACTCGTCCATCTAGTCTGGAATCCTGAGGATCTAGAGCAGGCGGCTCCAACCCGAACGCATCGCTAACCACCCCAACCAAATCAGCACAGGGATACAATGAGGCAGGCGACCACGGCCGAACGCCCTGAGAGTACACGACGCAGGTACGTTCGAACATAGTACCTAGGTCGTTGATGAGCGGTGTATATGCCCCGTCAATCCAAGGAGAGCAGTCTTGGTCACGGTGAATGTGGCTCCAGCCTGGGTCGAAGCCATAACAGCAGCTGTGCGTCATCGCCGAAGTCCCTTGGACAAGTTGCTTGCATTGCGTGCACCAAAACAAGGCCGAGGGAACATCTAGAGAGGAGCAGGGGGGTAGATGACCCGTGTAGGAAGAACCGGCGTTGAGTAGCGTGAGGAGAGTATGCTTCCTCGCATCTCGCCATTGATCAACATACACGCCGATCATCTCCTCGTACACAGCGGCAGGTATGAAGACGGCTTCGTGGAATTGTATTAGATGCGCGACCACGGGCAGGTCAACGAGATCGAGCGCGCAAGGCCACACGCTGACCGTACCCGACGCTGTCTCGTTTCGGCGAGAATCGAGAACGGTGTCGATTTGTCGGAGGCGAGCGAACATAGCTCGGACTTGAGTCAGACGAGACTCCAATAACCTGCGGCTATCAAGGAAGCGCTTCACTGCCGGCAGAGACACGTCCCACTCTGAACGTCCGAACTATCAGCACCAAGCTCATATGACCAGACATGGTCGATACCTACCATCGTCATTGAGAGGATGGGGTTTCTTGAAGAACGCATATATGCTCACAGACAGTCCCTCCAGTCCGATGCCCAGATTGATCAACTCGGTGATGTAGCCGAGCGCGACTAGCTTGTCGTGTATTCTGAGGGGAACCCAAGATCAGCAACATGTACCATATTCCGTCTGCGAGGGCCGCACGTACTTTCTGTACCGCTCCAACCTGATCTTTTCGAGACGTTCGCGTTCAGTCTCATCCATGTTCGCCTTCCAAACGTGACATCTCTCCGCATGCTGAGAAGTACGTGAGATGACGAGCGAGTAGGATAAGGTGGGCTTACACTGCGACGTTCCATCGTTGAGACATACCAATCCCCAATGGTGATGAAACGTTCAGAATCAGACGCATCGTGCAAAGCATCACGGAGCTTTGTGACGTCAGGGAGATGGTAGAGGGTGACAAGGGTTGAATCACCGTCATCTGGATGCGAACTCAGCATGAACTCCCTCTCCTCACCAGGATGTACTCACCAGTCACGAACTCGCAACGGATCGTAGGAAGAATCCTGGCCACGTCGCCGCCAAATCGATTCTGATAGGATCCACCTTCCAAACCTTTGTATGGGTGCGCCGTAGTCGTACTGACAAAAGCTCATGAGGTCAACAGAGGCGACCAAACTAGTAACGCGGGACAACTCACTAGATAGGTTCGCACTGAGTGCAGTAGCGCGTGTAGAATTGCCATAGAGGGTTCTTGCTGCTGTCGTCCACAGCGAGACAGCTTTGGCAGTGATCCTCAAAGCATAGAGATGCATATCGCATCTCGGCGAGCCACCCAGGACAGTCAGGGAGACCGGGCACGTTGCGGCGAACGACTCGCCAGAACAATTCAGCATTGTGTCCCTTGAAATAATCATGGGTGTCCTTGTCGATGCGAGAGAGATTCAACAGGTCGGTCGGCGTCAGATAGCCGTAAATCTATAACATCCACAGTAAGTATTGCATGAGGGCAAAGGCGAACAAAATGGGTGGCATACTTCTATCTGAATATCTTCCTGAATAGCCGGCCACTTGAAGTGTCGTGCCGGTGATTCGCCTCCGGAGACATGTTCTGGCGTTCGGGACTTCTTGACAGGACGCATGGTGGATGGTATGGTCACGACGGAGGGGGGAAAGGACGTACCAGATGTCTGCATTATAGGTGCCAGGAGGAGGCCGAACAGACAAAGAGGTCCTTTGACATACCGCGGGTCATTCAGATGATTTTGATCAACTCGCCCGCCAAGGATCAGGTCGCTACGACGAGATTATGTCGCAATGGTTGGAGCTCCAGTAACCTGAGTAGGTCGCTGTAGTTGATGCCCAAGGAGGAGGGCAATAGGCAAACGTCGGCGAGCGGAGATGCGCGGCCGCGCGTCATGTCGGAAGGGATGGGCGCTGGTGCAAGGAGCGCTATTACATCATGATCTCGCCGTCCGTCAAGGGAGAACTACAAGGGCACGAAGGAGGCTGCCTCAATACGTCGAATTTCGCCTAAAACTACACTTGGGAAATACGAGCGTACGGGGGACGTCTGCCATTGGGACACAGCAAGGTGAATTATGGTAGAGTGCGACCATGGGCGGTAAGCTCCCGAAAAACTCCATCTTCACGGCTATACAAGAAGTAGGATAACGTACGATGCATTGAACAGTATACGTATAGGGTGATTGCTCCCTGAAACAGTAAGGCATGAGGAGTACAAACACAGAAACAGACTATACACCATGGGGGGAAACGCATGCGGTATGATAGGTGACTCCAGACCGTGAAAGGCTGGATTACTACAGGCAGGCGACGAGGAGTGATAACCAGCGGATCGGTATCCGCGCGCTGTGACCCAGGGGCGATGTAAGCCACAGTCCAGCGAGTGGTGACATGCTGCAACTTGCAAGATGTCGCCGACGGACAGGTCTTCCAGCATGGGAAGACCGTCAACCGTTCCAACAGCATGGCTCGTACACCAGCACGGTGTCCAGCCGAGTGAGTTTCTGTGTGCCTCGATGTCTCAACTACGCGTTCGATGCCACACATACTGATACGTTCCAATGAAAGCTCACCTCGTTGGTGATGACGGGTGCAGGCGCCATGAGCGAGGCAACCGGAGCGTCCCCTCCGCAAGAACGCAGGACCTGAGTGATGAGCTAGCGCTCATCACCTCTTGATCCGACGAGAGCTTCACAGAGGGAGGAGAAACAGCCGAGGCAGCATTGCGCCATCGTCCTTTAGAAGACCAAGCGAGAGGGACGAAGTACTTAGTACGTACTCGACCACATAAACCTACGATTTGGTTGCTGGTAGAACTGTTGAGCTCTACGGGGCAATAACCCTGGTAGAGGGTTCCGGTCCCCAACAACCGCCTTCCTTCATCGAAGCTTGATGTTCACTGTTTTCGAATAACACCGTAGCATTGAATGGATGGCGGGAGCTATATAGAGACATACGGCCTGGCGCCAGATTGTGCTGAGGGTGTGCGCGATACGAGACCAGTCTAGTGCCAGCTGCAATGTGACAGCGAGCAGACGATAAATGTGAAATCAGTAGGTGAAAGCGGCGAGCTGGGGACAGGATGGGACGAGGAGAAGGACGAAGTAGGCGTCTACGCCACGTGGGTCCACCACTGCAACCGCAACAGCACTCGTCCACGCCTTGTCGTCGAACGTCACGTCGAATCCCACTCTGAGCTTTCAAAACCCCGTCTTGTGCTCATTCCCTCAAGCCCTCAAGAACAACTCGTCCAAACGACCTGCGAGCCTCCAGTTTCAACCGAAGCGTTGTCAGATACTTACGGGAGGAAATCGTCGAACGTGTCGTAGACTTGGATAATGGAGAGCCCGGTGGACGTACGGGTAAGATGGGAGACTCGGTCAACACAGATTACGCCGGTACGTTCTACCCTGCGTCTCTCTACGGAGACCTGAAGCAGACTCTTGACACGCAACACGGCGCACGCAAGACATCAACCGGCCCATTTGTATTGACCGGGACGCTTCCTGGGCTGCACGTCGGTCTGCCAGCTGCTCCGGTGTCAACGAATGGCGCATTTCACCCCTACCCTCTACCGACGGTCTATATGTAAACAACAGCTTGCATTCCAATGGCCTCGAGGTCCACCAATTCTTGTCCTGCTGCGTGGCATGATTCGGAGAGGTACGTCTATTCTTCTGCATTGGGTAGGACCTTAGGCTCCTGTTCGTTACCCACAGCAGGCCCTGTGGTGTACACGGTGAGCATAGTCTATCATCACTTGGCTGAGCACGTACTTGGATGCATCTTCTTGCACGACTCCTGCTGGAGAGGCGAAGAATGGCGGGGTACCGCCGTTGCTAAGGCACGTCGAAGGGCAAGCTTCATACCCTCCCGTTGGTCCTCCGTCGCGATATTGGCCTCATTGATGACCTTGACACAGGTGAGATAGTCCGCTCGCTCGTTGAAGCGCAGCTTGAGGAGCATCGACTCGGCGCTGAGAGGGACGAGGGTGACGAGCGAAGCAGCCTGCGCGCGAAGTGAGCTATCTGCATCTTCGAGTCTGTAATCGAGCAGCAACTTACTTTGTAGACACGGAGCAGGAGCGTCATTCTCTCTGGCTCTGTATACATGACTACGTTCTCGTCGAGGACTAGACCAACTTTGGCAGTCGTCGGGTTTGCCGCGTGCCCACACTTGAGCAACTCGCACACGATGAGGCCGACTGTGAGTCCAGATCATTGTTGGTTCAAATAGGTGATACGCTGACGCGAGCACTCACATCTTTCAGTCCCAACCTCTGTCACCGCGACGTGAGCGGCGGTCCAGTCGACGACGCCACAAACAGCGTAGGAAGCCCCAGCCGTGCTGAATGCCACGTAAGGGATTTCAAACCAACTGTGACCCGCACGTAGCTGTTCAGAAGACCGCGTCGCTGGAGTCGGTGTACGTACGAGTTTACAGGCACTTCAGTGGCAGACATGATGGTTGAGTAGTACGTTAGGAAGGAAGAGTGTAAGAGGAGAGTGGCACAATTGATATGGGCTGGTGTCGCACAAAGGAGATTATGATCATCGAAGTTGGCGCGTGTTGTTGCAAATCGATGTCAAGGTGACCGCGCACTATGGACGTTGCGGTAGTTGGTCAAGCCTGCATTACCCGTTGAGCGGTGACCATGTAACTCTTGTAAGCACTGCCAAGCAGCGCAGATGGGCGGGTAATGCGAAGCGATGATCGCGAAGCTGCCGAGTCCACACGTATGGACTGACCTGTTGTAGGCAGAGAAGACCACGGAGCGATGAGCTGAGCTCGCCGGCTTGGAGTCATCGCTGGCTTTTAAGGTCAAGACCCCGGGTTAATGGCTGTCCCCTCAGGACGAGCTGTATCTGACCCGTGTGGCGCCCAACGTCCTCGCCATCACCCCTCATCTCCTGGTCACCCGCATCCTGCCAGTCCGACACCATCGGCGAGGTTGGTTTGATTGACACCACCGGTTTCGTCGATGTTCCCACCTGCTCTTTGACGATGTAGAGATCTAGCATACTGTGCTTCTAGTTTACGACCTGCAGAAAGGCATCCTGACAGGAGGGCGTGAGCAAGGGGACGGAAAGGGCGAGGAGGTGTCAGCGCAAGTTGAAGGAGAGTGAGGAAATGCGGCCGCAATAGGAAAATAAGACTGAGCTTGTCAGGATGATCACCTTCGTTCATCCTTAACGGGCAAAGGCAATTGTTATGATTAAAGCTGTACGCAGATATTACATGAGAGGTCACATTCTTGTGGCCTCCCAGATAGGATACTCCGGACCGTCGACTACTTGCACCTGCATTTCATGCATGGCGAGCACGATGCTGGCGACGAGCACGATGCACGCCAAAATAGTGACTTCGATCGCGTTGAAAGGGTGCTGAGAAATGTTCGGGGGTACGATATCATCGTCAGCACCGGCATCCTGAACGATTACCGTGTCAGCGCGTGCTCCGAGAGGATTGGGGGACACATACATCGACTTGGCCTTTCCGATCATATGTTCCGTCGCTGCAATCGGGTTCGGCATGGCGCAGCAACGGAGAGGACTCCGCTACATTGTCTTCGCGTTCGACGGAATCGGAGAGCTGCGGGCCTGTTGGTCAACAGGAGGTAGGATAGACCGTATAGCAGGAGCACGTACGTTGGCGCGGACGTCTGGCGAGCAGTCACGATGCGCTACTACTTGGGGAGGGACGATGTCCTCGAAACTTACCTTCGCATGCGAGATAGAGCCTGAGACGGAGTCTACGCATGTGTCCTTGTCGCCGGCGGAGGTCTATCACAGCAATGTGAGCTATAGAGCTCTCCGGTGACTCTACCTACTTACGTTGCCATGTTCTATTCCGTCGATGCAGCCGGATGCAGCATGATGTAGCGGCGGAGAGGATTCTGCAACTGCGTCCTTGAAATCTACGCAATCGGGGAGCTGTGGAAGCCGTGTCAATCGGTTTGGAGCGGTCGTCAGGTATACGCACGTTGGTATACACAGGTTCGACTACGCCTTCAAAAGGAGTCCTTCGCCTCAATGTGAGGGCGGATCGAACACTCCGAACATGCGCAAAGGGCCCTTTGGCATCATCGAAGAGGCCATCGGTATCGCCGAAGGGGGGATTGTACATCTGTCGTTCGGTCTCGGAAGACTTATTAGATGCAGGCAAGTGGTACGATATCCACTTCGTTCGCTCTGATGAGAGTGTCACCTTGAGCGCGTTTGTCAATAAGTCCGAGACGGTAACCTACTGTGCGATTTTAAGATGTTCTTCGCGGCACCTAAGTCAGTCTCGATGTCTATAATACGGTAAGCAATCTTGTCGTCATAAACGGAGTTGCGCGTTGACCCAGATTGCTGGAGATGACGTGAGCTTTCTAGGACGGTACGCAGCGCCGAATGACCAGGTACCTCCGCATCGACCAGTGCTCCCGCTGCCTTGAGAAAGGCGTGACTCGCTCGCACACAAGTCCGTAGTTGTGAAAATATGTCATCGTATATCTCCACGCTGAGGGTGGGTGCATTAAGTGGGGAAGCATCTAATCATGGATACTAAGCGAGTACCTGGATAGTCGCCGACGGAAGCCTCGAGGCAGCGGCTTGCTCTCAGCTGTGGTACTCTCGTTGCTCTTGATGCTCTCGGTAATAGAATCATCGAGTTGGCGCAGACGAACGGCGGTGCCAATGGGTGGTAGCGGGATCAGGAGTGGTGACCCGCGAAGTGGCTCAAAGTCGTCAGAGCCAAACGCGAGCGGGCGATCCTCGGGTTGCATCAGATACTCCTCCGGGGCCGTGGACTCTAGCAGGGGAGAATTATTCAAGGAAGGGAGTGAAGGTAAAGAGGCTGGAGACCCAACGGATGGCGAAGAAGGACTGGACATGTCGATGGAGGAGATGCAAGCCACAGTGGTGTGCCACTGGACCTAAGGTCACTGGCCCATGAGCGCGTAACGCGTAAGGTCACAACACCACGAGGCAATCAAAGATGACGAAGACGGCCCGAAGCAGGATGAGGTACATAGCATGATAACAGCGACGTTCATTAACAGTGTAGACAATAAGGTACGTTACTAGAACGAAACAAGGCGATGACGAGAGAAAGCGGGAGATATCTAGACTGTCGATGAGAACGAGAACAACATGTGTAGGATGATGACTCACCCGTCTTAGAACGGTTCATCAAGAGGGGGATTGCACATTCGGGAAGTGTTTCGCCATTTGCCAGAGGTCTTCGACCAATGAGTCATGATGCCTCCGCCAGCCTCCTCGCATCGGTACCACAGACGCAGGAACCTCAATGATGGGTGCGAGTGCTTGCACGCGGCAGACCGCGAGGGGCGTGTTATCTTCGTGGACCATTTCCTGACTGTCTGCAACTCCTTCGCGGGGCTGGAAGGCGAACTTGTGAGCTCGGAGGCCGTACGGAGTGCGAAATCTTCTAGACGGTCAAGCCTGAACAAGGAGTTCGACCACCTGGTCGAGTGGTTCCAGCTACGGCGTGACTGAGTGTCTCGACGCTGTGCGGGTGCCATGAGCAAACAGACATGCCTCCCTGACGAAATCGAACGTACATATGCCCGCGGCCGTTCGAGCAGTTTGAGTCTTTGAAGCCTCGGTGCCACGATGACAATTTGATCGAGGAGATCGTAGTCGTCTGGGAAGAAGTCCAGCTTCATCTCAAAGAGCGCCACGAGTGGTGCGTTCAAGGTCCTCAGGAAGGTGGAAGGGCTAGGGGAGGCATGGCCCATATGCTCTGCAGTCAATCGCAGCAGCGCAGAATGCGATGTCGCGATAACACATTCGTTACCGCATTCCACAGTCGTGACGTGACCCAGGTCGAGATGGCGTAAGGGACACTGCTCATTCGGAGCTCGGCCGCAGCCATCAAGGCATAGGTCCGTGATTGTGTCATGCGACACCAGGAAGGGTGCAAGGAAGCGGTGTGGGAGATTGGTTTTGAAAAGCTCCAAGCGGCCGAAGTGGACGTTCGCGAGAACGTCATCGAACCCTGCGGTAGGCAGAACGAGTACGAGGTCGACGACATTGATGGAGGACAGAAGGCAGAATCGGAGAGCGTCGACGGGGAACGGAGTGCATAGCACGATCGTGAGTTCTCTTACGAGCGATGCAACTTGCCAATCGCTCTTCACGGCTTGTTCAAAGTCATGCAGGTCTTGAGCAGACGCAACTATGACGACGGGCTGTATGTCGTAATGAGCAAAAAAGGCCAGATGTCACGATGTAGTCGCACACCTTAGCGGGGATATAGACCATGTTTGTTGACTAGTAATTGATTGCCAATGAGCGAGCGGAGCGCAACACGCAACGGGCAGGAGAGGCTCACCAGGGCGGCGTACGAGAAGCGGGGGGCAGGGAGATGAGCATTCGTAGACAGACGGTCGAGCAGAAGGTTAAAGCGTACCGTTCTCCAAAAAGAGTTTCAACATCGCCCCGCAAAGCACTCTGGGATACCCTGTTCATGCCATTGACCAACAAAGTATGCTGGAATATTGCGTGTTTGTATTGACAGTGGACAATCAGTTTGTACCTCACGAGCCGAGAGCACGCTTCAACACCATGTTGCATCAATACCGACTGGCGAGAGTTAAACAGCGATGATGAGCGATTAGGGGGTGATGAGGGTAGACGTTAGTTGGCGAAGGGCGCATTTTGTATAGTCGTGGTCTGGTCGTGGCGGCGACGCGCGAAAGTGAGCGCTTCTGCCCAGTTGCCTACTGCCGCTGGCCGGGCCGGCCGTAACGCTGTTGCCGTCGACGAGCGTCGACGTCCTCAGGCTCAGGGCCGCTCAGCTCTCCAGCAGCTCTCGAGTCTCCACGATTATCACGCCTCAAGCGAAGCCACATCTCGGCTCTAAGCTTCTGATCTGACTCACTATACGGTGGCTACTACCTCCATGGGGGGCACTCCCTTGAGATAGAGCGCGTTACGACGTCTATACCGTGTTGATTCTATCTGGTCATCATGCAGCCTTGCAAGGGGAGAGAACACGGAGACGAAGGCGGCCTAGGAGCATTCGCGGGTCTTGGCGCACACACGGTGAGCTGCGAGTTGCTGTTTCTTCCCAGCTCTTATCACCGTGTGTATGCTCGCGCCTGCTCGCGCTTGGGAGCTTTCGAGACCGTTCACCATGATCGCCTCCCGGCCGCGCATACTTACTCGCCAGGAATTTGAAATCATTATCGTCGTCCCTCGTCATCGTGCCAAGGACACCTGCAAGCCGGTGCCGGACTCTCTTCTCTAGCTAATCCACCGACTTGGATGCTCTCCTACAACATAATGAAAGCTCATGTCACGACAACAACAGTTACATAGGCACCTCTACCCGGAGTCGCCGTCGCCAAAGTCTGCCTCGAGGCCGAGCTCGGCGCCCCGCAGGTAACACCTGGGTACCACAACGGACCAGTCGAGGGACCAACGCCCGTATCCGAAGGCCAGTCGTCCTCTCCCGAGCCCAGTCACCGCTCGGCGTCTGGTCAAGTTCAGAAGAGAGAACACGTGCGACTCATCAGTGGGCTCCCGCCGTGTAGTCTGATCGGCCTGGCTCAGACTGACGATGCGCACCGATCGTGGAGTAGCCTTTCTGCCCACCACCATACCGGGATCCGTGCTAGGGCCAGCTTTGAACATGCAAATATCCGAGAACTGTAGAGTGGAACGAGCAGCAGTAGCCATGCGCGTGCCTCGTCGCGCGCGACAAGCGCTGCATGTGCTCGGGCTCTCCGAACCCCTCTCTCACACACACACACGACGCCGCAGCGGGCAGAGAAGGACAGCTTCCGCGACCAAGGTTCAAAACCTCCGCGCTAAGGCTCGACCTGCTCCAAGATGCGCCTGTGGTACTATTTGTTCCCTCTCTTCGTTGCGCACATCCCTCTTCTAACGTTCTTCGACTTCAACGCTGTGTTCATACTGCTCTCGTAAGTGTCTGTCAGCCATCGCATTGCCGGATGTTCACATCTCTCGCGCAGAGTTGCCCGGTTCCGAACCGTAAGGCATCCGGTGTACCGGGCTCTGGTCGCAAATGGGCCTGTGTACGAGGTCGTCAACTCCTTCGTTCGCCGGTCGCGTGTCTGTGAGTCGCGCGTCCAGAATCTTATCTGAGCGCACAGTCAAGCTGAAATGGTGCTTCTAGGGCCACTTGATCCTGCCCATCTTCTCTTCTTCCGCATTCAACCTCGCCGCGATGTCTTCCTACGTGATCTTCTGTTTCATCTACTATATCCGGAGCTCCGCCTTTGTGGGCACGGCAGCCTCGTGGACGGCCTCGCCTCTACTTCTACTCGCAGAACGATGGTCACGCTCTTGATGCCGCGTGCGGCACCGTCCATGGCCCTGCTCTCCACATTCTCTTCCCCGGAACCGGGCGCTGTTGCGCTCGCAAATCGGCCGCAGCGACGGGGCCTTCTTCCGGCCGTCTGATGGAAAGCTGACGAGCTACGCCCGAGGTGTGCTCATGGCGGATACTGGTTCTTGCAATCAGCTGGTGCGTCATCTCTGATGAATTGCTAGACTAGTGTCCTAATGCTATTACTTACTGTCCAGGATCCTCAGCGGACAAGGCTGTGTCGGTCTCTGTGGGCCGCAATACCGTTGGGAGGAAGAGGACACGGAGGATGTAGCTGCCGCGATTAACGACAACGTCTCCGACTTTGACACGCCTCTGCGGTCTTGGAAGGGGTGAACGATATGACGCATCAAAGACGCATACAACCTCTGTCTCACGAACAAACCGTTCACGTTCCGCTGTCCTCGCGGAAGCATATCGTCCGCATCGCACATGGGCCCGCAGACGCACTCCACACCGTACTCGACACAGTCGCGGTCCACTGGTCTGCAAGTGCTCTTGACCTTCGTGAACAGTCCTAGTTCTGGCGGTGTATAAGGAACTGAACTGCACCACAGCGAAGGTGTGTACAACCTTTCGCGATGTATTCGCTACACAGTGACCTCATTGTTGCAAACCTCGCAGTCCATAATCTGTGGAGTGCAGGACGATATTGTTCGGACCGAGCTACTGGTACTCATGCAATATGAGCTCACTGGCGTCAAGCGCATGATATCGTTCGCCGTGATAGCGAGCACTCGGCGGCGCATCTGGACACGAGAGTGGGGTTAGATGCTGAGGGGACACCCTTCGTTGAGGAGTATGGGGGACCGTGGGTCTGAGACCAATTTTCTGGATCCATGCCGCAACAGAATCAGACCGTCCTCCATTTCTATATACCATACTCGAGCTAGAATACGGGCAACGTAGCTTGTTGCAGATCCGAGTCCATGCAATACATTCCTCCGTGCTGTTCTAAGCGACAAAAAGGCTCCAAATCACGGCTGATCATTCGATCTTGATCCTTTGCGACATCTAGTGTAACATGGCGCCGCTGCCAGGAAGGCGGGTAGTGGGGACGTGGCGCAGAACCTCCTGTTCAAGCTCCTCGACTTGTTGTTTGAAGAGCTCATGCGCTGCTTGAGCCTCAGCGATGGTACGCGCAACTTCCCAGAAGTCCGCCGGTGCGTCGAAGTGTAGAGAGAACCGGAAGGTTTGGCGGGATATTTCGACCGCGTGTTGCGACTGGTACAATAACCATAAGAACTAAAACAACGAGCGTAACAAAGCAAGACGAACGTGCAAGAAATCGAATTTGACATTGTCGTCGGGGATCGTCACACGGAACAACACCGTAGGAGGGTCAGCACAAGTGCTGCCATCCACGAGCTCGCAGATGAAAATAACATCTGCGGGACTTCATGAGCTGAGGGATCAATGCGTTATGTTGACGACAGGCTTACGAAAGTCCTTGCCATACTCGGCGAAGAGGAAGAAGACCTCGCGCTCCTCTCCTCCATACAGATCCCCAGCAACCATATGCACCTTGCACTTGACATCCGAGTTGCCGAGCGAGATGAGTGCTTGCCTAAGAGAGATGAGCACGATATGCGAGGACGTCGACGATCAACGTACTCGTGAAGTGGCATCACTTGAGGGAGCATGTGGGGTTGACGAGGGCGTCGAGCAAAGTGAGAACAGTGGAGAGGTCAAGAGCCCTTTATGATCGCGGCGGAGTTCGCGCTGTGGACAAAGGTAGCGTCAAATGTTCTGGACCGATGGCTATTGGGAGTAGGGATAAAGCAGCGCGAAGTAGGGAACAACGGCCCCGGTTGTAGCGGCCCAACGTGCATGAACGCAGAGCCATAGAGTCGAGCTGGGACGAGCGCGTCATGGTCTCAGCGCATAGCACGACAAGGTCAGTTCTAGGTACTCACAGTTCTGTATGGCGGGATGTGGGAGCGCACTACGCGCTCCTGATGTCGAGGAGGGTGACCTAGTGAGACGGCGTCGGCGCACTCGGGCGTCGACCTTTGATGGTGCACGTGACTCTGGGATCGGAAGTTCCGTCACCAGCAACGCCCATGATGATGTTCAACCCATACCCCATCCTCCCCGCGCAGCGTCGCACGCAAGTTCCCATATAGCCGCGGATTGGTGAGCATCTACGCTGGTAGTGCATAAGCATGATCCCGTTGACCATCCGCGCCATCCCTTGTCATCCAGCCTACACATGTTAAGTGCTACAGCACCTCGTTGCGATCCCGCACATCCTGCCAGGCCATCGGCATGGTACGTTCCAGCACTCTATCTCACGAGCTGTTCGTTGCTGACGGCTTCTATTGTAGCTTTGATACACCCGTCTTGAGTCACTGTGCTGAAGAGGACCAGACTACGAACGGATACTGCTCACCAGGTGCGTATTCATGTGTGGGTCTATAGCCCTCGTCCTCAATCATGATACACAGCGCAGCGGCACTATGATGTTCATCCTCATCGCATTTCGACGAAACAAACTCGTCGCCAAAGTCACGCCCGCTGCCAATCGGTCGACATGGCAGTACCTTCAGACCTGAGGATGAAAAGCTCCGCCTCAAGAATCCGTAGTCCGTTCCCATCCACACCTTCGACCTCATCGCAACGGTCAAGATCCAAACCACTCTCCCCTATATCGACACATTCTCGCTTCGCATTCATCCTCCCTTCAACCCCTACCGAGAGTTTCGGGGAGCTCTCTGCGAAAGTGCTGACCGACCAGCCTGCCGCTGAGAGAACGGGTGCGGGCGATACCGCCACAACGTTGATGCAGGCTGAAGATGAAGGCGACGATGCTCAATCATCCTCTCAAGCTCTGCCTCCAACAATGCCCGTCTTAGAAGAAGAGCTACCGACACCGGTGAATTCGGCTCCCATTATCACCCCTTCCACGGATCTGAATGCCCTTCCAACCATTCCCCCTCCCCCCCCCTCGCCTCGCTCATTCACCAGGGCCAATTCCTCCTCGTCTCAGATCCCTACCGAGGAGTATCCTGCCGACCTCTTCTACGTCCCACGCGCGAAGACCTCCATCAGCTACTACGACGTATGTGGCCTCGTGGCTTCTGCCGCGGCGCTGAAGAAGGCAAAATCCACGCCTCCGAGGATTGTTGCCACGCATATGACCGAGGAAGCTCTCCAAGGAGAACGTTGCTGGGGGTTCTACCGCGTTGTAAGACCCGGCCGTGGTCGTATAAGGCCGACCACATGGTATCGTACATGCGGTCCATTTTCACTCGACGCCCCCCCCGATGGGCTACGCGCCGAAGTCGACGACATCTTCATCCATCACGATCAGGCTCTACGATATGCTGCGTGGGTTCTCGACTGTGACCGCATGTGGAAGCCCTTACGATGTGGTGATCGCCGGCCATCGGATCCAGATCGGAGGTTCTGGGTACGCAAGTCGGGGGATCCCAGCTGGATTTCGAAGGAAACCTTCACGGTGTACAGTAGCCAGTACAAGAGGGGTGCCCAATGACTGAGCATGTACTGTTTCGTTGTAGTACTACTATGGACATCTCGAGCGAATTTCAGAGAAACGCATGAGGCTCTAGGCTAATTTCCCTGGTGTTATACCCTCACATCGTCCCTCTCTGACACCCGCCACAACCCTTGGTTCGCCTGTTGCGGACCGTGGTGTACGAGTGCAGGCGCAGCGTACTACACATTATGTGATTGCGTACTACTGGCTCGACACCGCTCTATCATGTACGTCGGCGGTGCGCCCGGAAGCCATGCTGCAGCGACCACTCCCATGTATGGATGAGTCCGGATGGCATCAATTGATTACTCATACGCTACTTGGCTACTTGAGTCCGAGTCGACGGCTCGTCCGCCCTAGAACGATCTGCGGCTAACCGTTGAATACGTTTCGCGAGCGAGCAAGCTTCCATCCTTCGACAGCGTTTTTTCTCCTTATTGTCCAGTTCGATCTTGTGAAACTGCATGCTACACATGTTGTTAGTACTGCAGCAGTATGTAGAGAACTCCGTAAGCACTCACACATGATCGAGCAAGCCGCCTGCATATTTGAACCTGTTGCTACGCCGGTGTCTGTCGGTGCCCTGACCAGACAGGGCGCAAAGTGGACAGAAGAAAGGATTGGTCGATAAAGGCGGAGTTTGACGTGTCTGTGGAACAGGGGGGTGCGCGTTGGCTGGAGGTATCCGCGAGCTGCTGGTACTGGAGTCTGTTCATCCATGTAGACACCCATGAAATAGCGTACTCACGTTGCTACCGTTGTAGATATACGTGACGTGCAAACCCAGATATAATAGAGCAGAGGCCCGAAGGGAATCACGTCGAGGGGCCAGTGTTTTGCCAGTCGTTGTTCGCGGAATTCCACGGAGAGCTTCTCGCACATCGCCAGGGATTGGGGGCTGATGAAGTCGCAAGCAATTTTGATGCAGTTGGCCTGGTTCGAGACCTATGTTCAGTTGTTAGTATAGTATAACTAGTAGATATAGGATGAACCTTGTCAATACCTGATGAGCACATCCGGCAGGAATGAATATGGCATCTCCAACGTACTGGCGAATCGTGTATGGACGCACAGAGTAATGTTCTTCCAGATCACGAAGCATTCTCGGTGTAAGGTATGTTTGCTGATTGTGTATGGGATCACCAACTGCGTCATTGCACCCTTGAACACGCTGCCGTAGATAGGCCCGTATACGGACACTATCTTCCGGAGCGAAGATATGCCATAAAGCGAAACCTGGCAAGCCTTCCGGAGTAAGGGAGGCGTACGTCAAGATATTCACAGCGTCAGAAAGATCGAGGTGAAGTCGTGTTGAACCCGAATGGTCTTCATCAAGAGTAGAGCCCGACGCGATGTACAATTTAGGGCCTTAGTCGTCTAGTCAAGCATCTATCTGACGCAGCGAAGATAGCATGGTACTTACCGAGGTCGGGTACAACGGAATTTTCCGGAAAATGAGCCGCAAGGTTCATAGTCCCTATGGGTGTCGTATAAGCTGGCATCGGAACGACGCGCTCGAACTCCTCCTGGAGCTGGGGGAACATTTCGCGGAAGCGATCCTGGGGAGGCCAGTCCTGGGAGATGATCTGGTCAGCAACATTTTCACGGCGGAAACGGAGAGCTTGCCTTCAATTTGAATGCACCTGGGGAAGGATTGCCCGACTGCCGAAACAGAGCGTAGAATTGCGCGATTGTCCGCACGGTGACATTTCCGGTCTCGCAGTCCTCCACCTCGCACTTGGTCTCTCCGAATTGCTCCACAAAAAACTCAGGAGTCCAACGTAATTGGAGGGACTCTTGGAGACCCTGGACGACGAGAGGATGACGAGACCACCATAGTTGTGAGAAGGTCTCTTCGCTGAGATCGGTCTTCCGAACAGAAAGATTTGCGCTTCCTCTTGGAATAGCGCGTTCCCTGGTAATCGTGTGAGTGTGTGGAGACACGTGGAAATAGAGACAAGGGCTTCTGCAATAGTTAGATTGTCTATGGTGATGACGTACCCGTCAATTGCCTCCATCTCATGGACAAGCGACGTTAACTCCTGCCTCGTGAATCGAGTCAAACGTATCATGTCGCTGTCGCTATGACACACAGTCTGTGACCGAGACTGAGCGCCGATCTTCTGCCTTGACGATGAAAACATACCTCTGTCTCCACGCAGACACTACAGTACTCCTTTCCACATACCCCGCAGAACAAGCTCCTGGAGAAGATCCCGGTCCCACACTGATCTGAAGACGCCACTCAAGACGTGGATGCAATGAACACAATCGGATAGAGACGAACCACAGAGGACCTTCGTGGACACCTCCATGTGTCTCAACACCGGTGTCCCTTCTTCATAAGCCTTGATCTCATCCTTGAGGATGGGTAGGAGGTGGGCCGCTACGACGCGCTGCCAGGTTATAAGCATTATATTCGCAGAATATAAAAAGAGTTCCAGATCTCACTCTTTTAAGCAGGAGGTCCTCCATTGTGTGCTTGTCCGAGTAAACCTCCCGCAAAAGCATTCGCTCACTGGGGAGTTCATCTTCAAATGTGTACGACAGCTCCTCTCGCTGATTGTCGAAGTGGACACGACGGAAGTCTGCCAGCTCATGTGAGTAAGTCGTAATTAGCCTCCGTATGCGTACAGTTCCTAATACCTTTGAACAAACAGACCTCCGAAGTTGAGAAAGGGGTGCGTGTACTAGCCTGCGTGGACAATCGCCGGCACCGGATGCAGTGCCCAACTTTGACCGTGGGCTGTTGCAGCTCCTTTCGGATTCTGCTCTGCATCGTCTTGCATGTGACATTTTGCTTCCAGATCAGCATCTTGTATGCCGTGTGCTCTATATCTTCTAGGTTAAGCGAGCCTTGAAGCTTCAAGCTTGGAGTTGGAGCGCTCTGACTGGTGACGGGGAAGGGGCCACGTGGGCGCCTCCTGTAAATTTACCAAATTGACTCCGATCGGCTCTGTTCCTACTTACATCCGCTTGCAGGACCTCTCCATATCGTACTCTGCTAATCCTATCTTACGATATCCTTTCAAGTCACTGATTGCGTCGAATCGCTGTGGTACGACTTGGATATGATACAAGCGGTCCGCGCTGTGCCCCGGGCCCCCATCTTCTTTGACTCGCACTCGCGTGCCGACTCGCTACCGATGTCGCCCCCCCGACGCCTAGCGAGGAGACGTGCCGTTGACGCCGTCGCCAGTCACGTCGGGCAGGACTACGCGGCGTGCCCTAGGGTGGAACGCGTCGCTGAGAAACGTTAGGGCGGGGACTCATTCCCATGCAGGACGACGGTCTGCGCGAGGCCCGTCAATCTCGACATCACTCATCCCAATTTGCCTCATTGCATTCCGCTGGTCAACAGGGCAAATCGCGCTCGTGTAGTGCGAGAATTACAGGACAACCATATGGCATGCATTGGAAGACAGAATTGACCTACACAAGGTGGGACATTGTGAAAAGGATGACAGGGCTACAAGGGGCGCAGGTAGACGCAGAAACAAGAGGTGGCGACCAGAGCTCCCGACGCACGATCTTGACCAGCGGCGGCGTGCGCGAAGTATGGCCCGCACAGATGTGCGCGCCAGAGCTCCGAGGGAGAGGTGACCACCCGACGCACGATCTTGACCAGCGGCAGCGTGCGCGAAGTATGACCCGCACAGATGTGCGCGCCAGAGCTTCGAGGGAGAGGCGACCACCAGGGCTCCCGACGCACGATCTTGAGCTCCGAGGCAGTGGCGTCCAGAGCTCCCGACCTAGTGTCAACCAACGGTGGCGTGCGCGAAGTATGGCCCGCACAGATGTGCGCGCCAGAGCTTCGAGGGAGAGGCGACCACCAGGGCTCCCGACGCACGATCTTGAGCTCCGAGGGAGTGGCGTCCAGAGCTCCCGACGCACGATCTTGACCAACGGTGGCGTGCGCGAAGTATGGCCCGCACAGATGTGCGCGCCAGAGCTCCGAGGGAGAGGTGACCACCCGACGCACGATCTTGACCAGCGGCAGCGTGCGCGAAGTATGACCCGCACAGATGTGCGCGCCAGAGCTCCGAGGGAGTGGCGACCACCAGGGCTCCCGACGCACGATCTTGAGCTCCGAGGCAGTGGCGTCCAGAGCTCCCGACCCAGCGTCAACCAACGGTGGCGTGCGCGAAGTATGACCCGCACAGATGTGCGCGCCAGAGCTCCGAGGGAGTGGCGACCACCAGGGCTCCCGACGCACGATCTTGAGCTCCGAGGCAGTGGCGACCAGAGCTCCCGACCTAGTGTCAACCAACGGTGGCGTGCGCGAAGTATGGCCCGCACAGATGTGCGCGCCAGAGCTCCGAGGGAGAGGTGACCACCCGACGCACGATCTTGACCAGCGGCAGCGTGCGCGAAGTATGACCCGCACAGATGTGCGCGCCAGAGCTCCGAGGGAGTGGCGACCACCAGGGCTCCCGACGCACGATCTTGAGCTCCGAGGCAGTGGCGACCAGAGCTCCCGACCTAGTGTCAACCAGCGGTGGCGTGCGCGAGGTATGGCCCGCACAGATGTGCGCGCCAGAGCTCCGAGGGAGAGGTGACCACCCGACGCACGATCTTGACCAGCGGCAGCGTGCGCGAAGTATGACCCGCACAGATGTGCGCGCCAGAGCTCCGAGGGAGTGGCGACCACCAGGGCTCCCGACGCACGATCTTGAGCTCCGAGGCAGTGGCGACCAGAGCTCCCGACCTAGTGTCAACCAGCGGTGGCGTGCGCGAAGTATGGCCCGCACAGATGTGCGCGCCAGAGCTCCGAGGGAGAGGTGACCACCCGACGCACGATCTTGACCAGCGGCAGCGTGCGCGAAGTATGACCCGCACAGATGTGCGCGCCAGAGCTCCGAGGGAGTGGCGACCACCAGGGCTCCCGACGCACAATGTCGACTAGACCTTCGAACAGCAGCCGGCCAAACCGTCTTCCATGGACACAGAATTCGAAAACCATATTCCGATCGAGACGACGAACCTCTGCGACCAGATATGGCTGATCCTTTGGCGAGGGTAGCAGGACACGCAAAAGACGTGGACAATGATGAATCCTGGCGGGACTACCTGAGCTTGTCGGATACTGAGGATGTGATTCACACACTCACCAATAGATACTTCCCCACCGAACACCCAGCCCTGGCACGGAGTGGGTAGTTGTGTTCCCTCTGTTGCGAGGAGGAGTCGCTGCGAGCGGGCAATGTGCGGGTGTGTTGAACAATGGACTACGAACAGTAGACGCGCATTAGGCGCTATGGGCACTGCTTCTTACGATAGATCTTAGGCTGTGCTTCTTTCTTTCCATATTAGGTATACGTTGTACGATACACATGGTTACTAGGCTTCTCTTTTGTCCAGTCCATTCCAGTGCGTTCTTCTACGCTCCGGACTCCTCTTAGACTGTTCCAGATCGTCCTTGTGACCATACTTTGTTCTCCATTTGTCGTTATCTTTGTTCTGTCTGAGTCATCCTTCGTCGCTCCTTACTCATCCTCGACTCACTCTGACTCAGACACATCACATGCTCTCCTTATTGTCGCTTACTCATGCAGCTCCTGTACGGTATATAAGGAGGACTCTCTGGGACTCGTCTCCTCAGTCTTTCACTCACTGACTGAGGAGTAAGTACACATCTTACCTATGCGTTCTATGCTCTTACTTACAAGTACCTGTGTAGCTTGTCTGTCCGCTCACTTACTAGGTACTTGGCATTATGCTAATACAGTCTTTCACTCACTGACTGAGGACTTGTCTGTCCGCTCACTTACTAGTCGCTTGCGACATCGCCTCACAGGTTCTCACTCCATCAGGTTATGAGCCCTGCGCTCTGACCGTTGCTAGTCGTCACATCGCGCGCACCCGACGACTTCTACCCTCGTGCACATCCTCCACTAACTCCTTAGCTCTTGACTGTGCCCGCCGACACTGCTGCCAGGGGGACATTCCTGCGCTCGTGACGCAGCCCTGAGCGCTCTTTAGTAGTCACATAGCTCGTAGTATCGTTGTACAACCTATTGTGCTCTCGAGGCACACGGGTCCTTTTTGGATATCCCTCAGCCAGGCCACGCACTTGCGCCCGCCAGCTGTTGTATCCGGGGTGTCATCACCTTTGGAGCCGGAGGACAACCGTTCGGACCCTCCTTACGATACCATTTTCATACATACATCGTAGCAGACTCTTTCAGGGCACAGTTGGCAACTTCTACCCTTGGCATCAGCATATCCGACTTGCTGGTGTTTAAGGTTCACCTGAACAGGTGTTCATCTCTACGTTGCCTTTGCACGAGGCTTTCCAAACCATCGCACTCTTGAACCTGTCGCATCAACACAGTGGCTTCATCGGACGACGAACCGTTTGATTGTAGTCACTCATACCATCGGCACGACCGCGTTGACCAAAGGGACGTCTTCTGGGAAGAGTCAGATAGAAGGTGGTACTACTGCGAACGACAACCGTGTCCTAACCGGGAGTCGGAAGTAGCTCAACCAGACAACTGCACTGTACCTCGTCGTAACGTACCTATCGCTCCTGACCAGGTCTGCCGACCACGAACACCGGACACATCCTCGTCATCCTCATCCCCTGCTTCGTCTGAGCACGAAGTTGCAAATATCCTCGAAGATCCTGCGGAGCCTCCAGTCCCAACTCCTCTCCCTTCTATCGTTATCTCTCCGCCTACACCGACTCTCACTCCTCTACCAGCCCTCGATCTCATCGTCAACCAGCCTGACTCAACCGACTTCGTCTACTCCTTCACCATGTCGGAAGCCGGAATGGAAAAGAGTCTTCCTCAGCTCCATGGGCAGGAAGGCTACAAGGAATGGGCTCGTCAGATGAAGGGCTATCTCATGATGATCGATGCATGGGATATCGTCAGCGGCACGGAGAGTCAACCAGCTGCCACTGATGGGGCTGGTCTCAAGGATTGGAAGAAGAGAGATTCCCGTGCAAGTGGTATCCTCATGTACAAAACCACTGCCGAGGTAGCCAAGTGCTATGAAGGGAAGAACACCTCGAAGGAGATCTGGGATGCCCTGAACACGACCTACGAGAAGACCGACAACGGGTACAGTTTCTCCCGCTTCGAACGGCTTCTCAACTATCCTCGTTTCAACGAGAACAAGTCGATCGTCGACCAGGTCCAGACCTTCATCGGGCTGATGAATGAGCTGACCACAGGCTCCACCAACACCCTCGCCGAACATATCAAGGTCTACTGGCTCTTCTCCAAGATGCCGGATTCCTATCGCCCGTCGATCTCCACTATCCTTCACACCACGGCTGAGACGGACTTGACCCTTGAAAAGGTTAAGCCGAAACTCAAGCTCGAGGACTCCCTCCGTGGTACATCGATCGGTCAGGCGAACAAGATCTCCAAGCCCAAGTCCAAGCCCAAGCCTCCTTGCGAGCATTGCGGTAAGACGAACCACGATTCGTCGAACTGCTACAAGAAGTTCCCGGAGAAAGCTCCGAAGCGGAACAAAGGCAAGGGCAAGGACAACGGCAACGGCAACGGGAATCAGTCAGGTGGATCTGGGAATAATAATGGACATAACCACGCGCACACTCTAGCAGCCTTTGTACCTGTATCTACGAGCACCATCAACGAGATCTCCTTTTCAGCTTATAAGGCGGACAACGCCAAAGACATGGACCTTGAGCGAACCACACTCTGGCTCATGGATTCTGGAGCATCTCAACACGTTACTGGCTGCCTCGAGGACTTCACTGAGTACCGTCCATATGACACACCTGTTCTGTTTGGCACCGCCCAGGCAGGTAGTGACGGACATGTCCAAGGACTCGGTGAAGGTACGGTCAAAGGATACACTTATGTGGAAGGCAAACGGGTCCACTTCACACTTCAGAACGTCTGCTACGTTCCAGCAGCAGGCAATACCCGTCTGTACTCCACTGGTGTCATCGAGCGCGCGAAGGGGTTCATCTATCAAGGGGGATACTACATGAGGATCTTTGACTCAAGGCCGGAAGGCTTTGTCGAATCTGGCAAGACGGTTAAGGTTGTCGGCAATGAGGTGGTTACTGCCCACTACGCCGCATCACACAACCTATACTACTTTCTGCTTGAGAATGCCGAACGTGATCTCAATGCTGCGTCCCACACTACACTCGATCACGACCTTGCTCATCGTCGCTGGGGTCATCCTGGCAAGGAAGCGGTCAAGCGTCTTCCTGATGCAGTCAACGGTGTAGATGGCATTGACTCTAGTTCATCGGACAAACCATGCGAAGGATGCGCGAAAGGCAAAATGCATCGCCGTCCGTTCCCTCCGTCTTCGAAACGCGCCTCGGAACCATGCGAACTCGTCCACATGGATGTCGCTGGGCCGATGAGCACCTCGATTGGTGGTTACAGCTACTTCTGCACCTTCATCGATGACTACACCGGTCTCGCCTGTGTCTACTGCCTGAAGCGTAAATCCGATCAGGAGGCCGCTTTCAAGGAGTACAAAGCCTGGGCTGAGACACAGACCGGTCGTAAGATCAAGAAGGTACGATCCGATCGAGGGGGGGAATATCTGTCCGATTCGTTCGAGTCATTGCTACGCGAATTCGGGATCGAGCACGATAAGACGTTGCCTGGCTCGCCTCAGCAGAATGGACGTGCTGAACGCTTCAACCGGACCATTGAGGAGAAGTCACTCTGTATGCTTCACCACGCCGGACTCTCTCATGGTTTCTGGAAACTCGCACTTGAAGCAGCCGTTCACATCTACAACCGTCAGCCCATGAAACGACTCAAATGGCAATGCCCCATCACACTTTGGTCTGGTAAGAAGCCGGACGTCTCATACTTCCGTGCGTTTGGGTGCAAAGCCTATGTACATGTGCAGAAGGACAAGCGTCATGGGAAGCTCGACGTGAAGGCAGTCGAGAGGACGTTTGTGGGCTATGAACCGGGTTCAAAGGGGTATCGTCTATGGAACCCGACTGCCCGCCAAGTCGAAGTATCTCGCGATGTGATCTTCGATGAGGACGTATTTCCTGCACGTGCAGACACCGGCACTCGTCGCGCTACCCCCGACGACAGTCCGTTCCCTGCTCAACCGTCAGAGGATTCTTCCAATGACGATGTTGATCTCCCTGTTCCTCGTGATAACGACGAACCTCCTCCTCCCGCTCCGCCACAAGACCCTGCTCCTGCTCCGCCCGAAGCTGAACCGCAGCCGCCGCAACCACAACAGCCTCCGCCGCCTCCCGCTCAGATTCCTAAGCCGAATCATCGTCGCGGACGTCATCCTCCTGCCGCAGGAGATGCCCCTCCTCCTCGTCGCTCTGAGCGACAGACCAAGGGTGTCCCTTCAAAGGCACGGACCGAGGACAACGTGTACGGGGATGAACCTCCCGCTCAGATAGATGCTAGGACCGATGCGGATGGTGAACAGGCTGAGGCACAATCAATACTCGCGTTTATCCATTACTCTCGGTACAAGTCTGGTATTCCTGAGCACCATAAGGATGCCATGGCTAGACCGGATCGCGAACATTGGAAAGCGGCTGAGCGAGCAGAGTACGAATCACTAATGGCTAATAAGACATGGGTCTTGGTTCCTCGCCCAAAGGACCGATCCGTCGTCACATGCCGTTGGGTCTATGATCGGAAGTCAGATGGTCGCTACAAAGCACGTCTCGTAGCTAGGGGATTCACGCAAGTCTATGGGAAGGATTACCACGAAACCTTCTCACCCGTCGCTCGTTTCGAGTCCATCCGTTATCTCTTTGCGCATGCTGCCCTAGAGGACTGGGACGTCGACGCGATGGATGTAAAGACTGCGTTCCTCAATGGCGACCTTGACGAGGAGGTCTACATGGAACAACCGGAAGGGTGGGTCGCGAAAGGCAAAGAGGATCACGTTTGTCTGCTTAAGAAGGCCATCTACGGTCTCAAGCAAGCCTCGCGCCAGTGGAATGTCAAAATCCACGACTCGCTTGTCCAACAGGGATTTGTTCGGACGTACTCTGATGCCGGAGTCTACGTATATCGCCGACAAGGGGGGGATTCAGACCCTGATCATGTCACTATCATTGTCTTGTATGTCGACGACCTACTTCTCATGGGGAAAAGTCGCGTACAGATTGACAAGGTCAAGAAGGCGCTAGGCAAGCAGTACAAGATGACGGACTTAGGTCCGGTACAGCGATTCCTTGGTCTACGCATACGTCGAGATCGTCAAGCTCGGACACTCGACATTGACCAGGAAGAGTACATCGAGGCTATTCTGGAAAACCATCAGATGGCTAACTGTACGCCTGTGCGCACTCCTCTTCCCTCTGGTGCCGTGCTCGAAGCCGCTCAGACGGAGGCATCGGCAAAACTTCTCAAGCGTTTCCAGAGCTTGATGGGCAGTCTTCTCTATGCCTGTCTTGGGACGCGACCCGACATCGCGTTTGCCATCAGCCGTCTCGGTAAATACAGCGCTAACCCCTCGGAAGCACATCTTCACTATCTCCAATACGTGCTTCGCTATCTCCGGGGGACTTCACATTATCGTCTGCGCTATGACGGAGCGTCTAATGCCGGTTTGATCGCGTTTTCCGATTCAGACTGGGCAGAGGATCGCGATGATAGGCACTCGCAAACTGGCTTCATCTTCAAGATGGCAGGTGGCGCAATCTCATGGGCGTCGCGACGGCAGCCGACGATTTCGCTCTCTTCTACTGAGGCGGAATACAAGGCAGCATCAGACACCAGCCGTCAGATGATGTGGCTAAGGACGTTTGGAGATGAGTTAGGGGACGACATGAGTGCGTCTACGCCCATGTGTATGGATAACCATGGCGCTATCTTCCTCTCTGAGAACCCAGCCATCGACAGGCGTACCAAGCACATAGAGGTCCACTACCATTTTGTGCGCGAGTATCTCGCCAGTGGGAGTATGGACATCTATTACATCGCGAGCAAGGAGAATCTGGCAGATGCGCTAACGAAGAATGTCACCTTCTCTGTGGTTGACTACTTCGTACAGCACTCTGGTCTCATTTCTTCCTCCGCGTCTTGAACGAGTGGGAGTGTTGAACAATGGACTACGAACAGTAGACGCGCATTAGGCGCTATGGGCACTGCTTCTTACGATAGATCTTAGGCTGTGCTTCTTTCTTTCCATATTAGGTATACGTTGTACGATACACATGGTTACTAGGCTTCTCTTTTGTCCAGTCCATTCCAGTGCGTTCTTCTACGCTCCGGACTCCTCTTAGACTGTTCCAGATCGTCCTTGTGACCATACTTTGTTCTCCATTTGTCGTTATCTTTGTTCTGTCTGAGTCATCCTTCGTCGCTCCTTACTCATCCTCGACTCACTCTGACTCAGACACATCACATGCTCTCCTTATTGTCGCTTACTCATGCAGCTCCTGTACGGTATATAAGGAGGACTCTCTGGGACTCGTCTCCTCAGTCTTTCACTCACTGACTGAGGAGTAAGTACACATCTTACCTATGCGTTCTATGCTCTTACTTACAAGTACCTGTGTAGCTTGTCTGTCCGCTCACTTACTAGGTACTTGGCATTATGCTAATACAGTCTTTCACTCACTGACTGAGGACTTGTCTGTCCGCTCACTTACTAGTCGCTTGCGACATCGCCTCACAGGTTCTCACTCCATCAGGGTGAACGCACATCTCATGCGATATGCCTGCCCTGAACTATGGTGCTCGGCACTCTCCGAACTACACGCTTCCACGGCCCGATCCCACGGCACGCGGGCCCGGCGACAATTCATATTACTCGGTCAATTTTCCGTGTTCTCATCCGAAGAAGACAGGATCTAGAGCAAGCCCTGTCGTCGGAATTATGTGGTCTGGGAAGCTCGCAAGGGGCACGCGGGTCACCGCAATGACTCTGCCGCTCTCATGGTGGAGTTCTCCCACATCACGGCATGAGAGCAGCTGGCGCGGGGCCAGAACAAGAGAATTGAGGCGCACTGTGAAATTACAAGCTCGTATCCACTATGCCTACGCGGAGAAATAACCGGTGGGGATCTCGTAGAAGGAGGTTGCTGCCCATCCCCATCTAATCCACATCCGAATACGCAGTCTATCGCGGTGTGTGAGCGTGTGGAGCTTCAAAGCACGACGAAGAAGACTCACTCTCTCCTTTGGGCTTCGTCGAACTCGCCATCATCTGGTCTCTGGACGAGGAAACCTTCCTCGCGTGCTTGACCTGGTTTTAGAAACAGTATGCCCGTGCCCTCAGGATCGGACACAGCGGCAAATCCGATATATGATAGCGTCTATGCTACCATGAGACCCGACACGACGTGAAAGAACGTGTAAGCTTACCGACACATATGAGTCAAAGGTAAAGTCGTATTCCTTCAGTTCACCTTTAGCTTCGTATATGCTTTTCATACTCTATTGCCCATCTCAGACAGTCGCACTGAAGAGAACTGAATGAGACTCACAATATAGTGGGGCGTCGACAGCCCGATGTAGGCAGCCTCTCGCCGGTCACGGAGGCGTATCGACAGGAGAGGAGGTCCCATTGAACGAGTGCTGCGGTGTCGGGAAGGGTGTAGCGCAACTGCCGCAGGATGCGCAGTTATACGTTCGGTGCGCAGTTATACGTTCGGCCACTCCCATTGAAGGGAGCGTGCGAGGTAGAAGCTGACTCGGCCTTCGACGTAGATGCGACCATGGCCAGGGTTTCGACGGCGTTCTCGTCGCAGTCGTAGAGAGTTCATGCGCAGGATCCGATAACTTTACCCTTGACCTCCGACTTCTCGTTGATCTCTCGAACGTGAACGTGCTGCCTTTAGCCCAACAGAGTAGGTACACTGCCATGGAGGCAGCTCTCCGGAACCACGTCCGCGTGATAGACGACTGGGGTCTTAAGCAGCTGACGCGCACGAGCCCTGGCGTCCCGCGCGGAGCGCGTACCCGGGGGCGGAGGAATGCTGGTATTAGTGCGCACGGAGGTGCGTGTCCTGTCGAATCCCGAGCGATCGTCGTCTGGGTACCGAGCGCCGTCTCCTTCAGAACTACACCGTGGACCTACGAACATGTCTTGGTAGCTCTCATCTCCGTCGCAGAAGGTGATGGTGTGCGCTGATTAAGACGTCCCTGATATCCGCGTAAGTCTTCGCCGGGAGGGCTCACAGCTATGACGTCTGTAATAGGCTAGAGCACGGACCATTGCGGATTCATGAATTAAGAGAGTCACGCGTGTGGGGATTCTGGGGCGAGGAAGACACTGGAAGACAGCTTGCTCTTGCAGGGCGTCAACGCGTGGCAACCGTCGCGGTGACCAATGAGACAGCGTTACCAACTAAGCTGTGCTCACCTCCCATTCGTGGTTGAAAGCACTCATTTCAGGTCTGATCGATGGAACACCGGTCGCCGATGTGACAACTCATGACATGATAAGAATGTCATGGATCGGTCATGATCAGGGTTGCGCATTCGTGAAACAGGACATCAGTACGTACGCTATTTCGGAACTCCGAGGAAGGCCACAATTGTAAGTTGGTTGAGCCAACTGGTCGTTGTTCTGGATAATGGCACCCGAACAGAACTGCGCGAAAACCGGGAGGTGCATCAGCGGAGACGTTGAGCCGAGACGTTGAGCGGAGACGAACAGAGCACGGCCAGGCACACCGACGCACGGAATATCGACAAATTGCACTCGCTGTGCAAGTGTGCACGAATAACGGGCGATTGTGACTCACTGTGAGATGACCCAGGACAACGCGAACCCCCAATACAGAAAGCTTCGGTCGATTGGAATATCTCGAGATGGCTGTTCGGCCGCACTAGTTGTCGGTGGCTCGTGACTATACTTAGGAAGCTGATGCACACCCGAATTTACTCACTAGGTAAACTGTAAAAGAAGCGCGGGATCCACGGGTGGGTCAAGGTCCTCGTTGCTACACGATGAAGGCCGATGAGGGGGCATGATGCTGAAAACAAGCAGCACAAAGGAAGTGTGAGCTCGAGACAGTCTAACGAGCCCTAAAGTTCACTAAGGTGTAATCGACGATCGAAGTTGGATCCGAGTTCACCCGATTGGGTCACTGGCAGGCGCCAGTAGGCTCGGAGCTGTTCGGAGCGAGCCCCCTTCCGAGTTGAGAAGGCGGCGGAACCCAAGGCGCCAGTAGGTGGCAGCGCGCGGAGCTGGGGCGGACGCATGGCGGACGTTACGACTTGAAGCTCTCCTCATCCTCTTTCATCAACCTCAATCTGATCATGGCTCGACGTTACAACCAGTTATTCCATCTGAACGACCACGAGGATGCTATTACAGCCGTAGCCTTCAGTCCTCATGGAACCCTACTCGCGACAGGAAGTTTAGATGGAAGGTTGTGTATATGGAATGTGCAGGAAGGCTGCCTGCTGTATCGGCACATAGGAGAACACGATATATCGTCGATCGCGTGGCTTCCGGATGTTGAGGACGAACTTCTATTCGGGACAAAACGCGGCCATGTCGCGAGACTGACAATCACGCCGGTACGTATACTCTTGAGTCTCCATCGGACGCTCGTTTCCTATGACAATGTACCCAGAATGATTTGTCAGTGAGCGGATTCTGGGCTCACGGGTTCCCGGTGGAACAGCTAGCCATCAAGGGTTCATGGTTAGCGTCTGGAGCCCATCAGGAGGTCAAACTTTGGCAATGGGATTCTGTCGGTGAGATATCTCCGACACCTCTCCGTTTCCTCCTTTCTTACGTGGTCTACAATGGGACAAAGCCAAAATCTACATCTTCCGGCAGCAATTGCCAGGACCTGCAACAGTCAAGAGGAACGCAGATAAGGAGGTCATCGTGACGAGCCTGCACTGGACAAGCTCGCGCCAGCACGACCTTCTTCTACTGGTGACTTATATGTATCATGGCGTGTAGTATGTGCTTCCAGCATTATTGCCCTCTCTGCACCTGACTAACTGTTGTTAGTCTCTATGACACCCATGACTGGCACAGCGTGAGGACAATCCCGGCTCCCGGGAAGATGTAAGTCAGACAGCATTTGTTGCTGAATCGTACTGAATGAGGCTGGCATCCAGCGGTCATGCTTCCCTTTCCCAGTCAGGGACGCATCTTGCCATTTCCAACTTGGACACGGGCTTCGACGTCTATCGGATGGAAGATGGAGTACCTGTGTGCTCGTTCGAGCACGACGCTCCGAAACCTGACTTCGTGCCCGTCCAATTCATACATGGTGGACATGCGATCCTCGGGGGAAGCTCAGTCGGCAAGATTGGTATATGGGACATATTTCTCAAACGTCAACTTGATGTTCTGTCAATCCCCAGTGCGTACATCTCCCTACTGCTTTCTAGCCGTGTTCATAATGTATGGCGACCTTCACTTGTGTAGAACACCCTCCCATCCGCGCGATAGCGGTGAGTCTGATGCCTACATGAATTCACGGTAACTATGAACCGTGGTGTAGGGTTACTGTATAACTGCAGATGATCCTACCGGCTTCCGCTTTCTTCTAGCCACTGGCGTCTACAATCAGGGCAAGGATTCTCCCTGCATCCTATGGGAAGCCCAAGAGCCGAAGAACGACGAGGGCGAGGACGATCATAGGGACCAGGTCAATATCGATGACGACGAAGAGGAGGAGGCTCAAGGGCGGGAAGTGCACGTTGTGACGGTGCGGCCTCGCTCCTGCTCGCATCGTCTCACGAGCTTACATCTTGGCAGCTCTTCCGCATCGCGATTGCCGTTGGTCTGGTCGCTTTGCTCTACATGCTCATGATGTTGCCGGAGGACATCGACATCGGGCTGTGAAGGGACTCGAGAGAAGCCAGCGCGTGGCGCTATCATTGGCATTACGACGGACAATTGTACAATACACAGCGCATCTTCACATCCCATCGTATCGCATCACCCCCCGTTCGACAAGCATCGCTGATCGCGACAGGCTACGACGTCTGGTCGACATTCACGGCTCCCTCCAAGGACGCCGCGAACAGTTTGAGGTGGATGATGTCAGCGAACGCGAGAGCCACTCCGGCTTGCGCGCTGCACAAGCCGATGTGGTGCTCTTCCTGATGCGTCATAAGCGATGCGCTCCCTCAACAGGGTTGGACGAAGACACTCACCAGCTCCAGGAAGATGGTCAAGAACGTTGCCGGCATGAGCGCAGTGGAGACGACAACATCGTTCGCTGTGGTTGCAACACAAACATAGGCTATAGATGGATGGGTCAGCTGAGGAGGCGCGGGCACATGCATTGTGTGAGCTTGCCTTCGTTCAAGAGGGGAGTCGTGATGAAGGAGACGGTGACGTTGGCGTAGGGATCACTACCTTCGATGGAGGGACCCGTCTTGAGGAATGTCGGTGGGTTCTCGAAGCTCTCCCACATAGCATATACGGTGTGGTATACGATTAAGCCGGACACGACGATATAGCTGAATGCAGCGAGCACGCGGAACATCATGATGGTGGGTTGCAGAGGGTGTAGAGCAATGGGGGAGCAAGCATCGCGATGGGCGTATGTATATAGCTCAGCACACAAAGGAATAGGCACCACGTGCTCAAGGACACGTGTATCAGAGTCTGGGTCGAGCGGAATTCAAGGCTTACCTGGTAGAGACCTCTGTAATATACCTGAACACATCAGGCTCCGATTGGGATTCGACTGAGCTGAGGGACCGAGGGTCGCTCAGACGAGCAAGGGAGCGCGTAGGGAGCGCGAGGGAGTGCGGCGGAGCACGGGTTGGTCGTGTCCAAGCGAAGGAGGTCTGGTGCGTCGGAGCGAGGGAGTACGTTGCTAGGGAGAAGCGCATCAGTACGACGAAGCGACGAGTAGGGGAGTGCTTCGCACCGAGAGGGAGTCGTTAGTATGACGAAGCCTGTCGGATGGAGGGTCGGCTCGAGGGTCGGCTCGCGGGAGTGCGTCGGAGCGCAGGTGTGAGAGCACGTCGCGCGGAGGAGTGCGATCAACACGAAGGAGCGACGAGTGAGGGAACGGAGGTTTGTGAGGGAGCGCGTCGCTACGGAGAGAGCACGTTTGCAGCGAGGGTATACGCTGATACGTAGTGCGTCGAAAAGAGGGAAGAAGCCGTCGGCATGGCCAGGGCGTGGCTGATGGGATGTCGAATGGGCTGGCGGAGTGTGTCGGTCAGAGGAGCACGTCGGAGCGATGGAGCGGAGGCGTGTGGAGGAGCGCAATCAGGACGACGTTACAGCAGCTCCATACACGCATTTGCCCGCTTTCTAGAGGTGAAAGAGCATTCCGATTGTTCAAGTAGCCAATCAGTGTAATGACGAAGAGCGCTGTTTACAACGGTCTGGCGTACAATCGTCCTGCGGCATGCGAAGGGAGCATGCGCAGGGAAACAAGCAACTATGCAAGGGAATCATCTAAGTTCTGCCATGAATACGGAGACGATGAATGCACGTGTGACTATCACCCCAATTGTCCACGACTTCGAGAACAAATAAACCAAAAACAAGCTGCGAGTCTTGAACGTGCTCGAAGATAGGGAATGTTTGAACGTGTTTCGAAAGCATCTGATACTCGAAATCCGCAAGCAACAGGAACGTGTTGCCTTGTCTCACCGGTGGGCCGGTGTGGAGAACGGGGGGGAACGATGACTGTATAGAATCGTACCGTTTTACATTGGCTTTACCATCCAGCGCCCCCCAGAGTCGCAAGTTGCGAGGTGCTCGCCTCCTCCCTACGGTGTCTAGAGAGGGAATGTGGTCCACGGTGACGCCTGTAGGGTACACGACCTCCGGCAAGGATATGCCGACTTGGCCTTGGTTGGAGGTGATTAACCAACAGGGCCCGCCTCCGAAGCTGTCACGAAGGATAACGCGAGCGGGGTGGGACGAGGTCGTCGGAATGGGGATGGAGTTGTTCGTAGTGAGCGACAAGACGATACGGGTACCGTATTGTTCCGACGCATGGTCACGTTGCCCTATCTGTTCGAGGAGTGCCTTCTCGATTGCTGCATCGACATACTGACGCAGGTGCCAGGGGATACGCTCATGCGCGACGGGACGAGAGAAGGACAAGGATGGAGTGACTTGCGAAGCGAAGCGCTGGATGATTTGCGCGAGCGGAGGACAGAGCCAGCGGCCGTTATAGATGACGAGGAGGGGAAGAAAGGCTAGGAGGGCAACCATGCCCCAATGTTGGAGCCGCTTGAGCCACCCGAAGCGAGTGGGGGATGGGACGGAGCTTGGCGAGAGCGGCGACGACAACTTGCGAGATGCTCTGGACTGAGCTCGTTCAGAGCTTCTTGATCTAGACGGGGAGGTGGGAGGGGTAGTCTTGAACCGGACGTGCTTACGAGCTGTGGCAGTCAATGTCATGAAAGTCCCAGTGTGCGCAACATGCATACCATCGAAGCCAGCGCCCTCAAGGAACGCGTTCCCATCATATGGATTGATGTTGTGTTGTCCTGAATCGACCACTCTGGGCATTTTGGCACAAGCGCAGGTCGTTCTAGTAGATGATAGGGAAAGTGCTGGGGAGGTGGCAGAGTCCGCCGTGTGGGCGAGGCTGACAACAGTTGGATTATCTAGGTTATATAATATAGTTACATTTACAGGGACATAAAAACGCAAAAATCTCGATTGGTGCCAGTGCAGACGTCGTATAGTATAGCCCAAGGGCCAAGGCTGGCTCCAACGGTGCATAGTTCAAAGTCTTCAGACTGATTGCGTGATCAGTGGAGGGACTTCACAGCCGATTTGATCGCTCACCTGCTTTCGCCCTGGCCTTGCCCTTCCTCGCCACCAGTCGCTCCTTGTAGCCCAACTTGCGATACCACTCCTGCGTAACCCAGTTGGGTCTCGGCAGACCATCGTCGTCCTGCCCGATGGCGAGCCTCCGGTCGTCCTCTAGTCGCAGGTCGCCCTTGTAGACAACCTTCCAACCGTAGTGACCACTTGACAGCTCTACCCACAGCCACATCTGTGGCTCGGGCAGATGAGGCACGCAGTGGAAGAACACATCTCCGACCTGCAGGTCTGGATGCTTCGCCATAGCAGGAGGGGGGGCCGAGAGCGAGTACTCGCCGCTAGAGTAGAACCAAGCGGTCGCGTACCTGACATCGCGACGTTTCTCCTCGTCCGTTGGCGAGCAGGTTCTGGAATCGCGCTTGTACTGGCGACGTACATCATCGTCTTCGAAGGGTACATGCTGTCGGCAACGGTCAGCTAACAACGGACGTATGACGTAAGACATGAGGAGACTAACCGTATGGTTGGTCTTGTTGCGGACAGACGGCGTAGAAACAGGGATTGGCTCCACCCAGAAGATGCCTCGCGTCAAAGAACGTCGAGTAGTACGCTTCACACTGGCTGTCTTTCGCGCCTGTGGTGTACTGGGGGCAGGTGACGAGCGCATCGGGGTTGCGCGCCGTTCAACCGAGGGATGTGTACCGGGTGCGGAAGAATGTGCATGCGGGGATGGTGCTTCAGTGTTGTGGTCTTCCATATTCTCGGCGAGGGAGAACAATTGAGAACGTTGGGAGGACGAAGATGTTGATTTCGAAGGAGATGGCTTAGGGGTAGACGAAGGTGACAGAGGAGATTCGGACGAGGCCCGTGCATCGTCAGATGAAGATGGGGTTGGAGGAGACGGGGTCGAAGTGGACGATGGTTGCGAGGATGAGCCACGCATCGGCGTGGCTGCTCGCATTACAGACTGACGCGGGAAGGCGGGAGCCTGCCCGCCATCTTCGCCATCCATCTTGGTGTCTAATACAGGTCTGCAGCAAGGCGTTAGCTCAACTTCAGGCGAGAAGGAACACTCAGGAGACTGACTCGTCATGGAAGCGACGTGTAATCGTCATCTCGGCAGTCTCCTCCCAGTCTGGGGCTACAGCTGCAGAGTAGACAAGGTCTGTAACACAGTTACGGCGAACGAGAGCGCGAGCGCCAAACGTGTATGGCGCGGCATTGGAGGGTCGTTGAGCCATGTCGAGGAGAGGACGTGGTATGGTCGACATTTGCACCGAGACTTATAAGTTAATGTTTGCCATCGTGCTTTGTCAACATCGTGAGCACGTTTGGGTTGTTATACCAAAGCAAGGGAAGAATAACATCGGTAAAACTGACATATAAAGAATGCCGTATACAAAGAGTAGCCGCTGACCTTATACAGGAAAAGGCGAAACAGCCTGCGCCACGGCTACCCCGACTTTCTCTAGAGCGTCGCGGAACTCGTCGCCAGCAGCCTGAGCGCGTGCCTCAGATACCTGAGCTTGTTGCGCCTGAGCTGCCTGAGCTCGTGCCTGCACTGCCTTAGCGTTGGAACTGCCAGCAGAGGCTGCTTGTTTTGCTTCAGCCGCCGTGCGAGCACGACGTTCTTCTCTCTCTGGGCTGTCGGCGCAAATGGCGACGTGAACTGGAACGACGTGGGCTGGGACGGCGCGGGCTGGGACGGCGCGGGCTGGGACGGCGCGGGCTGGGACGGCGCGGGCTGGAACGGCGCGGGCTGGAACGGCGCGGGCTGGGAGAATGAGGACGGCGGAGACGACGCATGGAGGGGGGCGTGAATTGGGAGGGCGTAGGCTGAAACGGCACAAATGGGGACGACGCGGGCTGAGGCAGCGCGGATTGAGGCGGCACAGGGTGGGACTCCGCGGATTGAGGCAGAACGGGCCGGGACGGCGCAGGATGAGGCAGAAGGGGCCGGGACGGCATGGAATGGGACGATGGGGACGGCGCGGGCTGGGGCGGCGTGAGTTGGGACGACACGAGCTGAGCCGGCGCGGACTGAGGCGGCACGGCCGCGCGGGGTGGGACGACGCAGGGCAGGACGACGCGAATCGAAACGACGTGGATCGGGACAACGGATGGCATTGGTTCTTCGCGGAAGAACAGCCGGTCAGGGCTTTGTGACGCATACGCGGATGACTTGTCAATGCACCATGCCGACCATAAGGCTTTGACTCAGATGAGCTAGCATCTGCTGGGAGCCTCACTTTCTTCGGAGATTTATCACAAGGCGCGTCCAAGACGGACGGTCGCGCGATATTGCTCTCGCAGTCTTTCTCGGAAGAGCGCTTCTCGGAGGTGGTCGTTTTACTTGGTGGGGTTGTAGAGTCTGTGGGATAGGAGAGGGGGAGTAGTAACGGAGTCCAGGAAGCGGGCTCTTGATGACGACTCGTGTGCAGGATCGAGCTTGTAGATTTGCCACCGCTCCTCGTAGCAGAGGACGAGCGAACTACAAAACATCAGTCCATCGCGCTGACCGACATGGGTTTCGCTACTCACCCACAATAGACACTACTCGACCATGGCCCCTTCAACGTCACTCCCGGTGCCAAGTTCGCACATGGCACAATCTCCAGCAGCTAGGCGTCGGGGCGACCGGGCACCGTTTCGACGAGGAGAAGGAGGGGTACATGAATGACCGTAGATGATTGCCGTGAGCGAATGTTGCGAATTGAAGCGTCGCCTGGGGATGAACAAGGACCCGACTTAACTGGGAAGGGTCCAAAGTCCCGGTTGTGGTACCTCTGAGCAGACGTAGAGAGGGAGGAGGAGCAGGCATGACGGCGATACGAGTTGTCGTGAACCGAGAAGGCACGGTCTATACGAGTCAGCGCTTGTGTCTTTTGCACGTGGCGGAGACGCCCCGCCCTCCCATTCTTTTTAGACGATCTTTCCTTCCAGGCTGGTCGGTGCTCCTGCGCGCTCTGCATCAAGCCCAACCGCTCCCGCGGGCTTCCGACACTCTCCCAACGAGTATCTACTCTCAGTCCCCCACCCCAAGAGCCTAGACAAGTGCTTTTAGTCTATCTGGAGGCGCAGTATGGGCGATCTCTCGGCGCTCGCGCACGCGCCAGTCGGATGCGCTGCTTCGCTCTCTCATGCGCACATGTACTCCTCCCAAGTCCCCTTCGCACAAGTTCTACAACATACACAGCCACTGCCGCAGTTATCGGGGGGCCTGGGTCATCTTACTGGGCCCATTAGTTCCTACTTCTATCCCGCTTTGGCTCGATCTTTCGACGTCCCCGCGCGTCGCCCCCGCGCTGATCCGGAGGTAGGAAATAGGCACGCCATATTCAGATTTCCCAGTCGGTAGCATATGTAAGACATCACCCTCGAAATTATGTAGTTTCCAGTCCGCGGTCAACTGACTGACATCCAGTCATGCGCAAGATCGAGGACATGGCAGACAGGTCGCGAAGCAGGGCAGTGTGATTCGACGCTTCAAATGGCTACTGAGGCTATGAGGGACGGAAGGTTTCGTAGAATGCTGGCTTGTGCTCACCTCGTGCCTTTCCCTTGCTCATTCTTGCCAGGCGGTCCTGCTCCTTCCTACGGAACCACTGATCGGTGTAGAATGCGGGCTCACCGTTGTCAGCAATGCACAGTATGCGCTTGTCTGACGAACGAACGTATCCGACACAGACAGGCTTCCACTGCAGCTGTCCTACGGTGACCTTGGTATAGACCCACATCTGTGGCTCCCGGTTTGGAGACTGGGAATGCCAGTGACAGAAGAGGTCACCGACCAGGAGCTCTCCCCGCCTGATCAATCCCGCCGGCGGCCCAGATCGTGGCAGCTCCGCAAAGGATCCCCACCACGCGGTGCAAGACCTGGTGTTTGCCGCCTTCTCGACATCTGTGCGTCTGCACCACGTGTAATAACGTTTGTAGCCAGACCCGTCGTCGTCATTGGTCGGGCCCTAGACGAGGTTAGCATGGGGTGGAACAAGACTCAGGGAGACTACTCACTTGAGGAAGTCCCTTGATAGGAGGCACCCATGGGAACGGCGCGTTCGGGGTCTTGGACTGCCTGATACGCGGTGCGTCACGAGAGGGAGAACGAGTGAGGACCTCGGACTGTCTCTCGGTGTTAGCGGAGACAGGCTCGCTCTCCCGCAAAGAGCGCCGCGACGCAGAGCGAGTAAGGACCCCCGGCTGCCTCTCCGTGTTGACAGAGGCGGGCTCGCTCTCCCGCAGGTTGCTACGGGAAGCAGAACGAGTGAGGACCCCCGACGCGGGCTCGTTCTCACGCAAAGAGCTACGCGACACGGAACGAGCCACAGGTTGAGGCTTCTTCACAGGATCAGTCGCCCGCGAAGGAACGGGACGTATGGGAGGTGCGGATGTCGCCCTGCTGACTCCGAACGAAGGCGTGGCGCTAGGGCCGGGTGTGACGTCGTCGTCATCGTAGTAGGAGAGGTGCGGCGAAGACGGGGGAGGAGTTGCGTACGCAGTGGAAGAGAAGGGACTGTATCCTCGGTCCGAGTCGGTAGTGGACGAGACTGACCGCGCCACTGATGTGGCTCGTATGGCTGAACGCGGCGCAAGAGTTGAGGCAGCGGGTGCTTGGGTTTTCAATGACGGACCCTTTGGGACCTTCAGGCTTCAGAAGTAGATGAGTGCTAGCCCACAGATACTGCTCAGATCAGGTCAGATCACGTACTCGTCGCGAAAGCTTCTCAGGATCGTTGGCTTGACGTTTACGTTGACATCGGGGGCTGGGGTGGCAATGTAAGGAAGCACAGTGATGACTTTCCGTCGGATGAGTGCGCGGGCACTGTACGTGTACGGCGACGTATCGGAGGGCCGGTGAGCCATGGTGGTGGCGAGAGGAGGGCAGGGAAATGGCGGACGACATCTCGCGTCCGTTCGCGATGCTTTGGGGGCGGGACAAAGCAGTCTTGGACCCGCTCGCAGCCCAGTCACGTACGTGACTGTCACTCATGTTGCCATCAGTCACAGTAGCCTCATCGCCGCTGGCACAGCACCGTCCGCAACAGTCGTAGTACGCCGCCACACGAAGTTCTGTCAGTAGTGTTGCAGGGTCCGGTCAAGTTCGGTTTTTTGACCTCTCCGGAGATAACCGGACTTTTAACCGAACTTGACCAGTCCGATTTGAGAGAACCGGACCAAATGTTCGGTTCTACCACAACCGAACCGAACCTCGGTCCGGTTCTCGGTTATGACCGGTCCTTGACTGGTTGAAAAGCGGCTGTGCTGAAATTTCAACTTTTGCTGAAAACGTAGCCCAGAGCCGTGGGAATCTAACGGTATATATAACTATATGTTTTGGATCAAAACTGGACGTTCTATGTTCAAAATAAACTTGCCCATATTGGGACAGATGGTTTGTTTTCGGAGTTTTCCGCGGGCGCTTGGGCGGTGGACCCGGCGCCTATGCTACCAGATTGGGTATGCTGGCATTTGTCAGCTCAAAAGACAGCCCATCTGTCCCAAAATGGGCAAGTTTATTTTGAACATAGCACCCTCAATTCCCATTCAAAGTATATAGTGTTATATACCGTTGGAATCGTAGAAGTATTGGCTACAATATGGCGTACTATTTGTACCGGTTCATGACCGGTCGGGACCGGTTATGGACCGGTTCTGATATACGGCTGAAAAAAATAACTGGAACTGAACCGATAACTTGACTGATAATTTTCCGGTTCTGGTCCGGTTCTTTTCAGTTCTGGTCAGGTCATTTTGCAGTTCTCGACCGGTTGTAGGACTGGACCCTGCAACACTATCTGTCAGGACTCTGCGTACGGAGCGAATTCAATTATAGTAGCTTATAATGTAAACAACCTCAAGTGTGATGAATGATACAAGAGAAATGCATGCCATGAAACCTCGCGATCCACCTCGAAACTCACGTCAACCCCGGCATGTCTTCGTCCACAGCGCCGACGCCACTTGAGAAACCGTGGTGACGGCCTTCAACAACGGGGGGTGGTCATCCTCATCGATCGACTTGAAGATCCCACGACCACTCCATCGGTCGGGATGGAAACGCTTGTGGGTGGCGGTGACCAGGAACCGATACATGTCGCGGCTTAACACGCGCTCCGCATATTTGAAGAAGTCCTCGACTGCGGTCCAATCGATGTCGACGAGGTTGAGATCGCGGGGAGACAGCTGGACGGGCCACGGAACGATAACGGGATCGATGGGGTCGTCACGCGAGAACTTGGCGGCATCGAACTCCTCACTAACGATCAGGTATCGCTGGAGTGCGATCTGCGCGGTGAACGGAGTCGCCCCCCATCGTTGGAAGTGCGCAATGCGACGTTGTTGCCGCATTTGTTCGATCTTCGCGCGCCGTTCAGCTTCGGCGGCAGCGGCGGCGGCGGCAGCACGCTGGCGCTCTTGAGCTTCACGGGCACGTCGACGCTCCTCGGCAGCGGCGGCGTCGGCGGCGATTTGCTGAAGGCGTGCCTTTTCTGCAGCCGCCTGTGCGGCCTCCTGAGCGCGTCGCTCAGTGTCCTCTGCAGCACGCTGTTTCGCAGCGGCCTCCCAGAGCGGACGGTCTTGCTCGAGCTCGGCCATCTTGCGACGTGACTCCGCAATCGCGTCCTCATGTCCTGCTCACGGTTATCAAGCATGGCTTGGCACACGAGGCGGGCATATGAACTTACCTTGAGCAGTGCGAGCTGCAGCAGCATCAGCCATGATTTCTTCAACCAGTCGCTGGTCTCGGGCTTCCCTCGCCCGCTCTTTCTCCTTCAAGCGATCTTCATCGCGCCTCTGACGACGTCGCATGCGCTCCTTCTTGTCCGGCGTCCGAGCCTTCTGAGGTGTGGCCGGTTGCGTACGGGGGCGTTTGTTGGGGTATCCGCTCCCCTTCGCACCTTCATCCGCTAGGTCAGCATAGGATCTACTCGGTGATAGAATCAGACATGCCTTGCCGCTTGGATGCGATGGGCTCGTCGCCATCACTGTCATTGTCGTCCACGTCCCCATCACTGTCATTGTCGTCCATAGTCAGATCAATGACAGATTCGCCGTCCTGAGCATCTACTCTCGTTGTCAGCTTGATCGTCATATGACGAAGGCTTTACTCACTCTTGTTGGAGGGGGAGCTAGGGGCATTGTCGTCCATGGCAGTGCCGGTACCGTTACAGGTCGTCGACAGGTGGGGATCCTGTCCGGCTTCCTCAGATGGAGAGACGGCGGAAGACCCTTGGTCAGGCAGGGTTGTTTGCACGGAAGCGGACCGTGCTGCATTCGAGACGTTCGTATACAAGGGATCGACGGGCTCGGCAAACCAGCTGGGAATACTGGGGCTCTCGTCGGTCGGTACCTCCCGCTGTTTGCCTCGAGCCTTGTCAGTGGCTCGTTCGGTCTTGCTAGAGGAGGTAGAGGCGGTGGAGGTAGAGGAGCTGGCCTCACAGCTGGCGCTGTTCGTGGAAGCCTTGCGATACTTTCGCGGCGGTGCCTTGCTGGCCGCGCTGGCACTATCGCCCCCGTCGGCACCGGGGGAGGGAGCGCGGCGTTTTCGGAAGCCCGGTCTGGTGTCTGCAGCCCCGGAGGGCCCAAGACGCGTAATCACGGGCGATTCGGAAGACGGGGGCACATAGCAGTCGTACATGGGATCTAACTTATAGATGTCCCACTGCTCCTCCGTCATAACAGCTAGTAGTCTGAGCGCGTTCGCTAGCGTCAGCCAGTGGTAGGCCCGGCGCAACATACAAGTCACTCACCCACATACGTCTACGAATCTTGGCCAAGGCCCTTCATCATGGACGCCCGCTGCACGTCGAGCCGGAGGAACGTAGCGCCACCTGTTTGGTTGCGCGGTGTGGGGGATCGTCTCGATGACGATACGCGTGGGCCCGCTGTTGCCCGTAGTGTTCGCAGTGACTCGCGAGTTGCGGCCTGTGGCGGCGAGCGGATCAAATGTGGCGAAGGTGAGAGTCGAGTTTGGATGACGCAAAAGCCTTGCTGGCTGCGACGGGTCGACTAGCCCGGGTTTGGGACCAGCGAAGAAGCTGGGCATGTCGATGGAGTTGGAGGTCGTCATTGAGTGGCGTGTTCGAGGTGGGATTGAAGCAGGGAGAGATAGAGTTGAGGAGTAGTCGCAGCCGCATGATGTACATAGGCAGATACTATGGACATTGCCGCTATATCCAAAGGGTTGTTGGAGGTGAAGGAGGCCGACATGATTCGGTGACTGCGACAACTCCGCGCCCGGCCCGGTCCGGTCCCCGGTAACGTCACGCAGCGCCACCGTGCTGCTCCAGTTCCCAACCTCCTCAGACTTCAGTACCTCCTCCTCAAGTTGTTCACGCGCCCGACCGTTCGTATGAAGCACAAAAGCAACATTCGGCTCTTCGCGTAGCCACCCTGATTGCCTGTTCATGGGCTCTGGAGACGCATGCATCGCCTGTGGCTGCACTCTGAGTCGATCAACTGAGGTCGCGACCGAGGTGCGTGTATGATTATCACCTCCCGTGCAACACCCAGTGCTTTGTGGACGAGAGAACACATTGACGGACACTGCCCTTCTTGACGTTCCCTCCGATGCCACATAGGTCTAGATGATCACGCATCCAGCATCCCATGCAAACTAAAGACATTGCATAGACTTAACATAGCTGCTCGGTGGATGTTGTGCTCAATTGGAGTTCGCTCTTAGAACACTCGCTGCATCATTACTCATGGCGATCACATTGGATGTTTGATTGAGGCGCGCGCGTAGCGCAGTGCAACACAAAGACCTTTGTTTGAGACGAAGTTACATATACTGGCCCGCAGGGCGAGTCTCCAGCTTCGCACTCTCTTCCCCTCCACCCTCGCCGCCTCCCGCCACTCATCCGTGCCTCCGCCTGCCTTACGACATGCCTACCATTCACACCACGATGTGCGCAACCTTTGCCGCTGCGTATATCACCATATGTTCCATCATCTTATCTGCCATGTGGGACAGCTTCGTCAATTCTCCTGCCATCCTCAGGCTCTATGCCGACGGCCTAGGGGAGTACGTCTCCCCGTCCACTGTCGGCTTCGTCCTTCCTGCCAACTCCTCGGAAGGTATGTCAGACTATTTGCTCATCATGTCACGCAGTCTACTTACCGTCTCGACTGCAGTCCTGTTCTGTGCCGTCGTCGACGAGGGCGCATTGCCGTCAGTGCTGTACCAGTCGGTCGAATCATTCACCGAGCTCGTCGGGATGGTGAGTTACACCCGCATAGCCCTGCACCGAACGTCTTTCTCACGGTGGACCTAGAACGACAACAGCATGGGCCTAGTCAACGATCGCGGCATCGTCTGTCTCGAGTTCGGCTCCAAGGAGAAGCTTTTGGCTTTCGTGAACGCCTTTTACACCTCCCTCTCCTTGAACGCCACCGGCGTTCCCGTCAACGAGCACGCGCCTGCTCCGAACGTCACCCGTGACCGGGACCTGGACGAGGCGTCGAGCTCCGACGATGACTCGCATGTCGACGACTTCGATGGGGCTAGCAGCGACGGTACGGACGACTGTGCCGTCTCGCCCTGCGTTTCGGACGACGAGGACCTCATTTTGGCTGCTGCGGAGCTGATGGAGATGTCGGACGACGACCAGGACGAGGGTGACATTGATGACCTCGACCTCGACTCGGACTGCGAGGTGATGTGTTAGTATTCACTTTGTTGCGTGGTAGTCTCTGTTCCAAGATACGTTTCCCCCGTGTAAGATCTCGTCTCCATACTGTATACTCACCCTGTAATATGGTCTGTAAATCTTTCGTTTGTTTTTGTTCGCAACCGAACCTTGCGTGTCGAAGCGCATGTGACGACTACACGGGTCGCAACGGTTGCCCACGTTGCCAACATGCGGTGGGTTCGCAGCCTTATTGCAACCCCGACCTGCGAGAGGCGCGGTGAGTCTACGTTCGCACCGGTCGCCGCCGTGCGAGAGGCGCGGCTGGTTCGCCACGGTTGCCGATGTGCTAGAGGCACGGCGAGTGCGTGGGTCTCAGGGCGAGGAGCACGGAATCTCAACAAGAAGTTCAAAAGGAACACTCATACATTGCGCGTGTAGTAGAGACTAAAACGAATGACGAACGAAAGGCTATCGCGGACCGAAGCGCCGCTTCACAGTTCCCCCTCGGCGTCATCTAGCGGTGGTAGCAAACCCAGCCCATACACGATGACAATAGCCATCATCAGCCACAAGGCCAGTGGGCGAAGCTATGAACGCAATGAGCGCGAGCCGTGGATGTGAAGATGTTCATACTCACAAAGTACATTGCGCCTGTACCTGGGCCGACAGCGCCATGTGAGGCAGAGCTGGGCACTGAGGAGGCGGGAGGCGGAGTCGACGCGTCGGAGGCCGCACCAAATGGAATTTCGGGGGCCACATCACCAGCTTCGACGACGGTGGAGTCATGTAAGTACGGGTCTCAACGGAAGATCAGAAGGATCGTTCGTCTGCGACCTGCAAAACACAACTTACCAAGATCGCGTGCTTCCCAGAGAAAGCACGTCGAGTTCGCGTTCTCGTGCAAGACCCCTGTCGCGATCCGGAAACGATATTCGGTAGCGGACGGGGCTGGCTGACAATGGGCCTGAAGAGAGTGTACGTGATGTGAGAATGATATCACAGCGGCGATTTCATACAAACTCACGTCGAGTGCGAGCACGGGTCCTTTTCCTGCAAATCGTCAGCGCTTGTGCACACTACGAGACGATGCCGAACACAGACCAGGTATGACGAGACTGTGAAGTTTGCCCATAAAGATATCCCAGATGTTGACGATACCGACAGTGCTGCCACCAACAATGGCATGTCCGCCGTGTATGAACAAAACCGGCGTAGGGCGTGAGTCGCCAATGTCGTGCTTGTAGGAGCCGACTGGCTTCTGGGTATCCGTACGGTAGACGTCGAACCCGGTCGTTAGATTTGAGATGGCAAGATATAAGCCGTCTTCGGAGAGGCTTGCACTAGCACTGCAGCGTGTCAGCAGAACGCTAGAACGTGGCGTCTGATCGCCTACATCTTTCCCTGAAGCGAGATGGTGTGCACGCTCTCCCAGGTATGAGCATCGAACAAGCTAGAAATCGTCAGTCATCTGGGCACGCCGGGACGCGAATATGAGACGCACTGAACACCATGGTACATGTACGTCACCATCAGTTGGGGATGGTGTTCGGTCCCCGTCCAGTGGAGACTGGTGACGAGTACCTCTTGATGCTCGTTGTGGGAAGTCGTTGGAGGTTCAGGCAGTTCATATTCGAGTGCAAACCTTCCATCTACGCGATACCTGAGGGACTTGCGAATGACTAGGTGCACCACATGCTTACCGAGAGGACGCCACTGCCACACTTTGAGTTCGCCGAACGCACCCGATGCGACGTAGTCACCCATGATGGCGAGCTTCTCAATCGGGAAGTTGTGAGCATTAAACCCGTTCATTGAGAAGTCGCTCTACCGAGGGTGAGCGGAAGTTCAAGGAGGGAGAGAAAGGCTCGACGACGTACCAACGCAGTAGACACAGTGAGCATGCCTATATCCCCGATCTTCGTCCCGAACAGCAAGGTCTCCTCTCCGGATGGAACCCAAGCTAGAGAGAGAACGGGAGCGGTTCCCTCGAACCGATGGAGGAGTTTGCCGTCGTGAGCCCGCCAAAAGTTCACAGCACCATCTAGGCCCCCCGTGGCTACGTAAGTGCCTTGAGGACTGAACGCCACAGAAGTGATTCCTCTTGAGTGGCCGTCTTTCAGCGCCGCGATCTGTTGGTACCTGCGCGCCATAGGGTTTCGAATGCGGTGAGTTGCAGAGAGATGAATTGAAGGAGAGTGAGAAGCTCAAAATGCGCAAGTCGTAACGCGTGAACACGGACGCGCGAGCAAGGCCACGCGAGTGGCGTGGAGAACCATGCTTTGTTCACGCGATCAGCTTGTACGCATGTAGCGGGAAGAGAATGGGAAGGAACCGGGCGAGGCATGCCCGAAGATTTGCATGACACCAGCAGGCCAACATGATCACATGTCCTCACTAGAGAGAGAGAGAGAGAGAGAGTGTCGCAGAATATTTCCAAGATGCACCGATATGGAGAGGAGGGGACGTCGAAAAATGTTGCGTAGGGGGAGCTGGCAGTGGGAAACGGAGGATGGTCCTTTAGCGCTTAGCCAGCGCGTTGCGCAGGTACGGCGTGGCAGTGCGCGGCGCTCCATCCGTTGACGAGATGCGCCCAGGATGCGCCTCTCCCCTCAACCGCATCCAGAGTCGCCTACAGCTTGAACGCTCTCTATCATCGCTTCGTATCGCTCATTCTGACTGCTTCACGCCATATCTGTTGCTGAAATGCGAGCTCATACGTCTGCCAGGAATGACCCGAGGTGCGTAGCTGGATCTCCGCCGCAACGTGTTCCTTTGTTCGTGGCACTATAAGTTCACAGAGCGCGCTACGAGATTCCCCATTGCTCTTTCCACCACCGTATCCTAACGCCACTTGTGTCCCGCAATGGCCACTTATCCCAAGTAAGTCATGCTCCTCTCGACACAAGTCCTTCGGGCCCTTACGAGCCTGGTGTAGCACTCTGTCACTCAGCGCTGTCCAGTACTCCGAAGACATGGCCGACGGACGGTTCCTAAACCCTGCCACCACCCTGCGCTTTGTCGAGGTCATGCTCACTAAGTGTGACGACAATCTCTGTGAGTGCGCAACTACCTGCGTCACTCATAGCAACTAACCGTGCGATAGACGCGCTCGTCGTGTACCAGAAATCCGGAGAGGGTTTCAACCACATGTGGCGAGCGTGGATCCCCGACGCTAGGGTGCAGTTCACCATTCAGGAGGTGTGTGCACGACTGCAATCAATTTTATTGTCATTCAGAAGACTGACTGATACAATTGTATTGCAGGAACATCAGAACATCGTCGTCTACTGCCCGGACGTCTGGCGCTTTAGCCTCAAGATCATGGCGGCGCCTAACTTCTGGGATATGGCCGACCTGATCATCAGGGCTAAAAGGCAAAACGCACTCCGTTTTGAACGCGCGGACGAGGTTGCCCTTGAGGCGGTGCGCGGTGCGACAGGCACGTTGCCTCCCGCGTCCGTCGCCATTCAGACGGACAATGACGCGCAGGAACGTGCTTCTGACGTCGTTGCCGGGGGTAGAGCCGCAAGCTCGTTTGGCGTTACAGGTGAGGCCGAAGGGCGCCTCGAAGCCGGATCTGGTGTCGAGCAGCGCGTCCAGGGCGATGGACATGTTGAGGTCGAGGGACGCGTCGAGGTCGAGGGACGCGTCGAGGTCGAGGGACGCGTCGAGGTCGAGGGACGCGTCGAGGTCGAGGTCGAGGTCGAGGGACGCGCCGAGGTCGAGGTCGAGGGACGCGCCGAGGTCGAGGTCGAGGGACGCGCCGAGGTCGAGGTCGAGGGACGCGCCGAGGTCGAGGAGTGCGACGCTGTCGAGGACCGCATCGACATCCCACCTACCGAGGTTGAGGTCGACGATTGCCTCGCTGTCAAGAAGCGTTCCGCCGTCGAGGGCCGCACCGCCGTCGAGGGTCAGGTCGCGGACAGCATCAAAGTTGAGGAACGCGGCGCCGTCGAGTACACCCTGTCCAGCGGGCATGTCGAGGTCAAGGAGCGCACCAATGTCGCGGAGCCCGTCGTGGTCAGCAACCTCGAGGACCGTACTGTCGAGGCCGAGGTCGACGAGTGCCTCTCTGTCGAGAACCGTACCCCCGTCGAGGAGCGCATCCAAGTCGAGGAACATGGCGCCCTCGAGCGCTCTCAGCCTGCTGAGGTTGAGGAGCGTGACGAGGCCAAGGCCCGTGTCGCTGTCGACAAGCGCAGCGAGGTGGAGGACCGCGAGGCTAAGGAGCGCGCCGAGTTCAGGAGACGCATTGTAGCCGAGTCCAAGGAGTACCTCAAGCTCCACTCGTTCTCGATCTAGTACGTGACCACGGCCTCGGAGGGCGGGGGCGGGGGATCTCACCGACGCTCACGTCTAGTCACTTGGCTTAATCAATTGTGTTGTGTTCTACTGTGTTGTACCATGTAGCTCCGAGCCTGATCATACCATCTACACGAATGCTCTTTTGCCTCGGACGACTACTCTAGCCTGAAATTACTGCTTCAATATTTCCGTCTTCAACTCTTCGTAATCTCTTTGTACTCGCCGTGCACGTTACTACGCTTCCACGTGCCTCGCGCAAAGGCATTGTGCGCATCGAGGCGTGGGTGGTCCTTGCTGACTTCGTCCGACTCCTTCCCTCTCCTGCAGTTTCACTACACCGTCGTTCGCGTCATATTGGAGGAGGTAAGCTGACTTCGCATCGTCAATCTAGCTGCTGGCGATAAGGATTGACTTCAATTGTAGGCATCAGTTGCGACAGTCACGATCGCTGGTTCCCTCGCGCCACTCCGCCACCCGACAATGCTCGACTCTCCTCCCTCCACCGCTGACACACAGCGTGGATTGCTTCATCACAACGACCATGGGGGTCATCCCGCCGCCGTAGCTCATCCCGCCGCTGACGCGCATCCGCCGAAACCGGCCACCGCGCCACACGTTGCCGTCGTTCAAAGTTTCATAGCGTGCGTGCTCGAAGTGGCTCTCAAAATCCCTCTTTTGCTCTCGAAGACTCTCAGCCTAGTCTCTCGAATGCTCGACCTCGCCAACACGATCCTCGCGCTTGTCAAATACCCCCTTGGGCTCGTGTTGGCGTTCATCATCCCGGGCCTCCTCGTCGTCTACGTGTACGGCTCCGCGATAGACTCCTTTCACGCAAAGACCAAGAGCCTTTGCGCCGTCCCCGTGTTGTCCCGCATCGCCTACTGCTCCCCGCCCCCTCTAGAGCAGCCGAACCTACCACCCGCTCTTTCGGACCTCACCTCTCTTTTGACCGTGCAGAACGTGGCTCTAGACGAGCTGGCGGGACAATCCACTGTTGGTGCGAGCCTGGCGTTGAATTTGAAGCACGCGGAGATTGCCGTCAAAGACCTTGTCGTGGCAGTTCAAGAGAGCAACCTCACCATCAGAGACACCCTCGCGGACATACTCCTAGCCTTCGTATCCGAGGCACGTTCCGCCTCTCGGAGGCTCTATCACGTGTCAGCAAAAATCAATGGGTTCATGGACAGGTATATTTCTCACTCAATGGCAGTCGTATCGCGGATGCTGACACGGATCACTCTGCAGTATTGATGTCTTCAACGCGTATGCATATCGCCTCCTGAGCGAGGGGGGGTCCAACAGGCTCAGGCTCGAGGCGGCGACTACATTGCAGCACACCTTCTCGTCCGCACTGGAGTCGTTGTCTATCAAGCTCGAGCAGATCATCCTCGACGTTGCAAGGACATCGGACGCGTTAGACGCACTCGAAGAACGCCTCTCCGTCATTCACCGCCTTTGTGTTCGCGAGTCGTTCATCACAACCGCAGCTCGCGAGCGGCTACTCTGGGACTTATGGGCGATGTTCGGAGGAACGTATGGAGACCAGCTGCGCGATATGCAGAACCGTGCAGATGTCCTCACTAGCATTGTCAACTATCGGAACCTCGCCGTTGCGTACATCGCCGTTACGACGCAGCGCTTGTTGGCCGTCGACGCCGACCTCACGGAGCTTCGGGGAAGGGTGGTAGAGTCGATCATGGGCAGCCAAGAGGTTCCACTTGAGGTACAGCTGGCAAGCATTGACCGTACGCTCGGCAGGTTGAAAGGGGGCCTATTGGAGGCGAAGGCAAGGCCTGCGAGTGGCCCGGGAACAGCGCATGTCGAGTCAGGCCCGGCCACGGCGGACGTTGCCACGCCAATGGTCGTGGAGGACTGATTGTACCTGTACGATGACCATTGGATATCTACGACCGTTGGATATCTACAAGCATGTTGTTATGGACTGTGCTCTGAACGGACTCTGCGCATACGTTAGCCTCAGTACGTAGACTGTTTAATGACTACGATGTTTAGCCCATCGGGATCTCGGACCGGCGCGCCTTGGCCATCAACTGATTCCCTTTCGCACCCAACAGCTCGCGCTCGCCTCCCTCGCGTCCTTTACATCGCCAGCAGCCGACTTGAGAGTGGACCGACCGCGTAATCTCGTATCATTGGCTACTGTATTCAAGAGCCTATGGGACCTCAGTGACTTACTAAAGGAACTCACTCTCGAGCTTCCCTCCCCGTTCTCGGCTCAAGCTATTCGAGACTGTCTCCTCCTCGCCCGCTACATCACCGACTTGGACCTCTACCGCTACTTACCTCCCCGCAGACGCTCCCGATGATCTGCCTGCCGGCATCCGGTTGAACAAGCTCCAATCTCTTCACACCACACTAACTCACTGCCAACTCTTACCTTTCCTACAATCCGTGTATCGACGAGCTGGCCCTTGGGGTTTGCCATCGCGTCAAAGGGAAGCCTTGCCCTCTCCGTTCCCTAGACCGTCTCGGTTGAGTGTCCCAACGAGTGCGCTGACGTAATGGGCCCTGGGGCACTCGCGTCTCCACCGTTTGGCCTTGCAAGACTCCCCGGGACCCCTTCGAACATTCCGGTTTCCTTGAGAACAATTCGAGTTCCCCTTGGTATCCTGTCGCCTCTCACACTCGACTTCGTCCCAGACGACTTCGCGTAGTCCCGCGCTTACAGGAGCTGAGGCTCTTGGAGCAGCATCGTCCCTATGTTCGTGCCATGTTAACTAGAACGAACCATCACTGACCCATTGTTCCGCGCAGACCTTTGCACTCTCGTCGAGCTTGGAACCACGCAGATCGTTGGTTCAAGAACCTCTGCATGCTGGACTCGCGAGAGGACCTTGCGCTTGGAACGGCGTCCTCGCCCACGTCTACTCAATCTCTGGATGCAGAGGAAGAGACTTTGACGGCATGGGTTGTCAAAACATCCCGCGTCACCAAGTTCGCTTCTGAGCCGAAGGAGCTCAAGCACCCGACCCTGTCCTCGCTGCGCGTATGGTATCGTTGTCGCGATGTTGGCAACGGCGTGTGGGCCATGCATTGTCACTGTACTCACTCGCGTAATGGGTATCGTTATCGTTGTCCCTTATCTCGCGTTTACGCCTATACCATCGAAGACAACCGAAGGCCATTGTATCCTGACGCTTCCCGCCACGTGCACTGCTCTCTCAGCCCCCACGCAAATCTCTTCAACCACCATCTCAAACCACCAACATGAGTGACTCTTCTTCAACTCTACCTCCATCTTCTCCTCCATCTCTCTCTGTCATGGGCTCCATCCGCCTGGACACAGACTATTCCGAGGGCGACGTGTTGCTCTCCCCGGCATTCTCAACATTCAGTGGCGCTGAGGACTCCGCCACAGACTCACAATCGTCACCATCTGGCACCGCCTCCGCGAGCGAACACTCCCGACTCTTGTTTTCCCCTACGTTCGCTCGGGGCTCTTTGCTTCTACACACAGAAGGTCCGAACGTCGACGAGCTTCCAGCAGGCTATGCGGGACACGGTTTCGAGCCACTGATCAGCTCTCCACAATCTCTCCATGGGCCATTGGAACCACTAGCACGGCTTCGCAGTCTGACGGTGACGTTGAGCGACGATGATACTTCCGAGAGTACATACGCATGGGATTTTAGTACAACTCGACAAGCCACATCCAGCCTGTCCTATCCGCCCACCCGTTCCGACCCCGAGCTCTCGCCAACCGGCGACTCATTATCAAGGTGAGTCTCGTCGAAGTTATTAGTTGACCCGTCTTGCACTGATGCTGCGCCAATTTTAGCGATCTTGTGTACGTTCCGATTCATAACGATGTCCAAACGGCCATCAGTGCATGCCGATCTCTCTTGGCGAACATACTACACTTGGTATGGACGGATGCTTCACTTTGTAGACCTTTGTAACGCTGATGCGCCTGACTTAGAAGACCACTCGTAGAGTCCGAGACCCCGTAGCCGACGAGAAGATTTCCGAGGCGCTGGCGCGCATCTCGGACTTAACGCTTGCCAGCAAGAGGGCGATGTCCCGCACGTATGGTAAGTCGATGCAACGATGTTCCGCCTCGGAACCACGCTTATCAAGCCGTACGAAGGACAAGAAGATGTATTGACGAACAGGTTACATATTCACGACGGCAAGGCTGTGGAGTCAGATCAATGCCAGCCTCAGCTCTCCGCATCGCTCTCGGCAGGATCGCGTAGTACCTCTCCTCCTCTGCCAAGGGTGCCATCCAGCGTGACGTCGCTCACCAACACTTTGCCATTGTTGCCATACGGCGTGACACCAACTCACGAGCCTGAACCGTTCTCTCGCATCCATCGATGGGTAAGCTCCTGATGGTCTTAGTATACTCTTGTCGCTGGACTGACGGGTATTGCCAGAGCCTTATTTCGCGTCAATCTCTAGGACGTCTTAGGGAAGCACAGCGCATGTATACTCTGCTCCGCAACTCTCGCCGAGTCAGGCGTCTCCGGTACCAGTCTCTGGCCATATACCAGCGTTTGGGTATCCTTCGCGATGGCGTTCAAGCTCTCAGTCCCTCCTCTCTCCACCTGTGGATTGTGTTGGCCATCTTGATAGTCCTCACTGGAGTCATGATCGTGGTGTGGGAGGTGCGGTCGGAGGAAGCACGGGAAGCAGACTTTCCGATTTGGGAAGCCTTGAGCTTGAGACTTGCAGACTGACAACAGCTCTGTTCCCTCCCTTCACGTACAATCACCATACCTATCCCTCCTTCCCCCTTTGATCTCTGAGCACATGAGCGTAACCGTGATCCCTTATCAATATTATCTTGCACTCGCTAATCTTCGGCGCTAATCCTATCTGCTACTTCCTTCTCGTCCTCTCAGTAACGCCACTGACCCACTGCCACACATTCCCCTCTCGCGGCGACAATGGGGGTCTGCGAATGCGATGAGTGTGTAAAGTGGACCTTCAAGGAAGGGGACAACATCCGTATTGGCCGCCTCCTAGATGATCGGACGATCTGGGGTCATACTTACGCTCAGAGGGAGAGGCGTAAACTCGAAGGTGCTACGGGTGGCGTTGAGGATGACAACGACCACGATAGCTTACCTCAAGGAATGGTACGAGATCTAACATTGAATTGCTCCGCGACGTACTGATTACGTTCTTGCGTTCACGTAGGAGGGTGAGCTCGATGCTTCTCCACCATCACAACGGCCGCGACGGGCGAAACGTTCGGCCCAACGTCAACCACAGTCTGCGCCGTTGAAAGTGAGTTCTTACTGCTTGCTTATGTAGCGAACTCATTTACGGGGCGTCAGGATGAAGGTGTTAGGAGGCGCATCCGCGATCTCGGCGCTCTAGAGTCATCCATCGCGCTTCGGTCACGACTGGTCAATCCGTTCACTAAGCTGAGATTTCTGCATCAGCCAAACTCACTGAACGATTCGCCGTCCGAGCTCGACGAGACGCATTCCGGTAGCGCCGAGTTCATAGTGTACCGGAGGTGGCTAATAGCAAAGCAAAAGGGGCTCCAAACCACTCGAGCTCTCGGGGACAAGGATGCGGATGCTCGGCTGGGAGCTCTCATCAATCAGCTTGAGTCCGAGCGAGAGCGACTCAGAGGCATTCGTCGAGTCGCGTGGCACAAGGAAATGCTCGCCGCTGGAGTCATCCGAATGGAGGTACCTCGCACCTTAGCTCCTGTCCTGGGGCCCGATGGTGAGTGTCAATCTCCCTTGTATACGATTCGGACTCTTACCGACTACCCACATACATAGTTCACATATTCGATCCCAAGAAGTCTCAGTGGCCATGGTTCGTCATGGTCGCCTTGTTCGCCACCACCATCCTCCACTCCATCGCCGCGGTCTCGCGTCACTACAGTCAGTTCATCCTGGCCACGCTCCGAGTACTATTGTTTGGCGTGTTTACATGGCAGACGAACTCTACCGCGCAATATGTTCTGTCCGCTGCGCAAACTGTGCTCCTCCGCGCCATACCCATGGACATTTGCACCGCATTGTCCAACTTACGCGTTGAGCCGGACATCGTGAAGTATGCCACATGCCCGGCCTGTTGCGCGATATATCCTCCGGATCCCAAGCGGCCTGATGATCCTTACCCTCACCTTTGCACTTACACCGAAACAAGCAAACCGGTGTGCGGAACTCCTCTCGTGTACGCCGAACGCCACTCCTCCATTACCTCAAAGACCCCAAGCGTGGTGTACAAGCCGATCCGTCCATACCCATACCGACCTTTTAAATCATACATAGCATCGCTACTGCTACGATTCGGAGTGGAAGATATGCTCGAATCACCGCCAAATCTCCTTGCACCTGGTGGCGCGCTGCATGACATCGTAGATTCCCCACTCATCCGCGACTTCCTCGGGCCGGACGGATACACTCGATTCTCCGTGCAGGTGAAAGGAGAGCTTCGTCTCGTCTTTTCGCTGTTCATCGATTGGTTTAATCCCCACGGCAACAAGAAAGCTGGCAAGTCCCACTCCATTGGCGTCCTCTACCTTGCCTGTCTCAGTCTCCCTCCACACCTTCGCTTTCGTCCGGAATATATATATCTGGCAGGCGTCATACCTGGACCTAAAGAGCCGAGCGTACACCAAATCAACCATTTCCTACGTCCTTTAGTCGATGAGCTCATCGATCTGTGGCATCTAGGCGTCTGGATCCCCAAGACCGCTAAGCGAGCGTTTGGACGATCCGTTCGCGCGGTTGTGATCCCACTTATCTGCGATCTCCCCGCCCTCCGGAAGAGCGCAGGATATAGCGGGCACTCATCCCGTCATTTCTGCTCCTTCTGCCCTCTCGACAAGAAAGACATGGACAACGCCGATCGAGACACTTGGCCGGCGGGACGCACGTGGAGCGAGCACCTACGTATCTCCCGGTTGTGGAGGGAAGCCCCTACTGAAAGCGCCCGCAAAGGTATCTTCGATCAACATGGTTTACGCTGGTCGGAGCTCCTGCGACTCGATTACTGGGACCCTACCAAGTACACGCTCATCGATACGATGCATAACCTCTTCTTGGGAGCACTGCGCCATCATTGCATCGACGTTTGGGGCATTCGCGAAGTCACCGACAAGGACGGCAGCGGCAATTCCAATTCCAAATCCCACACTCCCGAAGAGCAGACAGCTCAATTCAATCGGATTCTGAACGGGCTCCAGAGCCGTAGCGACAAAGCGTTGATGAAGGTCCGGCGAGACTACCTCACGGCGGTCGCTGAGCTAAATCAAGCTATTCCGCGGCGCGGGAAACAATTGGTCAAGCAACAGATCTGCGACGCGTTGCTTGCCTTGGTACGTCTCTAGACGTGTTCTTGGATATTCACGCTTACGGATCGTCATCCTATGTGCCTCGCGCGCTTAGACAGAGGATATGGACGACATCGCCGCGACAGTTATGCTCCCACCTCCCCTCTCCGAGCCGACGTCGTGCTATGTTCTCGCTCAAGGCCAGGACGATGACAAGGGTGATGACAACGATGAAGACGAGGACGACGATAGCTCCAGAATTCGCCTCTTTTCAAGTGACGTGCTCAAGCAGGTTCGGCACGACATCGCCAACGCGATCGTACCCACGTGGATCGAAAAGCCCCCCTCGTCCTTCGGTGAATCCGGTCACGGCAAACTCAAGGCAGACCAATGGCGGACAGTGTGTATTACCTACATGGTAATGACGCTTGTACGTCTGTGGGGTGTTGCATCTGCGTCTCCGGAGCAGCAGCAAGCCCTCAAGAACTTTGTGCAGCTAGTTGTTGCCGCTGACCTTGCCACTCGCCGGTCGATGTCCCCTGAGCGCGCGCAGTTGTTCGATGAGAACATGCAGGCGTACGTCAAGGGTTTACGCTCGATCTACAAGCATCCCCTGGTTCCCAATCATCACCTTTCGCTCCACCTCAAGATTCTACTGCTCGCTTTTGGCCCTGTGCATGGATGGTGGGGCTTTCCGTTCGAACGATACAACGGCCTTCTTCAGAGACTGAATACGAATCATAAGCCTGGTGAGCTTTGACGCTGTAGTGACGCCTAAAGTATACGTACTAAAGCTCTGGTCGATGCAGGCGAGATGCCCCTGACGTACATGAGATACTTTTACATCGGGTCCAACCTGCGCTGGATTCTGCGCGCTGTCGAGTGGCCTGATGTACAAGTAATTCATGACTGGCTGAAGGCCTTCAATGACGCGTTCAAGGACATTACACGCAGCATGCGCTTCATGGACGTGTTCTCCTTCCTGGAAACGCCCACCGACTTCGCGTACGATGACCGGCGTCACAGCACGCTGTCCAGGGCTATCTACGAACAACTCCTCTCCATCGTCGGGAGTCTGTCTTCCCAACGCTTCGTCTCAATCTACGCTGCGAAAAACCCCGCCCGCTTGCCTCGCCTTGCTCAGGAGGGCCAGTTTGTACGGAGCGTATCCCACGCAGGTGTCAAGTTCACCCCCGCCTCGGCCGGTCGTGATTGCTTCGTATTCTTCAAGTATCCCGGAACGGCGACAAGTTCGGTTGGACGAATCGAACATATCTTCTACCACCGTCGCGCAGAGAAGAAGTGCCCTGTCATTGAACCTTTCCTGATCATTCGCGAGTTCGTGACATTGTCGCCTAAGGACGGGTGTTACGATCCGGTTACCTGCTTCCCGGAGCTGCAAACGAGGCTATACTACGACGAATTGCGTCCGGAGCTGCGCGTCATCCCCCTATCAAGTGTAGTTGCGCATGGCGCCGTGCTCTCGTGGACGCCAGAAGAGGTGACCAAGCCATGTGTCATAGTGAAATCGTTGGACCGGGTGCGTCCAATTTATTTCCATATTTACATCGAACGATTGGACTAAACTCTTAGCTAGAGTTGAGATGTGTAGCCCGACATTCACAGAAACCTCCGTTGTACTCGTACACCCAATTTATGGTACTCTCTGAACACAAGGTTGTGATGGAAATGGTCGTCTCTGAGCCATGAGTAAGTATCGGTAAGTGCGCGTGTCTTTTCCGCCGGTGATTGTGCGCGTATGGTCGGCGAGGTCCGTGGGGGAGAGGGGACAACGCTCGCGTGTATCTTACACGAGCACGACACGGGAGCGCAACCGACATCCCAGATGGTCGGCTGCGCCTGTCGGGAGCTCGTAGGGGCTCGCTTCGTTTGTACAGGGCTGCATTGACTGAGCTCGCCGCTTGTCCGATACCATGGGGCACGCGACCGAGCGCAGACGGAAGTTCTCCGAGACAGGCCATGAGCACGGCGAAGGGCGACGGATTTCCTTCGGAGCTCGGTTGGTGGGGAGACGATTGTGGCCGGGAGCCCCGCGGAGCTCTGTTGAGCTTCGCGTGGCGGGCTCATACTCACGAAAGCTCGTTGGAGCTCGTCGGGAGCTCCCCGGAGCTCGATTGGGCCTTCCTGAGCTCTCCGCACGGCTGGGAACCCCGCGAAGTTCGGTTGATCTTTCTGTTGCGCTCGGGAGAGCTTGTTGGAGCTCGCTTCGTTTGTACGGGCTGCATTGACAGAGCTTGCGACGGCTCAAACAGAACAAGGGGAGCACGGCCGAGCGCAAACGGAAGTTCTCCGAGACAGGCCATGAGCACGGCGAAGGGCGACGGATTTCCTTCGGAGCTCGGCCGGTGGGGAGACGATTGTGGCCGGGAGCCCCGCGGAGCTCTGTTGAGCTTCGCGTGGCGGGCTAGTACTCGCAAAAGCTCGTTGGAGCTCGTCGGGAGCTCCCCGGAGCTCGATTGGGCCTTCCATTGATCCGATTGTGCTAGTCCAACGCTCATCAGAGCTCGCCTTGTTTGCACGGGCTGCATTGACAGAGCTTGCGACGGCTCAAACAGAACAAGGGGAGCACGGCCGAGCGCAGACGGAAGCTCGCCGAGACACGCTACGACCGCTGCGTAGAGCGATGGATTTCCCCCTGTGCTCGGCCGGTGGGGACACCATTTTGGCCGGGAGCCCCGCGTCGCTCTGTTGGCTTCGTGTTGCTGGCTAGTGCTCGCGAGAGCTCGTTGGAGCTCGTCGGGAGCCCCGCCCCGGAGGTCGATTGGGCCTTCCTGAGCTCCCCGCACGGCCGGGTACAAGACGAGCGCAGCACGGTGCACACGGACGCTCGATGATGCTCGCCTGGAGCACCGCGTAGCTCAGTTTCTGTTCGGTAGTGGTCACAGCGTCCCCACGATATCGATGACCTTAGCACTCGGAGTTCGTCTCGGAGCACGGGTCACCATGAGAGCTTGGGCGAGCACGATTCTGGATGCGCTCGCGCGTGCTCATACACAACCTCGTGCGCGCCCTAGGAGCGCGAGCGCGAGTCTGAGGTCATGAGCGCAGGTCTGAGCTCGCACGCGCTCGCGTCATGAGCTCAGCTGTACGCGACTCTGAGCACACACGCGCTCGCGTCATGAGCTCAGCTGTACGCGACTCTGAGCACACACGCGCTCGCGTCATGAGCTCAGCTGTACGCGACTCTGAGCACGAACGAACTCATGCCATGAGCTCGGCTGCGCGCATTATCTGAGCACCGAGGAGCTCGCGTCATCAGCTCTGTGCTGCGCGGTGGCGCTTACAATATGGGCTCGGACAAACGTACCTTTGACGCTCCCCATTCGGTCACCCTGTCCTATGGTGAGGTTAAATGTTCGACCATCCGGCAGACACAGCCTGTTTGTGTGGAGGATATCTTTAGGAAATTGAATGGGTAGTTTACGTTGCGTCATAATGCCCTACGGTCAGCTATCCAAAGTGTTGTGTCGGTGAATAGGTTGTCTATTGAACCACTCCCGTTTGAGCCGATATTGAACAGCTTTTCAGTCGGATATGCGTGGGTCTGTGCCAAGCCTTACCTATTGGACAATACACATGGGCCATGCAACACAGCCGTCCAATGACCGACGAATGGGCATTCTATGGTCGAATATCCGATTAGGAGATGGGCGGGGATGGAGTAGGTCACGATGAATATTCGTCCGTCCAACATCCGTGCCACTGCCGGAGAAGATGAAACCTTACCCATCAATTTCCCACGCATATTTGACCGTCCGGATTAGGGCCCCTGCCCGCCGTGCCAGCTGGGCTCACTTGCTCGTACAAGACATACAAGACACTTCTCTCGACAGCTCTTCCTCGCATCCAGCGGTTGTCCAGATTGCTGAACTCAAGCTCGACGTCCAGGGATCGCTTTCTCAAGCGACTAGACGTTGAACGTTGAGCGCTGGGCAGTCATTCTATAGGTGTGGGCCATTAGGACCTAGCGGACTTTGAAAATACCTAACGCGAGCCAAATACGTAACAACACAACCATACATCTCTAGACGCCCGTCTTCACTGAGTCTTTGTAGGATTGATGTCTGTATAATCATAGCCATGACAATGCAAATTCAATACTACTATGCTGGACATCTTAGCATGGTCCAGGCAAATGTTGCTCGACGTGGAGGCGATTGCGTTCCAATACTAGTGAGTGGTCATTGGGACCTAGCGGAGTTTCAAACGCTGATGAAGGTCATGTGATCTGGGCATGAACGGTTCTGTATACTTGGAAAGCAGCATGCAGACGACCTTGAAATGCATGATAGCAGAGTGTTGAAACAAATAAAAACAATGCGCCTGAGCTCCAATGGCTATGGTACAGTGAGCATGCGCCCTAGTACAAAGTTCGAACCTGCATGGATATTAAATGCCGACGCGCGCGTTAGCGCGCGCCGCTCTCCGAGACATATAGCCCCTCAAGACAGCTCAAAATCACTTCCTGTCCATGTGCCGACATTCAAACAAAGATATTCAGCCATGAAAAAGTGGCTCGCATGGCAAGTCTCGTCGTGAATGTACAACATTTATGTGCGTTTTCATGTCATGCCTAAGTGCGCGTCAGCGCGCCCGACAAAATCAAAGTACACTTGTTGGACACATATTCTGCGACGTTTCCAGAGGTCTAGAAGAAGACAGCCCCATGTCAGCCCCCATTTTGATGTTCTTGTGGACGAGCAAGGATGTGGAACACGATTCTCTCTCTCCTCCTCCTCGATTTAATTTATTTAATTATAATTAATTCATTTAATTTCCGGCCCCCCACACCTATAGTATGAGTGCCGAGCGCTGACCTCGGTCGAAGAGGTATTCGCTGAACGTATCCACCTCAACGTAGGTCTAGGTGAGGAGCACCGCACAGATCTGATTGCGCCGTTCTACGTGAACTACTAGGAGACACAAAAAGGAGAGGTTGGTCAGCTGAGAGCACGATGGAGCGATGATGAGCTTACGAAACATACCAGACATCAACCATGCGAGTCTGGGCCGCGTCTTGAGAGCGTTGGTCAAGGAGGACATGAGTAACTGCTCTCGTGCAGCAGCCTACAGCTGACGAGATCCATCAGGACTGTCTCCAATGTCGGCCTGGGACACCTCGACGGAGCTGCAGACAGATCCTGAGTTGTCGAGAAGGACGTGACCTGTCGCCCTTCGTAGCTGCTCGCGTGCTAGCAAGATAGCTGGACGTGCGCGATGTCGGACTCGTCTAGTGAAGGCCTGACAAACGCGAGGCTCGAAGATGTCGGGACATTCGAGCCTTGTCAGGTAGCGCGCCATGCCCGGTTTGGATCCGTCCTCGCGAAGGGGATCAATGCTGACGAGCATGTCCTCGTTCTCAAGAACGTGTACGACACGTCCTAGCAGAGCAGTCGCTCCGCATTAAGCTTCGTGGCGACTGGGGTACTGTCGGGCTTCGAGGGCGAACCGCGATCATGGATAGAGCTGTAGACATGTGAGCAACCCGTGCTGTCATGTCAGAATACGATATCCAGACCTCAGACAGCTCTGTCGTCACGGGTTCCTCGCGCACCAACAGCCCGTCAAGACGACTCAGAATGGTCTCTCCCTCCCTGCGCGTCGTTGAGCATCTTCCGGGTGGCGGAGAGTCATCATACTCGCCACGGGCCTGGCTTCTTCGATGTCCCAATGGCAGCCGTCTTGAGCGTGGTAGCCCTTTCTAAGTTCTAGAGGTTCGGCGCCCATCCGCGTGTGCGACGACTTTCGCGGACTTCCACAGAGAGTAGGCCAACGCGAGTAGAGGCGAACACTCCGAGATATCGGCACCCAGCCATTGCCACGCCAGATGAGGCCCGAGTGAAATGTAAAGGCAGCGAGACTGTCCAAAGCTTCTCATCAGTATCGACGACCAGCAGTCACGAATCATGCAGACGTACGATTGTCCCCATATGTCGGACCAATGTTCACGTTGTCCCCCGTGGCGCACCATCGGCTCTCCAGACCTTCCAGTCCCACGCCCTACGTTCAGAAGTACTGTTGCGTGGCAGCGAGAGGGTCGAAAGCACGGCGGTGAGTATAGCTTCTCAACTTATGAGTTCGGTGTACTAGTGAGCGCGGACAATGGTCTCGACGACGCACCGACTTTCTGCAGGAAATCGGGACGGCGGATGTCATGCGTGCATACCCTTCGTGTGAGGATCGGAGACGTATCAGGCTTAGAGTCCAAGACCCACCTCGGACTCCAGCTGCCGGCTGGAGAACATGAAATGAGAGTATGGGAGGCGAGTCGCTGAACGCGGAGGACGTCGGGAGCATGTCAACAGAAGCCACCCTAAAGGACAGGAGTGAGGACGTACCAATATCCGAAGCCATATCTGCGTGAAGATCTTGAGGTGACGGCGTTGGCGTCGATGCCAGAGTCCGTTGGTCGAAGAGTATCAGTTGGCGACCTCGAGATGACATCACGACTAATGCGCAAGCAGGATATAAGCGAGATTGAGACAGTACCACACCAGCATCGCACGACGACTCACAGGAAGGGATTGTCCCGACGAGACGAACGCCGGTCTGCAGATTAAGAGCGGTTCAATACAGACTGGAAACGATTCGCCACATATACTCACAGCGAGACCCCGGCGATCCAAGCGTGTGTCTCCCGATAAGTCCTGGCGTTGACAAGCCCTGGCAGAGCGGAAGTAGGAGCCTTGACCCTCTGCAATCGAAGCATGCGTGTCAGCTCCTAACTTACTGACCCAGGGCCTCCAAGGGCCCTACTGGCTGGTATCCTCCATACGCTAGTACCCGTCCAATGCTGACCCCAATTTGATGACCGCACCCCATACGAACTGACGAAAAATGCGATGGAGCGACGTACGTACATTCATAAAGTGGTTGTCTCGCCCCGTGTCGCAGCTGTCCTTGCAAGACTGTCATAGCACCAGTCGCGCTGCTCACTTGGCTTGAGCCTTCCTAGTGACCTCTGGAGAGACTCGGAGCGGGAGGTGAGCCTCCGACGCGCTGTGCTAAGTCAGGTAAAGCCTTGAAGAAGAAGACTCACCTACGGTTGCTGCGCTTGAGCTTGAGGTCCCTCATTGGCTTCCAAAACCCTTAGTATTGTCGGAGTACGCGAGCCCCATTCGATGTTCACGTCGGAGGTAGAGATGAGCATGAGTGCAAGTTGAAGTAACACGGACCTCAGTATCGTCACATGATACCGTGGGAAAGTGATCACCTTCCCACGCTCGGTGAACAAAAGCGCTACCGAAGGGATACGTTCGACTCCTTAGCACTCCCCTGGATGACTGCCCCTCTCCGGCGGGGTGCTGCCTCAAGACGGCCATACAAGCATACTTAGGCCGCTTTCTTCAAGCTCCGTTTCACTTCTACTCCTGCGGTTGCTGCTGTAAGATTCTCGATATCTCTCTCTTGTCACTTGCTGACGAGATTCGTCGTTTGAACAGGCCTTGCGACGAGCAGGTTGTCGGGCTTCCATGGCCGAGGTTATTCTCGTGTTGATACATCTAATGGTGCGTCTGTCTGATGACCTCTTGGAACTCTTCTCTCTCCTCTGCGGTCGGTCGCGCGATCGTTTGCGCATGCCACCGTCGCCATCTTTCCCCTTGGTTGCCCACAGCCTTCGGGCCCTCTGGCTCCCTACGGCCTCTCGCCTCCCTGCAAGTCATTCTCGCAGTCGGCTACGTTACCATGGGAGACTTGGCCGTGCTCGTGAAAGGCTTCGTGGCAATGGACGCTGCCAGTTGTGCGCATCCGTGCATCCGTTGGAGCGGCATGCCCCATGCTCAACGTTCATTGCTCGATGTGTCGCTCGCATGACATCTGTCGATATGGCTGTGTTACGTGTATCATTCACTTCAAGAGTTCCTGAGAGATGGACATTCTACTTCGTGCAGCGATCTTGTCGTATTCTCATTGGCATGGGGTAGCATGACGCACTCAAGGATGACGTGTTGTGCAGATACAAGCATACTGAGACAGCCCGCCGACTGGAGTTCTCGCATATCCATGCACCCTGAACGCACAGCTTGAACGTGTCGCTCACCCCAAATGGAACAAGCCTGTCGTAGACGGCCGTCCTCAGCTCGCTCGCCAACCGTCGATCCATCTCCTCCGCGTTCGGTTGGTGTTGCACGGCCGTCTCGTGGCAGCCGATCTGTAGGAACGCCGCTGCAGCCCAGCCTGCGTGCGTCTTGGGAGGAGAGCTCGCGGAGGTGAGGCGGAGGATGTCGCAGTATAGTACCAGTACTCGTACACTGAACGAGCAACATGGGACTATTGATAGTACCATGACATACGAACCAAGGCATTCCCTGTGTATTGGGAGAGCGGCCGTGGGAGTCGCAGTCGCAACTCTTGCCCTTGTGCAGACAGACGACTGAAAGCTGTTGCGCAGACCATCGAACAGAAAGCTTAAGGCATGATTCGGGGGATGGTCTCGAAGACACATCGTGAGCGTCTCGTGCTGCACTATCATCACTGAGACATCGTGTTTGTCTCTCTCGCTATCTCTCTCCGCACATGCGAATGCGCTTAAAGCTTCATTCGCGGCAGTAGCACTTGAGCCTATAGCAGCAAGGCCACCTTAACTTTGCTTCCGCGTGGCATCCAAGCTTCGAAAGTTTCGCGGCCACGACGACGTAGATACGGCGCGCATTCATTAACGAGACGGTGACGGCGAGGTTCTTTAGCCCAGCAGCGGTACGAACACTTCGCTGGGACTTTCCTTCTGTGAGGACTTGAGAAGGTCGACTCCAATCTCGTTCGTCTTAGTAGGTAGCGGAAGGGACAATGTGGCAGTATGTATGGACGTAATCAAAGACGGTCGCGGATGAGACGATTGTGAGCGACCTCGATCGCTTCTTGCTCCCTTGCGTAGAGTGCTTCGATCTCAGACGCATACATCTTGAGACACACTCCTCGCCGAGCCGTTCCCTTCGGGGTGTGCTCCAGCGGCTTTGAAGGCGAGGTGAGCAGGATCATCTATGCGGGCGTTATGAGCACAGAAACGATCATGTTAAGATGAAATTGGCTCGTACGTTGCGCGCGATACGAGCGTACTCCGGCAGCTCTTGATTGGCAGCCTCAATAACCGGCCTGCATCAACGTCTATGAACTGTTCTACGATTCTAGTCGATGAGAACGCACCATATGGCATCGATGTACTGAGCCGCCTCATGGGAATCTGCGAGGTCCACTTCGTGGCCGGTAGCTGGCTCCACGAGAATGCCAGTATTAATATGGTGTGTCCCGAACATTACCACGGACGCAACAAGCGGACTTTGAGCAATGGCGGCCTCTACCAAGATTACATTTGAGGATGAACGGTTGGAGAGGTCGGAACTATGAACTTACCAGGTGGTACGGGGTTCACCTATAATGAAACGATGAGTGAACCAGCGTAGATAGATGGTTGCAGCGGGCACTCACTCTCTCCGCTATGGACAGATTGATCTGATCGTCCTTGCGTCCATATATCCTCCATCGCGACGGGTCGGTCGGGTGCTGCTCGACGAGATCACCAACAGCGAACGCGCGCTGACCTTCGAAGTCCGTGTTCGTAACGTGCGGGCTGAAGACTTCGGTAGGCTGGACAGAGCTGAGCTGCGAAGTAGACAAGCGAGATAACACACGACTCACAATTGCGATCGGCTCGTAGAGCCCCTTGACCTCCTGAGGCTGCATAACGATCTTGATATGGGGGGATAGCTTGAAGTATTGCCACGAATCGATGGTAGGCGCGTCGCGCGGTATGAACATTGTCGCAGGTCCCATCTCGGTGCTACATGTGACGTTAGAACTGCACATAGGTTCTACAAAACCGGCTCACCTGCCCCAGAAGGGATGCAACGTTACTCCAGCGGTGACGAGCATATCCCCGATTGCCTTATTGATGGGTGCTCCCGCGTACACCTACACGGACTCATCAGACGCATTCAGCTACGCTCAAGCACTGTGCTAGACTTACGATAGCGTCCAGAGATTGTAGCACCGGAAGATTCTTCGGGTCGCGCGCCCAGGTCTATAGATCGTGAGCCACAGCTGCAGTCACTCGCTTCTCGCTGCGCGTACCTCAACAAACACAGGAACACAGAAGACGATATCGCACTTGTCCGCAATGCAGCTTTCCAGGAAGTTGGCGGGCGTAGGCGTAATGGGAGGAAGTATGGGCTTGTATAGGGCAAATGTCGCACCAGTAGAGAGCTAGTGCAAGATTAATGAGCGGGGCCGAGGTTTCATATTGCTTGGCGATGCTTACTGGCCACTGATGGATATGTTAGACTTCGGGCATATGAAGGGTATGATAATACTTACCACCACAGTGGTGATTCCCATAGCATCTAGATTGTCTCTTGAGCTGTCTTCTGAGAATACACGGACACGGACAGAATCATATCCACTTACATGGGATAGGATTGGTGTGGGCCGCAATACGTTTACCCGCCAAGTCCACCTCGCCGTAGCCTGTGATACATGGTTAGAAGACGGATGCGTACATATCGACTGGAAGCGACACGAACATGGCGCTTTGCCTGCATTTACTAACCCACCCCTCGTCAAAGCGACTGGCTTGGGAAACCCGGTAGTGCCTGATATTCGACGCGTCAGCCAGACTCAATGGACTACAACGTCTAAGACTGTAGGTACCTGAAGAATGTAGTATGATAGTGACATCGTCGTCCCCAATATCGACCATCCCTGGATGGCCAGAGACTTGATGATAGTCCTCTGGGAGAACCATCTTCTGAACCTCGATCTCAACTCCCTTCTGTTTCAGGATAGTAACTGCCGCCTGCGCAAAAGACTGCATGGCCGTGTCACCGCTAACGAGCAGCTGACAAGCACCGGTGCTCTCGAGCAGATGCGCCGTAACGGTAGAGCTGTTCCGAGGCGAAAGAGGGAAGGCAGTATATCCGAGACTCATTATGGCTACCAGCGTGTATATGTAGCTCAGGGAGTCTGTGATGGCGTTAGCGAAATTTGGTATGGTTATGTCAAGGAAAGACAAACCTGCTAGTGCGAGGACCGCAATGATCGGCCGCGTTGTGCTCGTTCTCGTCGAGGTGTGCTTGTTGTTGCAGCGGTCGAGGATGGTCCCCGCAATCGTGCTGATAGCGCTCCACGCATTGCGATAGAGAACGTCGGTTGTGTGCTGTGTGGCGATATCTGAGTACGTGAACACCGGATGGTCGGGGCTATTGCGGGCGTGGTACTCGTACAGGCCCGGCACGGAAAGACCATAGTCGAGGGGAGCAGGATGAAATGTAGCGGAGTCTCTCCCCTGCTGCGTTATAGGAGGCGACATGTAGGAAGACATTGAAGCGATGACAGAAATGAGGGGATATAGTACCTTGGGGTATATATGATGTTCTGAAGTCGATATAGGACCGAGAAGGAATTCTGGAGGGCCCGCCGGGACCTTCACGGTTGTACCTGTTGAGCCTTCATCATGTTTCATGTCTGACAACAACCACTCACTTCTCCGAAGCAGACAATTATGTCACGATGGCCGCCGAGAGTGGTGCTTCTTGCGCGTCCCCGGGAAGCTCTACCTCTCGCGCCCAACAACACGGGGTCTATGCAATCGAATTAGTATACCCACAATGGACACACAAACTATTTCTCGAACATCGGTTCAAGGGAACCTCTCTTGGAGGACAGTCTACTCCGACGAGCCGCATCCTTCGACGAGGTCTTCCTCTCGCGCATCCCTGTTGGGTTGAACTTCAAGCACCGAGCTCACTGTGACGACCACAATGCAGATCTGCCGCGCGATGGCGGCATCGGCGAGGGCAAGCTTCCCTACGAGCTCATCGAGAAGCTCGCCCAGCGCGACGTGAATGGGACGCAAGTCAAGAACACGTGTAAGCAGCAGGACGGCCACATCGCAGGCAAAGAGCCATGGGCAGACGCTGCGGTATGAGCACTTGCCAGTGGAGGAGGCGCTGAACGCAATGGAGTTTGTTGTGAAATTTGACACTATGAAGGTCCGCAGTTGTTTCTCCGCAACTGTCATATGGTGGTCAGTAGATCTGTCCCATCTCGACCCTCGGAGTCACTCACAGAATGAACGCCCAACGCCGACGAGCGTCGTGTCTCCTTGACAGCTACGATCGCATTCAATATGATAGAGAACGTGGAAGCTACAACTGTGACAGGGCGGTATTTATGGAGGTACTCAGACACGGTCCGGGATCAGACGATTGCGCGCAACGTCTATCCCCTCTTGCTCCTTCGCGTACAGCGCTTCGACTTCAGACGCGTACATCCTGAGACACACCGCTCGCCGAGCCGTTCCCTTCGGAGTGTGCTCTAGCGGCTTTGCAGGCGAGGCGAGCAGTATCATCTGCGCACAAGTGATGAGCGCAGGAACCATCATGGTATAATGGAACCGGTTCGTACGTTGCGCGCGATTCGAGCGAACTCCGGCAGCTCTCGATTGGCAGCCTCAATCGCTGGCCTGCGATAATGTCAACCAATGCTCTACAATTCGCGAGCAATCCATGAGAACCCACCAGATGGCATCGATGTACTCAGCCACCTTCTGACCATCTACAAGGTCGACTTCGTGACCGGCAGCTGGCTCGACGAGAATGCCAATGTTGATGTGGTGCGTCCCGAACATGACCACGGACCCAACAAGCGGACTCTGGGCGATCGCAGCCTCTACGGAGATCAAAGTTGAGGGGCCGTGGCTGGAGAGCTCGGGATCGTAGACTTACCAGTCGGCACGGGGTTTACCTGGAAACCATGACTCGTGAGTTGACTTCAGAGAATCGCTTCAAGGTGAACTCACTCTCTCCGCGATGGACAAGATGATCTGATCATCCTTGCGTCCGAATACCCTCCATCGCGACGGGTCGGTCGGGTGCTGCTCGAGAAGATCGCCCACAGCGAACGCGCGCTGACCTTCGAATTCGGTATTCGTGACGAACGGGCTGAACGCTTCGCCAGGCTGTCCAGAGCTCAACTGCAACTCAGGAACAGCGAGATAACAATTGACCCACAAGTGATATAGGCTCATATAGCCCTCTCGAGAGGTCCTGAGGCTGCATAACGACGGTCATATTGCGGGATATCTTGAAGTATTGCCACGTATCGATGGCGGGCGGGTCGCGCGGGATAAACATCGTCGCGGGTCCCATCTCGGTGCTGCAGGTAACATGAGCATGACCTGTACGGTCTAGGACAACGGCTTGCCACGCACCAGCCCCACAAAGGGTGCAACGTCACCCCAGCGGTAACGAGCATATTTCCGATTTCCTTATTGAGGGGTGCTCCGCCGTAGGCCTAACAGAGACTCGTCAGGCACATTCTCTCACACTCACGTATTGCTCTACACTCACGATAGCGTCCACCGATTGGAGCACGGGAAGGTTCTTCGGGTCGCGCGCCCAGGTCTACAGATTGTCAGTCAGAGTTGCAAGCACTAGCTTATCCTGGCGCGTACCTCGACAAACACAGGGACACAGAAGATGACGCGACACTTGTCCGAAATGCAACATTCCAAGAAGTTGGCGGGCGTAGGTGTAATGGGTGGAAGCACGGGCTTGTAGAGGGCGAATATTGCACCCGTAGAGAGCTACTCGATCTAAGTGAGCTGCGCAGAGGTATCGTATTGATCGGCGACGCTCACTGGCCACTGAGGGATATGTCAGTGGATCCTCCACATATGAAGTGAATGACGATACGCACAACCACCGTTGCAAGTCCCATGCCAACTAGATGTGCTCATGAGTCCTCTTCCGATAACGAGTAGACAAACGAGATCCACTTACATGGGATAGGATTGGTATGGGCTGCAATACGCTTATCTGCCAGGTCCACCTCACCGTAGCCTGCGATACACAGTGGTTAGCGCGCTGATGCATCACCATAGCTAGACACGAACACGGCGCGTTGCTTGCATTCACCAATCCGCGCCTCGTCATTGGGATGGGTTTGGGAAGACCGGTAGTGCCTGATGCTCGGCGCATCAGCCGACTGAATGAACCTCAACAGAGAAGGCAGCACGTACCTGAAGAATGGTAGAAGACAGTGACATCGTCGTCGCCAATGTCGACCATTCCCGGATGACTCGAAGCTTGACGATAATCCTCGGGCCGTAACATCTTCTGAACCGCGATCGCAACTCCCTTCTGCTCTAGGATAGCGATCGCCGCCTGCGCAAGGGATTGCATTGCTGCGTCATCGCTAACGAGGAGCTGGGAAGCACCGGTGGTCTCCAGCAGATGCGCCGTAACAGTGGAGCTGCTGCGAGGCGAGAGAGGGAAGGCAGTGTACCCGAGACTCATGATGGCTACCAGCGTGTATATGTAGCTTAGCGAATCTACGAAGGCGTGAGCGAAGCGTGTGGCTATGTAACGGAAGGACAGACCTGCGAGTGCTAGGACTGCAATGACAGGACGCTTTGAGTTCCCCGTTCCCGTCGGAGTATGCTGGTCGTTGCAGCGATCGAGGATTATTCCCGCGATTGTGCTAATAGCGCTCCATGCATCGCGATACAGAACGTCGGTTGTGTGCTGTGTGGCGGTATCCGAGTAGGTGAATACCGGATGGTCGGGGCTGTTGCGGGCGTGGTACTCGTACAGGCCTGGCACGGAGAGACCATGGTCGAGGGGAGCAGGATGAAATGTAGCAGAGTTCTTCCCCTGTGGGGTGGCAAGAGACGACACGTAGGAAACCATGAGATGAAGGGATTCGGTTCGCCACAAGCCCCTTCTACCGCCGCGCAGAGGATCCTGGCACGAAAGTAACGAGGGGATATGCAGTCTGGGGTTATATGATGTACGCCCGAGGCTCGGTCTGGTCTTGGTATGGGACTGTTAAAGGGCACGGCAGCACCTTCACGGCAGTACCCTATGAGTCTTGATCATGTTCCATGTCTGATGATAACGGCTACTCACTCTGCGACGAAGATTATGTCACGATGGACGCGTAGAGTGGTGCTTCTCGCACGGAGTCGCACGTCCCGAGGTTTCGCGGGCCACGATCTGAGACTGTCTCGCACCCGATTGAGACATGCATGATATGACAATGGGGTCGATTTCCGGGGCCGAAACGGGCGTCTGGAGTTCGTACTCTTGCTCGTATGGTGTTTGTAGGGTATCTGTACGGTATACGATCTGTTAGTAAGCAAACGGATGACACCAGAACAGAGTCCGCACGTAGGATCCAGACTCACAGTCTGCGTCAGCACATGCAAGACATGGGTGTTTTGTCAACCTCCGCACGCACTCTGGTGGTGGTAGGGAGGTAGTGTCAATGTTGTTACCCCATGTCGTACTGACTCCGAGCGGTCGTTCTTGGCATGCACACTCTGGCGGTCTGTTGTCTCCAAACAGCTGCACCCCCTACAAGCTGAGGAGACGTCCCCTTGATGAGACATGCCTTCATCCGGCCGTTGCCACGGCCCGCGTTGCGGCAGTTCTTGCTCTTTAGTAGGTCGCAGATTCTGATTTCTCCTCCTCTATGGCGGCAATGAGACGTCAGTTTAGCGACTCGGGAATGGCTTTGAAAGCTGATTCTTACTCGCCCTCGTTGTGTTGGCTGTGCGACGATGTTGAAGGAGAGCATGGGCGTAACGGATGAAGGCGAGCTGCGCAGTGCGGACCGCACGGACCGCAATCAGTCACATGATAGCGTGTGAAAGTGTCTATAGTTCCCACGCTCTGGCGGTAAGAACTACCCAGAGTACTTACAATAGATGACTGATTCGGTATTGCTGGATGCTTTTGAGGAACTGCTCGAAGTCGAAGGCTCGCGCAAGAACGACCGTCATCTGAATGTTGCGCGGATGGCTTGAGGGACAGTTCAGTGCGTAGAGACAGTGTGGTACTAACCCCGGCATATACCATGAAGTTGGCCTATAGGAGACATGTTCAACGGACGGCGTTCATGCAAGTGCGATAGACGAACCTGTATCATGCCGTACATGTCTACAAGTGTCGGAATTAACATCGAGGAACTGGATAGCATGCTATTGAAACTATGACGCACGGAACAAGGGCAATGCTGTGCAAGAGAGGTGAGCGATGCGCCTATTAAAGTCTGGATAATGAGCATCTCACCTCCACCACAACAATCGCCTGGTCGGAATCGTATGTCCTCCCAACGTGTATACGCCTCATTGACGCGATTGAAGGTCGCGGTTTGGACAATGTTGTAGATGACGTTGTAATGTGATATGCGTACAGCCTGCACCAGTGATCAGCAGTTACAGACGAGCCACAGATCGTGAACAAAACTCGCCTTGGGATTTCCAGTGGTGCCAGAGGAGAAGTAGAGAAACGCGACCAAGGTCTTTGCCTCTCCTGGGCGAAGTCGGTACTCGGTGTACTCCGGGTATTTCTCGTGCTCCTCTACGAGACTAGAGATGGACGGAAGAGAGACCGTCGGGGCGAGATGCCCCTCTAACAGTATGAGACGCTCTTGAGCGATGCCGAGTCGACTTGCAGCACTTTGTGCCACGCCAAGGACACCAGGGTGCGTGACCAATAGCACCGGTCGAGCAATCTCGAGTTGATACACTCCCCCATCCCATGAGCACCGACGTACGAACAAGTTGGATGATAAATCGCTTACCTAGTTCCTCAACGGTCAACGCTGCGCTATGAGCACTACAGGAGGTCAACACGCATTGCCGCAGTGACAACTGAAGGGACATACGCTACTGTTGCGCCCAGTCGATGCACGGCCCATGCTACCACGGGGTAATCTGAGGCCAAGCACCGGTCAGACATACTGAGCGCGCAATTCGGCGTTGCGTGAGACATACCGAGCTCGTTCGGAGAGTAGATTGACACTGAAATATGCTTGAATGTGGCGAGTAGATTAGGTAAGTGCTCGAGGCCTACCTATATTGCCGGGTCCTGTAAAACGTCGCAACTAAGCTAGCAGGCAAGGATCTTGCAGCAGTAAACGCACCAATACCCCATCTACCCTTGAGGGTTCTGGCCAAGGCATGGGTTCGGCTCCGAATCTGTTACATAGTGCTCAGCGAGGATACACCACGATAGTAGGAAACCAACCTCCGGTAGGTGTGTCCGCCTCCCGGTACCCTCATCAATAAAGCAGGGAACATTGTCAGGTCGCTTCGGCTTGGTTTGATGGACGTCTATGTTATCCAGAACAAATTGAGGTAGAGTTAGGTCGTCGCGAGGTAGAACAAGAGGCGGTCCACGAGACTCGATCAGAGACATCGTTACTGAGGCAGTATTAATGCAGGGATGGGAGGAGATAAGCCGATGTCAGCTGTGGCGCATGCTAGTGTGTGACTTCTTATATATGTCTGCACGAACGAGGGTCAATCCGTGCCGCCAACGACCAGGCTTGCTGACAGAATGATGGCCTGAGGCTTATACTACTTGGCGGCCGCCTGACACGCTGATCATGATGATAATGTTTACGCTACACCAGATCATCTGGGCTGATCAGATGCGGCGGGGCCTGCGTTCCGAGAGTCAATAGCATACCTCCAACGCTTGGTTGCAGGGGAATACTGCATGTCGTAGAACGTGGTGAGTGTAGAGAGAGATGGGCCCATAACTTAGGGTTCGTAGGTCGAGCCTCGGGCAGACTCGGAGCGCTCGGCTAAAATTAGTTGGGCCTCCTTTGCGAGAGACCACAGACCACGCTCACTGCTCTACTCCATCTACAACACCAGCTCACGACGCCTCCTGGAGAACAATACGAGAATTGCAAGAACACGAACATATTGGTACTTCCGTTGAGTACTAGTAAGCATGTGCTGTTAGTTCGCTCTAGGAGAACAACATTGACTGACCTACCTTGATTGCTCCTGCCAGCACCCTTGTATGGTTGTCTCTGACCAGGCGTACTGCATGCAGTCGATCCCATGTGGACGCCATGGGAACGTCGATCCTTAGATTTTGGATCGGATCTAAGCAGCACACGGGCCTCCCACGCACAATGGCCTCCTCATCCACTGATCCTGGGATCGATTGACGTCGCGGGGGATTAAATCGCGTACGTAGCGTGTGTTCAGCAGTCAAGACACTCAGAATCGCTCACACTCTCCTCTTTCAGATCTCATACCATGGCTATCTAACCTCATGCAGACCGGCGAGTGCACTCCACTGAGAACATGATCCCTCTCGATCAGCCTGCCTAGGTCACCTAGTGAGAACCGAGGAGCGTTGCAGCAACATGTCGAGCGTTCATACCGAGATCAAGCTGTCGTATTCTCGCCCTTGGTGGGTGACTACTTGCTGCTAATATGTGATGAAGTCGATGATCGTAGCAGAGCCGAACACCTTGGGCATGATAGCGCCTGAGTATGAAGCATCCGCTATCACTCACGTCGGCCTCTCGGTGAGTGTCCTCTCTCAATATCGACGAAGAATTGCTAATGAAAAAATCTGCAATATTGCCTCGTTCCGACATGGACGCCCAATCCGACAGTCTCCCTCCGCGCGAAAGATCTCCTCAGCGCCGCGGCCGACGCCCGCATCACCCGCCGGCGAAGCTAGGACAGCATCATGTGGTCCTTTTACGAGTGGTGGACCCACAATGCCGGCGTATGCGTTTCGCCGTGGTGCTTCTGAAGACATCCGCTCTTTATCGGAGTAAGTGCATCTCCGCCGACATGTATGGATTCCGAAGCTCAGGGTCTTCCCACAGATGCATGATATTGCGCTCCTGCTCAGCGCGGTGGGAATGCACCGCCCTCGGATGCGACCCGCGAAGGGCAAGCGTCTCGATTGGTAGCCGCCTTCCGCCCTCATCCTAGGGTTGCTCGGGCGCACAGTGACTGAGGTAGCGATTCTTAGGATACAAACGGTAGTAAGGAGCTACCCTTTGTGTCCTAAGGGGTGCTTCCTTCCCTCACTCGCCTGGGATCAGGGTTATACCGAGCAGCGTGTGTCACCGCGTCCTGGCCCGTCGAATTTTGACATGAAGGTCTTCATCAGGCTTCTCGTTAATGACACGTGCTGAGAGGCGGAGGTACTGCGTGCCGCGTTCTCTGAATTGGCGACCGGATATCCTGCTACGTGGGTACAATTACGTGGGTTGTCAGTGAAGTACGCCCTTCTACCGACTGACTTTGCCCCCCTCTCGCAGTGAGTCCGACATCAGTCGCCCGTACTAGTCGATGCTGGTACGTTGTTCAGTGCTACACAGATTGTCATATGAAGGGCTCAGAATTGCCGGCCGCACTCAAGCATGTTGCCGCTGCAGACGCTGCTACGTAACCCAACACCCTCCCGATGCATGCTTCCATTCCGCCCTTCATCCCAACAAAAACAACTCACCTTGTATTCGATCACGACTTCTGGTGAGCCCTCTCGTGGACGCGGGTGCATCTCCGAGCACACAGGTACGCTTCGGCGCTTGTAGCCGAGGTACTCCCACGTTTGTGGGCGCAGGACTGCGCCATCGCGGTGCACATGCGCCGGTCAGGTCATTTCATATACAATCAACCGGGGATCGGGCCATGGATTTCTTCCGTCCTCTGCTTCTCAGTTTCGCTCGTTCACCACTTTCCTACAACGCCGACAGCAACAATGTCGTCTCTCACGTATACACCCGTCGAGGATATTCCTCAGGTGTGTGCGAGTACGCCGATCCAGAGTATAACTCGCTGACACTCGGAGTGACTAGATTCACGCGCGTGCTCGTAGAGCTTTTCTCTCTGGTAAAACGAAATCTATCGTGTTTCGGAAAGAACAGATCGCACAAGTTGGACACATGCTCAAAGACAACGAGAGTCGCATCGTCGAGGCCTTGAAGCATGATCTCGGGAGACCAAGCCTCGAGACCGAGTTGTCTGTATTCCTTCTCACTCGGCTCGTCGAAGTGCTCGTGGCTGACCTTGCGTCGATGGTAGCCTCGATCTCGCCGGTGTGTACATAGACGTTCGTGCAGCGTATGACAACGTCGAGAAGTGGGCCGCGACACAGAAGGCAGAGTTCAATCTCAGCTTCTGGGCTATGTCGCCCAAGGTCAGGTCTGAACCGAAGGGCGCTGTCCTGATCATCGCGCCCTTCAACGGTCCAGTCATTATGCTCATGTCTCCCTTGGTGAGTAATATGACATTACGTCGTGAACTATTAGCTCACGTGCATGAACTAGATCGGTGCGATTGCTGGAGGGAACGCTGTCGTCATGAAACCCTCTGAGCAGACACCCGCCACGAGTGCGCTCTTCGCGGAGCTTATTCCCCAGTACCTAGATCAGGAGCTCTACCATGTCATCAACGGAGGAATACCCGAGACGACCAAAGTCAGTCAGGAATGCTTGCAGCTTGCTGTGCTGAGCTCATCATATCGTTGTTAGGTATTGGAGCTACAATGGGATCATAGTACGTATATATGGTGGTGCCATGGTACGTCTCTGACAGAATGCGCTGTTCAGTCTTGTATACCGGCAATGGGCGAGTAGCTCGCATTGTTGCAGCCGCAGCTGCGAAGCATCTCACCCCTCTCACGTTGGAGGTATGTGGTGACGTAGAACGATATATGGAACATACACTTAAACATCTTGTCCAGCTCGGAGGTACTATTCAATTCAGCAGCGATGTTGATGTGACGTGACAATCTGACACGGCGCTCTCTAAGGAAAGAATCCGGTTGTGATCGACCCGAGATACGACGTGAAGCTTGCGGCACGAAGAATCCTGTGGGGACGGTTCCTGAATGCTGGCCAGGTAGATCATCTGGCTCGACGATCGTCGATGCCCCGCACTGACCATCCGGCCCGGATAGGTGTGCGTATGCCCCGAGTATGTGCTCGTACCCAGGGACTTCCAAGACACCCTCGTCGAGGCAATGAAGGAGATGTCAGTACTCGTACTCTAATCCCTCATCTACTCGGCTCGAGGCTTACTTCGATATCACACCACAGCTACCATTCCTTCTATCCGGATGGCCCGAAGAAATCCGAGTCACTCGCTCGTATTGTTGGTGAAGGCCATGCCCGGCGCATCAAGAACCTCATTGATCAGACGAAGGGGACGATTGTCTTTGGCGGCGATGCAGATGTCTCGGAGAAGTACATTGCGCCGACGCTGGTGAAGGATGTCCAGGGAGACGATTCGTTGATGAGCGAGTGTGTACCTCAGTCACTCATGTGTCCTTCAGTCACTCAAGGGTCCGCAGGGAGATCTTCGGTCCCGTTCTTTCCCTCGTTCCTGTAAAGGATGTCGACGAAGCAATTGAGTTCATTAATGCCAGGTACGTATGCTGAGACACGTACGTGATTAACTAGCTCATGAGTTCGGCAGAGACCATCCACTGGCGGTGTATGCCTTCTCGTATGATAATGCGTTTCTGGATAAAGGTAAGAACTTTGCATATATGTCTGTAGCCGCACTCCTCACGCTCGTACAATCCAGTATTCTTGAACACTCAGAGCGGCGCGGCCGTGGCGAACGATACCATGGTGCATGTGGGAGGTAGAGCACATACCCTGGGTTCCCTCCGCTAGCTGTGACTTACCATATCCGTAGTCCCAGGCATCCCCATGGGCGGTATTGGACCGAGTGGCTGTGAGTGTCTCTTTCATTCCTACACGCACTGCCGGCGTTCCTGAGCGCCGCTACAGATGGATACTATACTGGCAAGGATATGTTCGAGCAGTTCACGCACAAGCGTGCGTGTATCAACAACCCGAGCTGGTACGCCGCTATGACAGCCAGCCTTGATGTTGTTCGTGGAATGACACCTTTCATTCTAGGGTCGACAAGCTTGGCTTCGGCTGTAGATACCCGCCATACAAGGTGCGCCGTTTATCTCCTTTGGTCCGCGCCATTCAGAGCGACGCTCACCGTAACATTATGACAGTCGCTGAAGCCTATGCAGGCTCTCATGCCGTCGCTGCCCCCTCGCCCGAAGCGGTCCTAACAGACAAATCAAAGCTTCCCCGTTATTATGCCCCATCGACGTCTATGTATACCTGTTGTGTCAGAGTATGGCATGCAAATTCATCTGTCATGCACACGAGCATCGTTGGCCGCTATCGATATCGAGTCCTAGTTAGGGCGGCCTCGGATCTGCTCGACATGCTAGTAGTAAGTACGACGACTCGCATTGCTATATAGTTGTACAAGGACTACCGTGAGTGACCCGCTGTTTTTGAGTGCGTTCTATGACTACTTCGGATTTACTGCAGTTTGAAACGAGGGCCTGAGAGATTGTCAGAGCGAGGGAGCATCAAGTCTCAGGATAGTATGCAAGTGCCTCGGTACAATTTGTGCAAGGAAAAATCTCGAGGGAACTACCACACGAGAAGAGCACGCTCGCTCAAGGTATCATGTTGGGGATAGTACAACCATCTTTTTATATGCCAGCTCGCCTGTAGCTACACTTTTGTGTCGTTGTCGAACTCGGAGCCAATAACGATAGTCGAGGTCTGCGGGATCAAGGCAGTAAACATCGGCACTCGCCAGGGAGAGCTAGGGAGACGACCCACGGACCTGTCCTTTGCTGGTTGGAACAGCAAATTCGAGGGTCGCGACCGATTCTGATCCCTATGTGAGCGGGCAATGATGAATACAGTAGGTCATAACGCCATTTTTACCACAGCGCAGAGTTAGTAAGCTGCCTAGGACGATCAGAATCCCAACACGCACGAGAGGATACGGCTGGCTTGCACGGCGCGTACGGCGCTGATCGAAGCTGCGCGGGATAGACGCGAGAAGGTGCGAGCCCGGCACGAGCAGGTCGTCTTGTCGCGCACTGTTCTTGAGTGAATTACGAACGTTGAGTCTGCACAGCGCAAGAGCAGGCCCAGACAGCGAGAGCGAGCGATGGAGGCACAATCAGCAACTACCACTCGACCTAGTGTGTGCACTTACGTCGCGAGCAGAGTATTGCAGTAGACTGGAAGGCGAGTTTTGTAGGGCATAATAATAGTCAACATTGTCTTTGGCGGACAGACAAGACTGGGCATACGTTTGCCTTGGATGAATGCAAATGGTAGGAAGAGGAACCGCCCTGGGAGAGCGACCGTCTACGTCGACCACTCGCAGCGTGAGATAGACCCCTCCAGAACATATCATGTACGCACCGTGATCATGTGGCACGCTTGGCATATGCTATATGATGCATTCGTGTTGTTAGATCCTCGTGCCTGCGCAATTTTCTCTGACGGGAGAGCCACGTACGCGGTGAGCGCCCCGCGTTGAATTGCATATAGCATGAGCCGGTCGACCATATTGTTCGTCCTAGAGTCAGTGTCGCTTCAGAAACCGTGCGAAGATGGGGAAGCTGTCGCGGGCGGCGCACCTGGTGAAGCCGGACTTGCCGGAACTGAGGTAATAGCAGAGACCCGCGGCAATGAGCACGTCGCATATTACGCTGAGACCGTTCGCGAAGCCGGCAAGGATTCGAATCTGGAGGGAACCGATTGAGAAAATACTTGTGTCGACGAAGCTATAAAGCTAATCAGCTTGAGCATTGATGTCATAAGACGCTACGATGTCAACATACAGGTGGATCGTCAGTGCTGCGGCGGGATAGCATCAACTCAGGAACGAAGCACAGGGACTGGCAACAATGGTGACGTACCCATGCCAGGACCTAAAAACGTTGTGTCAGTGAATCGACGTGGAGTATCAGGTATGTCACACTGTAGTACTGACCTAAAGCCCCAATCGATAGCGCATACTGCTCGGCCTCTTCAGTCTCTGGGTCAGAAGAACAGTTTGGGAACGTACAATAGACCAAGCGAGGCATTTGTTCTTGCTGACTGATATGCTGTCACAACACACGAACGGTTGCATTGATATAGTACTCACAATACCAGATCCGCTGTCCGAAGAAGCTGCATCAATTTCAGTGACTTGACACTCTGAAGTGCAGTCTCCACGCACCACTGGGTCATAGTAGCAATAACAACCTCCAAAATAGTCAGGCTCGAGAGCAAGATCGGAAGTTCGAGGCATACTCACGGTCACACCATTCTCAACCTGCCGACGGTAAGTATTGTATGGTAGTGGCATGGAAATGGCCACTCACCCCGAGCGTACTATGAATGTCAAGTGAGTGTCCAGGCCATACCAAACAGGTGCATCAAACTTACGGAAAGATTACCAGGAACTTGTCTACCGGAGCTAAGAAGTAGGTGACCAGATATTTGTAGATACTGTACGCGATAAGCGCTGAGGTGATCGAGTCGAGGACGCTGGCAGGGTATCGAACGCCCAATCCCCGAATAGCGAGAGGATCAATCACTCACAATAAGGTGGCAACCTTTTCAAATACTCATCAGTCTAGAATATTGGTCGGTATGGAGGTATCGCACTTACCAAAAGCTTCAGCCCAAGAGTGTCGTTGGTATACCTCCGGAAATATATGTAGGTCTGTAGCACAGTTATTCCGTAGATTCTATAGCAAGCGTTAACACACATAGCACCAGCATCTGAGGGAATCACAACATACGCCGTTCCCACGATCCCCCCAATTACAACGCATGCGAGCGTCTCCTTGATGCCCGCCAGTAGTGCCTCAGGAATGTCCGGGGATTGCATGTCTATGAACGCCACAGCAGATGAAGATGAGGGTCGCAGGGTTCACGGAAGTATAGAGTCCCTAAGTGGGCGTGTTTATGTAGTTGGCTGCACGTTTGTGGGTGCATGCGGTGGCATGCGCGCTGTTGGTCGCGTGCGGGCGGTGACTTGAGAAGCGCAATAGCGAAGCGAACCAATTCTGCTCGGAGAACGCGATGAGCCACACCGCCACTGGCATAATTCATAATCCGAAAATCCACCACAAAATCAGCGCCAACTGTCATACGATTCCACCAGTCGACATCGATTGTGGCACGTCGAAGTTAAGACCAAGCTTCGTGATGCGCCGAGCTAGGCATAGAAGAGATGAGGCTGGAGTACTAATGGACGCGCTGGACATCGATCTGTGGGTATGAAGGCTAAGCTGAGAGCCTGATCATCACATTTGCCTCCGGCCCGCATCTTCAGGCGCCTAGAGTCGTAATCGCGTTGTCTTAGAATAAATGCAACGGACGTCATGTAGTACGCTGACTTGGAGCAGGCTCTAACTCGCCTGCTCGCATGCTTGCTGTTCAGGTCCGCCTGATCAATCTGACGTTGTTTAGCATCACACTGAAGATACAAATAAGTGGTACCCATGCGTTGTCCCTCGATCTAGATATACTCGGAGTTAACTAAGCCATGCTACAGTTAAGGATGATATCACTTCAGCTGGAGCTGTCTTCCCGTCCACTGCAAGCCTTTCTAGCGTTGCCGGTCTCGATATCGTGGTCTATTACAATGATGGACGTCTGCAATGACGCCATCAGCCGACGTGGGAACGGACAGCGAACAAGGACATAGCGCTACCTCGTCTTTGCTCCTGGGGGCATTGAACTCAAGGGTAGCAGAGGTCCCTGTACCCCGAGAGCCCGCTGCACCCAATAGCTGTATGTGACGGGAGCTGGTGTCACGTTGAACTCCGGAGAGTACGATTGAGCCGGCATGGAGCATGTCGTCTTGTCGTCCACTGTGTATAACTGAGTTTCGCACATTAAGTCTAGAAGGGAGCGAAGTGCACATGAGTACATCAGTGCCGTAAGATCTTCCCGCTAGCACGTACGAGGCGAGCAGGGTATTGCAGTAAACTGACAGTAATCGAGGATTAGCGTTGTCTCTTTGGGTAGACAGCAGGTATCACGCACGCTTTCCCTGCATAAACGCGAATGGCATCATGTAGAAGTGGCCCGGATATGCAATGGTCTTGTAGGATGGTCAATTGGGTGTTGTAGCAGGACTAACTGAGCGGAAGGCGCACAGTGATAAGATGTCCGGCTTGACAAAGGCTGTGGGATATTCAGAGAGAGAACTTAGCAGCATTATGACTGCATGCGGGAGATCTATAAACTGACGCTGTTATGGTTCCGCGCTGAATCGCATACACCATCAACCGATCAACCATATCGTTCGTCCTGAATGCGGTGGTCGGCAAAAAAGCAAGTGCACATGGTCTCCTATACGTACCTTCTAAACCCCGACTTTCCACTCCTGAGATAGTAGCAGAGACTGACCGCGATGAGCGTGTCACAAAACACACTCAGACCATTGGTGAAGCCGGCCAGGGCGCGAATTACATCTGACCCAAGAGAGAAGATATCTTGGTCTATGAACCTGTAACGCAGTGAGCTCAATCATTTATAACCAGTCATCTGTTCAAAAGGTGGTAGAATTTACATGTGTACCGTGAGTGCTGGTTTCATTTGAGAGAAAATCAGTCGCTGGCTCATGCTTCTGAAGTACCAAGGCATCGCACCTATGCCAGAACCTATGCTCATGCGCTGGCTGTGAGAATGTCACAGAAGGCCGAGAAAAATATTAACATACCAAAAGCTCCAACAGACAACAGGGCCTATGTCAAATTTCTCAGTGTGTACTCGTGAGTCAACACCTCAATATCAGTACTCACAATAACTCCGGCTAGTACTTTGTTCCTGCTTACTGATGGCAAGTCAAACCCATCGTCATTGTGGGGTGCTCAAGACCAGCTCACAGTAGTATATTCGCTGTGCAAAGAAGCTACCAGATCATAAGCTACATGCCGCGTATCGTATGGCCTGGGTACTTACCACTGTGTAAGGGTGCCAATGGTTGTCTGATACTGAGATGGTCAAGTCTCTCTCATTCGTTGCAATAATAACGAACTCACCGTGACGCCATTTTCAATCTTGAATACAGGGGGAAAAAGTTATTGGTACTGTCACGAGCAATTATCCTACTCACGACGAGAGTGCTGAACATTCCGACAGCTTAGTATGGTCACGACAGAGTTCCGAATGAATACGATGCTCACTGAGGAAAATGCAGGAAGTTATCTATAGGCGTCATGAAGTCGATAACGAGATATTTGTAGATCCCGTGTGCGATGAGAAATGATGTGAGGGAGTCGAGAATGCTTCAATGTATCAGTCATTACATGGAGACGTGTCGGACCATATCCACGTACAACAATACCCCAACCTGGAAGTATCCGAGTCGGATGAGTGACACGCAGAGCCATGCACTTGACATAATTCCCACCAGCGTCTTGAGCACAGCCGTGTCCTTCATGTAGCCTCGGTAATAAATGTAAGTCTGGAGTATGGTGATACCATACACTCTTTTCGTTTTATATTTGTTGAGTAATGAGGCAGAATACTGAGAAGAGTATAGAACTAAACGACGTACGTTGTGCCCAGAATCCCACCTATAACGTTACATGCTAGTCCCTCCTTAACTGAGGAGACAATATCGGCCAGTGGATACTGTGCAGCCATTTCGGTTCGAGGAGTATGTTGTGACTGGTCAAGAGTAGGGGGAAGCTTGACTGTGGGGCTGTGGGACTACAGCTTGCTAAAGGGACTATATAACCACTCCGGTCTGATCAACCACCAAACAACGATACAGGGGATAGACACCCACATTCGCACCTCTCACCGGTGGCATACTCACCCTGAGAGGATTGAATGGCGCTATTTGAACAAAAGCTGTAGTGACAGGTGCCATCTGGGACCTGACAGAGAAGAGCAGGTTGCGAGGATGTATGATAGATGATGGACGTGCCGCATCCACAAGCTGGTTCTACAATAGTACCCGGTGCTGATGCATAGCCTATAGCAGCCGAAATATTAGCAGCGGTTTTACCCCCTCCAGCCGGTCATTAGTGTATGCATATAGAGGTGGTGCTATGATGACACTTGTCTCGAATGGTGAGAGCCTCGGTTTCCAGTCTAGAGAGTGGCCGGACAGGTACTGGGGAGTCTGAGTCACGCTAGCAGCGATGTTTTTGCGATCACGGTATCCTGCCATGGGGTGGTTTGATGAATAGATATCGGAGGCCCTTCTCCGCATATGATCAAGACCCGGAACCATGAGCTATCCAGACGTGCCCCAAAAGATAGCATACTTACCTAAGCGCGCCTCAAACTTCAAGAACTTGACCGGCCACTCCTCGAGATCCGGCCGATGAACCACTCTATTCTGCACCATCACAAAGCGAACACTTGCATAGCATGTCCTGGATAAAAGCTTTAGCAGAGCGCAACTGTCCTTGTAGTACACTTCCATAGGTCTATTCCCACGCTGGGCAAGCCTTGGATCCTATATCCAATGCTGAGCCACAGCCCGAAGAGTGGCCAAGCCAGAGGCGAGCGAGTGGAGTAATTTTTGTCAATCAAAACCGTCCGGCGTTGCCTCGCTCATGTTCCCTCAGCATCATCATGGGGACCTGAAGCGGAACGTTCACGGTTTCACACCGACTGGAGACCGTTCCTATGTCAAGGTGCAGGAAAGAACATGTATAAGCTTCCGCAGGGCTCGGGCGGCGATAGGTACTATAGGAATTCTGCGTGGCATACCATCAGTCAATTTGAATATCACTCTCGGTGACAGATGACACCACAGCACAGGAACGTTCCGTCGGGTCAACCAACGACGTAGGGAAGCGTCGTGCCCGGATCCTACGCGGTCCCTTTGATCAAGTCGGCCGCCCGCTCTGCTATCGCAATGACGGGCACGCAAGGGTGTCCAGATACCTGGTCTGGAAAGACGGACGCGTCAACAACGCGGAGAGACTTGACTCCGTGTACGCGAAGCTGAGGATCCACCCCGCTTGTCGTGAGATCCTGTCCCATCCGCACTGTGGAGGTCTATATGAGGTGCGAGGTGGCGGAGTGATACGTATCATGAGTAACGATAACAAGGAGGCTGTTATAGACGCGGTACTACTCACTGGATGCATGGTGGACTGTGCGCTCTTCCGGATGAACGCCTCAATCTCCTCATCCGACACCTATGTGATACGAAACGCGTCTTGGCATCTACATACCCTCAGTCGAGCCATGAGCACTCTCACCTTGTCGGGATCCGCGTCTCCAATCCAGTAGTAGTCCGCATTGCTTGGGGCAGTTGCTAGGTTACGCAAGTCGAGGGTGTCTGACAGCGGCGGCGTGCGCACAAGGTGGAGGAGGAAGCGCATCGAACGAATCAACATGTTCATGTCGCTCCTGTCCTCCAGGTACCTGAAGCCGCTGATCAGTCACACGATACGTAGTTCCATTAAGTAGGAACGTACTTGGGATCGATCAAGGGAGCGTCATATACACTGTTCGTGCGCAGTTCAACTGTGCCCGCGCTGACCGGTTTGAGAAGTATCGCGCCCTGTAGTAACGTACTGTCAGAGACGACCTAGCTGTATCAGTAGTTCACTTACTACAGAGATGCCGAGGTTTCCACGGGGAGGAAAGGCATGACCATAGTTGATGACGGCCATAGGAAAGACGACGAACTCAAAATCGGGCGCTTTGGGACCTGATGTGGTGTTGACGACGGGCAAGTCTCGGCCATACGGTAGCCTCACATGTAAATGTCAGTCTCGTCGACAGCAGTCACAGATACGCCGCAGCTGACCTCTTATCATCCGACCGGGCAAATATCGCAGCCTGTCCACATAGGGCACCCATGGGTCCGGTGCCAAACGTCAGCCAGCGAAGAAGCGTCCACGCGCTCCGGAGCGGATTCTGCACGACTCCGTCCCACGTCCATCCTGGCCTTGCGCGGAACACAGTGCTTGTGCACAAGTGCTGTAAGTGTATCAGTTTGTACAGTGCGCAAGTAAGAGAGAAGAATCACACAACTGACATCAAGTAAGCCACGTCCGACAGCGGGAAGATCCCGCACAACGGGGATCTTCAGCTTCTCCAGCTGCTCAGAAGGCCCGACTCCGGAAAGAAGGAGTAGTTGTGGGGAACCGAATGTTCCAGCGCAGACAATCACCTCACGAGTCGCCCGAACCGCGTACTTGGGGCCGTCCCGGGTGGTTGAGATCTGGACGCCTACCGCGCGGGCTCCGTCCACTCCGGACGTGAATAGTACTCGCTCAGTACGGGCGCGTGACGCGATGGTGAGATTCGGCCTATTGCGGACCTCTTTACGCAAATACGTAGTTGCAGTCGAGCTTCCTGCAGAGCGAGAGTAGAGTGAGTGGACATCGCAGCTCGCGACATCGCAGGGTCTAGCTCACTCTCATGGTTTGTGTCTACTGCGCCATGAAAGGCACCTGCACCGACGGCGCCTTCGCCGCTGTTGAAGTCCCTGAGCCGAAGTCGTGAGCTATCTGTAGGACAAGCTCCTGCAGTATCTGACGACGCACCTCCGATACGGAAGACCTAGAGTTTCAGCAGCTCGCACGAAAGCTCTGCTTACGGGCTGATAAAACCAAGTCAATAGGGAGGCGGATGAAGTCATATAAGCACCAACTCACAGCAAGTTCAAGATCAGCGGCGATGCGCAGGCCGTCCTTTCGGAGTTTCTGGAAGTATCTGAACTGTACATGAGTGTTTATTCTCTCCGCAGATAGGGACGGCGGGTGACGTGCGCGTTCATCGTTGTCGAACCCCATCCCGTTGCACCGCCTTTCTCCCAAGCATCGAAATCTGCATATGATTAGCACACGCTTGGTGAGACAAGATTGGACACCCTACCCTCAGGATCGCAGTGCTGGTATACCATAGCGTTGATGGAGCTGAGTAGGAGGGCTGCAGTGAGCGACCACTCTCCGCGACCTAATGATAGCTGACCTTGTCCCCCCAAGAAGCTTGCCAGCTGGGAGTTCGACCATACGTTCATGCAAAGTCTTCTGCGGTCTAGACCCCGTTGAGCATTACATCAAAGACACGCATTTAGGACATACGTTGAGCGGTAAGACCAGTCGTGGGGCCCTCTCAACATGGGCTCCCATACGAGCGGGATACGGCTGAAGAGCTTGCCTTCGTTACTGAAGCAGATGTCAGCGATAACGCTGGTGTGCAACCAGTGATGAGCGAGTCATAGGTCGCACCTTTCTCCTGCCTCGATTAGTAGTACCGTGGTACCACGATCTTCAGAGAGTCTGGAAGCAAGGACGCAGCCCGCGGTTCCTGATCAAGAAACGCTACGTGAGTGATGGCACCCTCGGGGTGGATGTCCGTGCAGGGAACTGACCTCCACCAACGATCACGTAATCAAATGACCGCCACCTGGCCTGCTCCTCTTCAGAAACGATACTTGACGCGTGGGGATGGAAGGAAGTTGCAAACTGAGACGGATGATTAGGTAGCGTAGACGATGTGTGACCCATAGCGAATGCTCGATAGGCGATGGCGTTAGTGAAGCTTCAGCTGCGGAGAGAGCGTTTTATGACTGTGCGAAAGAGGGACGTCAAACCGTTCCACCCTATCGCGCGCGCATGTGGTCGACAGGCGCTTCGGAAGCTGATGAATTCCGCCTGTGAGACAAGGTGCCACGCGGGTCAGCATGGTGTCTTCTTGAGCGCAAATTGAAACGCGTACCGGGGACAAGGGTTCCGTAGCGCTCATCGAGACGGCGAAAACTTGGCCGAGCAGCATGGTATGCAGACCTTTCCGCCGGCTCTCAGGGACGAGAACAACAGATGGTACTGTGTGTCCATCGACCCCTATCGTGTTCATGTTGACATGTTGTAGGCCAGGGCAAAAGTCGCCCTCCTACGTGGTCCGCGCAATGAATTGAACACACCGTCAGGTTCTTGCTGACGTGTGCACGACACGGGTCGAACGAGGTGAGAGGGATGAGATAGGCTCACGAACCAGACATTTGACTCAACCAGACGCTCCTACATCGAGCGAAGTCAATTCTGTTCAAGGATGGAACCCATCATGATCGACGGTCTCGTGAACGTATAATCGAGCACCACGAACACGCTGTGCGTGTAAGCCATGGAGCAGGACGGGCCATCCATGACGTTTATGTTGTCTGGGATCGTCTGGGTCATTCACATTGGATTGGCATGATGACAACAGACACGCACCGACAGAGATGAGGAACAAGCCCGCCCTTCTTGACAACCTGTGCGACCAGGTCCTCGACCCCACTCCTTCCTCCAGCCATCCTCCACTTGTGTCCGCCACCGACGCGCGATGGGCCTCGTCGCGGTCTTGTGCAAGATTTGACCGGCGTCGATGCCCGCGATCAGTGCGCAGCAGACTGATGCTCACGGGCCCTGTCCTGAGAAGCGTGAGGTCAATCGTGAGCCTCTCACGACTTGAAGTAACTCTCGTTGTGGAGCACCACCATCCGACAGCGGGAGGGAACGGGTGTGCTTCTGAGGCGGAGCCCCATGCTTCTCAGCTGGGACGTAGAGTATGGTAATCATCGTGACCAGTTGTACGTGCATCGACACGAGACGGTGCGTGCAGAAAGGGGGGCCATAGGGTCACGCTTGAGTGCTTCCGAGGAGTCGCATGTCAGAATCATGTTCATAAAGAGAGAATGACGTGACGTCCGGCTTCGACTGTCGAGAATGTGGTATTACATACATAGTCATATTCATGCTGATGCATACATGGGATAACCACCGCGCGAACGAGTGTACATGCTTGCTGCCACGCATGAAATCAGGGTTTACGTCTTCAAGTCTCATATGCGACGAGCAGGGTCGCAGAGAACGACTTCAAGCCGATGAGGTTTGGGGGTCAGCAATATTATTCTTGTGTGTTGAAGTATTATCCGTCAAGACTCACCAGAGCGCATGTCTCCGGATCCTGGATTCCAGCGTTCTTGGGAGCGACACCTGCCGACGACCAAATGGCGATGTCTTCACGCGTCCGTCTGACCCGTTCTGTCTCTCAAGCAAGGTCCTAAGGCAGGAACGTGGAGATCACAAGCAGGGGAGATGGTCATGAAGTGCCGGGCAGGTCTCGCTATAGACAGACTGCTACATGAGTGTACTGGGGACTCGGGAGGAACACCGAACACGAAGCAACAAGACGCGCGTCAGTGCACGGCCCAAGACGGCCCACGGCCCGGGTCCGGAACGGAAGCTTTAGCGCCCTCTCGACCTCAACTTTCCAGCGAAACACTTAAGTTGGTGCTTCTCCTCCTCCTCCTCCTCCTCCTCAACGTTCAACATTCGCCTCCTGGTTCCTCCCGCTTGCATTCCCACGCGCACTGCGGCTCTTTATCTGTGGACAATACTGCTGGTAAGCGGTGCAGCAAGAACACTACACACGGGTGAAGGGAGGAAATAGTTCCAACGGAGATGTGGGGTCCTGGTAGTAATCAATGGGTGAGTCGATACCTACCAGTAGCCAATTCATCATCGTGAGCAATGCTTGCAACTTACCACTCTGTCAAAAGTCCTCGTCCATCCGAACTCCGATTACACTTCTGTGCAGCGCCAATGTAGCAGCGGCTTGCCATTGCCGACGTTTATTGGCACAAGCTCCGTAGGCAGCCAATGTCCATGCTTCAGCCAAAATCCTGTAGATCCACGCGCAATATTGCGCCCAAGCACGTCTGGCGCATGCTCAAGACCTACGAGCAGCTATGCCTTATGTCTGCCAGCTGGGTTCTGGACGTACCGGGCACTACGCCTATCCTCGTTGGCAGACCCAGGAAAGACTCGGTTGCAGGAGCTCGTCAGTTGCGCTTCTCACTCGCACTCGGGCAGTATTCGTAGGTAGCGGTTGTCAGGCTGCTTGATTTGCTGCGTTTCTCTTGACATCCTTCTTCGTCGTGCCAGGCATCGAAGGACTTATCCGATTGCGGAAGGTTTCATTCCCGAAGGAAGGTACGTGTCGCGTTGGCTGTCCCTGACCACCGCACGTCGCATAGGCAGCGCATATGAGTGGGTCGCGTCTGTCGTATCTATGTTCATACACTCACCATGCATACAGATCCTTAGGACGCTCTCACAAGGCGTGAAGTATGCTAGGGCGTATGAACGCTTGCTGGACGCACAATCTATACGGGGACCTCGTGGTGTATCTCGTTCTGCAGGAAGAAATAGTCAAGGAGTTGTACGCTACGTGCGTTCTCTCTTCGCCTCATCCCTAACTACTCACTAACCTCTGCCCAGAGGAACACGTGCAGCAACTATCGCTACCATGATCTCTTTGGTAGTATGTCGCAGCAGAAATTGTCGATGAGACTTGCTAATGTGTCCTCCGCTTTGCGGAAATTCTCTCTTCACAGCCATACTCCTGGAGGAGCTGAAATACTGTATCAGGGCCAGATGGAGGACCCGCCACGATTGCTCGGCTTCCTGAGCTGAGATCCCAAAGGACGCACCTATGATATACACGCTTGGCTTGGGGAATTACCCGTTCTCGAGGTGCGTATTGTTCCATTCCTCTACGCATCTTGCGATTGTCGCATGGTCTAGTTCGAGATCGCACATGGTGTCCACTGTCCCAGACCCTGACGCCGTTGCGAGCTTTGCTCTCGCTTCCTCTGGCGTTGACGATGACGGGAGCACCCCCTGCTTCGTGGCCTCTTTGCCAGTTGTGCTGAGTCGTCGGAATGCTGGAGGAAAGCGCAGACAGTGGCTGTTGAGAGCCGGAGTCGAGCCGGCGTCCCTAACAACAGCGGAAGTGTCATAGCACCGCTGCCAGATTCGGCTCGCTCAGTCTCTTCGCCGTCCACCGCGTTCGCGTTCCCTGTCTCGCGCAGGATGTTCTGATTTGAAAATGCAGCTGCTGCGCTGACACTGATACAATCGTGCACGACAGCGCTGATCGTGAGCGCAGAAGCTTCGGTCTCACCTTGAATGCCAGACGTACACTCGGCATGTCCGGCTACACGATGTACCTTGTACTTCGTGGCACCCGGGATGCTCTCTTGCCCTTGTTGGCGGGAGATGGGCGGTCGTCGCGAGCGAGACGCGTTCAGATGAAAGAGCATATGTCGCAGGTACCTGTCTGTTATGTCTATTGCGTGTTGGACGCGGGTTGACGCACAACGACCCACTGGTAGCTCCGGCCACTCCGCTTCCCCCGAGGCGAGTATGATGCTCCAGGCATCGAAGTCGGGAAGACCCCTACTGTCCGCAGCGCGCTCGGTCTTTCTTCCGACCCTGTTCGTCAAGTCTCTTGCCACTTCTGCGGCATTCAGTGCCACACACGATGAAATTACTGATGTGCCTATGATATAGGGGACGGATTAATGCCGGCAGCAACTTAAGTTATAGATGTGTGGCAAGATAGTATGATGAGAGGGAGGTATGATGTTGAATCCATGAACTGCGTTTCTCACACCAAGCTTGAGTGGTAGGAGATAGACAACGTACAAGTGCCACTGCTTCGTATTGGTGCAACAGTGCGAGCCGGACCTCGATGCGCCCGGCATCAACGACCCAAGCCCGCTTTCCGTGAACACTCCACTGCTGCTCGGCGTACAGACTCCTCACCGGGATCCCATGCTGTCCATCCGGAACGTCACCCGCGGGAAAACGGGATAAAGTGCACGCAGCACAACCACATCTGCAACGATGGAAGAGCGCAGACAGGCGCAGTTGCTCGCGGTCAGTACTCCACCCTGAATCCGCTCCCGGATGCGCACTCACATTGTACATGCGGTACGCCGCCCGGTCGCGCGACTGTCTCTGCTTCTTCGCGTTCAGATAGAACGACAGGCCGGTGAGCGTGCCCAGCCCCAGGAGAAGCACCGTCGCGCCGACGCCCGTCTGCCAGAACCGGCAGATGAAGAGCGACCACGCCGGAAGGAGGACAAGCATCGACAGCCGGCTCGCCGCGGGGTGCATCAAGGGCAGGGTCGCCCGCCTCGCCAATCTGTCGCCCTGGACGTCCTCGAAGTCCTGCGCGTGTATCGTGGTGAAGATAATCAGCGCGTTCATGCACTGCGCATATGGCGACGCCCGATCGGTCCCCGTCGCTGGATCTGGCTGACTGTGAGACAGGACGCGGGGATGTCAGCAACGCTCGGGCGTACCGCTCAGGACCCCGCTCGCGCCCGCATTGAAGCATGTGTAGCCGATGGCGTTGCAGAGGGCGCGGGTGAGCCAGTGGTTGTCGAATCGCAGCTCGTTGTGGCAGAAGGTGGCTATAGATAGGACGAGGCCTGCGAGGAACACGCCCAATTTGGATGAGAGAACGAGGCAGGCGACGAGAAGGACGCCGCGAAGGATTCGTGCGTCTTCTTGCGATATCCGCCCGGAGGGGATTGGCCGCCAGGGTTTGTTGATCCTGTCTTCGCCGGGCTGGGCTCCTTGGTTTGAGACATCGAAGGAGAGCAAATTGAGCCACACCCAGGAGACCCGGAGTAGGAAGAGCGCAGGAGATGGCGGGCCTGAGGAGGCCATGGTTCCGTAGACGATCTGTCCGCAAGATAGTTGTCAGCTTGAGTAAGGGCTGTCTGACTACGGGTAAGCTTACCGCCGGTAGTAATATGGTCTTGATGTCCGAGTATGTGAATAGAAAGAGGGTATGGAGGAAGTAGCCCACTTCTCCCGCCCCAGTTCGGATACGCCAATGGGCTAGGGCATCGAGCGTGGATGTCTTGAGCATTGGTGAAAGATGGTGAGCCGCTGTCGAGGGCGACGTGGAGCGAGTTCTCACTGCGACTTGTTGAGTCTAAGTATGGTGCCTTGCGGGCCTGTCTGTCTCGCGGATCCAGCGGTGTTCTGCTGGAGAAGTGAGGTGCATCCTCCTGCTTTGCAAAGCTTCGCACCTATTTAGGCCAAATCCCGACACGCCCAGCTAGCGTTATGCCTATGTTTCAGCGGTTTTCGATCGCTACGATATCATGTGCCTCCGGTGTCTGTCAAATGGAGACGGTGAGTATGGAGAAGTCTGCTCGGAGTTGAATTGGCCGAGTACCAAAAGCCAACCAGAGTGCGGTTTATAATGCCATCGGATGCGTGGTCTGTATCATATCGGGGCTTTTCATGGGTATGCATTATGCGCGACATGGTGGCATAGGCTGACACTCACGCACAAATTGATGGTCTGCCCTGACGGCTCCCTAGCCTGAGGCTGAGGCCGCTGAGGCTGACCGTCAGGCAAACAACTCGCCGACCCTACGTGCGTTAACACCTGAATACAACTGATTTATCCTGGCAGTAGCAAATCAGTCCCTAACGGCCCCTTCTGAGCGAGACAGATAGAGAGGTACGGATATGATGAATCATGCTCCAGTGCGCAGGTGCTTCATTTTGATTCTTTTTCACCTCCGAAGTACAGCCTATCCGGGAGATAGCGTTGGTTCACGGGAGATCCTCCTCTTCTCCAGCGTCCGCCGCGCCCGGAAACCGGTCGACGTGTTCGCATGGCTAACCCTCACACGCAAGCGCCGCTCCATCCACGTTCATACCGATCATCAGCCCGGGGGCTTCGGGGCCCGCGCGCCCCCCCGTCTGCATGCGACATGATGGTGACCCCTCCGCCGTCGGCCCAAAATCTGTCTTCACGAGGCGCCATTCGATGTGACTACCTCGAAGCCGGTATGCCCGATTCCGGTCAGAGAGAAGAGGTCTGAGAGATGTCAACTTGAGGCCTTGGACTGAGCCTGCCACCCGGACGCACGCCCCTGGCCCGGGGCCCGGGTGTCGAGATGCAACTTGCATCCGAGTCCATCTGCCCTGCCAGTGCGCCGTCGGAAGGAGGCTCATCCAGATGGCTGCGCGCGGAAGACTCATCCAGATGGCTGCGCGCGGGGATGATCCATACAAATCCATCTATTATCTGAACACCGGCTCGGACCTGAGCTGCGCACCCCGAGCTGGCGCGGAGATGATGACGAGTGACGAGTGGCGTGCCTGCCAGTGCCCGAGGGTGACCCCAACTTCGTTCGTGTGCGTGATCACGTAGTACGATGCGGAGATGGATGTGGGGCCGAAGACTCAGACTGACGCGTGAAGTCCATGTCGTGACTCGTCTCGCCGAGGTTGCTAGTCAGCACACGATCACGCCTCCAGACTCCCTTTCCGAGCTTCAGAGGCACCGTACGTAGACAAAAATAGCAATGTATCAGTCAATTTGCCAGTGCGTTTCGATGTCTCGAGTTGAACGCCCTCGACCGGATCTCTAGAACGAATGTAGTAGGTGCATACACTAGCACATCGGGGTAACAACACAGACAGACAAAGCAGAACATAACAGAACAGAACAGAAGAACAGCGGCAGACAGCAATTACCCAGAGTCAACAGACCGACCCGATACCCAATCGCAACGACAAAACACCGCATTCACAACGCACGACACACGACTTGCACCAACACCCCAAAGGACAGGATCAGCCAGGCGGCACCGCGACCCCGTACATTCACTTCAACTTCAGCTTCAGATCACCCCCACGAGTCAGCAACGCCGAGACTGCACCGACGACAAGAACGGAGAGCCACAACGCCCACCTCCGCGACGTGCCGTTCGCCAGCGCGCCCCCCTTCTTCGGGCGCGGCGGGAGCGACGGCATGAGGGCCTGGAGCGGCTTGAGGGACTGCAGCCGACGTCGCTCGAGATCAGAACTCGGATGGGAGATGCATGGAAGGGTGGAAGGAACGGACCTTGTATGGCGGGTATCTGCACCCGAACCCGAGCTTGTCCACCCTGCAGCCATGCGAAGTCACGCCCTGTTAGAGCCAGAGGGAGGAGTGATTGAGGGGGCGGAAGGGGCGACGTACCAGCTTGGGTTGTCGATTGACGTGCGCTTGTGCGTGAACTGGTCGAACATGTCCTTGCCGGTGTAGTACCCGTCTGCGGCGTCGAGTTATGGCCATGACTGCAAGAAGAATATAAGAGCGAGCGCATATACGTACATCCGCTAGCGCCAACGCCGCCCATAGGAAGTCCAGGGACTGTAGAGAGTACACACGATCAGTGGGAGTTCTGGAAACGCAGTGCGCGAGTCAGTGTCGACGTACCACCCAGATGGATCATGGTATCGTTGGCGGACACTGCCCCGCTCTGGGTGTTGCTGGCAACTGGACGATGTGCGTCAACACATGAAGCAGACAGCAGGACTACGCGAGATCGTACCCTTCTCCTGGAACGCCTTGTCCTGCGAGAATACGTACACCACGAGCGGATGATCCCTGAACAGCACCGATACGTCAGCGTCTGTCCAGTATGCACGAGGAGACAACGACATATACACGTACCTAGAGTTGATGAGCCTGATCGCCTCGTCGACGTCCTTCACCGGAACGAGCAGCAGAATGGGACCGAATATCTCCCTGAAGCGCCGACGTCAGCACGCAAGGCTGAAGAGGATAAACACCGACGCTCACTGTTCCATCAAGGGGTCGTCCGGAGCGACGTCCCTCACGAGCGTCGGGGCGATGTAGCGATTCTCGACGTCCGTGTCTCCGCCAAACACAATCTTGCCCTTCGTACGGTCCAAAACGTCTTTGATGCGCTGCGCATGCGACACACCCACGATGCGCCCAAACGAGTCCGAGTTCTTCGGGCCATCGGGGTAGAACGTCGGGTAGCTGCGCGCGAGTCAAACGTGAGCTACACGATCCATCTCAGCATGCGAGTGAAACCTGTACATACACTTCCTGGATAGCCTCGATGAAGGCGTCCTGGATGTCGCGGTTGATGAGGACGTACTCGGGACATACGCAAACCTGCCAGTGGTTGTCAACAGTTGTTCCGTCCCGGGGAACGCTTGTGAAGACGAACCTGGCCAGCGTTCAGCATCCGACCCCACAGAACACGCCGGGCGGCGAGCTTCAAGTCGCTCTTGGGATCGATGACCACAGGGTTTTTGCCTTAGGGTTAGGGTTGTTCAGCGGAATGCAATTCAGCTGAGTGTTTAGAAGTTACCTCCGAGCTGAAAATGAACATGAGCTGGTGCCAGAAGAGCTCGAAAGGCACATAAAGGCTCACCTCGAGGGTCAGGGGAGTGAGGTGCTTGGCAGCGGCTGCAGCGACAATACGGGCAACACGGGCATTCCCTACAAACGCGATTGAGCGGACTCTGATAGCACGACACCGCGAAGAGCCGTATACAGACCTGTGTACAGAACTACCAGACGTGGTTCAGTTCGGATTCCACGCAAGGGACGTCGGATACGTACTGTGATCCCATTGTAGCTCGAGCACCCTCGTGGTCTCGGGGACGCCTCCGTTGATGACGTGGTACAGGTCGTTGTCCAGGTACTTCGGAACGAGCTCCGCGAACAGGGCACTCGTGATGGGTGTCTGTTCGGAAGGCTTGAGTACGGCGGCGTTTCCACCAGCGATCGCGCCGACCTAGGTACACTATGAGTAACACAGGACGCGAACAGACTCATACGCGACAAGAGTGCTCACGAGTGGAGACATGAGCATGATGATGGGGCCATTGAAGGGTGCGATGATGAGGATCGTGCCCTTGGGCTCCGGTCGAATCTTCGGGCTCATCGCGTAGAAGCTCAAGTTGAATGCGGGCTTGTAGATAGCTGCCCACTTTTCGACATTGTCGTACGCGTCCCGGACGTCCTGATACGTGCTCGCAAAGTCGATGCTGGGGAAGACAGTGAGCATGCACAGTGCCCGCTCGATGTGAATAGAACACGCACAACTCGGACTCGAGGGAGGGCCGTCCCAGATCCTGCTTCAAGGCGTCGATGAAGCGCTGCTCGTTGTCTTTGAGCATGTACCCGACTTGCGCGATCTGCTCCCTGCGGTACGCGATGTTTTTGAGTTTCCCATCGAGGAATGCCTGGCGGGCACGCGCGTGGATCTGCGAGACTGGTGCTAAGCGAGACGCTTCGAGGACAGCTGTGCATGGCCGACCTTGGGGATCTCGTCCATGGAGGTATACTGAAGCGTCGACATGGCGGGCAAGAGAGTGGGCGTGGAGGTGGTGGTGGGGACGATGTCAGAGCAGCGAGGGGTATGTAGTCGGCGCAGGGGGCCCGGGAGGAGGGGGCGAGGAGCGGGTGAGGTGGGCTGCGGGGAGAGACGAGGAACGGAGACGGCGCACGCGGCGACCTCTTCGAATTCGGCTCGGAGGGGCGCTGGCCCAGAAGCTGTCAGAAGAGGGACCGCCCATAAGATTTCCACCCTCCCTCCGCTTCGCCCGCGAGCCTGAGAGAAGTCCCGCAAGGGCTCACTGCCCCCATCGCGCGCCCGACTGGCCCTTCGGCGGCACGGAAAGGGCTCTTGAGCGAGGCCGATTCCTCCGACCGCTCGGAGGTTGCATCGAGTTCTCTGCTCACGCTCGGAGGCAGAACCAGCATTGTCACAGTTCAACGTGGCGGCTCTCGGCCTTTGCCGTCACCCGGCGTTCAGAATGGAAACCGGAGGCTGTGAGCGCGAGACTCTGGGCGCCAGCTGGTGCGTGCAGTTCGACACTCCGACATGTAGACATCCAGCAGCCCGGGGCCCTGCAGGCCGCTGAACGTTGACTTCGATTGATATGTGACAGACGAGATGGTGGCAGACGGTGGCGGACAGTGGGCAGCCGCGGTGGACGTGCTTCCCCGGTCGTTCATCTCATCGCGCCGCAGCGCGACACTGCATTGAAACGCGCATCATCCAGGCTCCATCAGACATGTCGAAGTTCAATGAGCAGGGAAGTCGCCCTAAGTTACGCAGCAGGTCACGAAGTCATTCCGCCAAGAATCATCGCTGCAGACGCTAAACGTTCCGCTTGTACGTGCTGAAATGTGGCCAGTATGCTTGCACAGTTAAAACATAGTAAGATGACCATTTGACCAACTCGAAGGAGCGTATACAGCGTAGTAGACCGACGACATATCCAAAACCGGCTCTATATACCAGACATACGATCCTACTCAAACGCAGCGACCAGCTCCTCGATGCGTTTCTTGCACTCGTCAGTCCTCGGCCTAATCGTGCACCTGAACGGAAGCGGAAAGCTTCATTTATTTTATTAGCCTGTGACGCATTCCCCTGCTTGAAAAGCCACTCACATGATACTCCCGTCCGTCTGCTCGCACTCCGGGATGATGGGGTTTCCGGCATCGTCGTACGCGGGCGAGATGTGGAACAGGGAGAGGATGCTTGCAATCGCCAGGAAGCTCAGCTTTTCAGCGAGCAGACGTCCCGGACAGACCCTGCAGGTTGTATTATTAGCGGTATGGCACAAGGACGCTGAATCGACAACGCACCTTCTGCCGAAGCCGAACGCGACGTTCATTGGATGTTTGTCGAACTCCAACTTGCTGACCTTCGCCCATCGCTCGGGCTTGAACAGGAACGGCTCCGGATATACATCTTCGTCATGCAGCATTGCCCTGGATTGAGCTCATCAGTACATCTGACATTAGACAGAAATCAGGGGGGGGCACTCGCCAGATGTTCTCAATCATCTTTGTGCCCTTCTGTATGAAGAGTCCGTTGTAGATATCGTCCTCGCTGGGCTCTCGCGTGACTGTAGCGATGAAAGTAAGCATAGTACCGCGTGTTAGAAGCGATAAAATGAGACACGGACTTGCTGGGATGGGAGGAAGCACGCGCAGCACCTCCGCGAATATCGCATCGACGTATCTCAGTCGATCTCTCTCCTGCTCAGCGCGGAACGGGTCAAAGCCAACCAGACCATCGACCTCCGCCTGACCCTTGGCCTGAACGTCCGGATGGCGGACCATCATGAGCATGAACGCTGCGATCGTCGAAGCGCTCTGGAGCAGATTGAGTCATTCGGGGAAGCACCTTGTTATGGACAGGAGCTTACGGTGTCTGCCCCGCCTGCACAGCTGTGTCAGCGAGGTAATTAGCAACGCTTGTAGTAGCGAAGCTCACCCGTGTACGTCTGAGCGGCACTGTACATGATGACTTCTCGCGACACTTTCTCGCTGTCTTCCAGTAGCATCTTCGAGGTCATGGACGGCCGTGCGGTCCCGTGCGCCTACTGGAAGTCAGATGCGCTCTCCGGGGCCCTTCCATGAACACGCTCACGATCTCCTCCTCGACGTACTCGTGCGCCTTGGTGGCGATCGCGTCGTATTGCTCGCGCCAGCGCCTCGCAGTCCTCTTGAAGTCCATGAAGGGGAGCCACTCCGGCAGGACGGACACTGCGGGATACCAGCTCAGAATTTAGACTCCTCCCTCGCCCGTACTGTCGCGGTGCAACACTCACAGAACGGGAGCCAGTCCACCAGGTGCCCGCCGGGGTTGCTCGCGCTGGCAAAGTTCGCGACCAGGACGTTCGCCTCCCGAATGATAGGGTCATCGTTGTCCACCGCCTCGTACCCATGCGACATCTCCAGCATAATCGCGGCCGTGAACCTGACGCATCATGCTCATCAGCATTCGATGCGCGGCCGGGTCGGTATAGATGTGGACTCACAGCCGGGTGTGGGCGAGGTAGGATTCCGGAGATTGGAGCAGGCTCCGCAGGTACCGCGCGAGATGCTTGTTGATCGTGACGGTGTGTTTCTCGAGCTCGCGCGGCTGGAAGACCGAGTGGATGACCTTGCGACCCTGTCGGCACAGGTTGGGGTCGTGTTCGAGTGCGACCCCGCGGTCGAATCCCGACCTGGGGACCGATGAGCAGCGGAACCTCGCGTCGGGGATGCATGCTCCCGAATACGCACATCTCGATCATTTTGGGGAGAGGCCGATTCGCGTATTTGGCTGACCGCAGCTCAAAGAGCTCGTGCGCGGTATCGGCGCTGTTGACCACGAGGAGTTTGGTGCCGAAGATGCGAAGTGAGTAGAGTGGGCCTGCGGGCAGTCTCAATCAGTTGGGTAGGGGGGTGGGCAGGGCGATGCCCCGTTGTAGAGAGCTCTAGACACACACCATACGGCCGACCTATGTTCGCAAGTGTCTTCCACACTCGTATGGTGGAGATGCGGTTCCCGACGATGGGCAGGCCAGGAGGGCCGGGGGGCTCGTTCCCCACCACGGAGTCAGCACGAGACGCTCTGCGTAACAGAAGAGCCGCGAAAGCGAGACCGAGCGCGAAGAGTGCGTAAAGAATTGCCATGCTTGTCGACACGCGTGCAAGTCCGTCCGTGGGAGCGATTATATGCTTGCTCGGTTGCTGCAGCGCTGTTTGTGGATCGCCTGCCGCTGGGACTCTGACCGGCGCCGCTCCTCAAGGCCTCACAATGCGAGACGCGGCTGTCTAGATACATGACCACCCTTCGACACGGAAGTCTTCATAACGCGCAGTGCTATTCCAAGCCAGCCTATGGGCGAATCACCCCGGTTCACATGAACAGACTCAAAACTCACCGATCTGAATCCTGCGGAATATTTTTCAGGCACTGCTGCCGATGCCCCGGTGTGTCTATGACCGTGATGTTCTCCTCGTGCGCTGCCAGAATCCTCGAGGAGGCGGCCGGCCGAGAGATACCGAACGGACGCCCTTTGCGAAGTCTGAGTTCATGCCGCCGAGGCGGTGATAGGAACTAACCAGGAGAACAGGCGCCTATCTCAGTGCAGGACGACCGTGTGAGTTACTTCTTTCAACTTGGGATAAGGTTCATTCCCGCATTCGGCCACTATCCCGCTATCCTTCTATGACCGGTCGAGCCGACTTCCATCCGATATCATGCGCCCGAGGGAGACAACCTGCGCATGTTTTCCCATCGACACCCACAGACGACGGACGTCGACCCGGATGCTGGCAGTGCTGTACCAATTTCACAACTTCGGTCACGCAGCGTGGCATGCGGACTCCTTTTCTCGTCCAGAGTGGGCGTGATGCGACCTCCGCTGGCAGAAGGTACGGTTGCTGAGGATGTGACATCGGACCTGGTTCCGCCTCGGGGTCTCCTTGATCACGATTGCCCGAAACGCGGTAAGTCCTGCTTTCTGTTCTACCGTGTCTCCGCGAGTGATTAGAGCGGTAGAACCTAGAATCCATGTTTTCGAGGAGGGCAAGAATGCTACCGAATACCGGCGCCGCACCGGTCGGCCATGAGGGTACAACAGAGCTTCGACCGGTGAGCGCGATCTATTCCCAGTGGACTTGCACAAGGACAGCTCGCTGAAATCACCCCTTCTGTCGTATGCTCTGAACAGCAAGCATGCTTCCTGAATTATCTACGCCGCCGAGACGCACCTCTGGACCCACTCTTGTCGTCTCTGTCATTCTGGCCTTCCCTGCGCATCAGCTCTTGACATGGCGCTGTTTGATTGTGGCGGGGTCCTGTAGCGCAACACTCGGTTTCCATCACCGGCGAGGCCTTGTGAGAAGACAGATCGCACTGTGAGGCACCGCCGAAAGGACAAACATTACCAGAGGATCGGGTCTGGCAGAGGGTGCTCCCTACTCGCCCGATTGAAGAGAACACAGATTCGTTGTAGTCATAAGTATCCGATCTTACGTATACCCCTCCAAAATTACCCACCCAACATCTCTCTCTCACAATCACAGCTTGCTGTCGGGCGGCCTGATTTGTTGTTCACCAACGTCGAAGAGTTCCGCAACATCGAGGGCAGTCGCGTTTGTTGGGTGAGTAACCATTTACTACGTTTGCTTCTCTGCGACGGTACCTGAGGTCTGCGCGGATATCCTTCTCATGTTTTATGGGGGTCATAGGTGGATAGCGGGGATAGGCGGTGTCCAGGCGCCAATCGAGGCACATATAGCGTTCCGCTGACTCGCTTGGTCCAACTAGCTATTCCTCAACTTCGTCCAACATGACAGCCAACGCTCCGCCCGGTCTCCCTGCTGCTGTGAATGAGATGCTGCAGAGCGTGGTGGTTGGCTCGGCGTTCGCCACTACGTAAGTGTCTGGCTCTCGCTATCCGTTTCCCCTACCCTGACACCCCACCAAGTCTGTATGGCATCACCATTCTGCAGACGTACATCTATTACAGGAGGTATCCCAACGACAGTATTGCTCTTAAAACGCTGGTACGAGACAGTCCGTCGGTGGCATCTGAAAACAATTCTAATCGTGGTCGTGCGCTCCAGGTCGGAGTCTTGTTGTGAGTCCCCTACGGTCTTACAGGGAGACTAGCGGTACAAACGCAGTTTCAGCCTTCTAGATTCGGCTGCCTCCGCTGTCGTTGCGTACGGCGTCTATGACTTTGTGATCCTCATTGTGACCGGAGCCCTTGCTATACCCTCGTAAGCTGCTTTAAGTGTTCTCTATAGATGCGATACTGACCGCTAGCTGTTACATGCAGGAGTCTTGTGGTGAGCACATGTTGATGGGGCTTCCATTTCCGCAGGTAGCGCTCACAAATGTCCGTCCCTCGATAACAGGCTGAGCACGCGATCACGGTTGAGTTCACCATGCTATCCTATCGAGATCTCAGGTTGACTGATCGCGCATCATAGATCGTTGTCATTACCATCACTCAGCTGTACGTGCAGCACTCGTGTGCAGAGTTACCCGCATGCTGAACATCTCATAGCTTCTTCGCGCAGCGGATCTGGTACAGTGAGTGTCGTCCGCATCCGTCTAGGCCCGGACTCACGGGACTCACGACAATCCAGTCAGCAACAAGAACTGGCTACTAGTCGGCTCTATTGTGAGGACCAGAACATTTGAGCCTCAATGCTTGCGACTAACGGCTCTGTCCCACAGGTGATTCTCTCCATCGGAGGATTCGGTGCGTGTCGCTCTCTTCCGTGACCTTCATCCCGTGGCTCACCCATCTTGATAGTTACGGGACAATGTGGGTAGTCGATCTCGTAGTATGGTATCTACCCTAACTCGCTGCTCGATCTAGACCTCACAGCGCACATGTAGGTGGTCTCTGAAGCATCGTCAGAGATCGCGATTTGATTATTCACACATGGTCTCCTAGGATCATGGACACCAGCCCTTACTCCTTCGGCACAGTCAACGTTCGCACTGTCACGGCGTTCACCGACGGCTTGAGTGCAGTGTGCGACATCCTGATTGCGGTAGGGCTGTGCTACTACCTCCGTTCAGGGAGATCCGGATTCGTGAGGTAGCTTGACGAGCTCTTGCGCCTTAGTTTGCGTTTGGATACTGAGGAATATTTTTCAGAACGAACAGTGTGTTGGATAAACTCATGGTGTATGCCATTCAGCGGGGTGCCCTCACCACGTGAGTGAACCGCGCTCTGTCTCTCGACGGGGTTCGTAGATACTGACAGCATTCTCTCAGGGTGTGCCAGATTGGAAAGTTGATCTCGGTATGTCCAGGGATAAAATGCCTTCTGTGATTCTCCTCTCTTACGGCTTCTTTAGTTCGTCGCGTTCCCGGGCCACTTTGCATTTACTCCGTTTGCGGACTTGCTGGGCAAATGTGAGTGCGCCGTTAATCGTAGAGGATCACTCCCCCTCATTAAACCTTCCGACTCCGACTCCCTTGACAGTCTATTGCAACACGCTCCTTGCTAGGTAGGCAGATCGTCACGCTCACCATGTGCGTGTCCACGGATACTCACGGCTTATCTCGTAGTCTCAACGTGCGACACTCCTTGAGGAACACGCAACAGGAGCCCCTCGAACCTGGCTCGCACATCTTGGGTCCGATGCCGGACATGGGACATAGCATGGATCGGGTGGGTGTTCCCTCCTTCTCACCTGTACGCCTCAGAACACTGACAAATGATTGGATCTGAAGAGCGCGACAGACACTCTTCAGATCAATATCACGACTGTCAAAACGCAGGTGAGGCGTCCTCGGATCGTGGGAGCGCGACGATGTTTGACACCTACTCGTCGCTACAGATGACATCCGAGACCTTGAACGATAGCTATTCTGAGTGCAAGGTGTAGGGGAACGCTCGGGGAATCACATGGGCCACTGTCCAATGACAAGGTATGATGACGTTCGGTGCGGCAATGTTATGGCAGAATGCAGTTGTACTAGCCGCGTGTCTTTATAGCTACCGTACTTTGCGGCGGGTGTATATTTCAAGTTGCGATATGATCCCGGCTCGGTGTACAGCCGGATGGGTAACCGTCTATGTCACGGTGAGCAGCGCCGTGGCGTTGTCAGAATAGCAGCTGTCGTTCCAGCAGACGCGTGTGTAGACAGTGGCGGATCCGCGGTCGGGTCATCGTCAGGCCTCAACCATATGGTGCACGCAGCGCGGCCCCAGCATTCTCCACCCTGCTCTCACACGGAGATCACTCCGGGGAGAGATGCCACATACAGCTCCAGGGGGTCATTTGGCAAAATCGAATACGACATCCGCCAGTGATATCTACTCGCCTGGCAGCCCGGTGAAATTGAGGTTCGCCATGAGCTTGCACACGCGAGTTGATCACTCTGTCGCGGAGCTCAAGGCCCTCCATCCTCTCTCTCGAACGTCACGATGAGAGAACCATACGGAGAGCTTGCATTGAGAATTGAGAAGCTTGACCTTGCTCTGGCAGGCAGCAGAAGACGCTCGCACAGCCGAGTACTGCCATGCATCCAGACTGTCAGCAGTACAGTGCAGGGATGAACGTGTCGGTCAGGCCACCTCCGTTCCTACGCCCCGCCACCTTCACCTGTCACGCGGAGAAGGTCAGTTTTTCTGTCTCCATCTTGATGGAAGAGCTTACAGACGCATCATGATCTCTATTTGCGCCTCTGAACCCGTTTCAAATTTCTTCGACTGGCGTGCAATGGACGGAGAGGTACGGAGCATGAAATACAGCAGTCTGTTCCCCAGCAGCCGCCCGGCCCGCGCCCGGACCACGTGCACGAAGATAGACATTCTTCGGACCATCCGCCGCGCCCCCGGATGTGTGGACAGTGCACACATAGGATGTTGTGAGTATCACAAAGCATAAGCACCTCAGCTACAGTATGGAGCTGTATCTCGCACGACTCAGGTGCCGAATATGTCTGTTACGCAGTCTATCACATCTCGAGGGGTACGTTATACCACTCGTCATTTACTATCTTAATACAGGCACGCAGTAAGACGACATACAGGCACAGAATAAAGACCTTTATCATAACGCTCCACAGAAGGTGGAACTGCCACCAGCTTTGTGGTCATGTTCATGTTCGTCAGCGAAGATCTCCACAAGATGTGACAATGATATCTCGTATCAGTCCACTTCCGGCGGTCGCAACTCGTGGCTGTTCAGCCTATCTGATGCTCTGTTAACGGACCGATCAGGTTGGGCGTGCAAGGGAGTTCATCAGACAGGTATGTCAATTCAAAGACCACAACGACGCCTCACTATGTCGGACTCCAGTCTAGATACTAGCGCCGAAAAGCTACTTGCAACCGTGTTTGTGATCGGCGGGAAGTTAGCTATAATGTAAGCTGGTCTCTTTCAGCTTCACTACACTCATGCTGACCTATGTTCATTCTCATTACAATTCTTCAGACATACATCTAACTAGAGGACGTACCCAACTTCCGAGAGTCTGGCTTTAAGAACCTTGGTCGGGATGCTGTTCCAAGTTCGACTTGCATTTGACAGCGACTAATAGGCTGATGTCTGACCAGTACAACTCGAATGACGGTGTCAATGGTACAGAGTATTCTCGCAATTGGAGGGTTTGGTATGTCGTTGCCCTACTTCAAATATGCATGCTGCCATAACTGAGTTATCATCCCAATAGGTTGCGGAGAAGGTATGTCTTTCAGATTCTGTCTTGCAACACGCTCCCAGAGGTCCGTCATTTTTGCTAGCTGTTGCTACACACGTGTGAGTGTTCATCACATCATAACAAATCTGTTTTATATACTCAAACTCGCCCGTGAAAAATCATGAACCCCGACCCTCTGTATCTTGGAACGGTCTCTACACGGATCATCATCGGTGTTGCAGACGGGATCAGTGCAATATGCAATGTGCTGACTTCAGGTTCTCTCTGTTACTATTTACGAATGGGGAAATCGGCATTTGTAAAGTGAGTAGAGCCACTTTATACGTACAATCTTATACGTGTTACATCGCTGTCCTTACAATGTCACCGACTACTAAGATATGAGAGTTAAGACAGCTCCCAACGAGCGTAGACACTTTGTCGAGAGTGGTGCGTGAGGACATCAAGACAACGAAGGAGAAAGATGATGCAGGGCAACCGCCATAGCAGCGCACCGTGAAGCTCAAGTAGGTCTCACTCGCCCTCCGCCCAGAACTTATACACCATGAATGCGCCGATTTGTACTATATCTGACATTGACAGGCCAACTAAATCTGACAGACAAGCGCTCTTGCTCCATGGGAACTCTCGGTGCCCTCAGCTTGGAGCGGAAGCTATGAACAGGGCCTGCGCCTTATCAGCTAAATCAGGCAGCATAATGCCCCGGTAAGTCCCAATCACCCTTCCATACCTTATTGATCCATAGAAACTCACACAGGCACGAGCCAACTTCTTCGTCAAGGTTTCTACAACACTCACCCGTTTTCCCTCATCAGCTTCACACCATGGCTGTTGTTGATATTATTCTCTTGTGTGGCCTCATTGCTGTTGTCTATCTTCTCTATCACCATTCTCTCCAGGCGTCTGCAAAGAGTTTTCCTGGACCGTGGCCACGTCTCCACAAACCGCTGTCGGGACAAGTATGGATAAAGCTCTTGGAGATTGGACGAACATATGGTGAGCGGCTCACTGTGATTTAATCCTACTTGGCATATGTTCTCCTGATCAATACGTTGTCAGGACCCGTCTATTCATTGCGAACGCTCAGAACGAGGTCACTGGTAATCAACACCGCGGACGCAGCTCGTGAACTCTTAGAGCTCAGGTCCGCCAGGTATGCAAACAGGCGGCTGACCCCAATGGTCAAATTGTAGGTTCTCAGGCCTCGTTGTCAGTGCGGCTGACGCTGATGGTATGGGATACTCAGGTCAGGCTTCGACCGCGGAGTTGCGCGCGAGCGTGACCCTGTCCGCTTCCGTCAAGGTCGCAAGGTCATCCACTCGGTAATGCAGCCGCACGAGCTCGACAAGTACGACGATGTCATCAACAAACATCTCGCCATATTTCTCAAGGGCCTTCTCGACACTCCAGAATATTTTATGCACCACGCTCGACTGTAATCCCCTGTTCTGTCACTCGGGCATTCTCTGTTGACTCGCGACCCCAACAGGTTCACCGCAAAGATTATGCTGGAGATGTCGCACGGGTATGAAGCGCAGAGCGAGGACGACCCGATCCTCCGAGAGGCAAACATTCTCGTTGCTAACTTCGCGGGCGCCACGAAAGGCGGCTACCTGGTCGACAAGCTTCCATTCTGTGAGCATGATCCATTCTCGCGGACGTTACGATCTTTTAAATGTCTTCTCCAGTATCCGTTCTTCCTGAGTGGCTCCCAGGAATGGGATTCAAGAGGACAGCGAGGGCGTGGCGCGAACAATACGATGCGATCGCAGCCAAGGCTCACACTTACGTTGAGCAGGAGATTGTGAGCCGTCTATCCAGACAGACACGGACACACATACAACTCACGATATACAGGCTCAAGGTACTGCTCGACCCTCGATGACATCGAAGATGCTACTAGAGCGAACCGACGAGAGGTTGTCTCGGGATATCATCATGTATAGCGCCGCTCAGACATATACTGGTGAGAACCTTCAGTCGATGGACTCTATAACCCACTGATCCGCGCACAGGAGGAGCTGATACGGTATGTGCTATGCTCGACGAGTTCATGTCTGCGTGCCCACCTTTTGCAGAGTGCCTCGACAATCATAGCGTTCATACTCATGATGGTTCGCCATCCCAAAGTGCAAGCCAGTGCCCAAGCGGAGATTGATGGCATTGGGGTTACCGTTCCCCACTTCGTACATTGCCAAAGGGACAGGCTTCGATATGTAGATGCGGTACTTGCTGAAGTGCTCCGGCTCATGCCACCGATACCAGCTGGTTCGTCTGTCCCACTTGGTTCTGGTAGCTCTTCACTCACCGTGCGTTCTACTAGTAACTCGGGAGGCAAGTGAGGATGACATCTACAACGGGTACATGATCCACAAGGGTACCATCCTCATTGAAAACGTCTGGTAGGTGTTCACGCTCTCGCTCTCTGCGATATCACCATGGATGTGTACCAAAGGATCCTCACAGGGGAATGCTTCATGACGAGATGGTCTACCCTGATCCCTTTGCATTCAGGCCTGAGCGATGGAAGGACATCACTAGGGCTGACTTCGACAAGCATCCTCAGAACGTGGTCTATGGCTATGGGAGGCGGTTCGTGTCCATGCCGAGTCACGGTCCACTAATTGATTGCAATACACAGGGTCTGTCCAGGACGTCTTCTGGCGGATCGCCTGGGATTTTTGGCCATTACAAGCATTCTCTCCCTCTTCGATATCTCACCCGCGTATGACGAGATCGGAAACCGTATAATACCGGAGGTCGAGCAGACTGACGGGAGCATCGTGTGAGTAACCTTCGCGCGGGGTTCCGGGGACAATATGCTAAACATTCTGGTCAGCTTCCCTCTGCCATTCCAATGCACATTTAAGCCAAGGAACGAGGACTGCATTACTCGCATTGAGGAATCAATATCTCACTTTGCTTGACCTTCGACGCCCCTGAGGTATGCTTCCCCATCGTTCCAGCCGCAGACAACTCACCAGCGGAGTGACCGTGATGATGAGGTCGTCAATGAGTGCAATAGTAGGAATAATGTTTGTGGCTGTAGCCCGATCTTCGGATCCATCGCATAGGAGATCAAGTTGAAATCGGGCCTGTAGGGGGTTGCACACATCGCAACACAGTCGTACATTTGCCGAACATCCTGATGCGGACATAAAGATGAGCTTGCTCGCCAGGGTACATTAGAACACGCACAACATACTGTCGAGATGGGGACGTCGCAAATCCTACTTGAGGGCGTCGAAGAAGCCCGGCTCATTGTCCTTGAGCACACACCACCCGGGGACACCTTGCAGTACGTAATAGATTTGAGTCTGCCATTTTAAAATGCTGGCATGCACACCTGTGGGGCCCCCGACAAGGTCTCGACAATTGCGCTCGAGCTTCGATCCAACCAGAATCGCCGACGTGCACCACATCTCCGAAGTCCACCAGCAGTCTCATCACCTTCTACTAGTAGTATGACTGGTCCGTGTGCTGGGATTGTTATATGCCTTTCACGCAGGTGGCGAACGAGAGTGGCGTTATATAGAGTGCCAGTATAAGGTCATGGCTGAGCGGGCTGGAGGGAATATTATCAGAACGAAGAGACGACAGTACGGCCCTCAAGTACGTAGGCTGTAGGCGCTACATCATGATCACCCGGACCGGTGACCTCCGGAGGCTTGTCTGGGCGAGACTCTCAACTTCAGCGTACTTTGTGCGCTCTTCCCGCCGCTGGCACTATCACCGCTCGTCGCTGATTTGCTCGGAACTCATCTCCGCTACGCTGGCTGTACATATAGGCCGGGGTAGACGACGCCCGCGAAGCTCAGTAGTGTGCTTCCTCAGCGATGCGCCAGCGCGTAGGAAGACTCGGAATCTCAAGTTTCTATCCCATTATACGCAGCGTTGGCGGCACCCTACAGCATGTCCCCATCACGCTCGCAGGATAGCAGTATCGTCCGACTGTCTCTCTTACCGCCACCTGACTCGACCACTACCGCCGATGTAATAGAGGTCATCGGTGTTGTCATCGTCTCGTAGAAGTGCGTATTACTTGACATGAGCACGCGCCTACCACCACTCGCTGCAACTGATTATACCGCAAGACATAGGCATCAGGGAGGTGCCTTCGCGCGGCGCGCTCATTTATGATGAACCCCTACGCTCGATATAGTGAGTCTATCTCGATCGTCCAGCTTCTGCTCTGCACAATCTTGTCTATTATAGGTGGGTTTGCAGCAAGCTTCGAACCTGTCAGTTTCAGGCGCAAACCTTCTCGAACGCGCGCCAGTGATCATCTGCAAATAAAGGGGCTGTTTCTCGTGAGCTCTCCGATGCGACGAGATGTTCTAGCTTTGTAGATCCTTGGTGCGTGAGGCCGTGGCTTAATCGTGCATTGTGATCCCGTGCGACCTTAGGCCCAGACGTCGCTCACAAGTATCATGATTTCGTCGCTCGCAAGTATCATGATCCTGTCTTTCGCAAGCATCATGATCCTGTGCTTGCAGACACCGTTCTCCGGTTCTCCGTGATGTGACATAAAGTTGAGTGACCCCGTTTTTAACTCTGATCATGCCTATGTGGGGGAAACGCCGAATGGACGCCACTTCATGTGCACTTCTGATCGATACTATATCAGAAGCTGCGGTTCTTACGAACTTCCGGGATTCGGAAGCTGTTTGAACGCTCTAGCCAACCGGCGACAGACGCAGGCGCTGGTAGGGAAACGGGACATCGTCTCACCGCATCAGTACCCGCCAAGGGTCGCCACATCTTATTCCGTTCATCGGAATCGTTATCCAGCGAACACAGGAACCCACAAGATGTGATGACATCCGAAATCAACACAAGGCAGCGCCGTCCATCAGACCTACTCGCGGTTGTGGGTGGTTTGGCGCTCCCCCGGACCCTTGTTCGGCCTCACTGGCGCAGGCGGAGGTTCATAAGTCGGCAATCCCTCGATGAGTCGGCAGCAACAGCCCAGCATGTCTACCCCTTCGCCCAGTGCTTGTGATCTTGCGGCGCAGTATCCGCCGAGCGTAGTTGCTAGCCTCAGAGAACTGCTCGCATCCCTTGTAATTGGCGGGGCTTTGGCTCTAACGTGAGTGCGTCTCTATTCCTTATTCTTTGTCTATGCTGACGTACATACAAGAGTCTACGGTATCACGATCCTCCAAACATACTTCTACTATAGAACGTACCCAAAAGACCGCCTGGCAATAAAGATACTGGTAAGAGTCCAGTTCACAGGGAGTGAGTGGAGAAATTTATACTCCCATTGGATCCTGCAGGTCGGCATCCTGTTGTGCGTGCGAACCGCCTAGTACCGGAAAGTTCTATTAAAATCCCTGCAGTCTGCTCGACACGGCGACGTCGATTGTGCTCACCTATGGTACATACGAGTATACCGTCATCTACTTCCTACAACCTCTCGAAAGATATATTGCCATCCCTCCGTAGGTGGCATTACCATGTCCGCGTCTTGAACTTCATACTGACTCATATCTGGCGATTTTACGAATAGAAACCTGGTGGTGCGTGTGACAACATCCTGCGCGTGGCTCTCTTTCTGACACCCCCTCTTACCAGGCGGAGCACGCGATGACTGTTGAGTCTACCCTCTCGTCATGTTTCCACTTCTCTTTACTAATACAGGTTATAGATCCTCATCATTCTTCTTACCCAGCTGTGCGTACCATTCACCGATTGGTAGGTGCGTCGCTGACTTGTGTGTAGCTACTTTGCCCAGCGACTCTGGTACAGTGAGTAGTACCATACATATATACGGTTTATTGTCAGTGTGCTTACAGACGAACAGTCAGCAAGAACAGGTATCTTGTCTTTGCCATTGTGAGTACCAATACACTGATCCATGATGGTCTCAGTAACGATTGAATAAATAATGCAGACTATTCTTGCGCTGGGAGGGTTTGGTACGTAACTGTCTCTCTTCATTGTACTTGGTGTGTTCACTCTAGTATCACAACCCACAGGTAGCGGAGAAGGTACGCTGCCACCTACCATATACCACAAGATTATTCTGAGATTGTTCTGTACCGTTAGCCATTGCCGGTCACATGTGAGTGGTTCTCGCAAGTCAATCTCAAACATATGTATTGATGTATATCGCACACATGTAAGGGCCACCAATCCAGACCCCTTCTCCCTCGGGACGGTCCCAGTTCTCATAATGAGCGGGTTTGCAGACGGTTTGAGTGCGATATGCGATCTGCTTATCGCGGGATCCCTATGCTACTACCTCAGAGCAGGGAAGTCCGGCTTCGTGAAGTAAGTACAGTCTCCCGAGCTAGATATGCGGTCCTTAATCACCGCGCGTATCAGAACGAACAGCCTAGTGGACCAACTGATGGTATACGCCATTCAGCGAGGTCTCCTTACAGCGTGAGCTCTCCGTGTTATCTGGCAGCCATTATCACACTCGCTAAAAGTGGCGGCTGTTAGCCTCTGCCAGATTGGTAAACTCGTCTCGGTGCGTCGAGCATCCATGACGTCCTCACAATCTGACCTCACTGAACATCTCGCTCAGGTCGTGGCATATCCTTATCACTTCGTATTCCTCCCGTTCGCCTACATGCAGGGCAAACGTGAGTGTGTGCTGTCTCGCGGGTAACTTGTCGTCTGACGTCGTCCCCTTCAGTGTACTGCAATACGCTTCTTGCTAGGTAGGCGTTGTTCGTCCAACCGCTTCTTTGTGGTTAACGCACACTCGATAGCCTCAACGTGCGCAACTCCCTGAGAAACAATCGCAGGCAAGATGAGCATCTTGAGCCTGGCTCGCACATTCTCGTGCCAATGCCTCGCAGCCATGGCTTCGACAGCTCCTTACGCAGCCAGGAGCGTTACCACGTGCGTATCTGTCTTGAAATTCCTCAATTATTGGTCGAATTGTCCTGATGTACCTGTGATTTCTGAACATGCAGTGCGCTACGGACACTCTCGAATTCCAGGGGTCGACAATCAAATCTCCGGTAAGTCGGCTTTCATCCACGTCCGAGTTAATTCATCTTCTCATCAAACAGCAGGGGTCGACTTTACAGCTCTCGTCATCTACTGACGTCAACGACAAAGTATAGGATGCAGTTCCATCTGGCAACCTCAAAAATGGATTGGAGGTGGTTGTAATCAGATGTAGTGTCCTATATACTACCCTTCCTACCGGGAGGACTGCAGGATGTGCGTCGAGGGGCTTCTATCTCACTTCACTCGCAGTGCCGTGTTGCTATGAACTGCTTCGCATATGCACCTTATTCTTCCAGCCAGGATGGATCCTCCATCGGCTTGCGTAGTCATGCCGCCACAGTCGGCACCGGGCCTCCAACGGCATGCACATGTTCCTCAACATGCAATGGTATTCACGTCCACCCTTGAGAGTCATACCAGTACAACTACAATGCAATACTCATACATCTCATGGGGTCCACCCCATCCTCTCGCATATCCACACATCCTGCGCACCAACCTCACTTCCTCCCAATCGCAGCAAACTCCTCCGTGAACTCCTCCATCGCGTCCAGAGTATTAGCCAGATGCTGGAAGCTCAACCTCACGCCACGCCTCATCGCGAGCGAGCTCGCCGTCCGGACCGCGTTCTTGATCTGCCGCCCGTTGACCGCGCGCTCCGCGAGGCGGTCGAGCAGGTCCTCGCCAAAGTCCGCAGCCTCGACGCCGACCTTCCTGAGGAAAGCCGTCCAGACCTGCTTGCGCGCGTCCTTTGTGAGCTCGTGGAAGTGGAGCGCGACGTGGATGCGGGAGAGGAAGGCCTCGTCGAACGCTTTGACGCGGTTCGTGGTGAGGAAGAGGATGCCGCGGTAGTACTCGACGTGGCGTAGGCTGCAGCGCGTGTGATGAATCAGATTACCAGCGTGCGGGATGGAGCGATCATGAACGTACAAGACGGCAACCATGGCGTTCCGTATCATGTCATGGAGCGAGCGTTGCTCAAGGAATACATCCGCCTTCGCGCGTCCAATCGTTAGTATGATTCGGGAGGAACAAGACGACGAGACATACTTCATCGATGAGTACAATCGCATTCCAGCTTGTCGCGATGTCGAAGACCCGATTGAGCGCGGCATCGAGTTCGCAGGCACTCGTGCCCAAATCGCCTCCACCGACGACGTACAGCGGCCGCCTCACGTACTCGCTCGTCGCTTCAGCGGAAAGCGTCTTCCCGACCCCCGGCGGGCCGAAGAGGTTGATAACGAGGCCATGTCCCTTGCCCTCGATGAAGTCGTCGAAACCGGAGTCGGCGTTGTGCGCTTCGACGAGAGACTGGAGGAGCATCTTGCGGTCTTCGGGGAGGACGAGGTTCTGGAACGCTTCGTCGTTCCAAGCGATGGGCTGAACGTGCTCGATGTTCAGCTCGACTATCGGAGTACGAGGTAACGTCAGAGAATGAGGGGAGCGATGATAGAGGAGCAGACGCACGCCAGGTCTTGTCCGACAAGCTGAAGCCGTATACGACCGGGGAGGTCAGCATGAGCTCGTCCTCTGTCAGCTCGGTCGTTTGGCGCGGAGCTCTTGAACGAGCCTGGAACGTCGGTACTGCGCTATCTACAGAATCACGGTGTCAGCTCGCGATCACAAAGACGGACATACAAGAATGGCAGACGCACTGGGATTATAGGGCATAGGTGGGGGCGTCGGTGGGTAGTTGCCGTAGTGATCGGGTCCAGGATTATACACTGGCATCTCAGACTTGACGACCGGCATCTCATAGTTGGGATTCAGGCGACGGAAGCTGCCTACAGAGGAGGGGTCAGCGTGCATGTCGAGCAATGCTACTGTCAGCACGTACCTCTGTCGACCATAACGCGAGACTTGACCTAGTAGCACGCATATAAGCACATCACGCGGAACCTCAGGAACAACGGGTACGCACATTGTACTTGATGCTCTTCTTGCATCCACCCACCGCGAGCGTATACGTCGCCGGCCCGTTATACTGCATATGATGAATGCCCCTCAGCGAGACCCACTTCTTGCCGCGCGCAATGAGCGCCATCTCCAGCTGCCCCGCATTGGGGTGATAGTCGATCGGGTATATGTCGAGCGAGTTGATCTTGACGGTGCCCTTGAACAGAGGGACGAACATACGGCTCTGCACCCGCCCGTACGTCTTCCCACTCGCCTGTTTGATCCCCGCGTCGACCTGTCCAGGGAGCGGAGGGGGCGGCATGTACGGCGATGGCGTGAACACGGGCGCAGCAGGATTGAATGCGCCCGCGCCGTAGACGCCGCCAGCGCCAGACGGGTCGGCGTCGTCGACCGCGTCCACGCTCTCGCAGATCAGGTCGTACACGCCGCCGGACATGGTCTGGATCTTGGACGCGGACACGAGCTGGAACGCGCGCGGCTCCCCGGTGACCGGGCACTCGGTGACGACGGTCGTGCGCGGGACGAAGATCGCGAAGAGGGTGTCGAAGGTGATCTCCCCGTGCGCGGTGAGGTTGGCCACTTTGGAGAGCGTCGCGCTGTAGTCCTTCCGCAAGTAGTCGATGAGCACGCCCACGGTCTTGAGAACGTGGCCCTCCTCGGCAGAGCGGTCGCGCTTCGCTTCGAGGTTGTCGCGGTACTTCTCGAACCGCGGCAAGAACGCGAGCAGCAAGAGAGGATCGAGCTGAGAACGCGTCAGTCTACATCGTGAAGGCGAAGACGGGAAGCACCCACCTCGAGAGGCTCGGCCGTCCACGATACCCCCTGAACCTTCTGGATGACGTCCTTGCACGCGATCAGAAGGTAAGGGCTCTTCACGACGACCTGGAACGTCGGCTCGCCCTGCTCTCCATCGACCGGCTGCGGGAGCTTCCGTACGACGACGAAGCAGTAGCCCTGCCACGGGTCGGGCCCGTTCGAATCACCATTGCCGACCGTTTGGAGCGCGTCCGCCTTGACCTTGGACGAGGTGTTGCGGTACTTCCACGCCTTGGACCAGTTGCTGTAGAAGTAGTCCACGCGCTTGACCTTCAGGTTCGGCGGAGGGGGAGGCGCCGCCTGTGTGACGAGGGCCGCGGTGGAGTGGTCGTCGTCATCGGGGCCGTCTTCGTGCAAGACGAGCTGGCCCTGCCGATTGTAGAAGGTCGAGGCGGGTGAGAAAGCGGGCGACGGCGCTCTCCTCTTCTCGGACATCGGCGAACCGGACCGGCGACCCGAGCTGCGGCCTTTCGACAGGAATCGACGCATCTTGAGCAGTTTCGCGACCTGGTGCGTTAGGTGGGGGTGCGGAGGGGAAAGAGAGGGGTGCAAAGGTGACCTATTTCCGATGCGCCCATCGTCCTTTTATCCTCTCCGCTCTGTACTTCCGGGGCAGTCGGAGGCGCGCGGCGCGCTCGGACAGCCTTGCGCCTCGGACTGATCTGACTTACCACATACGGGGGAGCTGCGGTGCAGGCCAGACTCCATGGCCGACCTATCACCCACCGCGCGAGTCAATGTGTGGTCCCAGAAGCCTGCAGGCGAGTCATGAGGCGGGAAGCGAGGCACTGGGGCGCCGCGTTGCGCCAAGATCCAAGGACAGTTTATCGCTCGCTCCTTCCAGCTTCCCACTCTCGCAGTGTGGCGTTCAGTACAGCTGATGGGGCTCAATAGCCTCGTGGAGCACTTCGTGTGCCACGTTAGGCGAGTGTGAGAGCCTGTGAGAGCGCATCGCGGCGGGTGCGCGAGGGGGTGACCCCCGATGGCGCAATCGGGCGACGAGCAGCGGGTCGAAGCGTGCTCGGAGGCAGCGGAGGCTTGCACAGCCTCACGCACCTGCGCCCGTTGTACGGCATAGCTTGGGAATCTGCATGGAATTCGGAACGTCCCTCGCGGATGATTCGACGAAGTTACAACCAAACGAGCACTGTCAATGCAAAGACGCAGTCCGGGATGACAACTCACAGTCGCCACAGAAGCCCCGCTGCCACGGTCCATGGCGCGCCGAATCCCATCCACGCGCCGGGAAGCCCGCGTCGCGACGCTTCATTCGAACGCGCTGGCTCTGGACCGTCGGTCGTGTTTCCGGAAGAAGGTATGACGGAAGCCGTGCCTATTGGGGACGTCGGCGATCCTGCGGAGATCGGGGCTGTCGGTGACGCAATGGACGAGGTCCCCGCGACAGGCGACGTCCCAGGGCCGGTAGTGACAGCAGAGCCGTTGCCCGATGCAGACACGACGTTGGACGTCGATTGTCCAGGCGCTGGCCTGTGACCCAGAATCAGCTAGCTCGTCGACGATGATGATGCAGAACCGCGGCGGCGTACGGGCAGAATGTGAGCGTGTAGTCCGCGTTCAGAGCCGAGTCGCATGTCCACAGTGCGGTGCCGCTCGACTCATCGTACGCATACGCGTAGGCATTTGGACAGTTGCTCTCTACAGACCTCATGAGGATTATGTCGTAAGTCAACGCGTTGAGACACACTGAAATAGTCATAGAACTGCACGCCTGAGGGCGGACATGTGTCGGGTGTGCTATGGCTGCCAGAGCAGCAGTTGGCAGAGTCAGCTAGACGCACAGCCGTCAACATCGTCATGATGTGTCGAAATTCACGACGATAAGACGTACTCGGGTTGCCATCGAGGTTTGCAAAACACGCGCTTTTGCAGCCGATAGGGAAGCCCGTCGCGTCGAAGGGACCCTGGATTGGACCTGGGCCTGAACGCAATGATCAGCGTTGCGGAAGTAGCGCGTTGACTGGAAGCACTCGCAGTTCGGCCCAAGATCGACAGGACAGTCTGCTACTGGGCAGTTGGCGGAGTTAGTGATCGCCATGGGCAAGTTGTAGCCGTCGACGAGGGACACTGAAGGTCATACGTTATGAGCCAGGATTCCTCGATAGTCGACTACTACGCACCATCATAGAAATCGCGATTCCCGTCGCCTTGAAGCGTCCATTCAGCGACCGTGGCTGGAGGAACTCCCTGTATGACACGAACGATTAAGGGCATGACGTTCGGAAAAACTATTATAACACTTACAGTCCCAGTCGCTGCATCGCACAGGAGACCACCGTTGCACCAGCCGTCAAGACACGTGGGCCCGGCGGTAATCGAGAAGTCGCAAGCGCGGCGACCCTATGTCACAGAATGAGCCCTCGGTTTTCATACAGCGCAAGCATAGTCAAGCGTACCCATATCCGACCAGCTCTCCAGTTGTCGGGAACTGTGAAGGTTACTGAGGTTGAGGGCGGAGCTTCCCATCTGCAAGAACGCGTCAGCTACCTGATTTGATCCCATGCTATCGTCATATTCTATCAAGAAACAGAAGCCGAGACCATGCCACGACGACGCGGATGAGCGCAGTCAACCCCTCAAGGTGCTGAACACGTTCCTTGGAGAATGCGAAGACACTCCAAGTAGGGACAGAAGCCAAGCGCAGCTCGCGCACAGCCCGCAGCGCCTGCGAAGTAAGTACCCTCTACCGCTCCGCGGAGCGTGATCATGACGGCATAGGCGACACTCACCCTACGGGGAAGTCTGGGACAGCAGTCCCGACGTTGAGGTCGGTGTACATCTGTACATAGCAGCGACGGTTTGTGTCCGGTCAGCTTCGTATGATACATACAATGCGACCGTGAGACCTCACCGCAGGCCTAGAATAGATGTGAGCAAAAATCTCGACTGCGGAGGAAAAGTTCGTACCATATCGTAAATGGGCATGCATTCGTGACCGTGAACGTGCGGCCTTGCACAAGCCCAGGGAGGTACAACAGAGACGCAGCGATGAGCCAGCTCATGATGAGATAGAGGTGTGTCTAGTAGTCTACTGTGGTCGTGAGGTCGTGTGTCGTGAAGATGGTGGTACAAAGACAAGTCGTCACTCAGTGGCCCGGGCTGAAATGCATGACAAAAGTTTGACGGTGTGTGGCGTGGACGAGAGCTTGGAGCGACCCCAGAGAACGCCGAGCTGCGCATTTTGTCGCGGCGCCACGACAGCGTGTCCTTGTGTCTTGAGTTCGATGGTGCCAAAATTGACCAGCCACGAGGTGCACAGCCCTGCGGCAACGTCCGGAACGCCTCCACCTGCGTGTCGGATGGCATCGTCGTCACTTCCGAACGATATGCGACGGGAGCCCTTGAATGCGAACATGAAGAGGGGGAGAGAGGTACTCGCTATATGGATGGACTGTAGGTAGGCGCTTGGCGTTCTCTTCGATTCTCGGGGCGCTCCGATGAAGGTTGAAGAACCGGCTAGGCATCGATGGCTCATGGCGCAATCTGCAAGAGTGGTAAAACAAGAGTCGGATAATTGATGTGACATGCTCGAGGAATACCACTGACCTGGGAGAGCAGTTGGGAGCAGTGCGATGGCTGGGGTCGGGCGAGGGTTACATGCACTTCATGCGGTAGACTCGAATGGGTGAGTTGCTGTTCCGCTTGGCAGCGTGCACAAACAACCGCAGAATCACCAAGAGTCGTCTTCACGGCACGCCCTCTAGGACCCTCCGCGAGTTACATGTCAACACTTGGTCATCTCTGAGTCAGCGAAGGAAGATACGCACGTTGCCTCCTCGAGCCTGTCAGGTCTCGCGCTATCCAAACGGCAGGACCAGGTAAACTAGCAGTGGAGTATGGACTTGAGGCAATCAAATGTGCGGCGTCGTGAACGTAGCTCAAACGTGTTCGCTCAAATTGCGCAGTTGTTACGGGCTATGATTAGAATCCTTCAGCCGACTTGCGAAGGGCGACGTGTATAGGGGATTGAAATGGTACTGACAATAAGACGGTGTTGACCAACCCGACGAATTGATCGCGTTCGTCATGGAACCGTGTTGTGCTGAGCTGTATGGGCTTCGCGTCGAACCTCCATTCCTCCAGTCTATTCTCCGACATGCTGAATCAATGCGCAGACCGGGGGGAGATGTGGTCGAAGCGGTTATCACCTGAGTCTCAGTTGGACGCATATAGTCACTCACAATGCCCCTCTGCCCCTTCTGAGGTCGCCAGCCATGTTAGTGCGGTGTCTTCAGGTAGTCCGACCGGTTGCCATGGGGAGGGAGAGATCCCAGACAAGAGATGAAGGCATATGGTAGGATGTTGAATGCATGCATTACCCAAGTCGCACGTTGTAAGACTCTACTCAGGCTGAGCAGTGAGGTCCGAGGAGAGGAGACTCTGAGAACGATGGACGACAACGGCCTCCAGGCTCCAGAGTCACTGTCAGGCCCAGGCCCAACCTGTCACAGCAGCACGTGAAAGAGTCACAGCGTGCACCTTCCTTTTGCAGCAGTATTAAGCGCCTTATCCTACTGGCGTGCACATTGGACGCACGCCAGTACCTATGTCACTTGAAACGGCGAGTAGTCATCAGGACTCAACCTATAGCGCTACAGATACATGGGAAATACTTCCGAGCATCCCTAGTAGACCCCTTCTCCTACCGATGGGACCCTGGTATACCGACTCAAGTGCAACTTCAACGTGGTCGAGGCACAACTCCTCCTTCCGGCTGACCGCCAAGGAAGCAGCAATCTTGCAGACATTCTTGATCTGCCGCCCATTGATCTTGTGCTGCGCGAGTCGGTTGATGGCCTTCGATGAGAACTTCGTGGACGAGTCGGACGCGCTCGCTTTCGCAAGGAAGGCGGTCCATATCTGCTTCTTCGCGTCGACAGTCAGCTCGTCGAAGTGCAGCGAGACGTGTATGCGCGAGATGAAGGCCTTGTCGAAGGCATCGACACGGTTCGTCGTGAGGAAGAGCACGCCACGGTAGTACTCGATGTGGCGTAGGCTATGATCCAGCGCGTGAGTACGGACGGGTGCACGCTCATGAATAAGCACTCACAACACAGAGATCATTGCGTTCCTGTGCATATCGCGGGACGACCGTTGCTCCAAGAACACGTCGGCCTTGATCACAAGATTAGTATCACTGATCTAGGAGTAGCAGATCGAGGGAGCGTACCTCGTCAATCAGGAGCACCGCGTTCCAGGTTGCTGCGAGATCGAAGATATCCTTCAGAGCCGACTGCAGCGTCTCCGGAGAAGTACCGAGGTCTCCGCTTCCTACAATGTACAGCGGCCGCTTGAGATGCTCGCTGGTCACCTCGGCAGATAACGTCTTCCCAACGCCTGGAGGGCCATAAAGGTTGATGACTAGTCCTTGTCCTTTACCGGAGACGATGTCGTCGAAGTGAGGTGGTGAGTCATGCTCGGAGTTTCTCTGACTATGTGTCTGGAGGAGGGATAGCAGGAGATCTTTCCGTGCGGCGGGCAGGACGAGGTCTTTGAAGGATGTCTCGTTCCACTGTATATCTTCAACTCTTGCGACGTTGAATTCCACTGTGAGACGGACCCTGAGTACCGATAGACAAGACGAGTATCTATGAATAAAACAGACTCACGCCAGAGCTTGTCGGAGAGGCTGTAACCGTACACGACCGGAGATGCATGGAGGAGGGCGTCGTCTGAGAGGTCGTCTGAAGTCTTGTGAACCCTGTCACGCGCCAGTATCATCCTGTTCGGCGTAGCGTTGGGTACCCCATACCCAGGTTGCTTCTTGATAAAGGTCTCTGTAGGAACACGATATAAGCACGTGGTATGTGGAAGTCGACAGCAGCCCGCCGTAATGTACTAAGAGAGACGATGACAACGTACCTTTATCGAGCACGATACGAGAGTCGACCTGGCGGTGGCGTCTCAGCGTCAGTCCGATCTCCGTGTAAGACGACGCTGAGCGGACTTACCGTGATCTTGGAGATTCGTTCCCCGAGTGGTGCATATGCGGCTGTCCCGTTGTAATAGACATGATGCACCCCAATCAGTCGTGCCCATCTCCGACCTCTCTCGATTAGCTGATCCTTCAGGGTCTTCGGACTATTGTGGAACTTGATAGGGTAGAAGTCCAAGTCGACCATTCTTTGCACTCCCACGAAAGAGTCCACGTTGAAGGTCGTGCGGCATGTGAAGCTTGGGGCTGCGGAGGAAGGGGACTCCTGGCGTGACCAGTACGACTCGCCGCCGGCATTGACCGCAGTCTGCAGGCATTCGCAGCTCAACTTTCCATATTCATCCCCGGGTCTCCAACTGAGGACTCTCCAAGCGCGGAGCTCTTGAGTGACGGGGCACTGTGTGACAACAGTTGCGCCGGGAACGTAGATGGTGTAGAGGAGATCGTAGGTGATCTCTCCGCTACGGAACAGGGAGGAGATCGTATCGAGCGTGTCGCGGAAGTGATACTTCCGGAGATGGTCAAGAAGGGTGCGAAGCTCCTCGAAAGGACGCCTCTTGTCCTGGCTTAGGTTTGCGGCAAAGGCGTTGTCGACCGCGGCTGAGAGTTTGGGGTAAAAGCCTAGCACAAGCTCGACATCCAGCTGCATTCCCAGCTCAGTGATGTGCAGTGAACATAAAGAGTAGAGACTCACATCGACTGCTCCGCCGGACGACCATGACACAGTGTGCACACGTTTCATCACCATGTGACAGACGTTGATGAGGGTCGGGCTGATGAGCATGACCTTGAACTGCAGGGCCTCGGTAGGTCTTTGTGGATACTCGCAGACGAAGACGAAGGCGTGATCCTTGAACTGGCCCGAGTAGTAGTTCTGATAGGTCGAAGTTTCTGCGCGGATGTCGGCTGCGAGTTCCTGGTACCGCCAGGTTCTAGTGCGTGAATCTTCCCGTCGGGTCACATCTTTGAACGTGGGCTTGTCTGTAGTTGCTACGTCCGGCTGGTCGACGGTATCTGTGCTGAGGGGCACCTCAAGTGATGCGGTCGCCTCCTGACCATCTGCTGGAAGCTCGCCAGCGCCAGACCAAGAGCCACTATCATCTGAATCATACCCATAGTCGCTGTAAGCTGCCTGGCATTCGTCGTAGAAGTCCTGACTTGATCGGTAGCGCGGTGCCATAGCTCGATGAAGATGGAGAGGAATGTGGCGCTAGTGGTGCGGTAGTGAGTGAAGTGCATGCGAGAGGAAAGAAGCTGCAGCTTTATAGATGCTAGTCCTCGTTACCATCGTAAAAACCTTTCAAGCCCATACCTGGTCAATGCACCATTACACACCTTAATGTGCTCTCCGTCCCTGCGCGAGTATGCGAAGTTGGGCTGCGCATATACCAGTTTGTCTGTGACGAGCTCCTGTCCATTCTGTCCGCCCGCACTCGTGCCAATTCTTTACGCATGTGCACCCCCGTCCATGCGTTGTCCCTTCGCCACCTGGCGGCGCTGTCCGCGCCACAATGCAGTTAGCTAGCATCAATCGTGGACGCCGGTGCCTTCTGTCTGCGTGTTATAAAGTACTGTCTGCTTACCTTGATTCGAACACTGAGACAGGCTAGTATGACCGCGGTATTTGGACAAGTGCGACGATGTCAACTAGGTATGTGCGCGCTGTCCAGTCTCGCAGTCCACTATCTGATTCAGAGCGAGAACCGACAACATAACGCAAGTCGTGTTCCATTGCAAACAAGCGCGGTGTCTCGGAGAAACGTGGATGAGTAGAATGGTTCGTGTTCGTGATTGCAGTTCGTCATGTCGAAGGTCGGACTTCGCAGTATCGCCGCGGACTCCTTACGTAATAGACTCGGAAGCGGTCGGGTCAAGGTCGGTTGCCGAGTGCCGACGCCCCCGACGACCGCGCGTCGCGTCGCGTCGCGTTGCGTTCACCGTTGTCTACGTTGAAACTTGATACCGTCCGTGTTCGTGACTCCAGTGACCCAACTAGTCTATGTCCATCTACCCTGCTATCGCACGCTACACGAGTGACCACACGCACGACTGGAATGTGGGGCTTCAAGACTTGTGACAATGCTAGCGCTACGCAGTGCGGGCAATAGAACACGGCGCGAGGGACGCAAAGTTGTCGGTTCGTTATGCGCGATTATGCTGACTTGATCCCTTGGCTGACTTTACGATACCGTGCCCATACAGAAACGTGGAGTCTATAGGTTCCTCTCACAAATTCAGCGGCCTTCAACAGTTCTCACAGATCCATGCGCATCGAACGATTCCCGTTACGAGAGCCATTCCAATTTGTTCTCTGGCTGGAATCACCGGCGGGGCTAAGCTCTGCTTCTGGTCAGACTCCGCTGTTGCAGGTACGTCGTCATGGGCTACTTCTTAGAGCTGTGGCCAAATTATCCCTTTTTGAATCCCTCTGGTGATCTAGAAACCTCGCATGCGCGCATAGGACCACAGTGGCGACGAGTTCGATAGCGGGTAAGCGCATGATACATAACCTCTTCCCAACGGCCGCCACATCAACACCAGACCGACGAAGCCGTCTTTGCACCGTGATCCCGCACCGCAGAATGTATTTGTCCGGCGCTCTTGCCTTCAATGTCCTGGACGAGATGGCCACCGGTCTGTCAGCGTCGCCCCTGATGGCGCTATGCTCAAATCGGGCATCTTATACCTCCATCCCGACGCTAATCCATCACGTCGTCATTGACCAAGATACGCTAACTACGAGCAGGGCCGGACACCCCGACCTCGAGCATTTGGTGGCTGCCCGCGAGACGAGTTTGCTCGCCTCACCCAACGGATACACCAAGCCTTCTCGTTTTCTGAGTACGTTCCCGCGATGCGCTCAAGTCGACACCTCTGATGTCGCTTCCCAGATGGTGGAAGCGATGGCAATCGAAGGACCTCCCGCGATGCGCGCGCATTGCCCCGGAAGCTTCTCCAGGTTGTGGTAGTGCGACTGCGGATGCCGATCACGACGTATCGCATCCTCCGGGCCGCCCGTAGCTTCCCCGACATCTTTCATGCACTTTCATGGTGTCTTCGCTCAATATCTCCCTGCCTATCTGGATGCGCAGCTGAAGAGGCATCAGCTATATGCGAAGCGAACGTGCTTAAACCTCTGTCAGTAATCTAGTTATCTCCTCTACTTTAGCTGTTTCATGCTCACGACACCGGTCTTTACTGTATATGACTTCTAGGTCCCCGCTCGTGTGAGGCGAAGACACCGGTATCCATATCAGGCACAAGTGACCAAGTCCATCAGTAGATGATTCCGGAATCGCGTATCTCCCCGCGCCCTCTTAGCCGCCCTCCGAAGTTCAATAATGCCCTCAAGCGGAAGTTCGACGTCGGGCAACTGGCTCTGCCGTCTTCTTCCGGTCATTTTCTCTCATGGCTGCTCTCCTCCCGTTCTCCATCGCCTGCGCTGGCGGGTTTGATGCGCTCGGTTCAGCTTGCTACGGCTCCGACGTGCTAGCCTCGGAGTACCGGAGAAGCTAAGTACGCCTGACACTAGAGGCGGGCTCGGGACCCGACCGTGCCGACACCGTGCACGAGGTTACCATTCACCATTGAGTGCTGAGGCTTGCGTAATGTCTTCCGGAGAACAGTTCTTCGTCCTCTCCGCCCCACCATGAATGCTCGGCCGCCACCGTGCGAGAAGTCCACCCCACTGTCCCCGTGCCGGACCTGATTGCACGGATATGGATAACAGCACTCCATCGTCGGTGTATGGACCCTCGCTTCGAATCCACGTTCACCTGCTTGAACAGGCTGCTCAGCGCGTGGATGAAGATTTGTCGAATTGTGGGTCCCTCTCCGCTGTCTTCTCGTCTGCTCCAGTCTCGCTAGAATCCACTTCAGACCGTCTCTCTGCCTCCCGCAGCAATCTATCACCCTGCAACCGCACTTCGCCGTCGCGGCGTTCACGACCAGCTATCTTATTGCCCAGCAGGGCAGGAGCGGGCACTGGTTGACGTAACAACAGTGATCTTGGATGATCCTGTCGTTCCTCGTTCTCAATGGGGCATCGCGCGCGCTCGCGCCGAACTCCGTCAAGTCCGCGACAGGAGGCGTTCGCGGGCACTCTCCAGCACTCAAGCCACTTAAGCCACAGGCTGCAAACCTGACCTGGAACGGTCGCTGCCTTCATGCCGAAACGGCCTCGTCGCTGAACGAGACTAGTTCGAACGCGGATGAACGTTCCTAGTGTCATGTGCCTTGCCTAAAATCATAGAGGAACCCTCGCCTTCACATGTGGGTCCTCAGCGGCTGCTGCTGTGTTAATCCGGGTGTGATTTACCTCTTTCTCCAGCAGGTCTAGCCAGCCATCGGCGCTTGTACTGCACCAACGCCGATAACGCACCTCCTGGAATGTGCGCGATGCTCGCCCCATCGGCAGTCGCCACTAGTTCTTGCGTTGCGTGCTAGCCTCGCACGTACCGTAACTGCGGGAGGGCGTTGTGCAAACGGGACTTCGTTCGTCTTCCAGGAAGCAGAAAATCGCGTAAGAGAAGACGCGGCATCTGCGCGTCCGCTTGCTGACATCGCGCAGGGACGAAATCCGTGCAGGGCGGCTTCGTGGTATAAAAGTTGCACCCAGGAACACATCTTCCACAGCCCCACTCCAGCCCTTCCAACGATTTGCCCCTTCTTTGCCATGAACACACGACTCACGCAGCTCCGGTCAAAGTCCGCGTTTCACCTCTCCACCATCTACGGCTTCACCAAGTCAGATATGATGACCATCGTGGTCCCCACGGTACGTCATCCGCTCGACAGCTCCCCGCTGCTTCGCGACTGGTCGCTCGGGGAGCGAGAAGGCGGCTTGCTGACCTCCCCGTTGTGCCCCTAGACCGCCTTCGGGACCGTCGCCTCCGGAAGCCTCGACCCCGCCCAGCTTCTATACCGCCTGATCTGGGTGTGGCTGCATCTCCTGCAATTCTGCATCTCGAACCAGACGCTCAACCTCGCCGAGGACGCCAACAACAAACCGTGGCGCCCCATCCCCTCCGGGCGCATCTCGTTCAGCGCGGCGCGGCGCCTGCGCTGGATGCTCGTCGGGGTCTGCATCGTCTACTCGGCGACGTGCAACGTCCTCCCGATGGGCCTTACGCTCCTCGCCGCGACGATCATGTACAACGAGATGCACCTAAGCTCGCACTGGTTCTCGCGCAACGCGCTTAACGCGATCGGCTACGCGTCCTTCAGCATCGGGGCCGCCAACGCGGGGTGCACCGGTACGCGGCCCGTCCCTCCTACGCATCGCAGCATCACGCTAACTAGCCTCCTTCCTCTTCTCCACTCACTGCTTCTTCGCTTGCTTCCTGATGGGTGCGGGACGGAACAGCAACGAGCTGCGTCGCCGCAGCAGCGTCGCTCATCGCCCAGGTGCTCATCAGCCTCGTGATCTTCACGACGATCCACGCGCTCGACTTCAAGGACGTCGACGGCGATGGGCTCATCGGCCGGCGCACGCTCCCCATCCTCTACCCGGTCGTGAGCCGGCTGTGCACCGCCGCGCTCATCCCGTTCTGGTCTTTGCTGCTCGCGTACCACTACCGCGACGCGAGCCCGCTCATCTCGGCCGGCACGGTCGTGCTCGGGCTGTCGACGGGCGTGCGGTTCGCGTCGATGGACTCGCGCGAGGCGGACAAGACGTCAGGCGTGATGTACAACGTGAGTGCTCCGGTGCTTCAAGCTTGGGACCTTGCGTTGAGTATGATGATGCGATCGCTGATTTCATTATCGCGCGTCCCGCAGATCTGGCTCTGTTTCCTGCACGTCATACCATTCGTGCGGGGCTCGCTCGTGTTTGGGGTGTAAATTGAAACGCCTCCGGATTGATGACTCTTCTTGGTGCGTTTCTCTCCGCGCGGCCCCGTCTCGATGCCGATGCTCATCATCTCCCTTGGTTGGTGCAGGAAGATACGACCGCGCACGACCACGACCCTCTCGACGAGTGCGAAGATGTTGTCTGTACACTATCCTACGGTCGCCCTCCCGGCATAACGCCGGTAACTGTTACTACGCGAAACGAACACCAACGATCCCGTCACGCGCACGGCTGTTGTAATGTAGTTGTACTGTACTCTAATGTACACAAGCAGGCGTTGTGTAGGAGTAGACGAGCAGATGTAATCTTGGACACTTGCTTTCTTGTATTCTTGTAATCTTGTGAATGTGTACAGTTGCTTGGTTGCCCCGCACCGAGGTGTGATGTCCGTGGATTCGGAATGAAGATTTGTGCAGTCAAGCATGACGCCAACGCCACAACGCACGCCACGGGTACGGAATAGCAAGTTCCAAGTCAGCCTCAGCCTTCGCGGGTGTCAAGCACTAGCAGCAAGCACCGACTAGCTTCAATAAGTTGCGGCGGTCCCATGCAAGCGTTCGAGAGCCTCGAGGTGTAGAGAGCTCATCATAATGTGGCGTCCCACCCTGTCCCACCAGGTCCCACCCGATATCCACTGATATCTATCGTTCATCGTCGTTCGCAGTTGACGCTACTGATTCCGCGAATGTGACGCATTTCCCCGTTTGCGTTCGTCGGGGAGGTTCCAGAACGCAATAAATCCAGGCACGGAACGATCTTCCATGGCAATCTGCATCTCAGGAGGACAGCGATGGTATCGATCTGCACGTGTGATGTTCCCTTGTTCCGTCATTGGTATGTAGGTCTATGTAGGCCTCCAGTAAATCGCAGGAGGAGAGCCAGCGGCGGTATGTATGGTCTACCGGGGGCGGAGTCTCGCATGCGAGCTGTTGGGCAATCTATCTCCCCAGGAACTCGAGGTCAGCGTCGGTGGCTCATGCCCGACGGCGGGCGCAGTCTCCGAGTCGGAGCTGCGATGCGCTTGGACTCGTTTCAGCCTAGTGCGTAGAGAGCAAGTATATAAGCATGCAGGGCAGCATGATAGCACGAGGCTATGAACTCACATGTTACTAGTTGGGTGCTAGTGCTGTTGACCCTGGGCGAAATTATTGATGGGAGTTGGATAGTGCGTCGGGGGAGAGTGCCCACACCGCCCGTGTTCCGCCGCCATGTCGGCCTGACCGAACGTATCGCACCTGAGTATGTATGGACATCATACGGTGCTTAGACAGGAAGATTTGAAGCAGCATGGGAGGAGGGCGTGATTGCTGCTGATTTGAGGCTTGCACGCACCGGCGCAATCGCAACTGCGGACAGCCGACTCCGACATGTCGTTTGATGAAGGATGAGACCAGTGGTCGGAGTTCGTCAGTGTGCGCAATATTCGCTCGTGAGCTTTCAACAGTGGGCACTGAGCAGTTTTTTAGCTGACCTTGAAGTGGTAAGAGTCATTATTGGGACATCGGACGGTGTCGAGGTTCGCTTGGCCGGATGGATTCTCAGTACCATGGGGAGTCAATGTCACCAGTCACCAGTTCGCGAGCGAGTAACGTCACCTGTTTCCGCATGCAATTGCAAGGTGCATGACAGAACAATCCGGAGCAAGGTCTATCTTTGGTCAACGAGCTTCTGCCAAGAGTACAGAAGTTGCGAAGTTGGCTCGCCTTGGGTTGAATGATCTCGACGTTGGGTCAACTCGGCCACTAGTCATGGTGATCCTTTAGTCGCCTAATTGCGTAAGTAATCGCACTGGCCTTCTGGAGGTTTGGACCAAGGCGACTGCATCAGTGCAAGGAGTCGAAATGGCAACACCCTGCCAACACCTGGTCTCAGAGTCCGACAATATCGGACCCAAGCCCGGCCCGGGCTGCGCGGGACGTGCGCCTGGGCTAGACGCCCTTTCGGCGCTAGGTACGTGTCCTCCCCTGCTCTCCCCCCACCCTCCTCGTTCCCAACTCGTTCCTGGCAACGCTCTCTCAACTCACACAAACACGCGTATGTCTCGATTAACTGGTGGCTTATAGACTATTTGGCGCTTCTGTGGACTATATGCGCTACTGAACACGCCTCCGATAGCTTCAACAGCCTGGAAGATCAAGACGGAATCCTGCCTGGATGTACGACGACATGGCTCTCGGACATAGGAGATAGTCGCGTTCTCTCCAGGAGCTGCTTCAAGCTTTCCTTCCAAGTTCCGAGCTTCGGACTCCAGAGCGCATCATCGACATGCATGCTCGAGGGTGGGATGATCACCGCGTGTCGTGATGGGTATGTGCCTCATTCAAATTCTTGGAGACTGTGAGAACCATCCCGTAAACCCCAGATCTTCTTGCGCTTCTCTCCCACCTCCTCTATCCTCTACGGCCGCTGCTGGCTCAGGCAGAGACGGACGGACACGAATCAGTTCCCCATTCTGCGCATCATATGTTCCAGGGCTTGTATTGCTCAACCTCCAGCTTGATTGGACTGTTCTTCGTGCGGACATCTGCACAACCTGCATCCTGGAAACGTCTGTTCAGTGTTACGCCACGAATGCGTTTACCCGAACCTCAAATCATCAGACTTAGCTTCCTGGGCGGCACGCTGGAGAAATCAAGTCCATACTCGTAGTCGCGGGAGACCTGACCCGCATGTGAAACGGGCAGCGTGCCCCTCCAATCTCCTGGGATCACTGTTAGTTCGCTCTTCTCCACGACCTATCTCGTCGCGATGGACATACCTCTCCTTACCAAGGTTCCCGCACTCTGTGTACTGCTGGTCGCAGAGCACATTTCCTTCGTCCCTCCGCGCAACAGCGTCTCCCAGGCCGACGACAGCGCGAAGTATGGGGGCAGAGACCTCATTACGCGGATCGTGCAGTGGTATCCATACGTGAGCGCGGTATGTCGCCATCAAGTAATCGACACGAGCGCATATACTCACCGACTATATTCTGTCACAGTGGTGCAGTATGCTGCTTCTGGTCTGCGAAATCGCGGCGATACTTGCGCACGAGTATCCCTCGTCCCTCTCTTCCGATCTCCTATCAACGCTCTTCAAAGACTCGTCTTCCGTCAACCGGCTACAGCCTACTGTAGCGTGGGGCGTTGGCTTTGCGCTCCTGACTCTCGGTAGCGCTCTCCGCAAGGTCTGCTACATGACGCTCGGGCGGATGTTCACCTTCCAGCTCGCGGTCGTCAAGGAGCACAAGCTCATCACGTCCGGCCCCTACGCGGTGGTCCGACATCCCGCATACACCGGTTTCTTCATGGCGACGACGGGCCTGCTGATGGTGCAGCTCGTTCCTGGGACGTACCTTGCTGAAAGTGGCATCTTCGACCGCCGGTGGACGAAGGTGGTGGCAGGGGCGTGGGTGATCTGGGTGCTGCTGTTGCAGCTGAGCGTTGTGAAGAGGATCGCGAAGGAGGATGAGGTGCTGAGGAAGGAGTTTGGAAAGGAGTGGGATGAGTGGGCGCGAAGGACGCCCTACAGGCTCGTCCCGTATGTGTACTAGTGAGTAATGTCTCTCTCTTGTCGATCCGCCTCGCTGAATGCGGTGCATCGCTGCATGGACAGGGCGTAATATCGTTATCGAGCCTCGGCGTAGGCCCTGAGACGTTGACACACTTCGAGACCAAGCTCGTCTGATTGCGCACTGAATAACAAGCGTAACGTACGGGCGCTGACCGGCGCATCAGGCCTCCGTTCTAAGTTGAAGTTCTCCCGACAAACCGAAGTCGAACAATCACCCTCTTGTAACCAGTAAACGTGTTGCCACACAGAAGACAGAACGCCGCGACAATGCCATCTCCTGCGGCCCAACAGTCCTTCGTGGCACTTGAACTCGATCCTCCACCTAGTGTGCCTTGTGACGTAATGCCTTCCTCGCTCGCGCTGTCGTCCGTCGTCTATAGGCGTAGTATTTATTGCTTACGACATGCGTCAGGTTCATCGAGCATGATAGTCCAGGAACGGATGGCCTCGCCCCTACTCCAATCCCCCAAGACAAACCTCCGTACGTGTTCGCCTCACTCAGGGTTGCAGGCTTGACACAATACCCGCTCGTAGCGCAAGTCGATCTCAACACCACGGTAAACATCGCGTTCACGGTCCTACAAACTCCCGAGTCCGAGTGACTAGGCATTCAATGCGGAAGACGGCGCTCAGCTCGGAAAGCGACTTCTCCCGCGCAGGCTATCCTAGCCCGTGCTCCTCTCGTTGTCGCTTGTGCTTCGTATGCGCGAGCTCGGCAATAACGCTCGCTGGTGAACTGCGCCGCGCTCCATGAAGCTCGCTACAAAGCTTGCTGTCCTATTTGCGATCATACTTGCGACGGACCGTCGTTGCATATACTCCGTTGCGCCGTCATGCATCCGAGAGCGAGGATAGCTTCAAGTTCGGTGGAGGGGATATCTCCACGCGCACCGCGCAATGGTACCCATGCATTCCAATCGTACGTCCCAACCATCGAACACTGGGAGCTTCCTTCACTCGCTATAGCTCGAACAGGCATCATGCATTGCGCCCCTCTGTTGCGAGGTTGTGGAGACCGTGGCGGTTTAGTTTCCGTCGCCTTCCAACGCCCCCGTCAACTTGTATGTGAACACTCATCCGGGATGAGTGTTCACATACAAGTTGACGGTGCTCAACAACTCCAAGCTTGTGACGTGTAGCTCTACTCGGTTCGTTCGCCATCCGTCGTACTCTGCCGTGACCATGGCGGCCGTTGGACTGGTAATGGTGGAACGTACCTCGTTGAGAGCCGGACGCAGGAGGGTTCGTGGGCGAGGACAGTTGTAATGGCGTGGGCTGTGTCGGTGACCATCGGTCAGCGTTTCGTCTTCCTGAGGCGAGTGGGGATAGAGGATGAAATATTCAGGAAGGAGTTTGGTAGGGAATGGGAGAAGTGGGCGACTAGGACGCCGTCATATGTCTACTAGGCCACAAGGTGTGTACTGACCGGAGATTCCTGTCGGAGGTGTGGTGTTACTGACGATCATACACACATAGGATTCAGGAATGGACTGGCGCGAGTGCTGAATGAACGCTATCAAGTGTTCTGTCATGTGCCAGGGTCAACCCCCTAGCATCTCATGCTCCGGATGTGATAAAGGAAGTGGAGTCTATAACAGTCGAACTCTCGTTGGGACAGGGGGCACGGTAACAGATTTGTTGCGGGAATCGAACAATGCTCGTCGTGCTATACATAGGTGAGTCCTACGCGTATGACTCAGATCCACCGGATACGTGCCTCGTTGATCGACTATTAGTAGTAATCGGCGCTGCGGTTATCTATGTCTGTGCGTATCATATATACAAAGTGGTGATGATGTTGTGGAAGACTTGAAGACTCCACAACTTGCGCCGCGTTGCATGCCGTAGTCCTGTGCAGATGACTCCCGCAATGATACTCCTCGTCAAGCTCCCGGCCCTCTTCGTGGTTATCGTTGCGGCCATTGTCGCATACACCCCGCCGCGTGGCTACGCTTACAGGCGCGACGACAGTACAAAATTCGGTGGTGGCGACTTCCTCACGTACATACACTGGTACGCATACATATTCATTGTACGTATATGTCCGTGTCCATCGTCATATAATGCCAGAGGTCCCCTCTCACTAGTTGGAACTTTCGACAGATATGTTGCGTGCTGCCCTTGCTCTGCGAAATCGCGACTATCATGGCTAGCCAGTATCCATCACCGCTCTCACGCATCACCCTCTCGCTACTCATGAAAGACCCCGCCTCTGTCAGCCGTCTCACCCTCGCTCCGACTTGGGTCATCGGAAGTGGGCTCTTCATTGTCGGCGCCTACATCCGCAAAGTCTGCTACGCAACCCTTGGACGACTCTTCACCTACCAGCTGACGGTGCTCAAGGACCACAAGCTCGTGACGTCCGGGCCTTACTCCGTCGTCCGCCACCCAGGCTACTCAGGAATGATCATGACACTGGTCGGAATGGTGATGATGGAGTACCTGCCGGGATCATACCTCGCCGAGAGCGGGTCCTTGGACGGGCCATGGGCGAAGGCGTGTCTGATGGTGTGGATCGTCTGCTTCATGGGTGTTCCGGCAGGCGGATTTGTTAGGCGTGTCTCGATGGAGGACGAGGTACTGCGGAAAGAGTTTGGGAGCGAGTGGGAAGAATGGGCGAAGAAGACGCCATACAAGCTCCTTCCATTTGTGTATTAGCCAGACTCGCAGGTGCAGGACACGACGATGAGCAGGAACTATATGTGAGTGAGTTCCATGTTCTATGTACGCTTGAGCTCATGTCGTTTTTTCTGCATCATGATAGCGACGTGCTCTCTGACATCTCGAGAGCTGGTACTGATCTACTCCTGCTCAAGTACTCCGGCATAGACTGCCGACCACGCGTTCTCCGCCCTGCTTGTCCCCTGCGAGGCGATGCATATTATACAGCCGTAAATAACGGTTCCCCTTACGCCCAGTGAGCCTTCTCAATCGATGCGTTACTCTAAGTCAAGCCAGACGTCCTACCACGACGATCTATAACTACTCACGCAGGACAGCGACACCTTGTCCACCGCTTCCGACCCAGTGCCTGGTCACGGAACAACGGAACGGCCGCTGGCTCCACTTTTTGGCGACTTCCCACGATGGAGTTCACTCAATAGGTCCAACAATAGTACGGGTTCCATATCATGGTAACGCAGTCTCAAGACTGTCAACGTCCGGTATTCGGCGCACAAGGCATCCCGATGCTACGGTATGGCGAGAGAGGTCCTGTCAAAAATCTCTCGCACGCAGATACTCGTGGTGATCATGGTATATCGCGAGCAATGCTGCTGTGTAAGCTCGAAATTCGCCGAGTCAGGGACAGTGTTCGTGACTGTAGCTAAGTCCTCGCTACGTTGTCGCCGAACGAAGTTCATTTGTATCTGATGATTCGAGAGCAGTACAAGATCTGCCTGCAGTCCGAATACGCCTAGTCAGCAGGTGATCTATGGTACGAAGATCCGCCTGTGCTCATTGCCGACGTCTTCGCAATGCAATATATCCACACTTCTATGTCATGTCTTTGTGTTAGGACACCAAGCTCCGACATTCAAGATGCAAGCAGAATTGACATCGAAGGTCGCTTGCACGGTCATACGCCATGAAAGGTCTGTCGGATGTAGGTCAAGTCTACACCATACGCATGGCTGGTCTCTCATCGAAAGCAGGAGTGGCTTCTAAACGAATAGCGTTGTCAACATCACCTTCGTGGGTGATGTCGGCTGATGCACATGTCAAAGTCGAGACTCACCATGCGATATAACGGAGGACGTGCAGTCAATGGGGGTGCATCCGTTTCCTTTTCCTCTAGGATCACACTCGGTGTATCTTCTTTGCCCCATATCCACTTCACAATGGCTCTAGCACTTCCTCCCGTGATACTCGACCTTATCATGGAGTCGATCGCCTGCCTTGTAATTGGCGGAATCTTGTCCATCACGTTCGTCTATTGTCACTGAATACACGTCCAGCTATACGGACATCTCGCTAGCGTCTATGGAATTACGGTATTACAGACGTACATCTACTTCCGCAGGTACCCCAATGATTCCATGGCACTGAAATCCCTGGTCGGCTCGCTGCTCGCATCCCGCGCTGTAATATAGAGCTGATATGATTGTATCTCTAGGTCGGAATCCTGTTGTGCGATTCCAACTGCGCGGCCCTATGAATGGCACATGCTGAGGATCCTACAGCGTTCTTGACTCTACGGAGTCCGCTATCGTAGCATACACCTTCTACAAGGACTTCGTAATCGATCTCGTAAACCCCCTGGCTGGACTCACCGTTATTGACCCGTAGGTCACGATTTTTCAGTTACCTTCGGCCGCAGCGTGATGATCGATGACCTCTTGCCAGAACAACAGCAGTGAGAAGATCAACTCCTTGACTTATCTCGCTGTCCCGACTGACTACAGCTCCCTCTATAAAGATCGAGCGCATTGCGTCGGTTAGTCCTCAGTCCTCTACTACTGACAGTTACATTTGACTGACGAGTCCTCACCAGACCCTCGTAGCTACCCTCACACAGTGGTATGTGCTGCGTCTATATGATAAGACCGCCTTGATGCATTAGTCGTTGGGTAGCTTCTTTGCGCAACGGATATGGCACCGTGAGTAGTACTGTTGGGATCGCAGATGGAGCACCCATGAATTTGATGACCAGTCAGCCGAAACGCGTACCTTGTTGGAGCTATCGTGAGTGTGTTCATCCCTAGAGCTATTCTGCTTCCTCATTTGTGCTGACATGATTTGTCAGTACCTGTTATCTATTGGAGCGTTCGGTAGGTAGCGACACTATATAGGCCAGATTTGTCGTGCTCACATTCAACTTCCTCTAGGACCCGGTCTGGGTATGTCTCCTTACCTCAAACGACAAATCGTGTGACTAATTCTACACTGTTGGAGGATACAGGAGGTAGTGTCTACCTGTACGCAGTCTCCCTTTGATGTTCGCTATGTTATCCGCTAATTGCAGAGTACAGTATGATTCACCGCGAGGTCTTGGCGATTGGATCCCTCCCCATACGGATTATGGGCGGTTGTGCAGGCGGCTTGGCAGTATTGTGCGATATCCTCATCGTGGTCGGGCTGTGCTACTACCTCAGGCTAGGAAGATCGGGTTTCAAAAGGTATGTCGGCGGATAGATAGAACAACGCTCTTCATACCGCTCTCTAACGTTCTTGATAAATACCATCAGCACGGACAGCTTGGTCGACCGTCTTGTCATCTATGCAGTTCAACGGGGCGTGCTCACTGCGTACGTTACCGCTCCCGGCTCAGTCTTCTCAGTAGCTCATATCAGACTACGGTCCAGAATGTGTCAAACCGGTCTTCTCATCACGGTTCGTCCCATTCCTTTCGGAATATTGACTGGAACGCTTCTAATCCACTATCCATAGGTCGCAAGTTGCCTTTCCAGGTCGATCCCTATTTGCACCATTTGCGCTGATGCAAGGCACGAGGGGCAACGCCGGATGTTCGGGACCTGAACCAGGCTTGTAACCGGGGGATGTGACAAGTAATCCTGGTCACAAGTCTAGTTACAAGGCTGGTTCAGGTCCCGGGGTCCTCAGTACTAATAGTCTTGAAGGTCTACTTACTCCAAGTAAGTATTATGCCACACTTTTCCGCGGACCTGAACCGGCCTTGTAACTAGGCTTGTGACCAGGATTACTCGTCACATCCCCCGGTTACAAGCCTGGTTCAGGTCCCGAACATCCGGCGTTGCCCGTCGTGAGGAAAGCGTAAGTAGTACCGCATGCACCTGCGTTTCATTCTCGACGCAGCGATTGATGTTCGGCAGTGCACATCAATACTCTCCTGGCAACGTGAGTGGTAATGTGAATGAAGCAGACACGAGGCTGGCGCGCTGACCTCACATGACATAGTCTCAATGTACGCAACTCGCTCAGGCATCATGTTCAGCAAGAGGATCTTCTACAGCCAAGCTCAATCATCCTCGGCCCGATCCGGCGCAGTGCGTCTGAGATACACTTTGCATCGAATGTTGGGCAGACGAACTCTGTAAGTACCTGTTACTGCGCTGTTTCGGCGCACTGATCAACCATGTCAGGAGAAGGAGTCGCGTACGACGCTTAATAACAGCTATCCGACGATTGTACAACAGGTAATACATTCCTTGGATCGCGGCGGGCACTAATTTACAGATACCATAGATCTAGATCGTCTTATGCAGGCCGTCTTATGCACGTTCTGGAGTAGGCGACCACCAGGCGACTCCGAAGTGAAAGTGTAAGTTGTCAGCGTTCAAAATCTAGAGGCGCCGACGAGCAGTGGACTGGTCACACCCCAATTGTTCGCGATCGTCGTCGTGCAAGGTCGTCACTTTGACTTTAGACTTGACCTGTTATTAGCGTCGCTGTCTCGTACACACTACAATCCCCAACTTTCGTCCTGGCGTTGCTTGAGCAAGATATACCAGCGCCATGACCAAGTCCAGCCAATGTCCTAGCACGTTGCAAATGTCAGGTGGAATAACAAATCGGACCGAAAGGCCTAATTCGGCACAGGTCTGCCACATACGCATGTCGTCTCATCGAAATACTGGAGAATCCCTCCACCGATCTCCTGCCAATGAAAACGATGGTTAGACCCCGCAGGCTGTTGAGCAGTAGAATTCGCAACATACCAACTTCGCCTGGCACTGTCTGAATCAGTCTACCGGGTCTCTTCCACACTTGTGGCCACGCTGGCGAATCCGTGAGCCTCAACTGGAGTGTTCTGAGGAACTGATCGTGGTTGACCAGAGGAGAGGTATCCGGTGTCAGTGGGACTGTAGCTACTAGAAACCATGCCCGTGCGCTTGGCAAATCGACGCCCGAGGCTGCGGGTTTCTGCTGTGATGTCGTAGGAGTTATGGAGACCGAATCAGAGGTCTGCGAGGATGCTTCTTGTGCGTTTGGTTGGGCGGCCTGGGGCTCCACCTGTGTCCCACCTAACAGGTCGAGTACTGCGTGTACGGGCACGTCCGAGTCCGGCTCAGGCTGAGATAACGGAGGATGAGGCCGCGGATAAGGAAGGTCCCAGAGCTCGTAATGATCCACAAACAACTTTGAAAGATCGCTGAGCATGAGGGTGAAAGGGTGGTCTTGGTGCTGTTGAAGGAGTGTTTCGAATCCCAACCTCGGGCTACAAACCGCGGCTAGCTTCCCGTAACCGCCTAATCGTATCTCTTCCTGCCCAATAGCACTGGTAGCCCTGTAGACACTGTAGTAGTCGAACTCAAGTTGTAGCGTTAACCTTACTTCATCTGGATGTGTCGACATGGAGTGGGGAAGGTATTGGTAGGTTAGCCACCGGAGAACATGAGCGAATGACTCTAGATCATCGGAGACCTCATGCGCCTTCTTGGGGAAGTTTTGCAGCGCCGCGGACATGAACCGCCATGTTCCCTAGTAACCCTCCACTGTGAGCAGGCAGCGGATAAAGATCCATACTCACTCACTGAGCGGAGCCTCTGCCTGGTCATCGATAGCAATGCTTTCGGCTTCGCAAGATCCCAATCGGACAGAAGCCCCAACGGTGTCCCCCGGTTCGGAGGGGTATACAGCAGAATGTTACCAACACTAACGTCTCCGTGAAGTATGCCGAACTGCTCCCAAGCGCGTCGATGAGCTGCATGTCCGAGATATGCGTGAGACGAATGCTTCAACTCGAGTTGCATGGGCGGATCGGAACTCACCGACCACCGCGCACAACACCGCAAATGTCAAGCATCTAAGGCTCTTGAAATCTTCAATGGTTTGACAAATCTGTTTGATTACAAGCCTACAATGAATACGTCTCAGTTTCTTGCCGCGCGTGACGTGAAGTTCCGCCGAGCCGTCGCGGGGAGCAACGTCGCCTCCACCCAGCACTGTGGGTATGAGAGTTTTCCTGATCTCTTCAGTCCCTTCCCAAAGTGTCTGATAGTACGTGTATTCTGAAGGGCCGTTGATCTCCGGATCTCTGTCCGATCTCCAATAGTCTTTGATGTAGACGGCACGATGAACCTCGTCGTCCATGTTCCAACCCACGAAGCCTCGAATCCCTCTGCCGAGGGCGGACAGACATGGGTGAATGGGTCGACCGACCAGGATCCTGCAGGTTTTGACGGGATCATCCGCGCGAACCTGCTTGCCAGTCGTCGACCAAGGGGACGAGACACGCAGTCTGAAGATAGGCCACCCTGGGGTTGCAGCCTCCGCGAACTTGGCAACGACGTGAGCTCCAAGCTTCTTCACCTCCTCAGAGTCGGGGATCGCTCGGAAGAGCTCGGCTTCGCTTGGGGACGCAAAGGAGACAGTCGTGTCGTGACCGCGCGCTTCGGGAGAAACTTGATCGCCATGGTAGAGCTTGTAGAAGAATGTGACTAGGATCTCCGGAGAGTCGAGGTAGTTGAACGCGGTGGACACGATTGCTCCTGCCCTGTCCCAGCGTTGGAAGCGAGCATGGCTTCCGCAGAATATGACGGTGAAGAGGAACAGTCTGTGCTGATGGGCGAGGATATGGCCAACGTGTTCCACAAGCGGATCGTCGTTCTCGACGGCCTGCGTGTGAGTTCGCGCCAGCTCTGGGGAGTTGTCGCTGAACTCGGGCCACTCATCCGCCTCCACAGCCTCGATGATCATATCTGCAAATAGCCAAGACAAACGCGCTGTTGCTGGGGCGTCCTCGTCCTTAGAAGATGCCTGGCTTGAAGCTGTGATAGATTGTGTAGCTGTGGACAGGGATGATGTACCGGATTGTGGGTTCAAGTCCTCGACTCCTGGTCCTGTCTCGTATAAGCGCCTAGCAGTAGTCGGAAGAAGGACCAGATGGGACTCGTATTCATCCTCATTCCTTGGAACCTCTCGCGCGTTGATGTCTTCGTGCAACCGTGCACGACAAACTTCATATTCAGTACAGCTTATCTTCTCTAAGATGTTACGAAGACCTCGGGACTGCATCGGATTGCATCAATAACGACACTGCGAAGTGAAGAGATGTGTACGCACGAGCCCCGAATACATCTTGAGCTCACTGGTCAAGTCGACATTGAACGTATCAAACGTGATCAGAGGAGGATCTGCGGTGGGAAGATATGTACGCATCCAGCGGTTGAGATCCATCTTCGAGTTTGTCCCAAAGTACACTGCGTTCCTGTTGGTGGGGCTGTTGTCCGTAAGAAACAATCGGACCCAATGCCTATTCTGCCTGGCCGGCAGACCACGAGCAACTCACCGTATCAAGGAAAGTCGGTATGACGCGACGTGAACAGGATCGCGAGTTCGCAGCTGTTCCAATATGAGTTCAGCAATGCTACTCACATCGATGAAAAGCTCACCAAGCTGAGAGAAAGCCACAGAAGCTGGGATGTAATGCTGACGAGGCAAGGAAAGAGATGCAGACGAAAAGAGTGCGTGTTTGGTTGCCATTCGATGCCTCATGGCGCGGGCGTGAACACATGGCTAGTATTCAAATTCGTGTAATCGCATGCTCTATGGTCAGCCGGAAGCTCGGGCCGTGCCAGTAGTAGCTCTTGTATAAGGCTGAGACTTTGCAACGACAGTAGTCATGCCACCGCTCGCTGAAACCTAAACAGGTTGTGAGCGAAGTTGACCAGTGTGCTACTCACAAGAGCTCCAGCCGGCATACTAACAGTCCATACAACTCCGCTGACTTGAGCGTAGCTGATTTGTTGTCGTAGGCATTGCGTGGGCTGGCAGTCACAGAGAATGGCAGAGCCTAAGTCGCCAATGAGTCCAGATTCTGATGGTGAGAGCGAGTCCGACTCCCGGTTGGTACTGGCCTAGTAGTAGAAGTTGAGAGCCTGATGAACACGACAAGAATGCGACGCGTTCGATAAGTCAAAATTCGCGCAACAATTCAACACATTTGTAGTCGGGTCGAGATACGCAACCGAGTGTTCAAGCAGTTCATATTGCATGGCTGGAAGGTGGATGAACGTGAAGCTTGCAGGTTCGACTCAATAGACGCTCGAAAGTCGGACGTGACGACGCGTGTGTGTGACTCTATGTGACGCACGCGTCATGAAGATTCGAACTCCGCCGGGGCAAAAGGGGCGGACGCGTCTGAGTGGTCTTCCTCCTCCTCCGCGTCCTCCACCTCGCGTCTCCCGCCACTCCCGCCTCCTCGCCACGCCTTACCACCGTCATGCTCGAAGCCAAGCTCTCAGAAGCCGCTCTTCTCAAGCGTCTCCTCGATGGTGCGTGCTCGCGTGTGCCCGCCTTTGTTCGCGCGGTGTTGACGCGACGCGGTAGCCGTGAAGGAACTCGTGTCGGACGCGAACTTTGACTGTAATGAGGAGGGCATCGTGAGTGGTAGACGTTCGTATGTGTTCTTTGAGGTGGTTGACGCGTCGAACAGACACTCCAAGCCATGGACAACTCCCACGTCGCGCTCGTCGCTGTCAAGCTCGACGCGTCGGGCTTCAAGCGCTACCGCTGCGACCGTTCCATCCCACTTGGCGTCAACTTGGGCTCTCTCACCAAGGTCCTCAAGTGCGCGAAGGACGACGATATTTGCACGCTGAAGGCTGGGGATGACGCCGACATTCTCTCCCTAACATATGAGGCAAAGAGTACGTGTTATACGACGCGTCTTGTATGTTAATGGGGCAATCTGACGCGTGCTTTGCAGACTCGGACAGGATTGCCGAGTATGAGATGAAGCTCATGGACATCGACGCGGACACGCTCGGTATTCCCGAGACCGACTACGATGCAAGCGTGACGATGCCATCAGCCGAGTTTGGGCGTATCGTCCGCGACCTCTCGCTCCTTGGCGAGTCGGTACGGATCGAAGTTTCGAAAGAGGGCATCCGCTTTGTTTCTGATGGCGAGGCGGCAAACGGAAACATTCTGCTCAAGCAGTCAGCAGAAGCGGCCAAGAAGGGCTCTTCCTCGAAGCGGAAGAACGACGATGACGAGGAGGATGAGCCTGAGGAGGAGGAGGGTGCGGACGTGAGCGATGGTGAGGGTGGGAAGAAGAAGATCAAGAAGGAGAAGAAGGTCAAGAAGGAGGAGAACGGAGAGGATGTGGAGATGAACGGTGTGGATGAGGACGAAGAGGCGGAGCAGGAGTTCAAGCCAACGAAGGGTGAGGATGACGAGGAGGACGAGGATGACGAGGGCTCGAGCAAGAAGCGCAAACGGTCATCGGGCAAGGTGAGTTCTACGCCTTGTTTGATCCATGAAGCGAAGCCGACGTGCGACCGATATTAGGCGAAGCCTTCAAAGAAGGCTAAGAAGACCGATGATGACGACGACGACGATGACTTCGAGGGCGTGCGGATCGAGATGAACCAGGCCGTTACGCTCACCTTCAGCTTGAAGTACCTTGTCAACTTCTCCAAGAGCTCATCTCTCTCGAAGAAGGTGCAGCTGATGATGAGCAACGATGTCCCATTGCTCGTATGTGTTGTTCTTGCCACCTCTCGTGATCGTGTCTTGAAGGTCTCCTTGCGCAGGTGTCGTATGGCTTCAACCAGGGCTTCATCAGGTACTACCTGGCACCGAAAATCGGCGATGACTAGGCGATCGTCGCGCCGTGGCGAATCTTCCTCTGTTGTGATGCTTGCAATATCTCTGTTGTCCCATCTCGCTCGTAGCTTGTTTCGCATCTTTCCCATGTCGCATAGGTACTCGCTCTGTATTTCCTCTAGCAATCTACATGTTTCGAGCCAGATTCGTGTCCTGCGGTCGCCGTGGCACTGGGCAGGCCACAGCCCCCGCGTTGTGGGAGTGTGAGAGCCGAGTCGCGTTCATGTGGTCTCGAGACAAGGTCGGCTAGACGCGTGGAGGCCACTTTGATATGGGCGCCTAGCGGGTCGCGACGGCGGGCGTTGTGCGCGACGCTGTCCTCGTTCTTCCTCCATCCCCATCCCGCGTGTCTTCATGTCTCTCCGTGCGCATACGCCCTCGCCGCCACGACATTGACCAACCTCAAGATCACGCCGATAACGACCACCCCGCATGAGTGTCCTTGCTCAGAAACAGCCAGGTGTGTCCTCGCATTCTTTGTTCCAGAGGGGCCACCGAGGCATGCTGCGTGTTACCCGTCCTCGATCCTAGCAGCAGTGCTCAGAGTCATCTCTTTGGGACGTCTGCGTTGTGTGTGGACTGCTCATTCATCGATACGATGCGCATATAGCCATGACCGGCGCCATATGCGCAGCGTGGCCTTCGGGTCCGTATACATGTCCCCCTCGCTCACATTGCGTTTGATTCTGTCTAGATCCCGCTGAGAACTGGGACGAAGACTTTGAGTTCCATGTCAATGGAGCTACTGGTTCCCCTACACAAGGGAGTCCCCGCAAGCCTCGCAACTCCAGCCCACGCATCGTCACCACCTCTCCCCTCACGCCTGGGACGCCATCCCGCGAAAAGAGCAATACCCACACCAACACCAACACCTTCACCAACTGGGCCGAACCTGGCCCGTCCACTCCTTTGAAACGACTACAGCACACAGAAAACTGGGACGATGATTTCCAAGATACCGACTCGCCTGGGCCTTCCGCCCGGAGGTCATCCCAACAGTCTCACACCCGCAACGGCAGCGCAGCGCAGCAGCTCGGATCGGGCGGCAGCTCGCCCATAGAGAACTGGGACGAAGAGTTCGAAGACGGCACCACGCGCCCTGGTGCGTCCCCGCGGCGGAGAACTCCCCGAAAGAGAGCGTCGTGGGGTTCGTCTGACGAGGAGGACGACTACGCGTTCGGAGAGAGGGAGGACGACCGTACGGTCACGTCAAAGACGCGAGGTATGCACTTCCACATCCCGACCGAGGTCCCGCCTCCTGTGCCGCCCCTCCCATCACCCTTTCCCCGCTCTCCAACCGCATCCGTGTTCTCCGTGCCCGTATCATCTACCACGGGACGAGACTCGGTTGCAGGGTACTCGTACTCGTCCACTGCACACCTAGCTTTGCGCCCGACTGTTTCGGGAAGCTCGGCCGCGATAGCAGCACGTTTGGCGCTCCTCCCTCCGAGCCCTCCGATCCACCGGGAGCGCCGACGACTCCGCAAGAAGTCTCGTCCGCCACCGAACTTCGAAGAGGGCATCTTCGAGCTCGACGACCGCGCGGAGCTCGCTGAACAGGCGCGTCCGGTCACGCCCGAGAATAATACCAAGAAGCGCGACCTGCCGACCACCTCGCTCGATGACCCCCCATCCGAGGTCGGAAACACGTCCACGGGCAAGACACCTCTGCTCTCGCGCATCGGCTCGGTAGGCAAGAAGTGGAGCACCGGGCGAAAGAAACGCGCCAGCACGGGCCCGTCCGAAGTCGCGCTCAAGGAACGCGAAGAGCCTCCGCTCCCCGATCGCCACACGGAGAGCGAGGGCTCGCGGCCGACGAGCTTCATTGCATCGAGCTCGCCCGGGCACGGTGGGTCCAAGAGCTGGTTTTTTCGTTCTGGTGGCGGCGGTCAGGGGCCAGGCTCGCCACCGGGTCGGGACGCGCCCCTGAAGCACGAACGGAGCGTCGAGCGGCTGCTGCACCTGATGGGCGTCGAGCGGGGGCGTGAGCGCGAGCCCGGCTCGCCGTCGTCGCGGGAACGCAAGGGCAAGGCGCGGAGTGCCCACACGCGCGAGGGCACGGACCAGAGCGAGACGCTGCCGCAGGACCTGGAGGCCGCGATGGACGGCAACGGCGTGCCGACGTCGACGCTGCTGTTTGGTGGGGGCACGCCACGGCGGCCGACGTCGATGCAGGTGTCGATCACGAACTCGTCGTCTGGGTCGAGTTGGAGCACGCGTCCGCCTGTGCCACGGCACGTGTCGTACACCGATGGGAAACCGCGGAGACCGACGACTCCGAGCAGTCGTGCGAGCTCGAAGCAGCGGTCGGCGTCGGCTAGCGTGGAGGACGTGCATCGTGCCAAGAAGAGCTCGACGGCCACGACTCGTGACACTTATGACGACCACTCTAGCGACGCACATCCTGGAGCGCCGCCGGATAAGCCTCCGACGGAGGATGAGAAGGGTGGCCGGCGGTTCATGGGTGGGATTCGGCGCATCAGCCTCGTTGGGAGCAAGCACAAGCGGACGAAGAGCATCACAGCGGACGATAAGGAGAAACGACCTAAACGTCCTGGCACCGCGTCGTCGACACACGAGAGCGATGCTGCCACGCAAGATCAGAGCACTCCACGTCCACCGTCTCGAATCGTCCGAAGTTCACAAGATATCCCACTCCTTCCACCTATCGAACTCCAGCCTCCATCTCCGCCCCGAAATAAGGGGCCCCGGAAACCCCTCGTACTGGATAGCGCAAACCTTGCGACACCCACCCGAAATTCTCTTGAGCGCACGTTGGAACCTTCACGTTCGCATCCGACGCTCACCTCGCGTTCCCCCGCTCCATCCATCTCCGCGTCTACATCCCACGATACCGCGCTACCTGTTATACCCACCCCGTTACCATCCCCTACCCGCCCAAGAGGCTCGACCTCGCCGGTCCAGACCGCCTCCCTCGGTCGCACAGCGCAGCCACCGAAAGACCGCGACCGATCTGCCAGCTCAGCTGTGCTACGACGTAACTCACTCGGAGACCTCAAGATCCCTGCTCGGATCAGTCAAGCGCAGGTTAGTCTGCGGCGAGACTTGACGATGGTGCGAGACTTCGCCACGAGTGTCGAGCGTGAGTGTCTCTCTTTCCCATAATACCACTCTATCTAACTATCGCTTCACAGAGCTCAAGCAGTTGCAGCTCACGTACACGACGCTCGTCGGCCAAGTGCGGGAACTAATACACGACCCACAGCAGCACGAGTCGCAGTCTCGCCCCGTGTCTCCGAGTTTCATCCATCTCCCCAAACCGTCTTCACGGTCAAGAGCGAACACGAATCCCACTACGAACAATGGACCATCTCGAAGCCAGCTCAACACAGCTTTCCTGAATATCGAGGCTAAGTACCGGCTGTCCTGGGAGTGCGCCGAGCTCCTCATCGACCTCGCTGGGGGAGGCAATCAGCCCCCGTCTCCGCCACCGCCGTCAAGCCAGTCCGCTCCTGCTGTGCCGACGGTTCCAATCGAAGGTCGCAAGAGTCGGGAACGAGCCATCACCCTCGCTGGAGACGAGCCCAAACCTGCCATCAGCCCTTCAACGCATGGTCCGACGTCCCCACCTCTCGCAAGCCCACCGCCTTCTCAGTGGCGTGCGTCGACCGGACGGCATGACCTCAGTCAGCGCCAGCTCATGCTGCTGCGCGAGATGCTGAACAACACGGACCCATCTGCGACCATGTCGCTGGAGCCGAACATTCCTGAGGAGGAAATCAACCGGAACTGGCGCTGGGGCGATGCGATGAACAGCACCGTCACGCTACCGAGTGAAGAGTCTGGCTCAGCACACGGCGTGCAGCCGTCCCCAACCAAGAAGCAGAACACGGCCAAACGGGGGATGCGACACATCCGGGAGATGCTCAGGCGGCTGAAGAAGAATCCCGGGCAGATCATGATGCAGTCGTCCTCGTCGATCTCTGCGAGCACGGACTCGTCGTTGAACCTGCATCGGGACTCGAGACCGCACTCGGTCATGTCGCGTCGTCGGAAGACGAGCATTGGGCCAGAGTCCATCGCGTCGAGACGTGACAAGCATCCGAACTCGCCGTATGGCACGACCCCGGGGCTGTCGCACAAGTCGTCCCCTCGGCGACCTTCGCTCGCGTCCATCTTCCGCATTGGGCAGAAGACGAAGAGTTCTGCTGTCGCGGGCCAGTCCGTCGATGACCTTAGCTCGACCACGACAGGTCTCCCTAGTGGCGGTTCTGGACAGGCTAGTGGCACGAGTCTTGGCGACGAGGACTGGGACCGCGTCGAATCCGCTTCGGATCTCGACCACGCCGCTCGTGCGCTTGGGCTGTCGTCCGATGGCACAGCGACAGTGCGGGGAAAGAAAGGGAAGTCTCCTTACCTCTTCCAACCCCGTGCCTCCGATGCAGACACCGCGCGCCGCCTCCCCGATGCATCCCAGTCCTCTATCTGGAGTCCAGGCGAGTCTCCGAAGAAACCGTCCGCGATACCCCCCTCCATACTCGAGTCGTACACGCGCTCGATCAAGCTCTCCGATGTCCGCGAGCAGCCAGGGGAGGGCGACACGGCCGGACAGAGCCAGCTGTCGCAAGCCCAGTCGCGCAGCAAGAAGCGGCAGTCCGCGCCCAGCCCGAGCCCCCGTCGGCCGCCCTCGCGGACGCGGAAGAACCCAACTGGGTCGGTGCGCTCTGCCCCGCCACAGCCGTGGGGCAATCCGAGCCCTGAGCTGAGTGCGGGCGCGCTGCCGGACTCGAAGCTGGCGATGGCGCCGGAGAACATCAAGCCGCTGCTGGAGAATGCACGGGAGGTGCATGCGCGCTGCACGGACTGCATCGCTGAGCTCGAGGCGCTGCTCGAGAGCACGAACGGCCTCAGCGTGAGCGCTTAGGATCTCTCGGTGGCGGACTTTTGCGATTCGTTCGTCGGATTGGACTGTGGTGGTGGTGGTGGTGGCGAGGCTCGTCGCATGCTTGCTTGGATCGTTCGTTCGTTGTCGTTGCTGCTGTTGCTGTTGTTGAAGTTGTTGATGATGTGTGTCGCTTTCGCTTCGATGTGTCTCTCGCATACGCATACGCTACGCTACGTATACGCTATCACGCCGTTTTGTCATGTCTCGTCATGTAATTAATGCATCTACTTACGCCTACTACTTACTGCAATGTCATTTCATGTTTTGATGAGTTCATCAGGTGCGTGTGTTGTGCTGCTTCTACGTACAGCCGAGACGAGTGCTGAATAAGTTGACGCGACGGAAACGCTGTGGTCTAGCGAGAACGTTGGGAACACCCCGTCAGAGTTGCTCAGAACCACTCCGCTGGCAAGTCTTCTTGTAATTGACGATGTCTTGCTGGTGCATTTCACAAGAAATCACCCATCTTGAAGACCTGCCATATTGGGCCATACTTATGTCTAGCGCCTCGCCACAACTTACAACACGTCACCACTCCGATACTCGCTTGAGCAGCTCTAGTCAGGCTCTGTTACTGTGTCTCCTCTCTATTCCAGTGAGCGAAACATGTTCTTACATTATTCTTGTACTCAAGTCCAGATTGTCGCTAAGATCCTGTCTTGCGATGCTCGCCGGGTCGAGTGGGTTCGACGATCGACGACACAAGGACATCTCGGTGCATCAAAATTGGACAGTCCTCTGCTTGACAGACTGGCTGCGAAGATGTCTCGTCAGCATGTCATTGGGCGCATGAACTGGGGACTCGTAGAGATACCTATCGAGGTCACGGAGTCGCAAGCGGAATTTCCCTTCACTGACGTTGACGTTGAGGACGTCGTGTCTCAAGGCAAGGGCCATGTACAGAGCCGCGATCGACTCGCGAAGTTTGCGTTAGAGGTTCAGAGTCGGCAGCACAGAACACACGTGTATACCATCGCAATCTGCAGGGATCAGGCTCGCTTCCAACGCCACGACCGAGCTGGATGCGCCGTATCCGCATCGTTCAACTACCTCGAGGATCCACGACCTATCGGGACTTTCCTCTACAAACTCTTCCGCGACAACTGCGTCTCTCGGGAGTCCCGTGGCCATGATCCGACGGCGGCGCTAGCTTCTGCGATTGAGGCCCAGGTCTTCCGGGACGTCGTCAGAGCCCACGGACAGAACATGGAGGACTATGTCCGGGTCATGTTCGCGCAGGCTGCAGCGAATGGATGGCCAATCTACAAGTTGAAGGTTAGGTCGTCTTGGTCACCGGACGGCGAGGTCGCAGTACAACGTGGAGATCAGGAAAAGCTCTGCAGCGTCCTTGTCGGACGCCCATCCTTCACAGAGAGAGGGACGAAAGGCTTCATCGGCTGGCACGAAGATGGCTATCCTGTCTACGTTAAGGACACCTGGCGTATGGAATCGGATCGCCTTCTGGCAGAGTGCGATACCTATCATACTCTCTGGAGCTCAGAAGACGCTCAAGACATCGAGCACACCCATGTCCCGACTCTCCTTGGAGGTGGCGACGTCCACACCGATGCTGGCACGATACAGCGCACACTGAAACATACACCGAAGATCCCGTTGTCCTACATTCATGTCCGGCTGGTCTTCAAGGAAATATGCCGTGACCTCGAGACCTTCGAGGACGCCCGTGAGCTGACTGCGATTATTTGTCGTGCGATCTTAGGTACGGAATGCTCGTACCTCAAGGCTGACATGCGGTATAGCAACTAATTTGCGACCCGCATGTCTCGACAGGTCATGCGCGTGCTTGGAACAAGTTCGGGATCCTGCACAGGGACATTAGCGTCGGAAACATCCTCATCTACGATTTCACAAGAAAGGATGGCCAGAAGGTTAGATTGGGGTTGCTATCAGACTGGGACCTGGCAGTGACCCGCGAGCAACTCGAAGATGCTAAATCAGCACAGGCGATTCCCTCGGTATGTCGCAACTTGCCTACGATAACGATAACCGGACAGATTCTCACCTGCACTGCAGGGCACTTGGCAGTTCATGTCAGCCGTATTGCAGCAGGTCCCAGGCAAGCGACATGAGGTGTCAGACGATCTCGAATCCGCCTTCCATCTTCTCAGATGGTGCGCCATCAAGTACTTTCCTCATGACGTGTCCATGCGTCCCGCCGCGGTACTCGCAATGCTTCGGCACTTCGACTACCGGGAAGAAGATCACAATATCGGTATATATCGCGGCTCTCAGGAGAAGTACTGGGATGTCGTCTATAATCGCCACATATCCGGGCTGGCACCCCAACACCCGTTCACCAGGATGCTTGCGATGCTCGGGAAGCTCTTCGCTAATCACTACCAGGCCCTGGGGTTGCGTCCGCCGGTCTTGCGGGAAGCGACAATGCGTCCGAGCATCGAGGAGACAGGCTCTGGACTAGACCCCGCATTGGAATCGTGGTTGGAATACACTTCTCAACACAAGGTGGCTGATGACGATCCTGTGTACAAGAGCATCAAACAGCATGTTGCCGCACTGACTGCTCCCGCCGAATCGAGCGATACCGTTCGAGGTCCGGGGATCCCATTGACGGTGCCCGCCACGGCCCCTACGTCTGGGGTTTACACGCATAACCTCTTCGTGACCATCATCGCCGATTCTCTGGAGAATGGGGGGTGGGATCTAGAAATCCCTGGCTTCGACATGAAGAAGGGTCCGTGGCAAAACATGGGGCGTCTCGGACATTGCTAGTTACGCTAGTTTCCTATGTAGGACCCCTCCTCGACCATGATCATGAATGTTTGTCCCTGGCAGCCCCGACACTAGCATTAGTCTTAGGGCGACATGGGCGTTCATTGATCATCTCAGCGTGCGGAGTAACATGGCAAGGAACTGGAAGTGCGAGGACGATGAAGTACGGAGGGCGAGAAGTGCAGTGAGACCCGCCAATGCGGCTCCAGAAATGCTCGATGCTAATGTTGAGGTATAGATGAGAGAAAGGCTTGAGCCTCTTCTAGCAAACGGCTGCGCAGAATGTGCTTTCTGGACGTGGTGGTGTACGTGTATGGGATACCAGAGTCGATGTTGGCTGTGTCGGACTCGGATTGGGAGATCTTGGACTGGGAGATACAATTAGGCCTCCAGATGGTCTCAAAACCGTCAAAACACACTATTCCAGCAGTGGGCTCAAGCCGTCCTCGCGGTATTGTCGTAGGTTTCCATGGTTAATGGAGAAAGGCTCAGAAAGCGGTGGGGCTGGAACGCGAAGGTTGAAACGTTGACGGCGGCCCGGCCCCTCCCGAGATGCCACGTGGTGGCGATGCACGGAGGTCGCCTTGGCAATGGAAGGTGACCCACGTCACGACTCACGAGTCTGCAAGCTTCAAGTTCCAAGCTGAAGTTGTTCGTCACCAATTGACTCGTTGTCTCGCCGATACTTCAGTGGGTGATACACTATGTCATGCAATGGCTATCCTTACTCTGAGATCTCAGATTCAAGGCTGCCTTCGGATTTGTAGGTATCCCGCTGGACTCCCAACTTCCGTTGACCGTGGCTCTAGTTTGCCAGTGAGAACTCCGAGGAGATGCATAAGAATTGGCGAGTTCTCAAGTTGGATGATTGGCTACGACTTTGTCTCCCGGAGGGCGACGACCCTCCACCAACTCTGACATTTAACAAGTACAAATTAAATCTGTCTGGTTCGGAAGCCAGCATGTATTATGGATTGGTGCGTCAGGATACTAGGATGCATACTTCGGTCTCGCGTGCTCATGAACCACATTAGGCTGAAGGATTTAATGACGCAATGAGAACGATTGGCTGCACTGATTATCAAGTTCGCATCACTGCCAAACACCCTGATCCTTCCTCCCCACGTGCGTCTGCACGCAAGGTGGCGTGCCGCCGCCTGCTTAACCCGGATCTGGTGATTGTCCCGACCACTGAAGGCGCCGAAGCACAAATTGGGTCTTCCAGGAAGACGAAGAAAGCCGAAGATGTACGCTTTGACGGTTTGGGTCCCGTTTCCGCGACCCCGCAGCCCTCCGGGCAGCCGTCAAGAGTGGCGCGTTCAACCACCGCTCCAAACCGCAATGTCTCTGCCATCACTTCCGAGGTGCCGTGGTGCGCCAAGTTCGTCGAGCGCATGAACTGGGGGCTCGTAGAGATACCCATCGAGGTCACGGACCTGAAGGCGAAGTCTCCGTTCACCAACGTCGACGTTGAGGACGTCGTATCTCAGGGCAGGGGCCATGTGCAGGCCCGCAATCGGCTCGAGATGTATGCGTTGGAGGTAATGAGTCGGCAGCACAGAACACACATGTACACCGTCACAATCTGCAGGGATGAAGCTCGCTTCCAGCGCTACGACCGAGCTGGATGCGTCGTATCCGATTCTTTCAACTACCTCGAGGATCCACGACCCATTGGGATCTTCCTCTACAAACTCTTCCGCGACAACTGCGTCTCTCGGGAGTCTCGTGGCCACGATCCGACGGCGGAGCTGGCTTCTGGGGATGAGGCTCACGTCTTCCGGGACGTTGTCAAAACCCACGGAGACAACATGGAGGACCACGTCAAGGTCATGTTCGCGAAAGCTGCGATGGAGGGATCGCCGATCCATAAGCTGAAGATCACGGCTCCTTGGTCACCGGACGGCAAGAGGGCGGTGAGGCGCGGTGACCCGGAAAGGGTCTGCAGTATCCTCGTAGGACGCCCTTGGAGGTCAACATCGTCTCTCACAGGGACAGGGACGAAGGGCTTCGTTGGCTGGCACGAAGACCGCTATCCTGTCTTTGTCAAGGACTACTGGCGGCCGATGTCAGACACCTGCACCCCGGAGTTCGAACACTATCACACTTTGTGGCGCTCAAGCGATGCTACTGACATTGCCCAAACATTTGTTCCGACTCTCCTCGGGGGCGGTGACGTCGACGCAGTGGCCGTGATACAACGCACATGGGCAGAGGAGGCTACGGCGCGGGCCATTGGTACAGATTCTCACTCGGTGCCGCGTGTCCACGCCCGGCTGGTCATCAAAGAGATTTGTCGTGATCTCGAAACGTTCGAGGACTCGCGTGAGCTGGTAATTGGTGTATATGGAGCATTGATAGGTGCGGATAGCCTCGGTTCTAACATCTCACTGCAACAGCAACTGATTATCCACATCCACGTCATAACAGCTCACAAGCGGGCGTACGACACCTTCAACATCCTACACAGAGACCTGAGTGTGGGAAACATTCTCCTCTACAAGCACACGTGGAAGGGGAGAACGATGACCGTGGGGTTGCTGTCAGACTGGGACCTTGCGAAGACCCGCGAGCAACTCGAGGAATCTGAACCGGCGCAGCGAGACCGCTCTGTAGGTTGCAATAATCGCTTAATTACTGAATGAATCACAGCTGACGCTCACCATGCAGGGAACTTGGCGATTCATGTCCGCGCTCTTGCAGCAGATACCCGGCAAGCGACACGAAGTTTCAGACGATCTCGAATCCGCTTTCCACATATTCCGGTGGTGTGCTATCAAATACTTTCCCCACACCGATTGTTCGTCTGCCTCTATGATCGAAGAGATGCTTCGGCAGTTCGACTGGTATGCCGCCAATGAGAAGCCAGTGCCTCGTGGCTCTCTTGCTAAGTTCAAGAACGTAGTGGAGGCCCGCCCCATCTATGGCTTGCATCGCAAGCACCCGTTTACCAAGATGCTCTTTCAGCTTGGCACGCTCTTCTCCGATCACTACGAGAAACTCGGGTTGCGTCCCACATTCGTCAGTGCGGAAGAAGCCGATATCGAAGTAGACTCCGAAACGGACGTGGAAGAGGAGTTGTACCATCGGACTCGCCGAGATGCAAACCGGGATGTCTACGCCACAATCGAGCAGCACGTCGCGTCCTTCACGGCTCCTTCTGCAACAGGCGATACAAGTCCCTATTTCGTGCTCCCAGATACGATTGGCCCCACGCCTCAGACATCCGGGGTGTTCACGCACGACACCTTCTTGGCAATCGTGCACGAGGCCCTGTTCGGTCCTAAGAGTAAGCCTCTGTGGAAGCGGATGGAGATACCGAAGAACAATTCGGAGGCCCTCACTTCCAGAATGGACAGCACCGGCACCGAGGGTGCAACCCACACGACACCACGTCGATACACCAGGTCCAAGACGGACGACGTTCCATTACATCTGCGGTACTTCAGCCTTCGAGATTCTTTAACTCCGCCGCCCGACGAGGACTCGACGTCCATGTATAAGTATTGATGGCTCATGACTCGAGGTCTCAGACGAAGGATATTCATCCTGAGCCTTCTGTTCTTTGCGACTCCGTATGTACTGTATCTCTCATTGCAGGTTATGCAACACCGTTTAAGTGTGACATACACTGCATCGTCCATTCGGACGGCGATCCGCAATTCAGCCGTATAAGGAGGACCTGTCATAAATTTACTAATGGAAGAAACGAAAGTACTCTACGCCAGTTCAAGCACAACCGAGAATCTACGACCAAGTCCGCATTAACCTCCCATCTCAAGCCCCTACGTGGCCTTCGACGTGAACGGGAACTGCACGACGGCAAAGCCACTACGCAGCACCGCGTCGCTAAGCGGCGAATCCTTGCTCGACACCGCGACAGCATACACCGTGCCCGCAAGCCCCGGCGGGACCGTCGTCGACCCATCCGCAGTGACGTCCGTGTACACGACGTCCAGCCCGTCCAGCCACGCGAGGAACGTCTTCCCCTCTATTTTCCCTCCCTTCGGGCTCGCAATGGCCGCCTTGATCTTCGCGCCAGCAGCCGGGGCCGAGTTCGACAGGGTGAGCGCGGGGAACGCCTGGACGGGCAGCGGCGGGTTCGTCGACGGGCAGGAGGTGATGAACTGCGCCGCGAGCGAGAAGGCGCCGCTCGGAGGGAGGGGCGTGTCGAATGGCCCGTTCCATGCCTGCAGTTTGAGTACGGCGGAAGAGACCCAGCCTGCGTGGCGCGACTCAACGGCGAGGATTGACTGCGTTCCGGTGCAGGCATGAGCACTATTCGGGACCATGACATGAGACGCGGAGAGGGGGACGTACGGCTGCGGCGGTGAGGACGTCTTTGTTCGAGACGAACTTGGCGGCGCCGAGGTATGCAGACCCGCCGACGGACTCGAGGATCATCGACAGCGTGACAAACGAGCGCGGGTCGGTGTGCGGGCTGGTCTCGCGTGAGCAGCACGCCTACAATGAGGACGGGAAAGCGAGTGACCAGGACGTACAAGTTGTACTCGCACGGCTGCGTCGCGCTGTCACCAAGGGCGCCCTGGAGGAACTTGACGTGGCCGGCCTCGTGGGACGCGATCTGCGTGAGGCGGTTGCGGACCCAGAACGGGAAACCGGCCTTCTCGAAGTCGGCCTCGCTGTACTTTGCCAGGCCGCGCGAGTAGAAAGCGTTCTCCAGGTGCTCGAGGGTGAGCGCAAGCTGGAGGACGTCCGTGTCTGCGCCGGGAGATCGATTAGGGCGATGGGCAGGTGAGAGGGATTAGGAGGGCGCTGGGCGGTGGCAAAGTGCTCACCGGTGACTTGGGGCGTCGACGGCGCGCCGAGGACGGCGGACACGGCAGCAAAGGCGACGAGGAGGATCTTGAACATGGCTGCCTCGAGGGGGAAGTAAGAACGAGTGAAACGGTCGGAGAGGTGAGGTCCGGGAATATCTCAGTCGATGGCCAGAGCCTTTTCCCAGTGGTCTCTTTTATACGAGGTCCAGTAGGGTCACCGGAGACATCGGATAGGCCAGCTGCTACACGCGATGGACGTTGGCGAGAGCACGTCTGCTACAACGGTGTCGAGTGCTGCCATACCTGGCCGCCACGAAGGACACTCCATGGCAGGTGTGGATCTTGTTGCGTTGGCCCGAGATGACCGATGGCGCCTGGCCTGCTTGTTCGCGGCCGGCATACCCGAAGTCAAGATCGATCCCCGTGAACCTCTCATCGACGAAGGGCAGATCAAAGACGGTGTCCATTATGAACAGATCGGGCTCGAGAGGACAGCATCCACTGCAAGCGCTGAAAGTCTGAGGTACGACTGTCAAGTTAGAGTGAACGACACCGGTACGGGGAGAAGGCGCTCAGCTCGGCGTCGACCACCGGCACGGTTGAGATGGGTTGATCCTCTATCTATTCGGCCTCAGGAAGAGAAGTCGACAGCTCGCGGGTGGGTAAGGGCATGTACGTGAACCGCAGGGCCCCGTAAGTAATAGACGAGGGATGACATACACGTGATCGTGGTGTGGAGACTGCCCGAGGACCCCGTCGATCTCTGGCTGCTTGTCCGCCACGTCTCTCGCCGCACCACTCACTACTCAGAAGGGGTCAGGCATTCGCCCACCCTCCGAGGACATCCTTCCTCACTCACCTCCTATGTCCCATTCCGAAGACTGAGGAGAAGTGGCAACAGCTCGGAACGAGGGGTGGGTACGGGCTCCAAATACTGAATACGAGAGCGTAGTTCTAGGATATGCATTGAACCTATATGCGAGGCGTCCAGGGATAGTCGTACGCACCCAAACACACCTACACATGTACATCGCTGCGCAGCTCAGTCGAGAGTGTCCAGGGCGGCGCGATGTTCGTCCGCTGCGGGAAGTCGCACGCGTTGTGAGAGCCGTTGCTAGGTTGAGCTTGAAGCTTGAAGCCAGGATACGACCTCACGGCCTGACGCTGCGTAACTGCGTATATCCCGTCGCGGGCCAGAGCATGCCCACAGACAAGTGTAAGGAAATAGAGAGGGCCAGGCCCGATTCAATCTGCTCAAGTCGGACTCAGAAGTGTCAAAAGGGTCAGCAATGAGATTAGTGACGAGAGCGTACAGGAAAGAACAGGCAGTGACTATTTGCGCGCAGGAGGGGGTATGACCAAGATATGAGCCGAGAGATACAGTACATCGAAGTCCAGCAAATGCACGCGCCGCCCTTCAGTGCAACTCAAAAAAGCGCGGCAGCGAAGCCCACGTCGTAGCCCAGTATGAGCCAATTTTGGCAATGATAGCGCGACAGCAGTCCGCACAGATTTGGTACCGCACATACTGCGCGCTCACCGTCGCAATCACCTGCTGCCACTCCTCCAGCGGCTCTCGAGCGAGCTGGCGGCCGTTCGTCACGAGCAGCGTGAAGACGACGCTCGACCACAGCTGCTGCGTGCCCACCAAGCAGAAGTGCGGCGGGGTCGTGGGGAGGAGGTCAAACGTGGGGACAGACACCGCGAGCGCCGCATGGTGCGCGCGCAGCCGCTCGATGCCGACGACGAACCGCTCCATGTCCGCGACGGAGAGCGGGGCGAGGTGGTGGCCGAGCGCGCCCCCGCCGAACTGCCACGTCGTCCGGCTCAGGGCGTAGAAGAGCGGGAAGAGGAGCGCAGAGTCCGAGTAGCCGCACTCGCGGAGGAGCCCGATCACGCTCGCGGGGTGCACGATCAGGTCTTCCTTGACAGTGACCGGGGCCGGTGCTCGCGAGGGGCCCGCGGCGGGGCCGGCTGGTGGCACTGGCTGCATGCGGTCGAGATTCGACGGGCCTGCGACTTTTTCGTTCATGGATGGATGGGGAACGCGTGCGGCGGCGAGCTCTGCGCGGTGCTGTGCCTCTCGGGCGTCGTGCTGGGAGAGCGTGGCGGGCCACTGGGCGCGGATGCGTGCGACGATGTCTTCGCACGGCCGCTCGATGTTGTACTTTGTGGCCATGCGGAGGACGGTGGCGAGGGCGGGGAAGGTCTCGACGGTAAGTTCTTGGACGTCGACGCGGCTGCGCGGAACGCACGTCTGTGGCGCGTCTCATCGAAGGTGCGGAATCGGGCACTCACAGGCCGTCGTATATCACGTTCAGCAGCGTCTCCAGGTCCTCCCTCGTCTCCTCCATCGTGATCAGGGTGAGCTCTCGGAAGCGGTCGATGTGCATTCGCTGGAAGAGGTCGCGGAAGACGGACGAGTGCTTGGAGAGAAGCGATTTGTGGACGCAGAAGAGGGTCCACCCGGCGCGAAGGATGATGTTCCCATCGTCGAAGTACAAGGTCGGATGGTTCACAAACGGCTTCTCGTCAGCCTCCTCGGAGAGCCTGGGACGCTTTCGTGGGTCGGCCATGCAGAGATGCGCAGAGAGGAGGGGAAGCAGCGAGTGGCGGGCGAGGTGCGGTACTTGGCTAGCTGGTCAATTCATTTTGCGCGGATTCCATTTTGGCCGCACGGGCCAAAATCCGCACTTTGAAGAGCCGCATTGAGGGTCGACCACGGCGTTGAGCATGTTCAGAGTCCAAGACAGTCACATTCAAGGCAGACAATGGAACATGGTGCTGATGCTCTCGAAGGAGGTACGAGGTCTGACGATGGCCTGCAGGCTGTACGCTTCAACCTGTATGGGCGCTCATCACCGGCGCTTGACTTGCCTATTTTGGGCAGGGCTCATATCCGTTCGACTCGAAGCGGCAGTTGACAGGTACATATTGCCCCGCAACGAGCGGTCTACTGGAGGGCTACTCCTGACAGTGACAGTGGTAGTTTCGGGCACCAAGACTCAAGAGCTCTGATTTTCATTGCCAAGTCACTGCGTTTGGGGCACGGCTCGCCAGACGGGTGCGAGATACGACTACCACGGGTAGCAGCGAGTAGCCAACGCCCCTTCGAGGCCGTCTCGCAAGAACACTGGCGAAATGTTGGGGCGTTACGACGCCAGACCTAGCGTGGGGGTGTGCGAGATGAGAGCACACGGGGCGCAGCGAGATGGTCTCGCCACCGACGCGAGGAGTGACTAGACGCCCTCGTCTCGCGCATGGCGACATGGTACGAGACATGTCGCTTAGGGCACTCTAGGCTCACCTCTCGTTCCGTCGAGTCGCATCGTCACACATAGAGCTGAGATTTTATACAGATAGAATTTGTACTAAACGAATACGTCTGCTGCCAAGGTCATCGGACATCCAGACCACCAGCGCTGAGCGCCCTAGACCCCTCCGCCGCCATCTGTGGCCAGTGCCCGCCCGACGCCCGACGCCCGCCGTTGCTCGAGCGGGAAAGCGAGGAGAATTGTTCCACTAGCCCAGGTCGTTGCACGAAGCCTGGATTAGGCGATAAGGTAAGGAATATAAGTCTGCAGCAAAATGGATGGAGGAGGGCCATTATTCATACTCGCTCACCATCATCCCTCATGTCGCGCGAAGAGATGCATGACACCATCCAACCCCCTGGACCCATGACTGTGAGCCTCTTCGCCTTCAGCCCAATGGACTTCACCGACCCTCCAGATCCCTCGTTGATCTTCAACACCGTCAACTCTACAACCGACATCGAGTCCGAAGCTCAGCTGTTCGACGGTCGGACTGCAATGACAGCTGAATTGTGGGATAAATCCCAAAATGGTGAGCGTTGGACTAGTGCTCTATTGGTCTGATACTGCATACCGTAGACTGATGCTCTCGTGCCACAGCCACAAGCTTCCATGCAACTGTTCATGCCTCAACGGCGGACGATGTACACAGGCCGGTCGATATCAGCGCCCTCTGGCAGGCACTTGCTATGCAGGGGGGACGAGATACGCACCCTACATGATACCGTGAATCACATGAGCCATCATGCGGATGCTAATACACCGGCTGATGGCGAAGACCACATCGACTCGACATTTCTTGTGAGTACTCCTACTATACTTAATTCATCAGTGCTTCACCATTTTCTCAATGCTACTCTGGCGCTATATCCACAAGACATGCCGTCAGATGATCGGATGTGATGAGAAGGTTCGACGCACCACCAGCCGCATTGAAACCGCATACTGGGATCTCGAGCAGGCAGCGTCGGTCGACGGCTGCTCACAACACGTCGCTCCCGATGGCAAGTCGAGTTTCTGGTGCCTGGATTGGAGTGCTGTCATTACCGAATCAACAAACGTCACTGTGGTCGACGCAGTGGTGGACCAGGTGTACCGCGATCAATCTGCTCGTGAGTGCACTTCAAGCTGCAGCCTGTATCTGTTGGGCTCACCGGAGACATCCCTTACCAGGAGCTCAGAAGTGTCGGAGAGAGGAGGGTCGCAGAGAGCATATATACAGCCAGAGATGTCTAGACAGAAAGCCTCAGAAAGAATCGAGGTGAGAAGCGAAACCTCGCAGAGGTTGACGAGAGCAGGTAGCAAGGACAAGCCGTGGCCAGCGAGTCGAGGTCGTCGCATGACGCCCAGGGCTGGGCGGACCGGGCTCGCGGGCCCGTGCGCTTGGTAGGGCTAGCCAGTCTCGCGTGTATCTGCGAGACGAGGATACTTCATTCATCCTTCTCTCGCCAGGGCTCTAAACGAGTCTATCTCGTCTACACACACGCTAGACGCTACGAACGTATCTAGCCCCCACGCCGAGAACCCACGTACTTCCCTCGCGCCGTCTCGCAACCCCGCTGCGAGATTGCTGGCTCACGCAGTGAGTGTTCAGTCATCCGTGGGTCATCCGGCTTACACGATTCAGCGCTAGTCTTACCCTTTTCGTCACTGTGCTTACAAGACTCTGATTCTGAGCAGCAAACAAATCAGCAATGGTCCAATGGAAGCATGAGGACCGCGCCTTGAAGGAGGCCAAGAAGTTGATTTTAATGCTTGTACGCTAGCGCAAAGTAGCAAGCAAGTCATGTGTATTACCGAGCAATCTCCTACATCATCTGGAGTGTCATGGTCACTGGTAGTAGTACTCACTGAATGCCGGCAGGGGAAAGATATCACTATCATCCTTCAAGCATCGTCACCAACGAAGCCCAGAAAAGGGTGGGAGGTTGCTTGCCCAGTGCAGAATCCTACTAGACTCACCCGATGACCAGACCCACAATGCACGAAGTACGGATTCCTACTCAGGAATTGAACCTATCCGGATGCATTCCATCCCTGCATACTAGCTGAAAGAGTCAAGGAACTTCAGAAGGGATTGATACACTGGAGAATGCGATGCAATGCGAACATTCAAGTATTACGGTCAGCGCATCGGGTTAATGATTCGAAGGCGTTCCTGAACCTTCCTGACCGCGAATTCGAACGGTCAACTTCATGGAGTCAGAGATTGGGCGACCCGTAGAACGAATCAAGTATTGAGCCATGTACATTCAGACCGAGTGTGCGTAGGGCGAGCATGAACGAGGCGGGGAGGAGGCAGAGGCGAGGCGTAGTGCGCAGCGCTGACGTCGACGACGGTGGGCGCTTCGGGGACAGAAGCTCCACCTGGGAGACCATATATGGGGCGATGGGGCTGGGGCAGAGCCTGGCGTGACGCACGGCGCGCACACTCGTTTGGGCGCCAGAGTGCCGTCATCTTCCCTCCTCACCGACTCCCTCATCGACCAACTTCCTCTCCTCGTCGTTGCGCCCAGCAACACGAGCTTCCCCTCTCTCCTGCCATGGCCGGACGCTCTGGTCCTCGCAGCCAGGAGAGTATGTATCCCAGCTCTTCTCCCTCCAACGAAGACCCCTTCCACCCCCACGTCCATATGCCCGACCCACACCGCATGCCCGAGCCCCAACGCTACTACGACAACGAATCCGAGAACCTCGATCGCTACGACCGCAACCGCGACACCTATGGCTCAGACGGCAGCAATGGCGACGACGACAGGTACTACGAGCAGCGCGGAGGCTACGACTATCGTGAGTCCGTCTCCGACCCTCGCCCTCCTCCTTCTCACCTTCCGCAGCCCATCCCGACACCGACTCGGACATGGATGTCTACGGCCAGAAGTACGTGCCCTCTCAAGAGTCACTAGGGCCTCCCCCCATGGGCATCTCAGAGTCGTCAACACCCACATTCGTAGATGGCGTCCGCGAGCCCTACCCCGCCTGGAGCACCGAGCGCCAGATTCCTCTCTCCAAGGAGGAGATTGAAGACATCTTCCTCGACCTCACGCAGAAGTTTGGATTTCAGCGGGACTCGATGAGGAACATGGTGAGTCCCCTTCCTCTCACGCGCCAAGTCCGGCCAAGCCTCGAATGCTTCGGCTTCTCCACCCCGCACGGATATTACTTCCCGCCACATCCTCCGTGCTGTACACCGTGTTTCATCTTTCATCCCATCCCATATCATCCCGCACTCTTTGGGCGTGTCCCGCTCGGAGCGCATGTCTGCGCACGAGTCGACTCGGGCGAGACGCTGTGTATACCTCATGACACCGCCATGCCCCTGTCGGTCGGTGGTTCATCTGGGCGTCGCAGGCATCCGACCGACCGGGGACTATTTCCGGTGGGGATAGTACGAAGCGGGGATTGTTGCCCGATGGTGTCCGGCCTAGGTTCATGCTGACCTCGCGATCTTGTAGTTCGATTTCGTGATGCAACTTCTGGACAGCCGCGCGTCCCGGATGTCTCCCAACCAAGCGCTTCTCACCCTCCACGCCGACTACATCGGCGGCCAGCACGCCAACTACCGGAAGTGGTACTTTGCGGCTCAGCTAGACCTCGATGACGCTATTGGGTCCACCCAGAACCCCGGTCTGCAACGGTTGCGCTCACAAAAGCGCAAGTCCAAGGGTCACAAGGCTGCCGAGCGACAGCTTCAGAGCGCTCTGGACCGATGGAGACAGGCGATGAACAACATGAGCCAGTACGACCGGATGCGCCAGATAGCGCTCTACCTCCTGCTCTGGGGTGAGGCTGCACAGGTGCGGTTTGTCCCCGAGTGCCTTTGCTTCATCTTCAAGTGCGCGGACGACTACTACCGCTCGCCGGAGTGTCAGAACCGTATGGAGCCTGTCCCGGAGGGGCTCTACCTGCACGCCGTTATCAAGCCGCTCTACCGTTTCATCCGGGATCAAGGGTATGAGGTCGTGGATAACAAGTTCGTGCGGAAGGAGAGGGATCATGACCAGATCATCGGTTATGACGACGTCAACCAGTTGTTCTGGTATCCCGAGGGGATCGCGCGGATTGTCTTGAATGACAAGGTACGTCCATTGCTTTTCTCACTCCGAGAGGCTTTCTTACGTGTTTCTCGTAGACGCGGTTAGTCGATCTGCCACCCTCTCAGCGGTTCATGAAGTTCGACCGCATCGACTGGAACCGCGTCTTCTTCAAGACATATTTCGAGAAGCGGTCATTCGGTCACCTCCTGGTCAACTTCAACCGGATATGGGTCATCCACATATCCATGTACTGGTACTACACGGCCTACAACTCGCCTCGGATCTACAACGGCAACGAGTCGACGGCAATGCGATGGTCAGCGACTGCGCTCGGCGGCGCTGTCTCTACTATCATCATGATTGCAGCCACTTTGGCCGAGTTCTCGTACATCCCGACCACCTGGAACAACACCTCACATCTCACTAGGCGACTACTATTCCTGGCTGTCACCCTCGCGCTCACTGCTGGTCCTACCTTCTACATCGCAATCGCGGAGAGTTCGAGTCCAGGAGGCTCGCTGGCGCTCATCCTTGGTATTGTCCAGTTCTTCATCTCGGCCGTCGCGACGCTGCTCTTCGCCATCATGCCTTCCGGGCGGATGTTCGGTGACCGCGTCGCCGGCAAGTCGAGGAAATACCTCGCGAGCCAGACGTTCACGGCGAGTTATCCCAGCTTGAACAGTTCTGCTCGCATGGCGTCAATTGCGCTCTGGGTCCTGGTCTTTGGTTGCAAGTTGACGGAGTCGTACTTCTTCCTCACCTTGTCGTTCAGGAACCCTATCCAGGTCATGGTCGGGATGCAGGTCTCGCAGTGCAACGAGAAGTTCTTCGGTAACGCGCTGTGTCGCAACCAGGCTGCGTTCACGCTGGCGCTGATGTACATCATGGATCTTGTGCTGTACTTCCTCGACACGTTCCTCTGGTGGATCATCTGGAACACCGTGTTCAGTATCGCTCGCTCGTTTGCGCTCGGTCTGTCGATCTGGACACCGTGGAAGGACATCTACACCCGCCTTCCCAAGCGTATATACTCGAAGATCCTCGCCACGGCAGACATGGAGACGAAGTACAAGCCGAAGGTCAGTCTTCGCAGGTCACGGCCGCTGCTTGTACTCACAGGCCTAATTTAGGTACTCGTGTCACAAATCTGGAACGCCATCATCATCTCGATGTACCGCGAGCACCTCTTGTCGATCGAGCACGTCCAGAAGCTCCTCTACCACCAAGTTGACATCGGACAGGACGGTCGCCGCAGTCTTCGTGCACCCGCGTTCTTCATCTCGCAGAGCGACAAGGGCTATCGAGGACAGTTCTTCACTCCGGGCAGCGAGGCGGAGCGGCGTATATCGTTCTTTGCTCAATCGCTCACAACTGCCGTCCCGGAGCCTCTTCCCGTCGATGCCATGCCCACGTTCACCGTCTTGACGCCGCATTACAGCGAGAAGGTTAGTGCATTGCAGCGCGTCAGCGATGAAGCTTCTCTTAAATTCCGGTGTACAGATCTTGCTCTCGCTTCGGGAGATCATTCGTGAGGAAGACCAGAACACGCGCGTTACGCTTCTCGAGTACCTCAAGCAGCTGCACCCAGTCGAGTGGGACAACTTCGTGAAGGACACCAAGATCCTTGCGGAGGAGTCGCAGATGTACAACGGCTCGAGTCCCTTCGGCATGGACGAGAAGGCACAGTCGAAGGCGGACGACCTTCCCTTCTACTGCATCGGTTTCAAGTCAGCGGCACCCGAGTTCACTCTCCGCACGCGTATCTGGGCTTCGCTTCGTGCGCAGACCCTGTACCGTACCGTATCGGGTATGATGAACTACGCGAAGGCCATCAAGCTGCTCTACCGTGTCGAGAACCCCGAGGTCGTCCAGCTCTTTGGCGGGAACACGGACAAGCTTGAGCGCGAGCTCGAGCGCATGGCGCGCCGCAAGTTCAAGTTCGTCGTCTCGATGCAGCGCTACTCGAAGTTCAACCGCGAGGAGCAGGAGAACGCGGAGTTCTTGCTGCGCGCGTACCCGGACCTCCAGATCGCGTACCTCGAGGAAGAGCCCCCGCGCAAGGAGGGCGGCGACCCGCGTCTGTTCTCGGCGCTCATCGACGGCCACTCCGAGTTCATGCCCGACACCGGCAGGCGTCGCCCGAAGTTCCGCATCGAGCTGCCTGGCAACCCCATCCTCGGCGACGGCAAGTCGGACAACCAGAACCACGCGATCATCTTCTACCGCGGCGAGTACCTCCAGCTCATCGATGCGAACCAGGACAACTACCTCGAGGAGTGTCTCAAGATCCGGAACGTGCTCGCCGAGTTTGAGGAGTACAACGTGTCGAGCCAGAGCCCGTACGCGCAGTGGGGCCACAAGGACTTCAAGAAGTCGCCCATCGCGATCGTCGGTGCCCGCGAGTACATCTTCTCGGAGAACATCGGTATCCTCGGTGACTTGGCCGCCGGAAAGGAGCAGACGTTCGGTACGCTCGCGGCACGGTCCCTCGCGTGGATCGGCGGCAAGCTGCACTACGGTCACCCCGACTTCCTGAACGCGTTGTTCATGACCACGCGCGGCGGTGTGTCAAAGGCGCAGAAGGGTCTCCACCTGAACGAGGATATCTACGCTGGTATGAACGCGTTCGGGCGCGGCGGCCGCATCAAGCACACGGAGTACTACCAGTGCGGGAAGGGCCGTGATCTTGGGTTTGGCACGATCTTGAACTTCCAGACGAAGATCGGCACGGGTATGGGCGAGCAGATGCTCAGTCGGGAGTACTACTACCTCGGGACGCAGCTGCCTATCGACCGGTTCTTGACGTTCTACTACGGCCACCCCGGGTTCCACATCAACAACATGCTCGTTATCTTGTCGGTGCAGGTCTTCATCCTCACGAGTGAGTATACGCGTTTGGTGCTCGTTGCATGTGAAGCGTTGGCTGATGGACGTGTCCTGTAGTGGTGTTCTTGGGTACCCTCAACGACCAGCTGGACATCTGCGAGTACACAAGGTCCGGGCAGCTCATTGGCCCGACCGGCTGCTACAACCTCACGCCCGCGTTCCAATGGATCGACCACTGTATCATTAGTATCTTCCTTGTGTTCATGATCGCATTCTTGCCTCTCTTCCTTCAAGGTACGTCCTCGGATCGTCTGTCCTCCGTCGTGGTTTGTTCGCTTACTTCGGCACTGTAGAACTGGTTGAACGTGGTACGGGCAAGGCACTTCTCCGTCTCGCGAAGCACTTCGGCTCGCTCTCCCCGGCGTTCGAGGTGTTCTCCACCCAGATCTCGTCGCACTCGATCATCACGAACTTGACGTTTGGTGGTGCGCGGTACATCGCGACCGGTCGTGGCTTCGCGACGACGCGTATCTCGTTTGCGATTCTGTACTCGCGGTTCGCGGGCCCGAGCATCTACCTCGGCATGCGCACGCTTGTCATGCTGCTCTACGTGACGCTGACGATCTGGACGGGATGGGTCACGTACTTCTGGGTGTCCATCCTCGCGATGTGCGTCTCGCCGTTCTTGTTCAACCCGCACCAGTTCTCCGCGGCGGACTTCATCATTGACTACCGGTACGTCGTCTGCCGACTATACTTCATGATGTGAATGCTGACGTCGCTGCAGCGAGTTCCTTCGCTGGATGAACCGTGGCAACTCGCGCGCACACGCCAACTCGTGGATCGGGTTCTGCCGTCTCTCGCGGACAATGATCACCGGGTACAAGAAGAAGCGTCTCGGGCACCCATCGGAGCGGCTGTCGGGCGATGTGCCGCGCGCGAAGTGGCGGGCGGTCATCTTTTCGGAGGTCATCTTCCCGCTCATCATGGCCGTGCTGTTCATCATCGCGTACATGTTCGTCAAGTCGTTCCCGGACAAGGACGAGCGGCAGCCCCCGAGCCCGCTCATCCGCATCGCGGTCGTGTCCCTCGGCCCGATCGTGTGGAACGCGGCGGTCTTGCTCATCTTGTTCATGTTCTCACTCTTCTTGGGCCCGATGCTCGACACGCCGTTCCCCAAGTTTGGTTCGGTCATGGCGTTCTTGGCGCACTCGCTCGGTGTCATCGGCATGGTTGCGTTCTTTGAGTTCTTCGTGAGTTCTGATCTGGTCGTGTGGACGTGTTCGTATTGCTGACGATGCCCGGCAGTGGTTCCTCGAGCTCTGGAACGTGGCGCACGCGGTGCTTGGTTTGATCGCGATCATCTTCATCCAGCGCGCCATCCACAAGATCCTCATCTCCGTCTTCCTCTCGCGTGAGTTCAAGCACGACGAGACGAACCGCGCGTGGTGGACGGGCAAGTGGTACGGCCGCGGCCTCGGCTCGCACGCCATGTCTCAGCCCGCGCGTGAGTTCATCGTGAAGATCATCGAACTGTCGTTGTGGAGCTCGGACTTCCTCATGGGCCACATCCTGCTGTTCATCCTGACGCCGCCCATCCTCATTCCTTTCATCGATCGTCTCCACTCAATGATGCTCTGTGAGTGCTGTCCCTTCGTGGGTTGCGCCCTCGTGTACTGACCTTGCGTCTGCAGTCTGGTTGCGGCCGTCAAAACAGATCCGCCCGCCGTTGTACTCGATCAAGCAGAAGCGCCAGCGGAGGTGGATCGTCGCCAAGTATGGTATCGTGTTTATCCTCGCCTTCGCCATCTTTGCGGCGTTGCTCGCTATCCGTGAGTCTCCTCCGTCTTGAGTCCTGTCCACTGTTCTTCCATGACTGACGCTTGGAATCGCAGCTCTAATATTCCGCAAGGCATTGACGTTTGACTGCGCCATATGCCAGGGCATCTGATGGACCACCGTTACGAACCAGCATCCACATAGATTAGTCACCTCCCACCCCACTGTATGCTCTCGATATTTTCTTTGACCGCTCAACCCACTCCTGTACTAGCCGGACACTACATACATAGCGCTTCTCTCTACAGCAGAGATGGACAATTCATTTAGTCGCACACGTCTTGAGCTTCGTTCCGCAGCCTGATATATCTGCTCGTGTTTTCTTCTGTCTCACCCTCCTCTTTCCTCTCCTCGCGCGCCGCAGTCGCACTCACCGCCCACCCGCCCACTCGCCCATCGTCATCATCACCGGCCACACCCTGGCATGCATCGTATATCATACCATATCACGCTTCTCGCCCTCCCTACTTCCTCGCCCTCGCACTTCCTTGCCATGTTGCACGCACGCTGAGATGATTAATGAACGCTTTGATGCCCACGTCGCAGGTAGTCTCCAAGGTCATGAAGCCCTTGATCAATGCCTTGAATGTTCGACCCTTCGCAGTCAGTCCCAATGGATTGGTCTTTGCTCTACTTGCATTTGTCTTTGGTGATGGGGCAAGCGTGATTGGAGACAGACACTGAACGTCGTTTGGTTTATTTACACAATCGCAGGAGACATACATCTCGATGGCAGACCGGAGGATAGATACGGCGTACAACTAGCACTCGGGATAGGCTCGACGTCAACGAGGAGATGTGTCTCCGGGTAAGTTGTTAAGCCAATAGGGAGTGAATTGAGAAACTGAGGGAGGATCTAAGCGCAGATGGAAGAACTCTGTGTCACGGTGACAACGGGGGCCTTGCAATAGGGAATCGACGTGAATCTTGTCGATAGGATGAACTGGAGCTAATATCAGACATGACTCCACGGTGCCATACCACCTGACTTACTGGTCGATTTATCTCTACTCAGGCTCGACACCAGTGGTATTTTGAACGACCTCTGCAGAGTTAACGAAAGATCGTCCTGCCGCTGGGCGTGCTTCGTCCGAGTCGTCCTCAATGGACGTGACCTCTGCATCGGGTGGTGGACCTGGACTCAGATTGTCCCTGAGACCGAGAGGATGATCCCAAAGGGGACAGGTCGTCTTCTGCTTCTTGGACCTGGGCAGGCCGGTGCCGCTCTGAGTGCTGAGCCGACGTTTCAGAGAGTGCTCACTGGACATGGTACCTGTGCTTTCCATGCTGGAAGCCTGGGCTGTCGCATTGTTCTTCGGCATCTCGTCTCTCTGTCCCCATAGACGCTTTACTGGAGACTCGAATAGGGCGCCTTCCATGATTAGAAGAAATTTCTCGTGATTGAACACGCCGGACGTCCAGGGGGTGGGGCCAATGTTTGACGGAAACGTGTAATTGCGGCTTGTTGCAGGGGGAGCTGTAACGAAAGCGACGTGATCGATTGCAGCGTGGACTGCCTCTTGAGAGCGATGCTTGGTGTTCTCTGTCTTTTCCGCGCGACTTCGGCCAAACTCCCGGTAGTACCTCTCTGCTGAGGATAGCACGGGGATCGGCTCGGGATCTGGAACAATTTTTCGCGGAATTTGGCGTGAAGGGCGCAATCCGAGTTCCTCATAGTGGTCAGCGAACAGCTTTCCAAGCTCAAAGAGCATCGTGGTAAATGGGTGCTGCTCGTTCAAACCGAGAATAGGGAGTCCTTCTGAAACTGCCATGAACTTCTCTATCGCGCCACGAGGCGTCTTATTGTGGGGATTAGATTCAGGTGGCCGGTCATACTGGTCAAAGTGCGCGAGGAGGCGTGTCACCGCAGAAGGAAGCCCGGAGACCGTATGGGGAAAGTATTTGATGGCGCACCACCTGAGTATCTGGAAGGCAGATTCGAGATCGTCTGAAACTTCATGTCGCTTGCACGATACCTGCTGCAAGGCAGCTGACATAAACTGCCATGTCCCCTGTATAGCGGATATAAGCAGCAGTTCATCCAGTAATCTGAGAGACGGCGTTGCAACATACAGAGCGAAACTCCCGGTTTGTTGGTGTAGTAGATTTCTCGAGTTGCTCGCGAGTCTTTGCAAGGTCCCAGTCGGATAGCAGTCCCATCGTCATCTTCTCTCCCTGCCACATGTGCGTGTAGAGGAGAATGTTTCCCAAACTCAGATCTCTATGTAGGATACCAAATGTGCCCCAAGCGCGAGCATGAGCTGTTATGACAAGAACGAATGATCAGTTGCTGTCATGGCAATGCATCACAACCGAAATCATTCATACCTTGTAATGCTCCATATACACCCAGGACCAGTTCATACACGTCCTTGAAACTCTCGAGATCGCGGCAAATCTCCTTGAAAACCAGCCGAGCATGAACTAGATGCAATGTTTTGCGACCAATGGACTCCGGGGTACAATCCTGCGACCGAGTGCGCTGTATCCCAGTTGTTTCATTACCGGTTGTTGCATTATCGTGGTTCACCTTGCGAACGTCACCGCCTCCGAGTAGAGTTGGCACATGGGTTATGTTGATGTCATTAGCGTCGATTGAGCCCCACAGGGCACGATAGTGTTCGAACTCTGGGGTACAGGTGTCCGACATCGGCCGCCAGTAGTCCTTGACGAAGACAGGATAGCGGTCTTCGTGCCAGCCGATGAAACCCTTCGTCCCTGTCCCTGTGAGAGACAATGCTGACCTCCAAGGGCGTCCTACGAGGATACTACAGACCCTTTCCGGGTCACCGCGCCTCACCGCGCTCTTGCCGTCCGGTGACCAAGGAGCCGTGATCTTCAGCTTATAAATCGGCCATCCCTCCACCGCAGCTTTCGCGAACATGACCTTGACGTGGTCCTCCATGTTGTCTCCGTGGGTTTTGACAACGTCCCGGAAGACGTGAGCCTCATCCCCAGAAGCCAGCTCCGCCGTCGGATCGTGGCCACGAGCCTCCCGAGAGACGCAGTTGTCGCGGAAGAGTTTGTAGAGGAAGATCCCAATGGGTCGTGGATCCTCGAGGTAGTTGAAAGGTTCGGATACGACGCATCCAGCTCGGTCGTAGCGCTGGAAACGAGCTTCGTCCCTGCAAATTGCGATGGTATACACGTGTGTTCGGTGCTGCCGACTCATTACCTCCAACGCGTATTTCTCGAGCCGATTGCGGGCCTGCACATGGCCCCTGCCCTGAGACACGACGTCCTCAACGTCGACGTTGGTGAACGGAGACTTCGCCTTCAGGTCCGTGACCTCGATTGGTATCTCTACGAGCCCCCAGCTCATGCGCCCGACGTACTGGGTGCACCTCGGTTCCTCGCTGTCTTCGGAAGTGATAGCAGAGATATTGCGGTTTGGAGCGGTGGCTGAACGCACCGCTCTTGACGGCTGCGCGGAGGGCTGCGGGGTCGCGGAAAGGGGACCCAAGCCGTCATAGCGTACACCTTCGGCTTTCTTCGTCTGCCTGGGAGACCCAATTTTTGCGTTCGTGTCTTCGGTGGCCGGGACGATGACCAGATCCGGGTTGAGCAGGCGGTGGCACGCCGCGTTGCGTGCAGGAGCACGTGGGGAGGAAGGATCAGGGTTTTTGGCAGTGATGTGAACTTGAAAGTCAGTGCAGCCAATCGTCCTAATTGCGTCATCGAATCCTTCAGCCTGGTGTGGTTCATGAGCACGCGAGACCGAAGTACGCATCCTATCCTGACGCACCAATCCATAATACATGCTGGCTTCCGAGCTAGACAGATTGACTTTGAGCATGTTAAATGTTAGGGTTGCTGGAGGGTCGTCGCCCTCTGGGAGACAAAGTCGCAGCCAGTCATTCAACCTGAGAACTGTCCAATTCTTCTGCATCTCTTCGGAGTTCTCACTGACAAACTAGAGCCACGGTGAACATTGGGAGTCCAGCGGAACACCTATAAATCGTAAGGCAGCCTTGAATACGAAAGCTCAGAATGAGCATAGGGATTGGTGTGACGTTGCGTATCACCCACTGGAGTATCGGCGAGACAACGGGTCGATTGGTGACGAACAACTTCCAAGTTTGTCAAGGCGACCTCCGTGCATCGCCACCACGTGGCGCTTCAGGAGGGGCCGGGCCGCCGTCAACCTTCGCGTCTCAGCCTCAGCCTCACCGCTTTTCTGAGCCTTCCTCCATTGACCGTGGATTCCTACGACGACATCGCGAGGACGGCCTGCGCCCACAGCTAGAATAGCGTCTTCTCCGTTGACGGTTCTGAGACCATCGTAGCCGTTCGCTTGAAGAGGCTCAAGCCTCTCTTTCACCTATACCTCAACATCACCATCGAGAATTCCTGGAGCCCGCATCGGCGGATTTCCATTACCCCAGACATCCCAGACCAGTGCGGTACCACGCGCCTTTGTGGTCCTGTGCCGCAGTCGACGGCGGTATCTCCTTTACCTCAGTGGGACGAGATCAAGCGATCTGCACTGTTGAACGCTGCTCCGCCGTCCCCAAACACGAGTTGAACCCGTTCGGAGAAGTCATCGCAGACGTTCTGGTGCTGGAGGCGATCATCAGACCCGTCGTCTGGGATCCCGTTGAAGGAGACGTGTTTGAGATGGAAGGGGGACCTGTAGGGGTTCCATAAGAGTATCGCGAGCGGGGAGAGATCGGAGCAGTGTTGGTCGATGCGGCCGAAGAGGTCTCACGTAAAAGGTGCGAGGTTATTGCTGCTGTGTTGGCTAAGACGCCGTTGTCGTTACTGAGAATTGTGCCCGTTGACATTCCTCCCAATTCCGAATCATCTTCCCTGACATTACCTACGTACCGTCGAGTTGGATGGTTCAACGCTCCGTTCTGTGATAGGGATGTCTGGTTGAGCAGTCCGCAGCAGCGCATCCAAATCATACAGCTCATGTGATGAGTTTGATGAACTATTTGCGACTTGTCTGACAAGACGTTGCAGCACCATGTACTCATCGTTTCTGACTGCGATGCTTGTCTAGATTCACCGGCTTTGCTCGTGACGGTACTCAATCCACGATACACCGATGGGATTTGGCGGTGCGAGCGCGAATCGACCTTCCATCATCTCCATCTGATGGTGACTTTGCCCGCAGATGTTCACGATCGAGGCTATCTAGATGTAGGATGAACAGAGTGCTACCCCCCTCAGATGGTCGTCATGCGCGTGGCGTGTTGTGGGAATTTCTCGTGAGATACTTACCGCATTGCACTGAATGCTCGTCTGTGCTGATGTTCTAAGTTCATCTTCTGTATTCTCCACAGTGGACACCTGATTAGCTTGAGTCCCACACATGTCCGCAGATGGTTGTAGAAGCCAGACTTGCCCACAAGGCCGCAACGAACAGCAAAAGGAAACTTCTCTCAAAGATCATGCGCCCTCCTGGACTAGTTGCTGCCTTGTATCGCGCCACCAACTCTTCGATGACACTGATCAACTGTACATCAGGAGAAGATGACTCAATTCAGTGCCCGAGTAGCATCGCCGGGGACGACATTTATAGGGTTCCCATGGGGAAGGCGTCGGTGTTGCTCCCCTCTGAATTCGAGCCATGCCGAACTATCCCTCGACATCGCAAGTCTTCACCCTGGCACAAACGGAATACAAGTAAGTATATCTTGCCTCTTTCGCGACGAGCTCTACTTTTACATCGCAATACGGCTATGAGACAGCTGTCCTGGTACCTCCAGACCGTTGCCTTAGGTCAGTTCAATCGCTGCCTGCGCGACACCGAGTCTCCCACAAGCTCAATGACATGTATGATGTCTATCAGGCCTCCTGGTATACGAGTACGCAATTACACTCAGTCGCGAGATCGATTTGTTCTGGGGCCACAAGATCAATATAACCTCGATAATCTTCGTCACAAATCGATATCTGCCCCTTCTTGTGAGCATTGTCGATCTGCCGTGGTCTTCTGGCAACACAAGCCGTGAGGTAAGCATGAGCTCTTGCGCATCTATCGAGCAGTCGAGCACAGCATCCATACTAATCGTTCAGTACACCTACATCCTAGAGGTGAGCGTGGACAATAGCTAGTTTCACCATTGGTACTGACCTCAACTATGTAGTTGCGGCGCGTTGGTGTACACACAAGCTGTCCTCGGATATCTTCAGTACTTTCCTTGGGCATGTGAGTAGTACTTCCAATGAATCCAATCCCGTAACGTCTCAGCTGCCCGACAAATACCTAATATATATCGCAGTCTTCTCTGCTCTGAGAGCATACGCCCTCAGCTCTAGATCATGGAGTTTGGCACTTCTGGTCTTCGTTCTGTCTGTTCTCTACCCCATGATCAACTATGTGAGCATATATACACCTACCGCAGGGTGGGGTGACTGAAACAGTTGAGGATAGGTTACGCTGGCGTTTACGTACACGGTACCAAATTCTCAAGGGTGCGGCTACTCATTCACTCTCTCCGACGCAACAGTTGACATGTGAGCAAATGCCTTTCTTGGCTTAGAAAATTGACTAACATGCTCTCCTCAGATGTAAGCAGCTCAACGCAGAGGCCACGATCGTCACGGTGACCTCACGCCTATTCTCCTGGCAGTGGCTATCGTATACAGAACTACCTTTGTCATGTCGGACCTGCTTGTTCTGGGAGTTACCTGGAGGGTGACGTACAGAGCAATAGCAGCAACCAAGACACTTGGATATCAAACGTTTCTATCACGACTTTCGCAGATATTGCTGAGAGAAGGTGATTGATACAGTTTGCCAGTTCGCGCTCGTTGAAAGCTCATATATCACGAACAGGACTTGTCTATTTCTTGTCAGTGTCCCTCCGGGACTGCACCAGTGGAACCGTGACTGATCGTGATGCAGGATTATACTCGTATCCAACATCTTACATATGGTGCTCTACTTGGCTTCAGTGAGTATCGGCGCTCGTGCTACTACCTGTCCGGTTCTACTGACCGTACTACATGGATCGTCTCAGCTCATGGGCAGTGCAGAGGACATAGTCATCCTCCATCTCTCGGATCCGTGAGTCAGGCTTTGGGAGGACTTACAACTTTGAAGTAGGGAATGACCTTCGTCACAGTCTCATTGCAATCGTCCTATCAAGATTTCTCATGAATCTGCAGGAGGCTGGTAGATTTACGCCGCATGAACGCTCCCGTCCCTCTACGGGAGATATCAAAGTGAACAAGTTCATCGGCTCGATTGGCTTGACCCACCATGACCAAGACGAGACATTGACTCCTGGAGCCCATGGCGAAACACACAACTCCCCGACCGCCGTCGAGACGGCCACCTTGGCTCACATTGAGCTCGGGGATCAGGAGGAACCGCCATTGTGTAGAGCTTGATCATGTGTACGTTGCTCAACATTGCTCCGTCATGTTCAAGTTTCCCTTCAGGTCGAAGCAGTGCAATGTCTCAGCATGAACGGTTGCTCGACTACCCCTGTACGATACATACGCGTGTACTATCCACCTTAAACTCATAAACTCATAATTGAGCGTCTCGAGAACGCTCTGTACTCCCACGAGGCTGTCTCGCAAAGTTCGTACAACACAGTGGACCTGACGTTGAAGGAAGAAGCCGGCTGAAGATCGGCCACCGCCTTGTACGAGTCCCAATGCGAGGCGGCCGTCTCCAGAGGTGTCAGCGACAAGCAGATGAAGGTGTGCGAGCATACGTTACGGCTCATCGTCTATACTGTTCCCAGCAATGACGTGATCGTTGACGAGAGCATGTTACTTATTTAACTCATTTCAACCACCATCGTCGTGATAGAATTCGAGTCTGTCCATCATCTGACGGTTGTATGTGCTATGTGTCCAGTACTGTGCACCAGACCGCCCAAGCATAGTCACAATTGACGGTCACTACGTACGCCATACGTGCGTCTTCAATCAGGGTGATGATCACCCCACAAGTTGCAAGCTATCGTCGGCATTGGTGCCCTAGTAACAATGCGCTACTCCGCATCCAGGGTTATGAGTTCTTTTGGTTGCCATCATCTCACTTCGCTTTGCATCAAGATGTACGCCAGTGTCAATGCCGGTTCTGTCTCAATGAACAGCTTCGATTTAGCAGGGCGATGCATCGACGATGCGCGAGTCAAAATGATCCAGTTTTGGAGTCTACGTCGCCTCGTCTCACCAAGGCGTCTGGACTCTCTCACTTGGTCTCTCTTGCAGGTTTATCCTAGCAGTCATCTTCTCGTGCCCCGTCACTTACTCTCTCACTTTGTCTCTCGCCTATTCAAGACATGTCCTACACAACACAGGCCGTGGAGTCACTTCAAGACTTCGCGTTCGTGTGAGCGGTGTTGGTCTTACGTGTGCACACCTCAGAAGTTGACGCCTCGTTGCGCTCAGCCAACGTGTCCAGTACATCGAGGTCGCCACGGCAGGTATACATCGTCCATCCCCACCGGTTCCATGCAATACACTAACGCCATTGTCTTAGCTCTCCTTTTATACGAATACGCAGTAACCGTAGACCGCAAAATCGTACTGTTCTGGAAGGGAAAGAGTACTACGGCCTGGATTTTATTCGTGGCGAACCGATACTTGCCATTGTTATCCAATCTGACAGCAATTCCATGGCCTTTCACTGACTTGGTAAGCAAGTTTTCCCATTGCAGCATCACATTCACATGCATCTTATGATTGACGATCAACCAGTCGTCAAGGTGGTTACTGACGTCTGTTATACGTCGAAGTCTTGCTGACATTGCGTGTGGCATAGTACCAGTACCTGTGCAGGTCTGAGCTACACGGCGACTGCAGCAGAAGCTCTTCAATATCTCCCCTGGGCCTGTGAGAATCCCGAGCACTTGTGGAACCTGGCATGCCGCATACTGACCATGTGCATAAAAATTAGGCTTCTCGTCCCTAAGAGCCTATGCGCTCAGCTCAAAATCATGGGGTGTGGGACTCACCATTTTCATGCTCTCCATTCTTTATCCAGTCATCAATCTGGTAAGTCTACCGGCTTCACGCTGAACTCTCATGAGGATGAAGTGGTTCCATTCTCTTCAGGCATTGCTTGGGTATACCCGTATGGTGTATACGCCGCACGCTTGCGGGTTTGTGTACACATTACCTGCTTCCGCAAATGACATGTAAGAAATATCCGACCAATAACTCTCACCGTCATTGACTAAACACACTATGTCTAGATGTAAGCAATCCTCCTCAGAGCTCAGATTGAGATCTAATGGAGCTCCTGTAACCTGGGTAGTGGCGATCATATACAGGTCCAGCTTTGTCTCAGCGGATATCATCGCTCTAGCGTTAACTTGGCATGCGACATATAAAACAATCAAAGAGCTCAAAGCCGCTCGTCGAAGCAGCCGCATCCCCGGGTTCTCGCAGGTTCTTTTAAGAGAAGGTTGTATCCGCTCATTTGTCAGTATCTTGAATAGAAGCTAATCAGTCACGTTGACACGGCAACACCTAGGCGCAATATACTTCTTGTTCGTTCATTTTTGCTACACCTAGTACTAAGTAGTAGTTAGTGAGGATGTCCCGACTGAGAGCCTTCTCTAGGATCATCCTACTGGGAAGTATGGTGCATCTGGCGTTTTACCTGCTCTCGGTCAGTTAGCGTTACATCTAGTGATCAGTGTTCACGTCCTAATCACGAACGTAGATGACAGGCACCACAGCAGATGTTGCGACTGTCTACCTCTCGGAATCGTGAGTCCCTCCTATCAGATACCAGTAGTACTTCTCGCTAAGAGCGTAACCCTGCTGACGCTCACAATAGACTAACCGCGATTGCCATGTCGAGATTTCTCATGAACCTTCAGGAGGCTCATAACACCATGGCGCACCAGGGCTCGCTTGCCTCAATTGGCAGCCTTCATGCCAGTCGATTCATCGGGTCTATTGGCTCTCCCCTCCCTCCACCCAGTGGAGAGTACGGTCGGCCACTGCCAGATGAGCAGGACACTGCCAATCAAGTAGAACATCATAATACCGACTCTGTTTAGTATTATTTCTACTCATTGTTATGACTTACAATGGGTCACCTGGTGTGTCAAAGACCCTCGCACAATCTGTGCAAGCGGGCAACGCTGCCAGTGAGCCGCGTGACACTTGTTTTCTTGATAGATGCAGGCTGGCGCACGCACCACAGTACCTCCTCTCATGGCAGCTGCCACTATCCGCTGCAAACCTGTACATGTTGCCAGAGAACGCAATAGCACCACTTGAGCGTGCAGAACACCGTTGCGTGACGTGTATTGTAGCAGAACGCGGTGTGACTATCACGCTACGCGTCCCGTCACATTCTTCATTCGGCACTACAAGCGCCCATGCGACCTTTCACGAACGAACTTGGACTCCCTGAGTCGGTTTACAGCTTCTCCACCCAGTACTCTTGTATTACTGCGATTACCTGTCGCGTATACTACTACGCGGCTCTAATGCGATGTGGTAAAACTCATCGCTCGTGCGACCCATGGAGGTCACGGTACCTCTTCACCGTGATCAACTGGGGACCGGAAGCCATGTAGGACAGCACGCCAAAGCTGAACCGAGTAGGGACTTCTCGCCCGGCTCTCATATAAGGACGGGTCGCGTGCGGGGGGCTCTCATCCCCCTCCTCTCCTCCGCCCTCCCCTCCCATCCGCTCGCCCGCCATGACTCGAAACGTCCTCAGCCTAGTCACTCTTTTGCTTACTCTCTCTCTTCATGCATCCGCCCTCCCTATGTCTCTAATGTCAGGTCTTATGAAGTCCGCCGCGACACAACCAAACTCCATGCTCACCACCTCTCCGGCCACTCTCTCGCTTGCCCGCCGCTTCAACTCCACCGGCTCTTCGAACGTCCTCAAGTTCGACCAGGCGCGCGCCAGGGAGTTGAGACGCAAGGGACAAGCTCGCGGCGGCGGAGTCGATCAGGGCGGTTCAGACGCTAGCGGGAACCTCTACGATGTTGAGGCCACTTCGCAGGTGGTCAGCTATGTTGTCACGGTGAGTAGTGATCTTTTCTAAGCCAGTCGCGTGCGTTGAGAGCAGCTGCGTAGGCAAACATTGGCACTCCTCCTCAACAGTGTGAGTACCCGCGAAACCTCTTGTACGGTCGGACATATAAACGGTGTCTACGCACGCCCCTGTAGATCAGCTATTGGTCGACACCGGCAGCTCGAATACCTGGGTCGGCGCTGGCAAAACGTTCATGCCGACATTCTCGACGAAGCCGACCGGTCAACTCTTTGTGAGTTCATATTCACCGAAGACTACCTCCTACTGATCATATTCTGTAGCACGTCACATACGGATCCGGACAGGTTGATGGCGAGCATGCTACTAAACCGACTGAGAAAAGCGGCTGACGTGCGCATATAGGCTTCGAGGTGCTAGAGACTCTGACTTTGGTGGAAGGCCTGACCCTCACCAACCAGTCTATCGGTGTCGCGGAAGTAGCGATAGGCTTCGACGGTGTAGATGGCATCCTCGGGTGAGTCTTCGTCGAGTCTCGCACAGCCGAGTCCTCATAGTCGATCAGGATTGGTCCACAGGATCTGACCTGCGGTGAGTGAACAACTTCGCCCATGCTTGTTGAATGTCGACTTAACGCGTCTCAGGGTCTTTCGCGCCTGACACGGAGAAGTGTGTCCCAACCGTCATCGACAGCGCGTGGTTGGGCGGGTTCCTCGACTTCTATGAGATCGGCATCTCCTTCCAACCTTCCGACACCCTTGTTAACAAGAACGGCGAATTGACGTTCGGCGGCATCGACAAGTCCAAGTTCACCGGCCCTCTTAACTGGACGTAAGCAGACCTCGTTTCATCAGTACTAGAGCGCATACAGTCGACTGCCGTGCACTCACATCACGTTGCAGGCCTCTCACGACGATCGATCCTGCCAAGTACTTTGTCGGCGTTGAACAGTCGATCACCTACGGTACCCAGCTCGTCCTCCGTCCTTCCGCAGGCATCCTCGACACCGGCACCACGCTCATCTTGTTGGCGAGTGGTACGTCTCCATTGACTGCAATACCTATGTGCATTCTCATCGTGCCGGACGTTCTTATGTCCTTCCAGACGCATTCCAGAACTACAAAGACTACACCGGAGGCGTCCCCGACGACGACGTCGGCCTTCTGCGAATCACGCCCGAGCAGTACGCGAACCTGCAGAGTCTCTTCTTCGAGATTGGTGGGGTGAGTGCCTCTCCTGTCCTCCGCGTATGATGCCTCGCCCACTGACAACTGGCGATCCTGCCTCTTAAGGTCCGGTACGAGCTCACGCCCAACGCTCAGATCTGGCCTCGCGCGGTACGTCACCGTCTCTCTTCTCCTGTAGCTTTGTCCGCTCATCTGCCACCATTCACCTGCGCATAAATACAGCTCAACGAGGCGCTCGGCGGGGACTCGGACCACCTGTACCTCATCGTGAACGACTTCGGGTCCGCGTCCGGCCTTGGGCTCGACTTCATCAACGGCATGTCCTTCCTCGAGCGGTTCTACATGGTCTACGACGTCGGCAACAGTCGTGCAGGGCTAGCGACCACCCAGTATACGTACGCGGAGATCAACTGAGCTGCAGCCCCCCGAGCCCGTGGTCGGCAGCAACATCTCTCCCCATGTACATGTACGAACAACGACTTGCCTGTGTCTCAATTCATTTCCTGCATGTGAGCTCTCGCAATATCGTTGGGGCACTCGCCACCGTAATCGACGATGGACGTCAACAGTGCTGCCATCGCATTGTAGACTCTACTAGCTATCATCAACGTTGGCAGGGGGGTTTGTTTGGTGGAGATATGGACCTTGGACGTCGTGAGACCCGTAAGGAGGCGGCGACACTATAGTACATGAATGAGGTCATTAATATGGGGGTGGTGGGGCGAGCAAGCCATCGCCAGCCGGAAAGCCGTGAATGCGGGAACGCGTGAACGGTGGTGACCACGGCGGACTCCATCCTTTCCTCGGGTACAAAGAGGATGGAGAGGGAACATCGCGGATCAATAGGAGGGACGGAAGGAAGGAAGGGGGGACGCAGGAGGACGGTAAGGGAGGAGAGAGATGAGAGAGGGGAGGGAAGAGGAGGGGGAGGCATGGACGACAAAATCCCGGGAACGCAGAGAGACCAGAGAGAACCGGAGCACAGTGCGAAATGCGGAATGCAGAGGCGTGCGTGCGCATGTATGTATATGTACAGGGCGGAATGCAAGTGAGGAGGGGGAGCCAAATGAGGTGCAGGCGAAGGGGGTGGAGATGAGATTATGTGCGAGATGCAAAGACACGTGCGAAAGCAATGAGCAATGGACAATGGACAAGAGCAATGAATTGGATTGGATGGGGAGATGTGGGGAGATGTGGATGTATGGACGCGATGGGACAGAAGCTGATGTGGAACTGATGGATCGTGATGCGTGCAGCATGTTGCCAGAATACCAGGGGATATGATACGAGACCGGAGAGAGGCGAGCAGGCGAAATGTGATCGGAACGGGAACAGAAACGGGTTCGGAACAGGATCCGTGAGCAGCGAGCACTGAGCAGCCGTCGATGGAAGAGATGAATGCGTGGATGCTTGGACCTTGGGCAGACGTCCGGTGAGTAATAGACGGCGCGCGCGTGCGTGGAAGAGATGCGAGATAAATAGAGCAGGAGTGCAGATGGAGATGCAAGGGCAGATGTGAATGCAGATGGAAGAGGTTGATGGGCCACAGAGCGCGACGGCCGAAGCACATCAGACCGGGCTGACCTTCTGTCAGATCGCGGGCGGAGGCTTGGCGCTGCACGAGAGCGAGATGAAGACGAGAGAAGCGGACGGAATGTCGAACCAGGACGGACGTGGGACCGGCGGCACCAGGCTGATGGCCATGACCATGACTGCATGGCCGGATGAGGGTCTGACGGAAGGACGCGCGCGGCGCAGGAGTGGTACGAGACCAGGACCGCAGACGATGTGGACCACGAATGCGTCCTCCTGAGCAGATATCTTCGAGCTTCAACGATAGGAGACTCCCTCTGCGTTCCATCCGCGAGGCGGGGGAGGAAGGTCCATCGCAAGGGTGAACTCTGCGCCGCGCACCTCGTCGCCTTCAAATGAATCCTGGCCGTCGAGCATCACGGGCACGGGAACCTTGACGTTCTTCAACGGCTGACACAGCAGCGAATTCGGCGAGAGCCCGCCTCGCTGCTGCAGCGTCCCCGGTATCCGCGGGTGCTCCTTGCGCATGCTCTGCGTCCGCGTGCGTGTCATCGGGTGTATGTGCGCATGTGAGAACGCCTGTGGTTGCGAATCCGACGCGGGAGAGGCCTCTGGCCTCGGAAACGCCAGCAGCCCGCTCTCCAGGTCGAACTCGCGCATATCGCGCCACCCCTCGTCCTCGATGTACTCGTCCAGGCCATACCCAGACTGGTATCCCACCGCGGACTCCTCGTCCTCGTCCTCTTCGCACAGCGGGAACAGCCGCGCGTCCATCTCCTTCGTGACCGCCTTCACGCCCACGTTCACGCCAAACTCCGCGCCCATGTCCGGCAGGCCGACGTACGACCGGTTCGCGGCCTGAGCGGGGCGCTCGGGCTCGCGCGCGGCCTGCGCCTGGATGCGGGCGAGGGCCTCGGCCGTGACGGGCTCGCAGCGCGCGAGGGGCGAGCTGCGGAAGGGCGTCGCGAGTCCGAGAAGGGACAGCCGTGCCCCGCCGACGTAGTCGCGCGCGCTCCATGCCCGCCTGCGGCTCTTGATCTCGAGGATGGTCAGGTCCGAGCCGCGTTGCGAGTTCGAGGCGACCTGGCGCGGGGACGAGTCCATGCGCGCGAGGACGCCGAGGAGGCGTGTGCGCATCATGCCCAGCGCGTGGTATGTCGACATGTCAAAGTCGAACGTCGGCGATGGCGGAGATGGGCTCCGAGGCACCTGTGGCAAGGTCTTCGTTTCTACAGATGACAGCCGCGGAGCGCCGCCCGAGGGGGAAACAATCCCTGGCGCGAATGGAGAACGGAGGGGTGAGTCGACGGGCGTGTGGACTGAGGACCCGTCTGTCTCTGTGCTCGTGCTTGTCGCGCTGGCTGACGTGTCGTCGTCCTCGTCTTCAGGATCTTGCATATGGGAGATCGCCTGTCGTTGGCTGTGGGCAGGACCGAGAGCATGTCCAAAGCCGTGGCAGTTGGCCTCCGCGATCATCTGCCGCATTCGCTCGTCTGTCTTCCGCAATAGGCTGCGTGCTGCCCAAGCGGGGTAGAGACCTGGAGGGAAGCCGTACACCTGCGCCATCCATTCCGGTGCGCTTTGGATCTCTGCGAAGGACGGGCATCCAGTCGTCGAGAACATCGGGAGGACGTAGCGTCTGAAAATATCCACCAGTTCCGATCGTGCACGGTGTCGCAGCTGCTCTGCGGTTGTCCGGTACTTGTAGTGTGGTGGCAAAGGTATGGGTTCCCGAGGGCGTACGTGGAGCTGGAAAGCAGGTGTCGGAGGACACTCGGCCACTGTGGGAGACGGAGGAGGCGAGCGTTGTGTGCGAGAGAAGGTAGACGACGAGCGCGAGTGCGACGAGGGGGAGGGAATCTTGAGCGGAGGCAGGGAAGTGGGCAGCGTCGCGCCGCGAGTTGCGTTGTCGGACAGGGCACCCTTAAAGGCAGCGACGATGGACGAGAAGAGCGACTTCTGACGTTTGTGCGCCTTGGACGGGCTCGAGCTGACAGGGGACGCCGGCGGCGCCTGCATCCCGGACCCTGTCTGACACGATGACGTCTGCACATGCAGCCCCGCCCGCCGATACCGCTCCCGCTCGTCTTCCTCTGCTGAGCCCTGGACGGCGGCGACGACGTCGTCCAGCTTGTCGAGACATCCCACGTCCGCGCCTGTTGAAGACAGCGACCAGCTAGCGGTGCATCCGTCGACGAAGGTGCACGTCACGGAGCGGGCGACGATGTCGAAGACGACCTCGGTCATGAGCGCGGTGTGCCATGCCGCTTTGTCGAAGGCGTGGATGTCCGACGGGGTCTCTACCCCCAGGCCCTCGTCCTGCAAGGCTTCCACCATCTGCGACTGCATGCTCCACGAGGACGGGCAGGGCTTGCTCTTCTCGTCGTGCATGGGGTCTGGGAGGTTCAGGGTGAAGAGGATGTTCGGACGAGGGTCGCCGGGCTTGATTCGGATGATCATCTTTGTGGATTAGTAGAATTAGCGTAGAGTACGGATGATGGCGCGTTTGCGTATTGGGGGTATATTCTGCAGTCCCCCGTTGTCAATCAGGTGGTAGCAAGATGACGGACGAGTGTACGCACTTGGTGTCAAGGAATGAGGTGATGGGTGTGGTTCTAGGGATGATTGCGACGCCCAAGTAGGACGGGAACTCTGCAAATGGTAGGAGCACCGTGTTCAGAGGTGGCGGGACGTTCAAGGAGTACGAGGAATTGAAAGAGGCGGAGGAGGCCAGGCAGGGATTATTTCACGTTGTCAAGGACGTTGGGGGCGGCGGGACAGGCCAGCGAAAGAGGCGCCGGTGTCAAAGGAATTGAAGAAGTGGCAGCAGGGACACAACGCGCAGCAGAGAAAAACGGTGGACACCACGTACGCGGACAGCGGAGGATAATGGTCAATGTTGGACGTTGAGGAACGAGGATGACGGGTGCGCATATATGGAGGCCACACAGGAGAGACGACAAAGCGGTTGGGGCGATGGAGCGGGCACGGAATGACGCACAGCGATGAGACACGTCTGCTCGCTGTCTGGGACGATGAGGACGCACCTAAAGGACGTGGAGAGGCCAGGACGAAGGTCGACGGGCGGCGTCGTCGCGTCGGAGAGCTCGCAGACGGCGGCGGCCTTCTCGCGTTTCGTCTATATATTGAATTACATAATGCACCATAACAGGCAGGCCACCACATCTGGCGGGTCAGCCGCTCTGAGCGTCCGACGACGCGATCAGCTCGACAATCTTCTCGACCAATCCCCTCATCACCTCGGCCTTCTGCCTTCCAATCAGCAGCACTTCCTCGTGCGACACCACCACCTCCTCCTGCCGCACGACCGGCCGTCCCGCGAGCTGCCGCCGCAAGGGTGATCCCGTCAGCGTTAATGAACTGCATCTGCGCCGGAACGATCGCGAAATTCGCTCACCTCCGCCTCGACCTCCTCGCGGATGCTCCGGTACTTGTCTGGGATGACAACCATGTTCGTGACGAGACTCAGAACGAGCACCTCTAGCCCCTCTTCTTTGCCCGCCACGACCTCTGGGATGGTGCTCATGCCGACGACGTCGGCGCCCGCGTTCCGCAACATCCGGCCCTCCGCCGGAGTCTCGTATGTCGGGCCGGAGACCCATGCGTACACCCCTTCCGCAAGCGCATTGAGGCCCAGCCCGAGCTTGTGCGCCGCGAGAAACGCCAGACGCCGCAAGGTGGCCGAGTATGCGGTCGACAAGGGTAGGAAACGTGGGTAGTTCGGACCAACAGGGGGTCCCAGGAGAGGATTCATCCCGGTGAGATTAGGGAATGCGATATGATCTTGCACGACGACGACTGTTGGCGGAGATGCATGAGTATAGATCTGCTACAGTGCTACCCCAGGCGTCCTGAGGTGACCGTTGTAAGTCATGCCAATTCGAGGCTGGTCAGCCTCAGAAGCGAGACCGATAACCGTATCACGGGCTAGGTTGAATAGACTCCATCTGCTAGCTCGCCCTAGCTCGCCTTGGGAGCCTTCGATCAGTTGAAGATGAGCGAAACTCACTGGTGCCGACTGCCAGATCGCGGTTCAACGCGCCGGCGGCGTTGGTGACTTTTAGAGCACATCAGCCACCGCACATAGAAAGAGCGGAACGTTCCTCACTGATCAAGTTTCTAATCCCGAGGCGCGCCATCACGCGGATAGGATAAACCACGGTAGATAGTTTGTGACCTTCATACGGATGAAGCTGAGAGCGACCAAGGTCATGACGGTCGCAGAAGACACTGGAGAGGGTTGCAAGACTCACGCGTCCGAGCATGACCACGACTGGGACGCCTTCACCGGGTCCAATCAAGCCGAACGCGAGTGAGCTCTTGTGGCCCGGAACTACGAGAACGACAATGCAAACACAGCAATAGGTCAGCACTCTCTCAGATCATTCCATCAACCCGACAGTCCGACATACCCGTGCTGCTGCCGAAGCCAGGAAGCGAGGCGTACGGGACCTCCACGACGTCCCGGATGGCCGCCGCGAGCGTGTGCAGGCCGGAGCCACAGACGATGCCGACGTGAGGCCTGTGCAGCCTCTCTGGCAGGAGCGATCGGATCTTGGTCAACGTCTCCTCGAACGGGAGAGATTGCACTTCGGTAAGGTCAGGCATCGTGCTCGCGTGCGGTGTATCTCCACGGGGATGTGTCTGGCTCCCAAGCTGTCCGAATAGAGGGTTAATAGACAGACAACCACAGGCTGGTGGAGTGGGAGACCTTGACAAACGTTGCTCACCGTGTGGTAGGAGGGCAAGGAGTGTCGGATATCTGGATGGTGGCTGGGGTCGGAACATAGATCCGGATCGATGCACGTTGTCACGCCTGCCTGTTCGGGAAGAATGGCGCGCCACGTCACACTTTAGCGCCTCCGCGCCAGGCACGCCGCCCCTTGACTCGCGCCGCCATCATCGAGCGGCCGTCGCGACTCGTTGTCGTCTCTCGCAGTCCAGCTCTCTCAAGCTGTCAAAATGAAACGTGCTCTCGAAGTGGGTATCCTCGACCGTCGACGTTCCCGGCGTCGGCACCGTCGCAATGAAGCCCGCCGGTTGCCTCCTGGTTCCCAGCGTGTCAGGTCCCGCCCGACGTCGCTGCCATCATCCCCGAACGTCCGCTTTTGTTCCATTCCGCCGAACTGCATCATCATGTTTGGTGTTGCCATCTTTCTGTGTGCATGACTTACGATAAGTGCAGTCTCAGCAGCAGGATAGGTGCCGGATGGAGGTACAGTCTCCGGGTTGCCATCGCCCGCCTTTCACGATTCGCCGCCCGGCGGTCATTCAAGTTCTCGACTTGCGGAGCGCCTGACATATGGAATGGAGAGAACCGCGCTACACTTCTTCTTCTTCAAGCTCCCTCGGGACGTCAGAGAAGGTTACGAAATAGACTACCGGGTAAAGGTGTGTGAGAGCCCGACTTTGACGAGTACGGATCACAGCTACGAGCAAGTGTGAGTGAGTGTAATTCTTCCCGCGACGTCATGGACTTGTCCCGCGCTGACATCTTGATTGGCATATCCTCTCTTGGCCAGAGATGGTCATCGAATCACGCACCTCTGCAGGTGCATCTCCCTATCCTTTCGTGGCTTTCGGGGCTTTCGACTACAATATCGTCAGCGTTGCTCAGATACTAGGAAGAATCACCGCAATGAGTGGGCGTTTGCGCACTTGTTGCGTTGCCTTGTAGTATCTCAACAAGCTGCTGCAACACCGCAGTTAAATGAGTTGGACGCGTCAGATCGGTCGAAGGCGGTGTCCCATTCTTCAGGGTTATGTGGCAGCTGTGAGTCCTTCCGCCTCTTCCACCATCTTGCTCCGAACCCAGTGCTCACACGCATATCCGACCTTCCGCAGTCTCACAGCAGGCACCGACTACAGCTTGAATTGCTAATTCTCCTACTGGTTCCGCGCCGCAGGAACCGTGTCGCCTTGCCTTGTTCGACCCACTTCGGTCGGAAGTCCATCGAGGAAGGCCGAGCTTCTGCTTCTGCATCGGGTTCTTTGTTATGGTATGTCAAGCTGACAGAGCGCATCGTGGCTACTGAAGCATCCCGTGCTGCGCCATGTGCTCTTCACACTGCTCGTGAAGGGGACCGTTCAGTGCGAATTCCTCCTGCCTTCGATCAACAGTCAGAAAAGGCGACGCTGGCGCCGATGCACCGTCGTCATCTCTAGGAACATCTGCCGTAAGTACGTCCAACATCGCAGACTGTCGGCCATTCCGAATTCGGTGTGAGAAAACCCCATCCGGGCCGACCTGGGACGCCAGGCCGGTCGAGTTTGGTGAGAGTCTTCGTTGCTGTACCTTGTGCTGCTGTCGAATGCTCACTGCAGCATTGGCTGTTTGACCCGTAGTGAGAGGTTGCGTCCATCAAGCCACACAGCTTCAATATCTGTCGAGACCCGTCCATTTCGTGCGGGACTCCCAAGGCGGCGAACTCTGTGACGGATCTGTTCCTACCAATTCGGGACGCTGCACTGCATTGTGACTGCGGGCGCTCCGCGCACTGCAAGGGACTCTTGTGCCAGCCGGGTTTGGGTTTCGATGCGACAACCACGTCTCGACGAAGAGAGTCGGCTCCGAGCGTACAGTCCGGAGCAAGTCATACACCGAGGCAGGCCTGTGAGGCTAATTTTGGAGAACGACGCTGACGCTTCTCTTCAGAGGCAAATGCGATCTGAAACTCGAACACACGCACACGGTGAACAATTCTCACGTCGACAAGGCGTATTCCTCCTATTGCTCACCTACAGCTTACATTCCGACAGCGCTGTATCGCTCGTCTACATGCTAACAGTGGCAGCCACCCTGGCACTCCGCGTCGACATACAACACCTTGGGGCCCGGATGCAATCCACATTCCATATGCTGACAGTCCGAGACACATCCCGCCCGGCCTCCAGACGACATTCCGGCGCTCCGTGGGATGTGCGGCAAGGCAGCCCTAGCCGGGCTGTCCAGTTGACTCGAATGATTGACTACATACACGATACTCACATACTAGTAGCGCAAGGGGCGCGTCCGAGGAACGCCGCAGTCGAGCAGTGTGTCCATCGTCCGTGTCGGGTTCTGCCGTCACCTCGCGATGCTCTCTCCGAAGAGAAGACGCCCTTCAAGCTCGGTGAGTTGTTGCGTTGCCCCCCTGACGCGCCCGCGCTGCAGCGAATGACCGCAGCACGTAGCGCTGTGGCCGATGGGTTCTCGACGTCCACAGCCATCAATGACTCGCACGAGCTGTGTTGGTGGCATGTAGGGGCAATGGATGTGCCGTCCCGACAGGTATGTGAACGGTCGCGGTGATGCATGTGCCATGTGCCGGGCCTGATACAGTTCAATATCCAGTGCGCCATTGGCCAGCCCCACAAATCATGTCCGCTGAGGGTCGATCGAATGCCGGTCCTCTGTGCAAGCTGTACCTGGCCGCTGTGTGTACGAGGTCGAGTCTGAAGAACATGGTATAAAGGCTCCCCAGATCCGACGAGCATCCTCAGCACTCTCCTTGGGTCTCTGTCGCCTTTCGTTCCTCGTTTGAACGTCTCTCCTTCACAGCTTCCTCTTCATCGCCGTCGACACTTGTCGCCCCCTTTACAGACTTTTCTTGTTCACAATGCTTGCGAAGACCATTGTCTCCTTCCTCACGCTCGCTCTCGTCGTCGGAGCCCTCCCTCCCAAGCGGGCGAAGTGCAGCAAAGGCCGCACCGCTTCGGATGCCAAGGTACGTCGACCCGCAATCATTGTGCAATCGCAACGCTCACCCATACTGTTCCGTCTAGTGCTGTGTCTGGTTCGACGTTCTCGACGACATCCAGGAGAACCTGTACGTATCAGCTGTTACCGCTGATCTGGAGTGGCTGATTGAGTATGCCTCAGTTTCGATGGCGGCGAATGTGGTGAAGAGGTCCACGAGTCTCTCCGCGTAAGTGCATCCGAATTCGGTTGACAGACGCACATTAATCACTAGCTTTATGCTTGCAGCTGACCTTCCACGATGCCATCAGCTTCTCCCCGAAGCTCTTCAGGCAGGGCAGGTTTGGTGGTGGCGGTGCTGGTACGTTGCCTCAGGCCTTCTCCGTACGTTCGACGCTGACGATGACCTGAAGATGGCTCCATCATGGCCTTCGCCGACATCGAGACCAGCTTCGAGGCCAGTATCGGTCTCGACGAGATTGTCGAGGAGCAGAAGCCCTTCGCGCTCAAGCACAAGGTCTCCTTCGGCGACTTGTGAGCAATTTTTCTCCTGTGTCTCTCTCGTGAAGCCTGAACACGCTTTCTATCCAGTATTCAGTTCGCCGGCGCCGTCGGTGTGGCCAACTGCCGGGGTGGTCCCCGCCTCCAGTTCCTGGCTGGTCGTTCGAACCACTCGATCGTCTCGCCCGACAACCTGATCCCACTCCCCACGGACTCGGTCGACGACATCCTCGAGCGCATGGGCGATGCCGGCTTCAGCCCTGCTGAGGTCGTCGACCTCCTCGCGTCCCACAGCGTTGCCGCGCAGGACCACATCGACGAGGTAAGTGTAACCGAGTTCGCTTTGCATCTCCGTCCGCTTACACCTCGATACACAGGCCATCGCCGGCGCGCCCTTCGACTCCACCCCCTCGGACTTCGATGCACAGTTCTTCGTCGAGGTACGCACGTCTGCACTGTATCTAATCCAACCAGACCTAACCCCGTTTCCTCTGGTACGCAGACGCTCCTGAAGGGTGTCGCCTTCCCCGGCAACGGTTCGCACGAGGGCGAGGTCCTCTCGCCGCTTGCCGGTGAGGTGCGCCTGCAGTCTGACGCGCTCCTCGCGCGCGACAGGCGCACAGCGTGCGAGTGGCAGTCGTTCGTCTCGAACCACGACCTCATGGTGCAGCGCTTCACGAAGGCGATGGCCAAGATGACCACGCTCGGCAACGACGTCCGCAAGCTCACGGACTGCTCTGAGGTCATCCCCGTCCCCAAGCCCGCTGCGTCCAAGGTCGCGCACCTTCCTGCCGGCAAGACGCTCAAGGACATCGAGCGGGCGTGCAAGGCGACGCCGTTCCCGGTCATCAGGGCCGACCCCGGTGAGTAAACCTGCTGAGTTCTTGGATCTAGAGGCTCATGTGCGCGATCTTGTTAGGCCCGGAGACTTCGGTCCCTCCTGTCCCTCCTTCCTAAGTTAACGGCGTCGGCAACCGAGGTCAGCACGGCCGAGGCTAGCAAGCGTCATTCGACGATCATTATCATTCAAGTTCTTTTCCTGGGCTAAGGCTACTTATTCCATTCCTTTCCTACAAATCTCGCGCATGCGTGGAGTATCATACATAGCTCAAGGTCCATTGGGCCGCTATTCAGGTCTCGGCGGTCCGCTAGCCATGGCCTGGACGTGGTGGCTTAGAGAATAATTGCAGGTGTTATCGCAGAGTAATAATCATGTATTGATACACGTACAGTCCGTTCGTGGTTCATGTGTCGATCTACTCGGCGACAACAACCTCCATGAGAACCAAGAATTATCAGACTTGACCCAACGACCGCAACGAGCTTTAATACACACTCGGATGTTTACCGGACAGCACGAGCCGAAGTTCAAGTCGATGAGAACGTGGGGACGACAGGGTGGTGCCCGTCTCGCACAAGTAAGTACTGCGTAGGTGAATATGGAGTTCCGCATACCTCACATTCCTTCTAGAAACTGCAAAGGAGGAACGTATCATGTCCGGTAGCGTCTCCATCGGCAGTCATCGCCATCGCGTTGCTCAGGCTGAGGAACCGAACAAAATCTGAACGACTGCGAACCCGCTCCGGAGCACCCCATCGCCCATCGCCTGGTCCTTGCTCGACCCCGTGACCGAATAGACAGTACCGGCCACGCCTTCTGGCACCTAACGACAGCTGGGCAGGGAGAGCGACCGCGCTCGCTTGGGTTTTGTACCTTTCACGGCTGGAGGATGAGACCCTGCAGAGGACGTTTGGCAAGCGTTAGATTGCGTGATTGAAGTGAACGGATACGCGGACGGTACCGTAACCATACGTATACTGAAAAACGCTCTACGGTCCTCTCAGCCTTGTTGAGCTCTGCCTCCGAGCACCGTGAGCTGGTCTATTTCTATAACGCGAGCAGGTTCGCACGCGGTGCCGGCGTGGAAACAGCGGGCATGCAGCTCAAACTGTCAAGGAGAGCCACCATGTCGCGCGAGTACGTACCTCGGCCTGCTCCGTTGCACAATTGCGCCATGGCATGGTACGCAGAGTAAGGAATTCATGCCACAGTATGCTGCCAACGCACCCAGGTACCTACATTAGGTCGGTTGGCGGCTGGGTGAAAGTGATATGACGTCGACAACGGTCAACGAGCCGACCATCTGAAACCGGGCTTTGAAGCTGTCACGTAAGGCCAGACCTGAAGCTTTGAAGATTGAAGGCGGGCCTCTTGTTTGCTTGTTGGATGAATCCGAAATTCCGATTCTGCCCCGGCATCGATTCATGGGCATACGCGGTACCATTTCGTTCGTACCTTGAGCCTCGTGGGGGTCACAGGGCAGAGGACAAGGCCCGTTGCACGTCACACCGCTTGGGATCCAAGACAGTATGCATGGAAGCAAGCGGGGTTTAATCCGACTCGGCTACAGATAGCATTACGGTATAAGTAGATCACCGCATAGGAAGCGGGAGAGACCTCTCACCCGTCTGTAGCCCAACGGCCATGGACGACACCAATCCCCACCAATACATCCCTCCAAGTCCCACCGACAGTCGCGCGCCATGCCCGGCGATGAACTCGCTGGCGAACCACGGCTATCTGTGAGTGCTTCCCGCCGTCCTCACCTTCGGCGTCTTCCCTGCTCATCTCCATCAAACCCAAAGGCCCCGTGACGGCAAGAATCTCACCCGCACACAGCTGGCCGCGGCGATCCGCGAGGTCTTCAACGTCTCCTACGCAATCTCCGTCGTCTTCGGTATCCTCGCCGTCGTCCTCTGTGGTCGCTGGTCCGGCCTCTCGCGCGTCGTCGACCTGCAGGACCTCGCGGCGCACAACGTCGTCGAGCACGACGCGTCTCTCCTCCACCCCGATGCGGCCGCCCCCGATGCGAAGCGTGCCCCCGTCGACGTCGACCGCGCGCTCCTTCGCGAACTCTTGTCTGTGAAGACCGGGAGCAAGGGCGGAGACAGCGAGAGCCTCACGCTCGGCGACCTCTGCGCGTGGCAGGTGCGCAGATTCGCCGCGTCCCGCAAGCTGGGGCGGATGCATACGCTCTTCGCGCACGCCGAGGTCGTGTTGCTCTATGCCGCGATGGGCGTGCGAGCCAGTCGCGAGCTCCCGGAGAAAGAACCGACTGCAGGCGAGGGCGTCGAGGGTAACGGACCTCGAGAGAACGCAGGCGAGTTGTTCGACCACGTCGTCCCAAAGCGCTACATCGAGCAGTGGTTCGGGGACGGGAGGCTGCCGGACGGATGGACCAAGCCCGAGCGGCCAATCGGGCACTCTGTGTTGTCGGGTGGCATCAAGGAGGTTGAGCGGATTGAGGCGGGTATGACGAGAGAATCCGTTGCACCCGGAGCGGCCGCGGCGCGAGGTTAAGCGTGGATGGGCGAGGGTTCCCGGGCCGATGATAGGGACGTATCAGTGTTGCCCCCGAGAGCAAACTCTTGATCACTTCGCCCATGTAAACCTCATCCGTCTACGTAGTTGCGCGCACCGAAGAGCAAGAAAGCAATTGTAGACAGCGAACACAGCGAGCTAGAGATACAGCAACAAGACAGAATACATGGAGCACATCACCACAGGATAGGCGCCGCAGGTTCGCGGTCCAAACACACGCTCAGCTGGTAGTCGCCCGTTCGTTTCGCCCAGCGATACATCTTCAGCCCGTCGTAGCCTCCTCGCGGCCCGCGTATCTCAGCCAAGACGGCCGCATGCGTCGGTGGGTCGTCAGCCAAGACGAAGTACGCCTCCTTGAAGGAGCGTTGGCGATCGTAGATAAGCATCGTCGTCTCCGTCCCCATCCCAGCCTGGATCCTCACCAAGAAGATCTTCTCCCCGTGAACGTTGGGCGGCGGACCTGCGCTCGGGTCGCGTACGGTGTGGAAGGTTCCTGGGTGGTTGACGCCTTTCCGGCTGATCCACTCTGAGCCCCAATTCTCGTAGCCAGGGAGGTAAGTCCGGAAGACGACCGTACACCATGTACCCCCTTTCAGCGACCGACAAGTCTTCTTGTGATCAGGCCAGTCCGCTTTCTGGCAATCTAAAGGAGCGCGCTCAGCGATTGCAGCTAAGGACCGAGGGGACTGGCATGAGACCTACCTGCACCACAGTAGGAGACCGACTGGCACTGCGAGCATCGACTAGTCCGCTCCTTCCCGCAGATGACGCACCCAGTATCGTTGTTCAGGCTTCCCAGCGCCTCAAACGTGAGGGGACCGACAGGCAGCAGAATGGATACCTGGAACCTCTCCTCGTAGGGCCCTCGCTCAGGCTTGTAGTCCGGCGGGAGGAGCTTGGCGTTCATTGCGAAGAGCGTCTGCAGCAGTTTGAGCTCGAGGACTGTTGCTGTGATCATGCGGGCCCCGTCCTGGACACCGCGAGCGCGATCGTTGTCATATTGAAGCTGGCCCCACTGTATACCTTCAAGGCCGTCCCGTCGTGTGTAGATTCGGTAGAGCAGGACGATCGCCGGAGTGTGTTTGTCTATCTCCAGTATCGAAAGAAACTGGATGACAAGATATCAGCACATAGGGACAAGTACGAAGCGCAAGACGATAGTCCCTAGTATATGCACACTCAGGAGACACGTACCCGGATGTTGATCGCGTACTTCTCGCACTTCGGATCCTGGATCATGCACCACCTGGCCCCGCTGTCCAACGCATTCCCAATAGACATCATCGTCTGCCTGAGATCCCAGAACGCGTTCGAGTAGAGCGACACGGGGTTGTACTCGCGTCCCGCACGCTGCGCCATGTGGTGCTCCGCCATCTCCTGGTAGCTCGTTCGCCGCACCGCATCGAAAATCGGGCGTCCTCCTTCGCCCGACGCGCCGTTCCAGGGCTTCTTCATCGGCCAGGAAGGCATTGTTGCAGGGTTGAGCGTGGTCGCGATGTTGTGGCGGTTCTGCGAGGCGGCGAGCGCGTCGCGTACGCGTTTTTCGAGGACAGTGTCCTTGAGCTTCGTGTTTTGGGGCAGGTTGATGCCCATGTCCGACAGGACCTGGAGCGTCTCTGACCGCGAAAGCGGATCCATAAGAAGTTTTTACAGTACAGTAGAGGGTGAGTGTAGAGTAAGGTGGAAACTTGAGCTCGAGGGAGAAAAATAGGATCGCTTACCAAGCGCCCTTATACAGGAGGCTCAGAAAGGCAAGTGACCACGTTCGAATCCACGCAGGTGAAAATACCCACTCACACGCACACGCATTCAATCTATCTGAATCACCTTGAAATGACATTGAACACAGATCACCACATGATATCAAGGTTTGGCTTTCTGTCCAAGCAGACCGTCAGCTCGAACTCTCCGGTCCTCCTCGCCCACCGATACATCTTCTGTCCCTCCGCCGCGCTCAGGATCCTGGGGCCATGACTCTCCGCGAAGAATTCTCTGTATAGCTCCAGGTCGTCCTCGCGGCAGAAGAAGACCTCTTTGAACGACCGGTGCCGATCATAGATCATGAGCCCCGAAGGATCAGACTCCACACTCGGCCGCAGCTGAATCTTCACCAAGAACGTCTTCTCCCCGTGCACGTTGGGTGGCGCGAGGTTCGCGCTCGGATCGAACGGACGCATGACGCTCATAAACTTGGTGACAATCGCGTCCATGTCCTGCGGGTGATTCGTGGAGTGCTTGCTATAGAACTCGAGGTTGCAGTCCTCACTCCCGGGCGGTTTCATGCGGAAGGGGACTCTGACCCAGCGACCACCCTTGAGGAGGTTGCACTTCGGCTTGTGTGCCGGCCAATCGATCTTCTGACAGGCTGTGTGCAGTCAACGGAAGCGATCAATGGCGACATATACGAGAGTAGCTATCTGACGCACTTCCGCTGCAGTACGACACGGACTGGCATCCGGAGCACCGCTTCACTTGCTTCTTCCCGCACACCGCGCACCCAGGGTCGCTGTTCAAGCTCGCCAGAGCCTCGAAGCCAAGCGGAGCAATCGGAAAGATCACAGAGGTCTGAAATCGCTCCTCAAACCGCTCCTTTCCCGGATGATACTCGGGCGAGAGAAACTGCTTGTTGATGTCGAGCAGCTTCAGAAGCAGCTTGAGCTCCAGCGGCGACGCCTTGATCTCCGACATTCCAAGCTCCTCGCGTCCCATGCGCGCGTTGTCCCGGTTCCAGGTATAGCAGGCCCACTCTGCGCCGTCTGCCCCGTTATAACAGTTGTAGGGGCGATACGTGACGACGATGCCAGGTGTTCCCGCATCATCCGCGGGCACGATAGCGAGGAACTAACAAGCCCGAGCGTATACGTGCAGCATGAGACCGAGCCGTCGAGCTTGAGGACGAACAGAAGGTGGAAGGAAGACGTACCCGGAGCATGATCGCACACACCTCCGCCTGTGGATCCTGCACAACGAGCCACCTTCGTCCCATGTCGAGCACCGTCCCAATCCCAAGCATCGTCTCACGCAGGTCGCCAAACGGATCTTCGAACAGCGTCCGCTCCTGCACGATTCCCGCCTGGTGCGCCCGCTGGTTGACATCGCCCTCGTACATGTTGCCCCTCCGCAGCGCGCTAAACATCACCGTCCGGCCTGCCTCTGGTCCTGTCGCGGCGGGCCATGGCCACGCGCGGGCAGTGTCTGGGTTGAGAGACTCGAGCGGGGGGAGGTTCTTCCTGTTTTGCGCGAAGTTGAGCGCATCGCGGAGCCGCTTCTCGAGCACGTCGTCCGGGAGCTTCGTTGTCTTTGGCAGGTCGATGCCCATACAGGACAGAATCTTGAGGGTCTCTTCTCGTGTGAGTGGGTCCATCTCGGGCGGTCTTAGCTCAGACTCAGCTTGGGATACCTCCTTTGCGAACGAGTGGGTGGACACTGGAGACGTTGATGTCGCGATACTAGCTCAGTGCTCAGGCGTAGCGGGCAGGTGAGGGTCCCAAGTCAGTAGCACAAGTAACCCTCTTCAAAGGTTGAATGAGAGCCTGAAGATCCGGGAGGTTCCAGAGTGGGGCAAGAGTCGGGGTAGGATGGTGGAGGACCCAGTGAGCGGGGCCGTAACAGGGGCGGTGCTCGCGAGTCCTCCCAATATGGCAGGTGACTAGGTTCGGTTCTTTCCTGGTGCTACCATCCTAGCTCGGGCCCAGTGTGCCCTGCCCGCCCGTACGTGTCCAGCATCAGGGGATAATCTCGCTGGTGTCGGAAAACAAATACTCACGCCTGATAACCAGCTGCCCATAAAAGGGTATCCTCAAGTGCCCGGCTAGTTCTACATATAAGTATAAAACACGTTACACAGATACCAATCACATAGGATCCGGCTTCTGAACACAACATGTCAAGGCGAGGTCGGCCTCATAATCAAAACGAGGCAAGTAACCAACCCCCTCTTTGAAGGCACTACCAGGGATCGAACCTGGGTTTTGGGAACACTTACATCAGAATCCCAAGTGATAGCCACTACACTATAGTGCCTGTGAGTAACGGTCTCACAGAGTCATCAATACCAAGTGACATATTTCCAGATGTAAGTATTAGTGCCGTGCCAGTGCGTCAGTTCATCCAAAGTGACTGGAACTGACTCCTACAGACGTTGTTCGATTGGCAGAATAGTGCGCATCTCTAGTACCGCCGTGCGGCGTGACGTACCGTGACCCATTTACAAGTGTACCGGCTGAGTGAGGCGACGGACGCAGCGGCTTATGAGGAGTGGTGAATCTGGTGATACATGTATCGTGCACATACGACTAGAAGTACAGTAATCCTACTTAACATGTGTGATCCGCGCGCGAGGGTTGTGATAATGCAGAGGATGAACGAAACCGAAGCTGACACAGTCCGGTATCGCATCGGAAGTGTACGAGTGTTCGGAGCTGGCATAGTTCAACTGACATACGAGGGACCTACGAGGGTTCCGAAGTGGTCGTCCCTTCAGAGCGGAGCGGCGCGAAGATCTGGAACGACAGTGGCAGCGGGGAGAGTCGCCCCGCAGGACTTCTAACGTCGAGCTTCCCGCGCCTGAAGCTAGAAGGCGAGCCTATCGTTCTAGGAGTGCCCGAGCGCCTCGACGGAGGCTCGGGATATACCACGCCGGCGGGTATTGGGGCCTCATCGTACCGCCTGGGGCTGCCGCTGCCGCGCTGCGGGATGGGCAGGATCTCCTCTTGGCGGATGGGTAGTGGGTTGTCATAGGGGATCGGGACGCTCTCTTGCGATGGTACATATACTGGGTTACGTGGTGGGATTGGGAGGGCGGAATTTGAGGGGATAGGTAGTGGGTTGCTTGGGGGCGGGATGGGCACAGGCGTATTCGACGGGACGGGGATGGGTGTATTTGACGGCACTGGAATCGGGGCCGTGGAGAGGGAGCCTGTCTGCGTTGGTGGCGTCAGTGGGACGAACCCAGGAGGGAACTGACTAGAGAAGGAGTTCATCGGTGAGTCGGTGAAAGGCGGGAACCATTGTTCCGCCTGTCCTGGTGGATTGTATCCCGGGATTTCCATTCGCATGACGACGATGTTGTCGGATGGGGCTGCTGGTAGTGGCTGGACGCCGTGCTGCTCCGGGCTGAGTAGGTGTGGATGTGTGATGGTCGTCTTCGCAGAAGAACGGCTCGTAGAAGGAGTAGACTGAAGCAGACGAGAAGTCAGTACACTACGCACAGCAGGGCAGGGCGGGCCAAAATGAGACTTACAGGAGATTCAATAACAATATCTGGAATTACAGGCGGAGGAGGAATTACGGGAGGTGGAGAGGCCCGATCGCGGTCTCTGACCGTTTTACTGCGAAACCTGCGCTTGAAGAGTTTCTCGATCGGGCTCGTTGAAGATTGTGTGCGTTCGGAGCGCGCAGATAATTGTTCCGCGCCATCCCGATGCTCTGGCGGAGGCGGGCGTACGGGCGCTGGGAGATCCTCTCTAGGACGGGGACCGCGCGGCGACCCGACCTGTCGCTTCATCCCCGACCATCCGTAAAGACAATGTCAGCTCAGGCCCGTCTATAGAGATGCTGTTTCCGACGTACGTCCTCCCTCGACGTTCTGCCCGACGTCGAAACGTGCAGGTTACTCTTCGGAGCGCCGACGAGGTCGAACTGTGAGATGTTGGTCGACGCTTTGGATTGCGGGGACATCGGTTTGCTCGCGCTTGATCGCGTCAGTGGAACGCTTGATGGGACGCTGCCGCTGCCGCTGGCCGCGTACGCGTAGTCACGAGATCGGACCTCCGGGTTGGGTGCCGTGGACGTACTCGCTTCTGGGGGCTGAATGGGGTAAATCTGAGGTGCGGGGACAGGAGTAGGTGACGCAGGGGTGAATGGTCTTGACAGCTCATGCGGTGGCGGGAGGCGGATCTCCTCGTTCTCGTCGGCGTATGGGATGTACCCATCTGGTGGTATCTCCACAGGAGGATGTACTGGGGATGGAACGGGTTCGTAAATGGGGATCGGGGCGGGGATTTCTCCGTCGTCGAGCGAGCGTGGGGCAGGATTGGGCACCGGTATGCCGGCGGGTGTGTCTGCTCTCGAGTGCGATGGCGATGGGACGTTGAGGGGTGTCACGACTGTAGGGATGGGTAGTGTGGGGGCATGATGTGCAGCATCGGGAACGTGAGTGCGCTGGCTAGCTCGTGACGTACTGAATCTACCCGCCGCATGAGCTTAATGGAACCAACTGACAACGGCAGAAGACACACCTAGATGGGGGTCTTCTTGGCTGCGCTGGCGGCGTTACTCTGCCGGCCGACAGCGTCGAAGGCCCAGGGGTTTGACTGCGATACTCAGGAGCCGGCGTCCTTACGCGGATTTCGGCAGGGCCAGGTGTACGGCTGCGATACTGGGGAATGCGGGGCTGCGCCTCCTCATCAGGCACTTCCTCCACCGTCGTCATACCATACCTTCGTTCTCTGGGCTCCTCGATCTCAGCCGCCTCCTCGAATCCCATATCCTTCCCTCTCGAGAATCCCTCCTGAAAGCCCTCATGCCTACCTTCCTCTCGTGCTCTGGCGATCAGCTGCTGCTCACGATACCTCCTCGCCGTTGAGCGCGCACGGGCGGCTTCCGCCTCCGCCTCGAGCTTCTGCTGCTCCAGCTCGTTCACCAGCTCCTGCGCACGGATGATCTCGCGCTGTGCGTCCTCAAGTCGGTACTTGTATAGCGTAAGCTCCTCCTTCGCCCGCGATGCCTCCGCCTGCGCGAGCATCGTCGCCTCGTGTGCCGCACGTAGCTTGCGCAACACCTCGATGATGCGGCGCTCCGCGTCCTCGGCCCGTGCCTTCTCGCTCTGCATGCGATCGGTCATGAGCGCGAGCTGGGTGCGGAGGCTCCGCGAGTCGGACTGCTCTCGGGGCATGAGATGCGAGAAGAGCTTGGAGGGGACGCCGGGGATGTAGCTGTCACGGGATTCGCGCTCGAAGCGCGTCCGACTGCGGGGCGAGTTGTGTGACGAGAGCGAGGAGGTGGCCGAGGAGCGCAACGACTTCGACGGGCTAGTGTTCGACCGCGCAGGTAGCCGTCCGCTGCTGCCAGAGGACGAGGATGGTGAGTCCGCCGACATGTGTGGAAAAGGGAACTCGCGGCTGCGGCACCAACGATGAGTACAACATGCACGAGGACGTCACAGGACAACAACAGCAGTATGTGTGCACGCACCGGTCTCGTTCTTCGAGGATCCGAGACATACGGGATCGAACGGTGGCGGGAAACGGTGGCGGACGCGTAGTGGGCTACAGACGGGAGGGGGCAGCGCGGGTGGAGGCATGGACAGCGGGGAGGGGGCGCGGCATGGTCATCGCGAACTTGTAGATGAAGAGAGACAGAGATCGGCCGCTTCTTTGTGCGAACCTACGCCGCAATATGGTGTGGGGACCCTGCTAGGCGTTGCAGCGGCGTGTTTTCCGCGCCGCTCTCGAGGCGTGGACAACACGTGTCGATCGATGTGGTATCTCGAGCGTTCATGCTCAAGCAGCGGCAAGTGACCGGGCTCCAATAGACTCTTGTTATGCGCCTGTACAACCGTCAGTAAAGAACAAGGTCGTGACTGATTATAGCCCGGCAGTGCGGTATCGAACTGAACCCGTGATGCCGACGTGAGGCTGCGTGGGAGATGCTTCCGCGGCAGATTAGCTTCGAATAGACACTCTGACCTCGGTCGCTCATCGCACTCGCATAAGTAGCACAAGCCCTTTCTAAACCATCTATCGAGCTCATCTCCGCGACGCTGTCGCAGATCACGATGTGCGACGGGCGAGATTACGAGTCTAGGACTGAGTGCTTCCCCAGTGGCACCACTTCGGTCCGATTCGTCGGCCACAACAAGTTCAAGGGCGCGTACCTTCATGAAGAGGCCGGATCCCATCCGACGCTGGGTATGGTCCGATGTAGGGCCTTGTTTTGCTTCTTGCCAGTGGTCGAGGCTGGAGGGAGTCGCCCATGGTCACTAGCGAGGTCACCAGGGGCGATCTGTTGACTGGGGCATGAGTCAAGACCAGTCAATTAATAATAGGCAACACGTACTGGTTTCCGCACATGGGGTTCCAGAGCAGGCGGTACGAATACTTCCATGCTTGAAGCTATCCTGAACTCGAGGTTGTGCAAGTTGATTTGTGTCGTCGGTCGAGCGGAGAGTACTGAGTGGTACTTCTTTTCTCCAACGCAGCCCCATGTCAGTATATCTGTACTCATATGGAGTAGCGGGAACAGTACCAGTAACAGTAAGATAGGATGCAAGACTTAGAATATGTCAGCGATCAGTGGAAGCGGCGCTTAGAATCGTTGGTGTTGACGTACTAGTAGGCGCCCGTCCCCATCATCTCCTCCTGAATCCCGATTACTTACGTTTGACCATGGCCACAACTCGAGCTCTACGAAATTGCGTCTGGATCTCTTATAACCCCGTAAAGCGCGAGCCGTGCTACAGACCATGCACGCACGAGTATGAATTCATGTGGTCCAGCCATCATGATTACATCCACCAGATACCTGTCAAGTCGCGCCACGTCAACTTCACTGCAGTAGCGCACTGTGATTGTTCCGAGTACACAAGGCTAATGGCACGGCACCCCTTCTAATCTCCTAACACTTCTGCACTGATTTCCTGTCGTCTTGAACATGATACATCGTTGGATACTATGTGGTCCTCGGACCCGAGTCTGTGCGTCTGTTCGCGGTGAGTCATCTTGTCCTGACCCGGGTGGACGTTAAGACGATCGTACCAATCCAGGCAACCCCGCGACAAATTCCGGAGCCTGTACCAGTGGCGCACGAGTCTAGGCAGCCGTCAAGGCTATGAATGAAATGCTGCCATATCAGTGGAACCCAAATACTTCTCGAGGCTGTGGTCTGTCATCGTTCAAACCCCTTTAGAACCCCTGAACCTTCCATCTTGACCATGCTTCCCAGGTCCACACTGCGGTAGAGGACATATATATACATTTCCAGGCCAACATGGAGGTTCCTCTCCCTCTGTCCTAATCTCCCAAATATGCGCCGCATGCTCTCCCAATCTCGGGCTTCGCGCCTCTCCTTTCTGAGGAAGGACTCTGAAAAGGATGGGGAGACAGCACATCTGCACACTCCTCACGGAAGCGACGACACAGACACGTCAACGACGGTACCTTCGCAGTCCTCAGCACCGCTCTCTCCTGCGAACCTGAAGGTCAAGCGCGTGGACCACTACTGGAGCACCTGGTCCAAGAGCTGGAAGTATAGGAACACAGGCTCCGGCGTCATAGCCGAGGCGGTGCGTCCCGTCGGCAACGGTACCGACAACGATCCCTGGCAGAACTTCTGCTTCGTCGTCGTCCGAAAGCTGCCCCAGCCCCAGAATCACGACGGCGAGATCACCTTCCAAATCGTCGTCAAGAGCCCCTATCTGCTGAAGGCGTGCAAGGACGTCGTCGGCCAGGTCCCAGGCATCTCCTGGACAGCGGAACCGCTCGAGGTGCCTTCTTTCGCCACGCGCCTGAAGTAGCTCGCTCACCTGAATCTCTATTCTCACGCCCTCAGCTCGACCCACATCTCCTGATCGCCTTCTTCCCGCAGTTCGAGCATTACGAGAAGACGCTCCATACCAAGAAGCGCACGGCCGAGGAGGACAACGTACTCGCGACTGTGCGTGTGCTGCTCGACTACTTCCGCAAGGACTACCGCGCCACGCTCGCGAAGATTGCGAACCTCACCTCACACGGCGAGATCACCTTCGAGCTACTCTACGCCATCCTCATTCCGCGCACTATCCTTATCACCGAGTGTCCCGTCACGGGCGAGCCTCGCGCGCTCCAACTCCTTTCCGCCACCAGGCTCAACCCGGCTCCCAGCGCGCCGTATGTCTTGCTTTGCGAGAACGTCGACTCTACTGAGGAAGGTGCCCACCCCGGGCGAGTGCGTGAGAACGCCACAGGTGCCTCGTCTGGCACTCGGAGCGGTCATCGCCACCGCCGTGCTCCCCTCCGACGGGGTACGGCGATGAGCAGCCGGTCAGGTGTAGGCACACTTCCTGACGGCTCGAAGACGACAGGCCCATTTGGCCGCGTGCAGAGCAGAATCGTTCTGCCTATGTTCAAAGGTACAGAGAAGATCAACTCGCTCGAGGCGTTCCCGATCGAGTACCACCACGACCCCGAGGGCATGCGGCGAGCGCTGGTTGAGCGCGGTCGCAAGTGGGCAGGCTTGAGGGGCATTCACCATGTGCATTACAGCGGGACTGCGGCGCTTGTAATCTCCGCTATGGGCTGCAAGAAGGCGATCAAGTACAACGTGAGTGCTCGAGCTATAAGTGGTATGCGGCATGCTGAATGTCAGGTATAGGTGGACTCGCGAATCATGATTGACAGAGGTACGCCTAGCAACACATTCAGTTCCCGTATTCAGCGAATGACCGAGGACATGAAAAGGCAACTTCATCAGACTGAACCCGAACTACGATATCCCCAAGCCTGCGAGTGCTCAGCAGGAGCAGAATCCGCTGGACGATCCCGATGCGTACTGGCAGGGCCCTCCAAGTGCGTTATATCCTATCTATACTAGAGCGAACGGGCGGGCTGACCACTTGGGCTCTCAGTGCCTATCGAGATGCAGCAGAACCCCAACGTTCCGACGCTCGAGATTCGGACCCGCCGCCCGGAAGAGGAGACACCGTTGACCGACGAGGAGCTCCTCCTCGCCTCGCCCATTCTCTACGGGTTCAGTCTCTCAGACAAGATCTGGCGTACGTCCCCTATGCCCCTATCATGAGGTCCCGCTGTCTGACATGTACAATGCTAGTCGAGTTCAACGTTGAGAACATCAGCCCCATCGAGTGGAACAACGAGGCATTCGACGGGCTTGTGCTTGCCGCGGACAGAAAGAACCTCCTCCGCTCGCTCGTCGACGCACACAACGCCGATCTCGGCTTCGACGACTTCGTGCAGGGCAAGGGTCAGGGCCTCATCATCAACCTCTTCGGCCCGCCGGGTGTCGGCAAGACGCTCTCCGCAGAGGCGACGAGCGAACGCGTCCATCGCCCGCTGTATGTCGTAGGCGGCGGTGACCTCGGGACCAAAGCGGCCGAACTCGACGCTGCGTTGGAGCGGGTATTCGACATCGCGACGAGCTGGAAGGCGATCGTGCTCATCGATGAGGTTCGTCCTGCGTCGTCTGTCTCACTATCACCTCAACGCAGGATGTGCTGATTTGACTACCCCAGGCCGATGTGTTCCTCGAACGCCGCTCACTGCACGATCTCGAGCGAAACGCAATGGTTGCCGTCTTGTACGTCCCTCTCTCCTACTCCTCGCCCGGAGCCGTACCGCTCACTTATGCTACGTGCCTCCCCCACCCCGCAACAGTCTGCGCCACGTCGAGTACTACCGCGGCATCCTCTTCCTCACCACGAACCGCGTCTCCGCCTTCGACGAGGCCTTCCTGTCGCGCATCCACGTCGCCCTGCACTTCGGCGAGCTCTCCGTCCCCGCCAAGGTGCAAGTCTGGCGCGCATTCCTCCGCAAGGCCGGCGTGCCCGACGGCGACGCGGGCTTGAGCGACGACCTCGTGCAGAAGCTCGCGGAGCGCGACATTAACGGGCGTCAGATCAAGAACGCGTGCCGCACGGCCAAGTCCCTGGCCTTGAGCCGCAACGAGCCCCTCGGGTTTGTGCATCTGGCGGAGACGATGGACGCGATGGAGGAGTTCACGGCTGAGTTTGCTGCGCTGGGAAGGGCGTAGTTTCGGAGGGTTGTATGTATGATGGGTGATAGTCGCTCGCGTCGAAGATCTTGAGGTGTAGACAAGTACCTTTACATACGAAACGACCGTGTAGAATTCTATGAGCCAATTTAAAGCCAGCCTCCTATCACCACTTCGTATCCGTCTGCGGCTCCCTATCCACACAAACACTAAACTCCCAATCACCCGTCCTCTTCGCCCACCTGTACATCTTCAACCCCCCATACCCTCCCCTCTCCCCACGCATCTCCTCACACAGCTCATCAAACACCGCCCTATCGTCCTCGCGGCACACAAACACGACAAACGACCGCTTCCGGTCGTACACCATGAGCTCGCTCCGCGTCGGCGCGTCGAGCCCGACCTGGAGCTTCACGAGGAACAGACGCTCGCCCCACACGTTCGGCGGCGGCGCACCCGGGTTGGCGGCTCGCACCACGCTCGCCCCGAACGCGGACTTGTGGTTCATCGTCGCGAGGTACGCGCCGGGCGCGAGCCCCGGCGGGGCGGGGCGCACGCGGACCGCGCGCCATCGGCCGCCTTGCAGCGCGCGGCAGGCGGTCTTGTGCTGCGGCCAGTCTGCTTTCTGGCACTCTGCTCGCCGGGTGCGGTCAGCGACGTGCGCGAGATCATTGAATAGAGACAGAGATGGTCGAGCACTCACGGGGCTTGCAATACGTGACAGACTGGCAGCGCGCGCACCTACTCTCCGCCGTCCGCCCACAGACAGCGCAGCACGCCTTAGCGTTCAGCCTCGAGAGCGCGTCAAACTCGAGCGGGCCGGCGGGGAGGAGGACCGAGACGTCGAACGCGCGCTCCCGGCGCTGCTTCTGAACGTGGACGACGGCGGCGGCGGGGAGCAGGTGCGCGTTCTGCTGGAGGACGCGGAGGAGGAGCTTCTGCTCGAGCGCGGTCGACTTGATGTTCAGGAACGCGCTCCCGATCGCGGCCGGGTTCTTGTCTGCTTGGTCGAACGCCCACTCGGTGCCCTCGGCCGCGGCGGTGCGGTCGAAGGCGCGGTACACGACGACGATCGCGGGTGTCTTCTCGTCGATCTCGAAGACGTGTGCGACCTGCGGTGGGGTAATGAAGCGAGGGTTAGCGCGAGTGTCCATGGAGCAAGCCAAGCCAAGTGCGGCGACGGACCCGGAGGTTGACGGTACATTGCCCGTTCTCGTCTTGCAGGATGCACCAGCGCATGCCCTCATCGAGGAACTTCCCAATGCCCATGATCGTCTGGCGCAGATCCGCGAACGGGTCCGCGTACAGCTCTGGCGGGCCGGCTCCGAGGCCCAGACGCCCTGCCATGTTGCGACGTGCCTCTTCGAAGTTCCCCCGCATGACTGCCTGAAAGAGCGGCCTGCCACCGGGCTGGGGAAGCATGGGCCACTCGGAGAGCGTCTTGAAGTCGAGCGAGGGCGGGAGGCGACCTTTGTATTGAGCGGCGTCAAGAGCGTTTCGGAGGCGTCGGTCCAGGTTCTCCTCAGAGATCTTGGTAGTAGCTGGAAGGTCGACCCCCAAACACTTGAGGATCTGCAGCGTCTCAGTTCGAGTAAGAGGCTCCATGGCCCGGTAGGTAGCTGAGGGTGGAGGAGGATGGTTGCCGAGTGGAGTAAAGAAGACTTACTTATACTACGTCTTCGTGCCACTTGAGGCTTTGTCACGGCAAGAGTGCAGTCAATGACGCTTTCACGCAATGATAGTATCACAATCTCCCCGCTCTCACCATTTGGTGTCTGTCTTGGGCTCGCGGTCCACACATACATCGAACTGCCAGTCCCCAGTCCTCCTCGCCCACCTGTACATCTTCATGCCACCATACCCACCGCGCGGGCCCCGCATCTCGTCGTAAAACTCCTCAAACAGCGCAGGCGCGTCCTGACGAATGAAGAAGGCCCGGAAGGAGCGCATCATGTCGTAGACCATCATAGTATCCGGTTCCCCCTCCACAAGGCCAACCTGGAACTTCAACGTGAACAGCTTGTCGCCCCATATATTTGGCGGGACCGTGGAGGCAATCTCCAGAGGGGCCGCGTCCGTCGTCGGGTATTGGAATCCATGGCCAGGGGCGGACGGATTGTGGGTCAGCACTTTGAGATGCGCGTGTTCTAGGCCGGGCAGAGCGGTTCGGAAGGGGATCGTGCACCACTGGCCACCCTTGAGCGAACGACAGGTCACTTTGTGGGCCGGCCAGTCCGCGTTCTGACATGCTGCAAGATGGGAACTTGGTAAAGGTGTGTTGCGCGATTTGCATGAGCTGTACTGACCGGAACCACAGTACGAGATCAGATGGCACTGTGAGCACCGGCTCGTTGTCATCATACCGCATATAGCGCAAGCCTGCTTCTCGTTGAGCTTCGCGAGCATGTCGGACTCGAGCGGTTCGAGGGGAAGGATGAGGGAGACCTTGAACCGTTCTTCGCCTCGCCCCCTCTCGACCGGAAACTCGGGTGGGACAAGGGGCGCGTTGTGATCCAGAAGTTTCAAAAAGAGTTTCTGCTCAAGCAGGCTGGCCGTGATGTCGAATACGGAATCCCCAAGGGCGGGGGCGTTCGACTTGCATTGGTCGGAGACCCAATGCAGACCCTCGACAACGTTGTCGGTGTTGAAGTGACGATAGAGCACTACAATCGCCGGTGTATCTTTGTTGATCTCGAACACCGCGATCATCTACGACCGGGTATGCTTGAGATCAAAGGGGCGCGAACGAAAATGCAAGCAACGTTACGCACCCGGAGTTTGACGGCGGACACTGCGCCCGTCTCGTCCTGCAAGACGGACCACCTCGCCCCGCCGTCAAGGAACATCGCGAGGTTCATGATGGTCTGTCGCATGTCCTCGAAAGGGCTCACGTACAGCCTGGGGGCGGGGCGTTTCGTCTCCGCGACTGCTGCCTCGATGATCTGCCTTGCCTCGTCTACGTTGCCCCTGCCCATCGCGTCGAATACAGAGCGGGCAGATTCGTCGAGTTCCCCAGGAGTCGCGAGAGGCCAGCGTTTCAGAGCCATAAGATTGAAGTGCGGTGGGAGACGAGTTCTGTGCTGAGAGGCGTCGAGTGCACTGAGGAGACGACGCTCGAGGGCGGCATCTGGAAGAGTGGTGCTCGCTGGGATCTCGAGGCCCATGGTCTTGAGGATTTCGAGGAGTTCATCGCGAGTGAGAGTAGGGTCCATGGTGGATGAGGACAGGAGGAACGCAGCTCGCTGACTTATTGGGATCCGGACTTACAGAGAGGGCGACGGCTCCGAGTCCGACATGGGCCAAGACACCTTGCTGAGGCTCCTGATAACTAGTAACTCCAGGGAGACTCGCTTCGCCTGCTCCGGTCCATCCTACGCTGTGCTCGGAAGACTAGATTGAGACGAAACAGACGGGAGCGTTTTGGTGATGGAGGTCAACATGGTGGTAGTGCGCAAAGGGCACCCGCGCTCGTCTCTCCGAGTCCGACCCGCGCCTCTTCAGGTTCTCCCCGGGCCTCCGCTTCCTGACTTTGATGGGCACTACTTACGCTGTGCACTGTTCTGAGCTCTCAAGCTTCAAGACCCAAGGCGGATTGCCTTGCGATCCAAAGTCTGACTTTGACAATCATACACTATGGCCCATGTGCTTCGTACCACGCACCCGTAGTCTATCCTGGGCAACGTTCCACACGCGATGGATAGGACCAAAGTCATCAGGGCACGTTCGTGCGGAGGACGCGAACTTCGAACGCATCGTTCGGAAGATGGAACGTGGAACGTCGAGAGCAGGTATGCCAGCTCAACCCACTAGGACGTTCTGATTCGCATCTGGTCATCCAGCAGGTGCCTGGGGTGATATACACACGAGAACGGTTCGGCTAGATGCCCACTCATTCGCACCTCGTCGTCTGCACCCCAATGTTCACGCTTCGAGCGTTGCTGGCTCTCGCGCTCGCCGCAGGCCTCGGGGTGGTGCACGCAGACGAGCGCATCCGCCTCGCGACGTACAACATCCGCCAGGACGTCTACCCCAACAGCATCACGGTCCAGCAGTCCATCGACTCCCTCCCCGACCCTCTCAAGAAGCCCACCATCTACTATGGCAAGGTGTTCGAGCAGCCATGGAGCACGCGGCGGATCAAGGTGTACCAGCACCTGAGGAACGAGGGCATCGTTTTGGCTGGTGAGTGTTCGATCCTTCTGCAAAGTGACGGAGAGCAGCGGTATATTGAGGAGCACGCGGGACAGGCTTCCAAGAGGCCCTCATCCGGCAGGTTAACGACCTCGCTGAGCTGTTTGGCGACGACTGGGCATGGGTCGGGGTCGGGCGCGACGACGGCATCGCAAAGGGCGAGTTCAACCCCATCTTCTACAAGAAGTACGGCACGCCCCTCTCTTCATCTCGCAACTCACTCAGATCTCCCGCTTGCTCTCGCACCCAGGTCCGCCTTCGAGCTCGTGTCCAACGACACCTTCTGGCTCTCGTACGTCCCCATCCCTCTCTCCCACCCATGTCCGTCCCACATACCCCCACCCACGCAGCAACACCCCATTCGAGCCCTCCAAATACCCCGGCGCAGGCTCCACCCGCATCTGCACCGTCACCCGCCTCACGCTCACCTCCGACCCAACCAACAACACCCCGCTCACCCTCCTCAACACGCACCTCGACAACCTCTCCTCCGCCCAACGCGCCCTCGGCGCCTCCCTCCTCCTCCTCCGCGCGCGGCACGAAGCCCACGCAACGCGCGGGCCCGTCCTCCTCTCCGGCGACCTCAACAGTCCCCCCTCCGGCTCCGGCGCGGGCGCGTACCAGATCCTCACCGGCCAGGCCCCGCCCGTTGCGATCAACGCGACGTTCGCCGCGCGCTACGCCGTCCCCGAGGGTGTGGACGAGTTTAGGATGCTCGATCTGCGCGCGGAGACGCCGAGGGTGAGGGTGAGCGGGGAGCACGCGACGTATACCGGCTTTGGGCTCCCGTTCGACACGTCGGCGTACTCGCGGATCGACTTCTTGTTCGCGGGGAGCAACGGGCAGTGGTGAGTACTAGTACTTGTGGTCGTTGCATGACCGAACTCACGCGTTGTGGACGTAGGAGTGCGGACGCGTACCGCGTCGGGTCTTCGCTGACGGACGACGGTGTCCTGGCGAGCGACCACCGGCCGGTCTTTGCGGATGTGACGTTGCAGTGATTGTACTCCTCGAGAGGCGCAGCCTATGTAGTGTTGCGTGTCTGTATACATGGCATATACGGGCAGCGTTGCGATCATTGCAGCCCTGGTCCCTAGACTGACCATCATCCCTGCGGGCATACCTGATCGTCATACTGAGCAACCACTCGCCACAGCGCCCGTCGGAAGCAATGCTTTGCAACCCGTCCGCGCAAGCAATACTGCAAACGCATGCATACGATGATGACTAGAGATAGAGGTAGGGGTGGAATGATGTACAAATGCAACGAGAAAGCATGCCAATATACACAGCAAGATACCGCTTCAGACTTCTTCCGCTCACAACCCACATACGCAGGGGAGCCTACGCACATAAACCAACGGCCAGCGCCCATTCCGTCTTCGTCTCCGTCTCCGTCTCCGTGTTCATCTCCCGGGCGGCCTGTCGTGCTCATCTGTGTTGCGGAAACCCCGAGTCAGCCCCCTCCCTCGTCTCCTGCTGACACAGCGAACGGAGGACCAGACCAGGGGACATGGGGGAATGCGAGCAGACATTGGAGGGGGGCAGAGGAGCAGATGGACAGAGGGGAGCGGCGGCGATAGAGCGGGGCTTACACGGACATGTTCTGCATCTTCTGCGCGAGGCCCTCGGACTCGGGCTTTTTCAGCTCCTCCTTGGAGTCGTCCGAGCCGTCGTAGTGCATCACGTTCCGGTCCTGCGCGCGGGTGCCCAAGTCAGTGTCTGCGCGTCGACATGCGAAGGGGAGGGGGAGGGGGAGAGGGGGGAGAGGGGACACGCGAGCACGCACCTCGTCGACCTGCTCCTTCTCGGACTCCTCCTTGTACTGCGCAATGTCACGCCCGAAGCCCTGCATCGTGGGCGACGAGCCGGCGAGCGTCGACATGCGCTTGGTCGCGATCATCGAGAACACCGCCTTGCGGACTGTGCGCGCAACATCAAAATCAAATGCGTCAGTCTAGCAGCGAACGCGGAGACTGAGGGGTCAGAGAACGCACAAGTCTTCCGGGCGTCGAACGCCCTCTGGATGTGCGGCAGCAGGTTCGTCGGGCGGCCGCTCGGGCTGTCGGGGTCGGGCACGAAGTGCGGCTCGTCGGACGCGAGCCACTTGTGCTGCAGCGCCTCTGCGGCCGTCGGCCGTGAGGCAGGGTCAATGGTTAGACACTCTGACACGAAGTCGCGCGCGGTCTCCGAGACGTTCGCCCAGTACTCCTCTGTGAAAACCGGTTCACTCAGTCTACACGAATGATGCCTGAAGGAGTACCAACGAGGGACGTACCGGGCTCGAAACGGTAGTCACCCGCGATGATGGCCTCCATCTCTTCTTGCTGCGTATCGCGGTCGAATGGGGTGTATCCTGAATTGCATGTTAGATAGTGTGCGCTGCGCGAAAGGAGCTGCCGTACCACATAGCAGGAAGTAGGTGATGACACCCATAGCCCAGACATCAACGGGCTTGCCGTGGCCGGCTGCGGAGTAGAACGGCGGTCAGTACCTTGGCAGCAGACGCCACATACATTCCGCGTAACTCACTCTTCTTGAAGATCTCCGGAGCCATGTACTGCGGAAAGATACGGTCAGATGCCAATGCAGATGGTAGTTCGAACTTCGAGAGACGTACGCCCGGCGTTCCGCAAATCTCCGTCAAGAGGTGGAACTTGTCCTCGTCCATAACACGACTGAGGCCGAAGTCGGCGATCATGATATCTGCATCCTCGTCCTTAGTGCGGAATAGTAGGTTCTCGGGCTTGAGGTCTGTATGCCGGAGATCAGAAACCCCGGAGTGGATTAATAGGGAATGACGGACCCCGGTGTACGATGCCACACTCGTGGATGTACTTGACAGCACCCATGATGGTGCGCACCAAGGCGGCAGCGTCTCTGTATGGCAATTCGAGTCAGTGGACCGAATAAGCAGGATGGGCGGGGCATGGGCGCGTACTCTTCATAGTAGTTGCCTTTGGCGCATATGCGATCAAAGAGCTCGCCGCCCGTGCACAAGTCGAAACAGAGGTAGAGGTTGTGCGCGGTCTGATCGATGAGGAATACGAGATAAGCACTGGGATACGCGGGGACGTCTGGGAACGCACCTCGAAGTAGTCATGGAGAGTGACAATGTTCCGGTGACCCTTGGACACCTTCTTCAGGACAGCGATCTCGTTGCGGACCTACACGTGGATGGCAGCGTGTAAGACGTTTCGCTCGGTGCTCAATGCAGATAGATAGATGCGATCGCATGATCTCTAGGGAATGCGACTGGTGTTCGTGTTCAGGGGGGTATGAGACGCACCATGTACTCGCGGCCCTCCATGAGCTTCTTGTTGATGACCTTGCAAGCATAGTACTTGCCGGTCTTGATATGAACTGCCTCCTTCACGATGGCATACGTTCCGCTGCCTAGTGTCTTGCCCGTCCGATACTGGATGGATGGAGGGGGATTATCAGCCGCGCGAGCCAAGCGAGGAGCGCGACGAGGACTGACCTGACAGGGAACGGTCGCGGGTGCCATTCTGAGAGGCTCTGTGCTGGGGTCGTACTGGATGTCGGACGAGATGGGTGTGGGCGACGATAGGATGTCGATGGAGAGCAAGGGAAGGGAGGGGAAGCAGGAGCAGAGCGCGTTACTTATAATTAGGGTTATAGCACACTTGATGCAGTACTCACACCCTCCTGATGCGAATCTCGGCTCGCGTCCGGCGCACGTCCGGCACGTCTTCCGTCCTCTCCGCCATCCTCTCCGCGATGCCTCTCCCCGTCCCGCCTCTCGGTGCCGTGTCCGGCGAGGCCGTGCGCAGTGGGCTGTGGACTGGCCGAAGGCGGCGCGGCCACCGGTGCAGAGAGCGGTGCGGACGACGCCCACGCTCCTTCTGCCGTCCTCACCTTGTACTCTTCGCCCTGCTTCTGTGTCTGATGTGCGCCTGGGCTTGGATATCGATGGCTGTCGTTGCTGCTCTGCCCTGAACGGCTCTCCTTGCTGCGATGAGAACGGAGCGACCGACTGTGCTGGGAGCCCATGTGGAGGTGATGTGTGAAGTGAAGACTTGTGCAATGTGGACGATTAGGCGAGGATACGGTATTGGTGCAGCAGGGTGGATGTGGCAGAGGTCAGTCATCGCTGAGCGTCGTGTCGGTATATATACACCCGAACAGCTCGCTGTCTTCCATTTCAACCAACACCACGCCCCGCGGGCGTGCTCCGAGAAGCGATCGTATCTGGCGTCGACTCTGCTGCGAGTTCCCTCGCCCAGCTCGAGAGGCTGTGGTGCACCGCCGAATAGCCGCTGTGGCGGCTTCTCGCTCGCGTACGTCTACCCCGTCCTCTTGCAGCTTGCTCACAAATGCGCTGCCACCTCCCAGAAGTACTCGCCTTCCTGTGCACGTGTGTCTATGCTATGCCTGTACGTATGCTGTTCAAAAATCCGATCCCTACTACAGTCACCCACGAAGTCCGCATTGGCGCGCTTGAGTTCGTCACCGCGTACGGCTCATGTCATGTTGAACAGCCTTTGCTCACAGCCGAACGCGCCGTCCCTCATCGCTCGATACCCTGGGCTTGGATAGAACTTCGGCTTGAAGCCGTCTCTTGTGCCGAAGCATTGCTGCATATCATATGCCTGCGTGTGGTCGCAATGCAGTTATCCCCGTATGCCTATGCCTATCGGGCCCGCCAAGCACGCTTGAACTTCAGTGACGTCCAGGCGAAGAACGGCGAGCGATGTATGTGACGTCACTGATGAGTAGGTACTGGGCTATTATCGTCCTGCTCAGACTTGAAACAAATAATCGCGTCCAAACCCTCCTAGGTCCAGTCCGGGCTCTCGGGGTGAGTGAGAAGTCCATCAGGAGTGACAAAAAGCGACCAACCTGGGAGTCGAACCCAGAATCTTCAGCTTGTTCCCCTACCCATAGTAGGACCGGAAACTGACGCCTTAACCATTAGGCCAGCCGGCCGACAAACGACCTTCCTCATTGGTGCACCTGAGGGGCTGCGCAATATGGATGCTAACTTGCCTCCATACTTATAAGTGCGCACTGCACGCTGTCCCTGTCTCATTCGCGACTTGTTCACAACTACCATGGAACCACTCACCCGTGCAGATATACTCCAGACACTGGCATCTCTCGGTGTTGAGCTCCCTGCTGACACCAAGCTTCCAGACGGCGCTCTGCAGACGCGCCTTCGAGAGGCCCTAGATGCTGCTCAATACAAAGACCATCTTCCGCCCTCTCTTGACTTGGGGACGCTGCCGGGATGGCCCCTATCAGCTCCTGGCCAATCTACGCCCTCTTCCCGGACACTTCTCGCAGCTTTCCAGAGGGGCAACCTGGACGAGGCGCGACAGGCCTTCGAGGGGACTCTCGACGACATTATCTCCAGCGGCGCGAACCCGTTCATGGAGCTCCGCCGGGCGATCACGCGCATGGCGCACTTCGTGGACAACGGCAGCTTGTGGTGGCTCATTCGCGACGGGCGCGACGAGAAGCGCGCCATCAGCATCCGCGTCCGTCAAGCTTTTCCCGTCTGACCAGCGTTTTCGTCCTGTTGACGACGATGACCCCTATATCGTTAGGTCGTCTCGGTCCTGCGAATCGACGAGAAGACTCCCGCGCTGGTCGTGCTCTATCGTCCCTTTGACCGCTCGAGTGGCAGTACCAAGTGGATCCAGGAACAGGTCGCCCACACCCCATCCGATGCCGGGAGGGCCGTCGCGATGAGTGTCTCGCCACTCGAGTACAAGATCCTGCTCAAGGTCCTCAAGGGAAACGCCTCACTCGTCCCCGAGGGCTTCGCGATCGAGCGGCGGTCGAGCGAGAAGCAGTTCCACGCGTCCGTGCTGCTCCCGATCGGACCGCTCGAGTACAGCGCCTTGGCGAAGCTCAACAGCCAGGTTGGATGTGCCGTGTGTGGGAAGTCGGGGGCGAGCCGGTGTTCACGGTGCCAATCCATCTCGTACTGCGGCTCCAGTATGTGCTATGAGGCCTAGATCGTGCGCATTTCTGACTCGGAGCCCCAACGCAGCATGCCAGAGTGCCGATTGGGCGAACCACAAGGACGCATGTCGGGAACACTCGCTCCGGGACGCGCAGTGGGTGTCCATCGAGATGTCCTCGCTGCCGATCAGCCCGCGGAGGCTCGGAATGGCAGACTCGGGGAAGGACTGGCACGCGGCGACCCTCAACAAGTACAGCAACATCGACCTCGGCTTCTCGGACAAGACGAGCGCGGCCAACAAGCTCGACCCGTCGAACGCACCCCCGAACGAGCACGCAGACAGGCTCTTCCTCATCAAGCTGCAGGGCGGGCTGCCCGGGATGGGCCCGCCGGGCCATTTCATGATCTACGACCGCAAGCGCACGTTCCAGACGTTCATGCAGCGCGATAGCGACCCTGCCCGATTTGTTGCGGTGCTCACAGAGATGACGGCGTCCCCTCGGACGAAGTACGACGGCTGCAAGATGTATCGATGGGCGAAGAGGACGGGTGACTGGGAGCTCAGCCTATGCTTGGACCGCGAGCCAAAGCCGGACATGTGCAGGTGGTGATGTCAGTGAAGAACAAAAAGCGCAAGCAGTTGTGAACAACAGAAAGACGCAGCATTTGTATGTGTACCACCACTCACTTGTAACACTATGTACTTGGTTATTTCCTCGGCAACTTGATTGTTTTGGCATGTTTGTCAACGGCTTGATCAAAACTTCCTTATACAGTCGATCGAGAGTCAAACTTTGCAGACGTCGACTCTTGCACTTCGCGGCTCGCCGCTCTCTGTCTCAGGTTGGTTGACTTCATGGATTTATCCGCACTTCCTTCATGCGTTGGCCAAACCTCGGCCAGTGTGAAGGCGACTTGATGACTCCGTCGTTGAGCCTTCTTCCCGCTGACCAGTGCGCTATGACCATTTTGAAGTTCGACCTTGTGCCCCATAGAGAGGTCTCTTGCCCACACTGAGTTCTATCAGAGAAGCTCAGCAAGTGCATGTAGCACGTTGCAGCCTTCGCCGAACCTTCGTTCATGCGGAATTTATTCCGACGGTACCGGAGGGCCCGCCATGACTCATATGATTGCCACACCCCATCGCGGGTGGATCGATTCACGGACCTACTTGTTGTCTAGTGCAATCACCTCAGCCCACCAGACTGACCAACCGTTGCAGTGTTCTAATCATACAACCATGGCCCACATCGCCCCAGGTACGTAGTGAGGGATACTAGTCGAGTCTTGACACTGACGTGTACACCTTTGGCAGACGTTCATGTCGAATCCATCTCCCGCACCCGCCTGCTCCCGAAGCAGCGGTCGGAAGGCTCAGCGCACACCGTACCGCTCTCAATCCTAGACAACTCAGTCGTTCGATTCGCGCTGACCAGTGCGGTGTGGTACTTCGACTCTCCCCCTGAGGCTGGAGCCAAAGCAGCGTTCGACTCGGATGCACTCACAGAATCCCTCCAGATCACGCTCAATTCCTATCCACAGTGGGCGGGTCAGCTGCACTGGCTCCCATACGATCCAGCCAACGGACAGCGCCACGGACGCGTGGCCCTCACCTACGGCTCCTCCTCCGACCCAGGGATCGAACTCATCCACGCACGCTGCTCTAACACGCTCGCGTCGCTCGTCCCAGACAGCCGCCAACGCATCGCGAGCGGGGCATGGAACGCAGACTCGTTTCCGTCCCAGCAGCTCCTCGCGCCCACATCGCTCGCGCTGCACAACAGAAACGAGTATATGGGCCTGCCGTGCGTCTCTGTCCAGCTCACGGCCTTCGCATGCGGCGGGTTCAGCGTCGGGCTGAGGCTTGTCCACTGCATCGCGGACGCGATCGCGATGTTCCAGTTCGTCAAGGACTGGGCGGCCGTGCACCGTGCACTCCTCCAGAGCTCGGGGCAGCCGAGCCTTCCGGTGCCCAATCCGATCTTCGACCCTGCCCTCCTGGACAAGGCTGCAGGCGACATGAAAGCAGACGGGCCTGATCCCGCGCTCCTCAGCGTTGCACAGGCCCTGCCAATGCATCGATACGACTGGTGGTCGTCCGCGAATGGGTGTCCCGCACCCATGCTCCCAGCCACGCAGGTTCCGGAGGTCCTGCGCGGCACGGATATCGGACCGCCTGGAGAGCCCATGCCCTGGTCCGAGTGGGACGTGTTGGCACCAGTCGCGCACTACCTCGTCTACTTCGCGCCCGCGGAGGTGCAGCGCATGTGGGAGGACGCGTCGCGCCACCAAGACCCATCCGCGCCCCGGATCTCCCGCCTCGACGCGCTCCTCGCCTTCGTCTGGCGGCTCATCGTCCGCGCCCGCGGCATGGCGCACGACCCGGAGCTGATCAACATGGCGGTCACGATCGGCGTGCGCTCCCGCCTCTCGCCCCCTCTGCCGGACGCATTCCTCGGGTCCCCCATCACCCTCGCGCGCGTGAGCCTGACGGGCGAGGAGATCGTCTCTGCAGAGTCCGTCGCCCCGGCCGCGAGCGCGATCCGCGCGGCCATGTCGCAGTTCACGCCCCCATCGATCTCTGCCCTCCTGCACGAGATGATGCACGCGGTGAACCCGCAGCGGACCTGGCGTGCGTTCCTCGGCCGGCGACACTCGATCGTCACGTCGTGGCAGAACCTCGATGCGTATGGGGTGGACTTTGGAGGGGGAGCGCCGCCCCGCTATGTCGACGCGGTGATGCCGAGCATGGACGGGTGCATCCATGTGATGGAGGCGGGGCCCCTTGGGGCGGGGAACGGTGGTCGGTGGTATGCTGAGCCGGTCTGCGTGTCCCTGCATCTTGCGGCGGACGTCATGGACAAGCTGCTCAAGGACCCGGAGCTGCGAAAGTATCGAGATGCCTAGGCCGAACAGGTGATACTTCAGGAAGCCTCTAGAGAGCACAACCGCTAGGTACTACGCAGAGAGATGTTTCGATGCGAGAGCGAGCGATGTCATTTCCCTCGATACCCTCAGCTGAGGCTGAACTTGAGCTTGAAGGATCCTCGCAGGCTGATCAGCATGTAAACGTCAATTGTGATCTTCATACGCTATCCTTCAAGTAATGCCACCCTCCGGGCTCCGACATGCTGCCCCGTCTCCTCGCTCCCGACCCCGAGGCCGGCTGCCTCGGAGCTCGCATTCGCCGCAGCGGATACGATTGGTATGACGGAGGGAGGGTCGACGTCGTGCCACGCAAATCAAGTTCGTTCAAGTCATTCCGCCCAGGCAGTCGTTGCGTCTGCGCAGGCCACCCCTGCAATCCGCGCGCCTCCATCAAGCGATCGACGTCGTCTCTCTGGTTTTTTGTGCATGCTTGCCGAAGGTTGCGCAACATGTCTTCCACGGCGAAGTTGACGATGGCGGGGGAGTGGTCTGCGCGGAGCGTATGTTAGAGGACTCTGCTTCATGGCCAATGCCAAGACAGCGACGGGGTGGAGAGATGAGGGGAGAGGTCCGAGATAGCGGCACGACAGGTTCGTGAGCTTTCGATCCGTCAATCAGCCTTTCGGTGCGTTCAGTTTTCTGCCCGTTTTCCCACTCTTCCGCACGTATCGTCCGTCTGACGTCAATGTAACGATGTCGGTTGCGCCTGGCCAAACTGGTCGAACGCGGCTCTTCTGTCACCGCGCGTAGTCGAGTTGTCGAGCGGCGCAGGTTCGAAGGTTAGTCGAGGCGCGAAGCGTACCGTAGATGGTAGTTTAGACGCTCGTAAGAGCACAGCTTGTACCACGACCCGCGACCATCTCGTCGAATAGAGCCGCGACCCCTGCGCGACCCCCTCGTTTCCCTTTACTTCTGCGACCCGCGACCGCGCTCGTCATCTCTTGTCCACTGTGAACACCCCGAGACGCTCCAGATTTCATTGCGACCCTTAGTCAAGGTGCCCAGTCTTGCCGAACCGCGTGCGTCGTCGAACGCCACGTCGAACCCGTCCTCACTCTTCCCCGTTCCACTCGGACGTCTCAAGACCCTGACGAACCCATTGGACCGGTAGCGCAACTCGTCGGAGCCAACTACCAGCCTCCGGAGATCAAGTCTTCGCGCACCCGCATCGTCGGTAGACGCCTAGCGTAGGAGCTCGTCGAACGCGTCGTCGAGCGAGTGCCCCTCGTTCCGAGTGCCTGCGGACAGCATAGGCGAGTTCCTACGCATATTTGACACGTTCCTTCGTAGTACACATCACTTCTTTCCCATTCGATCCTTGATCCCATTCCCTTCACATCCACACACACACACCCCTTTGATCCGGCAACGAGAACACTAGACCCTCGCACACACATGCTTGTGGCTGAATATAATATATACAGTCTTTGTTTCTATCTCAGGGACACCACACCCGTTACAGTCGCAGAGCAGCTCGTCCGCAGGGCTGTATGGGGGCGCTGTGCTCTCCATGGTCGGCGCTGTTGCAAACGTGTGAGATCCCAATCCGCGTCCGCGGGCATGCTTCTCTGAGGGGACTGCCAGCGAAGTCAAGCCAGCATCTGCGCTTTGTGAGTCTGCGTTCCGCCTCCGGGCTCACTATGCCTACTCACCGAATGGATGCGCTTTTCTCTGATCTTCGCTCTTGTAGCTGCGGCGACGGTGCCACAAGCATGCGCCAAACACGAGCAGTAGGATGGAGTTCGCTACGCCAATAGCGATATATGCTCCAGCCGTCAGGCTGCGTCGCTGCTGCCCTACAGCGCCCGGATTTCTCCCTTTACCGGCAGCACCTGGACGCGAAGCACTGCTCGACGGACCCGGTCTGTGTGACTGAGGGGAGATATGAGCATCAGGGGTGAGTGATGCATTGTCTTTATGTAACGACGAGAGTGCACTTTCATATTCCACCTCACTGTGCTTCGAAAGCTCACACCATGAACACCATGATGTCTGATAGCTGCAACTCGATGTCATCGCGCTATCGCTCACTACAAGATGATTATCCGGTTGTCGACAGTCCTGAACACTAGGTGCGACCCGAACCCAAAGCTCACGACTAATGGTACATCTACTCAGTCCGTTCCAGAACGTCAAGCTGAAGGATAGGGCTGGTAAAGCGGAGGAAGAGTGGACGCTGCGCTGTATCGCCTCGTTCTCAAAGGACCGCCTGCAAGCCGCACTCCACCATCAACAGACCGTCGTCTCGCACCCTCGTGCTCAGACTCGGGCTCAGGCTCAGGGATGGGCTCATCTTCTCGAGATCCAAGTCTCGTCCTCCGTGTCTTCGATACTGGCGTTACCGGAGAAGCCGTATTCGGAGAGAGCGCAAGGGACGTCGACCTTTCGTCGCGGGACTCGCCGTGCAGCACGCTAGGACGACGTTGACGCGAGATGAGTGGAGAGGCGGCCGACGGCGAGGCAAGGGGCTCGTACGCGGGTCCATCGACAGGCGTGTCGGTGTCTTCGTCCATTACCCTTCGCTGATACTCGCTGCCCGCCCCTCCGCGAACAAGTGTACTCCGTCGGCTCCTGCTGTCCATGCTTCGGAACTCGTCCACCTCGCTGTATGGCGGGACGTATGCAACATCAGCATGATGGACTGCCAAGTGCGTGTGCGAGTGTCCATCGGAGCTGAGGTCGAGCCCGCGCTTCTCGTAATCAGTTGCGAGTGACGTCAATCCCGGATCTATCGCGGGCAACTCGGTGAGTCCACGTTACATGTCGTGCAATAGCTCAGCGAATTGACTTACCGAAGGGGCTCACTTGGCTGCCATTCTGATTCGTAACTGCGTGCCCACGGCGACGACGCCGACGGTACCACAACGCTCCGCCACCAAGGAGGCAAAGGAGCAGCACGAACCCCGCGACGCCAATGGCGACGTACGCGCCGGTCATAAGTCCACCAGAGCGCTGGCCTGCTCCCGAGGCTGCAGAACTTGTGCTTGTGGTATCCGTTGGTGAACCGGGGGGCAAGCTGGACGTCGTCAATTCGAAGATACTCTGCGAAGAAGACAGCGCGGATATGTCCCCGCTGGTTCCTGACGAGGTGAGTGACATGATGATAGAAGACGTCGGATCCTGTGATGCGAAAGGTGTTCTCGGAGGCGCTGCGGCCGTGGACGTCGCAGATGGTGTGTTCTGTGCACGTCCCGTGTCTGATACACTCGACGCGGGCGGTGTACTCTGCGCAGGGGCCGGCGGTGGGGCCGAGGTAGGGGCGGATGGAGCGTGTGTTATCGTTGAGGACGGCGGAGATGCCATGTGCAGCTGGATGTAATCCAGGTAGAAGGCGTTTCCGAGATTGGTGATTACCAGGGTATGTTTCCCTGTGCTCAATGAGCCCAAGGAGAAGAAAGGCTGTCTATAGGCGGGTTTGGTGATAGTACCAGGAGGCATGAACGTCGCCACAGTTTTCCCGTCGAGGTCGTACTGCGACTTCATGACGAATGTCCCAGCCACTGGAAATGAGCCGTAGACGGCCACCTGCTCCGCTGTGTCCATCATCAGCTGATGCATTGTCGAGTCATGTCTGTACACAACTCACCGCCTTCAAAGGAGAACGTTGCTGTCGCAGTCGAGATATTTGTGAAGGACAGCGATCCCGCGTAGTTGAAGTTTTCGGGGTCGTCTATCGGGTTCTTGACCCACGATCCAGTGTATAGAATCCTCGAGTCGGAGTCGTCAACCATGAGATTCACCACCGGCGGGTTGGCCGCGGCAACGGCGGCGGCGAGTGCGGTAAGGACAGTGAGGCTCGTCGAATGCGGTCGCATGCTCATCGTTAGTCGGTACGCAGGGGTAGCAGAGCGAGAGGGTCGAGTCGTATCCGCATGGAGTATAAGTGTCCTGTTGGGTGCGGATTGACAGATCGCCCGCTGTTCGCGGTGTTCGCAGATCTTCCTGCGAACGACTCGCAATCGTCTTCTGCAATTAGGGTCAGCGCCCGTTGCGACGTGGGAGGCAGATTCTGGGTGATGATCCAGGCTTCTCGACGTCCGCTCGAGTCTGTCTGTCAAGGCTGACTTGCTGCAGATGACTGATGAGAGCCACCGTACGTACGCATACGATGATGCTTCTGAGCATAGGGATGAGAAACTGTTGTGCGAAGCTATGACATCTCTCTCCGCCGAATGCGTTCCCTTGTCGATCTTGTCTCATCATTACTCCTCCTTCATCCACGGCTGATCTTAGCACTTGGATCCGGATTCCTAGATTTGGACGGTCTTTTTCGAGAACATTGGAATATGATACTATAGTATGAAGTCCACGAGCGATTCCTTGGTATCGGACTCCTTCGGACTGCACAGAATTAGACTAACAAACGGCGATACTGTTAGGAGGAAGAGTACTGCTCATACAAGGGCGGAAGGGTTGACGCCGCGCTCCGCACCTCGAGCGCGTCCAGGTCCACCTGCCCGCTCCTTGCAGGCCCGCCTGCTATCCGTACCCCTCCGTCAACCGACCTTCGTCTCGTCGCATCAACGGTGGGCGTACACTCGCGTGCCAGTGCTCCGAATGGGATTCCCCTCTGCCTGGAGGCCGGAGACGACCCTCCATCATGGTATCCATGTTGTGTACCAGGAGAGCCCCGTTCGGACGAGACGAGCGGGGAGACGTTCGAGCATGGAAGGGGGTTGTATCCAACGGTTTCAGCGGTCGGCGTCACGCTATGTTCGTCCGCCTCCGAGTGTAAGGCTCGATCAATGCCGCTAACGTAACCTCCACCAAGGGTGACCCTCCTGGCCCTGCTCTCTTCGCTCCGGCGGAGGTCAATCGCGGCTTCGTACGGGGGTGCGCTCCCGCCGTCAAGAGTATGGTGTATCAGGCCAGAGGTGGTGTTGTAGTCGATGCCGCCTCCAATTATGTTCGCCTTCGAGTCTTCTGCTAGCGACGTCAAGCCAGGGTCTATGGGTTGAAACATTGAGGTTCAGAGGTACTCCCATTGGACCACCGACGTACCGAAAGGGGTAATGTTCTTCTGCCTCTGCGTTTGCCCCTGACGTTGCCGGTACCACAGCCATGCACCTACGAGCAGACAGAGAAGCACAGCAGCTCCACCGACTGCGACAGCGATGTATGCTCCCGTGGTCAGTCCGCCAGAACGCTGTCCCGCCGCAACCACTGGCGTAGTAGCGGAGTCCACGCTGCTCGTGCTGGACACTGGTAACATACTTGATGATGAGGCCGACGTCTCCCATGGCCTGGACTCGACTCTGGTTTCGGAGAGGAAGGACGAATGATCCAATGAGATGAGAGATAGGCTAGTTGATGATGTCCGGCTCTGTTGTGTCTCCGTAGGCGTTTCCTGTGGTGGAGGAGTACTCGGCGGGATACTCGGCGGAAATGTGCTCCGAGTCGATGAATCTTCCCGGGAGGTCGACTGATCAGGTGTGGGAGACGAGTCTTGAACAGGGGACAATGGTATGGGCCCCGGTATGAAGGTCATACCTGGAACGGATGGGACGACGTGTAACAGGATGTAGTCGAGGTAGAAGTTTTCGCCGAGGTTGGTAATAGTGAGCGTGTGCTTCTCCGGGGAGAAGAATTGCGAGAGGAAGAACAGCTGGCGGTACCCCGGCTGGCTGACTGTACTCAACGGAGTGAACGTCGTCGTGTTGCTTCCGTCGATGCTGTACTGCGAGGCCATCTTGTATGTACCCACCACGGGGAACGCGCCCCAGACAGAGAGTTGAAGAACTACCCTCGTGTCAGCTTGCTATTATCGGAAGTCTGCACCTTGACCAGTGAAGGGCACTTACCGCCCTCGAAAGCCAGTGTCGCAGTGGATTGTGAAATATTCGTGAAGGACGACGTCCCGCCGTAGTTCTTCTCAGTGGGGTCGGGTATGGTGTTTCGAAGCCACGATGAGGAGTACTGAATTCGTCCGTCCGTGTCGTCCACCATGATGGTCGGGTCATCGCACACGGCGAATGCGACAAACGTCGCTATGACGAGTGTGCTGCGAAGTGTGAGCAGCAGCATACCCTTTCTGTAGTAGCTGGTAACCAAGATGCGAGAGTAAGTAGAAGACGGCTGCATCGCCGCATTTTGGAAGGCTATATGTGCTATCTAAGAAGACCGAGGATTGACAGATCCCCCGAGGTTCGCGGACGCCGCCGATCGTTTCCCCGAACGAGGGGTGCCCACCTACGAATGATAATCATACCTTCTTCATTCCTGATGGAGTTTGCTTGTCATGCTCGCGCGGTCATCCCATGGGCTGTTTGCGACGCAAAGGCGGGCTTGTACAGTGTATTACCAGTCTTGATATGTATGTGCTCGGTACAGAGCTATCCCCGAGCATGTAGCATCTATCTTAGGGGTCTATAGGTCTGATGTTGAAGCCGGAAGAGCTTGAGGCTGCCAGACACAAGCGCGAGATGGTGAACCCTTCTTGTATCATTGGAACTCTGAGCCTATGAAGCACAAGTGAATGATACGTCTATCATTCGAGAACATCGTACTGTACCATTTCGACCAATTCAACCTAGCCTGTGACCTGTGACAGGTCGATTTTGGTGGGCGCATTCGACCACCGGCCGGGTGACCGTGACATCGGCCGATTTTTCGACCAAATGGGGGCGCGCGACAGCGCGCCGCCACCAGAAGCGGTAAGCGCCCGGAGGGCCCATCCGACCGCCATCAATGTGACCGGTGACAGGCGGCCAAATTTCGACCAAACAGGCATGCGGTGACGCGTGACTGGTCGAATTGGTCGAAATGGTACAGTATATGTCGGGGCTATTAAAACGCGTACGCCCGCATCATTTAGGTTCTTGCTCTCCGGTGCGTGCACCTGGAGCCATGGCGCACAGTGAAGGAGAGCAGTCATGAGAATATAGATTATACGTTGCCTCAGTTTGCCTCAAGAAAGACTGTGCTGGTACAGCCGTATGCGATCGATGCGCTGCATCACGAACCAAGTCGATGCAATCCGCCCTACTACCTTCCCGATCCCCATCCATTCCTCGACCATCGCCTAACCTCGTAGTCGGGTGCTCTCTCCGCGTCCGGGAGTCACCATGCACACTGCCCCATCAAGCCGTGGAGTAGAAACAATACAATCCCTATTACGCCTGTAGCAGCGGACGTTTCCCGAGTGAGCACGATCGTGCGGCATTGCCCGCTTGTCGCAGTGGCGGCTCCTGTGCTACTCTCGCTCGAAAGCGAGGGGAGACTTGGCGTCGGCGTGGCAATGTCCGTGCTTGAAGCAGCCAGTTCGCCGTTTGATGTTGTCAACGCCGTCGAGGTGGCTAACTCGGAAGTAGGAGACAGCGAAGGCTGTGCTGCGAGGGGTACCGAGTCGCTCGGAGGAGTTCCAGTCAATGTGGCTGAAGCATGCGGCGAAGCCGATGCATCTTCTGTGCTCGACGCTTGCTCGGTGGGAGCTGCTTGAGATAGGGATGTAGATGGTATGGGGGACGGCGCGGGAGTAGAGGATGGTTGCGAGGAAGAAGATGATTGAGGAAAATAGAGCCGGACGTAGTCGAGATAGAATCCCTCGCCGGCATTGGTGATCACGAGCGTGTGCTTGTCGGTGGAGAGAGTTTCGGACAGGAAAAACCGCTGCTGGTATATAGGACGCACGACCGTGTCGGGAGGCCAATATTGCGTGAGGTTTGTCCCATCGATGGTGTACTGCGACTTCATCGCGTGCGTCCCTATCAACGGGAACGACCCGACGACAGCCACTTGGATAGCTACAACTGCGAGTGAGTTACATGTCCTAGAGAGGCGAAGAAGCAAACAAAGTGCACGTACCGCCTTCAAAGGTGAGCGTTGCATTTGAGCGCGGGGTATTTGACAGCGAGAGCGTGCCTGCGTAGTTCAGTTTCATGGGGTCTGCCTCTGGGTTTCGTATCCATGTGCCCGTGTACTGGATCCTCGGATCGGCGTCGTCTATCACAACATTCGGCGGTGTGTCGCACGAGGCGAGGGCAACCAAAGTGACGAGGAATGCACCGATGAGCAGTGCTACCATGTCGTGAGCGCGAGAGGAGTCGAGATGCACACCAACTGGAGGGAAGATTGTGACTGCCGCAATATACGTGCACTCATAATGCAAATCTGATGGATCGGCGGAGCTTGTGAGCTCAGCGGACTGCGTCCGTAAGACCTTCTGAGGACTGAAGTAAGGTATAAGGTTAGATGTTGACTGCTTCGCAGCTTCTGCCCTTTGAGCCAACACTGACAGTCAACTGTCAATCGGCGCTGTTGTGAGCAACTCGGAATCAACTATATACTTAGGAGGGTTCATGGGCTTGCCTTCGGGAATAGGAAGACAAGAGGTTGGTGTTCGAATTCCATGTCGTAAAGTAGTCGGTTTCCAGCTCCACCAGCATGACAAGTTGTTCGAGCGGCTACATCTATCAACTATAATCCGTCAGCATCAAGATTGGGACGTAACGTAACTGTCAACTCTATTATTCTCTGCCAAATCCATCTCAGAGCCTGCCTGCACCAGTCGCGGCCGCTGACAGTGGCGGACTGATCATGATGGCGGCGTAGATAGTGCACGAAGAACGAAGAAACACAGCAGCGTTCGACTGCACCAATGTGAGAATGCCTACCTTCGTCGCAGAGGCAGCGTGGTTCAGTCAGTTAGAAAGGGCCCAGTCCTGCAGAGGCGATGTTTGTCTCACTTTGTGCACCAACCCGACATGTTCGGTTTGGCTCTGTTTGGAGACCGCTGAGCATCATCCTCCTCCTCCAACGAATCCAGCCGTGCCTCCATAACGCGTTCAAACAAGATACGGATACAGGTACTCTATATGAGCTTATCTACAGCGTAGTAAAGGACGCTCATGGCTGAGAGAGATAGTAGCGAGGAGGTAGGGTTGATATCGCACTCCAGTCCATCTGATTCTGGTTCTCTCCCGGACCATCCATTGGCGCATCCAATGCAGTGTTTTCACCCGTCGCGCACTACCTCGTCTACTTCGCGCCCGCGGAGGTCCAGCGCATGTGGGAGGACGCCAACAAAACCCATCCGCTCCCCGGATCTCCCGCCTCGACGCGCTCCTCGCCTTCGTCTGGCGGCTCATCGTCCGCGCACGGGGCATGGCCCACGACCCGGAGTCACGCTCGGCGTGCGCTCCCGCCTCTCGCCCCCTGTGCCGGACGCATCCCTCGGGTCCCCCATCACCCTCGCGCGCGTGAGCCTGACGGGCGAGGAGATCGTCTCTGCAGAGTCCGTCGCCCCGGCCGCGAGCGCGATCCGCGCGGCCATGTCGCAGTTCACGCCCCCATCGATCTCTGCCCTCCTGCACGAGATGATGCACGCGGTGAACCCGCGGCGGACCTGGCATGCGTTCCTCGGCCGGCGACACTCGATCGTCACGTCGTGGCAGAACCTCGATGCGTACGGGGTGGACTTTGGAGGGGGAGCGCCGCCCCGCTATGTCGACGCGGTGATGCCGAGCATGGACGGGTGCATCCATGTCATGGAGGCAGGACCCGCTGGGGCGGGGAGCGGTGGTCGGTGGCACGCTGAGCCGGTGTGCGTGTCCTTGCATCTTGCGGCGGACGTCATGGACAAGCTGCTCAAGGACCCGGAGCTGCGAAAGTATCGAGATGGCTAGACTGAACGTGAAGAGTGACTCTAGAACTAGGAGATATAACCACTAGATACCGAACAGAGACATGTAGACGCGAGCCTCGCAATGCCTGTCATGTCTGGATCAAATGTCACGAAGCTTGAATCAACGACCTCTGTACCGGTGTCCAAGGGAGAGCTCGAGGTGATGACGAAAATTCCTGACCGATCTGGACCTCATGCATGTCCAGGTAGGATGACTTCTGTATGTGCTGGGACTGCATGCACGAGCTGGCCCCAGAGGTTCCTACTCACTGTTCAAGAGCTAGGTCAATAATTCTACATCCACTAGATACACAAGAAGAAAGAGATGTGCCAATGCGCGTGCAATGTCGTGTCCGGGTCGAATGCCACGTGCCGTACTCGCAACTGAGATCCAACTTCAAGACCTGAGAACCGAGGCAGTCGACCTCAATCAGTCTTCACCCGCTCGTACCCCTGCCCCGCCCCGCCCCACCCGAACCAGCTCGTCCTCTGCCCCGCGGCAGGACGCTGGCCAGTCGGCGAGTCGCCCTCCATATCGCTCGGCACCTCGACCTCCTCGAACGTCGACTTGCCGTTGCCCCCCGCGCTCCCCGACGACCCGCGCTCCCTCAGGCTGCCCTCGGCGGGCATCGGGACCGTCTCAAACGCCGGACTCGACGTCACAGACGAGACGTCGTACCCTGCCGGCTCCTGCTCGAGCGAGGCAAGCTCCGCTTCCAGCTGCCTCCGGCGCTCCGACACGCTGCTCCGCCTCCTCGCTCCCGACCCCGACCCCGACCCGGAGGCCGGCTGCGAGCCCGCATTCGCCGCAGCGCGCGCAGCCGACGCCTGCGCCTGCGTGAGGAGGGCCGCCCCAGAGGCGACGATGCTCGGGCCATACGTGCTCCAGAGGCCAGCGACGAGCTGTGCGGGCCCGGAGACGGGGTCGTTCAGGGACGGGGGCGCGCCGGTGTGCGTCGCCGCCTCCTCTTCGAGCGGGGAGGGGCCCGAGGGGTGCGTCTGCGCCTGGGAGACGGCGCCGGAGACCTGCTCCCAGCCGCGCCGGAGGAGGCGTTGGATGTAGTTGTAGACGAAGACTTTGGCGTGTGCGAGCGCGGAGTCGATCTGGTTCTCGTGTGCGGCGAAGAAGGGGCGGAGCTGGGTGTGGTAGAGCCAGGCGGAGCCGGCTGTCTGCGGGAGGGCGAGGTAGAGGAGGAAGATGGTCTTGAGCGGGTAGTAGAACGGCAGCCTGGACAAAGAAACGGTGGGTGGACTGCTGGGCGAAGACAGGGAGGGGAGACGCACCATGAGACGAGCCATTCGGCGACGTATTCAACCGCGACGATGCATCCCAGCACACTCCAGTACATCAGCCATCGCTCGAGCTCTGCCTCGGATGCTGGTCGTTGCGAGAGGGTCTTGTATGACGCGTATCCCGGATACAGGAACGCTGTGGTCGCGCTGCAGCCCCTTTCTGAGCAAGGTGCCGCAATCTTCAGCTAGTTACGCACCTAATGACGCGGAAAAGCAAGTAGAATATCATGTTCAGATCGCTGAGGTGTATGGGTCGTCAAGGGTCATGGAGGTACAGGAGAGAGGTCGCTTCATATAGCTCACCACTTCGGCTGGTCGGCCCTGTCTCGCTAAGTGAATCGATCGAGCCTTGTTCTTACTCGTTCTTACCACGATAATCACTGGCTACTTACTCGTAAGCAGGAGCGTAAGTAGCTTGGATAAACCTGTCCTTAACTCGTCTAACAACATTTACAAATGCTCGACCACATGTTCCACGCGTGGATCGCTTCCTTTCGTCCATCTCTCAGGCGACGCAGCCGCACGGACTTGGTCAGGCAGATGCTGGCAGATTTCGAGCAGATGGAAGATGATAATAATAGTCTTACACACGCTGATCAGATGCAGTATGTAGTACACATTGTCCGAATGCCTCGCTAGTTGAACGTGATATCCGCAAAGACGGGACGATGGTCACTTGCTAGGACACCGTCGTCAGTCAGAGACGTGCCGACCCGGTACGCGTTGGATGTCCTGAAATACAACATGAGCGGGGGATCGAGCTCAGAGGGACGATAGGAGTACCCACCACTTCCCATTGCTGCCCCCGTAGACAAAGTCGATCCTAGTGTACACGGACGCGTCACCAGGAGCGTTCCAGCCGGTGTAGGTCGCAAACTCGCCCGAGACGAACTCGCGGGGAGTCTCGGCCTTCAAGTCGAGCAGCTTGAAGTCGGAGAGGGTGCCATCCGGGACGGCGAACCTCTCGGCGAAGGTAGCGTTGATGGCGACAGGAGGGATCTGCCCAGTGATGATCTGGTATGCGCCAGAATCCCGACCCGTTGCGGGGCTGTTGAAGTCACCGGTGACGATGACTGGGCCGCCGGTCTTGTAGGCTTCGTAACGAGCACGCGCGAGCATCAGCGAAGCGGCGAGGCGACGCTGGTCGTCGGACTGATCGTCCAGATGCGTGTTGAGGTACGTGAAGCGAACAGGTGCATCGGGGTTGGATTTCAACGTGAGACTCGTGGCCGTACAGACCCGGAAGGAGCCCGCGCCGGGGAATCTCGACGGCTCGAAGGGTGTGTTACTGTCCGGCGTTGAGATTTTCTATCTCCGAGCGGCCCGAGCCAGTCAATTGAGTACTCACGACAGCCAAAACGAGTCATTTGAAACGAGCTCGATATCAGACTTCTTGTAGAAGATGGGGCTGAACTCGCCGGCGGCGACGCCGTTATCACGGCCAACACCGACCCAGCCCCAGCCATCACCAAAGAGAGTCGCGAGATCGGTGACCTGCCTCACAAGAGCCTCTTGGAAGCCTACTCGGGCCTTCAGCACTCGAAGTCACACCGTGATAGTCTCCAAGAACTCACCGGCGAGGACGATCCCTTCGTTCTGGAGTTGCTGGTACACCTTGATCCGCCGTGTACTCCATGGCTGCTCGCCCTTCTTGCCATAGTAACTGGGGGCCTGCAGGGGATCCGGCAGGGAGTCGAGGGACTGTTGGACGGTGATGCTGTTCGGTTGCGAATCGTAACGGAGATTGTACGACGCAATACGCATCGTCTGGGCGGCGGCCACTAGAGGAGTGATCAGGGTCAAAGTCACGAAACCCAACAACGGTGCGAACGAGAACATGATGAAGAAAGAGTAGGGTGCGGTGTGGCCTTGGACGGGCCCCCACCCGCCCGCGTTATATATCATATCCCCCAAGTTCCATATGTAACGCAGCGTTCGCTTCTCGTACCGTATGTGATAATCCCGTACGCGACTGAATCGACTGAATATATGAGACACCCAATCACCAACACTGGCGCACGCGGCGCCGCCATGATGAAGACTCACATGACGACCTTCGTGAAGCCTTAAACGACCTGAGCACGATGCAACTCACCTTCTCGTTCCGAGACTGTCCCATATCCCGTCCTCGTGAGGATCTGGGCCGCGAGCGTCGAGAATAGGCCAAAGGTTATCTTGAAGCCCATCGTAGGTGCCATGAATGTGCGTTCGCGAGCGGTAGTTGAAGGATGCCGTTCGCGATATGGTACAGATTATGGTACAAGTCCAGAACAAAGGGAAAACAGTGGCGCCGTGGAGGTAGTGCGCGATGGGGGGAGACAAGAGGGTGTTGCCATGGTGGGGTGACGAAGCGTGCTGGTGGTCGGTTGCCGACTCCGCACGATCGACGTAAGGCGCTTGTTGGGGTACGCACATGTCTCGAGATGCCCAATTCTGGCGGGCATGGCGAGGATAGCACGCTCATTCTCAGTGGTCCTCCTCTGCCACCCGGCACTCAAGCATACGGTTTGAGCCTGTACAGACGTAGATGTACAACGCACACCGTCCAAACTTCGTGTACAGAAGTGTACAGCCGCACCCGCGCGGGGTAGACATGACATCATCGGTACGCGAATCACTGACCCCAGCACTGGCGGTCTTAGACTGACCGTCACTGACGTCGAGCAATGTTCACGGCTGTGCATTGCTGGTTTAGCCTTGCCATCATGGCTATCGCTATATTAACGTGAGATGTTCGTGGAGTCGTGTGTAGTCATGACACTGTCGTACAGACTGCTTGACATTTGCTTAACACCCCATCTGAAGTAGCGAGCAAAGGACGCACCGTTCTTGAACTTGTAATATAATACATTACCAGAAGATGCTACCTAGAGCAGCGTGATGTCTGCGAAGATAGGCCGGTGGTCACTCGCGAGGACACCGTCGTCCGTCAACGCTGAACCGACGTGATACCCATCTACCGTCCTGCATGCACCAGACTCGGCCGCCGCCATGCTCAATTCGAGTTGACGTGCGTGCACGACCCCATGTACGTCCAGAAAATTTTGATGCTGCTACGCCGAAGTCATGCAGCCAGTTAATGAGTATGTTTTTGTCCTTGTTGTGGTCGTCGCGCTCCGACTCACTCAAGACTTTTTCAGAGACATCCGTACACTGGTCTTTGTCCGATCTTGGCTTTTGCAAGACTGTTTGTCGCCCCGGGATTTGACGGGCCACACCCAACGAAGCGGCGTTCATTTCGGCTAGTACTAGTCCCTTGTTCAGTCATGAGAGCGTAAAGCTCCGGGTCCATCCACGTTTTTGTATAAAAAGCCTGGCGACTACGGGTTGCTGTTGATCTCATCCTTCCCTTCGCTCTTCCACCATGCTACCTCTCACCCGCGCAGAAGTCCTCCGAGTGCTCAAGGCTATGGGAGTAGAGCTCCCTGCCGACACGAAATTACCTGATGGCGTCCTCGACGATCGCCTCCGAGCTGCCCTCGATGCCTCTCAATACAAAGAGAGCCTCTCGGCCTCCCTGGAGCTCAAGACCCTCAAGAAGTGGCCGATGGCGACTCCGGGCGTGTCCGTCTCGTCTGCACGGTCCGTGGCCGACGCAGTCCCCAGAGGCAGCATGGGCGAGGCACGGGAGAACTTGCTAACGGGAAGACGCGACGCGCCCGACCTCTTCGTGGATCCTTTCGTCGACCTGCGCCAGACCATCATGGGAATCGGGCGATTTCTGGATAGCGGGGTGCGATGGTGCTGCATGCACGACAAGCAGAACGACCAGAGCGCGGTCAACATCAGGGTCAGTCATCCGATCTTCCCCTCATGCCAACATCCTCCCCTTGACCTAACTGACAACTCACTTCGGTCTCCATCCTCGAATGTTCCTCGTTGATTGTGGTGCATCGCAGATGCTCTCTGTACTCGAAGTCGACGAGAAAACGCCTGCCATAGTTGTGCTCTACCGATCCTTCGACCACTCGACCGGGCGCGAGGGTGTTGAATGGATGTACCGTCAGATCGAACTCCAAGAGAACACGCCCAACACGGGCGTACCTGGAATCTATCGCGTCAATGCGACCCCGCTCGAGCAGAAGGTGTTCGTGAAGCTCCTCGAGGGCAACAAGGCCCTCGTCCCATCCGACTTCCCCATCGAGAGGCAGCCCGGCGAAGAGCTCTTTAGGGCCTCTGTGATCCTTCCAGTTGGACCGCTTGAGTTGGATGCGCTGGTGAAGCTCAACGAGCAGGGATGCCCCGGATGTGGGAAGAAGGCGACGAGCCGGTGCTCACAGTGCCACTCCGTCTCTTACTGTGGCACACGTACGTTCCATCATTGAAATGCGCCTTGCCTTGCCTTCGCATCCCAAGCTGACCAACAACCATAACCTATTTGTAGAATGCCAGCGTGCGGACTGGCCGGCACACAAGCAGACTTGCCGCTCGCTCAAGGGCGGCCAGTGGTGCACGATCCCATTCCGCACGTCCCCTCCGGGCGTGAACGCAAAATACATCGCGACGTTCAACAACAATACCAGCACGAGCAGCATGGTCAAGGACCCGAAGAAACACCTTCGCGAGATCTCTAGCACGCCTCCGCCAAACATCTGGGGCGACAGGTTGTTTATGCTGAAGTTCCAGGTCGGGCTCGACCCTGGTTCGCAAGGACATATGATGATCTACGATATGAAGCGCTCCTTCCAGGTATTCCTCGTCCGCGAGGATGATCCTGCGATGTTTGCGGACTTCTACGATGAGATGACGGGTCCGCGCGGTGGGCACCGTGGCATCAAGATGTATCGGTGGGCAAAGAGGGTTGACGATTGGCATTTTGATGTTTGTCTGGACAGGGAGCCTATGGCAGACACCAAGTGGTAGCGATCATAGGGTCGCGTGGGTGTTCACGTACGAAGCTTTGTATGTGACATTCCGGCAACCTGTTTGATGGTTGCAATTCTTGTTCTACGCAATGCGCGCTGTTACAAGAGAGAACAATATGACGTTCTATCATGTACGACGATGACACTCTCTGGGGGGGCGAACAACGAATGGACGAAACTCGACGCCTCAGGTTGAGCCACGGGCAACGCCCAAGGAACAACCTTTGCTGTCCTTGAACTTCCACAACTCAGGGTCATTCAGCAAGCTCTCCATCACATCCGCGGCTAAATGCACTGACAAGCACACGGGCCCATCATGCCACCGCCCTCGCCCTCGTCCTCCTTCGGGCGTCTCTCCTGCAGCACTGGCCGGGCCCGCCTCCATGACATGCACGCACCCATCCACGTTCGGCATGATCGCATCGACATAGCGCGGTGGTGCGCCGCTCCCGAAGTCCACATCGTACGCGCCGAGGTCGAGCCAGGAGTTCACGACGGAGTGTCTCCGGCCGTAGAATGCGACCCAGAAGCGGTTGGGGTCCACGACGTGCGCCATGTCGTGCAGGAGAGCAGGGATTGTGTCCGAGTTGAAGCAGGACGTGGCTGAGCGGATCGCAGACGCGACGAATGGGATGGTCGACGCAGCCGCACCGCTGCCCTCTTGATGAGGAGACGCCATCTCCTCGCCTGTCAGAGAGACCCGCGCGAGGACGACCGGGGAGCCGAGGAAGGCCTCTGGAAGAGGTGGGGACAGACGAGAACGGAGGTTGAGGATGACTGCGAGGTTGATGAGCTCGCGGTCGTGCGCCATCCCCCGAGCTCGGACGAGCACTCTCCAGAAATGCGCCAGGAGCGCGTCGAGATGGGACACCTCGGGTGCATCGTGTGAGTGCTGTCGAGACATCGCCTCCTCCCGCATGCGCTGTATCTCTTCAGAAGTGAAGCAGAGGAGGTAGTGCGCCACTGGTCCGGACATGTCCCATTCCAACCACGGGAGAGGCTCTCCGAGCGGCGCGACATCTGTGTCCTTGAGGCCCGCAGGGACCGCTGTGAGAGGGAGCATCCGTGCAGGACATCCAACTGCCGATGCCCAACAATCGTAGCGGTGCATGGGCAAGGAGCGAGAGATCTGAACCAGTGTGGGATCGGGCACCTCGCCGCGAATATCGCCCGCTGCTGCCCCATCGACGAGAGATGGATCGAAGATCGGCGCGACGGCTGGGATGGCCTGGTGAAGCAACAGCGCGCGGTGGAGCACATTCCAGTCCTTCACGAACTGGAACATTGCGGTCGCATCCGCTATCGGGTGCATAATTCGGAGGCCGATGCTCATCCCGCCGCACGCGAAAGTCGTTAGCTGTACGGAGACACAGGGGAGCCCCTCGCATTGGTCCGTGTTGTGAAGAGCGAGTGATGTCGGATACAGGAGTTCCTCGGATGGGATAGAGCTGCCGTTCCACATCCGACTCGACATGCGCTGCTTGCTATCGGGGACCAGTGAGGCGACAGTCTTCGAACAGCGGGCTTGTATGAGCTCAATACCTGGATCTTCTGGAGAGCCGTACGTGATACCCAGGCGACCAAAACGCAGTCTGCGGCTCGGATTGTGCGGCATCCAGTGAAGCTGTCCGGCCCATTGCGGATACGAGTTGACAGTCTCTTGAAGGGATCGTACGAGGGTTTCGGAGGATAGTGCGTGGGTAGTCGCTCCATGTTCTGGATCTGAGGCTGGATCGAAGTACCCATACGGCACTCGTCAGCGACCATTTGAGCGTCCAATTGTCTACCACGGAAAGTGGCACCGTGCGTGGCTGGCCATCCCGACTCCTGGCTGGCAGTATGCGAGTGCGAGAGACGAGCTTGAGACCGATATCTAAACGATGCGTCGAGATCATATATATAAGCGTGTGGCGATGAGAGCTATTTACGCACCTTGCGCAGTCTGTGCCATGAAGCGATTTGGTGTATCGAGAGCCAATGCTGCGCACTTAACCTCGTCTACTTGACCGTCGCTGATAGCGGTAGAAGAGATCGCTGGATCCATGCCATGGGCAGACCCCCGGCAGTGCATGCAAGGTCGAACATTGTCTGTCAGCCACCTGCTGGAAGTAACTAACATGCATCTTACCAGCTCACGCTTCATACACGATGATAGAAAATGCTGTACGTACGGGCTCAAGGAAGAGGTTTCGACTGTTCGAGTCGTCCAGCGAGTAAGAACGACGTTGGAGGACAACTGGGCAACGGGCGCCTCGGCTCGCTCGCCGACTGCGGCCGGCCACGAGGCGTGAGGTTGACGTTCTCCGCCCGAGTGCGTCGGATGACGTCATGACTCGCACGTTCCAAGTTCGATCCCCCAGCAAGTCGATACCCTTGAAGCAACTTCAATCGAAGTCTCGTACTTTGAGTAGCCTGTAGATGCTCCCCATGGTAGAGCAGACCGGATGATGGTGTAAATGCAATGAATTCGCGTAAAGACCGTATAAGACATGCTAGACTGTGTTCCGAGACTGTTCGCCATCTCCCAAAACGTGAAATGCAACGCCGGATCTGAGTCATGTGTACGAGCTCAAGGCTCGGGTGTGGATGCGCCTACATCATGATGTTCACGTTCCTGTCGTCCGAGCCGAATGGGAACTGGGCGATGGCAAAGCCGCTCAACATGTTCTCATCATGTGGCATCTCCTTGCTTGACACCACTACCGCGTATACCGTGCCATCCAGCTCTTGAGGGACCGTGGTCATTCCATCCGCGTCGACGTCCGAGTACAGGACTTGCAGTCCGTCGAGCCACGCAACGTACGCCAGGCTTGTGGGCGCTCCGCCATTGAACGTGACGGTGATGCGAGAGCCACCGGCGGGAGCATCGCTTGAGAGCGTGAGCTTCGGGAAGGTCTGGACCAAAGGACTCCTCATGGGACAGTTCCTAATGAACGGTTCTGATACGGCAAGCAATGAGCTTCGACGGAGTCCTTCAAAAGAGCACGCATATACTCACCTGCCAGAGAGTATGCGCCGCTGGGCGTAAGTGGGATGTCGAACGGGCCGTTCCATGGCTGAAGTTTCATGACGGACGACGTGACCCACGAAGCCTGACGAGACTCCACGGCCAGGATAGACTGATCGAATGGTGAGTTGAGCGGAGACTCGGACACTGCATACAGTCGAACTTGTACTCACTGCAGCAGCCGTCAAGTAGTCCTTGTTCTCAATGAACTGTGCCCCGCCAAGATACGCCGACGCGCCAACCGTCTCGAACACCATGGACATCGCGGCGAACTCTTGAGGGTTCTTGTAGGGGCTGCGAGGCTGATGTATCGACATCGGAGTGACAGAGAGCGATAACGAGGACCCACAATTTATACTCGCAAGGCCCGACCGCTTGGTCACCGAGAACATCGGTCAAGAAGCGGACGTGCTCCGCCTCATGTTCGGAGATCTGCACAAATCGACCACGCACCCAGGCCGGGAAGCCGGCCTTCTTGAAGTCTTCCTCGCTGAACTTGGCGAGTCCGCCAGTGTAGAACGCGTTCTCAAGGTGCTCCAAGGAGAGGGCAAAGTTGAGCACCTCCGGATCTGCCGCAATCACCGTCAGAGTATGACACATTATGCGGACTGGAGGGCTCACCCGTTGGTGTAGGTGCAGCAACTGCAAGGATGGCGGCGGCGGCGAACATGAGGACATGGTTGAGGAACATCTTGACGGATAGGCTGGACGGCGAAAAGAGCGACAATGTTCGGGGGGAGACGAACGCGGGCTTCGCGAGACTGGCGGACGGGTTATATGCACGGAGAGGTGCTTCTGTGAAATGATCTGTCCCGAGATGGAAAGAGACCTACTCTATTGGGAAGGAGAGGAGATTGTGGCTAGACCACGTCAACGCGGCTATCTTCACAGCTCCAGCAGCAACAAGGACTTCGAGGTGACAATGACGTGGATTGAATATACGAGACACAAGTACACACGCACGACATTCCAGACGATATTCTTTGTGGAGACCATTAATCCAATACAAAATTGCCTTCCGATCTTCAGCTTCAGACCTGGTACGAGCACGTCAATACACGGAGACAACAGTACCGCGAACCGACGCACCATCTCCCGCTTGTCCAAGTACCACATCATGGGATAGTCTCGTCCATAACCCAGTTCCTTCATGAGCAGCTTGATCCGGATCACCCTCTCCTTCGTGACCTTGCCCACCGCATTCTCATTGGAGAAGAACGCGAGCAGCGGGACTTGCAAGCTGTGGACGTCCTTCAGCCCAACGCTAACGTCGTGCTGGTCACCGAGCCATCCCTTCACACGCTTCCACGTCTTCTGCACGTCTGCAGTACCGGCACTGCTCGAGACCACCATGTGCTTGTTCTTCGCGTACTGGAGGAGCAAACTCTCGATGAACGGCACACCGTACCAGCAGGTGGGGATGCTCTGACGCTTCCTCGGGGTCATCGCTCGGTTCGGGTTCAACGCAACGGGAAGAGAGATACGCGGGAGCATTGCACGCGGGTTCGAAGTCTGCCCGCAGCCGATCAAGTCAAACCTCAAACCAGGGAGTGGTTAGCAAGGAGGGACGTACATCACGCGCGACGGGGACCTTGGGGGGAGCTTGCCCGAGCTTGTACTGGTCAGAACGCCTTGGTATCTGGCTGGGTGGCGCGGCCGCCGCTCGTGCTTGGTCAACCGTCTTGCGCACGTCGAGTGGTTTGATGGCAGCCGGCTGGAACATCGGATTGGGCGGCCCCCAGACAACTTGGTTCGTGGGTTGAGGTGCCGCAGGCACTTCGCCTTCAAGATATGCGCCACGCCATGTCTCTTGTGGATCTTCCTGCCAGGAGTCCTGGGCCACAACCTCGCGTCTCCCGTAGGTGGTTTGGGCTTGAGACTGAGAGACGCGGGACATATCGCCGCGGTTGTCCGCGAACCTCGACGATGTACCGTACGCATACCCGTCAGCTTTGTATGAGCGCATGTCGTTATAGTCGACGTCCATGGTACCAGTGGCTGCGGCGGTGGGGGTGGTGGTAGGTGGTGGGTGGAGGCGTGTGCCGAAGCGCCTGCGAGCAAACCTGACCTATATAGTAGGCGCCCGGACAAGTTGCCAATGGGATTACAATCCGCATTGGTCGAACAATGGGAGATCGATGGTTGCTCTTCAGGACGACGTTGTTGCCACGCAGGTTGAGGTTGGAACTACCAGCTTTTCAGCGTCATGGGAGGTTCATGAACCTAGCTTGGTAAATAGCGGCGCCTGCATGTCTATTGCCTATCCGTCTCATGCAACAGCAAAAGTGAGCGTACATTCGTCAGACTACTTCAGTCCCAGACATCAACGATCCCTTACTTGCTCAGCCCAAAGACATCTTCGTAGAACCCGATCTCCTTCTCGAGCGCCGCACGCATGTTCTCCTCCTTCCGCCACCCGTGGCCTTCGCCCTGGAAGACAACGTACTCGACACGGCCGCCGCGTTTTCTGATCGTCTCGACAATGCCCTCGGCTTGGTTCGGTGGTACGACCGCATCTTCCGAGCCTTGAAGAACCTGCAACAGTATTAGCTGCGCTGCCACATCGCACGCATACACGTCCAGGGATCACCCACCAGTAGAGGCGACTTGATTTTGTCGGCTAGGAACACCGGCGATCGCTCCTTGTACACTTCTGGAATCTCCTCCGGCGTCCCACCAAGGAGCTTGAACAGGTACTGGCTCTCGAACTTGTGCGTGAACTCCGCGAGCTTGAACATGTCCGAGATGCCGTACGACGACGCGCCGACAGCAAATGCATCAGGGAACGAGCAGAGCGACTTAAGCACGGTATACCCGCCCGCAGACCCTCCGGTAATGGTCGTTCGCTGCGAATCGATGAGCGAGTGCGGTGGAGCGGCGAGCTGCTGGACAGCCGTCACGCAGTCTTTCACGTCGACAACGCCCCACTGCCCCTCGAGCCGCTTACTGCGACACCTTGTGTGAGACCATAGTCCGATCGGTCGCTCAATGACACTCACGTGTACTTGCGCCCGTACCCGCTACTGCCGCCATAGTTGACATCGATCCTGGGATACTACAGCTCAGTAAAAAGGATGAGAACCGTATTGGGCGAACGAACCATGCCCAACCCCGGGTGGTATAGAATTGGCGCGTCAGGTTCAGTCCCTGAGCCGTTCTGCTGGTGGGACCTCCATGCGCCGAGAAGACTGCGGGGGGCTTCTCCCCCTCTGGCGCAGCATACTCAGGGTTGGTCGGCGGATAGAAGAGGACGTGCACCGGGCCGCCCGTCTCGGGATCCTTCAGCGCGATGGCCCGCGGGGTCGAGATGAACGTGCGCGAGAAGGGAAGCTCGTCCCCCTCCGTCTTTGCGCCGAGCGGCGTAAACTTCGGCTTCGCATAGTCCTTGATGTTGCAGAGGACCGTCCGCGCCGCTTCGTCGTTCTTCTCGCCGCGGAACACGACCGCGTCGTGCGTGACGCGCTGGACGGATGAGACGCTCACGTATGGGCTGTCGAGCTCCTCGAGCGTCCCGCCCTGCAGAGAGACGAGGTAGAGAACGTTGCGTCCCTGCCTGAGAGCCGTGTAGAGTGCCACTTTGCCTTCTCGGTCGAGCGGGACGCCGAAGCTGAACCCCAGCATCCACATCGGCTCAGCAAAGTCCTCCTCAACGGGTTTCGCAAGGACCGGGGCCGCTTTACTGGCCGAGACCGAGTACGTCCACGGGTTCCAGTAACCGGACACGTCCGAGACGAAGAGGAGGAGGTCGTTCGAGGCCCATGCGGGAAACCCGGCGCTGACCTCGATACGCTTGCCAGCAACGGTCCTCGAGTTGGCAATCGTGAGAGATTTTCCATCAGTCTGTACGTCTGCGACCGCTATCTCAGACCCTTCCCAGGGCATGTCTGGGTGGAACCACTGCTGCCAGGCGATATGTGCGCCGTCGGGAGTGAAGCAAGGCTTAGCGTAGAAGTCTGCGCCAGATACGAGGGTCGAGACGGTCTTCTCCTTTGTGTTGATGACACAGAGGGTGTTGACGACATCGGCAGGCTGCGGCTTCGTATGATCCTCAAAGACCGCGACGAGGATATGGGTGTGTCTGGGATGCACGGCAAAAGCAGCATAGCGATGGTTCTTGTTGTCTGGTCATGATATGAGCCGACGGCCGGACTCGCGGCTTCAACCGAACTGGGAGGAAACACACCAGGAGTAATCACCTCGGGCTCGCCTCCCTCAGTGAGCCGGTATACACGTCCATCCTTCACGTTGGAGAAGAACACCACGCCGTCGTATGCGATCGCAGGCGCGCCGCCATACTGAACACCGTCTCAACAACCGCACCAATCACTTGAAGAGCGGACGCACTCACCTCGTGTACCGCGCTGCGTACGTTCCAGTCCTTGCCCACGACATCCTGACCCTTCTCCGTGTTTACGATGACGTTCCTCCCACCCTCCGCAGGTCGTCTCTCGATGTGGTAGATGGTAGATGTGATCGGATCGGCAAAGAGCTCATCGACTTTCACCCCCTGCGCATCATGTCATCATCGCGTGCGAGGTACGGACAACACCCAATATATTTGCCACGCACGCTCTTCAGCACGACTTCAGGAGTGACTGGAGACGACCAGGTGCCATAGGGTGCCGTTGTCTTCGTCATGGTGGGAGGTAAGTAGGACGGCGCCTAAATGGGCAGTTGTGAGTAGGGACATTTCAATGGGTTCCCACCAAAAAACGCGTGAACACGACGTGATGTGACGGGGAGAACACGACAGCAGTAGAGCATCGATTACTTTACGTGCACGAGTAAGATAACTATTCAAGCCGAGAGGTCTAGACCAACTGTCATCGCAATAAAGGCCCCTTGCGCCCACCCATACGTTCACAAACCTCCAGAGCATGTTCGTGGTACTTCGGGTGAAGACCTTCTAGACTTCCCTCGATGCAGAGGTGAGGGAGGAGGCGCGTATGGAAGAGACGGTGTGAAACAGCCCCACCCTGAAGTGATCCACGCATGAGGAGAGGGTGGTAAAGAGACGAAGAGGGGGAAACACGCACGAATTGGTGGAAGACTCCGCCAACAACCGCCTCGACCGTCGTTCCATGCACCTTGTACATCCCAATACTCCTCGCGTTCCTCCCCTGTACGTTCGCCAGCGGAGTGGGTACCTCGACCTCGGGCCCAAGCGGTTTTGACATGTTGCCGACATTCATCGGACGCCACTTCAGCACTTTGCCGATCTCCCAATGCGGAGCTACATGCTCTCCTAGCGTGTACGTGTTGAGTGCGTGTGCAAGGATTTTCTCGTAGTCGTGATCGGGTTGCAGCGCGGGCGACGAGTGGATGAACATGAGGAGGTAGGACTGAAGTACGCGTCTCCCTGGAGCGTACCTTGAGCAACGGTGGGCCTCGAGAAGATATGGAACGCAACCTCACCTACGAAGCTCAACCGGCCGTTATGCCTTAGGCTCGCGTCAGGATGGCTCGCGTGAGTCAATATTCGTGACGCGAGCTCAGGAGGGAACTGCAAGGGTGAGAACACCTTGTTCAGATGCTCGACAAGGAATGCATCCTTGTTCCGCCAATCCACTCGAGACGTGCTGGCTATAGAAGACGGAGGATCGGGAAGGACGTCTCGCGGTGCGGTTTCTGCAGAAGTCTGCGACATCTGAGCGAACGAACGCGACCGCAGGGCCGTCACTAAAAGAATGTTCGGGATCACTGCTTGAGAATACCAACGCGAGCGTGAACGCATGAGAACGCACCAAGTGGTGTCGACACCCGTTTCCGAGAGCTGGCGGCCCTACGGAGAGCCAGCGCGCATTCCCAACTTTTTGACATTACGGGGCGAGGATAGAGTAGCTAGCCGCCAGCTCTGCAGCAAAACAGCCTCGGCTCAGAGTGGAGGGCGCCAGAGGAGATGAGAACGAGGAAGGCCACGACGAGGATGACGGAGGCAAAGGTGAAGACAGCGAGCAGGCGAAGCTCGTCTGTGAATGAGCGCCTGGCGAGAGTTAACCAAATAACATACATTTTGCATGTAACTAACCTTATCGTCAGAAACCATGGGCACGTCCGCCTGCGAGTCCGAGTCGTTCTCCTCCGTTCGCCATTCGATTCCATGAACACTGCTCGCTGATTGTCCTCGTCGGTATCACGAAGGCTACCTCTTTCAATTTGGCCAGATATCCCACTGCTCGATGTCTTTTCTCGTCGGGACTGCGTCTGGTGCCCTGGTGGCGGGAGGAGTATGTCTGAAACCAGCTCGCGCAGAAGTAACATGCGTTGAAGTTCACCCTCGCCCTAGGTTTACTATGGATTCTCCTCCATGATGGCCACCAGGTGAGATTGAGACGCATATGCCCGATATTCTTCACTTGCTCATACCGCCGCATAGGACACAGCGACACCGTGCCGAGTCAGTGAAGTCTCGACATTTACAAAGCTCAATCGCTAACACTCTGTACTCCAGCATGCATAATCTATCGGAGCGACTGGTGAACGCTGCCGCAGACATTCCCGCACCTATGCCCGCGTCTCAGCGCATACCGGAACGGCCTTTCGCAACCATGCTCCAGAGCGGGTGGAACGCCCAGATTGAAGCTCTCTTCCGACGCACGCGGGAGTTGGACCAGCAGATAGTGGAGTGGGGCCGGAAGACGTTGTACGGCGGTGAAGCGAGCCGCACCAAGCCTGAGTAAAGTGACTCCGCTCTGTTCCCGTCTATACACCATTTCGTCAATAGATCCCATGGACCGTATCCCAAGGCAGCCGCCTTCCACGAGTCCGTACGTCGTGTCCATGGCAATGGAGGTGAGCTCCTGCGGCGAGGTTGTTCATACAAGGACTGATGGATACCAGAGATAGTCGCCCTGTGACATATGTTTCTCATGAATGCGGTCCACGTATGCGAGTCGCGCGTGAAGTATATCCAGGGCACATGTCGTCCAAGTTCCGAACGTGAGCATGCGCAGTCACGTACGCCTACGCGTGTACAGCAGATATCCTATGTGGGCTGCAGCTAAACACCCCCACCGACACGCTCACGACATGCTTACGACAGCTAGAGAGGACATCTGGTGTATTCCCTCTGCACATCACCGTCACCCACTGTCAACCACCGCCAGGTTTGCTGACGACCAGTAGCTGATGTAATGGTGAACAGATAACAGTAGACACACGACCTACCTATACCATAGGGAGAAACGCGAGTTCATCTTGAACAAACCGCCCATCACGGCCTTTCAACGGTTATCTCCACTTTTGAACACTGCTTCAGTGCTTCCTGGCCTCTCGAGGTTGATCAGTCGAGCAGTTCATGACCAGCGTGCGGCCCTCGCATCGAAGAGCACATCCATGTGCACAACTCGAACCAACATTCCTTTAACTTCGGCTAGCGTCCTTCCTACAGTCTTCCGATTTGCCCGACCCCAGCTCAACTACCATGACGCAAGTATTCCATTTCCTCTCCGACAACGTGGGTCAAGCCAGGTGGCACGCGAATAGCTCCGGGGCGCGCAGCAACGCCGCCACGAACCATATTGACCGGTTTGTCACTTTGGCTTCCTCTTTCCAGGATTCAGAATTGCCACGTGAGAGGCGGGTTGACTTATCCCCACCGTTGCAGGCTACTTATGCTCAATCCAGGAAGATCCCCGTCAAACAGTTCGGTCATAACGCTCAACAATGAGCGCATCCCTCGGCTCACGAAGTCCAGCGTGCAAGCGGCCTCGTTGCTCCATTCGTACCGATGACACACCCAGCGCATCTCGTTGGCCCGCGCCTGCCACAAGGCCGCTTCGGTCAGCATACCGCTCGCCTGTTCCGGTACTGGATCAGGGTGTTCTCGGACTGATACAGGCGCTCTGCCTTCCCTACGAAGAACCAACCCCATCCAGAGATGCATACGCTGGCAGGTATAAGAAGTGGCAGACCATCGCCGTGTTCCAGAGTTCGTTGCAAACACCTCTCCACTCCTTCACCGTCACTGGCTTAGTGGCCAACCAACCATGCTCTCCCTTTCCTTCCGCCTCCTTCTTGTCGCAGTCTCGGTCGCCGCTGCTGCCCAAGGCTGGCAGCGTCCGTCGTACCCTGGTCAGAATGCCCCCGGTCTGGCCCGCGACACCGCGCCGCCCAGTCAAGCCGCATCCTTCAACTTTGAGGTCAACGGGGGTCTCAGCGTTCAGGAGGAGACGTCTGCCAAGGACGCTGCCGAGGTTGAGTACACCCTGGACAATGGCTCCCCCTTCCCGCACCCGTACCAGTACCAACGCATCGGAGCCGATGGTGAGCACTTGCGGGAGCGCGAAGCCAGCGTCACAGGCACTCACCATCTGCTTCCAATCACAGGTCCGATCTTGCTTCAGGACACCCATCTTCTCGAACTCTTCGGTGCATTCGATCGCGAGCGCATCCCTGAGCGCGTGGTCCATGCACGCGGCGGTCAGTCGCTCTCTCCGTCTTATCCCCAGCTGTCTTCTGACGAACCTTCCAGCGGGTGCTCACGGCTACTTTGAGGTTACCAATGCCGAGTTCTGCAAGAACTACACGATGATGTCCGTCTCTTCCCGGTTTCATCGACCCGCTGACTAGACTGAGAGTTGACTTGGCGATCTAGGGACATGCTCAGTGAGAACGGGTTGAAGACACCGATCACGAGTGCGTGCCGATGCCTCTTCTAACCGGGAGTGAACAAACGCAACGTTGACCGCCTTCACTTCTAGTCCGGTTTAGCACCGTCGGCGGCGAGTCAGGCTCGGCCGATGAAGCCCGCGACCCCCGCGGCTTCGCCATGAAGTACGTTCAGTGCGCTTGTGCATGGCGGCTCGCTCTGAGTGTTGGAACAGGTTCAGGACGCGGAAGGGCATCCTTGACCTTGTGATGAACAGTGAGCGCGTTACACCTATGAATTGATGGTACAGCGGCCAGACGAATTGGTCTTTGCAGATACGCCCGTCTTCTTCATCCGGGATCCGGCCAAGTTCCCTCATTTCATCCACGTACGCCCATCTATCGTGTTCCATCGTAACCGTTGTCTTAGCGAGCTTCGATCGCAGACTCAGAAACGTCACCCGGCAAGCCATCTTCGGGACAAGGAGTGCGTCTCATGAAGCTTCCCAGCCTGGATCGTCATGTCTGACGGAATGTTCCTGCGCTACGCAGCATGTTCTGGGACTACCTCGGCTCCAACCCCGAGTCTCTGTTCCAGGTTATGCGCCTTTTCTCAGACCTCGGCACGCCCTACGGCTTCCGCCACATGGACGGCTGGACGGGTCACACTTACCGGTACGTTTCATCGGCGTTGACCCGCTTTAACTTATTGACTCTCCCATTCGCTTGCAGCTGGGTCAAGGAGGACGGCTCTTGGGTGTACGTAAAGCTGTACGCCGAGTCGATGCAAGGGGTCAAGAACTTCACCGACACCGAAGCTGCGACCATTTCCGGTTAGTCACTGCACAGTCGCTGTGAGAGAATGTGGCTCAACGCTGGGAGTTCAGGTTCCAACCCAGACTTTGCCACTCAGGATCTCTGGGATTCGATCAACAACGAGACTTACCCCGGTTGGGTCATGTACGCGCAAGTGCTGAGTCCCGCTGAGGCTCAGAGCTTCAAGTACAACGTCCTGGACCTGACGAAGTACGTACGCCCAACTGTCGTGTACTTGCAATCGTGGTTAACATGATGCAGGGACTGGGGCGCAGACGATGTTCCTCGTACGGAGATTGGTCGCTTCTATCTTACCCAGAACCCCGACAAGTCAGTGGCAATCTGTCATTTGTGTCGTTTTCAAAGCTTATGTCGAGTTCTAGCTACTTCGCCGAGATCGAGCAGGCTGCGTTCACGCCGTCCCATATGGTCGATGGCTGGGCCCCGTCCGCGGATCCCGTCCTCCAAACCCGGCTCTTTTCGTACCCCGGTGCGTCAATTGTGTCCTTTGCCATCATGTTTCGTCGCTCATCGTGCATCCACCACTCGTCAGACACCCAGCGCTATCGTCTCGGAGTGAACCACATGGTATGTACCAATTGGCCTGATCCAGCGCTCCGGTCTCATATCCCGGTCTCGTTAGCAAATCCCGGTGAACGCGCCCATTAACCCAGTGGCAAACTTTGAGCGAGACGGCCACATGAATATCCACGGCAACCAGGGTTCACGACCGAACTACCTCTCGACCCTCAACAAGATCAATCTCCCACCGCGCCCGTACGTCGACGAGACGCACCAGCAGTGGACGGTGGGTACACTAACCACATGTGCCCTGCCTGCGACTCGCTGATCGTGGCATCTCCGCAGGGCGGAGCTGTCGCCTCCCTCTCCGCGGTGACCGAAGTCGACTTCGACTGGCCGCGCCGGTTCTGGAACAGCCTCTCCGAGCAGGACCAGCAGAATCTCATCAGGTGCGCTAATCTTTTGACCGGTATTGCCAGAGTGTGTTGTAACACGTTCGCATTGTGCAGCAACGTTGTCGGCCACCTCGGCGGCGCACCCACGGAGAGCGTCCGGCAACGCATGGCCTCGCTATTCTACCATGCGAACGCGACGCTGGGCCAGGCTATCGCTGACGGCGTTGGCGTCCAGGTCACCGAGCTCACGTTCCCTGACGGTCCTACGTGGTTCAACGAAACCAAGGACACCGATACCTCCACGGTGGACTACTGAATGATGAGATGTTGATGCCCGTTGGCAGACTATTATGATGGTACTGCCTGCGGAGTGACTGCGTAGCGTAATCAGATGGATTAATACAGTAACCTTGGTCCAGCTGGGCGTGTGATGAATGACGGCGAACAAGTGTTCGGGTGGTGTACACAGCGTGCATATGATACAATGCGATGGTGGGACGTATACAACACGGCATGTAACACATCACCCGGTCTTGTTTTTGCTTCTCCTGCCGACCTGCGCCTGGAAACCGGTCTTGATCGCGTTGACGGACCTGCGCGATCCGCAAGACTCGCACGACATGAAGAAGATACGGTTCTCCTTCGTGAGGATCGTGTCCGGCGACTTGCAGGTCTTGCAGGTGACATACTCGACTGGATCGCACCATTAGATGAGAGGATGATAGGACGTCGATGGGATTACGCGTACCGATGTATCGACGCAGGACGTGCTCGATTTGCTTCTGCTGGAAGCGACCCTTGATGACGAGTCGCCCTGAGCCGTCGACGGAACCGGTGGTACCCATTTCTGCGAACATGTACTGGATGACATGCTCCGGCTGCCTGTGCATACGTTTGCAGATATCGGAAACGTTGGCGAAGATCGACTTCTTGTTTCCTTCACGGAGGATCTGCGGAGGCGCGATGGTGTACCGCTTGCCGGCGGACGTGAGGAGGGCAGGGTTCGAAGCGTGTAGTTGACCGTAGAATCGGTGAAGAAGCTAAATTCGGGCACACAACCACCGTCAGCAAACACAGGCTTATTGGTAGTACGATCAGGACGTACCTCTTCGTATGTGTAGTCGCGGTCGCTCTTGAGCCATGGCTCGCTACCGGAGTCAAGACTCACACCCTCGCCGCCGCCGCGGGCGAACGGATCATCACCGAGCTCGGTCTCGTCGACCTCTAGCACCTGTTGCTCCTCCCCGCCATCATCATCATCAGCCTCCTTAGCCTTGGATTCGTTGAGCTCCTTCTCAAACGCCTCCAGGTCAAGGGCCGCTTTCTTCGACGATTTCTTCTTCTTTTTCTTGAGATCTGAGAAATCGAGATCTTCGGATGCAGCTGCAACGACTGGTGTGGTAGTGCCGGAGTTGTCTCCTCCCTATGCGTCACAGAGGTGTCAATGAACAATTCAATCTCTACTCAATGTCTGTATGCGCACCAAGTCAAGGGGGATTTCCTTCTTCTTTTTCTTCTTCTTCAGGTCACCAAACATCGCCTTGAACTCATCATCCTCCTTCTTCTCCCCATCGTCTAGGCCCTCCCCGGTGACCCCGCTCTGCTTCATCTGCTCATGCATGGTGGTCGGGCCCATGTCGACCGCGTCGCCATTGGTGGTGACATTGTCGATCTCTGCGGGTGCAGGAGTGGTCGGGTCGGCATCAGCTCCAAGCGGGTCCTCGGAGAACGCGACGGTCTTCTTCTTGCGTTTCTTCAGCGAGGGATCAAACAGCGGCTCCTCAGACATAGCGATGTGTAGCGAATGGCAAGATGAGGAGATGTGCGGGCTATCGGGAAGTGCGAGCTCGCTGCAAGGCCTCGCTTGATAACTTCAGATGACTCTGCCCGATGCGAGCAGTTGAAGCTCCGCTTAATCAGGCCTCATGTCTGCCTGCAGTACGGCCCGGAGAGGTTCGGACTCCGCTCCAAAGCATTCCGCCATTTCCCGGTGTCGACGTCGACAGCGCCGACAACGACCACCACTCCTTCATCTTCTCCCTACATTATGCTCGCTCGGCGTACGCTCGGTCGTATTGCGTCCCAGCCTCAGGTGCTGGGGGCTGCGCCCTCCCAAGCCCGCAACATGGCCACCCTTCGTGAAATTGAGCTTCGTCTCAAGTCCGTGCGCAACATTGAGAAGATCACGAAGGTGCGTTCCAGCTACATGCAGTCCCGTGGCAGTCCCGATATTCAAGCCTGCGTGTAGTCCATGAAAATGATCGCGTCGACAAAACTGTCTAAGGCGCAGCGCGCGATGCAGGCGGGCAAGGAGTACGGTGTTGCCAACACAGGTGTGTCATTTCGTGTCTCCGCATACGGACACAACGCGAACATGTGTGTACCTGTCCAGAAATCTTCCAGCATGCGGCGAACGAGGAGAGCGGCAAGCGCAAGCTCTTCATCGTCATCTCGTCCGACAAGGGTCTCTGTGGTGGTATCCACTCCTCCGTGTCCAAGGCCACCCGTCGTGCGCTCGCGGAGAAGGACAACGTCGAGGAGGATTCGCCGGTCATGGTCATTGGTGACAAGTCCAAGGCCCAGCTCTCCCGCGCCTTGCCCAACAACCTTGTCATGACCTTCAACCAGATTGGCCGTGACATTCCTACCTTCGCCGACGCAGCTGGTGTCGCAGACCTCATCCTTACCTCGGGCGTCCAGTATGACCGTATTGCCATCGTCTACAACAAGTTCGTCTCGGCCATCTCGTACGAGGCGGCTGTTATTGAGATCGACCCCGAGAACGTTCTCAAGGAGGCCCGTGAGTGCTGCCTACCGAACTTGTCGAATGGTTGGACTCATTACATGCAGCTGGCTTCCGGGCTTACGAGATGGAGGATGACGTGACGAAGGATTTGTCCGAATTCACGTTGGCGAACGCTATCTACGCTGCTCTTGTCGAGGCGCATGCATGCGAGCAGAGTGCTCGGTAGGTCGCCATGATTCTGCACTTAATATGACCGTCTTGACCTTTTTCTGCGCAGTCGCAATGCCATGGACAATGCGTCCAAGAACGCTTCGGACATGATCAACCGTCTGACCATGCAGTACAACCGTGGTCGCCAGGCTGCTATCACGAACGAGCTGGTGGATATCATTACTGGTATGTGCTGCCAGACACGCTTTGTCGTGTCCCGACCTGACCTGTTGTTTCAGGTGCCAGTGCGCTCTAAGCGCAATATCGCTAGCCTAGAGTACTTAGACGGCGGCGTGCTTGTCGGGCAGTGTATATCCCCGTACTATCATACAATAGCACTCGACTTCGACCGTACTACATCTCTGCTGTGTGCCATTCGGACCGTTGTCGAATGTACGGTCATGTCAAGTTACTCGGCATGTTAAAACACTTTGCCCACCTCGAGCGTCATGGTGGCCGGCTAGATAAGTAAAGAAATGAAGTGCTATAAGTAATCTAATCGCACGGCGCAGTAAGACTGAGTAAGTGACGTTAGCGGCTATCGAACTGCGCCGCGCCGAACTCGTCTCATCTCAGTACCACCACTAGACCCTCTCTTCTAAGCTGGACACCACGGGCCTCTCCTAGCCATGTCGCTCGTTTCGGCCCACAACTCGCCGATGATTTCAATTCCTAAGAAGGCGACGGAAGAGGTCGACTGGACGGGGCCAATCCGCAATGCAATCGCGCACTCTTACGGCGAGGATCCAGACAACTACGCCACGGAATGCGCGAATCTACAGCGATGTAGACAGGATGCGGTCAAGGGGGCAGGAAGCGACATGACTGGTACGCGTTCGCTCTCTCTTCTTACGCTGGGGGTGAGTTCACGATCTGCGTAGCAAAGGACCTCTTGCACAAGTACTTTGGCCAGCTTGAGCTGCTCGAGCTGCGCTTCTCCGAGATCCGAGTCAACTTCCCATGGCGAGACGCATTCACGAACAAGCTCACGACACAAACATCCATCGCATACGAGAAGGCCTCTATCATCTTCCAGATCGCCGCGACCCACTCCGCCATAGCTGCATCCCAGAACAGGGCTGATCCCGAGGGCCTCAAACGCGCGTTCTACTACTTCCGCACGACTGCAGGTATGCTCACCTACATCAACGACAACTTTTTGCACGCACCCTCGACGGATCTCAGTCGCGAAGTCATCAAGTTCCTGGTGGGGATCATCTTGGCGCAGGCTACGGAGGTGTTCTTCGAGAAGTGCACGGACGAGAAGAAGAGCAACGCGCTCGTGGCCAAGATTGCTGCCCAGACGGCGTTCATGTACAGCTCGCTGAGTGAAGAGGTGAAGGAGTTTATGGGCAAGGGGATCTTCGACCGTAATTGGGTCACGGTCATTCAAGTGAGCGGTTGTGGTATATGGGATTGCATGCACTGCTGACCTCCTACAGGCGAAGGCAAAGTACTTCACCTCAGTGTCGCAGTACTATCGCGGATTGGCCGATAGCGCGGCAGGGAAGCACGGAGACGCCCTCGTTCGCTACACCGTTGCAGAGACGGCGGCGAAAGAGGCTAACAGGACCGCGTCTTCCTTTGCATCCCTGTTCGTCACGCAGATGTCTCCCAACCTCCCGCCGGACGCGGGCCCGTGTCTCCAGGAGCTAACGAAGGCGCACCTCGCGCTCGTCACCGACAAGAAGAACGAGGCGCAACGCGAGAACGACCTCATCTACAACGCTGTCCTTCCTACTCCGGAGACGCTGCCACAGATCGATAAGGCTGCAGTCGCTACGCCCATAACGATACAGGAAGTCTACGCCTCTCCGGACGTGCAGAAGGTCATTGGCGTCGATCTGTTCATTCGTCTCATACCCCTCAGCGTCCACGAGAGCGCCAGCGTCTACTCGGAAGAGAAGGCCAAGCTCGTGCGCGGCGAGGTGGAGAAAGCGGACAACGCGGAGGCAGAAGTGAAGAGCGCAATTGACGCGCTGGGCATCAAGGAGGGTCTCATGCGCTACAAGGCGATTGCAGAGGGCGGTGTGGGCGGCGAGGCCGAGTTGCCCGTCGAAGTGCGCCGATGGAAGGAAGACATCGCGATGATGGAGGAGCGCGAGAGCGTCGACAGTATCATTGCTGAGCTTACGCGGATGAAGGAGACAGTTCGGCGGGAGCTCGAGGGCATCAGCCGTGATCTCGACGCGGAGAGCAGGGAATGTGAGGCGATGCGAGTGAAGTACGACCACCTGTGGACGCAGGCCCCCTCAGCTGCGCACACAAAGACGCTCCGGCAAGACCTGAAGTCGCATCTATCTGCACTGGACGCAGCCGCTCAGTCCGACCAGCAGGTCGTCAGCTTGTGGGCCTCGGTAAAGCCTGAGGTCCAGCTGTTGCTGTCGCCCGAGATCGAGGAAGTCTTCCGGGCGAGCACTGAGAAAGGCGGGGCGGGCTCGGAGAACCTCCTGGACCTGGACATCGGAAGCGAGGCGAAGGATGAAGAGGAGAGGGTCAAGATCGGTCAGTTCGTCGACGAGATCGACGAGCGGCTCGGACGGTTGAACAAGATTCAGCACGAGCGGGGCCAGGTCCTGAAGGATCTCAAGGACAAGGTATGTGCAACTTCCGTCCTCGTAAGTGTGTGTTACTAATTCGTATTATGCAGGTGCAACAAGACGATGTCTCCCATCTGCTGCTACTGAACCGCAGGAACACCGGAGTTGAGAGCACACTCTTTGCTGGCGAGCTCGAGAAGTTCCGGCCGTACCAACAGCGCCTAGCTGCTACTGTACATCATGAACAAGTCGCCTTGCAAGAGCTCACGACTCTTTGGCGCGGCCTGAGGGACATGGCTGGTCGGGGCCCAGGTGCGAAGAAGTGGGAAGAACGAGAGAAGCGCAAGAAAGACACCGTTCGGCGCTTCTCCCGCGCGCGAGACGTGTACATGGAAGTACGAGATGGACTGGCGTACGTTCGATTCCCGTTCAGATTCTCTACTGAACGCTAATCTCGCGTGCCGTTCACAGCAAGGGCCTCCAGTTCTACACTGAGCTGACGGAATTGACCGGCGTCCTCAAGCGCAATGCTTCTTCCTTCATCTCTGAACGCAACGTCGAGCGTGAGGCTCTGGCCTCTCAAGCAGAGACTGAACGTCGGCTTGCGATTCCGAAGTCGTCTGCAGTATCAACGAGCGGCGGCAAGCCTCCGGTTCCGCCCCCTCCACCGAAGCCGTCTACAGGACTTGAACATTCATTTGCGTCAATGAATTTGCATCCTGCGTCGCCTCCTGCCCAGCCCCAACGTCAATGGACGTCTCCACCTCCGCCCTCCCAACACTATGCACCCCCGCCGCCGTCCCAGCCCGGTCCTCCTTCGCAACCATACCCTCCACCACCGCCAAGTACCCAGCCATCCGCTCCTTACCTTCCATCACCTCCTTCTCAGCCGCCGTCTCAACCATCGTACCAGCCTTCCGCACCCCCTTCAGATCCGTACGCTTCTCTCGGCATGTTCACTGGCACCAACACGCCATCGCCTCCTCCCGCGCGCCCTCCTCCGCCTCCTCAACAGCAGCAGCAACAGCAGTATCCTTCGTACCTACAACAGCACCAGCCACCGCCTTCGCCGTACGGCCAGCCACAGCGACAACAGACTTACCCGCCGCCGCCGCCGTCTCAGCCGCAATACGGAGCGTATCAGACGCCACCTCCCCCGCCACCATCTGGCGCGTCGTCCTCGCCGTTTCCTCCACCTCCACCTCCGATCAACTACCACGCGCCCCAGTATGGTTCGACGCCGCCGCCTCCACCGGCCCAGCAACAACCGCCCCAAGGTAGTCCGTACTACTACTCGAATGTACCCGGGCCGCAACAGTACCAGTATCCCCAGGGCTACCGAGGATGATGCGCCACCGTGTATCGTACACCATGATGTAGCGTTTTGTTGTAGGTTGTAACTGGTCAGCTGTATGTATCAAGAGTGTATGAAGGACTGATCACGACTTGGCTTGACGTCCCTGACGAGACGAGGTACAGGTCTTAACCATACGTCTTCTCACCAATAACCTCGATCGAATTCAGTCACAGCGCTACTAATCTGCGAGCGCCTCCTCCATCTCTTCCAATCGATATCGATCCTTGTGGGTGACTACAACAACCATCACCCGTGGTACTAAGAAGTCCTACTTCTTCACCGCAGGAATCCTTGACTCAGCGACTCGGCGACGTCTCCAGCGCATGTACTGCTCCTGCACGACATAGCAGAGCGAGCCCAGGAAACGAATGCCTGAGCTCAATACGCTAGCTCGGACTCATCTGAGTGAACCTCCTGTCATCAAGAACAATGACTCACAATGACCAGATCAGAAAGCTAATATAGACGTTCAATCCTGGGGTCACAATTGGATCGAAAATGAGTGCTAGGGCGCTGCAAGACTTGACAATAAGTAGCAGAACTGGCATCGTCCGATGGGATGAGCTAGCGCACCAGTTCATGGGTATCCAGATCGCGACGATGTGCGTTCGCTGAGCTTGGTCGTCGGTGTCGCCGTCCAGTCCTCCACGCTCCGCGTTATCCAGGATGGGTGTTGACACTTTATCGTCCTCCATGTTCTTGTCATTCTCCTGCAGTCCGTCATCGTGCCGCTTCTTCGGACCCGAAGGGTCGACTGTTCCTTTCGTACCCCTGTACTCGTATGACGATCTCTGATTGACCCATCGGGTAGGGAGAGGACTTACCAAGATACGTCATGGATGTTGCAAATGGCGTACGTCGCTGAGAGGACGATGCATGATATTTCGATGATACAACAGGAAGGATCGGGCCAGGAACTTACTCAAAATGTTGACATCTGAAAGACGGAAGTGAGAACGGTAGTAAGACGCTATAACGAGCCATAGCAAGAGTGCACGTACAACTCGGGACCAGGAGCACATACTGAATCCCGGATGCGGCCAAATACAAAATCTCTCCGTGAAGTATCGATGCAATGACGAGCAGGCCCACCGTGCTGGCTAAAGCGACGATTGTGTAGCCGAAGACCGCGTTGTCCTCAAATGCACTGATGGTAGTAGGATAGTTCCATCAATACCGTGAACCGTAGTGAGGAGAATGCAGTTGAAAACTGACAAGGCAGCTGAGGTTGCATCGTCCGCAGAACGCCTTGAGAATGCTTTCATCAGAACATTGATCATGCAATACCTGTCACTCCGATAATGTCAGTATTATCCTACGTAACTTTCGTGAAAGTACTTGCAGAGCGATGGACATGTGGATTGCAAGGAGGGACATGAAGATCAGGTAGACGTATTCAGCATGTCGCGGTTTGTTACCCAAGGAATAGATGAGCATCAACAACATGACCGCTAGGTACGACTGGTTGGAGGTGAGTTGACATCACAAGCTCGCAAGGTTGACAGCCTCAGAACAGACCTTCAGATATATATCACGGATGGTCATCCCAGCGCCATGCCAGAGGAAGTTGAAAGCATCTTGGTCAGCATCGACAGTAGCGGTGACAAGGATCTAAATGGATCCCATCCGAATGAGGACGATTGGTGGTAGTGAGGTAGTGAGGTAACATAGCACTCACAAACGCGAGAGAGAGATAGAAGTTTGCCAGTGAAGTGAATGTAAGAATCAACTGAAAGCTCTGATAGGCACATTGAAACTAATGAAAAATTAGACCCAGGTGTTATAATACTACCTTCCGAGACCCAAGACGTACCGAGATAGCGACTCTACGTGGGATGGAGTGCTTGGATCCCCATATGCGTGGGGCGTTTCCCATAAAGAACATGGTGGCGAAAAGAGTTCCGTTTAACCACCGTCTGCGCTGGCGAATGAACTCCGACATCTTGGTCCGGTGGAAACCATCAGCGTCAGATGTAATCGTGCGGCATACGAAGCGTATCACATACGGTCATGACGGCATCGGTATCAGCCTTGGCGTTCTTCACATACTTGAGTCTGTAGCAAGGTTGAGTAAGCCTTAGGTACGGTGATCTCGTTGCTAAGGTAGACCTCACATGTAGTCGTGATTTGGTCGAGCGAAAACTTCGAAGCCTAGGATACGGTCCTCAGCAAGATACATGTTCCTCACTAGATAAGCCAGAGTCAGTATGGCTTTTTGACCAGTGTGTTCACAACCCATACCTAGAAGGTTATCAGGTCCCTCGGACGTAGAATATTTGTCGGCTAAAGCGAGGTATTGATCAAGGGGACAGCTACTCTCCGAGTCGGGGTTGTCAGTGCTCGAACGAGAGATGGCAACATAGCGATATGCGCTGAAAGCACCAGGTAGAACGCTGATGTATCCAATCGCGCTTTCGAACGGTTTGTCTAAGATGTTGGACATCTTATACTGTAAGAAGTCGCAATGAGCACATTACTGATAGGCGTTGGGAACTACGCGGAGGCGTGATCACTTACCTCAAAAAGCTGTGCGGCGGCGAGGGGATTCTTGAGTAATGCCATCCAGCCGCCCGCGTCTGCGCATATTCTGGACGAAGATTGTACAAGGATGTGAGATGTTCTGTTGCGATATGTGGACTTAGGACACGCACTCTCCGCATGCTCCACCGACAGAGGGATCGTGCTGGAAGCCTATCGAATATTCAATCCAGGACATGATGAGCTGCTACGAATGGGTACTACGCACATTCCCACAGCTCGTAGATCGCGTTCTTCCGTGGTTGCGTCCCAACGTCCAGGAGGACACAAACTGATTGAAGTCGATGTTCATTGACTCTCCGGGCCTCAATCACTGGCACCACTGACCTTCAGGCCGGATGAGAGGACAGAACGCTTTGAATAGCCACCGATGACTTTGGAATAGTATTAGGACCAAGTTGCAGCCGCACAATGACGAAACTGACGTACCTATCGAGCTTCCCCTGGTTCTTTTCCTTAACGCAGAATAGCATATCCAACTTCGGAAGCTTGTCCTGTTCATGAAGAAATCTGAAGATAACGTGAGTATCACACATGAGGACAGTTAAGCTAGCAGGATTATGGTGTACTCCATGATATGCGCGGTTGTCCCTTTCTCGGCTTCGCCCGACAGGAAGGACTCGCCCAATTGGCTGTGGCTCTGCAAACCGCGTGAGTGAGTTTAAGGACGGAACATTCACAACACGATACTCACCCGTACTTCTTTCAGGACTGATTCATGAAGCTGAGCGCGACCATCTGCAATCACACAGACGACGATCTCGAGCTCAAGCGGTGTTTCATCTTTCTGTGAATATCCTGCCAGTGGCCGCTGCTTCATGAAGGCGATGTTCTTGCGAATGCTGGAAAGACAAGTTCAGTGACCTCCTTAATAAATCTCGATGAAGCTAAGAATACATACGCTTCGATTGTCTTGGTGAGCATCGTCAATGGTTCGTTGTACATTGTGACCGCAATGCATAGCTTCGTTGGAAGACCGTGACGGGACCGCAAGATCTCAGGCTGCACATTCGGAAACTGGTCCGGTGTGCAGGTTACCGAGTGATAGGTGAACAAATTGCCCGATGCTACGGCACTTGACTGCGGCGCTGAGGGTTTGTCTACGAAGCCCACCTCATCCCTCTCGGACTCCAACACAGATTCCTTGGTGTCAGAATCGGCTTTCCCTGACTCTTGGGGAAGCTCTGAGGAATCATGGTCCAGACCTACGTCTGGGAATTGGTGTTCGTCAACATGGTCATCCTGGGAAGCACCGGTCGAGGGCCTCTTGTCTTCATCCGAGTCGCCATTACTTGTGTGGCCATCGCCGCCATCGAGTAATAGATGAGATGGCTCTTGGAGTCCTGGAATGAGGCAGTATATTGTGAGTCCCTGTACTCGTTGAAGGAGGCAAGAGTGCCTACTGGGGTGACCAGACTGAGCCTGAGGAGGATTGTTTGATAGCGCCGGAGTCGAAGACAGCTCGACGTCAACATCCATGGTGACCGAAGTGACCTGCAGCGAGGGCGTGATGAATTACTCGTCGAATGAAGAGCGGCGGATCTATATGGCGAACACTGTGAGAACTAGGCTCCCAAGGAACAGGGTGCCAAAAGCCATGATGGTGGCTACGTAAAGCATCGAAGGTGCGTCGACAACGTCGCCTTACTTGCATCTATTGGACGCACATCGGAGATAGCGCGTGGGTTGATGTCGCTCCGATGTCGCGCTCGTGTTGGCGCAAAGTTCGTAGTTGTCACCAGTAGGATCACCGTTTCATAATCATGATAATACACCTGCATTTGGACGACTCAGCCGATGAGCTAAGACTCGGAAGCATCGAAATCAACTCACCCGGTGTATAATCCAGGTGGCGTGCAAAACCTGGCATGCGGCTCTCGGGCAGCTCGTGTCGGGTTGCCATTGATCAGTGCTGTCACCGAGTCTACCGGTCGACCCTTGCGCCGGGGGTCGGTCCTTTCTCTTACGAGACGAGGACCCCCGGCGGTTGAGACATTGGCATGAGCGCACATCGGGTACCGTGCTTGTAGAGCCTCGTGAGTTCAAAAGAACGCCACCTTTCCGGCCGTCCATCACTTGTCGCGGCCTTGAGGCAACGTTGTACTGGCAGTCAAACCACAGAAGTACGACCCTGTGTAGCCCCGTGCCATGCTGACAATAACGCCTGCCAGTGGAATGTTCATTGCCGTATCAAGTTGCTCGAAGAATATTGTCAAGCTTCCGCGGACGCACTCACCGCGAATCCGAAGCCGACTGTCTCAACACGTGCAGTCGCCACCCCTCGTTTCAGACGCCCCCGTATGGTCACCCTCTCGCCGACTGGGTTCTAGGGGTCGTCTCTTCCGCGCATCAGAAACCTGCTTCACATTGTCTACGGACCTCATGGGTGGCCAACTACCACATTGGACGGGAGGTAGATCCGGGGCCACGTTGCGCCACTTCGGGAAACCACCGGCAATCGGGGATAGAACAGGGTTGCTATAGATGAGTGCCTCAATGCTCTTGTGTGGACCTGTGACAGCTTCACATTGCGGATACGACCGACGCAAGGAAGAACACTGACATAAGAATGGTATGGAGAGCAAATGGATCAACCCAGCATTATGATACAAAATCGACGTACACCATACTCAAAGCGATGCGCCACAGGTGGAGATGTACAGCAGATGCGACTAGATCGAGTCCGAGAGAGCAGCGCGTCCGAAAGCAAAAACATGCAAGAACGATAACCAAGCGCGAGATGATTCTAATGGCGAGCGTCAGTAAAGGTGAGACCGCTTGTTCATGGGGACCTACTAGATAGCATTTCGACATTGGGGACAGATGTACGCAGGCCCATCGAGTTCCGCGCCCAGCTTCTCGTACGTCTCCCATCGCTTGTCCCAATATGGGTTGTAGACCGTTGCGAGGAGTGAAAACTCGGACAACTCCTCGCACAGGCGTTGCAATCCCTCGAGCTCTGGCTCGTCGCGGTCCGTTTCGAACCCCAACTTGTTCTCCAGACGGGCCTCGTAGCGGTCGGCCATACCTTGGTACTTCGAGGAGTGGCCCGGATTCCCGCTGTACTCGATGGCCGCATAGATGAACCGACGCGCGAGCACGACGTCCGCAACGTTCCCGATCGCCCATCCGTTTGGCGCGCCGGCTTGGCGCACAATCGGACACTGTGCGATCCTCGTCAGGCTCTCCGGGAGATGCATGACAATCGAAGGCGAGTGCTGGAACAGCTCCAGCGCCTGGATGATGGATATCTGAACCGCGGTCAGCAAGGAAGCCGATGCTTGGATCGAATGAAAGTACGGTACCTGATCCGCGCACTTCATGTCCTCTACAGACTCGCGCTCAGCAAAATATGCAAAAGTGGCATATGGAACCTCACTGTCGGGATCCCCCGCAAGAAGTCGGAGCCCACGCGTCGAGGCGGGGCAGACGTGGTCGATGCAGCCCCGCTCTGCGAGACAGTGCGCGTGGAACCACTTGCGGCAACCAGCGCTGGGACAGAAATGCATGCGCGCCTTTTCCGGGATTGGGTTCGAAGGTCCAGGGTACGGGTTGTAAGTGGTATGACACACGCAAGTGCCCTCGCCCAGGGGAGGCTGGAAAGTGTCAGTCTGCCGGTGCGAGCCTGAACGGCCTGTCATACATTCATACCTTGAATAGCTTGCGCTTGACTTGTAGGGTGGTGCGGACGAAGTGCGTGTACTCGTTGATGGGCGGTGAATCTAGTGCACGCTCATCGTACTCGTGCACGTAGACCCTCTCTAAGGGGGCAGTGAGCCATGGTCAGTTCCAGCATTGCAGGGCCCGATCTCTGCTAGTCCACGTCCACCATGGCGTCGTCGAGACTTTGCACCACACAACACACTTCCACATTTCTCTCAAGCATTGAAGCATCGGAGTGCAGCCCAGATACATACCTCGAAAAGTATAGGGCGAGGTGTAATCAAATTCATCTGCTAGCACTCGCTCGTGCGAGGAGCATTGATGGATATCACTGTAGCACAAGTAGTCAGTGCAAGCCTGGGCAAGTCAAGTGCTCGGTGGTCTTACAACGATTTGATTAACAGACTCGCGTCGTGGCGTGAGTAGTACCAGCGTGTTTGCGCCAGGACAGTGGAGCGATCGTGCGTCGCTCTGATGTCCTGGATATGACCTACCCATGTGTTGCCTGAGGGGTCGTCCTCGGAGTTGAAGATGGCACTGATTATAAGTGAGACGTCAGTATGCACAGGCCAACGATGAAAAAATGCACGTACTCATCGCCCCGTCTGAATATCACAGTACGGTAACATTCAAAGTCGCCTGTATAACCATCATCTCGTGAGCTTGAACGATCACACCGGGTCCCCGGTGATGCACACCGTTGGGACTATACTTCGGAAGGTCAACTGTTGAGACTGTCGTTGTAGATGGTAAGTATAGGAGTATCCAATCAGGTGCTTACTCTTGAAAGCAGGGATGGGCTGCATCGCTTGGAATTCAACATCCTGCGCTCGCAACCTTTCGCGGGCTTGCCTCTTCGAAGCTAAAGGCCGTCTCCGCGTCCTCCTTCCACTCATACTCGTGACAGCAGAGATGTCGCAAGAAGAGCCAGGGAATCACAACTCATAGGAACTCTCTGGGATTCTGCTCGTCTCGCTAAGTATGAATTGAGCGTGCTGCGGTAGGTAGTGGACGCATGGAGCAAGTGGTAGTTCCAGCTATTATATTGATCAGTAGCGCCGGAAATCAACAAGGCCAAACAGCGCGCCTCGAGCGGCGCGCGTCGCGCGTACGGCGTGCGCGCACCTGCACTGCGCGTATCGTCTCTCGCCACAGCGCTGACTTCGTTAACCCTCCTTGCTGCTCCTCTCACTTACTATGTCGGCTTTTGGCGGGTTTGGGAGCGCGCAGCCGCAACAACAACAGCAGACCGGTGGTTTGTTTGGCGGCACAGCACCTGCAACCGGTGGCTCTCTGTTCGGGAACACTCAACAGCAGCAGCAAGGCACGAACACACAGACGGGCACACAGGGAGGGTTGTTTGGCTCGACGCAACCTAGCGGGGGCAGTTTGTTCGGGAACACAAACACGAACCAGCAACAGCAGGGAGGCAGCTTGTTCGGAAACACCCAGGCTGGGTCGCAGCCAGCAGGAGGAGGGCTCTTTGGTTCGACAACAACGGGTCAGACAGGTAAGTTCCAATCGATCTAAGATTTACTTTGTGTTTGTGTGAAGTCAGAGCGGCTTGGTTTGTATCGCGTCGTTTCTTTGGTCTTTGTTTCTCAGTGGCACGAACATGGATGGGGGCACATGGAGAACTCTCGCCCCTCGTGCATACACATATACTCCCGTCTCGCACCGGTATATTGTCCCAATCACTGACGAATGTCCGCAGGTACCACCGGAGGAGGACTGTTCGGGAACACGACCACCAATCAACCTGCCGCAGGAACTGGTGGTGGTTTGTTCGGCAACAGCACAACAAACTCCGGGGGTGGCCTCTTCGGGAACACCGCGAACACCAGCACCACAGGTGGCGGCGGTCTATTTGGTAACACCGCCAACGCAGGAACAAGTACGACGGGAGGAGGTCTGTTCGGGAACACCAGTACGGCAGCACCCTCAGGTGGGCTCTTTGGCTCCACTACGACTACGTCCGGGACTGGCAACCTCTTCGGAGGCACTCAGCCCAACAACACCACGACACAACAACCTTCCTTGTTCGGAAGTACAACACAAGCCCCCGGTGCCTCCCTCTTCGGAGCCCCCCAGCAACCCCAGCAGCAGCAGTCAGGATCATTATTCGGTCAGCAACCGAAGCCCACAGGGTTATTTGGTGGGAGCACGCTGGGAACCAGCACGCTTGGGGGTACCACTTTGGGTGGGAGCACGCTAGGGTCGACGAACAACCTGTTTGCATCGAAAGCGGCTGTTGCCCCACATCCTCAGCAAGAGGCGCAGTCGCAGTTTACCCAACTCGCGCAGAGGATCGAAGCGACTGCGCAGGCATGGAACCCGAATTCGGACCAGTGCCGCTTCCAAGTGAGTTCGGGCACTACTCGATTGAAATGTAACATCAACTGAGTGAATGTGGACGAATAGCATTACTTCTACAACCTTGTGGATCCGGCGCAGGTGAACCTGTACGGTCGTCCGCCAAATGCTTTCAACGAACAGTTGTGGCAGAAAGCCGTGCGCGAGAATCCTGACCCCAGCTGGTACGTCTCGTTCACCTTGCGGTAATGTATGGATCGCATATTGACGTAAATGCAGTTTCGTTCCCGTTATCGCAACAGGGTTCGATGACCTCCAGAAGCGGGTCGAGGCGCAAACGCAGCAGGCAGCACAACATCAAGAGAGGATCAAGGTATGTGCGCCGTGACAAGCTTGTTGCCAGCTCCGCTGACCCATTTGCAGGACCTCCAAACGCGGATAGCTGCCCTCGCGCAGCGGCATCAGCTATCGAACGCGTCTCGTCTGCAGCGTGCCGCTGCGCTGCAGACTCAGCTGACGCACCGCGTGCTGAAACTCGTGCAGCACCTGCACCTGCTCATTCCCGCCTTACGCTCGTCCGCCCTGCGACCTGAGGAGGAAGCGCTCCGGACCGCTCTGGAGGAGATCGACGAGGAGGTCCGTCGTCCAGGGGGCACAGGGCGGATACGGGGCAAGCTCAACGAGTTGTGGGCTCTGGTTGGCGCCGTCTCGGCTGCGCGTGAGCGAGACCGCAGATCGGGAGGTGTGGAGTGGACTGTGGTCGATGAGGATGGCCTTGCCCAGATCACTCAGGTGCGTTTGCAGGTGTTGCGTATTGGACGGGAGTTTGCTGATAGTATGACTTTCAGATCCTCGGTGAAGAGCAGGCAGGCCTTGCACATCTCACGAAACTGTTGCAAAAGGATATGAAGGACCTTGCTGTGATCCAAGGTTCGAGTCCGCATGAAGAAGACCCCGACTCGTTGATGTCTTCGACCGCGACGCTGCGTGCTAGCACACTGTAGTCTGTATCCATAGTGGACGTTTACACGGATTATTGTACTCTCAGTAACCAATCATTTGACGCGTATTTACGACAAGGAACGATCGTAAGGATGCGGTAAATGCCGCGTAACAACCACGATAAGCGAACAATGATCAATAACGCTGAGCCACCGCGGCCGAGCCACTTGACTTACCTCAGGCATTGTTGCCACAATCTCGACCTTGAACTCTCTCCCGTTCTCCATCTTTCACGCTCTTGCATGACCCCTTCGTTGCGGCCATAACATGCGCGTCCGAACGCTAGAAATCCGCTGGCACGACTCGAAGCCCATCTCGACGTGCGACTTCCAACCGATCCCGTTCAAGAAGGCGCGTCCAGCACAAGACAAGCAGTTTCCCGCACAAGCGTACAGGCTCGCGACTGGTGGCGAGGATAACCACGTACGGGTACGTACTCAGTCTGTTGTCTCCGCGCGGAGGACAGAAGTATTAAGACGCGAGATACGTGAAGCTATGGATGGTGCACCCCAATATCCTCCCGCCCTCCCTGGTCGAGGGCACGTCCGACACCCCTGCGCCGCGGCCTCCACGCGTCGAATATCTCGCGACACTCGCTAGACATTCGGCCGCCGTCAACGTCGTCCGGTTCAGTCCGAACGGTGAGTAGTACGCGAGCCTTCACACGAGCAGCGTCAGGGTTGGCAGAGTGCTGACGCGCGTCACAGGCGACCTCATCGCGTCGGCGGGAGACGGTGCGTGTCACCTGGGACAACTTCGGGCTGGTACTGAGTGTATGCTCTACAGACGGCATGATCATCGTGTGGGCACCGACTACGAGCCCGCATGCAAGCAGTTACGGGAGCGACCTGGCTCCTGAGGACCTGCAGTACGAGAAGGAGCACTGGAAGCCCCGCACGACCTTCCGGTACGCGTTCCGATCGTGCGTCGGAGTGTGCTCATGTCGAACGACCGTACAGCTGCACGACCATGCAGGTGTACGACCTTGCATGGAGCCCGACAGGAGAATACATCATCGCCGGCAGCACGGACAATTGCGCGCGTATCTTTACCGCCAGCGAAGGTGTGCGCCGCGTTCGCCGCATTATGCATAACAGCTGACGTCTCCTCAGGCAAGTGTGTGCACGAAATCGCGGAGCATAACCACTACGTGCAGGGGGTCGCCTGGGACCCGCTGAACGAGTACATCGCGACCCAGAGCAGCGACCGTTCGATGCACATCTACAGCATCTCGTACAAGTCCGGCTCGCTCGAGGTTCACGCTGTTGGGAAGAACACCCGCATGGGCCACAGGCACAGCCGGACGCCCAGCACCCACAGCCGCCCACGCGCGTTCCGACGGGAGTCCACCGCGAGTGAGACCGAGTCCGTCATCACGAGCGTGAGCGAACGGCTCAACGACGAGGTCGCTGCCTCGAGCTCCAAAGACTCCCAGCCACCGGCTCTCCTCACCCCTACGGCGTCGGTGGCAAGCACACCTTCGATGACGATGTTCCCGCCACCATATGAGCGGACGTCGTCCCGACGTTCGTCATTCAGCGGATCGAATGCACCCAGCTCTCCAGCAAACTACAGTCGGTACGGACGCTCTCCCTCGCCCATGCCAGCGCTGCCCGCGATCAGGATGGCACCGGCAGCGGCATGGGCATCAGTCAAGCTGTACGGCGACGAGAGCTTCACGAACTTCTTCCGGCGGCTCACGTTCAGCCCAGACGGCGGTCTGCTTCTCACGCCAGCCGGCCAGTTCGAGGACCCCTCCGTCATCCCTGGGGCCGGCCAGAAGACCGAGCAGACTCGCGGGCGCAAGGGCCACCCGAGTGCCGGCGACTCGAAGGACAGCTCGTCGTCCGTGTATATCTACTCGCGCGCGAACTTTGCGCGTCCGCCAATCGCGCGCCTGCCTGGGCACAAGAAGGCGAGCGTCGCGGTACGGTTCTCCCCCATGCTGTACGAGTTGCGGCCCAACGTTTGGGCGGACTCGCAGCCTGAGCCCAAGACGGTCACTCTGGAGAAGGACACCGAGATCAACGTTGAGGTGGACGTCGGCGTACCGCCTAGTTCTATCCAGGAGAAGACACCGTATGCATCGCCAGTCAAGCAGTCAGGGGGAATCGCAGCGCCATCTCCCCGTATAGCTATACCCACTGGTCCGACTGCCGCCATGATGCCTTCTCCAGCATTGTCGGCGACCGACTCTTTGCGGCCGCCAACGCCGGCTGCGTCAAAGCCTGGCACACCTGCCCCGCCGATGACGCCTACAGCGACCGCGTCGATCTTCGCGCTCTCGTACCGCATGCTATACGCCGTGGCGACCATGGACACGGTCATGATCTACGACACGCAGCAAGCCGGCCCAGTCTGTCTTCTGACGAAGTTGCACTACGATGAGTTCACGGACATGTCTTGGTAAGTCCCCTCAATCTTTCGCTCGCTCGTCACGCCACAACATTGCTGACGAACCCGCTCACAGGTCTCCCGACGGCCAATGCCTGATGCTCTCCTCGCGCGACGGCTACTGCACGCTCGTCGTCTTCGACGAGATCCTCCCCGCGCACCACACGCAGCAACACACCCTCCAGCTGCAGTCCATCGCGCACCACCACTCCCTCCCGCTCACCAACTCCTCCGCAGTCGCAACTCCGCTCACCACGCCGTCGATGCAGGCCGTCGGCCTGCCCGCGATCTCGCCCGTCACGCCCAACCCGCCCCCGCTCGTGCCCGCGAAGCGCAGCGCGGAGCCCCCGCTCACGCCCGCGGCGAGCGTGGACGAGAACGTGCTTGGGGTGCGCACGGCGGGCGAGATGCTCGAGGGCGGCTCGGCGGAGGGTGCGCCCGCGCAGGACGAGGTGAGGGAGCCCCCGAAGAAGAAGCGGCGAGCGGCGCTCACGCGTGTGGGCGACCTCGGGTCGTGAACGTGGACGTGGACGCTGTCCGACCCGCCGTCGTGCTCGAGTGCCAATCATCCGGATCCCCTGTTTGGTTTCTCACTTATCTCTCTCTTGTGGCCGTCCATTCTTGTCCGCCCCGATCACAATCACAACCACAATGCCTATCATCCCATCCGACTTCCACTAGGCCCCTCTCCCCCTCGCCCCATGTCTGGTCTCTTGTCCACGCTCCCATGCGCTTGCATACTGTACGCTACCCACCTTGGCCAACACGAGCCGTGTCTAATCGCTCCGGTGTCTCCCTGATTCCCGCCATCCATGTCTTGCCCTGCCCATGTCCTGTCGTCCTCGCTCGCATCGAAGTCGTTGTCTCGCACGCTTGAATGTCTCATACATAGTCTCGTCCGCACACGTACACGTATACGTCCCTGTATCGAATGCTCGGAACCGAAAACGATAGGGTACGAAATGAAGCCTTGCATATTGATCTTGTCCACACGCGCTGCTGATCGAGCGGACGTACCTTCTACAAAGTTGGCGACGACGGTGACAGGTAGGCGGACAGGGCACGATGTGGTTTGTCTTCACTCATGGCATACTAGGATTGAGACATGATGTGTGGTGGGGGCATGCGTCATGCGTGGACATGTGATGTACATGTAGCGGTTTTGCAAAGAGCACAACAAGGAGAGAGCAGAACCCAAACAGATCAGAACTGTGGAAGGGCAACGTGTCAGCACATCGAGTTACGGGGACAGTAGAACAGCAGGATGTAGCGACGTGCAGGAAAGGCGGTAGAGTGGAGGGGGAGTGCAGGGAGAAATAAGAAGGGAGAGAGAAGAGTACACACCCGGAGAGGCTGGAAGAACCACCTGTTCTTCCCGCTCGTGTACCGCTCCTCCAGCAGCTTCTTGATCTGCTTCTTCGCGTCCTCCCGCTGGGACACCTCCTTGAACGTCTCCGAGCCGACGACACCCTTGAGACCCTCGAGCTCAAGTGCGTAACGCGTGGGGAACAGGTGGGAGTAGTTGACAACCTGTATGAAATCACAGGATCAGCAATCCACATTTGCGCCTGCGCAGGGTCGATGCCAGACTGAGAGAGGCGTGGTACGGACCTTGATGAAAGGCTTGACCTTGCTCCGCTTCGCCACCTTCTTCGCGCCCATGCGCTTCGTCACCTTGAGTGGGTAACGCTCGACGCCCGCGACGATGGCATGGGGGTATGGCCGCTCCTTGGTGCCCTCGTCGAGCTGCTTGATGACGACGACCTTCTTCCCCGCCTGGCGGCCCTGGAGGACGATCGCGACCTGAACGAAAGTTGCGCACCAAAATCTCAGTTCCGCGTCCTCGCATACGTCCAACACCCTCCTGCAGCACGTACTTTGCCGGGCTTGTAGACTGCGAGCACCACCGAGCCGTCAGCAACTACTCCTGGAAGCAGCAGTGAACGGTGTGGACGTACTTCTGGGCATTTTGGAGGTCTTGAGGACGGGCGGGGGACTTCTTACCTTTCGCTATGGTCGGCGGTGAGCACGCTGTGCCGAAAGCAGGCAGCCACCCGGAATTTGCCGTAAGGTACTGTACAGTTGCTCTGATGGAGTTTGGGCGTTTAGACTTCCTGAAATGGACGAAGGGCGCGCCGCGTCACAATTTGATGCGCCACTCAGCCGAAGTTGAACTGGTTTACACACCGGTAACCTTTGTGTCGTATCGTAGTATGGAACGCAGAAGTCCATATGGCGTGAGTGCATACATATGGTCGACTTGCGCTACCCTGACTGAAGGCACAGAAGTTCAATGAAGCCCGCTCGGACCCGTCGAACGATGCTCGTCCGCTAAGAGGGGCGTCATGTTGCTTATGGCGGACGGCCCCCGCCTCCGTCCTATTCCGGGCGATGACCACAGCCCAGAGCTCCGTGATGGGCTATCGAGGGAGACCGAGGACGGAACAATGCAGCGCTTTCCGAAATGAAACATGGTTAGACGAAATGAGGAGGAGCAATCGCCGCGCAACGCCCGTGCGGTGACACGCCATGCCCACGACATACAGTTTGCATGCGGGCGTTCCTACCGTGACGTTTTCTGATCTCACCCAATGTCGCCCTGGGGGTCTTCAACGACCGCCGAGCTGGAAGTCTTGACAGCACCAAGGCTTCGTCTTTGTGCTGCCGCACCGCCCGCGTCATCTCCATTCGCCACTAACATATGCATGATCTGCACCATTGCACCACGCTGCGTACGCGTGTTCTTTGCAAGTGCATGCATGGACGGGACTCGCAACGCCAACCACCGGCAGCGCGGTGACGCACACCCTTGCCCGACCTGCGGACACTCCAGCAATTAACATGTCCATCAATCCGGGCTCGCAGCCGGCGCACCGACGTAAGTATACGGAACGCCAGGGTCGCTCGGCTCGCTAGCTTGCGTCTCTAGTGAAACCGCTCGTCTTCGGGTGACGCAAGCATTCTCCAGCGTACCCCGTTGCGCCGTCACAGGGCCGCGGACATTGCCTGACCGTTGGCGGTGACCGGATGTTCTCCGGTCTCGATCAGGATCGCTGCCAGAGAGGCGATTGCGGCTCAACCGCACCCCGCCCTCCGTCTCCCGCGAACCACCGAATTGCACGAGGTGCTCAACAGGTTCGCGGAGTCACTTCTTCACGCATATATAACCGGAGCTGACGATGTGTCTCCCCAGGACGACTTGTACTCGAGGCTCCCCGACTCCCCCGGTCCTCTCGGGCACCTGTTCTCCATCCCTTCTCGTCCGCACGACTCTTCCCGCATAGTGTTGGCCGCCATTCGTTACCACCATGCTGTCAGCTCTTGCGACCGCCACACTCCTTCTCCCCGTCCTGGTGTCAGCGGCCACCTCGGCTCCGCGCTCAGAGCCGCTGCAAATCAGGGGCGAGTATACAGATGTGTGCAAGCAGATCGAGAACGCTATCTCGTCTGCATCCGCCGTCCACTTCCCAGGTGAGCTAGCTTCATTAGTGGCCGCATGTATGCGCTCACGGCGTTTGCGCAGATTTCCTCTTAAACGGCAAGTACGACAAGGACATCTACCACTGGGCGCTGTCGAGCACGCAGCTTTCTGCATGCTCCGTCGAGCCCGGGACAGCAGAGGACGTCGGCACCATCGTAAGATCAATACGCACATAGTGACGTCGTATAGAGCTCTGACGTCGCCATCCCAACCCACAGCTGCAGATACTCGGCGAGACCAAGACGCCATTCGCAGTACGTCCAACTCTCTCCGCACACGCGTGGCCCGCGTCGCGTGTGCCCTTCATCTCCGTCACCTCGGCACACGCTCACCCTCGCCCCGCGCACAGGTGAAGGGCGGCGGGCACGCGACCAACCCGGGCTTCTCGTCCACCGAGGGCGTCCATATCGCCATGTACCGCTTCAGCGACGTCTCGTACCACCCAGAGTCCGACACCGCCGACGTCGGCGCAGGGCTCATCTGGGACGACGTCTACGCGGTGCTCGCGCCGTATGCGGTCAACGTCGTTGGCGGGCGCGTGACGGGAGTCGGTGTGGCCGGATTCACGCTCGGAGGCGGTGAGTACGCGCATGTCTTTGCCGTTGCAGCTTGCTCGCATCCGGTGCCACCGCGCCCGCGCAGTGGCCACAGTGCGGTTCCGTGGTCCTCGCGGGCGCTGGGAGTTTGGCGCCGTGGAGGTGGTGGATCGACATCTCTGACTGACGTGACGGGTTCTGCCGAACAGGCTACTCATGGAAGACGAACCGGTTCGGGCTGACGGTCGACAACCTGAGCGCGTACGAGCTCGTGCTCCCCAACGGCACCGTCACGACCGTCACCGAGAAGAGCTACCCAGATCTCTTCTGGGGCCTCAAGGTGCGTTCTGCGCATGATCACCATGTGCTCTGTGCTGATGGTGTCTCATAGGGTGGCTTTAACAACTTTGTGAGTCTTTGACGCGTCTGGGAACGCCGAACCGGTGGTTCTGCCAAGTTTTGGAAGTTCCGGTCACTAACGGAGGTTCGGGAATGCAGGGCATCGTCACGAAGTTCACCCTGAAGACACATCCTCAAACCGAAGTCTGGGTGCGTGCCTGCCCACACGTCTGCATCTCTCATGGCTCATGCGTCTGGCTGCAGGGCGGATTGATTACGATCACGGGTGACCATCTGGATGAAGTCAACGCCGCGACGGTCAAGTTCTCGCAGACAGTGACAGATCCGAGGGCGGCCATCCTCCCGACATACAACTCGATTCTAGGAGCGGTACGTCTGCCCTGCTGTGTTGTAGACGTTGTGTTATGGGTACTGACGCACGAATGCACAGCCGGGCGTGTCGCTGCTGATGTTCTACGACTACCCGACTCCTCCGCCAGGCATCTTTGACGACTTCCTCGCGATCCCGCACTTCACCAAGGATGTCAAGACTCGCCCCTTCCTGGACCTCATTGGCGTCGCGCCAGCGAACGCTACTGCCAATACTCGGTCAGTCCCTGCTTTCTCTGCATCGCGAAGTCTGTTCACTCACTCACTTCTCGCTGTCTACTTAGGGCCATCTTCCACACCGTTTCTCTCCTGGATTACACTCCGACGATCATGGACGCCGTCCTGAACGAGACCAAGGTATATACATATATATCGCACCGTGTTCTCCATGCGGAGTGCTCACACCGACCCCCTCGCAGTTCTGGGGAAGCAAACTCGCGCTGCACTCGGGCGGGTTCATCAGCTACGACGTCGAGCCCTTCCTCTCCTCCATCTTCTCGCACGCGCCCGAGGGCTCGTCCGCATATCCGCCCTCGCGCGCGCGCGGCCTCCTCCCGCTCAACATCTACTACGCGTACGGCGCGCCGAGCGCGGACGAGCGCATGTACGCGGCGGCGAGGCAGAGCGCGGCGCGGCTCACGCAGGTCGCGGTGAGCGAGGGCCAGGACGTCGCGGATGCGGCGCTGTACAACAATTATGCGATCTTTGATACGCCGCTGGAGAGGATTTATGGGGGGAATGTGGAGCGGTTGAGGGCGCTGAAGGCGCAGTATGACCCGGAGAACGTTATGGGCCTCGCTGGTGGTTGGAAGTTCGCGTGAGCGGGTACGCTTGAAGCAGCGTTGTGCGTCTTCCATGGTCCCCGTGTTTTCTCGCTGTGCATGGACTGTTTTAACTTTCACCACTCATTTATGGTTTATTACTTACATAATACTAGGGCTTTCAGGGTTCAATCTGCCTCTGTGCACTCTGCGTTCATCTTCCTGCCAACTGATGTGGCTGCAACCGTTCCATGTTCTCGAGTCCGCTAGCGTTGTGGCCTAGATCCACCTCGGCAGACCGGCCCGGAGCTAGACCTGAAGCGCCCACGCCGGCCCAGACACCAACTGGGATGGCCTGGTCTCGCCGTACGTCTGGCAAATGTCATCATATGTTGCGAACTTGCCAGGGCTCGAGCTCGGATAGCACGCCACGGGTCGTCCGTGCCTGCCCGACACCGGCGCGCGATAGTCTTTGCAGAGCACGAAGCTGAGAGGACGATGGCTTGGTAGTCCTCCTCAGCCCACTTGACGACGCATGGCGTTCGAGATGCGGGTCTCGACGGGGCTCTCGCGAGCTATGCACCTTCGACGGGTAACATGTGCGTCAGGTAGGGCGATGCAGGGGAACGAATATAAATACTTGGGCTCGACGACGACGGGAACCACAACACACAACACAATCTACATACATACGTCTCTAACGCAATATCCTGGTGAGTAGCCTCCTCTGCACCCCTCTTGTATGCGGCCTGACATGCATATCCCAGAACAAGAACACCTCGTGTTCAGTAAGCCCACACCTGCATGTCCGCGAGCAAGCTACTCACTTACATTCACTCCTACAGAGCACATATCCACCCCTACCACCCCCCACCACCTCTACTACTCAGCCATGCGTACCCCCATCTCGCTCACACGCATGATGGCCGTCCCCAACGTCGCGATCGAGGCCCTCTGCTGGGCTGCGCCCGCGGCGGGCGTACCAGTGTCCCCCTTCGTCCCAACGAGTCCGACGGTCTCTCCAATCATCCCGCCTGAGACCCACGACGAGTCGGAGCGCACTGCTACCACTTCGAATTCCAAGTCGAACGCTAGGGCGCAGTCGCCTGAACCGGCGCGGAGGCGGAGCTTGTCGATGACGCTGCGGCAGATCAAGTCCCATCCTTGGTAGTGGCCACTGGCCAGTACTAGTGTACGATACCCAACGCGAGCCCGATGACTCCATGTGCGTTGAACTTGCCTACTTGCTATGAATGCTATGCCGCTGGCGGATGTGCTGACTGTCTTGATGCGTTTTCAGGATCTATGATATCCTTACTTATTCTTCCTCATCTCCTCGGATGTACTACTAGCCTTGTAATGCGTATCTCATCTAAGTCGGAATCCATCTCCAGTTATACAGTTTTGCCCACCAATGATCGTTTGCTGATTCTGCATTCCTTGCTTGAAACGAGTCCGCAAAGGAGGGCAGCGTCGCTGAATGTCGGAGTGGTATATGTGTCTGCAAAGCACACTACCACATCCGCTTTCTGTGCAAAGGCTGCAGTGATGAGTGCTCAGGGGAAAGGGGAGGGGAGGGATGGATCACCGCGGGATATGATCATGAAGCAGACGAAGCTGCGCACCGTCCTCGTAATTCGGTGCTGACACCGGTACCTAGAAGTTGCCATGCGCCGGAGTAGTGACTGACACACTCACAACAGCGTCCTACGATCGAGACATGACATTTACTTGTCACCTGTGATGTCCCCAGGCCGCCGCGCAGAACGTAGGAAGTTTACATGGAGAAGTTGCCAACGACCCCCAAAGCATTCGCACGGCGAAGAGAAAAATTGCTGTTATTTGCTGCTACTGTGATAATCAATTCTCTGCGATGCCGCACACTTGCGCATTTTGAGTCTGCCTCGGGTCAATACCGCACGCTGAGTATCATTTCCCCACAATGTCCACGAGCTGCGTCTTCGGGATGGCCTCGGGGAACGCGAGCTGCTTCAGCCGGTTGTGCGTCGCCTGCTCGTACGCGAACGCGAACGAGATCAGGCTGAACTCGCTGAACGCCGTCCCGACGAACGCGATCCCGAACGGCTGGTTCGGTCCGCCCGACCGTGTCGGGCGCGCCGGGCCCAGAGGCGTGTCCGCCGGAAGGAACCCCAGGGGAACTGACATAGGTCAGCGTGAGCATCGCAGATGGAGATGGGAGTGCATAGGCTTGCCTGAGACGATGGGGTATCCTGCGATGGCGGCAGGGCCGGAGGCGACGTTGGCGGGCATGAGGAGGGCGTCGACGCCGAACGCCTGCAACGCGCCGTCGATGCCCCTGGTGCGGCCCAGGTCATGGTCGAACTCGATGGCGTCAAAGAACGCCTGATCCATGGTCGTCTTTTCCGACGCGATGAACCTGGTGGCTCGAGGGTGAGTGACCGCCGAATATGGGTCAGATACTTAGTAGAGGGACTGCAGCGTACGAACTCTGACTGGTCTGTCCAGAACGGCTGGACGAGCTCCTCGTCCGCATGGTCGATATTGAATTGGATCAGATCCGCGAGGTCCTTCACGCCTGTCGGCACCTCCAGCAGGCCGTCGATGTACTGTTTCACCTCGACCTGCGGATCCCCGTCAGCCTCCCATCCACACATCCATCTCTCTCCTCAGGACCCACCTTGAAGTCCGTTTGCAGAACGATCGTCTCGTTGTCCGACACCTGCAGCTCGTCAAAGTCGGGCAGATCCGCAGGATCCACGATCGTCGCCCCCAACTCCCTGATCGTGTCGAGCGCCGCGTCGAACGCAGCGACGATGTTCGCGTTCGTCCGCGAGAACAGCCGCCGCGGGATCCCGAGGCGCACGCCCTGCAGCCCGTCCGCTTTGAGGGCCTTCGTGAAGTCCGGGACGACGGGCGGCTGCGCGAGCGTGAAGTTGTCGCGCGGGTCGCGCCCCGCGATCGCGGTGAGGATGATCGCGCCATCGGCGACGGAGCGCGTCATCGGGCCCACCGTGTCCTGGTGCGACGAGATCGGTATGACTGTAGCGCAAGTAGCAGTCAACTCGAGTCGCGCCCGCTCCCGCCTCCGAATACACAAGAGGGAGACTCAGCCACGTACCTCCCGCGCGCGACGTGAGCCCGACGGTGGGCTTGATCCCGACCAGATTGTTGTTATTGCTGGGCGAGATGATCGACCCGTCCGTCTCCGAGCCCAGCGCGCCCGCCGCGAGCCCGATCGCGCTCGCGATCCCGCTGCCCGAGCTCGAGCCGGACGGGTCCCCGAGGGGCACGTACGGGCTCGTCGCCTGCCCGCCGCGTCCCGAGAATCCGGAGGGCACGCTCCCCCGGAAGTGCGCCCACTCGGAGAGGTTCGCTTTCCCGAGGATGATTGCGCCCGCGCGCCGGAGGAGCGCGACGACGTGCGCGTCGCGCGGCACGACGGAGCGGAAGAGCGCGAAGGAGCCTGCGGTCGTGTTCATGCCTGCGCTGCCGGGTCAGTAGGGTGCGTGGAGACGGGCGCGGGCGCGGGTGCGGGGAGCGTAAGCTGACCTTCACTGGCGATAGTCGCGATGTTGTCTTTGACCAAGATGGGGATCCCGTGGAGCGGCCCCCGCGCGCCCGACCGCGCACGCTCACGGTCGAGCGCGGCGGCCTGTCCTAGCGCACTCGGGTTTGTCTCGATCACAGCCCGCAAAGTGGGGCCTTGGAGGTTCACCTCCTCGATGCGCGCAAGGTACGCCTGGAGAGCGAAGGCGTTGAGCCACGAGGTCAATAGGAAGGGTAAGAGGGTCTACCTCACCTTGACGAGATCGACGCTCGTGAAGTGCCCCTTCTCCAGTCCCGCTTGCAGCTCCGCGATCGACGCTTCGTACAGGTCGGGGAACGTGACCGCCGCGTCCGTGGCGATCTTCGCAGACTCTTGCGCGTCGCCGCACGAGGCCCACGCGAGCGCCGCGAGCAGCGTGAACGCCGACAAGAGGGTCAGTCGGAAGGTGGTGATGCTGGTTCTGACTCTCATCGCCCTAAAGCTAGTCAGTCTGGTGTGAGCCGCGAGACGAGCCCCAAACCAGACCCCGCGTGGCACGACCACCCCGCATTTTAAGCAAAACCGAAAGGCCGGCGGTGCGCACGCAGGCTTATCGCCCGATGCTGGGACGCGTGCAAGTCTGAGAACCACAAGCGGAGCACCGCACTCACCAACCCCACTTCGGATAGCGAGCCTTACGGCCTTCGCTACCCACGGTGCTCAACCGGCGGGATCAGCTGAGAAGCTCGGGGCGAGCGCTCGTCCAATGCGAGCGACGGTTATAATTGATATCGGAGACGGCGTACACAGCGACAGTCCGGGGCGCATATGGTTGTCTTGGCATAGTGGACGAGGGCATGGGTACGTGGGATGGAATAGTGGAAGGCTAGAACACGCTGGAGACTGGAGCGCGAGCTACAGGGAAGCGCGGGGGATTTTGCGGGGTGCGTCCTCCAAGGGGCTGGGACTGACGAGGATCTTGACTACGGGAGGAAGTGGCTCGGTTGGAACGAGAAGCATTGAGCGTACTCCGATGCAAAGCTCACCGTGTTTGTCCTTCTCGTGTATGAGAGCCCGTATGCCGCCCTCGACGAAGTCCTCTAGATTGATGCGACGCGTGATCAGGCTCTCCAGCCCATTCACGCTCAGCTTGCCCTCGGCGACAGCACGGAGCATTTCATCGTGAACCCGGTCGTACGCGAGGACACCTGGATGGATGCTACGGGTCAGCATCGTGCTCAAGGTATGTAGACCGACACTTCAGAAACTCGACAGGCCGTACACAAAGCGCCCTGACGGACCTGTAAACGCGATCTCCTTGTACGTGATCGCATCGATGTCCAGCACAGGCTTCTTGTCCCACACCGCCACGTTCACGAGCCGGCCGCGAGGGCGCACAGCTCGAAACGCAGTGTCGAGCGTGTGCTGGGTCCCAGCACAGTCAAACACCACGTCCGCGCCGCGATCGCCCGTTGCGCCCCGGACTGCGGCTGCGACGTCGACATCGGGCGCAGAGGGATCGTAGACCACGTCTGCGCCGTGCTCTGCCGCGAGCTCGCGGCGCTTCCATGCGGGTTCGGACACGGCCACCCATGCGGCGCCGAAGGACCTGTACAGCGAACAACGGTTATGACAGAACGGAGGACGAGTATGTGAGTCACGAAACGCACTTAGCAACGCGCAGAGTGAGCAGTCCGATCTGACCAGCACCAAGAACGAGCGCGCGGTCGCCGGGTTGGAGATTTGACCGCTTCACGGCGTGCCATGCGACGGCGAGAGGCTCCATGAGGGCACCAATGTCCACTGGCGACAGCGTCAGCCCGCGAGCAGCAACAAATGAAAGCATACGGACATGGGACGCCATCGGGGAGCGCATATACGAAGTCCTGGTCGACGGAGACAAATTCTGCGAGACCGCCTCCCCACCCGCCTATCCCCTGTATATGCCCAACACGATCAGAGAGCAGAACGCTTGAGGATGCTGCGCCATATGGGCTCACAATAAAGGAAGCATGACGACATAGGTTCCGAGCGCCTTCAGCACAGAACGGGCAGGTAGGCTTCATACATGAGATCAGTGGTTCCCTGGGGCGGCGTCAGCTTGCTGTGACGATTTTCACAACTGGGCGCAAAGGACATACACAACGACCTTCTGGCCAACGTGGAATCGCGAGGAATCTGCCCCTGGACCGAGTTCGGTGATGGTGCCCGAGAACCTATGCGTACGTTCAGACAGGCGGTGACCCGCAAGGATGAGATTGGACGTACTCATGGCCCATCACTACGGGAAGTGTCTCGTTGGTGACCGGTTGTGGCTGGAGAGTCGTTGGGGAAGGTGGGAGGATGGCGAAATAGGAGTGTAAATCCGAGCCGCATACTACAACAACCATCTCAGCATGGTCTGAGTCGGGTTAGAACATTGAGTACTGGATACCCACTCCCGTTCCTTCGATGCAACAATCTGCCTGAGTATGAGGTGGCTAAATGCGGCAAAAAGGATGCTCACCAAGCTACCTGTCAAAGAAGCAGTATCAGCCTTGCAGTAGAGGAATCATAGCATGTGGGAGACTTGCCTTGATCTTCACTTGTCGCTCGCCGACTTGAGGCTCCGGAATCCGGTCGAGACGCATGTCTCCAGGTCCATAGTAACGTATCGCGCGCATGGTGAGATAGCTCAGAGCTGAAGTCAATGTTGCGCTGGGTATTTATGATGAGAGAGCTCCAAGCGCAGTCACACTGGCAGGTGCTCAGTCCGCCTGCGGCACGCTTGAATGCTAACTTTAACAGGCCAAGGATGGGCGTAGTCTGGCTGCTCACCGGGTGGAACTGTCACAGTCGCTCCTGACCTGCTTACTGACCAGGTGACTATTGTGAATAGGGTTCCCCTCTCACATGCTTGAGAAAAGGTGTAAGTCACCTGATATTGAGCACTCCAGAAGAGACGAAGTGTCTGTAGCGAAGGTCTGATTGAATCATAGGAACAACGGGCACTTACTTATAGATCGTGGTCACTCCCTGCTCCTACCAGGGTGTGTGTTCGTAGCGTCAAGCGACGGAGACGATACTGGGCCAGGAATGTCTCCATCGATACGTATAGGATAAATCTGCTGAACTGCGTGGGGCGACAGCAGCTACATAGCTGTTGACACGACAGTTGGAGGAGAGTTCTTGCGCGCCTAAGGCTATAGCTCGACCCTCTTCGTCCTTCTTCGTCGTCGTCTTGACCTCAGCCACCGTTCCTGCCCTGCGTTCTCGTGCGCGTGCGGTCAATCCCCGTCCCACACCATGACCAGAGACAAGTATAGCGTCCGAATGTCCTGTCGAACTCGCTCGCGCCAGCCGATGCACGCTTTGGAAAACTCGCTGCAGCTGGAATAGCAAGCCAAGTTGCATCACGAATGCGATGGTGAGTGCCTACATACCCGACGACAGCACGAGCAATTCCTGGGACCTGAACAATTCTCCGGACAGTATGCTGCCAGGATCACGGCCAACGCCGGCGGAGAGGGCCAGACTGGGAGAAGAATAAGAACACGAGTCTCGTCTGAGGCGAGTTCTGCAAAGCGCCAGTGATGCGAGCTGGTCCACGCCCCGGGGGCGTGCCCTCGGCCTGGCCTCCCTATAAAACTTGCACGCCTCGTTCCCCAACGGCCATCTCATCGCATCTTGCTCTCTGGACATCGTCCGCATCCACCCTCGAGCGGTATGTCCACGGCCAGTCGCCCCATCGTCCACCGCGCGCGCGCCGACATGAAGTTCCTCGTCGAAGCCTCCTCTGCATCCACGTCCCAGCCGCGCTCCTCCCGAGACGACCAAATCTCACGTTCGTACCCTGGTACGTCTTCGATGTCGACCCCGATCATGGGTTCGCCTCCCAGTCCTCTTCTGCTGCCTGAAAGGCCTCCAAGAGCCCTCTCGCCCGACCTCTGGAACCTCTCCTCCCCCAATCCCTCCGAGATGCCCTCTCCTCTCCGAAAGGCACTCGCTCCGATGCTCAGCCTCGCACGCGAAGCTCGAGACGAATCCCTTGTCCCTGGAAACTATCGCGACAGCTCAGACTCTTCCCGCACCGCGCCCATATCAGGCCCAGTCGACGACGGCTCCCTCAGCCGCCGCAACTCCTCCCGGGCGCGCTCCTCCCCCGCCTCGCCTCCCCAGTCCCGCTCATCTGCGTCCGCACCTCAGGGCCACCGCAAGTACCACAGTCCGCGTGTGGAGACGGACAGCGATCCCGAGGAGGGCATCGTATCGCGCTCGTGGCGCACTCCCACCGTCGAGCGCATCGAGCCCGAAGAGCCGCGCACGCCGCCCCCTCCCCTTCCGCCCACACGCATGACCCTGAGCAGCAGCCCGCGCAAGTCGACGAAGAGCAAGACCAAGCGGACGAGCGTCGCCCAGCGCCGTATCATGGACTCGGCTGCCCTCTCGTCCGACAGCGGCCTGGCCGGCTCTCCGCTGTGCCACAGCCCGCTCGTCGCGCTCCCCCTTCCCGACATCCCTCCTTCCGCGTCCGACGCCGAGCGCGCGTTCTTCCCGCCGCCACAGCGCCCGGCCCGGTCGCACTACCGCACGTCCATGTCCCCCGTGCCCTCCCCGTCCCAGTCACCGCTTGCGCTGCAGCCCGTGTCGTCGCGCCCCGAGAGCCCGCGGTCTGGGCGGGAGGAGGAGGAGCAGCGCGGGGGCTCGCCTGTGCCCTTGCAGGGCTCGGACTCTGGTCGTGCGAGCCCGGTGCCTGTGCCTCTGAGCCCTGGGTCGACGCTCGCGCAGACGCGGCCCCCGTCCCCGACCTCGGACCCGCGTGCGTCGCCAACGAACGGGACGAAGCAGCATTCGGGCAGCGGCAAGCAGCTCGCGCGGTCGCCGTCGCCAGTGGAAGAGCCCGCGGTGCGGCACTCGACGTTCTACATGGAGGACGAGATGGTGATCATCCGAGTATGTGTCTTGTGTCTGCTTCGCGTTTGTCGTTTGTGCGCTGACGAGGGCCGCAGGTGGAGAACACCTTGTTCCGCGTGCACCGGTACTTCCTCGAGCGCGACTCGACATACTTCAAGGACTTCTTCCAGCGCAACCTCGTGCACGGCGCAGGGAAGACGGACGAGCGCGCCGTGCGCCTCCCCGACGTGTCGCGGCGCGAGTTCGAGTGTCTCCTCCACTTCCTCTACCACGGGTACGTACTCAATTCCTCATTCCCGGCCCACCGCACGCTGACCCCTTCCCTCCTCCCTAGCGCATCGAACCCACAAAACGACTCGATCCTGAATCTCGTCCTCCTCCTCTCCACCGCGTCCGCACTCGGCTTCCCCGCCGCACGCACGCACGCGATCGCCGCGCTCGACGGCGCCTCCCCACCTCTCGACCCCGTCGAGCGCGTCTTCCTCGCGGAGAAGTACGCCATCCCGGCGTGGCTCCGGCCGGCGTTCCTCGAGCTGTGCGGGCGCGCGCACGCGCTCGAGGACGCGGAGGCGGAGGTGCTCGGGCTGCAGACGACGGCGCGGCTCGCGCGCGCGCGCGAGGCGGTGCTCGAGGAGAAGGTGAGGGAGTGGAGGAAGGCGGTGGAGCGTATGGAGAGCGGGGAGGGGGTGAGTAAGGAGGATATGCAGGTGCGGGAGGCGAGGCTTGTGGAGCGCGTTGTGGACGAGATCTTTGCTAGCGAGCGGTGAGCGGTGAGCTGTGGATGTGACGACTTGTTTGTGTTTTCTTGTTGGCTTGGGGTGGCCCGGGTGGGCGTGTTGTGTGTTGTAGCCCTGGTTGGGTGTATAGACGATGTGCCGGGCTGGACCTTGGATCTGCTAATGTATCGCATATCTGCTGTATCATACCCTCGCACGTATACTCACGCATCCTAACGTTATTATCAGCTCGGGTTCTTGGTTTTCATCGTTTGAGGTCGCGGTTGAGCTTGATGGAGTCTCGATGTGTTCGTGACCGGCGACGTGGATGACTGGGCATGTAAAGACCAAAACTCGTAGATGCATGCGGGACTAAGGGCATCTAAGTGACATTAGTAAAACAGTACCTATCCTACACGAAGACCCGACCAGCAACCGCAGACACGACTGCAACGGCAGCACTGAAAGCATGACGGTGTCACAATTCAGACGCTTGCTCGTTTTGTATTCTAGTGTCCATGAACGGCTTATTGCACTTCGTGCAGACGTAGAAGAGGGTCATACGTGTCTCCTTCCGCTTGGACTGGTCCTGGAAGAACACGGCGCTGGAGACAGGATCAGAATAGCGCAGTCGACTAGAGGGACGGTGTACCCACTCCCCGTGCTGGCAATGTGGACATGTTTTGGCGGCGTGTGCCTGAGGGGATGCGGAAGGGTGAGATGCTTGTGGCGGACGTGGACAGCATGCGAGACCTCACGCACCAGGGTGGGGTCCGACGCGAGGTCGCCAATCACACCAATCTGCTCTCTGGATGGCAGTTATTGTCATGGTTCTTGTGCATGACGAGGGGGCGAGAGAACGCAGGGCGAGACGGAAGGGAGAGTACGTACTTTGTCACTGTGAGCAAGTCGTTCCGGTACACGCACTGGTTCTCTCCGATCTCGTCGTACGCGCAGATGCGGCATGCGTAGACCATCACTCTCCGTTGAGGGTCGGCTTTGGGGTACAGGAGGTTGTTGCACTCGGAGCAGAAGTGGAGGGAAGCCTGAGCGTCGAGATTTGGCGGGTAAGAGACAAGTCAGAGCGAGTTCTGAGACCAGAGCGCGATATACGACTCGCCATTCTGACAATGCGTCTATAGCAGTAGAGGAGTGTGTGGGGTGTGGGGGGTGTTGAGAGGGTGATCAAGCCTCAGGTGGTGGTGGTGGTGGTGGTAAGAAGACAGAGGTCACAAGCGCCCTGGTCAGGCTTGTCTTGTTCCTCCATGATCCATGCATCCCAATGGCTGAAGTGCTGAAACGTCACTCGCGAGTCGTGTATCTTGCTCTGCTGGCTCTGCGACTGCTCTTTGCGCTCTTTGGGACTGGTTACATCCATCCAGACGAGTACTTCCAGAACGGCGAGGCGGTTGCTGGTGCGGACACCCTACTCAATCCCGAAGCCTCTGCTAAATTCTCAAGTAGGACGTGTCCTTGGACTTCATACTCTATCAACATGGGAATGGGACCCAATATTTCCGTGTCGCTCCATTGTTCCCGCGTGGGTGACTACTGGGATCCCCCTCATGGTTGCAAAACTGCTGTCGCAAAACCCCGTACTGTCCCCGAAGACTATCTTTGCCGCGGAGAGGTTGTCTTTCTTCCTCTCGTCCCTTCTCCTGGGTGAGTGCGTCTCTCCTATTCATGTTTCTGGCTGAGCTGAGCCATTCTTCTAGATTATGCGATATACCATCTTGTACACGAGTCTGCGCGCTCATCTGCCTTGATCCTGCTCGCGTCCTCCTACGTCACCCTGACTTACCAAGTCCGTCCGTTCTCCAACTCCATCGAAGCAATACTAGTGGCGCTCTCACTAGTGCTCCTTCGTAAGATGCTATTAACGGAGAGAGTCAGGCCATCCACACAGGTCGGGACATCCACTGTCCAGACATCCTTCGTGCTAACTCGGGTGACGTGGTAGACAGGCACCCGGTACCTTGCTCTATCCGCCTTCGTAGTTATCTGCGGCATCTTCACTCGTATCACCTTCGCGGCGTTCTATCTCCCCATAGGCCTCGAGGTCCTCAAGTGGACTCTACGCAAAACCAATTTTTCGCTTCAGCCCTGGGCGCGCATGCTGGCCGTCCCAACTGCTGTCGCCGCTCTCACCTTGCTTGCTTTTGTCTGCGCGGACTCGGCGTACTTTGTCTCCCCAGCTCGCACATCCGTTGTTGAGCTTACCCCGCTCAACTTCTTGCGCTATAACCTACTACCAGCGAACTTGGCTGAACACGGCTTGCACCCTCGTTGGCTGCACCTCCTTGTGAATCTTCCTATGGTAGCGACGCCAGGATTGCTCTTCTACGCGTTATGGGCCGAATGGGACTACAGCAATCCGCGGACGGACGTGACGCCGAAGGACAAGTATGGTGTCGTAGAGACAATGCAGAAGGGTGAGCTCTGTCGAAACATCTTGTCAGGCTTCTTATTGACTCTGCTCCAGCCTTCTACTGGGTGCGATGGTCGGGTACAACATTGCTCTCCATCCAACCCCATCAGGAACCACGTTTTCTGATTCCTTTAGTCACGCCGATGGTTGCTCTGGTTGTGAACCATGGACGTATCCTACGCGCGGGCAAGCTATTCTGGGTGAGTCTGACTCGATTGTCTTTGTCGCGCAGCACTAATACTTCCGAAACTCGCAGGCTTCCTGGATCCTGTCGAACGTCGTCTTAGCGTTGCTGTTCGGCGTACTCCATCAAGGCGGTGTTCTGCCCTCGATATTTCGCGTACACGACATCGTCTTCGACCCCGTCACAGGCATAGCGACACAGGACATTCGCGTTGTGTACTGGAAGACATACATGCCCCCTCGACATCTCTTGGCTGTCGCTGAAGATGGTAAGCGCATGCGCATCAATGATTGACTGCACGCTGATGGTCCTGGTAGATGTCACCTCCGAGGCCGTTACCATCGCGGATCTCGCTGGCTCTTCTCCGGATGGCGTCGTGCGCGCTCTCCGTATACCTCCGCCGACGACACGCAACCTTGCTGTGCTGTTGGTTGCTCCGATTCATGCTATGGGAAGCCTTGGAACAACGCAAGCGTGCTTGACAGAACGCAACCGCGTATTCCCGCACCTCGACTTGGATCATATCGGAGAGGCCGTCGAGGTGGGATGGAGAGACGGACTGAGCCTCGGCATCTTTGAAGTAGACCGGACTTGCTTGGATAGTGTGGTCCCCATGGTGTCCGTATAGGACTTCTTCCTTCTTACCCACCGTGAAACCATGTTGCAATGTGAGTACCCTTACTCTGACCGGCGCCAGAGATGATGGCGCTGGAAGGCACTGCCAGAAGCGCGCCTCCAGCATGCTGCCGCGACGTGAAGTATGGTAGCGACGCGCACCGAACTCGATCGGTGTTACGCTGTTGACCGAATCGAGATGATGCATTGCTGATTGCACCGCAGACAGAAGCATACGTTGTTTTCGGTCCTCACTCTCCTATCACATCGTGCGTTCGCCTGTGCGTCGTGACGGATACGGTACGCCTCCTTGAGACAACGTTCAGGAAAACCGTGTGCTTCCCGTCCGTGCACCAGCAAGTGGCCCGTGCTTCTGCGGTACCCGGGCGCTTTGGGACTTGCAGCTGCCATGCTTCACCTGCGTTGCGCCAGCTACATATGTCCTCCGTGCCTAATGCCCATCTACTAACCCTCCCCACATCTCAGCAGTCTTTTCCGCAGGATGGAAGCTGCAAGCCGACTCTCCTCGCCATGGGCGCACGATAATACCCCGCTGCCATCGCCGTGCCCGCCCCCAAGCCCAGCTGTGTGGATGCCTCACGAGTGGGCGTCGGGTCCCCGCAAAGACTTGCATTCCTCGCGTTCCCTTCCGCTCATCCCGTCCTCCCACCCGCTTGCCGCGGCGCGTACCAACACGACGTTCTCGCCCCTTCCGACGCACCCCGAGTTCATAAGCAACCTGCAGTCTCACCCACAAATCATCCACCGGGGCGGCGACGACGACTTCCTCCGCACCCCGAGTCCCGCGTCGTCCATGGAATTCGTCATGCACGAAATCCCGAGCTCTGACGAGAAGTACAGCAAGGACAGGATCCACGACAATGACGGCCCTGTGCCGTTCCCAATGCGATCGGGTTTCACGTCCCCCGTGCTGTGCGCGAGCCCGCGCCCGCTTCCCAGTGTTGACGGATCGCACCGCAGCGTACGCAGTGTTCCGAGCGTGGACTCGAGCCCGGCAAAGACGCCCGACTCGGCTGCCGCGCTCTCGCGCTCTCCTCCCCCGCCGCTCCCGAAGCTCCAGCTGGGCCGAGTTCCGCCGCCGCCCCTTCCGCCTCTACCTCCTGCGTTACATGCTCCTCCGCCTCCTCCACCCCAACCTCAAGCGTCATCGCGCCTGCCGCCGCTGGACAGGAAGCCCTCGCAGAAGAATGGCGTCGTTGCCCCGCGCCCCAGGCTGCCTGCTCTGCGAGGATCACCCAAGTCCGTGAGTGCCATCCTCGGTCCCAGGCCGCAGTCTGTCAAGGCGACACACGCGAAGCACCCGCTCTTTTACATGCAGGAGGGGATGATCGTCCTGAAGGTGAGTCGAGCGTGATCGAGGCTTATGCGATGACCCTGACCTTGTGATCCCGTCGAGGTTGAGGGTTCGCTGTACAAGGTGCACAAGTACTTGCTCGAGCAGCACTCGGACTTCTTCCGCGGGTTCCCCTCGGAGGACAACGACGCTCTGGGTAGCACAGACGACCGGCCGATCCCACTGCCCCCAGACGTTACCCAGGAGGCGTTTGACTGTCTCTTGAGCTTCCTCTACATCGGGTACGTAGTACATAAGCTCTCAGTTCCCCAGGAGCATTCTCTAACCTCAGTATTCCGCTTGGCACAGGATCTACGACCCCTCGTCCGTGCCGCTCCCCGACTGGGTCACCCTCCTGCGCATCTCGACCCGCCTCCAGTTCACGAAGATCCGGATGTACACGATCCGCGAGCTCACCGCGCGCCGCGCGTCGATCGCCGCGGTGGACGCGATCGTCCTCGCGAAGGAGCACGACATCCCGTCCTGGCTTGGGCCTGCCTACGCGGAGCTCGTGCGGCGCCACACGCCCCTCGATGACGACGAGGCCGAGCGTCTTGGGGCGCGCACGACGGCGCAGGTGGGGCGGGCGCGCGAGATGCTGAGGACGGACGAGTATGCGCTATACCAGCAGCGTAAGTATGGTACGCGGTATGCGCCTCCTGAGAGACCGGACGAGCAGCTCGTCGCGCGTGCTGTCAATGAGGTGTTCAAGCTGCCTGTGGCGCAGTAGCGTGGCTCTGCGCTGCTTGTGCGTGGTGTCCTCGTCGCTGGTCGTCCGTTCCCCATTGAATGCTTTTGTTTCTTGCCTTTCCCCGGCGTCTTGATCGTCTGCCTCCCGTTTGACTCTCCATCTAGTTCACGAGTTGAGGACTATGTGTCCACGCTGTATTTCATGATCACTTTCGTTTCACATACCCACGCTGTATCATAGCTTGATGTATCTACTCACTCATTCCCTCTGTCTCCACTATCCAAAGGTGCGGCCTCTCTATGTCGGAGCACCCTGTAGCACGCTGACTCTCCGTATAGGACCTCATGTCTACGTTGACTGGCTATGATTAGACTGCCCCTGACCCCGTCCTGCGCCTGTGAGTATGCTAGACGTGAACTCGGTCTCAAGCTATCACCACCCCTCGGTATTAAAGTGCCAATCATCAAAGGCTTTACCGGGGAGAAGGATCAACATGGTCGGTCATCTCGGATGCATGTGCTATCTTATACATGCTGATTAGATTCACAGCGGGAAGCCATGTGTGACGCTGACCTTCAGATGTTTCAACCCTCCTTCTGAGGGAACACCTCATGACAATGTACCCTTCCGGAAGAAACCATGGTTGCTATGTCTATGTATGCGGAGGTCTATAACGGGACATCTTCGGAAGCAATGCATCGCGCAAGCTCAGCACGAACGAGCACGAACGTCCCCCCTTGGCAACCTCCTGACCCACTAGAACCATCACAGCATATGCTTTTCATTTGCCTCCACCTCCTCTGCGGCCCCGTTTGCCTTTAGCAAGCCAATGCGACGAGCTGCATGACACTCTCCGCTAGTCAGGTGTACTGCCACCTCGCATACATCCCCCGGGCCGCCGGCACATCACGTTTGCTCAACTGGAGCAAAGAGCCAGGTCACCGGCCATGAAGTCATGGACAAATCCAGCACGTCTTTGCAGCCAGCTCCGAGGTGTACACGCACCATCGGCCCATATAAAAGCAGGATGAGGCGCACAGGTGCGTCGTTAATACCTCGGACGAGGCATCGCCGCGATGGTCTCCATACTTGGGCTATTTTTGTTACTCCTGACGTTCTGTTTGGGCAGCCTGGCGGCCTTCCCGGACCCGCTCAGGCTCACTGGCAGCCAGTTCTTTGTTCACGACCCGAGCCTCGTGCAGCGCCAGAGCGACGGCAAGTACTTTCTCTTCACGACGCACAACCGAGGTGGCATCTTCACCGCGGCGAATCTCGCCGGGTATGTACACGGTAATTTATTCTCTCTCCTCACGGCCCTGTGATGCTCAGTATATATCTCACACAGTCCGTGGACCTCCGCCGGCTCCATCCTGTCCAGGGACTCGACCATAAACCTCCGTACGTCCGAAAACGGCTGCCAGAATCTCTCCAGTCTAACACATGGTCGCGGACGCACAGCCGGCAAGGACGACATCTGGGCGCCGGACGTGTCCTTCCACAACGGACTGTACTACGCGTACTACTCGGTGTCGACATTCGGATCCCAGAACTCCGGGATCGGGCTCGCGACGTCGACGTCCATGGACGCTGGGACGTGGACAGACCACGGCCTGGTCTTCCGCTCGAGCTCCGGGAACAACTACAACGCGATCGACCCCAACCTCGTCATCGACGAGAGGGGCGCCCCGGTTCTGACGTTCGGTGGGTCCCTCACCGCACGCACGACTTGGATCATGCTGAGCTCTACACAGGATCGTTCTGGGTACGCGAGCGACTCACCAGTCTCAGTCTCGCGACGGACACAGTGAACAGCTAGCCGCTGACTGCTCGATCGCGCCCACAGGCAAACATCTTCCAGGTCAACCTCGGGAGTAACTTCCAGAGCGTGACGAGCTCGCCCGTCCAGGTATCGTTCAACTCCACGCCGCCGCAGCCGGAGGAGGGCGCGTTCGTCTGGAAGCACGGGAGCTTTTATTACCTGTTCTTCAGCAGTGGTGCGTCTCTTCCCGACGCCTTGCCTCCCGTTGAATCCGAGTTCTGTTGACCTCGCATCCATCCTAGGAACATGCTGTGGGTTCACCGGCCCCTCCTCCCTTCCTCCCGCCGGGAACGAGTACAAGGTACGCGTCATGCCCAACGCGCAACCCACATACGGACTGATCGTGCGTTCGCACCAGGTCTTCGTCGGCCGCTCCTCCTCCGCGCACGGCCCCTTCGTCGACAAGAACGGCCGCGACCTGCGCCAGACGGGCGGCACGCTCGTGCTCGCCTCGCACGGGAACGTGTACGCGCCGGGCGGGCAGGCGGTCTTCACGGACGCGCGGAGCGGGAAGGACATCTTCGTCTACCACTATATCCCCGCGAACGGCTCGCGGCCGTACGATGAGGCGTTCGCGAGCCTCGGGCTGAACGCTATTGATTGGAGCTCGGTGCGTGGTCTGTGTTGAGGTGCCATGGGAGACAGACAGCTGACGAGCGTTGAGTGCAGGGGTGGCCCGTCCTCACCAACTTATGAGAGGGGGCGCGAAGAGCCACTGCAGTTTTTGGGACCCGGCGATTGTACATGATGAGGGGAGCAACTCTAAGCTGGCAGATCTTATCAACTACTGCACCTTTCCCCCAGTGCTAGCCGGTGAACACCACCCAATGCGTCGTGTGATTTGGTGGTACGGCGTCGAGCAGACGCAGTCTCGCTACGGCTCGCGATTATCCATTTCGGTTGGTGCAACTAGACCATCCACGACAACAACTCTGGGCAACGCGAACCCCAAAGCTTCAACGTCGTCGTCCACTTGCTATGACTTGGGTTCAAAACCCAACCCACGGAACAAGCAACAGTTCACGTCTCGCGTCCTCGAGCTCCTCCCTCAAGCGCTCCCCCCAGTCACGTATGACTGTCTTCCTCTGCTCCGCCTCCGTCCCCTCCCGCTTCATCCTCTCCTCCTCCCAGTCCCACACCTTCCCGCGCCCAAAATCAATGATGCGGAAGCTCGGGTGCGCGAGCGAGCGCCGCTCGGGGGGCACAGTGAGCGGCCCGGGCTGCATGAGCACATTGCGCACGTAGAACGAGCCCTGGATGATGTTCATGAGGCACAGCCGGAGCACGAGCGAGAAGCACTCCGTCCTGCCCGAGCGCCCCTTAGAGCCTGCAATGACCAGCGTAAGAGTGTCCAACGACGGGACGCACCTCTCGTCCGCGCTGAACTTCTCCGGCTCCACAGGCTCCCCGCACTCCTCCACGAGCAGGATCGGGCTCGCCCAGCGCACCCTGCACGCGCGCTCCTCCGAACACGTCGCGTGCACCTCCACGTCCCCTCCCTCGAGCTCGACCTCTGGCACGTAGAACCCGTAGAACTTCGGGACGATCGCGCCCACGGGGACGGGATACTGGCAGGGAGGCACAAAGTTCAGACCGCAGTACTCATCCTGCGCGTGGCGCGGAAACGCGCTGTAGACCCGGCCCTCGTTGTGCAGGAGCCGGTGCGCGGTGCATTTTGGATACGCGAGCTTTGCGGCAACGGTGCACTGGCCCGTGCGCGTGCGCGCGGAGAGCGGCGGGGGAAGCGTGAGGGGCGCGCGGTAGACGTACGAGTGGTGGCCTTGGCCGAGGCGGTTGGAGGGGTGCAGGTGCATATGGGCGACGTGCTCGAACCGCTCTTGCGAGTCGCTACTAGTGGCCGAGTCACACTCGGTGCTGCCATCAGTTGAGGATGGGGTGGTGGCTGCGGCGGTTGAGGCCTCGGAGGTGTTATCGCGCGAGAGGACTGGGTACATGCGCCTGTACCTGACGGGCTTGTCCGGATATCCCGCCTGCTTGTGGTTCGTGAGCCTGTGCGGGTCGTGCACCAGTAGCACGTCGGGGAACAGCTGCTCGGGTATGAACTCCTCCAGCTTGGGCAAGTCCTGCGTGGAGAACGGCCTGAAATCATACGGCAACAAAGACCTGTCATCGTTGCAGAAAGCCGTATTCGTCGCGTCAGCCGGATTGTCGCCGTCGCCCGTCGATTCGACGTAGGGCAGCACCAGGTCAAGTTTAGCAGCCCGACGCCCAGGGAACGAGTCCGTCGCATGCGCAAGGAAGTTGTTTTCGTCCGAGTGAGCGATGGGCGTTGACTGCAGGTCGTCACAGTGGAGGTCGTCGCCCAGGACAAACAACCCGTGCATGTCCGCCACGAGCTCCTCCTGGTCCACCAGATGTATTGTTCCAGCGACGAGATCGGAAGGCCGCTTGTGTGCCTTGAGCCGCGCAGCAAAATGCTCGCACCAGAGATAGTGGTATGCGTGCCCACCACGGTTCGGCCGTGGCTCGGGCCCGTCGTTGGGCACAAGTCGTCCACGGCAGAGCTCTGAAGGGCCCGCGGTGCATGTCGCTCCGAGCGGAGCCGTCGGGGTGTTGTCAGCCTCGTCCGTCGGTTCCACGTCTGGAAGCACCAGGTCGAGCTCAGGAGTAGGGATCGAGTCCTCAACGTGAGCGTAGATCGAGTCGCTCGCGAAGGCTACGAAGTAGTCCTCGTTATAGGTGAGCACGGTGTCTCCATCCGCGTTAGCAGCCAGCTTCGATGGTATGTCGTCCCGGTCGAGACCGCCGCGAAGGATGAACAGTCCGCGCATGTCCGCGCAGAGGTGCGGGCTATCCATCGCACCTATGGTGCGATCCAAGAGGCGAGAGGGCTGGTGGTGTGCCTTCAGGCGCGCCACAAAGTGCTCGCACCAGAGGTAGTGATACGCGCGCCCAGCCCGGTTCAGTCGTGGCTCGGAACCATCGTTGCGCACCAGTCGTCCGCGACAGTGTTCCGCATTGCATCTCGACGACTGAGACGTACCGTCCGCGGATGCTGAAGACACTGCCTTTCCTTTGCCTTGAGTAGTATCGTCGCTGAACTCGTCCCAGCGCATCGTATACGTCCTCATCTCCATATCCTCGCAATGCTCCACGCCGCACCCTTCGTCAATCGCCCCAAGCGGCGTGACCGTGTCCGCCGGGTGCCCCTTCGGGAGCTTGAGCACGGGCCACGGCCTGCGCACGCGCGGGCGCACGAGCGGCTCGTCAAACTCCTCGTCGTCGTAGTACTCCTCGAGCTCCTTGAATTGGCTGCGCGAGTACAGCGTGACCCACGAGATGCCGGGCTTGCGCTCGATGTGCCCGAGCTCGGCGAGCGAGTGGCCCCAGACGTACCCATTCGGGGTGCGGTACCCGACCGGCGCGCGGTCTTGCTCGAGCAGGCGGCCGTCGGGCGGGCGCAGCCACATGAGGCTAATGTCCCGAGTACGGACTTCGCGTTGTTTGCCTCTGTCGCGCGAGGCCGGCGGAACGGCTTGGGGGGTTATGATCAGAGTCCATGATTTGAAGTCGTGTGCAAGAGGCCTATGGCTGCGCCCTCCAACAAGTCCGAGCTAAAAGCAAAGTGGAAATTCACAGAGCTGCGAGGTAGTAGATGATGTTAAATCAGAGAGCCGCTTCTGAGCTGAGCAAAGGCTGGTCCAAGTGCGACATGATGGCAAAACGCGAAGTCCAACAGAGGGGCCAACAGGCGCCAACTACACCCACCGGGCCCCGGCCCGGGTACCATGTCACACCTCTCGTCACACCAGGATAAGTACAAGCCGAGACCGCAATCATCCTCAGCGCAGAGCGATCCATTGTCAATGTCAGGCCCAAGACAGCAAGGATACAGAGACTGCAGCCCGTCGACCAGTGGCACAAAAACTTTTTCTAAATCGTCCAACTTGAAGCTGGGACATGCAAAGTTGTCGACTCGAACCTGCCACCCGACTCGTCAAAACCCCATATTCTTCGGAAGCAACAGCTCCCTCCTCGCGTCCTCCAGCTGCGCCCTCAACGTGTTCGACCATTCCCTCGCATTCTTCCACGTCATCTCCCCCTCCTCCTCCTCCTCCCACTCCCGCACCCTCCCGCGCCCAAAGTCGATGATCCGGAAGCTCGGCGTCGCCCGCGCGCGCCGCTCGGGGGGCGCACTGAGCGGGCCCGGCTGCATCAGCACGTTACGGACGTAGAACGAGCCCTGGGCGATGTTAAGCCGGTTCAGCCGGAGCACGAGCGAGAAGCACTCCGTCCTGCCAGCATGTTAGAGAGACATGGGGCGGGGGCGGAGGACGAGACGTACCGTTCGTCCACGGTGAACTTCTCCGGCTCCACAGGCTCGCCGCACTCCTCCACGAGCAAGATCGGGCTCGCCCAACTCACCGTGCACGCCCGGTCCTCCGCACACCCCGCGTGCGACTCCCTATCCCTATCCCTATCCTTCTCCCCATCCTCGCCCTCGCCCTCGCCCTCGCCCTCGCCCTCGCCCTCGCCCTCGCCCTCGCCCTCGCCCTCGTCCTCAGGCACATAATACCCATAAAACTTCGGCACGATCGCGCCCACCGGGACAGGATACTTGTGGCACGGCGGGACGACGTTATAGCCACAGTGCTCCTCCTGGGCATGCCGCGGGAACGCGCCGTAGACCCGGCCCTCGTTGTGCAGGAGCCGGTGCGCGGTGCAGCGCGTGTGCGCGAGCTTGGCCGCGACGGTGCACTGGCCCGTGCGCGAGTGCGCGGAGAGCGGCGGGGGCAGGGAGAGCGGCGCGCGGTAGACGAACGAGTGGTGCCCTTGGCCGAGGTGGTTGGAGGGGTGCAGGTGCAGGTGCGCGACGTTCTCGACGCGCTGTTTTGAGTCTCCATTACTGTCTGAGTCACATTTCGCGCTTCTGTCGGTTGAGGATGGGCCCGTGTTCGCGTTTTCGTCGGGCGAGGGCTTAGAGGTGCCATCGCGCGAGAGGACTGGGTATACGCGCCTGTACCTGATGGGTTTCACCGCAGACCCTGGCTGTTTACAGTTTGTGAGCCTGTGCGGGTCGTAGACCAGGAGCACGTCCGGAAAGAGCTGCTCGGGAATAAATTCCTCCAGCTTGGGCAGCTCTCCAGCGTGGAACGGTATGGCGCTATATGATAGCAAGGGGTTCTCGTCGTTGCCCGTCGTCGGCGCGTCGATGTCGGGAAGCACAAGGTCGAGCTCGGTCGGGCCACGCCCGCAGATCCAGTCCTTTGCATGAGCGAGGAACGTGTCGGCAGGCGAAGAAGATACGCACGTCGCCGTCAAGTCGTCGTAGCTGAGGCCATCGCCCAGGATGAACAACCCGTAGACGTCGGCCGCGAGCTCCTCTTGGTCCACCATGTGTATGGTACGCGACACGAGATCCGAGGGCGACTTGTGGGCCTCCAGGCGCGCGACAAAGTGCTCGCACCAGAGGTAGTGGTGTGCGTGCCCATCGCGGTTCGGCCGCGGCTCTGGCCCGTCGTTGGGCACGAGTCGTCCGCGACAGTTCTCCGAGGGTCCCGCCGGGCACTTGGGGCGAGGCAACGCAGCAGGCGTGGAATCTGGGGGTATGGCGTCGTCCTCGTCGCCATCGCTGAGCCCGTCCTCGTCGTCACATTCGTCCGTCTCTTCCATGTCGACGTCCGGGAGCACGAGTTCGAGCTCAGGAACCGTATCCGCGACATCATCGTACTTCACGTCGTCTACGCCGGCTTGAGCAATGAACCAGTCGTCCGTCGACGCGACAAGAGGCGACCTTCCACGCTCGACAGCTAGTCGGACCATCCTTGCTTGGATGTCGTCCCACGGGATGTTGTCGCGCAGGACGAACAGCCCGACCAGATCCGCGCTGAGGTGCGCGTGCTCCATCGCGCCGATGGTCGCCGTCACGAGCTCCAAGGGCTGTTCGTCCGCCTTCAGACGCGCAGCAAAGTGCTCGCACCAGAGGTAGTGGTACGCGCGCCCAACGTGGTTCAGCCGCGGCTCAGGCCCGTCGTTGCGCACAAGCCGTCCGCGACAGGGCTCGGCGCTGCAGCTCGGCGGCGGGATCGCGCCGTCCGTCGACTCGGCACACACCTCCTTGCCCTTGCCTTTCGCATCGTGCGCGAGTTCCGACTGCACGGACTCCCCCGGAGAGCACGCCTCCTTGTCCTGGTTCTTGCCAGAGTCCGTCTCCGAGTCGTCGCTGTACTCCTCCCAGCGCATCGTGTACGTCCTCGTCTTCGGATCGTCGTGCTCATGCCAGCATCCCATGTCGATGGCCCCCATCGGCGGGACCGTGTTGGCCGGGTGTCCCTTCGGGAGCTTGAGGAGCGGCCACGGCCTCACGACGCGCGGAGGGACGAGGAAATGAAGGTAGTCGCTATCATCGTAGTGGCCTCTCCCGAGCTCCTTGAACTGGCTGCGCGAGAACACGGCAGACATCCCGAACGCGCGTGAAATATTTCCAAACTCGCTGACGGCGTGCGCCCAGGCGAGCCCGTTGGGCGTGCGGAACCCGACGGGGTCGTCTCGCGGGTCGAGCTTGGGTCCGTCGGGCGGGTAGGGCCAGGTGTGGCGGATGAAGCGGGCCCGGCCTTCGCTGTTGACGGGGAGTTGGACAGCCCACTGGGGCACGGCACCCGCGTGAAGGGCGCTGAAGTTAAAAGTCATACCTCGACGCTGAGCGGGAGAGATGTGCAGGCTGCAGTAGATGAGGTACTAGGGAGACAAAGCTCGAGCCTGACGACGTCGACGATGAGCGGGAGCCTGAGGGGGCGCGCGGAAGTCAGCGAGGGAGGGCGGGGTCGTCGTGGACGGTCGCCAAGCTCTTTCGCTTGCGGCTTCGAAGACGCTTCGAGACAAGAGCTACTCCGCGGAATGCCACAGCATGAACATGTCGAAGAGAGAAGTTGGGCAGACGTCATGTCACACTGTCCTCCGAGTCCACGCCACCACGTTCGTAGCGTAAGGCCACGGCGACGCTGCCACCAAATCATATGTTGGCAAGTAAACATACGCAGGGAAAACGTGATCGCATTATCCACACACCCCTGCAGGAGAACGGCATACGAGCTAAGTATGTCGTGGCCCGACAAGGCCTTCAGGGATTTGCAATCGAGGGGAAGGAGTGGCACGAGAAAGCCAGCTGCAGGTACGAAGCCCGCGCGCAGATCTCCCAAAGAACTCGGAACGCTTCGAACTTCGAACGGAAGTGCGTCGACGCATGCGCAGTCGTTACGTCATTGGCGCGAGCCCCGACGGCGACCTACAGCCCGACATCGAAGTACAGCTCCTGTAAATGCAAGATCAGCACCCCCAAACGACCCGCAAATCGGCCGAGGAACACTCACAACCGGGGTAACAGCCTTGCCCAAACCCGCCGCCAGCGCCGCCGGGTCGGCCGTGACGTATACGCCATTGTCAGACCGGACGAGCGACTGCGGGATAACGGCTGCAAGGGAGCGTCGTCATCGGTATTAGCATCTCGCGAGACCGTGAGAGGAAGGCAGCACGCACCGCCGTTGCCATTGACCCAGTGCACGGTCACTCTCCCTGTCGTGGGGTCCACGCGGAACTGCAAGTAAGGGACGGAGGCGAAGTCAGGATACATCGAGACCCTTCAGGTTGTGCGGGCGTACAATCGTTGTCTGTGCGAATCCGATGGCGAAGGCGTCGTACACGTACACGGCCACGGGGCTTCCCGCCGGAGCTGGAGTTCAGCGTACAGAGCAGAGGAGGCTCGTCAGACCGACATTCACTCAGTGGGTCAGCAGGAGAGGACGTACTGTGGACGCTCGTGATGCCGAGTATCACCGCCGTGGAGACTCTGGAAGATCGATGAGCTTCAGCGCGGCCTCGACACTAGATGCATGGTAGGACACACCCTGGCCCTAGGGAGACAGACGCCCCGCTCCTCAGAGCGATAGCAGACAGACGATAACTTGGTCCGGCGTTCTACACAGTCATGAACAACGCTCAGATACAGGAGACACCATGTGAATCTCTATAGAAGGTTTAACGTACCGCCGCGAGCTCGATGAGCGCATCCGCCGGATCCGGCACCGTGTAGGTGAGCGTCAGGACGAAGGTGTCGCTAGAGCTCGCGACAATGCCGTATCTCCCAAGAAATCCGATCGGGGCCTCCCCGCTGTTGCCGTTGGTGTAGATGCCAATCTTACCGGACACGCTGTGGGAGGGATTGGCTCGCGCATCAGCGTCGAGCTGCCGAAAGCGACTTACACAACACCCGGGACAGCAGAGGGCGCGGCGCGCGCAGCATCTAGAAGATATCACGTCTGTCTGCCAAGTCCTCATATACGACAAGCAGCGCGAAGGGGAACGCACTGGTACGCGAAGGGCTATAGAGCCTTCTCGGACGCGCGGGGGCAAGTCCGCGCGCGAGACGTTCCGCGTTTGTTGCAGCACGACGCACAGGAATCTCCGAGGCAGAGAGGGGAGTGAGAACGGAGAGGAGGAGGAGGGCGACGGAGGCGAGGCGGGCGAGGTTCAGCATCATCGTGACTGTACGCGTCGACAGTGAGGGGGAAAGCAAGTTGGATGAAAGACCCAAAGAGGGCTCAAGAAACGGGTTGGGGTGCAACGTGCAACGCCTGGCCCTGCGGAGGCGCAGTACATTCTCTTCCTAGTGCAGAGGCGCAAAAACGCCACCGTTGGAACATTGGAACATTGAAGGGATACGTTCTACCGGGCGTTCCTCGAATGGAGTGGGTGCGCTCGGAGTGGAGGCAATTAAGAGCATTCGTGCCTTGCAATCTCTTCAGCCGGTCTGAGATCAATGTGAGCGCAGAGCAATTGCTCACTCACCTGCAGCAAGCACCACGTAGTCCGGACTCGTCCAAGTCCCGACCTGTAAAACCATCGCCGTGTGCAACGCGAGTCCGACGAGGCTGGCACTTCCGTCCGATACACCCGGACTAGCTAGGCAGGTCGATCGGAGAGTCGGTATGTAGACGATCGAAACCATTCAACCCCGAGATATGGGCGCCTGGATTACCCGTTGTGGCGAATCGAGACCTTTCCTACCAGCGCCCATATATGGACGCGGTAGAACAACCTGGCGACTGCAAGCACGTATACTTAGTAAAGTTGTGCATCATGCATGTGGTGTTGAGGACTTCTGGCGGTTCGCCGCTGCCGTGCGCTGGCAGTCCAAACTTGTCGAACATCGGCCGTTTATCGGGACCTCGTGGTCGTAAGACCTACATGGCGGCGGACGGAGCTGCCACGTCTTCAGATACGTATGTCAGAGGATGGCCAGCAAGACTACAGAGAGCTGTCACCTGTGCATGTTCACACTTCAGAGTACGCTGCGTATGCCTTGAAGCTGGTGGCAGGCGTCATGCCTCGGACGTTCGATGCAGAGCATATGTCATGAAATTCCCCTGCCGCAACCGTCTGTATACACGTACAAGCAAGCAGCGAACAGAGTTGTGTTGAGTAGTGCCAGGCATGGAGGCAGCAGGGAGGAACGATGCAAGTCTCGAAACAGAACGAAACGAACCGCTCTGGTGAGTGCACCTGCCACGTGGAGGAGAAGCACAGCCTCAATGCGGTCATTTTGGGCGTGCGCACTGCGCCGTGGGTGGGACCGCTCATCTTCCCTCCTGCCTCCTCACGTCAGTGCCTCCGGCCTCGGACAGCCCGCGCGCTGGAAGCTAGGTTAGCGTTTGGCCTCTCCCCCTGCAGCTCTGTGACTGTCCCCGTAGGCGACCTCTCGCCACGTAATAAATACCCTCGCAGACACGCTCCCTCCGTGCTCCCTGCCCCTCTTGAGCTCGCACTCCCGTCTTTGCGCCACCTCGTCTCGCGCCCGCCCCTCCACCCCATACCGCACGCACGCGCACACGTCCTCCAGCTTCCAGCGGCGATCCCCCATACTTATCTGTCCTTCTCAGTCTCAGTAAGTCCTCGCAGTTGTGCAGACAAAGAGTCAATCAGCCGGAATCTGACACTCCACTGTCCACAGAGCCACTCGCACTCGCATTCGTACTATCCAGTACTCCCGCCATGCAGATCCCCAGCCTCGCAGCACCCCTCCTCACGCTCCTCGCCCTCGGTGCGACCACCGCTCGTGCGGCGCCGCTCGCGGGCTCACATGCCCCGCTGAGCGTCCCGGACGCTCCGCTCGTGAAGGTCCAGAACAGCCCGCCCCTCGCGCCGGCCCCGAAGACGCACACCTACACCCGGCGCGCCCGCGCGCACCCGTGAACCGCCCCCAGCCCCTCTCCCCTCTCCCCCCCCTTCCCTCGCGCCTCTCAAGATCTCACGGACGTGTGTCGGAACGGACCGCGTGTGAGATGGAGGAAGGCTTGGACTCGCATGACCGTGACGCTGCATACGACTGGCTACGATCCGGACCTGAAAACGATATAGACCAGGTGCGTCCCGGCTCTTGGCTCTTTGGACTCTATTCTTGGACGTCTTCCACTTCCCTCTTCCCTCTTGCTGCCAACCGCTTTCGTGCGGCAACCTTACACGTCCGGAGCGCCTCGCACCCGCCTGCACCACTCGCATCCCGCTTGCCGGAGCCGCCTGCTGACCATCCCTCACGCACAGGTCATGCTCTCCACGCTATTCTCGCAACGAACTTTGACGAATCTCGCTTTGCATTGACACGGACGCATACGCACGCGCCCCGTACGGACTTCATAACGTGTGTGTGCCGGACAGACACTCGGACTTTCGCTTCGTATATGCGCAACTGTAATTGATGTATAGTTCGGTCACCCGCCCACCCACCCACCCACACGGACTACTCATTTGTATCGTACTGTACTCTCACAGCTATCGCGTACATTTACAATAGTCGCTCTTTGATCTCTCACGTCGCACATGTGCCGTCGCTCCCCGCATCCCCTCTGTGTCTATAATTTGACCATCCGAGCTCGTGAGACTCGACGCTCGACATGCAGGCGAGGTTCGAAGGAGCGCCCCGGAATGGAACATGACGGCAAGGAGAGAGCGGGCCTCAAAAGTCTGACTGATATCCGTGCATGGCCGAGGACCTGGTGAAGCGGAAGAGGACAGAGGACTCGCGATCGTACATGCGCGCGCAGCGCCTTCACTCGTACGGTGCTCTCGGGACGCCTTTGGGCAAGTCGACCTAGCTCAGGCTCATATGCATAAGTACTGGAGAGCGTCGTCCGCTATGTACCGGCGGCAGGTCAGTGTGCATACAGTTTTGTATGTCGCCTCCATGATGCTCTCAAAGACCCGAGTCTTGAGTACTTGACGTAAACTAGTGCGTGAACCATAGTCGCAAACCTCGAACTCCGGGAGTCGCAGAGCGACGGGATACGTGGATACAAGAGCAGCTACCGATACATTGCAGCAGCAGTAACGACCTCCACGACGAACGCAGCAACAACGTCGACAAGACACAATGATTGTCAACCGCAAGGATCCAGCCTCGCGCTACACCTTCAGAATCACCTTGTCATCAGAACCCGACATGCTTCTCCAGCAACAGCTCCCGCCTCGCGTCCTCAAGCTCCTCCCTCAAGCGTGCGCCCCAGGCCCTCGCGACCTCCTCGCGCCGCGCCTTCGTCATCCCCTCCCACCGCTCCTTGCTCACCTCTCGGCCCCACACCCGCCCGCGCCCAAAGTCGATGATGCGGAAGCTCGGGTGCGCGCGCGAGCGCCGCTCGGGGGGCGCGGTGAGCGGCCCGGGCTGCACGAGCACGTTGCGCACGTAGAAGGAGCCTTGGATGATGTTGAGGTGGTTGAGCCGGAGCATGAGCGAGAAGCATTCCGTCCTGCGAGCGGGGGGCAGACGTCAGTCTCAGTGTGCGATGGTTAGTGTAGTGTTTATGCAACGACGGGACGCACCTCTCGTCCGCGCTGAACTTGTCCGGCTGCACGGGCTCGCCGCATTCCTCGACGAGGAGGATCGGACTCGCCCAGTCCACCTTGCACGCGCGCTCCTCCTCACACCCCACATGCGACTGCTTATCCTCCTCTCCATCCTCATCCCCGCCCTCGCTCTCAGGCAAATAAAACCCATACAACTTCGGTACAATCGCGCCCACCGGGACGGGGTACCTACAGGGCGGGACGATGTTCAGCCCGCAATACTCCTCCTGCGCGTGCCGCGGGAGCGCGTTGTACACCCGCCCCTCGTTGTGCAGGAGCCGGTGCGCGGTGCAGCGCGGGAGCGCGAGCTTGGCGGCGACGGTGCATTGGCCTGTACGCGAGCGCGCGGAGAGCGGAGCGGGGAGGGTGAGGGGCGCGCGGTAGACGAGCGAGTGGTGGCCTTCGCCGAGGCGGTTGGAGGGGTGCAGGTGCAGGTGCGCGGTGTGTGAGGGGTGCGGACTGGGGCTGGTGTTGCTGCTTGCGCTTCCGTTCGCGCTTGCGGTTGAAGGGGACGTCGTGTTCACGTTCGCGTCGGACGACTCGGAGGTCTTGGACCTGGTGTCGTGCGGCAGGGCTGGGTATATGCGCCTGTATCTGACGGGTTTGCCCTCTTGTCCTGCCTCCTTGTGGTTGGTGAGCTTGTGCGGGTCGTGAACCAGGAGCACGTCCGGGAAGAGCTGCTCCGGGATGAACTCTTCCAGCTTGGGCAGGTCTTGCGTGGAGAACAGACCGCTCGCGGGCGGAAGCTTCTCCTCTTGCCCGTCGTCAGACTCAAAGTCGCAGTCGGTACCAGAGCTGGGGTCATCGCTCATCGGGATGTCATTGTCAGACTGTGCATTGCAATCGTCGCCAGCCACAGTATCCTTCGTCGTGCTAGAGTCGTCGTCAGCATCCTCAGGCTCCACGTCCGGGAGCACCAAGTCGAGCTCAGCAGCCGGACGACCAGGGATCGAGTCCTCCGCATGAGCAAGGAAGGTATTTCCGCCAGAGCGAGCTGCCGCTGGGAGCGTCTGTTGCAGGTCGTCCCAGTCGACTCCACTGCCATCGCCAAGAACAAACAGCCCATGGATGTCCGCCGCGAGGTGCGCCTGGTTCATCATGTGTATCGTGTGCGCCACGAGCCTGAAAGGCTCCTCGTGCGCCTGCAGACGCGCAGCAAAGTGTTCGCACCAGAGGTAGTGGTACGCGTGCCCCCCGCGATCCGGCCGCGGCTCGGGCCCGTCGTTGCGTACAAGTCGTCCGCGGCAGGGCTGCGCTGTGCATTTGGGCGGGGGAAACGTAGCAGCCTGCGTGGACTCCGACAGCGTGGATGTAGCCTTGCCCTTGCCTTTCGTATCGTCGCTGAACTCGTCCCAACGCATCGTGTACGTCCTCATCTCCGGATCCTCGTGCTCCTCCTCACACCCCTCGTCGACCGCCCCAAGCGGCGGCACCGTGTTCGCGGGGTGCCTCTTCGGGAGCTTGAGCACGGGCCACGGCCTGCGGACGCGCGGGCGGACAAGCGGCCCATCAAACTCCCCGTCGTCGTAGTTCTCCCCGAGCTCCTTGACCTGGCTGCGCGAGTACAGCGTGACCCAGGCGATTCCCGGATCGCGCTCGATGTAGCCCAGTTCGTCGAGGGAGTGGCCCCAGACGTGCCCGTTTGGGGTGCGGAAGCCGACCGGGGCGCGGTTTTGCTCGAGGAAGCGGCCGGTGGGCGCGCGCTGCCACATGGTGTGGATGAACCGGGTGCGGCCTTCGCTGTTCGTGTGGGGGTGGCCTGGGCGGATTTCGTCGCGGGAGGCTAGCAGGAGGGTGTTGGGGTTGAACTCGAAATTCATGATGGGAGGTCCTGAAGGTTAGTGGAAAGTAGTTGAGGGGATGGTTAGCTCGAACCAGTCTTCGCCTGGCCTGAGTCAACTGAGTGACAGGTAAGGTGGTGGTTGGTGTTCAAGCAACCCAGAGGGCCGCACCATGGTTTTATTGCAGGGCCGCTTGCGGTGGATCCAATGTCAAAGCGTCGAACAATGGACTTGGACGCGAAGCTCAGATATGTCCGGAGGCGTGTTAGCGCCGAGAGCCTCGGAAGCTCGAGGAATCTTCACAGTACGTTGAGCAGTCACTAGTACTAGTCATGCGCAGCTGGCGAGATGAGATCGTCAGCATGAGATGGCAGCATTATCACCCATGCAAACACAGATAGAGAGCGACGGTACAATTACAATGGCATTCGGGGAGTTGGTACAATTATGTTACACTATGATGAGGAGTTCTGCTTCGACAAATGCGTTGATGTTTCGTTCTATGCGAATAAGTTACAAGTCCTTGACAGCGTTGGTCTGTTCCATGATGATCGTTAGTGCGATCCCACCAAATCGGCGAGGAGTGCCCAACATACCTGAGCGTCGGTCACAACGGTAGTGGGCTGCTTGGGCGAGGTCGAGAGAGCAGGAGCGGTGCGCGCAATGGACCCGAGGTCGACGTCGGGCGACTTGAGCGCCTTCTTGCGAATCTCGATGCCCTGCTGGATCTCCTCCTGCGAGAGGGAGCTGGCGCGCCGCTCAGGCACGGGTGGGCGTTCGCGTGCTTCAGTGTTGACTGCGACTCCTGGAAGGGAGAGGGGAAGATGATGAGCATCGAGCACGGGACCGCCTGTGCCTTGCCGTATGCGGCGAAGCGACTTGGGTGGAGGAAAGGGGCGGATACTCACCGGTCGCCTCTTCGAAGTCGGCCTGCTCGTCGTCGAGAGCGGCGTTCTCGTGCTCGAGCTCGTCCTCAAGACGGCCCCAGTTGTGCGGGCCAGCACCCTTCTTGGGGATGTGCTTGTCCATGCCGTTCTTGGCCTCAGAACGGTCCTTGTTGAGCGCGTTGGGGTAGGATGCGCGCGCGGTGCGGGTCATGGCGAATGTATAAGACGAGGGTGCGGGTTGTATGAGTGTTGTAGTGGATGTGTGAAGCGACAAGCGATGCAACAATGGTGATGGTGTGAGTGGAGGATGCGAGGACGGGCGGCGCAGGTTATATACGCTGGGGTAAAGCCGGGATGGTGCTGCGCCACCAGCTTCGTGCGCTGCCGCGGCTCGCGTGACACGGTTGCTTGCTTGAGGAGCTCGCCCGTGCCCAGATGGCGGGTCACGTTCTGGGACTTTCGAAGACGAGGCAGTCCGTCCTGGGATCGTTCCCGTCCGTTCTAGTCCCCCGCATCTCCCTCTTCCGTTCTACGTTTGTTCTCGGCCCTCGCGTCCTCCCAGCGCCCGTCTCGTCGCCCGACCTTGGGCCTCTGGCGTATGTTTTGCGTGTGTCCGCGCGGATGAAGTCGCGGTGGCAGAGCGAGCGTGGACGGGTCGCGTGCGCGGCGGAGAATGGAGCTTGGCGAGGTCATCATGACATCGTCGCGCCATGACCTATGCGGGGAAACGTGGGAACCAGATCGGGCAATTGCCGACGCCCTCGTTGGGACCCGGGACACCGCCGTCGTGAGTGTGAGGCGGCTGCCAACGACAACGTTAACTTCGACTGTTCGACGAGCTTCGCGTTCCATGCTGCAGCACGCTTCTGCTTCCTGACCTTTCTCTCACATACTAGTCTGGCAACTGCGGCGGCTGGCGACGACGGCGAACGACTCGAGGACTGCAGCAACATCGCGTCGATTGGACTTGGGACTTGCCAAACATGTCCTGGCCGCCCGTCGCGCACCCCATGGATGTTGTCCAAGACATCATCCGCCCGACGGAGGACGTCAAGGTCGCGATCGACGCTCGCTCCGCTCCCAGGACCGATGCGGATTCCGAGACCTGGTCAGGCTACGACCACGAGCCGCTCACCCCGAGGAGGAAGATCCTCGCGGTCGTCGTGCACGTCCATCCGAATGGCAAGCATGAGCATGGATGGTGAGTGAACATGTTCTGTACGTTGCAATTGGTTGCACACGTGAAGGGCAGAAAAAGCCGTCGCGTCCTATCATGTGAGCACATCCCATGAACACGAACTCCAGAAGACGTACATGATCGTGTTCGTGCCCCATACACGTTTGAAGACAGTATTGAACGGAGGGTCGTGTCATAGCCGTGCACTTGGTCGTGAGATGGAAGGCTGGTGCGAGGAAAGAATGCCGTCGCTGTCTTCACATCTCATTTCCACCTGCCCGGTCATGAAGCTTCTGTGCAATGTAAGAAATACAAGAGCAACGACGCTGGATGGGAACGGTCCGCATATATGCGATGTTGATGACTGGAGTCCTGCAAGTGCTTGTCATCCAGGTGTAGGCAGCGGTCATCCATAGTTGCAGATGCAGACGAGACCAGCGAATGTTCGCTCAAGTGGACTATCTCAGTATCGCGGCTAGGCGCCTCATGCTATACATGAGGCGACATGAACGCTGGATAGCGCCTTTCGGAGTTTAGTTGCAGGCCTTCCTATTGCCTGCATAGTCTCAGGATCAGATGGAACGCACACCTGATTGTTGTCATAGATGGTTCACGTTGATGTACCACTTATCGACCGACAGTGGCGCACAGGTGGTCATGGAAGGGCGCGTGTTCTGTCTAGTGTGTCACGACCTGCGGGAGAGATGCTCTGAAGGGCGATGGATGAACGTGAAGGGTTCGAGCGTTGCGTAGCTTGGCCTCTCATGCCACCCTAGACTGTCGAGGTGTGCATGTGAAGAAGCGTCCAGGGCGCATATGAGGAGATCTCGTATTCCCTACGCACCTTGAACGCACTTCATGCACGCAAACCGCGGACGTCGGTTGGCCGGCAGTACACTTTTCGTCGTCGACATCGCCTCCTAAGTTACAGTCACTGGTATCATCGCACAGGAGATTACTACGACGGAGTTCCCATATTCTGTCCCTCGTGTTGGCCAGGTTGTCGTCGCTGCAGGGCTGCGAGACCGTGCCCAGCCTTCCGACACAATCGGGAGCATGTGTCCCGCATCGGAGCGCGCTGCTTGATCACAATCTTTTTCATTCGCAGCTGGCTGTCGAAAGTACCGTCTTGGGGACGAGGAGTGATCGGCGGAGTTGGGACGCGATGCGCTAGGGACGGGGGATGTGGGCAACCCCGGTGGTCGCCGGGCAGATGTCCTGCTGCGATTATTCTGCACACCGTCAGTGCATTATAGACAGGTCATGACTGGGGACATTCCTCGCGCTATTGGGGCTGACGTGGGCGGCGGGACACTGACTGACCTATTGCATTCACAGTGTCTTCGTCTTCACCCAGAAACCGCCAAAGGTCCACTCTATACCCGACGACTACATCGTCGAACACGCATTCCCGGTTATCGGCGGGTTTTCGATATCTATGTCGCAGCCGCGGCAAATGACGATAGACCTCTCTTCGCCCCCACCCGGAAGCTCCTTCGTACTGAATCAACCCCGAACAGGTGCGTGTCGAGCTTGAGCCTAATCCAGACTGCGCCGGAGACGCCCTCCGTCGCCTGTGCCCCCGCAGCTGGCATCCGGTCAGAAGATACCCATTGCCGTGCATTATCATGCACCAAGCAAGCTCCGTCGTCCGTCAGCAAGGGCATGTCGGCTTGTCAGAGGTGGTGATAGATGAATTTTCACGCAGCGTTCGGCCGCGCTGCGCTCCTGCTGGGCTCTGTGGAGCACGGATGGTGGTAGTTGTGTCCGCGTTGTACACGACACGGTGCACCCTGACTCCTGAGCATTCTCCGCTGCCGCCGGTCACCTACTTCCGGTGATTCTGATGACATGTTGTTAGAAACCTATCCTGTCACCGCGTGCCACGAGCGTTGTGACCGTGCTGATTATTTTTTGTGGTCGGTAGAGCTTACTGTCACAATCAGTCCGGGAGAAGATACCCCATTCTCGCCCATCACGCTCCAGACAAACGATACCCAGGGCCTACGCCATCTCCTCGACGAGTGCAAGCGTCTCAAGGAACTCTCCAGTATGTTCTTTGCGCGCCAGCTGAGCAATCTTCTGAAATTTTTATTCCAGGTACAGCAGTAGACGATGACTACGATTTTGAACCCTTTGCTTGGGTGGCGCCGTACATTGCGGACCACGCCATCCCGCCGCTCCGTGCGTCGTTTGACTGCTCCGGCTCGATTGTGTGCGACTTACCATGTGGCATCTGGATTCTGGAATTAGTTTCGCCTATACCCCCCGACCTGCGGAGACTGAAGAAGCCGGTTCATACCCGTCTGACGCCTGCCAGTGCCGGCGTACCAGGCAACGACATATCAGACATTGAGATGATTCGTGAAGAATGGATGCGGCGCACGGTGCAGGATGAACTGTTCGCTCGAAGCGAGAAGGCTGGCCTGAAGTGAGTGGGTAACGTCAGATGGATCGGGCGTCGAACCACCCATGCGACTGGGTGTGACGAGGTTCTGACCGTAGTCTGCCCGGCAGGATCCGCATTGGAACGTTCAATGTCAACGGCAAGTTCCCGTCGCAAGATCTATCTGCGTGGGTCCGGAGAGAGGAGCCCCGGGCTCCTTCGGCGTTTATTCCCCCTCTGAAAGAGATTTCACCTCTCTCGCTCGGAGAGCACCAGACGAATCCTATCGATGGCGCGGTTGGTGAGTACTGGTCATCCACAGTACTGTGCTCATTGTTGTGACAACGCGGCCCACTAGCACCTGCAGCAGGCCCTGGCAACCCGACGTCCAACGATGCAGCCTCGATAGAGACCAAGTCTGTCTCCGCGGCGTCAGATGGCACCACAGCTGTGGACGCGGGCGTGGATACGGTGTCTGAAGAAACAGCTGTTGCAGATGCGCCGTCGGATGTCCCTGAGGACCCTACTGATCCAGACATGCTCGTCCTTGGTTTCCAGGAGCTCGATCTTTCCACCGAGGCTCTGCTCTACTCCACCAAGACCGTGCGCGAAGAGGCGTGGTGCATGGCCGTGTTTGCGGGATTGGGCGAGAAGGCCGTCCTGTACGAGAAGGTGAGCGCCCGCGGCCGTTCTTAGTTCATACATCGGTGGCTATACGGGGAACCGACCCTGCTGGCCGTGTACTGATTGCACCGCCATAGCTCGCGTCCAAACAACTCGTCGGGATGCTGTTAGTGGTCATTGTCAAGAAGCGCCTCCGCGCGAGTTTTAGCGAGATACGGACGGCGTCCACGGGCGCGGGGATTATGGGCATCATGGTGAGTTGAATTCAGAAGTCAGTTTCTCGCCGCCCGCTCCTGTTGATGGCGGCTTTGCTTCTCGTCGGTTTTGGTTTAGGGCAACAAAGGAGCGACTGCGATACGCCTCTTGTTCACACCTATGCCGTCCCCACCCGTTCGGGCCGCCACGGACGAGAACGAACTCCAGGGGCGACCTGTCGCGCTGACCTTTGTGAATGCGCATCTCGCCGCGTTCGACGAGATGTTCGATAAACGGAACGCAGACTTCCATGATCTGTCCAAGCGGCTGGTGTTTGAGCCCGCGATCTCCGTCGACGAGGTTCCCTCCTCCAATGGCAGCTGGTATACCCCCGCATCGACCCCACTCAGCATCTACGATTCAGATGCCCTGTTTTGGCTAGTAAGTTGCAATTTCGGTGTCCAGTGTCCCGCGTGGCTATCGGCGAGCCGCTCACGACTGTTGGTTGATCGGCGTTGGTTTAGGGTGGTGAGTGCCCAGCAGGCTGATAGGCTGGGCTTGCTCACGAGCGGCGCCCTTCGTGCGCGGCGGCCTCCGCAGACCTCAACTACCGGCTCCTGCTCCCGGACTCCGATGTGCGAACCTTGCTTGCAGATGAGCAGCTGCGGGACGAGAATATCAAGACCTTGCGAAGGTTTGATCAGGTCCAAACGGCATTACGTCTCGGTGCGCGGCGATGCGCTGACGCGCCTACCGGCGCACCCCACAGCTCGCGTCCGCTATGAGGATGAAGAAGGCGTTCGACGACTTTGTTGAGCACCCGATTACCCACGCGCCGTGAGTCCGTTGGACGCTGCCCTGTCGCGGAGTTTGCGAAGTGCCGATTTGCTCATCTATTACTGTCTCAGCACGTATCGGTTCAGCGTTGGGCTGCTCACGGACGCGCTCGGGTATGACACAAAGTGCGTAGTCGTGCTTGCGGTCGTGGTGCTGTGTGGGTGCTGAGCTCCGAGGAACGCACAGGCGCAAGCCCGCCTGGACCGACCGGGTTCTCCACATGGCGTCGGAGGCGGTGGGGGTGAAACAGCAATCGTATGCAAGCCATGCCACCATCACCATGAGCGACCATCGACCCGTGTCTGCAGAGTTCGAGATGGAGGTGCGTGCGCGTTTTGACGACCCTCGCTGAGCGGGCCCGGGCGACCGGACAATTTGCCCGCCCGGTGCCGTCATGGGCCTGCATCCCAGCCGCTAGCTCTGTTCATGACGTCTAATCATATCGCCCCTACGCCTTTGGTGTAATTTTGGATGCTGAACTGCTTGTGATCCAGTTTCCGGCGGTTACCCTCTCAGAGTACGAGTCATTCGTACAGCGCCTTTGGAGAGACGTCTCGGGGATCGAGTACGTGGAGGACCGGCCGCGCATCCGCGTGTCGCCCACCAATATCGACTTTGCGAGGGTGTCGTGAGTGTGGCATATGCTTCGCCTGATTGTCGCTTCAGGACTAAAGAATGTGCGGTTCTAGGTACAAGCGAGAGGTGGCGAGAACGCTGGAAGTCGCGAATGTCGGCAAGGTGCGCACATTTTCGGACTTTGGATGGGTTAGGCCGCTGATGATGCTGTTTGGCAGGTACCATGCTCTTACCGCTTCGTCGCACATGGCCCAACTGCGGACGCTTGTAAGATTTCAGGCCTGTCCTCCAGGCGACCTCTCTAAATATACGTGCCTTAAGGTCCGTCCTGGCTGCGCATTGACAGAATGAGTGTGAGTGTGCAGTCCTGTGTCGATCAAGCACCCCTGCCCATCGTTAATGCTCGGGTTACAGGGCCTGGTTCTCCCCGGTCAGAAGGTCGAAGTCACCATCACCGCCTATGTGGATGACACACTTGCGTCCCAACTCAATATCGGCCAGGTCCATCTGGAAGACACGTTAGTGCTGCACACAGCGCTTGGACGCGACCACTTTGTCGCTGTCTCCGGAGACTACGGTACTACCAAGTCATCATCGACGCGGACCTTGAATTGTGCTGATGGCCGTCTCCAGACCGTACGTGTTTCGCCACGAGTCTCTCGTGGCTTGTGCGCCTGCCAGGCCCCGTCAGGACCTTGCAGTCACCGAATGACGTTCTACCGGAGGATAGGAGCGTTAACGCACCGCGCGAGATTATGAGACTAGTGAACTGGCTTATGAGTAATGCGACTCAAACGGTAGGCGTTCAGACGCTTCGCGCGCTGATCGCACTGACCATGTTCGGCCTCAGGACGGCCTCTTCGTGACTCCAGGAGACCAAGACCTGGTTTGGCGGATACGCGAGGTCAGTTCATCCGCCTCCCGCGTGCCGTGCGTGGCTGAAGATTTTGCCTACCGCCGCAGAGCTTGGATACGGGCGAAGAGTTCAGCATTGACGGTCCCGAGGACGATCCCAAAGTGGCAATAGCCTTCGCGGATACGCTCCTGCAACTCCTGCAATCATTGATGGAGCCCATCATCCCCGCTTCTCTTCATGCCCGGTGTGCGCAGATGACCAGCAGAGACGAAGCCTTCGAGGTGAGATAACCCTTGGGTGGTATATACAGCCATTGACGATTCTTGTGCCTTACAGCTTCTGGATGCGCTCCCTGTGGTGAATGTGAACGTGAGCACACCCATTGTTGGTTCCAAAGAAGTGGGGAGTCTAATAGATCCTGCCTGTCACAGATATGGATATCTCTCACGGCCTTCCTACACTTCATTGGTCAGCAAGAAGCTCGCCAAGGAACCATCGAGCATCTTGGTAAGTTCGGACTCTTCCCCGTTGCGTCTCCGGTCGCTAACGATTCCCGCGATTTCAACTCGTCGACAGTGGCCATCTTCACGCCGGTCCTATTCCGCGATGATTTAACCTCCATGACTCCCATCTCCGTTGTCGGCCGGAGAAATTTCCTGCGATACTTCATCGGGTGAAATCTTACCGAGACTAGGACCCACGGCGATCGCAGGCTTTGTGGCGTCAGTGGGGAGAATGTATTAATCCATATTGTACGCAGGAAGGTATTACATCATGCCGATAAGTTATAGCAAGTATACTGTCCGCTGGCATGAATGCGGAGCACATTACAGGTGAATTACTGTTTCTGACTGGTGGCGGCGGGTCAAAGAAGATACGACCATATAAATGCTCAAGCTATACTCACACCGGGGTGTAAGTGCAAGGAAGACCGCGTCGTTGGCAGTTCGCGCACGTCTGCCTGCCGTCACACTTGAGCTTCCGGCCTGTGATGCCCGAGGTCAGCTTCCGCATGAAGATCGCCGTCGAGCTGACCGACCTCGACAGAACTGGCACGCCATGGGCGTACGGCGTGGGGTGCGGGGCATGTCGTAGACATCGTCGTCGGAGTCATGCGTGTTGTTCTGCTGACTTGTGCCGGCCTGAGGACCCAAACGTGAGTAACTACGACGCCATCGTCGCGGTCGCGAAACTCACTTGGGAGCTCATATCTACAGGGGTCAAGAGACGAATAGATTACGATAGAGAAGACGAAGGTGTAGGGACGAAAGTGATGTCCATCTGGAAGGTGGACTGCGGGTTCTTATGGATGTCCGTCCCGCGTCCCGCTTTCCGCGCCCAAATGACGCCGTTTGCTAAACTTGAGACTCCCGTCGGGTCTATGTCTGTGCAGGCGTCCTCCGTCGAGCAGGGTCTGCTTGTGGAACCGGCGGTTCGAGCCATTCCAGTGCCTCGGCATACACGGACCACAATCATGCGCCTCCAACGCCTACGCAGGGAGATGCTAGTTCCGACAACATGACAGGTCTGCAAGTTCGCAGCCAGTCTGGATCGCCGATATGGGAAGGTGGCTGCAGTGGCTGCGCTGAAGGAGAGGAACTTGGAGGAAAGTGCCGCTCGGACCGGACGGCGTACCCGAATCGTGCCTCGGCGGACCATGGTGCGTAGTTGCCTAGAAGACGTGGGTGGCTGACCGAGTCGGAGTCAATCAACTCGACGGCTGTAGATCGAGTTAATCGGCAGGCACGTCAGTAGACGGGAGATATGTTCGAATCCATGTTAAGGGCATACGCTTCTGGATCCACCGTCGACGCTTGAGGACGAATGACATAGGCATAACCGCCCGAGCGTCCCCGAAGGTGGGGAGCGAACGGCTGACTAGATCTTTCGGCATTCGTCGCCTCGCTCGTCACGCAGGCATTGGGTCCGATGTCGGCGTAGGTGAGGTCATCGGACTGTGTGTGCGTAAGGGACTGGTTATGATGTTGGTCGTCAGGACATACAAGCTTCACGTTCACGAGGCATACCGATGGTGGTGCGCTATCATAGAGGGGAAACCGGTGGGAAAAGTCCCACGAGGCATGCCCGGGACAGCCCTCAAAGAAGGAAATGGTTATAGTGCGCTCGGTGCGTGCACTCCGCGAGGCAGGACCGTGTTCGCAGTCACAGGACCGATCAAGGCGCGGACGAAGCAGGTTGTAAGTCCGAATTGTGCAACCCGTCGGTCATCTTCCTGTCAGAGAGAGACGAGAAAGGATATCAGTCACGAGGCATTCGTGACAAATTGTACGCGAACCTTCTTACCTACAGAATTATAAGTCGGCGCCCAGGACGCCGCCAGGCTTATCCGTTCTGAATGCCCGTCCAAGCCTGCCGCGTCGGGCGGGCTTCAGGACGAACCGCACAGGTTCACAGATCAGGCCGATGACAGGAGACTAGACCCAAGCGGGTCATCACACAGAAGAGAGCGCGGATGGGCATGATCCAGAAAATGAACAAGGCAGCGTGTCAAGCTCTAATACAAACGCCGGACGCTTGTCCAGCAGGTCTGGAGCGCTACGACTCAACGGAATATGCGAAACTCAGCGCTCTGCCCCATGGAGCTTGCATCATCGTAGCCAGGCGGTGAGCACACCCTGGGCCTGGGGCCAGGAGCGTGGACGGTGCCAATCACCACAGGCTCCTGCTGCAGCACCGTCTGGCCGCCGCCGTCTGGCTGGAACGCAACAGCCTTGGGCGGGTAAACCAGAACGGCATACTAGACCACAAGATCCGGCAGACGTTAAGCATGCGCGCGCGTGTACCAAGCGGAGCACTCACGCTGAGTTCGAACTTCCCTAGGCCACAGGTGGGCTTGAGGCCTGCAGAGAGATGGATCTCACCATGGAGTGACCGCTTGTTGGGCCGCCGAGTGATGTCAGGTTGCCAGACGGCGGTTGCCAGCTCCTGGACGTCGTGCTCGTACTCGAGGCTTGGAAGCTTCTTGCCGCCACTGGTGTTGGGGGCCGTTTCCCGCGTCGCGATTTGCCGTAGCAATCGGACCACAGGCGTCCGTGGCTCAGAAAGGAGATCCAACGCCTGGGGATCGGTAGTCTCGACGGTCATGACACATGGGATGACGCTCCCGCGTGTGTAGCAGAGCTGCGAGCCTCCGTCAGTGCGCCCACGATCGGGACGGGGCTGGGCGGGCTGAGACGTACGGGTTTGGCTAGGGCGAGCTGTCCGTGTCGATGATATGTCCGTGAGAACCACTGTCAGGCACACGAACACAGGGTATATCCACACACCGTACATATCGCATCTACGGTCCTCGTGGAGAATACAGACCCGCGAATATTGAGCGGTGGAAGGCACTTCCAGCCGTCGGGGTCGACGTCAGGCCCGGGGATTGGGGTGTTCTGGATGTAAGCGAGCTGTCGGGCCATCGACGGCGCATCAGGCCGTATGACGGGAGAGTATCCGATGACAGTCCCAAGTCTAATCGTGAGAATGTTTAGAGGAGAGTGGAAGGACGGGGGAAATTGACGCACGTGCTGTCCACACGAAACCGGCTGCGATGAACTGTCACGAGAATCTGGTACTGGATATGTACGCGTGCCATGCGCTCGGAAAACGAGCTCGGAAGTCGATGTGTCCGAGTTTCTCCATTCGACGCCTTGAGTTGACAATGTGTCGGGAGCGTCAACGAGAACGGCCAGGTGTAATGTCCGACGAGCCGGGTGGCATTGCTGTTACTTGGCGTCGAGGACGGCGTCGTAGAACCGTCCCACACGGTCTCGGACACCTGGACAAAAGTCAAAACCTCGGTGACTGAGGATGTCATTTGCCCGACAGCCTGTCAGCTGGCATTAGTCTTGGTAGTGTTGTGAAACGTTCAGCGTAGTGTTCCGCGGACTGACGTCTCTCCGCAACGCACGCCAGCCTCGGTGTTCATAGTCGAAGTGACTGTGACATTACCTGAATCGTGATAGATCTGATGGAATCCTCCTTCTCCCGATGGAGCGACACGACGCCAGTGATGGCTTCGCCCTCAAAGAAGGCCGGAAGATAATTGGAAGCCGGGGCGTCACTCATCACCTTGAGCGTGAGCCATGGCTGGCCTCGCGAATTTGTGAGGTGATAGAGATGCTCTGTAGGTGTCCGCAAGGAGCCGCCGCCGCGCCATGCGGAGGCTACGCCTGCACGGCCGTCGCGGTGTTGTGTGGACTGGTGGGGGTATTGCGGTAGCTCCGGGTCCATGGCAGGTGGGGCACAGTGGTCTTACAGCCTGTGGCGGGTGTGCAATCACCATGTGGCGTCCCGTTATATGCCAGGCAGGGATGTGGTGGTCGCTTGTGCTCGGTTCTATCTATCTCTATTGATAGGTGGGGTCAGCCTATCTCTGTTAACCACCACGGGGGTCACGCTGACAGGTGGGGTCCTCCTCCCGGGGAGCATGAGAGACTAGAAGATTTGGTAAGAACACAGATGCTTTTAGGTTGACGAGCATGAGGTCGTCCTGTCATCGCTTCCCATGCGGGGAGACTGCGCAATAGTCGGACGACTGGACACCAGTTGGGAGAGAGCCATGAGGTGCTGTACGCCTTGTTGGTGGTCCCTAGATTACTCAGAAATGCTTGCAATCAGAGAGGAGTGAGACATACCGCATGCACTTCTGATCTGTGGCACTCGTTCGGAACAGAGTTGTGTTAAAGGTTTTCTGGCTAGTTTTGAAGCCACGTGCTACAAGCTCCATAAATGGTGTTGCACGCTCCCTGTAAGTGTCTTATAGCACAAGCGCCCGACTTGTCGTCCTCGATTTGGGCTTGTTCGTGATGTTGCTAGTCTCTCTTCGCACCTTCCAGCGACCCGGACAGACTTGGGACACAGGGGCTCAAGCATGTGCGACCATGGGCACATGCTCTCTGATAGTAGTGGTGCACCATGTGGTACACTACATCGCCCACCTGATACAACACAGCGTTCTTTTGTTCCAATCATCCTCGAGGCAAGCGTCCGACTTCGGAACCAGTTGTCAGTAATACTGACATCGAACGACGCAGTAGACCGGGGCATAATACGCCTGCAAGCTACCAGACCTTCAATGCACGTCTGCTCAGAGAGAGCCGGCTGTCTGTTGGCCGCAAATTGCTACCCAGCGCAGCGTTCTGAGTCGTCGGGTATCGTTCACCCCGCTGTCCACCTGCTCGGACCCCGTCCTCTAGCGCTGCACGACACGTAAGTACCGGGTCCTCCCTTCTTGGCTTCGACGGACTCTATTGCTTCCCTATGGACCCGCTGCGGCCGATGGGAACCGTCGCAGGCTTCTAGCCAGACAGCGGGGCCCTCTTCCCTGACATCCATAATGCAACAGCCTATCTGGGGACTGGGATCTCTCCCATGCCCGCACATCCTGCCTCCTTCTTTCTCTTCCCATGCTCTCGAGCTGTCGCATGAAGCATGCAACAAGCACGTAATGAAGGTGCGTGTTCTCTTGTGTCTAACTGACTCATACTATTGCAGGTTGCAGTCACGGCGTCCAGCGCTGCCGCCGCGGCCAAGGGCCTGGTGCATCGTGCCTTGAACCTACTATACCCCTGCCGTGATTAGGAACGGGACCGCACAAACTACTCTGTTCATGCGGGGTCCTCCGCCCCGCTGTGACGGACAATTGCTCGGCAGTATACATGAAGAGGCCGCCTTTGTATCACATCTCCAACTCTAGTAGTGCGGTGGCGTACCAGATGGCAGTCTGCTGCCACGACGATCCACTAGTGCGGTTATACACTATTACATGTCTAGTCCCTACTATGTGCTTGGTTGCATGCCAGTGGTTGAGCTCACGAACATCCGATCCTTCAGCTTCGCCACATCATATGCTGAGTGTAACGGATGATCATCTGTCCCATATATCTAGGTTAGGTAGTATGTAGTAGACAAAGGCGACCAGCTCCCGATCAAGGAGGCTCACCGCTCTCGTTGAATTTGAGTGGTTGCCACTGCAATCAATCACCGCCGTCCGACAAGAGGCCGCGTCTACCCGAGGTGTGCTAGTTGTGTGGGGTCCGAGTACCATGTTGGTAATGCGCCTGTGCGCGCACAATGATAATCTCGTCGTAGAGTCAGAGGTAGTTACTATGTAAGTAGCCTACCACCAGCTCAGTAGCAAACATAAACATACTCCTTTTTGGGACGCAACACCGAGGGCGGCTATCCGGACCGGGGGAGCCATCGCCGGATTGGGAAGTGCGTCCTCGGGTCCGTTCTGGTACTTTCTCGAACTCGTCCGAGTCGTCTCCTCGCCGCCATTCAAAATGTGCACATATTCCTCTCCTACAACCAACGAATACTATCCCAACGTCGCGAATCTCTGCTCCTACGTTCTCAGCTATCGACACTCCTGACGACGACACCAACAACGACCATGGCTTCCGAGTCGACAAGACCCATCGTCTTCTTCGACATTACCATCGGGGGGAGGCCCGCAGGCCGGATAGTGATGCAACTGTTCAGTGATGTGGTACCTAAGACGGTCGAGAACTTCCGTACGTGCACAAGTTCAGATTGTGGGGGTCAAGATAATGACGCTTGAATCTGCTACAGGGGCACTGTGCACAGGAGAGAAGGGTGTAGGAAACGCTGGAAAGCCCCTCCACTACAAGGGATGCGCTTTCCACCGTGTCATCAAAGGGTGCGTATACAACCGCGCAAGCTGGTCGGACGCAAGTGCTGAACATGTTTGAAGGTTCATGGTCCAGGGAGGTGACTTCACGGCGGGGAACGGCACGGGCGGCGAGTCGATCTACGGGGAGAAGTTTGAGGACGAGAACTTCGAGGTGAAGCACTCAAAGCGCTTCCTGCTCTCCATGGTGCGTATCCGTTCATGTCCGTGCTTTCGCAAGATCACCGACCCGGAGCTGTGGCGGCGCGAGAACAGGCGAACGCAGGCGCGAACACGAACGGCTCCCAATTCTTCATCACCTGCAACCCGACACCACACCTCGACGGCAAGCATGTCGTCTTCGGGGAGGTGATCCGTGGCAAGTCTATAGTGCGCGCCATCGAGAACACCGAGACCTCAAGCGGCGATGTCCCCGTTGAGCCATGCGTCATCGCTGACTGTGGCGAGCTCTCGCCAGACGACCCGTCGCTCACCGCTCCGACCGCTGCCGACGGCGATGTTTACGAAGACTACCCCGAGGACCAGGACCCAGTGGACGGACAGGACATCGGAGAGAAGCCCGAGATCGCGCTGAAGATTGCACGCGAGGTGCGCGAGGTGGGTAACAAGCTCTTCAAGGAGGGCAAATACGAGGACGCCCTGCACAAATACCAAAGTACGTAAATCCCTTCACAGCCGGGTGCACGGCAACCCCAGGGAGGATGCCAGTTCCTCAGGGACCCGTACTGACGCGCGCGCTTTTCCCTTCACCTCCTCCAGAGGCCATACGGTATATCGACTTCCACGTCGACCTTCCCGAAGGCGCTCCACCAGAACTCCGAGACTCGTTTGACGCGCTCCTCGCCCCTCTGCTGCTCAACTCGGCGTTCGCGGCGCTACGCGCAGGTGGATCATCTAACGCGCGACTCGCGTTGCGCGTCCTGGATCGCGCGCTCGCAGGCCTCCAATTGAACGACACTGACAAAGGTGCGTAGCCAATCCCTTGTTCTCTGTCTGTTCCGATCATTACCATTACGACTCTAATCGCCTATGGACGACTCTATTCGCTTCGACTACTCATCTCTTTTGACTCATCGCCCGCGTTCCGTTGTGTGGTGTTGGGCGACGCGCTGACCACTTACGACCACAACAGCGAAGGCGTACTACCGCACGGGTCTTGCGCACATCGTTATCAACGAGGACGAAGAGGCCGAGGAGGCGCTCGCAAAGGCGCACGCGCTACTCAAGGACGACAAGGCGATCCTCGCCGAGCTCGAGAAGGTGCGCGGCCGGCTGCGCGAGAAGCGCGAAAAGGAGAAGAAGGCGTTCAAGAAGCTCTTCGCATGATGCTCTGCGCACAACCGGCAGGATGAGTGCCTGCGCGTTTGCTTGCATCATGTGTGAGTGACTACTGTACGAGCATGGGGGAAAGTTGGTTCGAGACTCTCGTTCTCTCGGAGAAGTGTACCTTTCTTGTAGCAATCCAACCTAATCGCAGCGTCAATCCTCGCATCTCAGCCAACCCCGGACCCCTATCGATGTCGTCAAATAGTGAACGCGGGGGTGGGATAGAGTGCAATGTGCACGCCCCACACCTCGCGGCGCGCAGACGCGTTCCCTCGGACAGTCGTGACTCGTGAGTGTCCAAAACGAATGGAAGCCCATGCATTTACTTCTTGTCAGCGACAGGGAAGTCCTTGCCCGTCGCCTTCTTGTACTGGTCGCGAATGAAGTCGCTGATCTGCTCGTCCTTGAGCTGCTCCGCCGCACTCTCGTTGCTCTGCTGGCCCTGCCCCAGCACGTGCTCCTGCACCCAGTCGATTGCTGTGCGATCGATACTCATGAGCATCTCGTTCGCGGGCTCAATGGCGGCGAGTAGAGGGGCGATAGATGATGATAACCTACCTTTATCGAGCTTATCCTCCTTGGCCTCGCCCGCTGCGCCTCCGCCGGCCATCTCGTTCAGCTGCACATTGTGATGCGCACGGTGGTGTGAGCGGGCGGACTATAGTAACAAGGGTTTGCGCGGTACCTTGTTCCCGAGGCCGCTGAAGAGGCCGCCAGACTCCTGCTCCTTGCGTTCGTGTTCGGGCATAATTACGATGTTGTTGGTGTCGTGAGAGGTAGTAGTGTTAATGGTGGTAGTGGTGGTGGGGATGAGGGAAGGTAGGGATCGATGGGGTATTGTGGGGTGAAAAAGGGGAGGAGAGGGGAGGTATGCAGGCGGTGCACGCCAAGAGCGCAGCCTGTTGCTGCGTTCCTGGCATCGACGTCAGGCTGTGACGCTTGGGAGACACTGCGCGGCTATCGCATTGGATGGATACACCTCGATTCGGAGGTTCCACTGGCGTCCAGTAGTCCATGTTGAGGGATCGTTTGCCCAACTCAGCGACGTGCTAAAGCGCATGACTTCGCCGGACGAGAGGCCGTACTTTTCGATGACACCAGAGCCACCGCAGGCCCGCAGGACTTCTCTGAATGGGCTCCTCCACTTCGAGTCTTCGAGGGCGGTCACTGAAATCACCACGCATCTTGAGTCGCTGCCAATGGATTCGTGGTCAGGCCCGTGAGGCCATGCCGCGTACTCGATACGGAGGTGTAGTGAGGGTTTATGAACATCCAGGATGCCCACCACTTGCTGAACTTCTGAGTCACATGAATCGAGCTTACCCCATCGTTCCTCCGAGCGATGTTCCAGACGATACCCTTGGCGGACAAGCACATCCATACACCATGGTTCCAATCGCACCGAATTGGCAGGAATAAGTCCATGTGCGTGTTTCATGGCAGCTTCCCTATAGGTACCACCGCTGTCCAGCTTCTTGAACGCTCGCTGATTGTCAGGTTGAGGGAAGTAGCCGTTCTCCATCCGGATGTGTTGTCCCCATCTTGCTAAGAACGGTGTTTGCATTACAAGCATACGGGCGCGGAAGTAGCTTTCCGGAGACGATACGGGGGTGTAAGTCAGAAACCCCCCTAACATTTGTTTGGTGGCCTTCGTGTCTACGCATAGAACATCTTCTTCGAACCCAGTCTCCGATGAACCATGTCTGCAGCAGACTGGGAAAGCCAGAAGTTCCCCGCCATCGTGGAAGGCTGAGTTAGTGAAGGTCACTTCACATGGCAGCAGGGCCAGATACCACCGCTCTGCATTTCTTGCGTTACTGTCAAATGGACCCTCAAAGATGGCTTGTGTCGGCGAAGGCGGTGACTCTGTATAGCATGAAAGCGGGAGGAGAGGGAAGGATGTGCATACACCGTATGAGGACACGACGACCTCGGGGAATGGTATATCTATACCAAGGCGCTGCATGAACATTTGGTGCGAAATGCTTCGAATTGAAGCGCCGTGGAGGAAGTCTCGCGGTGAGCCGGCAAACAGTTGGCCTGGGGTCTGTTCACGGAAAGTGGAATACCGCGGACCGCTCTGCCACATCATTGATCGGCCTATTCGATGCCCATATCGATAGTACGCATACGGTTCTTGATCCAAATGCTCGCCAAGTCTGAATAGTTGGAAGGGAGCCCATGCAAATATACTCCTGTCTGGTATTTGCCGCACTATCTCTTGCTGCAGTCGGAAGAACGCCCGAGATCCCTCGCCATATAGAATAGGCATTGAGATGCTGAATATCCCCATCAGCGCATATGCCATGTCCTCCACTTTTGTCGTCTCCCGCCTCGCGGCCCATGACATGCGTTCGGCAACGCAGACCCGGGATAGCGGTAAGAAGTCTACAAGAAGATCAGGTCGAATGCCGGAGATACCTGCTATGGTCAGAGCAAGAGTACGCTTTGTGCCCAAGGGGCTCCAACTAGCTGACAGGAACAGAACCATTTCGGGCGCCAGGAGCTCCTGGAGCGTCCATCCACGGGTGAACCACTTGCTTCTGCGAAAGGGAGAATCCTGCGCAGTGACAGGACAGGAGGGTGTGGGCATGGGGACGTCCGCAAGGAAAGCAAAGCAGATTGCGGCATCACGGTACCACTGATACATCGTGTTGATTGCCTCGGAGACCTCACTGCTGCTCGTCTTGTCGATGCAGCAAGAATCAATCCAGATGAAGAGCAGACCATCTGCGCGTGCAGCCGCGCACGCGCCTCTGATCTTAGCGGAGAGCTGAGTGCCGTACAAGATGTTGAAGGCGCGCAGTCGGGTGTCGCCACCCGCTGCCTCGAATGTCTCGCCCCACTCTGCCAGGTATTCGACGAGATGGGCCTTGTGTCGCGAGTGAAGCGGCATGGATGTGATGGTGATGAAGATGGGTAGATATTTGCAGATGAGGGTGAGATGGAGAAGGAGGTACAACCAGACGATGCGACATATCCAAACGAGGATCGATCCTGCTCCTCCGGTCGGGAAGACGGCCTGTTGAATAGCACGAACGTCCTGGTACGACTGCTCCCCGTCCCGATCCCATACATGCGAGAGGATGGCATATCGAGTGTCGAGGTGCCCATCGAAGGTGTGAAACTCCCCAGTCACTGTATTCAGCAACCGTATCATCTTCTGTGAATTACGAAACACGTTGTTAACGCTGACCGTAAAAGAAATGCACCACGAACCTGTCAATCCGGACAATCCCTATAAGTTGCAAAGCGTTGGCGACCCGGTGGGGGATATTATGATGGTGGTCGCGATAGACGAGTCGTACCGCTGGCAAGGCTTCCGTCTGGGCGAAAAACACGACGCCGGTCCGATGATTGATCCACACGAGGTATTATTACGTCAATAGTCCGGGGAGCGCTATTGGAATTGCCAGCGCCGGGACAGACCAACGAAATCCCTCTCCAGAGCTCAGTACGATGTGACGCGATACGACGTACAATTGAATTGGTCGCAGGCGTTGAAGAGTTGCGTTCGAATTAATGAACACGACTGCGTAGACAAGTCAAGACTGAACCTGCACCGTCACTGGCAAGTGATCGCGCGCGAGTAAGTAGTAGCAGTCTACGTAACACCAGCATGTTCAGCCCGCCTTCAGGTAGTCAAGCATCTGCTGCCAGTGAACTCGAGGGTTGTGACTATTCTCTACAGTCCCGCGCGCGAGACGATCTGATGTTCGTGAGTAGTCAGCATTATGGCATGAGACGGCGTTGTGGTGGCCTGTAAGTTATCAACGCACCGCCGCTGATCGCGGAACGGTATTACTATTTAGGAGCCCATCCGCCACCGCTGAGTGTCAGCGACGTCCCTCCTTTCTGGTCATGAGTCCTGCAGAGCCTCGGCGACTCTCGGCGACCGCCTGGTCTACGTAGACAGTATCAATATTGTCGAGTACGACGATGTACTCCTTGGCAGTAGAGGAGGGTAGTAGACTGGACAAGGGCGAATAGAGGATGTCTGCAGAAGATCGGCGCAACAGGGCGTAATAGCGACATATGTCAGAGCGAGATCCTGAATGGTTTCCGATGAACTCTGTTCGGTTGACAGGTGAGCCTGAGGTGGACAGGACAGTCAGAAGGACCCCGAGAACTAACAAGTTGCACATGACCGCGACGTGGTACACATGGTGGTCTATGTCTGCTTATGTAGCTCGTGCCACTTGCACGTCTTTTCGTGCGTGTCGTATCAACGCACAGATAGTGCACCCAGCTGCCTCGCAGCTAGTCAAGCCGAATGAGCTAGAATCAGCGCTGGCCCGTCCTCAGGCTCTCGAGTGTCAACGCTGCCATGTACGAGCCATCGGACCGCCACGCTACATATCTTGCTGCAACGCTCTCATACGGGGGTGCCGTTACTTTAGAGTCAACGCACGCCCTAGAGTTTCTTAATTAGCTCTAAGTGAGGACACCCGTTCTTGGACGGCAACAAACGGACACTGGGTATTGCCAACTGGCAGTTGGAATGACACCTTCTGAGCCGGGGTTTCAAAGCCAGTGGTCACGTTTCGCAGCCTTCTTCCTTGCAAACGAGTATCTTCGTGCGCAAGGTCTACCTGGCTTGTTGGATGAAGGCAAGATAGGCAATGTCTACCAAGGCTTGGTGGACATTGCGGACCGTCATATCAATGCGGCAGCTGGGAAATCGGATGTTGCAGGGCTTGCTCAGAGCTCAGGATCGAAGAAATCAAGTTCGTGATCCGGCAAATGCGAGCTGTCGGAACAGACTCTAGTACACCTTCGCGACGGACTGCGCATGTTGTATGGCATTTGCCACTGGTGTACCAGTGCTGTTCTTGGTACGAATATGACAAGGGCATGAAAGCTCGAGAGGCGAATCACATTCCTGAGATCTCGATGTCAACAAGTCTTGCAATATTCTATCGACAGCGGCAATGCATTACACAGAATTGAGTACACAGGTGCAGTCCAAGATATGTTCGAGCACGAACGCAAGGAATCGTGGGTTCAGGCGCGCGAACACAGATACGAGCAAACTAAAGATACGAGAGGAAACCAGGATCGGCTCAGAACCCAAGGTCCTGAACATGCAACTCGTTCCGAGCACGCGCGACCTCGTCCCCCATCCTGCGCGCGAACTCAAACCGCCGTTTCTCCACGTCTGGCTGATCGAGCTCCCAGGCCCAGAAGTGGCCGCGCCCGAAGTCGATGATGCGGAAGCTCGGGTGGTCGAAGGAGCGCTTCTCTGGGGGCAGCGTGAGCGGTCCGGGCTGGATCATGATATTGCGCACATAGAACGAGCCCTGCACGATATCCATGTGGTGCAGGCGCAAGATCAGCGAGAAGCACTCGGTCCTGGAGGGAGGAGGTTAATGTCAGCCACGAGGGCATAAGACTGATGACAGCGACACGAACCTCTGATCTGCGGTGAACTTCGACGGCTCAACCGGGACACCGCACTCCTCCATCAGCAGGATCGGAGACGCCCACTGAACCGAGCACGGATCGTCCTCGCTGCAGTTGGGATGCTCTCTACGTATGCCCTTGCCATTCTGATCGACTGGCACGTAATACCCGAAGAACTTCGGCGCGATTGCGCTCACGGGCACGGGGAAGCGACATTGCGGCACGACGTTGTATCCGCACCACTCTTCCTGCGTGTGCTTGGGCAGGGCATCGTACACCCGCGCTTCGTTGTGCAGCAGCCGGTGCGCGGTGCAGCGGTTGTACGCGAGCTTCGCTGCAACAGTGACTTGTCCTGTCGGGGAGCGTGCGGAGAGGGGATGAGGGAGGGTGAGCGGAGCGCGGTAGACGTACGAGTGGTTCCCGCTGCCAAACCGGTTCGTCTTGCTGAGATACAGATGAGCGACATTCCCCTCGGGCGATGTCTTCCAGTGCTCCGTCTCCTCGGTAGACGAGGCACTAGGGTAGTAGCGCTTGTACATGATCGGTTTGTCGCTTTTACTATCGCCTGACTTGGAACAGGTAGTGTTGTCGCGGTCGTGCACCATGAGGACGTCAGGAAGATATTCGTCAGGGATGAACTCTTCAAGCTTTGGAAGGTCCTTGACCGAGTAGGGATCACGAGGGGGCACTGTTCCCCCAGACTTCTTCTCGGTAGCTACAGAGGATGTAGCATCCTTCTGCGTGTCTTCAGTGCCGTTATCGGAGGCATTCTTCTGCTCGGGAACCCCATCGGCATCAACCATGTTGACGTCTTCACCTTCTGTGGTTGGCTCAGTAGCGCAAACAGGCTCAGAAGTGACGGCATCAACCACCGATGTGTCGCTCGCATCCTCTGTTGTGGCAGAGCTGCCGAACGCCGCAACGGCCACTTCAACAGAAGTGTCCTCCGCGGGAGGTACGTATATGCACAGGCCGTTGGTGTCGGCCACGAAGTGGACGCGCTCAGCGGCCTCGTTCACGACCGTGAACAGGCGCAGGAAGAAGTCCGAATCGACATTCACGATCTTCTCCTTGAAGTGCTCGCACCAGACATAGTCGTAGAACTCGCCATCCACATTCTGCGCGCGCTCCGCAGCGTTCGAGAGCAGTGGCCCGCTGCAGATCTCCTCCGGATCGTCGGGACACTCCCCAAGGATCCCGATCATCTCTGCAGATATGATCGCCTCGGGGTCGCGCACCCAGCCGTCCGGAGGCCGGCTGGTCTTCACATGCTCGCGCTTGCATCCCTTGTCGGGTTCGTTGAGGGTCGTCGCAGCCTGCCCGTGCTCGCCGAGGAGCTGCAGGACCGGCCAGGGTCTAACCAGGCGCGGCTGGACGAGAGGCTCGTCCCACTGCCTGTCGTCATAGCCCTCGCCGTGCTCCTTGATCATGCTGCGCGACCAGACGGTGAGGGCGTTTGCGCCCGGGATGCGCTGGATCCAGAAGATGTGTGCGAGCTGATGGCCCCAGACGAAGCCATTCGGTGTGCGGAGGCCCGTCGGTGCGCGGTCGCGACGGAGGATAGGGCCGTTCGGGTCGCGCTCCCACCAGTGGCGAATGTCGCGCTCGCGTGTCGAGGTTGGTTTGGAAGGCATGTGCGATGTTTGCGTATCTGGGGGTGCAGGACGAAGGAGTTGGTTGTGGGGGTACGTGAGCAAGGTGTGGATCAGCTCGACGCGTGGCAAACTAGAAGCTTATATACTGTCACAAAGGTCACGTTCGACCGATGCTCACCGGTTCCGCATGTCCCTGGTTCTACCCTGGGCGGGGCAGTGCCGCACGGCCAAAGCGCAAAGGACAGAGTGGCCCTTTCAACGTCGCGTTGTGGTGAAGAGAACAATTGTTCTCTTTTGATCTCCTCATTAGGCCGCGCAGCAGCACAGCCACGGTCGGTTAACCTCTGAGTGCACTCGAAACTGATTGGTCATCAAACTGGAGCGATGCAAGTATGTACGTGCAACAGGGAACACAAGGTAACCTACCGAAGAGGGCTATGATACAGGAATGTACATCTAATCTACAGATGCGAACAATGCAAGCGGATACAAGTACAATGCAACGTTGACTATGCTATGCCACCTCGTCGCGAACCTTCTACTCGTTTTCGGTACAGGACGAACTGTAAACCTAGTCTAGTCTAAGGTGATCAAGCCCAGGTCATGCATCGCACGCGTCACGTCGGACGCGCGCCCTTCTTCGAACGCCCGCTTCGCGCCGAGCTCGGTCTCCAGCGGGAGGACATGACCGTAGCCCCGCCACCGACCGAAACTGATGAGTCTGAAGCTCGGTGTGTCCATCGAGCGCAGCGATATTGGGACGGAGAGAGGTCCAGGTTGAATGAGCATGTTGCTCGCCAGCGGATGACCATGCGAGAAGCCCTGGCGGTGCATGCGTTCTACGAGCTCTAAACAGTGCTCCCTATATCCGGACGCAGAAGCGTGAGCAACGACAGCTGTATGATCTCAATAGGACGAGACGTACCGCTGCTCCGTTGACAGGGCCTCTGGGTCCACTTCCTCCCCGCAATCCTCCATGAGAAGGATCGGCTTCGCCCAGTGCGGGACATCACAACATGCATTCGCGAAGTCGTTACACTCCTGATGGGCCCGCGCGACGCACTTGCCCTTGGAGTTGATCGGCAGGTAGAAGCCGTAGAACTTGGGCACGATGGGTGGTGCGGTCTCTCCAGAGGACGAGGACTTGGGGCTCATTGCGACACCCCAACCGGGGAAGGCCCGACGTGGCTGGAGGGCGGCGCGATGCTTCCTGAGTGGTGCGCCGGCGGGGATGGGTGTGCACTCGTTATAGAACTCGCGGGGAAAGGCCGCGTAGCCCTTTGCCTCCTCGTGGAGTAGATGGTGCGCGCGGCAGTTGTCGTTCGGCGTCTTTACGGCGACAACGACGCGCTTCCGAGGCTCGCCCGGTGCGGCGAGCGTCGCGACAAGGGGCGCACGATGGACGGATGCTCGCCGGCCGTTGGACACTATGTTGAGCGAGTCCAGATGCAGGGTACCCGAGCGCAGCTTGCGTTGTGGGTTCTCGGGGGCTTTGGGATACGCGCGTGCATAGTACCGTGGCTTATAGGATCCGCGGTTGGTAATGTTGTGTTTGTCGTGCACGATGAGGATGTCCGGAAGGTAGTCCATGTCGATAAAGCTCTCCAGCTTATCAACACCCTCTATCGAGAATGGGTCTGAGACGTGGGACGCGTGGTTGGGTTTGTTGGGGGATTTCCCGCTCGGCGCGTTTGTGGCGAACGTGGCGTTCTCCTTGCCGGAATCGGAAGACGAAGAGACTTCGTCAAGAGAGGGTTCGCGTGGCAATCCAGGCATGATGGTATATCGCGGGTTATGCGGAGAATCGTGGTCTGCGTAGTGGGACTGGCGCGATGTTGATGAGGGTGAGGTAGGTGGCGAGTTGGTTAGGGGATGGTTGGGGGTGGCGCTGACAAAGCAGCCATGAAGTGTGAGCGATATCCAGATATCCAGAGCATACCACCGATCGCCCTTTAAGAGAACGTAGACACTCACAATGTGCAGCAATCGCGCGTTGTCCGACGCGAGATGCGATGACGGTTGGTGGTGGTCGAGAGTAAAGAGGGATCGATCATCAAGCGCCCGTGTCAGCCATGCATTCTTCCTTCTGACATGTGGCCTCTTTCTATCCGAACTGAGCACCGTTGATCCATTCGCACTTTGTCCCATTTGTCCGAGAGATAACAATTGCATTGCGCATACAAAACATATAGCAGTGATCATAGCGGATTACATAGCAAGCATGTTGGCAGTAAGTAGCGGCTTATGCAGTGACCCCGAAGTCCGATCGCGAGTCATGCAAGCGCCAATGAGTAATAATGATATACATTTTCTTGTTCGTTCGTTCGTTCCATCCAGTCCATCAACATTCCAAGACATCGTTCGTTCATCATTGAATACCTGTAGACACGTCAGCGTGATGCAGACAAGGACCCTCTGCAGAGATCAACGCACCCAGTAACACTTCCAGGTCCAAACGCGTCAAAAACCGAAGTATTCATCGAACGACTCCTCCGAGTCCGACTCGTCTTCCTCCGTCTCATGATTCTCCGACGCAGAAAGCTCCCCCATCCTGAACAACAGAGGGAGACGGGACGCGTCAACCCCAATAGAGCTCCACAGGCACTCCAGATCAGCGTCCGCCGCGCTCCTGAACTCGACGTTGTAGAATGGCCTGTCGTCCCCACGCAACGCGAGACCGTCGCCACAGCCGAAGTCAATAAGACGCCAGCTCGGATCATCAAAGGAGCGCTGCGAGGGCGGGACGGTCAAGGGCCCGGGTTGCACGAGGATCTTGTCGGCCGTCGGGGCCGAGTGGACGAACCCGGCGTCGTGGAAGAGAATGGTGAGAAGGGTGCAGAACATCCTGAAGGACATAAGACACGAATTGTCAGAGCGCTGTTCAGTCAGAGGTCAGAGACGGCGTTGCACGAAAGACGTACTTGTGCACATGCTTCAACTCAGACGGCACGGCTGGAGTGCCACAGTCCTCCATGAGCAGCATCGGTGTGGGCCAATGCGAGACATCGTGCTCGCCCTCCGCGTCGCAGTCGTTATGGTTGAAGTCGTCAGCCTCGGAGTCGACGACGGGAATGTAGTACCCGTAGTACTTGGGCACCGACGGCGGCAACTCGAGCTTCTCGAGATCCTCGATGGTCAGTTTCGTCCGCGCCGAACCGTCCTTCTGAGCCTCAGGCTGCGCCTTGCGCTTGGAAGCCTTCTTGAGCAGAGCCTGCCACATCTTCTTAATCGGCGCCGACTTAGACTTCGTCTTCGTCTTGCCCGAGTCCTGCTTCTCAGCAGCCGCAGCGGCGGCATCCGCGCGCCAACCGTCGACATTCGCGCGGCGCTTCTCGTTCGCCTCGTAGTCCTCGAACAGAATCGGGCGCACGTGCTCCGGCACCCTCGACACAAACGTGTTCATCAAGTCCGGGGGGAACGCCCCGTACATCCTCGCCTCGTGGTGAATCTGGTAGTGCGCGCCGCACACGGGAGCCGGCATCTTCACGACGACGCGCGAGCGCCCCGCGACGCCAGGCATGTCGATGGGCGCGGCGAACACGGCGGAGTTGCCGCCCTGCGCGACGAGGTTGTCCGCAGAGAGATGGAGCGTCGCGATGCGGCGCGGGGGGTTGTGCTCGTCGATCGGGCGGAAGGGGGCGGAGTATTGGACCTGTCCTTGCACCTCGGGGCTGACGCGGACGTAGCGGATTGGGACAGCCGAATCGACGGTGTTCGAGGAGAGGCTGCTGGGGTCGTAAACGTGGATTTCATCAGGGAGCTCGTCTTGCGGGATGTAGACGTCCAGGGCTGGCAAACCAGCGACCGAATAGGCGCTGTCCTGGTTAGGCATGGGACCGGAGTTGAGGGCAATGGTCTGGGTGACGACGAGGCGGCGGGGGAAAAGAGAAGCGTTAATAATGCACAGACTCAACTTTTGAGAGGAGGGAAGGGCAGAAACTTACCGCATGGTTGCCCTCAATGACTTCAATGACGGTCTGGCTCAAGCCTGGAGGAGAAGCTACAGTTGCTGGAGTGTTGCTCGAGCTTGAGCCGTAACCGTCGGTCGACGGAGACGCAGGAGAAAGGGGAGAGAGCTTGTCGAGACTGAGAGAAATGTTGGTCGAGATCTTGGAGAGAGGAAGGGAGATTGGTTGGAGCTGGGGCTCCCTAACCATCGGGCTCTTGGTGGAGTCCAATGAACTAGGGGCGAGCACGGGAGAGGGCGGGGGAACGGGAGGGAAGTATGAGCCAGCGTCAGACATAGCGGACAGCCCGAGGACGCTTTGTGGTTTCCGCACGAGGATATGTTTGAAGGAGATGGTTGGGAAAACAGAGGCGCCCGCCCGCGCCTCGGTTTTGACCCCGCCATAAGCGACTTTTGACGCCTTCGGGCGCATGCAGCCGTCGTCGCTGTCGGTGCCGCAGTCGGGATACCCCGAAGATTGGGTAGCAACCAGCGCAACTGTGGAGAACAGGGGCGGCGACGTCAAGGGTGCTGTCCGAACCGAAGGGTGTCTCTCGGTTGGGCCGCTATCCCGCCTGCACAGATGTTCGAGATTATGAATGAGTTGGCTAGCTGTCCTCCAAGAGCGGAATGGATGTGCAATATGTCTTGATGACCGATGATGAGGGCTTGCCTGTAAGGAAGACTAACTTAGTGCAAACACCATGTGTCAGGTTCACAGCGCGGTACGACTGGGAACTTGGGAAAGGGGAACACCTCCCAGGTGAAAATCAACGGATTGATATAAGGGCTTGTAAAGTTGGGACTTAGGGATCAGCGATCATGGGTCTGATGTAGTTCCCCACACCCTCGCACTGAGGATGTCGCTGATTACTGATCGCCAGGGTGAGGCACGAAACACCTTCGACAGCTGTCACGGCAAACCAACCTAGCCTTTCAGCATTGTTAAACCCGGACGTAACGGTGCTCACGGATTCGGTCAATCACATACAGCTAGCCTTCGTTGCTAGATGCAGCCGAATGCACATGCATCGAAGAAAGGTAAAGCCTCGGACATCACACCTGCCAGAAGCACGGACGTAATGAGCTCATACGGCCTCTGCAGATCAAACGCAGATCAAGACCACACTCACCCCACCCGACCCACCCCAGAGGATCTGCGACAAATCCCCTCACGACCAACTGGTACTCACGACTGCGCTGTGCTTCCAACAGTAGGAGCATGGCTCGCACCGCAGGAATGGGAGATCGAAAGATGAATTCTACTGGTACGTAAGGTAAGGATGGGGTGGTGATAAATAGAATAGCGGAGAAGCCGAGGACTTCACGCGCCGCCGGCAAGAAGTCAACAACTACGTCCGAGCTCGAAGGGTGTAAAAGGGTTGAGTCTAAGCAAGTGACTCGCCGAGAAAGTCCGTAAGGCCATAAGTAGATCGGAAGTCCGATAAGACGAGGGAGGCGATTGCGGGGGATGATACAATGGTCGGGATAACAACGGATACATGGGCAATACACAGTTGAAGAGCTGGCGTCGTCGAGAGTCGTGGAAACGGTCACACGAAAGATTCGGCGAGTCGTGATCGAGGCATGGGGGGTCGAGGCATCCCCGGGATACGTCGTGACAGTCTCGTGGGTCGTCGTGTCTGTGGGCCGAAACAACGGTGAGCGAACGTTCGTTGAGCTCGACGGAGGAAAACAAGCAAGACGGCAAAGAAGGGCACGGTCGCTCGGAGCAAGTGCGCCCAAAATGGCTTGGATAAGCACCGATAATAGTGCGATATGACAATGTCTATCAGCACGTCAATCTCATGTAAGCAAGGTCTGTTATCTGGAGAAGCTCCAGGCTGGGCCGGGCATTACAAGCAGATGCCAGACCGGTTCCTCGAGCTTACTCGCCGTGCTTTAGCCGTCCTGCAGACGCGCACCGATCACAGGACCAGAGGAGACACCTACGTGGCGCGACATGATGAGCTTCGCCATAGACATGGGTGCCCGTGAATCGTAGGTTTGTGTGACTGGGCGGGAATGAGACGGCGAGGGCGAGGGAGACGGAGCGAACACGTACCAAAGCGCGAACGGCCGACTTGCCAGTCCATTCTTGTGAGTTCGGTGCCCCCAACATAGCCTTTCTGCTCCTCCTGGTCGTCCTCGCCGATGAGGGTGTCTATTGAGAAGGAGACGGGGAGGCCGCTCCAATTCCAGAGTGGGTGCTTGCCGGAAGTGATGCTCATGTCTGGAGCCGGGGCGTCGACCCCTGGCTCAACTCGGTGCGCGATGCGGTGGAGAGAGCCAGAGCCGACACAGACGACGGCGAGTACGGAGGTGAGGAAGGAGAAGACGGAGAGGAGCTGGAGCACGGAGAGCGAGAGGAAATCGCTCATGGTCGATAGCCGTGGACGGGTTGATACCGGGGTGGCCTGCGTCGACGTCGGCTGGACGGTGCTTGCAGCACTGGCGGACGCGGCGGATGATGAGCTCGGCAGCTGACGCGGTGGTCGTAGCGGGAGGAGCAGCAGCGACGACGACGGGCAGAGGTGGGAGCTGAGAGGAGTCTGTCTCCCACCAGCGGTTGCTATCTGCCCTCCCTCGGCAACGCCCGTCAGTCTGACTCTCATCGCCTTCGTTGCTCTCCCTGCTGTCGCCATCGTTGTCTTCGTCTTGGTCGTTGATGTTCACGCCGTCTACGCCGTCGGTCTTGCTCTGGTCGTCGTCGTGGTCTGTGCTGCTGCTGAATATGAAAACGGGCGGGCAACATGCCCCTTTCACCAACCCCGCCGACCCCTCAAGTTCAAGCCTCGCGTGTACATCCCGCAGCTCCTTTCTGGCATACGTGCGTTCTTCATATACATCCCTTTGTGAACCTCATGTCGCGGGAAACAGATACGCTCTGTGTCTATATTCATATGTCCAGAATGCGCTCGGTTTGGCTCTGCGCGATGGTCAGAACTGACGCGCACCAGGATTGTTGCTGCGCGCATCCTGTCGTAGCAGGCGTGGGGTCATCGAATGCCTTGAGGCGAAGGCATGACGACTACATATCGTCGCCGCACTGAGAACAGGCCTTCGGTCGCACCCAGCTCGTTGAGAATGTGTTTGAAACATATTCTCGCTTTCCTCTTCCCTCAGAGCATGCCCGATGGTGATCAAGACCACCACTCCAGTCCAGCCCCTCTCATCGACGGCACAATCGAAGCTCCTGCAGCAAGCCGAACCTTGAGTCCTTCCGAACTCGTAGAAGAGCAAGTTCTATGTCCTCAGTGTCAATATGCCGTCGTCAATTGTCCTCCGCTTCAGAGCGATCAATACCCTACCCGCGGCTCGTCGATGTCCAAGTTCCGTCATTACTTTGATTTCCAGTCACTCGAGGCATCGGCAGCGGTGTATCCAGCATCGTCCGCCCTTCCATGCCATCTCTGTTCTCTCATTCTGGGGAGGATCCGCCTGGCCGAACAGCAGCAGCGTGTCGTCATCCCCTCTAGGCCAGTCAACGTTGCTTTCACAGTGTCGCGCTCAGGCGGGGTTACGCTGGACATCGACATCGGAGAGATCAGCAACCGACGAGAGATCGGCGAGCTCGTTCTTCTTCCGGCTGACGAAGCGGACATATCATCTCTCTCGCCCCCCGCCGAAGCACGCTTCACCTTCTCTTCCAGAGACAGTGCTCACATCCCCAGAAACGCCCAAATCGCCAAGTCACTCTCATCTGAGGCAACCTTCTCTCTAGCCCGGGAGTGGTTGGCACAATGTCTCGAGAACCACCCTCGATGCACTCAGGCTGCGCGACTAGCGGTTGGCCGTCCCCTCCGGTTGGTCGACGTTGGAGACAATCACGGTACCGACCCGAAGATCGTGATCATGGATCCGTCCGAGCCATCACCGGTATATCTCACACTTAGCCATTGCTGGGGTGGCGCGACCATCCTCCGGCTCCTCCTAGAGAACGTCGATACGTTGACCAAAGGGATACCTATGGGCGACCTGCCAAAGACGTTCCGGGACGCGGTCATCATCACTCGACGATTGGGGTGAGTCCACTCTTCGCAACATCAGGAAGCGCACCATTCACGTATAACCCAGATACCGATACATCTGGATCGACTCGCTCTGCATCATTCAAGACTCCCCGTCGGACTGGCGCACGAACGCAGCCGTCATGGGCGAGATCTACGCCGGATCCGCATGCACCGTCGCCGCGCTCACTGCACGCAACGCGCACGACGGCGGGTGCTTCTTCGACCACGCCCGCAACCCCCTCTTCTTCTGTTCGTGCCGCCTCTCGCCTCACTGGACAGTTGACGGGAACACGCCCGTCGGAACGGACCTGAGGCTGCCCCCGCCCTCGCTTGGGCCGCTCCCGTTGCACACACGCGCGTGGGTAGTACAGGAACGTCTGCTCGCGCCGCGGACGCTCTACTACGGCTCCACCGGGCTCGCGTGGGAGTGTGTGGAGTGCTCGGCGACGGAGAGCGTGCCGGGCGGAGAGGTGTCGAGGTTCTCGCCCAAGGCGTCCTTCTTCGAGATCATGCACCAGCTCCCCGCGGACAGGGCGGACCAGGCGGAGTTCGAGGAGAAGGTGTACGACCTCTGGACAGACGTTCAGATTGCGTACAGCCGCTGTCTCCTGACGCGCTTCGAGGACCGACTGGTGGCCATCTCGGGAGTGATCAAGCGCATCGAGGCTGCCGTGGGCTGGCGGAGCATGTGGGGGATTTGGAGGGAACGCGTTCTTGTCGACCTGCTGTGGTTTGTTGAGGAGCCGAGTGTGAGACCGGCCACGCCGGAGTATCTTGCTCCGTCGTGGTCTTGGGCCGGCCTCGCAGGTCGGGTTACGATGGCAGTAGGGCGTGGGGGAAGGGGATGCCAGTGGACTGCTGAGGTCGTCGACGATGGGACGCTGCAAGACGGTCGCGGGTACTTGCAGATTCGAGCCATGGCCAAGTCAGTGACTCTCACTCCTCAAGGGAAGCTCAATCCAGGGGTCGGACGCTTAGCACCTAGTTGGGAGGAGGTCGACTGGGAGCCGGATGAGAGCTTGGCAGCAGACGATGCGGGGCGCGAGTTGAGATGCATCTCGATTGCTAGGATCCCGGACTACTTAGGACCAGATACACCAGCCTTCGAGATTGGGATCGTTGTCCGTGATGTTGACGGAGGCGGCGGCGGGCAGTGGGCGAGGATGGGACTGTTTAGACAGCTCAGAGATGGAGACCTATCCCTTTTCCCGGAAGAGTTGGACGATGTTGCACCGCTCACTCTTGTCTGATCTTAGGTCGAATGTATACATACGGTAACATACCTGGAGGCTGCACAGTGCACTTGCCGCTTGTCGCCTCCCTCCCCCGGCCCGCCGGGCCGAGGCTGCCCACGTAGCGTTGACTGCTGAGATTCGTCTCTCCACAATAAGTATTGCATACGACAGGCTGAGTTGCATCTCCGTTTCCCTCGAAGTCTATGCTTCGCCCTCGCTATAACACAGTGGTCTCGGACTTTTGCACGAGGCTAGCTGCACGATCTGCTCTCTCAACATCGTCAATTATGTTATCAAGTCGCGACGTTGACGACAGCCTACGACCTCCTCGAATCTATCGCTCGCAGACACCTCAATGACCCTGGACTCCCACATGAAGTCGTACATCCGACATTTGCTTGCTGATGGTACTTGACGATTGCTGGCTCGGAAGGTCGTTTGGACGATGGAAGGACATCTTACGGGATCCAAAGCAAAGTGAACACTCAGTACGTGACCGTTCCAAGAAGCCCCATCGGACCTACTGTTCCTTATCCTTGTCCGCCAGCCACGAGCGGATGACAAGTCCACGCCCGCGCGATCTTTGGTGACCAGCTACATTCATGATTGCACAGTGCGCATGGGCCCTCCTTGTCAAAGCGCTTTGCCAGCATAAGAACGACCGTTCGAGTGGCACCAGCAATGGTTGCTTCTGCACTTCCTCGCACGTCGTCGCCACTTGCAAGCTCACATCATCATGACTTCTATCTCCCGCACAACCCCAGCGCCAGTAGATGTGAAGACTCTACCCCGCTTGACCGCTGCGTTGTCGGACGAAGATCTGCCGGACGACCTACTGGTCTATGACCACCACGGTCTTTCCGGATGCGCCACTCCTATGCCCGTCCACTACGCACGATACTACCCTAGCCTTTTCCGAGACTCAAGTGGCTTTCACGGCAAGCGCGGTCGCATGCGCAAACACTTCTCAGCCTCGTTGCGGAACGTCGCCCACTTGGACCTCAATTCCTCGATTCAGCTTGCGGCCGGTCCGCAGGCCACAGTTTTACGTGCCCCGCTTTCGTTGCCGCATCACGCGGAGGGAGGGAAGACGGTGTCCATCGCAGTGAAGGTGGCTCGGGGCGTCTGTGGTGCCCATCAAAGCCTCATGGAAGAAGGGAGTCTTTTCAGCAGCGTGTCGCGGAGTCTGACGCACGAGAACGACGGAAATGGAGATCGTATTCCCAACTTCTATGGATGCTACCTGCGTGTGCGCAAGGACGGCTCGATGAAAGCACGAAGCCACGACGAGGGCTGTGATGCCGAGTGCGAACGCGAGGTGTTCTGGGCGTCGCCCATCCTGCTGATGGAAGAGTGCGAAGAGACGGTCTGTGCGGTCTGACGCGGTGCGTTCGTTCCGTTGGATTCACTTCGTGGCATGCGTTTATACGTATGGTGGTTTGATAGGGTTCCGGTACCTAGAACACGTTGTAGTATGTGCGTACCCCGGTTTCTTTGTGGTCATCGGATCTTGACATCCATCGCAGGCGTTCCTGTTCCTTCGTCGAATGTAGGCATCTCGGATGGCCCAATTTGGCGGCGATGACTCGGTGTGCGAGTCCGCTCTACATCAGAAACTCGATCACTTGGTGTTGCGAGGTACTCGCCTTGCTGTCTCTGCGTTCTCCGAGCGGTGGTGATATCGATGGTTTCAATTCTATGAGCGCTGTGGGATAATTGACTAGAGGGACGGACAATGGCCTATTGGTACACGGTGCGTCATTCAGGTCAGAGGTCTGTCCGAGGCGAGGCCGCGCGATCGCCAGACGGTTTACGCGGCTGGACGTTTAGCACAGCCTCCAACCACGACGGACGCGCTCGCGGATGCATTTAAACCTTCAAGCATGATCTCTGCTCTTACATCCACCTCACCAATCCTTGCTGCCCATCGCGTCGAACGCCATGTCCACAATCACCAAGCTCCCCTCTCCAATACCGATCGACCAGACTCTCCTTGAGAAGACACCGCATACGCTCACCCCAACCACTCACCCCATCCCACTGGCCAAGGATGGACAGACTAGGCAAGAGGCTGGGGATCTGACGTTCATCGTCGACCTCTCTTCTGCATCAGGTACTCGAGGCTCGGCCAAGGTTAAGGACAAGAAGGACATCGCAAATCATGGTGAGCATGGCCTAACCAACACCTCTACGAACAACCAAGCGTCCCCAAAACCCCTTCTCCCCCTGAAGACCAAGTCAGGGCCAACTGTCGTACCTGAGTCATGCATGAGCGACTCCGAGTCCGTTTGCTCGCCCATCGAACCACCTGGTCTGCGCGAGGGTGCGTCGGCTCCATCTGCTCAGCACACCGCGGAGGCTAGCTGCTATACACCTGCCGCAGTGCCCGATGTGCACAAAAAGGCTTCCGAAGAGACCGTCGCCGAGCCTTGGGGGGACACGGACGCGGTCTTCGACATTGACACGACCCTCTTCGAGGAAGACCTCAGCGGCTACTCCCTCACCGATCTCCCCAAGCTCGACACCTTCATCCCGGACGACCTCCTCCCGGACGACCTGCTCGTGCACGACATCGACAATCTCACGGGTGCTCACACACCCTCCACCCGCCCGACGTCCTCGTCATCGTGTAGTACATCCGACATGCCCGTGCGCTACGTGCGCATCCTCCCCATAACCAAGCGCCCCGCGGAAGAGAGCGCCGCGGAAGACGCGTTCAGCGGCCGGGACCCGAATGCGCCCCCACGCTCCGCGCACCTGTACCTCAAGAGGAGCAACAGGCTCGGTACCGGCAACCACAGCTTCGTGTGGCGCGCACCGCTCAGGCTGCGCCTCGACCCCGCGAGCCAGGAGCGCAGCGTCGTGACCGTCGCGGCGAAGACCGCACAAGGCGAGTGCGGCGCACATTTTATGCTGCACAAGGAGGCACGTGTGTACAACGCGCTCCCGCGCTCGTACATGGAGGACGTCGTACCTTCGCCGCCTGCCGCCGCTTGTGAGACGACTGAGTGTGCGTCGACGGTCAGTGCAGACGGTGCGAGCAAGGACTCCACAGGAGCCTTGAACCCGCCTCAAGCTGAGTCCGACGCGCATGCTGCGAACTGCCTCGGGCCGGCGGTACCTCCTTCAGCACCATCGGAGACGACCGCCGCGGCACCTGCAGAGCAGGCATGCGCGCGACCCACGAAGGCAGAGCCCGCCGTCGTCCCCAAGTTTTACGGGTATTACGCTGCGCTGAGTGCAGACGGCAAGGTGGTATCGCACAGCCATCGCGATTTCGGCTGCGCAGAGAACGATACCTGCGGCGTGAAGTGGCCCACGCGCATCCTGCTCGTAGAAGAGTGCGGGCAGCCTATCAGCCCGTATCGGCACACGCCGGCACAACGGTGCGTCCACTGGTTAGTTGGGTAGAACGTGTGGTGCTGACCGGACTCGTTGCAGGGAGGCGTGTCTTGCGCTTGTCAAGCGTCTCCACGCGGTGGGAGTGACGCATGGTTCGACGTACGTGCGTAACATACTCGCGCAACCGGGGCCTCTCTCTGCGCCCCCTGGGGAGCGCTCCATGAGCACGCCGAGCTTCCGTCTTATTGATTTCGGACGTGCGGAGTTTGAGGACGAGGCTAGGTACTACTCATACGAGTGGTACCTTAACGAGGACCTGCGGAGGTCAAGGCGAGAATTGTGTATATGATGGTTATTAACTGCTGAACCGCATGTTGCTGAACTTTGCATGTATTGATCTCGTACTCAATCCGCCAGAGCATAAATGCGTTCCTTGTCCTCTCCCTCGAATGCATCCACACCTTCCCTCGCGACCCTCTTCACCGCTTCGCCCACCTCTTCGTCGCCATCGAGGAGATCAAGCCAGCCAGTTTTGTAGTCACTCTCGAGGACTGCGACCGCAACCTGCGCGACAGCCTCCCGGCTCACCTTGCCCCCACTCCCCTTCGTCTTCCCCAGCTCCACCCCGCCCGCGGGCTCCTCCGTGAGCGCGCCCGGCCGAAGATCGATTCCTCTGAAGTCGCTACCGCGCTTGTGCGCCATTGCGGCGAGATACTCGTCTGCGGCCATCTTGGCTTGGGCGTAGTGCGGGAGGACCTCGGTGTTGACCCGCGTCGCTGAGGCCCACTCGGCGTCGCTCCACCAGGAGGGCTTGTTGCGCCGCGAGGAGAGGTAGGAGACCATGAGGAAGGTCGAGATGGTCGGTGTGGCCACGGTGGCTTTGATGAAGTGCTTGGCCGCGTCCCGGTCGATCGCGTATGTGCGGTTGGGGCCGCCCTTACCGCCTGCGCCTGCCAGGGGATGACTGGTGTTAGCACGAGATGCAATCTGGATAGGGCATAGCACAGGTCGCGATGGTACACAAGGGTACGGGGGCTAACCCGTGCAGGGATAGAAGGACCAGACCCGTGCATACTCGGGTACCCGTACTACTTGTAGTGCACGGCAGGTGTTTGCTTGTGGATCCCCCAGTCTGGTACACGCACGGAGGAGATGAACCCTGAGAGCCATACCGCAGTCACAACGCGACTCGTCGTGCTTGTTCTCGAGGGCTGACGCTCTTCCAGCTCCCTATTGCAGGATTTGAAATCCTCGGGTCCACCCGTTGGCACCCGTACCCGCGCGGACCCCGGGCCTTACCCGTCTCCTGCGGGTATGGACCCGCACGGGTACGGGTACGTAGAGGTAAAAGTACCCGTACCCGACCCGTGCTATGCCCTAGATCTGGATCGTGATCGTGTACCGCACTGGCGGTCGATAGTGACGTTCGCCCAGTCTGAGCTGTCCAAGTCACGGAGAGAACTCGGAGAGCAGAATGTGTGTGAAGTACCGCTAATGGGCACCTCCGAATCGCACGTACTAGGTTGACGAAGCTCACCTGCACTCCAAACGACCCAGCTAGGCTTCACCTCGTCGAGGATCTTGCGCGCATCGTGCTCGCTCTTGACCTCCTCTACGCTGCGCACCAGCACGTTCAGCGTTCCGGGTCGACCCTCACCCAGTTTCGTGATGGCGGCGGCTTGGCCTGGATCGCGGATGAGGGAGGTGACGGTGTATGAGCGAGAAAGTAGGATTGGCGTCATCAACTGGGCGACCTTTCCATGGCCGCCGATGAGGAGGATGTGCTGCGACATCGCGATATTCAGTTGGTTGTCGTGGTTCAGTGTAGAGCGAGCATGGATGGTGACGTCACCTATACTAGCTACCACGTGGCGAGAGAACCTTGATAACAGACGCATAAGTTATCTCTTCTACGTGAACAGAAACGGGTGTCGGTATATCGACTGACTCTTGCTTTCAGTATGGTTCTTTCTCTGTATCGCGTAAGCAGGCCAGGCTAAGCCACACGTTTGCGTTTCAGCCAGGCCGGACATTGGCGTCCACTCGCTCTTCATTACAGACTGACAGTTCGTAGCTGGGCCTTTTTCTCTCTTAGATCAGCGATGAATCACCTACTCGTACCAAAACACCCAGCACGCTCCACCCCTCGAATACCCTTCGTCTGCCTGCAAGACTACGACGAAGGGGACTTCCTCACATACCCCGATCGCCTGGGTTGGACGCGCGAGGAGATCCTAGACTACAACACGTGGTGGAATCTCGGTCTTCCGGACTCCAAGCGCAGCGTCGACGAGTCGCTCGCCTTTCTCCAACAATGGCTCTTCTTCGGCCTCCTCCACACGTTCTTCGGCGACTTTGCGCAGCCGTCCGACTTCGTGGAGACGGACGAGCACTCCGGGCTCCGATTCGTGCACACCCGGACGCTCCTGCCGCTCTCGCGAGCCTTCGTGGAGCAAGAAAAACGCGAGCAGAGACTGCGGCGAAGGGGGCTCGACCACCTCGCCCGCTGCTTCGAAGAAGCGTACAAGGTCTACCACACCTTCACCGCCATCCGCTTCGGGCCCCCTTTGACCGTCGATCCGTACTTTGCGTTCTCCCTCGCAGCCACAGCGCGCTTCCTCAACCACACCGCACGCCTCATGTACCCTGAGCAGCTCTCCGCAGCACTGCGCTGGTCTCTGCCGTACATGGAAACCGAGGACAGCCGGTACGAGATCTTCCAGGACGAGCGCGGGAATCTGAACGTCCTCAGCCTCGAGATGGCCAACGCCGGGTGGTGTCCGCGGCAGGTGGCCAGCTGCGGCGAGTACGCGCTCGAGACACGCTACTTCGTCTCCCAGCTCCGGCCCATCGAGGGCCGCAGGAAGCTGGACCATCGGGCGTGCACGCGCACGCAGTGTCTCGCGCTGCAGGTCGAGTCGTCGACGTACAAGCCCCAGCACGTCCGGCCGGACTGCCGGTGCGAGTTCAGGGGGGTTGACGTGGACGAGCTAGAACAGATTTTGAAGAGCGGGAAGCTGCCGCTGGTGGCGCTTGATGACGCCGACGATGATAAGGTCGTGCTACTCTACACCCACATTGACGCCGGGGACTGGGCGGACTATGTCGCTATATCGCACGTCTGGTCCGACGGCCTCGGGAACCCAAGGGACAACGCAATGCCTCTGTGCCAGCTGCGGCGTCTGGACAGGCTCGTGCAAGAGCTAGGAGACCCAGATGGGAGCAGCGACTACAAAGTCCCCTTCTGGATCGACACGCTCTGCTGCCCTGCGCGGAGCGGCGAGGGCAAGAAGCTGGCCATCAAGAAGATGCGGGAGACGTACCAGAAGGCGTCCGACGTCCTCGTCCTCTCCGCCGACCTGCAGACCGTCGACGCGTCAGACCTCCCGGTGATGGACCAGGTGTACTTTGTGTCCATCTCCGCGTGGGCCTCCCGCCTCTGGACGCTGCAGGAAGGCGCGCTGACGCCCCGCCTGCACGTCAAGTTCAGAGACAGCGTGATGCGGTACCGGTGCCCCTTCAAAGAGATCGCGAAGAGCAAGGGCACCCTCGACCTCGGCTGGATCAACCACCCCGACTTCTACAACACGCGCGCCCGCATCCGGGGCGAGGACAGGAAGATACGATCAGCAGGCGGCGGGGGCGGCGCCACGACCCCGCACTTCTCGATCCGCAACGCCATGAACTCGCTCGCCTGGCGCGCGACGAGCGTGCGCACGGACGAGGCGCTCTGCCTGGGAAGCCTTCTCGGGGCGGACACGGATGCGATCGCATCTGCGCCGCCGGCCGCGCGCATGAAGGCGTTCTGGGCGACGCTGCCCGCCATCCCGCGCAACATCCTCTTCTGGCCCAAGCCGCGGATGGAGGACGAGCCGGGGTTCCGATGGGCGCCGTGCACGTTTGTGGGCGTGCCCGACGCGCCGCGCATCCTGCCGGACACGCTGCACGCGAGGAGGAGGCCGGAGGGGTTGGAGGTGCGGATGCGGGGATTGGTCCTGGAGAGCGTGACGTTCCCGCTGCGGTTCGAGATCTCGCGCTTTGTCGTGGTCGAGGACCAGGATGGCAAGGAGGTGTATGGGTTGAACAGGCCGAAGAGGTATCGGGATGCGAGCGGGAAGAGGCCAGATATATTCAACGTTCCAGAGGGAGAGTTCATGCAGATGGCCGTTCTGCCAAAGGATGCGGTGCATGAGGATGCTGGTGGGGAGTGCACCGTCGTCTTCGTCTACAAGGAAGAGGACGGGGTGACGTATGCGCGTCGAGGCGACTCTGCTATTGTGTTCTTGGCTGACGCTTCATCCGACGCAGCGATAGCTGAGATCCAGGAGAGGATGCGAGAGCGTAGGCAGGATCCGGCCGTCAGGGAGGGAGAGGAATATGTGTGGGATATTGACGGTCGTGACATGTATGGCGCAGCGACGGGTGTTTGGGATGTGGAGGAACGGACGTGGTGCATTGATTGACCTGCGACTGGGTAGAAGGCTAATGCGTGCAGTACCGCGAGGCCGAGGTGCTGGCAGTTGCCCTGCCCTAGGCTCGCATGCCAGCCTCTAGTTACTTGTACCTCATAATAGAGGCTGGAAAAACGTGGAGGGGAGGGGTGCGCGGGTCCCTAACCCTACGACCGTCAACAGCATGCACTGGTCAACCTCGTGAGGGTAAGATAATGTATCGATTGCATACCGTCTGGCCTGACGAGTATGAGTTCTTATGGACGTGGAACATTGTGCCAGTGTCGCTATCAGCATCCCGGAGATAGCTTACTGGTCTCAGCACAGTTGAAGCTTGTCTCAGAGCCAACGGACACTCACAGTCCCCAGTGGGCGGTATCTTGAGGGAACAGCTTGGATTGGGTGAACAACACCAGGGTGAGTGTACGTGACATAATTCCTCAGAGTTGGCAGTTGGTGTGTTGAGTGCGAGGAAGTGGGGGAACTTGAATGTCTGTCCTCCCACTGGCACTGTACTCGACGTCAAGCTAAGTTGTGGCCATGCGGCAGGTCACAGGCGCTCGAGAACTTGAACTTAAATTCAGCCAGACTTCGGTTCTGGGTTGGGCGGGGATTGGGCGGTTACAAGTCACTTAGTCGCCTGGTTTACATCCACCATCTCAGAGCCCCCAGGCCCCCACAACGTCCTGAACTCTCCGTTTCAAGGTTGATCTTCACCGTCACCATTTCTCCATGGAGCCCCAAGACGAGAGCTCTCAGGATCACGAAGAGGTCCCTCGAGCGACTTGGTGCACTCTCCCCACTTTCCCGCCACTACTAGGTCCCACCATCCCGACCGTTGGACGCCGATTCTTCATCCACTCTTCCACCACAATACTCAAACTCGGCGTGGATCAAGGGGAGGATGTCATGACCTCGCTTGCACACTCTATCCTGGGCCCTTGCGTCCCGGGCGTCATAAGCGTTGTGACACTGACGAACGCATCTTCCGACGCCTCAAAGCCTGCCCGAGTACAGCAAGGTCTCATCCTCACCCGCCAGCCGGGCACCCCCCTCGTCGAGCTTTGGCCCGAGCTCTCCCAGTCGCAACGCGAGACGATCAAGTCACATCTCTGCGACCTCCTCATCCGCATGCGCGCTCGGCAGTTTCCCTACTATGGCCGCCCTGGACACCAGCCATACGTCCTAGTCTCCGAGTTCGGAGCAGAGACACACGCGTACTGTATGTCCCGTTCTGAATGGGACGACTCACGCATCCACGCCCTACTCGCCGTCGCTCCGGATGCGGCGCGTGCGTCCGACCTTGAGCGCGTGCAACGCGAGACGAAGGGCGCGGACAATTGGGATCGCCCTGTGCTCACGCATGGAGATCTGTCCGATCGGAATATCCTCGTGGACCCGGACACGCTCGCACTGACGGGGCTGCTCGACTGGGAGATGGCGAACGTCATGCCTGCGTACTTTGAGTACGTCGCGGCGCGGCTGTCTGGGGGTCACATGCCCGAGTGGAGGAGGGAACTGCTCGACGTGCTCAGGGCGGTTCTGCGTCGCGAGAGCGAGGCTGTGAAGGGGGAGGACCAGAAGGAGAGGAACGCCCATGGAGGGGGCGATACTGGTGAAGGCGAGCAAAGGTACAAGAGGACCTTAGCGGCTTGTGACGCTGTCGTCGATGTCGAAAGGATCGCACAGGGATATGATGACGATTGTTCTTGGACTTTTGAGACCGGGCTACCGGGGGTCCCTTCCGGGTCAGTCGTCAACCCTAACTTGTAGTTCTAGTACTGTGATATGTCAACATGAACTTCCGCATGCAACGTAGGCTGAGCTCGTAAACCAGCCTATAGTTCTTCGTCCCTCAGAATAGACCATGCAACGCACCTTGCTAACTACCTGCGCGTGTTTGAACGGACCTCATAGCATGAAGGAGTACGGGATCGGACCGAGCCGGGACTGAGGACTACGATGCTCATGGTGAATGGGGCGCTGACATCGTTCTCGGCAAGTTCAACTCCGCGCGATTTGGCGTCCCGACTGGCTATGGTGGCCCTCATGCCGCTCCCTTTGCATGCACGGACAAGCTCAAGCGCAAGATGCCTCTGAACAACACAAGGACAATCTCGCTGCATTCATGGTGTGTTCTCTGTCATTACGACCCTATATCAAGACTCATCCGTCACTCTAGATTACATACCCTTCGACCTTCGGTGTTTTCGAGCATGGCGTACAAGATGTATGCGGATTCGACTCATCTGTCTGATCACTGATACTCATGGCGACGATAGGCCTGCAAGATCATCCATGACAACGGTGGGCAAGTGTATCTGGATGGTGCTAACCTCAACGTCCAAGTTAGCGTGACGAATCCCGCTATATGCGGTGGTGACGTGTGCCACATGAACCTACACAAGACCCTCGCTATGTGAGTTACTCGTCTTCTCATACCCTTGTCAGCTCCCGACTCACTCTTTGTCAGTCCCCATAGCGGCGGCGGTGATTGAACGAAGATGGTCGTTCTGCCCAAGGATGCGGTGCATGAGGATGCTGGCGGGGAGTGCACTGTCGTCTTCGTCTACAAGGAAGAGGACGGGGTGACGTATGCGCGTCGAGGGGACTCCGCGATTGTGTTCTTGGCTATGCAACGATAGCTGAGATACAGGGGAGAATGCGAGAGCGTAGGCAAGATCCGGCCGTCAGAGGGTGAGGCATATGTGTGGGACATCGACGGCCGTGACATGTACGGCGCAGCGACGGGTGTTTGGGATGTGGAGGAACGGACGTGGTGCATTGATTGACCTGCGACTGGGTAGAGCCTAGACGCGTCAGTTTGGCTGCTTTAGCAGATATATGTTGTGGAATTTTGGCAGAGAGCCCACAGGTGAAGGGCATTCAATGGAAGAGATTAAGGTGCTTAGCCCAGGTAGCTATGGCCGGGCGGGGGTGTCACCTCGCGGACTACGGTTCTGTATGGCTGGTGCGTACAGTGAGACGTAATGCTGCACAGAAGGCACTCCGTTCTACTTAGTGCGAGCAGTACCGCGAGGCCGTAAGTATTAGGAACAGGATTGGACGCGCGCGCAGCGGGCTCCTCTATCGCATGGAGAGTAAGCGCTCATACACCTCCCTTCTCTCAACCATGTCGTCAACACCAAAGCCAACTTCAAGCGAGAACATCGTCGCGCAAAAGGTGCGCACTCTTGACATTGTCATGCAGTTGAACATGTAGTGACCGCTCTACGAAACATAGTTCGACCGCTGCTGTACGTGTCCATCCGTGGGCGACACTCCCTCGTGATATTGACTTCCGGTTCTTCTTGGATGTGGTGACCAATGTGCTTTGGGTGCGGGCGTGGATGTAGTGGCGGATCTTATCGTCAAGTCGTGAGTACCCTTCTCCCGGACGTGCTCTAGCACTCGAGTGCGTCCCCAAGAGTGTGCGTGCTGAGTGGTATCCCTCTCCAGCGGTGTTGGCTTCAGCGCAGGCGTGATTGCCTCCGTCATCCTCTTCCGCCGTGCGTATACATTCATCGTACCTCTTTCCCGTCCGTCTCCTCAAGCTCAGCTACGACGCGCGCAGGACGCGCATGGCCGGTCGCGCTCGGCACGGGCTTCGGCGCGGGCATGGCGTACGCCGACTGCGACCGCTCCTTCAACCCAGCAAGAATACCGGGCACGCGCATCATCTCCCAATCCGAAACGAAGAAGGAGTCTTCCTGAGCAGACCGCGGACGCCGGCGAGACACTTAGACGAGGCATGAGGCCTGGAGACGGGAGAGAGGTGGTGCATAGACTATCCGGCGGAGCGTTCACAATGTATGTCTCGACCCATTCTCTCTGCAAGTCCCTGTTTCTGCACATGCACGTTCCAAGCCCCTGCAAGAAGGCCAACGAACTAGGTGCTCAAAACCGTGACACCGTCAGACGGCACCTCTATTGGCGCGTCGTCTTGTCGGCCCCTTCCACCCCCTTCCCTCCCGCCGTCAGGATCGTCGCAACCTTCTCGTGTCCATGCTGCTGCAGATCTGTGGGCAGCGTGCGTCTCGGCTCCCCAAGCACGAGTCGTTTATACAAGACAACTGTCCTCCGTGGTCAGTGTCTGCGCCAGCAGGTGAGAGTATGTGCACATACAGCTTGTCACGCCTATTATGGGCACGGTGAATATGATGGTGCGCCATCGTTGCGCTTGGGGCGGCAGCTTTTGGCTCATCGTCCTGTCGACGTGCTCGTTGGGCGTGGCGACAGGCTCGGGAGCCCGCGGAAGGTTGCGAGGCGCCCGGGAGCGCATGGCACGTGACTGACGCGTCGCGCCGACGTGCGCCTCGATCGCAGGCGGGAAGTGACGTCGGTCGGGGCACCATCCGCTGTCCATCGCGCCTGGTTCCGTCAGTATGCCCGCCAGCGAGCAAGGCTCCAGATGCGGGTGGGGCGTGGGCATCACTCGTGTACATGAACCATCACCTCTTCTTGCTAGCCAGACTATCCCGTTTGCGCTCCTCGTTCTCTCCCCGTTGGTTTGCGACTTCCAGAGGGTTGGCAAGGACTGCGTACGCTTATCCAGACATGGTCTCGAAGAGAAAGAGGACGGCCGTGGCAGCGACAACGACGGCGGATAGTGCGGCCTCTGACGCCGCACTCACGGGGCCGGCGATTGTGAGCACCCCGGAAGAGGCGCAGGCTCTCATCCGCCGCGTGTCGACCAGGAAGAAGAAATCGGTGGTGTACACGGAGCAGGCCATCCAAGACGACGTGAACGAGAAGGAACAAGACGGCGGGTTCGAGAGCCCACTGACCGAGCTAGACGAGGAGGTCGTGGAGAAGTCGCCGAAGAAGAAACGGCGGCGGCGCAAAGAGCAGGAGCCCGTCGTGTACGACATTGCCCCCGTTGAGACGAAGACGACCACGTTCACAGGTGCGTCCCCTGGAAGTCGAGTTCCGTATGTCCTGCTCACCCTCTCGCAGGGCGCCTCGGATATGCGTGTCTCAATACCGTCCTTCGTGCACTCAAGCCCGACCCTGTCTTCTGCTCGCGCACGTGTCGTATCGACACGATCAACAAGCCCGAGTTCGGCATGGCCCATTGTAAGGAGCTGGGCAGGAAGAACGCCGAGGACTTGTCTAAGCTCATCCAGGTGAGTGTATGCGCGTACTGGGTTAGCATACATAACTGAACGAAGGCGCAAGTGGAATGAGGACAACGGCATCAAGTTCTTGCGCATGTCATCCGAAATGTTTCCTTTCGCATCCCACGATAAGTATGGCTACACGCTAGAGTACGCAGAGAAGGAACTGAAGGTAAGTGGAGTTCTGGACCTGGAGTAGTTTGTCCCCAACGTCTTATGTCGTCATCAGGCTGCCGGCGACCTCGCGAAGAAGTACGGACACAGATTGACGTCTCACCCGGGACAGGCGCGTTACTTTTCGTCATTCGTGTGAATGCTGCTGATCGGTCCTCTTCTAGTTCACTCAGCTTGGCTCACCGCGCGAAGAGGTTGTCGCGGCTGCAATTCGCGATCTAGAGTGTAGGTGCATCACCTGCGGAGTCGTCCCATACAGTCACACATCTCTTTTGCCACAGACCATTGTCAGATGTTTCGTCTCATAGGACTCGGCAGGGACAGCGTCATGATCATCCACATGGGTGTATGCTAGTTCACATGATTCCAGTGATGCTGTAGCTCACATCCATTCTTAGGGGATGTTCGGCGACAAGCAGGCGACGATCGAGCGCTTCAAGGAAGTGTATCGAACAAGGCTCACAGATGCAATACGTGATCGACTCGTGCTGGAAAACGACGAAATGTGCTACAATCCAGACGACCTGCTACCAGTGTGCGAAGAGCTCAATATCCCGCTTGTTGTGCGTTTCCACTCTACATGCTATCACGAGCTACCGCTGATGGCTGTCCTGTCCTTCAAAGTTCGACTATCATCACAATTGGATCTACGTGCGTGCAGGGGTTCGTGTTTGAGAAGTCAATACTGAGTAACCGTGTGCAGCCGTCCGAAATGCCGCTACCCGAGCTCATCGAACGGATCAACGCAATCTGGTACCGGAAGGGGATCAAGCCAAAGCAGCACCTGTCTGAGCCATGTCCCGGTGCCGAGACCGTCATGGAGAAGCGCAAGCACGCAGACCGCTGCCAGTCACTCCCTGAACACCTTCCGCAAGACATGGACCTGATGGTGGAGGTACGTTGGCTGGATAACAACGCTCATCAGCAACCTCGATCGCTAACGGTGGTTGTCAGGCAAAGGACAAGGAGCAAGCTGTGTTCCACCTCTATCGGATCTACAACCTCCACCCCGTCATCCACGAGAACCTGCGCCCCGAGAAGCCACCCAAGCCGTTCCCGCGCGCCGGCCAAGGCGAGGGCGAGGATGGCGCAGCCGGGGAGGCCCCGGCCACCCCGCGCAAGCACAAGACGAGGGCGAAGGCGAAGGTGGAAGAAGCGATCGGTACGTCGGACTCGGCTTGACCTGCGAATGAATGAAGCTGATCTTGCTGTATACCGCACAGAAACGGCACATGCGATGGTAGAGGGCGTCACTGACGAGCCGAAGGACCTTGAGGACGCAGCCGAGGAGCCCGATGGCTTGACCACAGCGGACGTATCGCCGACTAAGGGGAAGAAGAAACCAGTGAAGACGACGAAGACCTCGCGCACCCCGCGCAAGCGGGGAGGCAAGGGAGCGCGGACGGCCGCTGAGGTCGCGGAGCAGGAGTCGTCCCTCGGTGTCGAGCAGGCGTTGATGCAGGTGGACGGCGAGCCAGTACTCGCTCAAGATGACCGATAATGTGTTCCTTCGTCCTGAAGGGTATTGTGTCGCTGTTGTCAAGCTCGTTGCTCGTTGCAATTGAGCTCCTCATCAGTTGAACGACCAAAATAAGGATCAAGCTTCAAGTACGATCGTCTGAGAATTCTAGTCATAATGGCCTTTGCGCTGATGAACTCGGGCGAAGTGATGACTGGTAGTGATACAACGTGCGGATCTCATGCAACTAAAGGCAATGCACGTAAATTACGAGGAGAAAGACAGGTGTGAATATTGGGCGACCCTCTTGCGTCAGATCTCCACACAGGATCACCGGGTCAAGTTGCCCGCCTCGTCGCAATGCCGGATGCGCACCAGCCGCTCTGCCGGGCTCTCAATGACGAGGAACGTCGCCTGCATGCTGAGTGTCAGCAGGTTCGTCGACTCGATCGCCTCCACCGTCGCCTCCTGGCCCTTGCCTTCGACGCCAGCAAGGATGATGACTTCGTCGCCTGTGTTCTGTGGATGGACGGGCCAGAGGTACGTTACTGGCACCTGTAGGATGGGCTGGAGAGGATCGACGGGGTCGAAGAACCGCACACGGGCCGTCGACTCGAACGAGTCGTTGTGCGTATTGAGGACGGAGAGCACGACACCCTGCTTGTCTTCACACTCGCCCTTGTGCCATCCACCGTTGGCGCCGAGGTATGAGCCACGGACCTCGACCATGATGCCTCTGACCCGATCTTGCAAGTCCGGGTCGAGCAGCCACTTGGGTGACAATAGTGCTTCGGGGTATGTGTCGTCAGACTGATTCTGATGCGCCCACGAACACATGGACTCACCAAATGGCATCTGGGATTCGTAGACGCCAGCCTGGGTGCGCACGGAAGGTATGGAAGCTCCTGCTGCCTGTTCGAACTTGAAAGTTAGCAGAGTTGTATGCCCACATACGAGCCCTGCCACGCACCCCTGCAAGTCGACCGGGCGTCGCGCCGCCCCGTGTTGAGGACTCTCCGCCATTCGGGCAGGGGTTTTGTGTCCTCGACGAAGAGTTCCTTGCGGGGGTCCTGCCGCCACCTCTCTGATTGTACCGACTCGGAATGCGGGCAGTCGCACCCCCGGACCCTGGTGGATTTCCCGTGTCGTCGCGAGGGGTCGGCGTCAGGTTGAACACCTCGTTGACAGCACGCGCGACGAGCTGCTCGTCAGGTCTCTCAGGAAGGGCGTACCGCCTGCCGTGCCTGCGCTGCTGGTACAGCGCATACTCTTCCGTCCGCAGCATCTCGCGCGCCCGCCCAACTTGCGCGGTTGTCCGTGCTCCGAGGCGCTCTGCCTCCTGGTCGTCCAGGGGCGCCTGGCGCCGCACGAGCTCCGCATACGCTGGCCAGAGCCACGACGGGAGGTCGTGCTCCTTCGCGATGACGATTGCGTCCACCGCGGCGATGGACGCGCGGCGTGCGGTGAGCTCGCGGATCGCGTACGTGCCGATCTTCGTGAACTGGAGGCGGGTGGAGATGTGCAGGAGGGTGACCCAGTCGGCGAGCGTCACGGACGGGGGGTCGTATATCCTACACCGAGTGGAAAGTCAGATAGTTCCCTTCAGGAAACGAGAGTATATACCGCGTACCCGGTGTAAAGAAAGCTCAAGAGACAGTCGATCGCCTCTGGGGTGACGTCTGAGGGCAGCGAGATCGGCCGATCCTCTGTGCTGCCCATACCGTCGCTGTCGTCCGAGAAGGAACGGCGGAAGAAGTTAGAGTGCTGCTCGAGCAAGTACTTGTGCACCTTGTACAGCGTACCCTCAACCTGGACGGATCATAGGGTTAGAGTCATTGAATGAGACTCGATCTCTTCGCCTACCTTCAAGAGGACCATCCCTCCCTGCATGTAAAAGAGTGGGTGGTTCGAGTAGGTCGACTGTGGCTGGGGGTCGAGGACGGCACCGTCAGTCTTGGGGGATTCTCCGGACGAACTGGGGCGAGACGCAACGTCGCCACTCTTCTGCGAGGGCTCTAGGTAGAGGGCCAAGTCAATCGGCGAGCTCTCGTGCATGACAAACCCCATGGATGACACGGAACTTGGAGTGCGGAGGAAATCGTCGTCGCCCCCCCGTTCAAGTTCAAGTTCAAGCTGGATGGCAGCTGCAGTGGTTTGTGGATGAGAACTGAGGGACCCGGGGTGCGTCTCGGGGGGCGAGATCGTGGTGTTGGTTGTGGTAGCATGCGGGTGGGAGGACGAGATGAGCGGCGGCGAACGTGAGGAATGCCAGTCTTGGTGAGGAACCACTGTCCACTCGTGAGGCATCCCGCATTCCGAGTCTGGGCTTAGACGCGATGATTGCGGGGTGTCATCTGGCGCCAGTGGCGAGGAGAGTCGGCTTCCGTATTCCATCCTGCGGATGTGACTGCTGAAATGTTGAGGAGGTCGCCGCTGGAGCAGGAGGCGAGCCCTTCGACTACATATAAGTATAGCTGGCACAATGGAGTGGTTCGCGGACCAAAGCGCCCAGGTAGACGTACTACAGGGCAGGACTGACAAGCCGCTTCGAGACTGCATTGTCTCTCGTGTGCTTGCAACGTGCTGCACCAGGGAAAGCGCGTTGTCGGAGGTGCGCGCATTCAGGAAGGGCCCATGGAAAGGTCTTCAGACTCCGTGTCAAGGTGAAGGTGCTCACGAGTCGCGCTCGACCCAGTAAGAACGGGATATTGCATCCAATGGGCGAAGGGATGTTAAGCGCGTGATTAGAGTGAAAGCTGGGATATGATACAGTATGCGGATCTCGTACACAAAACAACAATGCAAGTGTAAGTTACGAACAGATAGCCATCGAAGCGAATGTGCGCCGAAGGGACGGACCCATACCGGATCACCGGAGCAGGTTGCCCACCTCGTCGACGTGCCGGATGCGCACCAACCGCTCTGCCGGGCTGTCGATGACGAGGAACGTCGCCTTTGTAGTGAGCACCATCAGATTCGTCGACTCGATCGCCTCCACCGTCGCCTCCTGGCCCTTGCCCTGGACACCGGCGAGGATGATAACCTCATCACCTGTACCCTCTGGATGGACAGGCCAGAGATACGTTATTGGCACCTGTAAGATGGGCTGGAGAGGATCGACGGGGTCGAAGAACCGCACACGGGCCGTCGACTCGAACGAATCATTGTGCGTATTGAGGACCGAGAGCACGACGCCCTGCTTGCCTTCGCACTCGCCCTTGTGCCATCCGCCGTTGGCGCCGAGGTATGAGCCGCGGACCTCGACCATGATACCTCTGACCCGGTCTTGCAAGTCTGAGTCGAGCAGCCACTTGGGTGACAATTCTGGTTCGAGGGTGATTGTCGTCAGACTGATGCTGATGCGCCAGCGAGAACATGTGCTCACCAAATGGCATCTCTGAAGAACCGAAGATGCTGCCACCCATGATACCAGGCGTTTGCGGATAACTCGACGTCTGCGCTGGAGTCTGGTACTCGTAGACGCCAGGGGTCTGCATGGACATGTATGGTGCCGGTGTTGGTGCTCCTGGCGTGAATGCCGAGGAGAACGGTGTGGTTGCGGCACGCGGATCCTGTCGAGAGTTAGCCGGACTGTACGCGCTCATATACGCAATGCCACGTACCCATGCATCCCATCCCGACCCTGCAGGTCGCCCGGGCGTCGCGCCGCCCCATGTTGAAGACCCGCCGCCGTTCGGGTACGGATTTGGCGTCTTCGACGAGGAATTCCATGCGGGGGTCTTGCCGCCGCTTCCCTGGTTGTACGGATTCGGAGTCCGGGCGGTAGCATCCCATGCTGGTGTCTTCCCCGTGTCGTTGTAAGGGTTTGGCGTCCGAGAGTTCGCAGCCCATGCAGGTGTCCGGCTGTCGTTGTACGGATTAGGCGTGCGTCCAGTGTTGTTGCCACCCCAGCCTGGTGTGCGTCCGCCTGGGTTGTACGGATTTTGTGTTGGCCCGCCGGGGCCGGGTGGACGCGGTGGTCCCATCCCCATCGCAGCCATCGGCTTCTCAAGCAGTTCCAGGCTGCCATCAGGACTGTGGCCATAGTGAGACGCGAACCATACGGAATCTTCATGGAGACTTACTTTCGGCGTCGTAGCTTCTCCTTGTCGATAGTGATGACCTTGTTCCCCGTAAGCAGTTCCACGCGAGCATGCGGACCATTGGTGTCCTTGATGGTGCCGACGTAGCCCTTATTAGGACCCTTGATGACGGTGACCGACACGCCAATGAGACGGTCGCGCGGTCCACGTCCCATGGTGCCTGAGCCGACCATACCACCAGCACCACCACTTAGCGCAGGGTTCATCTTTGACAAATCGGTGTTGGCGAGCTTCATGCCTTTCGGCGCTAATGACGCAAGTGATCGCGCGCGGGTGACGAAGACACCACCGTTCTCAGTGTAGTCACGATTGTGCAAAAATGCGAAGAAAGATTGATGGATGTGGAGCACGCGACCTTTCCGTTGCTGAGAGGTTTCGTCAGAGAAAGACAGAGGTTGGACAAGTGTTGACACACCTCGCCGTCGACCTCCTTAACATTGTCATTCTTGCGCAATTCGTGACCTTCCGAGTCTACCGCGATGGCCCGATTCGAGTCTCGTCGCATGGTAATCTGGTGAGGCTGCACCACGCGGACGTGACCGTTCTGATCCAGGACGCGGAACGAGTCGCGCTCGGTTTTGAAGATGACGCCGACGGTTTGTTGGCTGGAAAATAACATTAGATGTAGATTGTAGACACTATTTAGAGGTGGAGCTTACTCGATTTGAACCAGGTCGTGTAGTTCGTAGTTCCCAACGATGTTGGTACCAGTCCCGACCTCGGCAGCCACACGCAGGTCCTTGGAGAAGACCGAAACCTAGCGAGGATACAAAAGACATGAGGACTAAGGCGGAGATGGTGCGGTTCGTCAACTTACCTCCTGCATGGACATATCGGACAGGAATGTCACGACGTTGTCTACGACCGAAACCACCAGACCTGTCTCGTCCGCGTTCTTACCCGTCATGACCTTGACGTGCATTCCGGGCTGGAACCGTTTCCGAACGCTACGAGCAGGGATCTGCACGAGCTGTCCTTCGAAGTCTCCACCTTCTATGGTGACGACATCTTGTTCGATACTGTGGACCGTACCACGGGCGCCAGACTGCTCGCCCTCGAAGACTTCGACGTTGTCACCAGGTTGAAGGACCGAGATAGCGGCCTTTCGAGACGCCTCAGCGATGATGGACAAGTCCACGTTCGCCTCATTCTCCGTGCCGTCCTGGCCCCGGGTGAAGCGGGTGATCTCGTCAAGCGTCGGGTTGACATCGTCAAGCTGGAGCGCCGTGACACGGAAGTCCTTCTCAATGAACCCGTCCTTGTACGTGTCGTTCTGGAAGACGTAGGATTGATTCCGTTTGTAGACCGACTTCCGACCATACACTTTGACGACTTCTTCGTAATTGAAGAATCGCTGTGGTGGGCGCATGCTGAAGGATGAAAGACCGGCACCTGGTTTCTTCCGCTTCTTCCCGTCCAGGAGGTCGTCTTTGGGGTTGAGGTCGATACGAGGAATGAACTTCAACCCAACCTCTTCCCCGTTCTCCGTAACATCCACTACCTGCGCCAGATCGCCCTGGTACTTGCCGCGCTTGATACGTACCCAGCTACCCGGCGTCACTGTGAGCTCTTGCTGCTTGATCTGGAGCAGGCTGGCCATCTCCTCGATGGGAACCAGTACAATGCCACGACTGGGGAAGACTCCGACTAGGCCGTTGATTGCTTCGCTGACTTGCTTCGCGCTGCGCGCCTCGACGTAGATCATGCCGGGGAGGGAGTCGCGTTGGAACGCAGAGAGAATGTTGAGGGGTCGAGCGCCATATTCGAGGTTCATGGCCTTGCGCATCAAACTGAAGACGATATCCCTCTCCTTCCCGGGCTATACATGCACCTTAGAATAGAGGCTGCTTGACTGAGGAACGTTGCACATACCCTCACTCGCACTTGCCACAAATTCGCATCATGTACAGACGGCATCAAGAGCCGCTGAGGGACGTCGCTCATCTCTCCGGTGTAGCGAACTGCAGTTCGCCTGTAACGTTGACTTATGTCCTCCGCTACTTGCTCGAGGTCCTTGTCGTCCATCTCTCGGACTCGTCGGTCGTACCGCGCATGGTCTGCAGCTCTTCGGACGGCGTCATAGTCTTCATCGCCCTCCACGCCCGCGTCCGCAATGAACTCATCTAGAAGGTAAGGTGAGTAGGACCCGAGACGAGGCGCGGTGGATAGCTACCTCGGGCATACTCGTCCTCTTCTTCCTCCTCATCCTCGTCTTCGTCAACTTCGGCCTCTACATCGAGGAAGCGGTTGACTGCAGGACGTTTGTGTCGATGCTACGGTGGGATGAACAACACACTGTAGTGACTGTACACGCCACATACCTTTGCCCGTTTCTGGCCTCGTTTCGTGCCCTCGTCCTCTTCGTCCTCATCATCGTCGTCCTCATCGTCCTCTTCCTCCTCTTCCTCCTCCTCCTCTTCTTCGTCGTAGTCACGTCCTCGGCTCTTCGGTTTGCGTTTCTTGCGTTCCTCTTCGTGGTCTTCGGCAGCGTCACCACTGTTGAAGATGGCGTCGTCCTCAATGTCAGACATTGTGAGGGGTCGTGAGCGAGAGGAAGGAGGTGGTGGTTGGGGGAAGAGTGTACAGCTGAGAGAGCTCGCTGCCTCTGTGCCCTTATGCGAGGGCTATTGCAAGTGCGCCACGGTTAGATCGGCGCTTGTAGTTGACACCCCCGAGTGTCCTTCTCCGACTGTCGGAGTCTCAAACCTGGGTGCCCTCGCGAGGTCCTCAGATGAATATTATGACTCTGGGTTGCTCGTACTTTCAGCTGTATCTCGTCCTGGGCCCGCTGGACTTGCTCAATGACCCTCAGATGTGCTCAGTTTCAGGATCTGCCGGTTGAACTACTGCCGATTATCGTGCAATACGTCGTGAAGCCTAGCCACCTCGCAAATCTGTGTCTCGTAAACCAATCTTTCTATACATTCGCGATTCCTCTTCTCTATGAACGCGTGTTCATATATGCATGGCACAAGGAGGGCAAGGCAAAGGTATGTCACGCTGTTCTGGCTTGCGTGTGGGGGAAAGCTTCATCCTGTTCAATAGGTTATCAAACTCTTCAAAACATTGGCCGAATACCCTCACCTCGCTAAGTTGGTGCAACAACTAGGTAAGTATCTGCTATTCTAGCTTGAACGACGTTGGTGCAGGCTGCGCTGGGGATGGAGGTACAGAAGTAGGCACGGGGGCGCAGTCCAGCACCGAGCGTCCTGCTGATGCTTTTCCAGCTATTCGCGACTTTCCCAAGGCGTTGCAATCAGAGGAGTACGACCAAATATCGGAAGCATGCCTAGCTGGAATCCGCAATTGTATTAATTTGCGGGCTTGCACATGGACTCGCCATGGCTCACTCACCTCGTCTGTGCTGGAGACTCTGGCGGAATGCTCTCGCTTGCAAGAATTAGAGATCAATGGCGAAAACACGGGGTTCTATGACCCAAGGATCCTACCGCGGTTCTCTCACCTTCGGAAGCTCTCCCTTATCATGCCTAGCGCTGCCGTCGCGAACATCCTACTGCCCTGGACTCGCAACACAGGCTCTACGCTACAACATCTCAGTATCATCTGCAAGGCGAGCAGTCAAACAATATCCCCGTCGGCAACCGTGCTGACTGGTCCCCCGCCAGTCTTCGACGCGGATCAATGACGGGGTACTTCATGCGATCGCGCCATATACAACCAATCTGGAATCCGTGTACTTCGTCGGGTGCCCCAAACTGACGCATGAGGGCGTGTGGGCGCTACTATCGACCAATTACAAGGGCCCAGTGGCTCTCGGTATGGAGGGCTTGTCAACCGCATTTGTGAGTGTCGCATATAGATGTTCCTGTGCGTGTCCTGATCAGCTCCTCGCAGAACATGGGCATCTTCAGCGAGAATTGCAACCGCACAGGCACCCTCTCTCGTCTTCGCTCGATAACTCTGACAGTAGATGAGCATACTTCCCTCGTGGAATGGCAGCAACATGTGCTCGGTCTCCTCTCCAACGCTCCCCTACAACAGTTTCATATCTCCACCGTTGGCGGCCATGTCGGTCATCGGCTAAGCGATGACTTTTGTAGCGCCATCGTGAGCGCGCATGGCAGTCGTTTAACGCGGTTTTCCGTCCACCGCATGCGCATGAACATCAGCGCGATCGCGGATATCTGTCGACGTTGTATGGTGCTCCAACAGCTCTTCATTGTTGTGGAGCAGAACGACATGGTGAGTATGAACATCTATCGTTGTGCCATGCTATCTGTTTACGGCGAGACACCTCAGGATCTGCTGGGTCCTTGTCTAGCTCAAGCTCCCATGCTCCGGGCAATTCACGTCAACCGACCGCTCGATCTCGGTTCGGAGGACGTACCCAAGCAATCATTCGACAAAATCTTGTCTATCGCGCGCCAGTGCAGACCAACAGTGCAACAATTTGGTTTCAATACGCGTGTCTTCCAGGTATGGTCGTTTCTTGCAGTCGTGTGAGAATATACCACCTCAAACGAGTGATCGTTAACACCAGGTAGAGCGTCGTTCGCACGTTGAAGGGGATGGGTCCGTTAGAACAGAAGTCATGCTTTCGTCATACGAGAACCCCGAGATTCCGGAGCAGTTCCTTGTGGTAAGAACGTAGATGACTGCTCGATATCATAGCAGACTTTCCGCAAACGTCACAATCGCGCTTCCTCCCCTTGTGCTGTCGGTGCTCTTGGGAATGTGTTGTGCGCTCGGCGCGACGCTCATGTGCCAGAAACCCGCCTGAAGCGAAACTTCGGTCACGTCCATCAAGCTTCCTACACCCACCGGACCGCCGCCAACTGCTCAGAACAGAACTTCGACAGTCAGTTGCAGCTTGGGTTCCCACTGAAAGCTCTATGGGTCCTATCAGAAGCTCCTGAAAGGCGAGTATGTGCTTTGGGCGGCGATGATTAGGTGCGGCGATCACACCGTCGTCCCCGACCCTCTCGTCCTATATATGACACTCAATGAAAGTACGAGATGCTGGTGGACATCTTCGCAGTCGGACACTCGGTGAGTCCACTTTCACAATCATCTGCCGGGCTCTGACACTGTACTACAGAACATGGCGTCCAAGAGCGTAGTCGACTATACAGCTCGTCGGGTAACCTACGAGACACCTCTTCCCCTCGCAGAGGTCATCGCGCGGCTCGACAACGAGATCAACAAGCAGGGCGGTGGACCTGAAGTCTTCCGCATCATGCGCACATCCACCACCAAAGCCGAACTAGAAGAAGGCTTCAACGCACTGACCAAGGGGCACGACTTCGTGTCAGTTGTCCCATGAAGGGTCATCTACCAGTAGTCCGGGCCATGCGCTGACCGCTCCCCCCCTCTAGGTACTTCCTCGACAACCCATACCACCGCTGGATGAACGTGTACACTGGCTCCACCAGCACACCAGTGACGTTCGTCTACACATTAGGCAACCCGCTGATTGCGCAAGGCATGCTGCGCCATGACATAACTGGAGCACTACACATCCCCCCGAGAATCCTCGTGTCGGAGAGAGTCGACGGAGTAGGCACGAGGGTGGTTTACGACGACCCTACGTCGGTCATCGCTGTGCCTACCAGAGATGGTTGCGCAGAGAACGCGGAGCTCAGGAATGCGGCTGAAGGTCTGAGTAAGAAGCTTGAGCGTTTGGTTGAGACTATCGTACGCGTGGAGTGACGTGGTTTTCCTGCGAGGAAATATGGTATGTACGTTTTCTGGCGACTCAGAGTCCGCGCTGACTGAACGCACAGAACTGTGGGATTGCTGTACCAGTTGCTTACTCCCAACGAAGGATTCACTATCTCAAGCTCATCCACAACTCTCTTCCTCTTGTCCGCGGATCGAACTCAAGCTTGTGACTGGAACGCTATCTCACGTTGCATCGCGTCTCATGGGAGACGTGGTATCTGGTGAGTTAGTACTTGAACTACAGAGACCTGTGCAATATCAGACTGACGTGGATAAATCCGAGCCAGGAGTTGCTATGGATACGTAGGTGCGTGTGGCAGTCGACTGTTCCGCCGCATGCTGATCAGACCTTCTGCTCCCCCTAGCCTTTGCTGTACAACTTGGAACTCAATATTTGATCTTGTGGTACACGGAGACGTCGTCTCGCTGGATCGCATCGCCTTCCCTGTCAACTCTAGACAACATACATTGCCCCTGAGCGCGATTGCAACAGTGCCCTTTTCCCCATATACTTATACTTCCTTCGTAGTGGGCTAGCAAGAAGATCTCCGGCAAGCCACCAAAGTCTCACTCCCCCCTAAACCCGGAAGCTCTTGGAACTATGCGACTACTCGACACCACGACCGGGCGCTTCCACGAAATATCGAAATGTCCGCTACGCGGTGCTGTCCCACGTGTGGGATACGCGAGGAGAACAGTCGTACCAGGACATCCGCAAGATTCAAGAGGACGATTCGACTGGAACCTCTAGTCCATATTCCGAGCCCCCATCGTCCATCTTGGAGGACCCCAGAGTCTCTCAGAAAATCCGAAGCGCCTGCGCACTTGCTCGGGCCCACGGGTTTCGTTATCTCTGGATTGACTCTTGCTGCATCGACAAGTCGAGCAGTGCGGAGCTTTCCGAGGCTATCAACTCCATGTACCGCTGGTACGCCGACTCATCAGTCTGCTATGCGTACCTTAGCGACGTCTCCGAAGACGCACAAAGGCTCCGCGAAGAGGATGCCTCTTTCCGTCACAGTAGATGGTTCCAGAGAGGATGGACGCTGCAGGAGCTCATCGCTCCTCGAGTCGTCATCTTCCTCAACGCCAACTGGGATACCCTCGGGACAAAATCCTCTCTCATCCGTCCTATCTCAGACATCACAGGGATCGAAGAGCTCATTCTCAACCAGCGGAAGAGCGTCCGAGACGTCAATGTGGCAACGCGTATGTCATGGGCCGCTGAGCGGCAAACGACCAGACCCGAGGATGGGGCGTATTCGCTTATGGGCCTCTTTGACGTCCATATGCCCACGTTATACGGGGAGGGGCTGACCCGTGCTTTCATCCGATTGCAGGAGGAGATTCTGAAGCAGGAGGCGGATCAGACGTTGTTCGCTTGGGGCACTCTGGACGCCCCAACCCTCCCGCTCACCGTCGGTCAACAACCTCTGGTCCACTCGGACGAAGACGATGTACCCGGACTTACGTTCAGCACGTCTTTCTTCGCTCATTCCCCTGCGCAGTTCTGGGAGCAATTGGACCTACAGTGCATCGGCCACGAGGAATTCCTCAGACGGCCCGGCATGCTAAGCCGCCTCGGTGACTTCCCTGCGCCCGAGTACCATCTATCGCCCTACGGCGCCCGCACCCAGCTGCCGCTGATACCGATAGGGGCGATTTATTCAGGTCGCAACCCGGTATTCTTGGCCAATGCTGAGTACCTCGCTGTTCTGCCTTACGAAGCACGGTCTCGGGAAGGCGAGCTCATCGCCATTCCATGTGGGAGACAGAGCTTACGTGGTGTCACAGTCTTTAAGCGACAGTACTTCGCGGACGGCTTCCGGATCGCCTCAATATCGGACCGCCACATCAGCGCATGGAGGCAACATCTGGACATCCGCACTGTGTATCTTCCCCGAGTGGGCGAGCCCCTTGTGCGCCCCGTGTGGATCCCGCCCCTTCCCCGCTTCGACCCGAACGACTTCAAGGTCTCTCTAGCAGAATGGGTCGAAGAGGGTTTGAAGCTGCAGGGATATACCGTGGAGTCCGGGTATTGGCGGCACAACATGGTGGACAACGGATGGCACAAGCTGTGGAACGACAAAACGCGCACCCATGTCTCGGTGACGTACACAGTATGGAGATTCCTGGGCGAGGACGGCGCACTCTCATTCGGAGGGCTTTCCCTCGTGGCGAGAGCGAGCCGTCGCTATGCAGATGACCATCCTGAACCGGAGTCCTCGTCCGTCCCGCTCACGAGGGTGTCGCATAAATGGTCTGGAGAGTTTTTGGGATTGGATCACTGTGTCAGCATGGGCCTCTTCGAGTCTGTGACTAAGGAGACACGGTTCCAATTCTGTGTGGATTACTCGGATCCTACGCACCTTTACATGGAGATAGAATGCTTCGGTGTTGAGCACAGACCGGCGTCCTTCCTAATAGCTGCGGGAACCATACCTTACTTGCTATGCGGTTTCATGCTAGCTTCCATGTTCACACAGACTAGGAGATCCAACGGATACCTTCTGCTCTTCCTCACTATCCTATCGTACTTTGGGCTGCCGGAGGGTATACGTATGTAGCCATCATGTAGATTTGTGGCTGTCGTGTTTCTGTCACAATTCGACTCATAAACCAGTAGTAGCACTCCCATAGTCGCGCTCTCGAGAAAGGTTGAATCGCCGACTTATGCAGACACGGTCCGCCGTTCACGTGGTCGTGATTCAAGAGGCTTAGTATCAGATGTGCCTCTCAGCCTTTAGCAGTGAACCACTCGAAACTTACTCAGATTGCAACGGAAGTGTAAGCCTTACTTGACAGTGTGTGGCTACTTCCTACGTGAGGCTGGGGCTAACTTCACTGGCAACTTACTCAGTCGCTTCAAACTAGACTTCGAAGGCAATCAAGTCAAGATCAACCTCATCGCGGACACCTTGGATGTCGGAGCTGCAGCACTGAAATGTTCTCCAAACTCATCTGTATCGTCGGGGCCACCGGTAATCAAGGCGGCTGTGTCGCTCGCCGCTTCCTCGCGGACCCGTCCTACCGCGTCCGGGGACTGACCCGCAACACCTCCCGGCCGCGCAGGCCCTAGCGGCTGCTGGAGCTGAGATCGTATACGCTGATCTTGACGATATCGAGAGCGTAGCCGCCGCGTTCTCCATCTTCAGCGTCGCGAACTACTGGGAGCCCTTCTTCCGTCCGGACTGCCGACAGCGCACCGCAGAGGCTAGCATCTCATGCCGCAAGTACGCGTACAGAGTTGAACTGCAGCAGGGCAAGAATATCGCCGACGCGGCGGCGCGAACGGTGACGGCACCAGACGCACCGGTGCCGCACCTCGAGGTCAACGCGGACATGGGCACCTCTACGCCGTCTCGAAGCTGCCGCCTAGGAAGAACTACATGGTCGAGGGCACGACGTGCAGCTGGAGCGAGTATATGCGACTCTGGAGCCAAGCCACTGGCGCCCCAGGACGCTACCAGCAGATCACCCTCGATGAGCTCATTGAGAATGTGTCCGACAAGGAGTTTGGCCGAGAGCTCGGAGACATGTTCTTGTATTCCACCTCGCCTGGGTATGATGGCGCGGACGGGACACTGATCAAGGCTGCTGATATAAGGAGAGGTTGGTACTCAAGCGAACGGCTAACAGCTGTACATATGTACTGACGAAGTTCAAGCTCGGTGTAGACTGTCCTACGACGAGTCTGCAAGATCGGATGGAGAAGGGAGATTGGAGTGCCTTGTTATCAAAATGAGCCCGACGGTCTGCGATGCGTCTCAAGCTCAAGCTCACAGGTGCTTGTCGTTTCTCAACCTCTTACACTCACGACGGACTCGGTATGCAATAGATATAGATGGGGCCGGGATCGGGCTCTTTGCGATGACAACCACTGGGCAGCCTTCTATCGCGAAGGTGGGGTAGTAAATCTGGCCAGCAGACCTCACATGTCGCTGTGTGAGCGGCTGATGGACCCACACCCCTGATTTATTTGGTCGCTTCGACCGCATGTCGGAGCCTGAGATGGGGATTGGCAGTGTGGTCGGCGCGCGGCCACCATTTTGAGATTATGGATATAGATACGGTAGAGCATTCTCCCGGCGAAAGTACGCACCTCATACAGCATGGTGCCTCCTGAAGTTCACTGCACTCGAATACAAGTCGCACTTCATAGGAAGGAAGGTGGAGCTGGACGGCGAGCGGAATTCCCCTAAGTTTCTCCATCATGTATCGAAGACGGGATGTTGAGGGCGAAGGAACGAGTGCCAGAGAAACTAACGCTAAAACATCGTTGATCGGTCAAACCGAGTGGCATTGGATTGCCGCACTCGAGCGCATCGGAGAAATACGGCCAGTTGCTCCGAGAACCAGGGCATAAGCAGCATGGCCCTTGGTCGCGTATGAAAGGGCCGAAGCGTAAGATGATCCTCGATTTGAAGAAGAGTGGCAACATACATATTAGGCGTGCATCCCGCCTCTTGTCCTGCGGAGAAATCCCGGCACTGAGCCAACACAAATATCGCGTGAATGCATTGTCATAGATGCATGCGCGTTGATTGTGGAAGCCAGCAGGGACAGTGGAACAGGTTGACGCGATGGGTGGTGCACGATAGGCAATAGAACACGAGTGTATACCATGTTCATCGTCCAAGACAAGTGCGGGAGTGATATTGCTATTCTATTGAGCTGTATCCTTCTGTTCCTTGTACTGCCGAGTCCACTGCGGCGGGCAAGTGAGTGCACGTTGGCAGGCCATCCGGGAGGAGATGTCACGTACACTCATAGATGGGATTGGCCTGACGGGTTGAACCAGCCGTCGCTATGCAAACGAGTTCCAGCGTCATTGCAGGGCTCGAATATGGTGTGGGGGTAACTGGAGGCATGAGACTGGCGAACGCACCTCCTTGTCTGCGCTGACTGTGAAGACGCCATATGCGACAGCAAAAATCCCAGCAAATGCGATCGCGGTGTTGGTCTTCCAGTTAGCGGGCCGCGTCCACCAGCCACCTATGCAGATAGACGTGAGGATGAACACGACCTCCCATAATGACGCGAACTGAGCAGGCGGACGACATGGGAACGAAACGCACCAGCTGGCGACCAGACCTCCTTCGGGTAGGGATATCTCGCTCCTCCGCCCTACACCATCCGCATGAGATCCAACAGCATCGAGACTGTGTGTGTTGGAGGAAAGAAACGTACCATGCTGAGACGAGTAGGTGATGGTGGAAGGAAAGGTTGAGGTGCGACCGCGGTGGAGAGCACGTGTTTGGCAGCGCCGGCTACTGGCCGGGCGTCGAGGGCGTCCTGGGGTTGGCCGGCTGCCATTCGCTCGCATTCTGGGGACACGCTCGACACCTCTTGCTTGCATGCGACGACCATCCCAGAATGTTTCACGCCCTCGGGAACTACTTTCATGAGCGGCGGCGCGGGCTCACGAAGGCGGCGGGGTACGTCGGCGGCGCGTACATCATCGGACGCTACATCTCGCAGCGACTGGAGGACGTCAGGGCATCCATCCTCCAGGAGCGGGCTGCACGTGAGAAGTGAGTGCTGTCGTGTTATATGCCTTTGTCTAAGCTAAGAGCGCGTCGGAACGCACTGCTCAGTCTGCGGCGGAGATTCGAGCAGAACCAACAAGACATATCCTTTACTGTCATGGCCCTCCTTCCTACCCTCGGTAAACACATACTGCATGGTATGGACGTTGAGGGAGTCACCCAGGAGCTGCAATCCTACTCTCGCGCGCCCAAGGCACGCCTCGAGCTTCAACCTCCTACCGCGCCCTCCGAGTCAAGCGTCACCTCTAGCGTTGGCAGCGTCCGTCCTCCAGACGCAGACGTGCGTTCTGACAATGGCTCTGTGTCTGTCGTGTCCTCCATGGACGGTGTACCGACAGACATGTCAGCATCGTCAGCCAGTTGGGTCGACCAGTTCTCTTCTATGGGATCTTCTCAGGTCTCCGCTGTATCTCCTCCGGCGGAAGGCGAGGCATCTGGTTCCTCAAGATCCAGCATGGTTGGCCCCGACATGACAGAGTCTGTGCTCACAAACAGCTCGGTTGCAAGTTCCTCTGCGCCGGGACCGTTAAATTCGGTGAGTCGCAACCGCCGTGATACGTCACTCTCATTCCAACGAACGCGTAGACATCGCCGGATAGTCACATGGACGCGCTGAGCCCAACTACAAGAAGCAAAGCTGAGCTATGGAGAGAAGTCAAAATACTCAGTACGTAGCCTGCGCATTCGTTGCTCGGACGCTTGAACGAAACGAACTCTTCGCAGCATTTACACGGACGTTGACTGTAATCTACTCGATAACTCTCCTCACCCTCTTCACGCATATTCAGCTCAACATTCTTGGACGCTCCAAGTATATACAATCCATGATACAACAGGAACGCGACGAGCGCGTGCGCGAATCGTTCCAGTATGCTACATCAGTGTACTCCATGTTCTGGGGCGACAAGAGTCTTGAGGACCCAGACACTGACGAATTGGAAGAGTCCGAGAACGTGAGCGAGGAGACGGAGCAAAAGTATCTCACGCTTAGTTGGTGGATCCTCCATGTCGGATGGAAGGACGTCGGGGAGCGCGTGAGGAGAGGCGTCGAAGAGGTCTTCGAAGGGTATGTACTACGTACCATCGATACCTTGTGGGCTAATGCGTTATTTCCCAGCGTATCTCTCAAGACGAAGCTCACAGCTGCGGACCTGCATCGCCTGATATGCGACGTTCGTCGTCGAGTCGAATATGAAGTAACCTTTGAAGGCAAGGAGCGTCGAATAAAGTGCGTGTGCAGAAGACAACCCCTCGTCTTCGGTGTCTAGTTATTCTTGTGTGCGCTATTCTGACTCTGTTTCTCGCAGCTTCATGTCGACGCTTCTGCCACCCACGCCCGAGACGCTCCAACATGTGCTCACCCAGGGTGGTATTTCCTCGTGGCTCGCCACGGCGCACGACCCGACCTTCGACGCTTTCCTCTCGGAAACTCGGACCCACGTCGCGTCCGGTTCATTCGAGCGAGTCCTCGAGGTCTGCCTTGACCGTGCTACGGACGTCCTATTCCGTGGCGTCGAGAAGCACGTCTTTGGCTCGAAGTCCGATGACGAGCTCATGCTGCTAGGCGGGCAAGAGCCGCGCGAGCGACTGGCTGCGATGCTCCCGGGGCTGGCGAGGTGGTGTCATCTCGCTCTGGAAGGGCTTCCAAACGAGCTTGTGGACGTGCGTGTGCCATTCTGTTACTCTCTGTGTTCCAAAGATAGTTGCTGACCCGTTTGCTCGGTCTGGCTATTCAGGGACTGGCGGATGCAAGGGAAGTGGAGGCGCTCTCGGCCATCATATATACCAGCTACGAAGACCGCTTTCGGTAATGCATTCGCTCGCTTCGGGATCGCATTTTGGGTGAACTTGGCGTTTTCTTCGCGCTCTACTCAACCTTGTCGTCGCCCGAGGTCATGAGCCAGGACGATAGTTCTGTTCCTAGGCCAGGCACGTACCTCATGCATGCTATATGCTGCGGCGGCGACCAACGCAAGGCACACCGAGTGCGCGTTGCATGTCACCTGGTCCAATGGCCCGCCTCCGCGCCCACCGCAAGCTGTACCACGGTCGCGGGTCCGGACCCGGTCTCTCACCGGGTCTGCCGGTCAAGCAGGGCATGGCAATCAAGACTTTCGAGGCGTCCCACAGTTCGGTGCTGCGGAACCCCAGGAGGGTGGCATCCAACATACAAGGTGCGTCGTTCTCCAGCACCGTGACCGCGCCGGAAGCGGCTTTTGGCAGGTTAGGCTCGTGTCGTCGTCGCTCTGTGGTTTGCGCGTACATTGTCGTCAATGTGGACCCACCGCCGCTCGGGGCCGCGCTGGCGCTGACGGTTGTGGACAGAGACGGACCACGGTGTTCCGCGAACCGCAACTGCTATCATTTTCCAAGTCCAAGTATAGCGCCCCGGTCTCTCACCTGCCCGCGAATGAGCATACGGTCTCTCGAACCCTCTTCCCGCGATGGACCCTGCCTTCTATCGTGCGGTCGATGGCTATCAGCGGTGAATGTTGAATCGCGACGCGTCCCGTGGTCGCGTCCGTCCGTCAGCGTTGAACCGTTCCGTGCAGCGACGATCCCGCGCCGCTTCGCTGTCTCTGCTGCATCCGATTCCCAGCGTTTCGGAGAGCTTCGGCGTGCTGTCAACGAAGCTCGCCGCCGTCGACGATGATACGCAGACCGCGTCGGGCGCCGGGCGGCACGGATCGTCTCCGAGTCTCCTTGTAGCTTGTGCGCCGGGCGTTCTGCGTTCTGCAGTTCGCAAAGCGCAATCCCGCTTCCCTACGAGCTTGTTTCTCGACGTCGGCGGGATCGTTATTCCCGACAGCGTTTGCGCGTGACGACGCTCAGCGTCCAGAAGCCGCCCCCGCTGCGACGTGCGTCACGTTTCTCGTCGCCAGACTCGGTGCTTTGTCCCAATCCGCAGAGCCCGCTGAACTGTGAAGCTCACCGTCGCCGACGGTCGCGCGCCCTTCGCCCTCTCTGCATTCTTCCAATGTTCCATGTCACTCAGTACTCAGTACTCATTCTCCGAGTTCCTCCGTTGCCCTTCCTCGCCGGCTGTTGAGGTCATGCCGTGCGCGCCGCGCGCGTTTGGAAATTGAGCGGGATGCGCGCGTACGTGCGTGCGGCGGGCGCGCTCCCTCTTCGCACTATCCAGCTCCTCCTCTCCCCGCACCAGTACCGGGTCACCGTAGATATAGACGGGGCTGGTGCCGGGCAAATATCCGTGCGCACGAGCCCCACGACCGGCATACATACGTCACCTTCACGCAGCGTTCCCTACCCCCAACGTCATCCCGAAAGATGAGAACCGGGATGTACATGTACAGCCAGTATCGACCTGCGCACGCACGCTCACATCTTGAGAGTCTCAGTCACCTCTCAGACATGCGCGCGTCAAACAAGCTCTGGCGGGCGGACGCGTCGATCGCGGCCATTTCGCCGAGGTATACGCGCGTGCGCGGGTGCTTCCCGTCCTTCCGTTGCTTCCGTCCCTGTGGGCGGGTTCGGTGCGGGATGCGAACGTTCCGCGCGTTCGAGATGCACGCGGCCATACTCAATTATAATATGGTGCGCCCCCTTGCGCAATGCGTTTGTGTGTGGGTTGCCGTAATGCGCCCGAGCGCCCGCGCGAGGGGTGGTGCAGGTGGCCTGCTGTGTCGTTAGTGGGGCAGGCGTGCGCGCGCGTTGAATTGTGCATGGGATGTGCATGGGATGTGTGGAAGGGTGCTGCCGTCACTTTGTGCGTTGCGGGCCGTCGGGAGGACGCTAGAACGCAGGGGTGGGGGCTTCCGGTGCACTTGTGAGTGGGTCTGTTCTTCTCGATACTATTCGTGCTGTGAGCCTGCGTCAGAGCAGAATGCTTGCTGCTCATGTATTCCACATTCAGATAGAGATACAGCGGGTTGATTTCTTTGTTACTGCCACCTTCGCTGGAAAGTATCGATACACCCCAATTTGGACTTATAATGCTCTCTCTTACGCCGCCAACCGTTCCATCGCGCACTTGAACGGCAGTCAGCCCTCGAGGAGCTTCACGAGATCGACAGGCTTCCCATCGCTGTTCAGCGCAGCCTCGATGAACGCCACGTCCGCCAACGTCCCCCGCGGCTCATCAACCCCATCCTCCCTCCCCTCCACCGCCTCCAACCAGCTCCCAATCTCCCTCTCAACCCCACAGCTCCTCTCCTCCACGACCTCCTCCTCCTCCCTCCACCTCCCCTTCTCCTCGTCCCACACCGGCTTGCCCTGCGCATCGCGCGCCGCGGTGCGGACGACGACGCGGATGGTGCCGCGCGGGGTGCGCGTGCTCTCGAGCCACCCACGTGTGCCGGTGACGGAGATGCTGTCGTGCGAGGAGGTGACGCGCGATTGGACGGGCGCGCCCCAGGAGAGCTCGATCAGGCCGTGTGCGCCGGAGGCGGTAAGGGCGATGGCGTTTATGGTGTCGTGCGGGGCGAGGATGGGCTTTGCGAGGGAGGCGTGCGCGGAGAGCGTGGTGAGAGGGCTGGGGAGGAGCATCCGGAGCACGGCGATTGTGTGCTGTTGATGAGGTTGGTGGTGGTGGGGTTTGCCGGTTCCGTGTTTGAGAGTCGAGAGTCGATCCATGGGTGGTCGGGAGCGAGAAGGACGGTCGCGAGAGAAGCACACGAGCATGCCGACATGGGTGTGCACGGGACCGGGAGCCAAGCGAGGGCCGACGTCGGGTGCGTGTAGGCCACATTGAATTTGGAGGTCGTGACAAGAAGGGCGCGGAGAAATTGGATGAAAGTGAGGAAGGTGAGTTGAAACTTGAGACAGTGTCAAGCAAGGGGCGGGGACTTACGACGCCACCATCAAGCTGTGTCAAGGAGAGAGCGCGGGGCCCCGGAGGAAATCCGAAAAAGCCGGGTCAGGCACGGAGCGGAGGCGTTATCATCATGGCCGAAAGCGGGCACGCACCAGGAAACCGCCTTGGTACTGTCAGAAATAATATCGGGGTGCATATGACATCCCAGGTGAGCAGAACACAAAAAACATTAGTAAGACAGTAGACTCGGGACCGAAGCACGATCGGCACAGATGAGCAAGTCGATGCAAGGTAGTACGCACGTCAGGAACGGTGCGCCAGGGGGTGTTGTACCACTTGGAGTGCTCGTCGACCCAGCTGTACGCGCGCGCATTGAAGTACTTGACCTCGCCGATCTTGCCCCCGCGTACGATGCGGCTAGCGGCCTGGTACGCGGGCTCGGCCTCGAAGTTCTCCGCGACGCGCCAGACGAGGCCCTTGGGCTTGTACGTGGCCTCGTACTCTGCGATGAGGGCGCGGCCCTGTGCGACGTCGGGCGCGACGGGTTTCTCGCTGAGGACGTGCTTGCCGGCGGCGAGCGCCTTGCGGATCACGGCGGGCTGGGTGGTGATCGGGAGGACGACGATGACGCCGTGGATGTCGGGGCGGGCGAGGAGGGCGTCGAGCGACTTGGCGGGGTCCTCGTCGTTGTAGACGTCGGGCTTGTGGGCGAGGCCGAGGGTCTGCTGTGCGGCGTCGGCAAAGGCGGAGGAGCTCTTGATTGAGCGCGAGTAGACGGCCTTGAGTTCGATGGCGGCACCTAGGGCTGCGAGGGCGGGAAGGTGGGCTGTTTGGGAGATGGATGTGGATCAGCATGTGTGTGATAGTCAAGAGAAGCGAGCAGGCGAGTAAGTATGATAATGGGTAGGAGGATAAGGAGGGGGTGGATAGTAACGAATGGTGAAACTCCGGAGGTACTTCGAGACGAGGACAGGGCGGGGACTGACCCTCTTTGGCGAAGATGCCGGCGCCGAGGATGGCAACAGCTTTGGCGGGCATGGCGGCAGGAGAGTGAGTGGGCGATGGAGGAGCTCAAGGTTTGTCCGTCGAATACGCCGCGTTCTGTGAGGCGTTTGGGCGACGCGAAGCCGGGGCGCAGAGGTCGTTATGTAGCAGCCTGCTTAATTGCGCCTCTCCGATGGATCGCAGACGATGAGATTGTGATAGAGTCCGGAGCACCAGTGGGGGCCTCCTTCTGGGTAATTATAACAGCTCCCACCCTCGGTCCGCCACTCCTCCCCGCCCGGCGAATCCTCGGGGGCCCTGCGCGAACGCAAGCGGGCGCTCGTCGCGCCTTGCTTCTTCCTTCCATCTCTCATTCCGGCCATTCCAGCTCTCGCGCCCCATACTCTCGCATTCAACGCCCCACCGCACCGCTGCAGATGGCCCCCTCGCCCTGCGAAGTGGTGGCGCAGCCGCATGTGGCGGAAAAGCAGGGGCAGCAAGGGACCGCCGGGCCCGTCGGTGCGCCGGACGGAGTGGTTTGCACGCGTGAAACCCGCGCAGCCGAGTCGATCGAGCTCTGACCAGGGCGCGGGGGCGGGGTGGCACTGCCGTCTGGGCCGACGCTCGCAGCAAGGCCGGCGGCGAGCGTGCGGCCAGGAGCGGCGAGGCAGCCGATGACGACGTCGTGCTTCACCGGAGCTGCCCCGGAGTTATTGGGGACACCAAAAACTCAATTTCGACCAGGCCCGCAGCGCCAGTGTACATGCTAGTACTACCTCGCGCTCAGATCCCTCCGCTGATGGCTGCACGGACACAGATGCACATACACACATACGCCCGGAACACGGCGACCGTCGCTCGCTCTCCCGTGCGCGGACAGGGCGCGGAGGCGTGCGTTCTGCCGGAAGATTCGTGCGCGAACACGGCCGGTTCCACACACGGCGTTTGGCCATCGCTTGCCCTCGCCCGGGCGAGCTCTTCGCGCGACGTGGTTTCCCCTCCGGACAATCCTCGGTCCTCCGCTGTCGGATGTCCCGTCCCAAGCCCTCGAGATGATATCGGCACGGCTGCCCTCCTCGTCCCTTTAAGAGCTTACATCTTCGCAGCCCTCCGCCGCCTTTCCCGTACCACCCCTCCCAGCCACAATGTGTGCGCAACCAACGAGCCCTGACAAGCTTCCCAGCGACTTTCTTTGGGGCTTTGCCACCGGTCAGTGTCCCTCCCAAGCCCTCCCCCCACTCCTTCCGGTCCTCCACAGCCACCACGACCCGTGCCAGCCGTGCCTGGCCTCCCTAGGCCTCTCATGTCCACAATATATTTTCGGGGCTAATTATTTTATTCTTGTGCACACCTTTAGCGAGCTTCCAGATCGAGGGTTCCACCGATGTCGACGGCCGCGGAAAGTCAATATGGGACGACTTCTCAAAGATCCCTGGCAAGACCCTCGACGGCAGAGACGGCGACGTCGCCACAGACTCGTACAACCGCTGGAAAGACGACCTCGACCTGCTCGCCTCCTACGGCGTCAAGTCCTACCGGTACGCGTCCACGGTCCACGGTCCACGGTCCACGCCGCACCTGCCACCCACAACCAACCCGCCGGCTAACGTTTCGTTTTTCTGCGCAGTTTCTCCATCGCCTGGTCGCGCATTATTCCCCTCGGAGGTCGCAACGACCCCGTAAACGAGGCCGGCATCCAGTGGTACTCGAATCTGATCGACGGCCTCCTCGAGCGCGGGATTGTTCCGTTCGTCGTACGTGGACACTTCCCCGCACCTTGCCTCTTTCGCTTCCGGCTTCTGATTGTCCGCGGTTTATCCCCCCGCACATGACGCGGCTGGAACGAACAGACCCTCTACCATTGGGACCTCCCGCAGGGCCTGTACGACCGCTACGGCGGCTGGCTCAGCAGGGAAATCGTCGAGGATTATGTCAACTATGCTAAGGTCTGTCTGTTCGTGTCCATGTCCATGTTCCGGACTCCCTGGTGCCCATTCATGCATCAGAGCGTCTGCTCACTTCGCATTCATGCTCCCCTGCTATAGGTTTGCTTCGAGCGGTTCGGAGACCGCGTCAAGTTCTGGTGCGTGCCCGCTCCACTCCACCTAACCCATCAGGCAAAGTGCTGACCCGACCCGACGCACCTCCACATCCCTATCCATATCCAGGCTCACGCACAACGAGCCCTGGTGCGTGTCCATCCTCGGCCACGGGCGCGGCGTGTTCGCGCCCGGCCGGTCAAGTGACCGCATGCGCTCGCCCGAGGGCGATTCCTCGACTGAACCGTGGATGTACGTCTTCCTTCTCTCTCTCCCCTTCTCCCCTGCGCCACTCTTCTCTTCTGTTCGGGGACCCGAGCGCTGACTCCCGCTTGCTTCTGTTTCATTGTATTTTTCCTTTGTACCCCCCCCCCTCCCCCGCGCCGGTTTGGGCCCCGCCGTTCGATCTGCCTTCGTCGGCGCTGCTATCTCCGCGTGCGCCGCACCGCACCGATGACCTCTCCTCTCGCGCACTCGTCGGGGACTTGATGTTCTGCTCCGGCTTTTGGGTTCCCAGTGTCGGGCACCACCTGATCCTCGCGCACGCGTACGCGTGCAAGCTCTACCGGGAGCAGTTCAAGCAGGCGCAGGGCGGTTCGATCGGCATCACGCTCAACGGCGATATGGCGCTCCCGTACGACGACAGCCCGGAGAGTACGTGGACTCGCCTCGTATTTGGTGTTCGTCGGCTTGAATTGTGCTGACCGGGGGGTGGCTTGCGCAGACATCGCTGCGGCGCAACACGCGTTGGACGTTGCTATCGGTGTGTGATACGTTGGGTCGTGGTTCTTGGGCTGGGTGCTGATTGTGTGGTGCGTTTTAGGATGGTTTGCGGTAAGTGCTGGTCTTCGTCTTCAACCTGCTATCGTCATTTTTCTGTCTGGCCCTACCTCCCTCCCTACCCTTAATACGACAGTCTTTGTTTTCCTCTCGCCCAGCTGGCGTGCGTTCCTGACGCGTGTCCATCGCACGCGTCCCATCCACCACCCTTCCTTATCTCCCTCTCCTCCGCTAAACCCGTGTTTCGTGTTCCGTGTTCCTTGTTTCGTATTTCGCATGCGCGCACATGCTCACATCCATCTCCCCCCTTCGCCAGGACCCGATCTACCTCGGCCATTACCCGGAGTATATGAGGGAGATGCTGGGCGACCGCCTCCCGACGTTCACGCCCGAGGAACTCGCGGTCGTGCACGGCTCGTCCGAGTTCTACGGGATGAACACGTACACGACCAATCTGTGCAGTGCGTAGACTGTTTTTGTTCTCTTCCACCAGGGCGCCGTGGAATGTGGATGGCTGAGATGATGGTATTGTGATATTGCAGAGGCGGGCGGGGACGACGAGTTCCAGGGCCGGGTCGAGTACACGTTCACGCGGCCGGACGGGACGCAGCTCGGCACGCAGGGTACGTTTTCTCTCTGTCTGTCTGTCTCTGCCTCGACTTTGAAGTCTGACAACGGTTGTGTTGTACAGCGCACTGCGCGTGGCTGCAGGACTGTGAGTCGCGCTTCGCGTGTCTCGGTCGCGTATTTGACCGCTAATTCTCCGTGCGCGACGCTCCCCAGACCCCGAGGGGTTCCGCGCGCTCCTCAACTACCTCTGGAAGCGATACTCGAAACCGATCTAGTGCGTCTCCCCCCTCCCGTCTCCCTCATCCCCGGCGCTGACCATCGTCCGCGCGCGCAGCGTAACGGAGAACGGGTTCGCAGTGAAAGACGAGAACAGCATGCCTTTGGAGCAAGCGCTGGCAGACGCGGACCGGGTGCAGTACTTCAAGGGGAACACGGCGGCGATCCTGGCGGCGCGGAACGAGGACGGGGTGGACGTGCGCGCGTACTTTGCGTGGAGCTTGTTGGACAACTTTGAGTGGGCGGACGGGTACGTGACGCGGTTTGGGTGCACGTATGTGGACTATGCGACGCAGGAGCGGTTCCCGAAGGACTCGGCGAGGTTCCTTGTTAAGGTGCGTGCAAGCGTTGCTTTTTCTTTTTCTCTCCTCTTGCGTTTCATCCATTCCCTCCCTCCCCCTTCTCTTGTCCTCATTGAGCGTGTGCATCTCCGTCCGTTCCTGCTCTCCGTAGTACGTTTGGATGTGAATGCTGACTTGCAGAGGGTTTGTGCAGTGGTTCAAGGAGCACGTCGACGAGGCGTCGTCGGAGACGGAGACGTTGAAAGCATCAGAGCCGGAGCGACTCGAGCTGCCGGACGTCGCCCAGAAGAAGGCGGCCGACAGCACGAACAGCGCGACGTCGTCGCCGACGGTGGAGACACCCGACGCGAGCGCGACGAAGCGCGTCGCGAATGGGGACGCTGCGCCTACGGTGCGTTCTGCTCTTGCTTGTGGGTTGTTCTGGGGTTGCTGACTTGCTGCTCCTCGCTGTGTGTGGTGTTCTGAATGTGGTGTGGTGTGTGGGGTGCTGCAGCCGAAGAAAAAGAAGACGAAGAAGGCGCCGTTCGCACGCTTCACGGCGTACATCTCGACGTTCCTCGGCATCTGATCTGCTCTCCCCCCCTCCCCCTCCCTCTTTCCCCCACAGTCCATGTCCATGTCCACGTTCTTGCCGTCTGCACATAGACCTGCATTTCCTTGCACTTGCTCGTATGTATATCCCAAGCCTTTGCCCGTCTGCGCTGCACCTTTCCCCTTCCCCTTCCTCTTTTCTTCCTGCACTAGACGCTGTAATTCCGCCTCACTTTCATGCACCGACGCCCTTGCCCCCGCCCTCTGTTATCGACTGCCAGCACGACTGCTATCGTACATTTCCGTCCGTCCGCATGTAGCTAGCTGACCCGCATTCATCCTCCCACCTGTACTTGTACGAGATCCGACTCCTCTCCTCTTCTTTCGTCCCTCTCCTCCTCCCCTCCAGTCTGCACCATCTTGCCAGCAGCAAAATGGCGTAATTTATTCCTCTCTCGCTCCCTCTCGCCCCATACCACACCACATATGGTCAGTATCCATGTGTGCGAGAACGACCGTGCGCAAGACTGAGAAAGAGCAGGCAGGATGAGACGCGGCGGCCTCGTGGCGCGCGTGATCCTGTTCGAGTCCGTTCGTCCGAGATAGGCGCCGAGTATAAGAGCAGAACCTGCCCAGAGCCTCCAACATCCTCACGCCCGGTCTCCCCGGTCTCTGCCTCTACGCCGTCTTTGTCTCCGATCTGCTGTGCTTGAGCTGCTGAACTTCTGACCCTCTGTTGCTGTCTCGCTGCACGCTCGCACTCCCCGACCTGACCTGATCCCGGGCTTTTGGAGCTCGTGCGAAACGAAACGAAACAAACCCACAATGTCGCAGAAGGGAAACTACCCTGCGCCGCCAAAGTACGCCGCTCGACGCGGGGACTCTAGTAGCAGCTTGTAGCACCCGGACGGACGATAGCTCACTCGGCTGCGGTGCGGAAACAGGTACCTGAACGACTTCAGCAAGGCCCTCGCGAGCGAGGTCCGCATCCTCCTCGCCGAGGTGGGCAAGCTCAGAGACGAGCGCCGCCAGCTGCAGTAGTGCGTCCCGTTCCGTTCCTCCCTCTCCTCTCCGGACCCAGTGTGCTCAGGACGCATTGTCCGCCCGCCCAGCGAGATCGCAGAGCTCATGGCCGTCAAGTCCAAGTTTGGCGGCGGGGGCGAGTACAATCCGGAGTGGATGCCCAAGGTACGTCTCTCTCCCTCCTTCCCTCCCTCCCTTTCTCCTTCCCAGTCCCTCGTGCCCCCCATCCGAACGACCTATCGCTCACCGCCACATCGTCCCGGGAACGCAGCACGAAGAGCCGCCCCCGCCAGCATCCCCTGCCCCGCCTCCGGCCCCGAGCGTGATCGACGACGGCGCGCCCGCACGGCCCGCATGGCGCACCGTGCACAAGCGCGAAGAGCGGCGGGCAAAGGCGAAAGCCAAGGCCCTCCCGCCCGCCGCCCCGCCGCCTGCGATCGCGCCCCCGCCGGAAGCCGCGAACCTGCCCGCGTGGGCGCAGTGGAAACGTACGTGCTCTGCCATTCGGGGATCCCGGGTGTGCTCATGTTCATTCTTGCGCGTGCGTTCCCTTGCCTGTCCCCGACCGCAGCGAACCCTCTGCTCTCGCCTGTCCCGATCGCTGGCTCTGCCTCTGCGCCGTTGCCGGGGGACGTGCCCATGACGCGGTCCGGGCTGTTTGGTGCGTTCGGACTCTTTTTTTGCGCTCGTGTGCGGCGTTCGTGGCTGATCGCTGTCCTCTTCAGGTCCGCCGACGCCGCCTCCAAAGTAAACGCTTTGCACACACTCCCCATGCACTCGATCGCGTTGCCGATCGATCATCCGCCGTCATCGCACCCTTCCTCTCCTCGCTTGACTACTGGGGGCACGAGAAAGGGGCCCATCCACCCATCCTGCCCATCGATACTTACAAGCTCTTCTCGTCCACGACCGCTGCCGCTGATTTATACACTTCGCTCTGTCCCTTTCCGCACCTCTCTGTACCGCGTGTCTTCGTTTCTGTCCTATTACGGTTCTGACGACATCATGTATGCATGCATCCGCCTCCCTCGCACCTCCCCTCCAGTCTACATCTACCACGATCTAGTATATACTCTGCTGTAACAACGCTCTCTCTCTCTCTCACTCCCTCGTCAGCGCTATAGCCTGCAACGTCGTGCGCTGTCACGGATGGCCGAGGCCATTACAGGAAGACAGAACATAAGAAAGAAGGTCCGAGCGGTCATCTGTACAATTATATTCCTGGGCTGCTGGTGCGATTGTGTTACGTTGCGTCGATGGTAAGAGATATGGGGGAGACTTAGATGTGGAGCGAGAAGATACGGTACGTAGGGAAAAGATTGCATCCGTGGACTGGAGTGGGAGTGAGTGCAAGATGTATGGGAAGCGGGAGGAGCGGCGCCTGTAAGTAGTATACAAAAAGCAGGGATACACAGCGCGAAGGTGCGATATAATAGATATTGGGATAGCGGGATGCATGCGAGGTGAGATGGATGCAGTTGGCAGGAGAGAGCGGTGCGTCAGTCAGTGTGGGGGCGTGTTGGAGACATGAGCGGGAGTGCAGTGCGGTTACGCGGCGTCCTCGATGTCGATCTTGACGAACAGAGTGGAGAACAGGTACTGCGAGAGCTGGGCGTCGTGCAGCGGCAAGTGTCGGTAGCCTATAACAGCCGATGCAATCGTGTCAGCGCCTCCAATTACCGAGCGACTGCAAGAGCGAGGAAGAACGTACCCCGGTTCAGACTGCCAAGGCTGACGCAGTACACCGCGAGCGGCTCGTCGTCGTCCTTGTCCTCCTGCTTGACCGAGAAGCGGACAAAGACGAGGTCCTTCATGTCCCCGACGAGGTCGAACGGGAGCGAGAGCTGCTGCTCCCAGACCGGATTGAACCCGTTGTTCTTCACGACGCCCGTCTTGCACGTCACCGTGCGCGCGGACGTCGCGGACACGCTCGTGCCCGTCGTCGTCGGCGGCGAGTACGCGTCCGCGGCCGCGTCGGGCAGGAAGGGCGAGTGCGTCCAGTCCGGGATGTGGATCGAGACCTCGATGAACGGGTCGAGGATGGACTTGTCGATGATCTCCCGGCCTTCAGAGTCCTTGGGCCGCGGCAGCTGCTGGGCGGAGATGACCTGCGAGAAAGATTGGCGAAGATGAGTGAAGGCAATGTCTAGAGAGTGCGGGGTGACTCACAGTGACGTTCAGGAAGTGGTTGGTGCGTTTGGCGAGCAGCGCCTTGTCCGCGGTCCGCAAGGCAAGCGGCTTGAGCACATATCCAGCCCGTCCGTTACGCTGGAACATCGCGTGGTTGATCATGTAGCCAAGGTCTGCAAGTGTAGCACATAACGCTCAGCCCTGCGGCACCTTGGAGCAAGCACAGTCGCAACCTACCAAACGTCTGCCAATTGAGCGAGACGAGCTGGCACCCGGCCGACCAGTACCGGTGCGGCTCGTAGTTCGTCGAGCCGATCCGGAGGCCCTTCGGGTACGTCCTCACCAGGTGCGTCTTGTTGTGCTTGATGAGATCCATCATGCCCTGCTTGAGCAGCTTGTTCGCCGTGTTCTCCGAGAGCGAGAACATGTGCTCTGGCGCGTACATCTCCTTCTTGTTCAGCCCGCGGCACTTGACGCCGACGGTGTAGACGAGCAGGGAGAGGAGCTGCATCGACATCTTGACCTTGTGTCCCTGCGGCTGCGGCGATTGCGGCGACGTGGGCGGGGGAGAGCTCGGCACCTTCGAAGAACGCACGCGCGCGAGGGCGCTGCGCGCCTTCTTGAATTCCGACTTGAGGTCTACAATGCGTGGTGTCGTCAGAATCAGCGGAGGGTAGCCGGGGCATGGAAGATTAGATGTACCTTTGACAATTTCGGACCCCTCGGATTCGGAGGTATCTGTAGTGGTAGTGGAAGACTCCGTATCGACGACGACTTCCTTCTCCGTCGCTGCCTGCTGCTCGGTCACGTAGAGGTTCTTGGCTTTGAGCATGATCCGGTACTTGAGGTCCTCCGGACTGGGCAAGACCTCGATCTTCGGACGGGCATCTATGGGGGCGTACACGAGGTGGTCGCCGAACACTTCCTTCATGATTGCAACCACCTGCTCTTGCTGCTGAACGCAGCAATGGATCTCGGCGGAGAGGATGATCGGATATGGGGAGGCGACGAATGCGTACTTGAGGATCGCAGCGCAGATGTCACGTACGGACACCTTTGACGTCAGTGTCCGTCCATGGTAGACGACGGGTTCGTGTTCGCCGTCCCAGATGTCCACTGCAGCCGATGATCGTCAGATGGGGTAGACTGCTATAACAAGACGACTCACGTTCCACGCAGCGACATGAGTGCAGTAGTGCACGGATGTAACCCTCGATCGTACTTTCGCCGACGAGCTGGTGCCCAACAAGGTATGTGTTGTGCGAGGACGAGATGTAGTACTCCGGGAGCGGTCGTGTCATGTCGTGGATTATCCGACCATGCTGATCCGCAAATGCAGAGTTGTCCGCCGACATGAGGAACGATGTGAAGCCACTTAGGGACATCTTCGCAGTTTCGACGGTGAGCGGTCCGACTACGCCTGCGGACGGCGGGGGCGATCCAGGGGTCTGTGGGACCTGACCCGAGATAGAGACTGACTGCATAGCGAGGTCCAACGCCGTCTGCGGCGGAGATCCAGCAGCCTTCTCGTCCGTGGAAGGCGCGGCATACCGCAGGAACAGCCGCTCAAGTTCAGGACCGCTCAGAGTGGACTGCATTGCGAGGTCAGCACCAACGCCTCGTAGCAGATGCGAGATGAGTAACCTTCTGGTAGGTCCGCATGAACTGTTCGAAGGCGGTGAACGTCATCCCCGAGGCGCCATTCGTGACCTTCTTGTACAGCCTGTCGAGCTCCGGGCGTGCCTTGAGGGCCTTCACGAAGCGCTGGAAGTCAGCGAAGTCGAGGTAGCCCCGATTCTGGCTGTCCGCTTGCTGTATGCGGGGATCAGGACCGTGCATGTCGTCAGCGCACGTCCGCCACGCACCTGGAAGCGCCTGAGGAGGTCGTCGCGGGATGGGTTGATGTTGAGCCTCCGGCAGAGGCGTTCGACGTCGTCGAAGTCGATGCGCTGGTCCTGCTCGTCGTCTGCGCCCTTCCAGAACTGCTTCTCCCATATCGCCTGCCGCATGTCCGCGCTGCCAAGCCCGCTCATGAGCTGCTGCCGGATCGCGTGCAGACGGCGCAGGGTCACGTCCCACATCTGGAAGATGTCCCGCGTGGCCGCGATGAGGTGCAGCGTCTTGTACCCGCCGTCGAGGACGTAGATGACCGTGAGCCATTTGTCCTCGTACTCGTGTGAGAGCTGGAACTGCTCGCGGTAGTACCGTGCGTCGACGCCTACGCGGAGCTCCTTGATGTTCTCGATTGGGACTGTGCAATCTGCATGAGCGTCGAGCTCGAAGAGGAGGAGGGGCTTGCGAGATGGAAGGGGTGGACACGAGAGATGGATGCGCGATGGGAGAGTACGGGGGCAATGCGAAGGAGACACTCACTGTATCGCAGCTTCTTGGACTCCCAGATGATCTGCCCTTGGTCTGGATCGAGCTTGAAGACATACCGCTTCTGTTTCTTTGCGGACACTTTCAGCATCGGCACACCTTGCTGAAGCAGCTGCGGGACGGTGGCGTCCAACCCCGCCGCAGGCTGAGCGACGGGCGCAGCGAGCTGGGCCTGCGCCTGCTGATGCTGCTGCTCGGAAATGGGAGACTCGGGGAGGGAGGCCATCCTGGTCAGTGGACGAGGACTGAGGGCGTCGAGGAGGGGGGAGTCGGCGTTGTGGCTCTCGCTCGGCACAACGTGATTGAGTGGGGGCCTCGTGGGCAAGGACTCGGACTGGGCGCGGCGGTGGCTCTTCCTGCGCTTCACCCAGGACACGGGCGACAACACGAATGTCGATGTCGACGCCTCCTGCACCGACTTCTCCTCGAACGAGACCGACGCCGAGGCGGATGCGGACGACGAGGTGCGGGTGGTGGATAGAGGCGCAGAGGATGCGGGAGCAGAGGGAGAACGCTTGAAGCTCGCGCGGCGCGCAACGCTTGTCCCGACGTCCTTCACCTCCTTGAACTTGCGCCGGATCGACCCTCCCAGTCCACTTCCTCCATCCGTCCGCCGTCGTTGGATGGGCTTGTATTCGGTGTCGGAGAGGGCGAGGAGGGTGTCTGCTATCGCCGGGACTGGCTGGCCCTTTGTCGTGAGCAGGTTCGCGGCGCGGTGAAGCATGTGCGGGCGGGGCTGGGTATCGGCCATGGCGAGCGTCGAGGAGAGAAAGAGATCATGAAAAAGCCATGCGTTAAAAGGAGCGGGAGCGTAGGAGGTCGGTGGTGATGTCAAAGCAGAGTTAAAGTAGCGCAGGCCCGAGGTATGTACAATAAGTACTAGCTTGACCCTCCGCGCTCTCGATCCCGGCAAGGGCTATTTCAGCCGGCTTTCTGGCAACAATTCAATAACGCTCGCACTCTTCGCGTAGCGACATGGAGGCAGTCCTGAGGCGGTTCGCGGAAGATCGAGCACTTAATGTTCATCGTAGCAAGTTCGCGCGGTGTGCTGGTCACCGCCCGGGGAGCGACATTAAGATTGCTGTACATGTTCTGACCGCACACGCTCATGGGGCACAAGTCACTTGAAGTATCGCACAGCGACCTTTGGGGCAGGTGCGACATTTACAAATAGATACAGACATGGCAACGACCTTAGATATATCAACACTTGACTCGGCCCCGGTGGAATGACTCCAGCGCGCCCTGCGCAACAATGTTCCATCGGTCGGGGACTACGGCGCGCGTGCTTCGCGCGTAGTTGCATGGGGGTAGAGAGGATGGCTTCGAAGCGACAAAAGTCCGTTACAGACCGGACTCTTCAAGATATCCGTCTAGCGCCTGGAACCCAATCATGTTGGGATGGGTATATATGCGGATGACCGAACCAGCGGTAGAATCTCAGGGCCAACTCCGGCCTGCCGGAACGGGTGAAGACCATGAACCCCACACGATGTGTTGGGTGTGTCAAGGTCGGCGAACGTGCGTAGTGCCTGCACCTTGCAGAACAGGCCAGGATATCGAAGCAAACTGTAACTGTGCTGCGGTTGGGTGACAATGTACATTCTGCGGCGTCTTCTACTATCCTAACAGCAGCGTCAACTGAAACCAATATTACAAAAAAGACAGACTACTCAAGTCTCAGAGATAGAGATGGCCTGATTATAACCGCCCCACCGCACCATGCCATGGGCACGGCTGGGCGTCGTGGTACGCTGGAAATAAATTAGCGGCACGAAAGCAAGCTCAGCTCAGCTCGACAAACAAGAACACAAAGCACGACTCTATACTAGGAGGATGTGGGCGACATGGCACCGGTCTCCCGGTCCAGGCGCCCCCAGGGCACGGGAATACGTGCCCTAGCACTTGATGAAGTTCCCCACGATAAGCGTTGGGATGCCGTACGGGTCGCGCCGGATGGTGAACGAGAAACAGCAGCTGATGAAGCCCTCCTCGTTCGGCGGCGGCTCCTTGCCCCGCGCGGGGGTCACTGCGCCGGAGGACGGCAGGAGCGGCTTATACCGGAGTACGCACGAGGTGAGGACGGCCTTCTGAGTCGAGTCGAAGGCCACGTTGCCATATTTCTACGCGCCGCAGGTACAGCGTCCGTCAGATAATAGGTAAGACGTGCAGGGCGGTGACAGCGGGCGCACCTCCCAGTAGTTAACTGCGGAATCTTCGGCCATAAGCTCGTAGATGCATAACCGACCCTGTCCACGCAGTCTCCTCAGCAGCAGGCCAGGGAGGACAATGGGGATAGAGGGAGGGCGGTGGACGTACGTCGCGCAGCATGTATCCGTCCACACCGACTAGCTCGGCGAATTCCCGATTGGCCTTGTAGATCTCGCCGGTGCGGCGCCAGAGACATGCGGGGATCGCCATCGCAGAGAAGACACGATCGTAATCCAAGAGCAAGCGTTCAAACGCTTCCTCAATGAACACTAAATCCTGTGGGGAGGTTAGCACGCGCTGCCCATGAGCCCATGGACAGCATGCATACAATATCTGTCAGGGATTCTGACTGGGCTATGGCCTGATGTGCGGTTAGCGTTGCTCACTCGACCGAATCGGAGGCTCACTCTGAACTTGGGCCGGAGGACGGACAGTGGTTGTAGGATCTTCTGTTTCGACTCTTGAGACACGCTACACCGGAAGCGTTGAGAAGCATTCAACATAGTCACACGACACGACGCGGTACGTACTTTCTGTCCATCCACCGGGACAAGCGTGCATACCCCTTGACGTAGTTGTACGGCTTGAGCAACCCGGCCTCGTACTTACTCCGGATGACCATGTTCAGCCGTTCATTACGCGAGCCCGATGCCTGATCCGCAGCCGTAAGGAAGAAGCGTTCAGTCTTCGTGGCAGCAGGGAGCACGACCGGGGCGGGCTCCTCAGCCGCTCTTTCTCGATCCCGCTCCGGGCTATTTGGAGCGGGTGGTGCAGCCGTTGAATTGTTGGGTGCCGGAGCTGCGAGACCAGTCGGTTGAGTGATGTACGGGTTGTCAACTCCAAGAGTCACTGGATTCGTATAGGTGGGGCTAGACATCAGCGAGGATGTCACGGGAGGTTGGCTGAAGAATGTTCCGTCGTCCAATGACTCAAGGAAGTCTCTGTAGATGGATGTGTGAGCGAACGACAGCAGCGCTGGTAATTGAGAGCACGGAGGGGATCGTTGCGGATGACATCGGCATACACGCCTGTTGCACGAGACGAAGTCCTGACGCGCCTGCCCTTAGCGGGACACCCAGTCATTACGGATAGACACCATACCCGATGCGAGGCCGGAGGGAACGGTTGGATGCAACGTCAACAGAATTGGGTCTCGAGACCGGCTGGAGTACCAGACTTCACAGTCAATAGACCCGTGTGCACTGATGCTCGTGTGCAATCCAGATGCGCTTGACCAGCCTTTACAACACTGCGAAGCTCGTGAGGCATGAAAAGGGTTACTCACGAGAGGACAGAGAACTCATTGCTCAGATTCTCTGGCGGGTACAACCATCCACCTTGAGCCATGCTCAAGCCCATCCCTGGCCATGTCGTATTCATCGGTACTGATGCGGAACCGTATTGCCCCGCTAAAAGGTTGCGAGCGACGAGACCCGTGGCTGGGATGTTAGAGGAGGGGTCGGTAGTGCACAAGGGGGTGGAACGGATACTCGCCAGGAAGCCTCGCGACGTCTATCGGAGGATTCGTAATGGAGCTTGGGACAGTGGAGGCAGACGCCTTCTCCTTGCCCGTAGTCCGCCGTTCGTCGTGGCAGAGGTGGCCGATTTCACGCTTGATGCTGCCGGCAGCGTTCAGTGCCCACGAATTCCCGGCGAGCGGGCGAAGGAGGAGAATTCGTACCAACGTTGACAAGGGCGCCCCTCGTCACAGGTCATATGGCTCCGGCGACAGTAGAGGCATGCATGGTTGACCTTTCTCCGTTTTGTTCCTTTCTTCTTCTTGCCGGGAGCGTCGTTGTCGGTGTCGTGCTCGCCAGAGATGTCGGCTCCCAGCTGGTCGACTCCGTTCCGACTGTCCTGGGAGTGCACGGAGTCGGCAAGAGCAGCGCCAGACCCAAGACGTGCATCGGCGTGGGCCGGGTCCGTCGCAAAGGTGGCCATCCTGGTCCTGTCGGGCGCGGTCGGGGAGGAAGAAATCAAGTTCACCAACTCGCTCGAGAACGCAGGGACATGTGGGCTTTGCGTGCCTGTGATAATGCTGTGGGCGTACCCCTTAATAACTGCCCCGTGGCTGAGTTGGTTACAGCGTCCGACTGTTACGATGACATCGGAAGGTCGTGAGTTCGAGCCTCACCGGGGCAGCATACCTTTATGTTGTTTTGCTGTGTTGCGAGTGACCCATGTCTCTCCTTTGCGCAGCATTCCCATCTGAAGCATCATCTTTGTGTGTGGAATCAGATGGATGGTGGCAAGAGTTCCACCGCTGCAATCGGAATTATAACCCGATCGCTAGTACTAGGTAGTAGTAGTGGAGGACCCCCGACAATACACCAAAATCCCTGAGGCTCAATTCGGACAATTTGGGGTGATTCGGACACGAATGCCTGATGCTTACCCCCCTGTTTTGGACCCAACATCGTGGCCAGGTCTGGTGCCAGGCGCCCGGATATCGGACAAAATGATGACACCAGGGGTGGGTAGACGCTCTCCGGAGGCCCGCTCCGGCCGCCACGAGGGCGTCTAGTGGAAAAATTACCGTATACGGAAGGAGACTGGTGCCATAATTCGGACCTGGCGACCCCTCCCGGAGGCCTGATCTCACGGACAAATTTGACCGATTTTTCGGAACGAGGATCAGGGATTTTGGTGTATTGTCGGGGGTCCTAGTAGTGGCTGTGCTAATCCGGGACCGGTGCATCAAACATCCACGCTCTCCCACTCATCCTCGCCCTCCCCACCGAGCATCTCCCACTCGTCCTCCATAACGTGCGGCGAACGACGCACAAATTCATAGCCTCTTGGTGTACCTAGAAACGCCACCGCTCAACTTTCAAAACTCTACTCACAAGTCGGGACCAGGGGCGCACGCACCTCGCTGCTTTGCAGGCTTAGCCATATCCATCAGACAGACCTCCACACGCTCTAGCCTGCGTGTGTGAGAGCCCCCTGGAGACCGCTGGTCCGTGCGGTCATCCGTATGTGACTGGTCGTCTGACTCCGAATCCTCCCCGACGGCGGAACCGCAGACAAACCGCCGCGAGACATACGTCCGGCCGTCGTCGCGCCCCGCGTTGCGCCTGGTCTGCCGCCATGGTCGTGGCGCGGACCGACTGGCCTGCTTCCATGGCTTGGAGTTCTCCTTCTCCTGGAGCTCAATCAGGTGCGGCGCAATCTCCTCCTGCAGCGCGGGCGCAAGACGTGAGCGGCAGCTCGACTACATAGGTACATAGACTGAAGAGAGGCGGATTCGACTGACCAGTGGCGCGTGCCGGTTGAGCTCCTGCATCGTCCCGAGGACCATCTTGGTTGCTGTGCGCGAGCCGCGCTCGACCCGCCGCACGACGATCTTGTCCGCTCTCTTCTGGCGCGACGGCATGGCGTTCAGCGAAGACTTAAGTACTGTGCGAGCGGAGTGATGCGGGATACGAGGAGTAGCGACTCGAAGGAGGACCCAGTCGATGTCGATGAGGGCGCGCTGCTTGTTGTGTGGCCGCCTCCATGTCTTATATATGGCTGTGGCCATCGCAGCCGAGATGAGTCGACACTCAATAGCTCGATGCTCGCGGAGTCACGGCGGCGCTGTGTCGTCCGTCACCGTGACGCCGTTTGAGTCAGGTTGAGGCTCGGCGCGGCGCATATCCCGCCTATCTGGCTGTGTGAGCTTGCCGCTCGCTCTTCCCGCCATAGCCAGTTCCCTATGCGCCGCCTGTAAGAGAGGATCGGTTTCATCTACGTGTGCCACTCGGATTTGTCGTTTCGACTTCCCGTTCATTGCCGTATCGTCGGGACTCGGTGCTGGCAGCTTGCTCCGTCGTTAGTTATAACTCACCTGTCACGTTCCTTGAGCTTCGCGCAAAATACTAATACTTGTCGTCTGATGGCGGGTGGTGGAGGGGCCCATGGCCCCATGCATGGCACTCAATGTAATTGTACACGGCTTGGCTTCGACTAGGGCATCGCTGTACAGTACGCATTATCGTCTTCGCATTGGTAGACTGTGGTCTTGTGTAGGTCATTCCGATGTTCGTGGACAGTCCATGCGAGCGTCCGGCGCCGGCATCATCACTGAGGAACCTCTTGAAGGGCAACATCAGTAGCAACCTCCAAAGTCGCACTCCATGCGACCACTTTCGGGTGCGCCTTGACCTGCCAACAACACCGTCAGCACCTCCGCCATGAACAGACAAGCACGCGTCGTGAACGCACCTTCTTCGGGTCAAAGCCGAGGACCTGCAGTCCGTCGAGCGACGCGGCGCGCGAGAGCGCGACGTAGCTCTGTCCCTTCTCAAACACGCTCCGCAGGTCGATCTTTACGTGCTGGATCGTCTGGCCCTGGCTCTTATGGATCGACATCGCCCACGCGAGCACGAGCGGGAGCTGCATGCGACATGCGAGGATAGATTACACACTTCAGCCCTTCGTTTGCACAACGCTCGGTATGATGAATCACGCACCTGCACACGCCGCGCGAGCAGCTTGCCCTCGTTGTCTTCCACGCGGAACTCGTCGCGGACGACGAGCACGATCTCCGTACCCTGCTGGGTGCGGAACTCGACGAGCGGGTAGAGCTCCTCGTCTTTCGCCTGGCCCTTAGACAACGGCGTGCTGACCCCGGGCTTCACGTCTCTCTCCATCTTGACGGGTGAAGCCAGGTTCTCCTTGTCAGCCAAGGTACGGCCACTCAGGGCAACTGGCGTACGTCCGTCGGGGCCAACCTGGACGTTGCGCACCGCACCATTCGCCTTTGTGGCTGAGCTGCTCGCAGCAGACTCCTGCGAGCTCGCGGTTGACGTAGACCCAGACTTCGGCTTTGAGCTTGCGGACCGGCTCAGTGGCTTTACATCTTCCTCCTGCGAGGAGGAAAGCCCGGTGCTCGCATGGCAAGCCGCGATGGTGTGGAACCCCAGAACACGCCCAACCGTGCCGTTCACGAGCTTCTCGTCGACGTTCTTGACAAGCATCACCTGCGCATCCACCTTGAACGCCAGACGCGAGGGCACGACCATCTGCTCGAGCACTCTCTGGTGGGTGCCTGTGTCGCGTGCGCTGTATGCGTGCACGGCGCCGGGGAGGGCGGCGAGTCGCGTTGTATTTGCGCGCTCGACCTGAGCGCGGAGCGGGTAGAGCTCGGTTGGGAGGATGCCCGAAGGCAAGGGTGGCAGCGGCCGTGACAGAGTGGTGAAGGTCTGCTGGGCAGACGGAGAGATTGTACCCTTTCGGAGCTCGTTCAGGAGCTCGACGAATTCTGGGCCGCGTAGTTGGTGTGAGAATGGACTAAGGATGTACATGAAGCACGCACGAGCATCTTTTTGTCTGTACACTTGCGTGAGTGTTATGGTATGGTCAATGCATTTCTGCCAGGCTTCGCTCTCAAAAGCGAAGAAGGGCTCTTCCCCAGACTTCGTCACAGGCGGAAGTTGGAAGAAGTCTCCAGTGACGACAAGCTATTCATGACGCTCAGCTGCGAATGACTTGCTCTATGTATGCACGACGTTACACACCTGGATACCGCCGAAAGGTCGATTGGTTCGCTTGTTGCGGAGTTGGTCTGCGAGCTTCGCGAGTGTGTCGAACAGGTACCCGTCGACCATGGAAACTGTCCACGAGCTCAGGACTAGTGACATTGGAGGGAAGTAGTGACTGACTTTCGTCAATAATGAGGACCTTGGTGTCTTTCCAGCGCTTGTGGGCGGGCTTGCAGGTCTTGATACATGCGATCTGCCTGTCAATGTTGTGCATACCGGGGGTAACTGCTCCCCAGGAGTGAATGGTCATGCCTTCGCCCCAACTTATGAGCCTCTGCAAGACCGAGATCGTGGTGAGTGCTCACCTCCAATGTTTGAGGCTGCCATACCCGTGCTCGCGGTGACAGAGATGACGGAGGTGTTTTTGGAGTACTTCCGTCGTAGGGCAGCTATGATGGCACGCAAGAGTAAAGACTTGCCAGAACCTAGATCCCAACCCCAGTCAACCACTTGCTCAAAATTCGTGAGCCTCAGGCGGAAGCATGTGCGAGTGACATATACGCCTTGCGCATGGAGGGCATATAACGTCGTTGCAACGGTGGCTTACCTGCTGCCCCGGTGAAGAACACATTCTTGCCCTCGTCCACAACCATCTGGAGAACCCTGATCTGTTCGTCATTTAGACTCACAGTCTCGCGGAATGCCTTGGCGTCCTTTGAGGAAGAGGACGTAGAAGTCGTGACCAGAGGTGAGAAGAAGGCATCCAGGGTCTTGCGTCTCTTGTTCGCGTCCGCGCCGTCCTTGACCGCGTCCAAACCACCAGTTGACTTGCGCTTCCTTGTGTTCGTGGTGGTAGTGCTCAGTACAGCACTCTTCGCCATCTTCAGCGACGGCACCGACGCGCGCCCCGTTCGGTAGGGGTGAGATGGCGAGGAAAGAGAAGAGACGAGAGGAACGTAACGCCGACGGTTCAGGTTGCCGCGTCGCGTTCGGTGTATCTGCGCGTCTTGTTCACGTGCTGGGGACCCAGACGAAGCGCTCACATGTCTAATCTGATAAGATTGAGTATCGTGCACAAATCAGTGGCGTGCTCGTGAAGCAGGCCGTCGCTCTTGTCCGGATTCAGTGATCTGCGCTCTCCCATCCCGACCATTCCTCTCTTGCCTCCATCCACTCTGTCCTCTCGTTCTCCTCTGTCGCCCCTGCTCGACGCGCAAGGTGGCTAGGCGAAGCCTACAACATAGAATACCTGTAATCTACGCCGAGGAGGGCGCAGTACTGGCAGTACAGACCATGTACGTCCAGTTGGATACAGACTCTTCAGTGTTACTCATGCGTACGCGTAAGCAGTATATAGCTAGGCCACATTGACCGCGATGAACACACTGCACGACCACGAGCCAAGCACTAGTGCATCCACTATCCGCGGACTGAGACATATCGACATGGCCCAACTCTCCGAGCCGCCCACCGCGGGCTCACGCGACGACCATCGCGAGTCTCACTCGCCCTTACGTCCCTCTTCTCCCCACAGTGCGTTCCAGTCCGAGCCAGGCAGTCCGTCGGGCGACTCTGTCTCTTCCTTCCCATCCGTCGGCTCGTCTTTCCTCTTCTCGTCCGGCCCGACGTCCCCGCCCCATCCAGCCCCTCACTCTGAATTGGGAGACGAAGACGGCCTGGGCGATTCTACCAGCGGTCTAGTCATACCGTCGCTCATGTTGCCCTCTCCTTCGAGAAGACCGACTGCGTATGGACAGACCCTCGGCGACGTCCGCTTGCTCTTGCTCGGGCCCAAGGGCACCGATATGACTGCGGTCGCATCACGTCTAGTGGACGATAACGAAGACGTGGTGGAGGTTGGCCTTTGGGAGGATGTTCGCGACGAGAGCGTTGCTAGCCGAGGCAAGCGGAAATCCGTGCTGCGTGTCTCGACATATTGGGTCGAGCAGAGGGACAGGCATGGTCTGGAACGTGTCGAACCAGCGCGCAATGTTGAGATCGTTGAGCTTCCCCCATATGACCCTCACTCCGAGGTATGTTTCAGTCGCTCCTAATCTGTCATGCAGAGAATGACCATCCTGGTAGTCCGCAACCATCATAGAACACATCCTCCCAGTTATTCATGCACCGTTCCGTGAAGTCCTGGATCTCCTTAGCCAAGACCATCCACCAACTGGTACTCTCGCACATCTGCTCTCGTCGTCTTGCTCTCCTTTGTATACCGCAATGATAGTCTTCGCAGCACCCTGTGAGTTCATCTCCACCTATTGGTACTTGCTTCAAGCTCAAACGCGCCATACAGCGTCACTCAGTCCAGTTGAGAGAGCCCTGATTGAGTCTCTAAGCCCGCACATCCCAATCATTCTTCTCCCACCATCATCCACACCCACTGCTTCAACCCAGTCACACGACCGCCCTCGCAAGGCGTCTACATCACATTTGTCCTCTTTCCGCCCTGCCTCTATCGACGCTCTGCGCTCGGGACTGTTCCGTACTCCCAGCACGCTCACCACTCTCCGATCGGAGGCTGCTTCACGATTTCTGCGCTGGCGCGAGGTTGAGCGCGCCGTGGAGCGTGTCCAATGGAGCACAGGCGCGTTGAAGACATCGATTGGCCTCAACCCCCGTCCGAGCATGACCAGAAGCCAAGAGACGGAGAGGGATGATCGGTGGGACAAGGGAGCTTGGGAAGCTCAATGGGAGGATTCGCTCTCGCAGGAAGTTGCGCTCCATCTACGAAGACGGAGACGTTCCGAGCCCGGACGCCGACTCACCCCGCTGTCCTCGTTCACGACTGTTTCCACACACACACCTTCCATCACGCTCATGGACAACGAGGACGCCGGAGAAGATAGCATCGTATCTCCGTGCCCATCCGCCCCATTCGATCCCTTGCACTTCCCCTCCCTCGTCGTCTTCTCTTTCTCCCTGCTCGGCGCACTGCGGACGCGCGTAGTGCGTTCACTTGGTTGGTCCAGTGAAGCAGGGCCTTCCAGAAGACGATCTCCAGGGTCTACCCCAAACGACGGTCAGCGCAAGCGTCCACGCAGCTTCGGCTACACATTCGGCATTGGCCTTGCGCTCGTCAGCGCGTTCTGCGCCGGTGTGGGCATCGGGCTGGTCGCTACAGGGCGATTATGAACGACGGTGAGCGTAGTCGAAGAACATTTCTATCAACTATACCGGTGTCCCTCTGCGAGGGAAAGGATGCTTCAGGATATCTATATTGCGTGTCTCCCACTGCCCTTACGGATCTGCCTGTTCCCACCATGCTCTTACATGCACGACCGAACTCTGCTCCACGCTCACATTGCTTTTGTTGTCTTAGTAGGCATGACATGGTTTCACGACACTCGCAATGCCCCATCCACCTGTACTAACATTGCTCATTGTCGCACTCATTAGATGTGTAGCACGTAAATGTATCTCGTTGAACTTGAGACTCGAGAGCCTCGAGGCACTATGTAACCCCGCGCTTGATGCGCGCCTGAAGCCCTCGACTCTTGCTCCCGACGCTCGTCATTGTTACTCGACCTACTGGCACTGCTCCTCTAAGCTTTCTCATCTGCTCTGCGTATCTGCCTGCCTCTCGAGCGATCCTGTACAGATAGCATTCAACTCTGCGTGGTCAAGAGTAGAGATCGGAAATGACGAAACACAGCAAGAACAATACCGCGTCCTCGATCTTCTCGTACGCCGAATACAAGAAGCTGGACTATGGTACCAAGCGGGTATGTGATCCCGTACGCTTTCTCTTGTACTCACGGACGCATGAACGGCCCAGCAACGTCTAGGGAACGAGTCGATGCGCCGCTTCGACGCGTGTGCACTCTGTCTGCAGCGCGCGCGGGAGCCCGTCGCATGCCAGAAGGGCCATCTGTTCTGCAAAGAATGTGTTTTGACCGACCTATGTGCGTATTACACTCCCGTCCGTGCCCTTCATGGATCACTTGTCTGCACGTCGCAGGCATCGAAGCGGGTGTATGCGGAGCTGACGCTGATGTTGGATAGTGACGCAAATTGGTGACATCAAGCGGCAGAAGGCGAGATTGGAGGCCCTCAAGAAGGAGGCGGAGGAGGAGCGGGAACGCGCGCGGGAGGCTGCGAGAGAGCGGGTACTGCGCGAGTTCGAGAAGGGCCAGCTCGGGCTTGCAGCGACGTCGACCATCTCCACGTCCTCTAGCATCGACTCATCAGAATGTACGTCTATCTTCTCCTTCCTCAGCCCCAACCCGTCTCAACCATCCACGGTTCGTTCTCTCTTGACCCCTCTGGGCACACGACACACAGCTCGGGGGACGAAGCGCAAGTTCGACTTCGACGCGAGCGCGGTGGAGACCCTTGCCCGGGAGGCAGAAGAGGCCGCGCTCCGTCAGATCGAGCGCGAGCAGGCGGAGGCGCTGAAGAGCAAGCTGCCAGACTTCTGGCTCCCGTCCCTCACGCCGACGTACACCTCACATGGCCCGCCGACGTCCCTCTCCGACGTGAAGATCCAGACGACGTGCCACGGCGGCAACCCCGCACACCCGCTCCTGTGAGTAGTGCTCATTTTCTGAGCCATCGTCAACGACTCGCTCTTCACCTATTGACGCATGGCCTCGTTGGCGTGCAGACGGAAGAACCTCATCCCCGTGAAGTGGACCTTCGACACGAGCTCTGCCACGTTGTCTGGGCGGTCTGTCGAGTCGACGCCGGCGACGCAGAATGGGGACGCGACGCCCGAGCCGAAACCGCGGGCCCCGAAGGATGATGAGCGGCCGCCGATGTGTCCGTCGTGCAAGAAGCAACTGTCGAACAACACGCTCATGCACCGTGCGTGCTCCTAGTCTTCGTTCTTGTCTACTTCTCGGGCTGACGTGCGGGACTGGGTAGTGATGAAGCCGTGCGGACACGTTACGTGCAAGACGTGCACGGATACTCTCGTGAAGCCGGCGAAGCAGTGTATTGTGTGCGATGTGCAACTGGGCGACAAGGACATCATAGACCTTACGCGTGAAGGTGCGGTTGGGATGCCCCTCGTATGCTCTCTGAATGCTAATCCGTTTCTAGGCACGGGATACGCAGCGGGGGGATTGGCGGAAACCTCGAAGAAAGGCATAGCGTTCCAAGGATAGCGAGAGGCTGCAGCCTTCCGACCGATGTGCTTCTGTATCATGCGTTCAAGCCATAGCTTTAGCATGCGTTGCGTCATCACCTATCAGGACTCCTGGTGCGATTGACCAGAACGCAGATGTGCCCAATGCTGCAGGTCAGGCTGCGCGCGTGAGGCATGAGCTGCACGTGTCTCTTCGGGGGGTGGGACGCGAGGTATGAATGAACTGACCAGGGTCGCCACACCAGATACAGCACTTTTTCAAAGGGAAACTTATCTGCAGGTCCCATTTCTCGTGGCCTTTTCCACACGGTGAGATACGTAGTGAACTTTTGAACAGCGTGAGCGCCATCTCCTATCGTGACCATGGTACGCTGCGGATCAAATGGTGGCTGAAGCGCCAGCAAGTGGATCGAAGGGCGGCCGCCGTCTCTTTCCTTTCCACCAAATTCTGGCGGCATGGCAAACTACTCTCAGTCCTTCAATATTTGTGGTTTCTACCAAACTACGCATCACCTCGGTATTGGTGCATCCGGTACGTCGTGGTGTCTTAGCCCCTTTGTCTGGCGCTACAGTACCTGAGACAGTCCCGGTTGTAGGAGATGTATGGAAAGCATTCAATGTTCTCACTGGACTGCAAGTCGCTCTGAAACTGAAGGCTCGCTCCAGGGATGGAGCCTTCCCACCTCTCCTTGAACACGAGGTTTCCATCTATCGGCTACTGTACAGTCCTCCCGAAGGCATCCCATCTATACACTGGTCCGGGTTTGACGGAAATCACTACATTGTTGTGATGGATCTTCTCGGACCCACCCTCGACTCGCTTCGTCGTCTATGTAGGGGCTCCTTGACCTTGCGCACTATCTGCATGTTAGCGGAACAGTTGGTGAGTCACACCATGGCATTCAATCTATCAGGGGGTTAACCTCCACCAACTTCAGCTTACGCGGCTTCAATTTATCCATTCGAGAGGTGTCATTTCAGGAGACGTCAAGCCCAACAACCTCGCCATGGGTGTTGACGACGAAGCTCGCATCTTGTACCTCTTCGATTTCAGCCACGCACAACTCTTCATTAACCCCTCTACCGGCGATCACATACCCTTCCGTGCCGAACGGAACACCATGGGGACCCTTCGCTATGCTAGTGTGCCAGCGCATCTCAACCATGGTAAGTTCTGCTATGCCCTGGGAGCAAGTAACCTGACTGAGCCTGTTTGTGCTATGATCAGAAGTCTCACGCCGCGATGACATAGAGTCGTCGCTCTACGTCTTGATGGAACTCTACCATGGACAGTTACCATGGCATACTTTCTCGTCTCAACACGACCAGGATCTCATTCGCCGCATAGGCGACATGAAGGCCGGGCGTGAGTTTGCAGAATTCCTTGGGGGCTCTATCCCGGAATTTCGCGCATATCACGCTCATTGCACCGGACTCTCATTTGGGGAGAAGCCTGATTATGCGTATCTGAAAGCTCTGTTCCGCGAGCGGATGCGTATCGAAGGATGGGCATACGACTGGAAGTTCGACTGGGAAGAAGGGACAAGCCTCGACAAGGGCACGCTGGTCCCTGAAGAATATGTTTTTGATCTGCGGTTCGTAGAACGACTTGCGCTAGACCCGAAGTAACTCCAAATTCCCTCCTGAGTGTCGCCTATACCCCTGCATAATATCTCATGCACAGCGTCGTTTGTATCATGATAGCAGCTACTGTGTGTTATGCTGTCGTCGTGCTTCTTTGATCCCACAACCTGAGAGTCAGTTTGGTCATTCGGCGTACCCATCTGGAATGACCTCAGTCTTACATAACTGGTAGTGGAATCATCCGCGCGGCTACTCTGCCATGCCACTGCGTATAATTCGAAGGGTATCAGTAGCCGAGCCAAGTTAGGTAGTTCAGACGCTCGACATAGCACAGCTTGTACCGCGACCGCGACCATCTCATCCGAGGATCTAGCCACTATTCCCTCGTTTCATTATCTTTTTACGAACTAAACGCCGTCTCTCGTCCTCTGCGAACTCTATGCGACCTCCGGACTTCTATTGCGACCATCAGTCCGAGTCGTAGTGCTCAACCTCGCCAAACAGCGTGCGTGGTCACGTCGAACCCCTCTCCGCTCTTCCCTCTCCACCTAGGCCTACACCTCGGACCTCCCAGGATCTCGAAGACCCCATCAGAATAGCCACGCAGATTGTCAGAGCCAGCTACCAGCCTCGGGAATGCAACCTTTCGCTCATCCGCATCGTCGCTAGATCCCTCCACACACCCATTCACACCCACCCCTATCCGACAACTTGAACGAGAAGACTAGACCCTCGCGCGCACGCGCACAGCTGTGGTTGACCTGTATAGACCCAGCATTTGCGTCCTATTGCAGGGACACCGCACCCGTTACACCATAATACCCATGGTTCACTCTATCGTTCCAGCCAGGTTCGACCCGCGACGTTCTGCTTATTGGCTCTCGCCATCTGGCCAGGAAGCTGCTTCACGATTGTCGACTGACTGGTTCTGGGCCCTCCGAGCGACACTCGGAGATCGAGAGAGCGCAGCTCCTGGCATGTTGTTCTTGGTCACATCTGACCCGTCGCCGTACCCCATCCCCAATCCTTCCCTCACCCTCGGTCACAGGCAGGCGCAAGATACGGGTACAATCCAGGGATCAGACGCCGACCTGCTTGTCCGCGACGGCCCGTTGCCGTCCTTGGAGCGTGACATCCACAAGCCGCTCTATGTCCATACCGTCCCTGCACTCCGCATTCACTTCTATTGTTGTCCGCCTCTAACGTCGCATTACTATCACCTCGAGCAAGAGAGTCTCCGTAGATTCAAATCCAGCGCTGAAGAGAACCAGCGCCTTGCCGCGGAATACCGCAAGAAGGCACTTGCCACGCTTGGCTTCGAAGCAGTCAAGAACACCTGGGCCGCACCCACACGGGATGCAGGGTCACTGCGGTTCGGTCAAGGATTGAATGATCCTCATGCATATGTCTTCGATTTTGACCCCCCTTCGGCCACTCCGGCGTTGGACAAGTCAGCTGCAGTGTACAACGAGGTCATGCTATATGTGCAGTAAGTTCACCGACCGTACCACAAGCGCGTAGTTGCACCCCTACTGATATGTTCGGTCTAGACTATGTAAGGACTATAGGTGGAGGAATGTGGAGAGCACAATAGAGTGGACACGGTCTGCACGAGAGGTGCGCTCATCCCGCATACTAGCGCGGTTTTTCGCTTATCGCTATGCCTCCCCCCAGTCTTTGTGGAACGTCCCAGTTGCTCCCTGCCTTGGCCTTACCGATTCTATACCGGACGACCCGAAGATTCACCCACGTCTACGGGAGTTTGCGACCTCTCTGTTCACGGCTCCAAGCCCCCACAAACGGCTTGCTTCCAAGGCTAAGCCAAAAGAAGAGACGACGTCTACTAGCTGGAGTACAAGTGGATCGGATACGGACTCCCTCCCTTGGGTGTATACCAGTATCTCAGGCAAGTATACGCATATTCCGCTCGGGCCGGTGAAGGTCGTGGCCTTTGATTTATACGGCGTGATCTTGGTATGCATGACAGAAGCTATTTATGCTGCGTACGCTGTTGACTTAGAGCGGTTTATGCGTAGGATCGGGAAGGGGCCATACGGGAAGCTCTCTCTGCTTGGATACCCCATTCCCGTCTTGAAGCAAGCACGCATCCCTACCTACTAAGCCAACGGTACACCACGCTAGAGGCTCATGCCGCACACAAGATGCAAATCCTCCAGAGGCCGAGTTCTCTCGACAGATTCATACGAGCCGCTCTTCTCGCCTTCGCCGAAGAGATTGGCTCAGCCCTTGATGAAACATCACCCCTGTTTGTCGACGCTTTCACACAAATCCTCCACCCCCCAAGCTACGCCGACGTCTGTGAAAGTTTGCATGCCTTTCAACAGCGCGGCTATAAGCTGGTGTGCCTTCCACCACACTCGTCTACCACCACGCAAGAGGTCATACAGCCGCTTCCCTCCTGGTTCACGGAACTAGTCTGGATGTGGCCCGGACACGTGCCCATGCATACGATTGCTCCGAAACAGTGTTTCGAAAGCCTGTCTGCGTTTTGTTCGGAACAGGCTGGCACACCCCTGCGCCCGGCGGACATAATGGTTGTCAGCTCGGGTATTGGACGCGTGTTGCGCGAGGCGCAGATGAGCGGTTACCAGACCGCGCTCATGTGCAGACCGGACAATGTGGAGTCTCAGGTCCCCTTCGTGATCGGGTCCGAATGGGACGATTCTCCGCCCCCCAGTTTGACCGCCAGCGACCTCTGGGAGCTGCTTTACCTTCTCACGGATCCAGGCGCGGTCCACAGAGAATCCTGCTGATATGCCCGGCAACTGCTAGCCTCATCGTCGTTTATGCGTCCATGGTACGTAGATCAGCGTTCCGCATTGCATTGATTCCTAGTCCTTATCATCTGGGCCCATCTAGCGGTTCCCTCTCCACCATGACGTACGGCATACTGCCCGTGTCTGATACATCCTCGACAGCCTCCCAGTCAAGAAACGCCACCTCGTCGGACCCTATCTCCCACTCCCAGTCGTCTACCTCGTTTGGCCCATCCTTCGACTGCCAGTCGTCCTCGTCGTCAAGCGCAATAACCCGCTGCACAGTGTCGACCACTTCATACCCCCTCGCTACGCCTCGTCCCGCTGTGTCGGTGAGAACAATCAGCATGCGACGTTATGTCGGGCTGTTTGCAGCCAGGCGCCAAGCACACTCACCTCGTCGCCGCGCCGGCTTCGCAATATCCAGGATGTCCACCTCCGTCAGCGATCCATGCCACTCCCCATACCGATCGTCATGGTCGTTTCCGGTCGTCCGCGACAGGCGTTCTGCCGCCCAATCAGGCTCGGGCTCGGGCTCGGCATCTGCATCCAATCCATCCTCCTCATATCGCCTCCAGCCGGGATCGACCCACTGCCCACACGACTTGCGCGAGAAGCACAACTCGCCGTCGTCCTCGTCGCGCGTGTAATAGCAGCGCTTGATGTGCAACGGAAGGGACCTGCTGTCTTGGCGCCATGGTTTATCCCCGCCGCCCCCGAAGCCTCTAGAGCTCTTGCCCTGTTGTATTGGAGGGTTAGCATCAGTGTAGAGTAAGCGTGTGGACTGGCAAACGTACGGCTGGCTCGTGCTCGTTGAGCTTCTTGAGGGACGCAAGTACGATCTTTGTGGGAGCACCGGCTCCGCGCTGGATAGGACGCACGACGACAGTTGACGTCTTCTTGTTTCGAGGCATCGTAGAAGGAACAGTGGTCGCGTGTGGGGTGTTCGGGTATATGTGCTTCAAATGCGGAGTGGGATGTGCAATATCCGTAGAATACGAGCTGTGTAGCGCTGTTAGTAGAAGATCTTGCGATTCACTGTGCCGCCCTTATACCATCTATGCGCCCGCACCAAGAGGAGTCATGTTAGAAATGAGTCGGTTGCGGTGCTATGGCATGGAAATAAGAAGCACAGCACGGGAAGTCAAGAAGTAGCAAGCGCTGCTAGGCAGTATGCGGTTAATGACTCAGTTGGTTAGAGTCACTCCGAACGTGGGGCTTCGACCCTGCGTTGTTAGGTAGCATAAGTTCCAAAAGCTGTATGTACCGCCACGCCTGCATTCGAGAAAGACGGCAGGGAGAATGCTTGAGCCAACTCCGAGTCCATCGTTGTGAAGCATGCTACACATGCAGCCGCTGTACCGTATTCCAACCAGAGCCCAAAGTACCAGCTATTGTTTCCTGCGATACAAGCAACGGGGATGAATGAGAGTGGATTCATCTGCAATACATCAAGTACGCACCTAGTACAAAGACAACTTGACAGTATCAGGGGACTCGTCCCTCTAGCTACACCTCCACGCTGGACACCATCTGGTAGGGACGAGCAGTGAAGCCACTATCAGTACCTCCTAGTTCCATCTGACTCACTTCCCCCTCGACTGGACCGGCCGGAGCCACTGAGAGTGCGGCTCCGCCCACTATATCGGGATCAACGGATCCCAGGGATTCGAAGCGCACGACCTGAACATCGAGACAGCCGGTCATTGGGGGCTCGCGGAGACAGATCGCCGTGAAGCGGATGGTGAGCTCTTGTCCGGACGACTCCTGCAGCCTCAGCACGTGTGGCTCACGGAAGAACTGCACGGTGAAGTCGTGAGTTTGCTCCCCCAAGCTCGCAGCCGCCAACGTCGTGACGAACGTGCTGATCGAGTCTTCGCGGTGACTAGGCGGAGGGAGGAGAGTGGCGTCAGATGGGTAGGACGAGTGGGGGAGGGAAGCGTGAGGGCTCGCGCGATGTCGATGGGTGCCGTGGGTAACCAACACCTGCAGAGCGGATCGATTCGTTACTTCGGTCGTGAACTCGACTCTAATCCAGCCACGGCGGGACTCGAGGACGTAGTACTCGTTAGCAGGGTTGCTCTCGCTCCGGTGTGGCCCAGACACCAAGTACCCGAGCTCGCGCAGCATGATGATGCTCCACTTTGCGAGGTGGATCGTCCACCCGTGCGGGATCATGACCAGCTTTGTGCTGCCTGTGGGAGCATCTGGCTCCTCTGGCGGGAAGTACACTTCTTCCACGCGGAAGCGGCCCTTGCATGCACCGAGGTGATCTGAAGAGACAAGTACGAGGCGGTGCAAGGTGCCCAGGGTTGTGGTAGGATCAGCACAGACATGGACATTTCCGCCGTTAACGTAGATGAAGCCCGCTTCGCCAGACTGTTCGACGGTGCAGATAATGGCGATGAGACAGCCTTCCATGACGGACGGCTCGCAGGCGAGGATGGCGAGGTAGGCATTCTGGTAAGAGAGAGCGAGCGTATGTCGAGGGAAGATATCCGCGACCGAGATTAAGGGAAGGTGTGTACGTATGCCGTATGGAGTGGAGACGTACGTCGGGGGCAAGAGGTCCTCTTGGGATATTCCGAGACGATGTGCGAGGACGCTGTGCGGAATGGGGCGATAGGTGGAACCATGGACGAATCCCTCAGCTTCGGACGCGAATAATGCCATGCATGGCCCCAAAGACACATACGAGCTGAAGGAGAAGCGGCGCGGATCGTCGATGGCGGATGGATGTGGGATGGGTTGGTCGTATGGGATGCCCCAAGCAAACAAGCTCTGGTCTGGGTTCCGCTTGATGATCTCCTCTTGGAGCCTCACAAACGCTCGCGAGCCTTCTCCATAAAGAGTAGGCATGTTGATGTCGAATATACCGAGCAAAGAGTAGGCGTGGTCTTCCTCCACAGTCGTGATACGACGGGATGCCCACGACAGTCGGCGGGCGACGCTGACTTGACGGAGCTCCATCTCTCCGGTCAGAATGAGGGCATCGATCTTCGTAGCTTTCTCGACGAGTGTAGCAAGGGTTGCTTTCGTACCCCAGTAACGCCAGTCTTGATCCAGAAATACAACAACTTTGGGCGCGATCAACTCCTGCAGAGTCCACCCTCGGCTGAACCATCTGCTCCGCTGAAAGCATCCCTCGATGTACTCCTGGTCAAGGATCCTGTTATTCAGAACCGACGGGAAGTCGGATAGGAAGGCATAGCAAACGGACGATCGACGGTACCACCGGTACATCGAGTTGATCGCCGCAGAGAGCTCGGCACTGCTCGTCTTGTCGATGCAGCAGGAGTCGATCCAGATGTAGCGGTGTCCGTTATTCCGCGCAATGGCGCAGGCCCGCTGGACCTTCAGAGACAGCCCGACAGGCCACATGAAGGGGTCCCGCATAAGCACTTTATGGCGGGTTCGCATAATCCACTTTTCCAACCTCCGCCCGAGCATGTGTGGAACCGACAAGGGGAGTCGAAGGCGGTGAGGAAGTACCGTGTTGAGACTGGTCCTCACGGCGTCGAAAACATTGTACGCGATGATGTCCATCCGCGTGACGATCGTAGGCAAGTGCAGGCCGTCACAAATGGCGAGCAACAGGGGGATGAAGCGCCACCAAAGCCAGACGAAGAGTGACAGTGCCTTGGCAAGAGACGAGTCTTGAATGCGCCGGACATCTTGGTAGGTCTGTTCGCCCGCTGGATCCCATGTGTGAGAAAGGATGGCGTATTCGAAAGGATCGCTGTCTTTCAGTTCTACGAACTTGCCATTGCTGGTATCGAGCACCCGAATCATGGCGAATGCGAGTCGTAGGGCCGTAGTAGTGCTGGGAGTCGAGTAAATTCACAGTTCACTGGTATTCAAGAGACGGTCTTACTTCAACAGATGGACAAGGGGCGACAGGTGCTAGATGTGATCCATGGTGCCGCACTACAGTATGGCTTGATTCAAGCTGGATGCAAATCTCTGTCAACATGGTCGCGTAGCTAGCAACGACGTGATAATGGGGACCGGCAACTGGTCCGCCAAAAGGCCTAAGCGCGCGGACAGGCGTCTCTTGACTGATGCTGAGGAGGAGCTGAGGCTGCCGAGATGCCTACATACCAGCGCGTGATTCAAACGTCAACGCTCGGGACCACATGAAGCGCTGGGAAGTCCGCAGTACGGTTACCTCTACGTGGTAGATCGACGCGAGGGTGCAGTCAATGCTAGCTATGACGAGTCGGTACAGACTACTTAAGAGGAGAAGAGGGAGCACCAGTCGAAGTTGAGGCTGCATGGCAAATCAAAAGAACAGACGCGCCCAACTAAGTATTTGGCACCCGCGCCCATCGTGCAGTAACGAAACAGGCTTTCATGTGGACATGGTACAACGGGTTACGAGAGCTCTAAAACGTACATCGAGATATGTTCAGTCATCCTCTTCATCTGATATGACAAGCCTCGCGGTCTTCCTCCCTCCAGCTTTGAGAGTTGCAGCCGGGGGTCCCTCGTCATCAGAGAGGACCAGCGGAGACTGTGCTCGTGGCTTCGGACTTGCTGTTGCACGAGATGCTGCAGGCGATGGCGCATCCACAAGCACAGGACTCGACGCCTTGGATACCCTCGCACGAGGCCGCGGTCGAGGCCGCGGTTTGGCCTTCGGTGGCTCAGGTTCCTCTGCTTCGCCAGCAGGGGGCGATGTATCCGGCGTCGCCTCCGACCGCGCCCTCCTCGGACTCCCAAACACGTCCACCTCGCTGCCGTCCGAGTCGCTCTCGCTCTGCCGCCCCTTCTCTCCTTCCTTCTCCTGCTCTCCGTCCGAGGCCTTCTCGCCATCGCCCTCCCCTCCTTCCCCTACGGCGCGCTTCCTGCGCTTCTTCCCACCCTTGTCGTCCTTGCCCTTCCTCCGCCGCTTCTTCGTCCCATGCGCGCGCATCGTACCCGACTGCCCAGTGGCGGCTGCGAGTGCGGACGTCTTTTGTCTCAGCGCGCGCTCCTTGGCGAGGAACGCCTCCATGTCGCCCATTTCCGCGTCGCTGTCCGCAATGAACTCGGCCGACTTGTATTGCTGCTTCTCCTTTCGCCGCTTCTCGCGTTTCTTCCGCCGCAGCTCGGACTCGGGGTCGTCCTCCGCGTCGGAGTCGGGTGTCGGGTCGCGCTTCCGTCGTGTCCGTCGGCGGGGTTTCTTCTTCATTAACTCCGCGGGCTTCTTGCCCTCCAGGTCAAGCGGCGTCTCGAGATACTGGTTAATTATATTCAGGCTGCGCTGGAGGTGGGATGGGAGCACGGTGGCAGGGATATACCACTCTAGCTCGTCTGCGTCTGGACAGACAGCGTAATGTGAGAACACAGGGCGTTGACGGAAGGAGGATATACGAACCTTCGTCCATGATCTTGAAGCTGACAAGACGGAACAGTAGCTTCAGGTGAGGATTTTTGTTCGCTGCGTCGGCCTCCTCGTCGCTGACATAGGGAATGACTGCAAGGCTATGAGATGGTAGGAGCAGCTATAGCGAGTCCAACACCTACGGTAGTCGTTGATCTTAGCAAGCGCCTCAGCAGACGGCCCCCGCTGTCCCAGGGCCGCTTGCATATCGTCATCGTCTTCGCTATCAATCTGGCTCAGGTCGATTGTCTTCGAAGACGACCCGTCTACGTCCTCTATGATGCGTGTGCGATGGGCAATGCATAGCGTGAGCATCTGTGTGGCGCTAAGTCAGTCCTGACTGGAAGACTGGAGGACGAGGAAGCTACGCACCTGCTTCGTCCACTCGATGAGGTCCATCTGGCCTTTCTCCACAAGCGCTGCCATCGCAATGCCAATTTGCTCGCTCACAGAATAGCCCTTCTTGATCTGCAGGTCCTGCGGGAAACGATCATCGAAAGGCAGCCTTTCTGGCCTTGGCCCGATCGCGTTCAAGTCGACGCTTGAGAACTGCTTCCAGTGACCGCGGGTCTTCGGGAAGAACGCCTGTGATCGCACAAGGTGAACACTCGGTCATCATCTAGCGACACCCCGAGCTGACGATGCGTACCTCAACGACGAGGAACGAGTCCTCCTCGACCGACTTGAAGAATTTGCGCAGAAGAAAGTTGATGAGCGCGACGAGATCCTTGTACGGCTGTTCCCTGGGCAAAGTTCTCTCTTCTGCCATAATCTGCTTGAACAAATACAATGTCGAGACCTAGAGGGAGTCAGCATCGAGTGCGTCTAAGCTCTAAACGATCTGGACATACCATGAAGTAGAGCCCTTCTGCCTTCTGCCTAACCGCCTGTCTATGCATGAGGCTGACAACGCGCTTCATCTGGTCGGGGTGGGTGAACTCCTTGTAGCGCGCAAGATACGCCAGGAGCGTCCGTGTAACGTCCGGATGGGCGAAACGCTGTGAGATGTATGAGACATCGATACGAAGACTGCGGAAGGAACGCAGGAACCGCGCACCTGCTCGAACTGGTCGAAGGTGAACATCGTCTCGTTGATCATCTCTTCTTCCTCCTTGTCCTGAGGCTCATCCTCTTCGACGTCAGGCACGCCTTCTCCCTCAGGCACCTTCCTCCCTGCCCACAATGAGCGCAAATGAGCATAGGGGCAATCGCTCGATCTCGGCCGTACTGACCTTTCTTCTTCGGCTTCTTCTTCTTACGCACATACATGTTGTCCCCGCCTTTCCGCTTGCTCCATCTCTCCATCATCCGCAACAGTGCGTACGCGAGGTACACGCTTGCATCGAGGTACGCTAGACTCTGGGTGCCCTCCTTGTAGGTGCGCATCGCCTCAAACGAGATATCGAGCACCTCGCCGTTGTACACGATCTGCTGCTGGAGGAGGCGCGCAGCGTCCGCGACATCATCTTCGTCCGTCTTCTCAGTCTCAGACAGTGCGAACGGATCGCCACCGGTAGAGGCAGCAGTGGATACGGGCGTGGAAGCCATCACGTCGAGCGTGAGTACGAACTGTGTGAGGCATTCGATGCCAGCTTGAAGTTCCGTCCACAATTTGGGCTATATGAAACCGATCAGTATCTGTAGAACGTGAACTCCGAGCATGAGCTCACCTTCTCTTCTTGAGCTTCGCGCATTCGCCGCAGCACCCAGACGATCCAGCCACGGTCGGTGACCTCGGCGATGAGCCCGAACTTCCACTTCGCGCCATCGGCCTGACGCGTGCGCTCGCATAGGAAGAACTCAAGGAACCACTTCGTCACGTACAGGAGCCGGAGGTTGTCCTTCTCTGTGATCTTCGCCCGCTCTGCCTTGATGTCCTTCAGCAATGACGACAATAAGGCTATAGGAGGAATGTGGGAATTAGCAGCTGCATCGAAAGTCAAAATGATTCGACTCACGATTGAAGCAGTTCTCGATGAACGAGCGCGCAAGATTCTGCAGGATCACGCGCGAGTCGAGGGAGAGGTTGTCGTCCCTCGCCAACTCGTCGACCTTCTTCCCTTTCGCGGTCCGATGTTTCTTCGCCCGAACCATATCGAGTGCACTCCCCGCGTCCTTGGTCAAAGCCTGCTGCCGATGCAGAACGTACGAGCGAGACGAGCTAGCTTCGGCGGGCTCCTCAGGCATGTTATCTCCACCTTGAGACACTTTCGGTTTCGTGGAGTTGATGGTGACAGAAATCGTGGTGCCAAACCGTGAGTGCCTGGTGCTCGCCTGTCGTGCAAATTCGCGCTTCCGTTGGTCCTCGGCTGCAAGAAGACTGGCTAGGGTCTTCGACGATTGCTGCTCCACTTGATTCATACATGTTTCATCCGTTAGAGAAGCAACTGCGGCGCACCTTAGCCTGGTCGCTGGCGAGCGAGAGAGGCTTGATTCCACGGAAGAGTAGATAGAAGATCTCGAGGACAAGTGCGTTCCATTGGTTGAAAAGGGGGTCCGACGCGGCGTTAGAGGCAATGGTCAGGAGAAGGTCGATAAAGTGAGACTCGGAGAGCCCCTTGACGAGTCGACTCTGGAGCGTGGAGAACTCGGCTTGGTCCGCGCTTCCGTGCATATTGGAGGGCAGGTCCTTGATGAACGCCAAGTTGCGGATCAAGTGCAACACAACGTTGACGATCTGAACATCCCGCTCCTGCCTCTCCTTTCCCTCCCTCGCGAGGCATGCGAGCGAGATGCCGAACAGCGCTTGTAGCACTCCGGGGCGGAGGAGTGCAGCCTTGTAGTAAAGATGGCTGAGAATCAACTGCGTGTAGTCCACACCTTTATCCAATTCTTCGTCCAGCTCCTTCAGCTCCGCTGCGAGGTCGATTGGCCACGTCATGGCGGTCATGAGGTCGGCACAGGCGATGGCGCGCTTGTCCTCAACGAGGCCCTTCCCTGCCGTCTCCAATAGTATCGGAATGAGGTCGTTGGGAAGAACGCGTGTGTCCCAGAGGATCCGTGCGACTGTCCTGTCGTCGTCCGTGTCGTCCTTTCGCCAGTACCTCTTGAGATCCTTCAGACAGCCATAGCACTCGTCTCCCAGCCGATATACCCCTCCCTCGTAGCCACCAAGTGCCTCAACGACAGAGCGGATTGGGGATTCTAGGATCGTGCGTCGGGCAACGTACGCCTCGTCTCCAGACTCCTCCTCGGATAGAGAGATGGGTTCATCGTCGCGATCCATGTCCGCTTGACGACGAAGTCGGAGGACCAGGTCAAATTCGGTCTAAAGTCACAGAGAAGTCGTCGCAGACGCAGGGGATAGATGGAGAGGACGACAGACAGGAGATGGTGGTTGCGGACCAGAGTACGCGTCTTAGACGCGCTGGTGAGCGGCGCGTACTGTCACAGTGTGACGTAACGTGTTGGTGACATGCCCCCCAACGAACACGCGGACCGCCTTGTTGAGACGCTTCTGTCACTCGCACTCAACCACAACAGCCGTACCGTTGTACATACGGGCACATGCACATACTCTGATGCCAGAGGGTGCGCCTCAACGAAGATCGGCCACAAACAGACTTTTGTTACCTAAACAGTGAGCGACGAACTTACAGGAGGAGGAAGAGGAGGCCCGGGCCGCTGATATCTGATGCTAATTGCTAACAACTCAGCAGAATGCCTCGAGTAACGAGGTCTTCGCTCTCGAACCACAGGTTTCCGGCGTTCTACGCATGCTACCTCTTGAAGAGCATTCGAACCCCTCGTGCGACTGCGTATGCACCCGCTCCTTTAGTCGGTTCATTTGACTGACCTCATGCACTGGCAGAACATACATAGGAAGCACACCAAGCCCACCTAGGCGGATTCGGTAAGCAGCGATACCCAGGTGGCATGACTGGTGTTCGCGTACTGAATGGTTTTCGCAGCCAACACAATGGAGTGATCTCTCAGGGCGCCTGGAAAACGAAACATAATCGACCGTGGGTGATGCAGATGATTGTCCATGGTTTTCCGTCAAAGCTGGCAGCCCTCCAGTTCGAATGGGCATGGCAACATCCTCACATTTCTCGCCATCTCCGTGACAACGACGGAAAGGCGGTCTTCACCCACAGTGGCAAGTTCAGATATATTCACGCCAATGTGAGGTAAGTGACCTCACTTTCGCGTAAAAATTGAGCTAGACCGGATGCTCCTCAGGGTTGCTAGAAGTATGCTGTCCTCGCATCCGTATAATACCTGGCCGCTATATGTCAAGTTGTTCACGGAGGAAGCCGAGAAGATATGGAACAACGCGGCGAAAGAGGCTGGCATGCCGCCTTTGCCACCTGGATTGAAGGTGCTGACTGAGTTGGAGGGTGTAGACGGCCAGTCCGGCAAACTGGGGTCTGGGCGTAGTGGCCCGATAGATGTTACGGACGGTCAGTTCTCCTATTAGCTTATGGCTCCCTGCGGATGACCAAACGGGAAACTCCTATTTAGAGCACTTTACCTCCGAACATCTACGCAAGGCATCCGCGGTCTTCTCCCCCAGCAGTGCCTTGCGATGTTCCATCTGCCATGAGCCTGTCGAACATGATGGTGTAAGTTGATCATCGCCGTGATCCAACACCCCATCGGTGACATCCACATCTCAGGATCCTCTGTCGACGGCGCTATGTCCCACATCGCTTTGCACCGCCGTGTCCCATCTTTCGTGCTTATCCCGTCACTTCCTCGACACTGAGCCTTACTCATCCCACTCGGATATCATTCCTCGTGGTGGCAACTGCAACTCGTGCCACTCATATATCCTCTGGGGCGATATCATCCGCGGCTGTTACCGACGCAGGGACGGCGGTGTCACTCCTGACGCAGAACTAGAAGACGCAGACGATCGCGAAGAAGACATGGAGCAACTGTTTGGTGGCGAGATTGAAGACGAAGCCGCGAACTTGCCTCCCAGTCCCGGCAAATCTTCTGCGCCAGCCCGTGGAACCAAAAAGCGTCCGAAGGCACGCGCAGCCGTGGGCTCCTCCAAAGCTGCGGCGCCATACTCAACATTTGCGGTCCATGCGCCCAGCCACGAGCGAGAGCACTTCGATCTCGACGCTATCAGCAGCTGCTCTGATGAACAAGAATCCGACGATGGTCGCCCACAGTGGCACTCAGCTCTACACAGGAAGGTGCCTTCTAGGTCAACATCATCACAGCCTGCATCCACGACGCTACGCGTCCAGACTAGAGAGGGTATCACATTCGCCACACCCGGACGGTAATACCCCTTCCGTCAGCTTCGTGATGAATGAGAATCTGTTCCTCAAGATGACTCCCACAGGCCACCTTCAGATGCGCCGGATCCGCTCATGGACCAGCACCACGGAAGATCGAGAGCGGCGACCACCATAGCCGCCGGACCAGCAAGGTTTGCTCTCACGTCAGCAGACTGCCCCGTGTTCTCATCTCAGGATCTGCGCGGTAGCAGGAAGACATTACAAGAACAAGTCTCCCACAGGACTTCCCAGACGTCAAGGAAACCACACTCCGCTGATACAAGCATTGCAGACCTGCGCGCTCCCTTTCTTCATGATGCATCCAAAGATAGGTCCAGGTCATCTTGCCCGGCGAATAGCAAGACTGCTGTAAGGGTGTACGGGATCGAAGAACAAGACGGAGCGTCGAGTGCTGTGCAAGAAAAGCCAAAATTGAGACCCTTTCCCGACCTGCCACCGCTTTCACCGCCACATCGACCGATGGATGACCGAGGAGGGCGGACAGGGACTTTCGATAATGAAGTAGTCGAGATTTCTGATTGATGTATCTGGTCTTGGTAGGGCTGCGTAAGATCCCCGCCCATACCTTCTTCGCTGACGTCTCTCTTCCACAGGCTTCCATGTAATGATTCACGGCACTGTTATGATGCCTCTCCTTGACGCAGTCTCTATGGTGCATCATGCGAGTAGGTTTTAACACGGACGAATAACCAGGATGACAATGATCCCGCAGAACCTTGGTCATCTGGCGTACGCTCTTGCGCTTCGCCCGCTATGTGGACGATGCTCAGATCTATAATCATCCCACCTTCTCGTGTGATGACATCGTGCGGCTTGACTACGGTCGCCACTTCTTGACGGGCGCCCACCCGGAAAGTTCAGGTTACATACGAACCGCGTCCGTGGCGGCGATTCGAGATTCACAGCGCTCGTTCCAACCCCCAAAGGAGATGGGTACTGTTCCAGGTCCATCGAGCATGTACTGACCGATCGGGCGATGTCCTACACGAAGCGATCGCGAGTTCAAGCTGTACGGGTTGACGCCAAAAAATCAGGTGTGTTCTTCGGCCGGCGCGCCCAGCGCGTTCTTCTTGCCATACTCAATCGGACGACCGCACCCCATTCGCTGATTACAGCTTGTGCTACATCCGACGTCGCGCTCTCGCCGTTCCGGCACGAGAGCCTGGGCGCATGGCAGGAGGTCTGAGAACCGCACCCTTTCCAGCTGGATGGTATCTCGGGATTGGAAGTCGCGAATGCCGCGGCATGGGAATTGGTCAGAGTTAATCGCCAAATGCGACGCTCTCCTGACCCTGCAGGACCCGCGCCGCCTGTCAATCCCTATAAACACGGATTCCTGCCGGCGAGACGCTGCCTGCTCCTTCCTTGCGTCCGGCGACCCAGACTGGCCAGCTCGCGACCAGTCCTCCGGACTGCTCGTCCGGCTCATGGAAGACGGCGTCGGTAGGTATTCGTGCTCGTCCCATATGCGGAATGAGCTCATGGACTAAGGTCTGCCTTCAGTTAAGCATCCTCGCATTGTCTCATCCGAACACGAGCAAGAACCGAGCTGCGAGATCGAAGCAGATTTGCCAACATGTCTTCAAGACGATACAGCACGGCCTCTTCGACTACGTCTTCATACCCGTATCGACAATTCTCCTTGGAGATCCGTAATGGCGAAGAATATATGACCATGCTCCCAGTGAGTTCAGGTTAGACCTTCCTATGAACCGTGCTGAGTGTATCCATGCAGCCAATGACCACCGAAGAGGACCTGCTACAAGAAGATCTCGTCAACCAGCCGATTTATACATCCTACGGCCCATTCCCTGAACGAAGGAGAAAGCCAAAGATTCTCCAGACCTTAGCGGTGAGTGAGTCCATCGCCCACTCAAATACTTCGTGCTGACCGCGACATAGGAGTGGTGGCGGAAGCTGCGGCGAAGCCTCGCGAGACGTCGATAATTATGAGTCAAATAAATTAAATGTCCAACTCCGCCCATCCAAACACCCCCACCACCTCGTCTCGTCCCGTCTGTGATCCGGCCACATTCGGGTGCAGCAGCACGCAGCGATCGCACGGTTAGTGACATCCTCGTGTTCGAAATCTCCGCCCATGCCTCGTTTTCCAGCAGTGACAAGCGTCAATCTACGCATGGTGGACCAACCCACAGCCGCATCGCAAAGATGCCTTGACCAACCTCTTTGCTGGCACGTCTCCTCCGACGGGTCGGAGCTCAGTGAGGCGGACTCGTTTTAGCCAACCTGATGCCGGCATTCCCGAAGGATAGTGGCAGACGGAGTGCGAGGATGACAGCGACGGGACGCCGCGTACGGCATAGAGGAGGAAAGGATGAAACGACCAGCGCATTCGATTGTTCACATTGACAAGACTATACAGTACGAGTACGGGTACGGGCAGGTCGAGAGCGTCAAAGCGAGGTGCGAGACAGTACATTCACGAACGTCCGTGACAGAGGAAACTTCGAGATTCAAGGATACAATATCGGCATAAAGACAAAGACTAGGACTGAGAAGGGGACCACACACAAGCCTAACTCACAGCACTCACCAACCACACCGCATCATCCACCATCGTGCTCGATCAGCTCAGTGCTCAGCATTCAAATTTCAGGCCCCAGCAGCGGCCGCCTCGTTCTCGCTCGTGACACGGCTCTTGCGCCGGATATACTCGCTCTGTCGCACCCGCTTCTTCAACGCAGCGCTGCTGATTTCCGAGCCCGTGCTCGCGCGACCTGCCTTGATGCCACCCAACGACCGCCGTGCACCCATGCCCATACTCGAGCGCGTCCGGCCGCCTCCCACACCCGACCTTGCGCCTGGAGAGCCGAGCCCCGAGCCTTGTGCCACGGCAGCTCTCTGTGCGCCCAGCTTGGCGATGACGCGAGAGCGAGAGATGCGCGGCTTGCGGGCGACGAGCTGCTTCGGCTTTGGTGGGAGCACCGCTGGACGCGGGATCTTCGACGGGGAGCTCGCAGCGTCGACGGCGGCCGTGCCCATGATAGACGTTGCAGCGGCGGTCAACGAGGCGTGGGGCGCGGGCGATGTGCCGGACGAGGACGCTGGGCTGAGGAGGTTCGTCAGCGGCTGGCTGAAGATCCTCGTGGGAGGCGGCGACATCGGGCTGGTCGCACGAGCGATGGTCGCTTTGGAGGAAGAGGCGCGGGGTTGGATGATGCTCGCGCGCTTGGGCTTCTGTGCCTCAGCGACGGAGGGGAGGCCGGAAGTTCGTCCTGACATGGATGGCTTCACGGCAGCGGCCTTCGCGAGTGAGCTTGCGGTGGGAGCCAGGAGAGAGGAAGTGCGCTTCCGCACGCTGTTCTCGGGAGGGGACTTCCCGTCTGCTTTGCTCGAGGTGGACGATGCAAGAGTATTCGTGGTAGCGAGACTTCGACGTGTGCCGATAGATGAGGCAGCGGTGGAGGTCCCAGCCATGCTTGACCGTGTACCCATCGACGACACGGTACTAGTTCGAGTAGTCTGGCGAGAGGCAACGGTCCCGGTGACGGTACCATTGCTGCTGACACGAGACCGTGTTGTACCGACAGTGGTCGTAGACTTGACAGTACCAGAGGGAGCGGCGAAGGAGGGGATGGGAGAGCGTGCCCGTGAGCTGGAAGACTTCGTAGATGCCAGAGTACCTGTGGACTTCGGATCTGCCGGCTTCGGTTTGACCAGCTTGTTGGACGTAGATGACACAGAAGACGCAGGAGGCTGTGAGCCAGAAGCTTTCCGCGTGCCAGCCGCAGCAGATTTCGGCGCAGCCTCAGCCTTCGGCTTCTCCCCCTTCTTGCCTGCGGGTGCCGTCGGCGCCTTCGGGACAGGGATGTTGGAGGCGGAAGCAGGCTTAGCCTTGCTGCCCCCGCCCATGTTCCACACATTGCGCACCAGCGACTTTGCAGAGGACAGGAAACCAAACCTTGACGTCTTAGCCTTGGCTATGGGAGAGCTTAGCGTATGATCCGCCGTAGTGTCCAGGGAAGACTCACTAGGCTGAGCACCAATGCTCGGTCGTCCACGGCTGCTCCTCCTCCTCGCCTTCGCGGCAGCAAGGTCGCGTTTAGTGGCCTCAAGCTCCTTCTGCTTCTTCTCCTCCTCTTCAGGAGGCAGGGGAGGCGCAAGCGACACCCTCTGTCCCCTGTGGACGTCCCACCCCTGCGTGATCTTGATGCGCTTGCTCGACCGCCGCGCCCCAGCATCATCCTCATCTTCCTCCGCGCCTTCCCCAGCGCTCTCGTCCTCCGCCTCCCCGTCGCCACCAAAGCCTCCAGGAACGGCCATCTTCTTACGCGTCCCCGCACTGATCACCCGGGCGCCCGCCGCGCTGCTCCGCCTCTTCTGGCCCGCAACCGGGCGCGAGCCACCGGCGACACCGAGCGCGTCCGACTTGCGCTTGTTCGGGCGCCGCGCGGCGTAGTGCGTCGCAATGGAGTCCATCTTGCTGAACTGGGCGTCGTGCGCCTTCGCGAACCGGTCCTGCTCTTGCGTGGGTCCCGTCGCACCGAGCGTCAGGCCGCCGAAGAGCGGCTGGGCTTGCGGGAAGGCTGGCTTCGATGTGCTGGTCCCCCCGCCGCTTTGAGCCTTGCTGGCGTTGGCCTCGGCGAGCCGGCGGTGCATCTCCTCCAACACGGACTTCGCGACATTGTCGAACCCTGCGTTCGACAAGCCCACCGTCGCGTCGTCCTTGTGGGCCGCCTTTACGCTCGCGGCTGGCTCGCGTCGAGGAAGAGGTGAGCCAAATAAGAACGGCGTGCTACGCGGAAGTGGCGCGTGGCTGGAGGAAGCACCAGGAGTGGCACCAGCACCGCTAGGCGCAGCACTCGGTTTCGCGGGAGAGAACATGTCGGGCTCGTCCACGGGTCCGGGTGTGCTCGTCGCCTTGGAGGCGAGCGTGAGGGACCCTTTGCCCTTCGCGGGAGTCTTTGCAGGAGTGGTCGTGGATATGCTCATGCCGCCCGGCATTTGGTCGGCCTTCTCGTCGTCCATGACGGGCTTCAAGTCTTCCAGGGGGAGCTTGGGGTATAGTGACCCCGTCTCTGCGCCTGCAGTGCGAGGAGACGCGGACCACATATTCAGTGTCCGGATGGTGCCAGGCGTGCCGACCGTGAGGTCGAAGTCGGTCTTGAAGACGGGCAGCTTGGGTGGACTCATGTACGCGTAGTCATTGCTCGCTTTCGGAGCGGCGGGATGTGACACCAGGCGGATCGTACTCTTCACGCCCGCGCCGACATTTGCGCCCAGGCGCGGAACCGATTTCGAGAGGGACTTTACCTCGGGGTCGTCGCCACCCTCGCCGTCGGCATTCGCGTCCTCGTCCATGTCCAGGATGCTGGCATCGGGGGTGGAGAACTTGAAGTGGTCCGTCTCGGGCAACGAGTCTGAAGGCGGTATCTCTGAGTAGGGTTTCGCATGTTCAGCGAGCGAGTCGCGCGCCTTGATGCTGCCAAATAGTTTGCCGGGGGAGAATGAAGGCATCTTGTGTTCCTCGTCGTCGACTTCGATGTCTTCTGAGTGGTGGCTGAGCTTGGATGCGACGCGCTTGATACCTAGCGAGGTGGCGAGAGCCTTGATGGAGGAAGATACAGAGGCTGGTAGGGAGGCCAGTGAGCATGGTCAGCACGGGAAGACTGTTTGCCGACAAACAAAGGGACAAAGCAGCATTGTGATGCCCGACTAATCGATTGCTGAGGGAAGAGTCGCAAATAGAATTGCATTGCGAAGTAAATCCTAGCAATAGCGTGGTACCAGGAAAAGCGCAACGACTTCAATAGAGGGAATTCGTGGGGTTTGTTGTGCATAAGAAGATGGGTTTGGATGGGCGCCTTGAGGGATTTCTCTTGATAGCGACGACGAGGAGACCGCGTCTGCCCATAAAGCTTGACTTCTTGTGCGGTCATATACACAATACGTTGGAGCCACGCAATGCCTCCCACACGAGCGCAAGAAGAAACAAAGCAAGCCATACAGATGCGTGCACACTCACTCTTCGACGAATGTGTCCCAAACTCGCCATTCGACGCCGTCCGGAGGCTGTCTTTGGACGACCCGGTGCCCATCGCGCTCTCGTCCACCTCCTCGATGTCGTCCATCACAACCTCCCACTGCTCGCTCGGCCGCGGAATCGCGAAGCGCGACGTCAGTACAACATCTTGCATGTCGTAGTCTTCGTCCACCCCGTTGCTGTCCGTGGAAGCCGGGACGGGGGGAGGGTCTACAGGCATACCTCCCGGCATCCCCTCGTCGTCATCATCATCTGCTTCTGCTTGCATTGGTTCTTGCTGCTGGTCCTGATCGCCTTGCTGACGTTGTCGCTCAGGCGCTTCTTCTTGAACGCCCTCCATCGCGACGTCTCCGTCCCCGTCAGGCGAAGCTTCGCGTGCCTCGGGAGGGAACTCCAGGGCGCGCTGTTTCAGCCGCTCAATGAGCTCCGAGCTCTTGCCGTTCGCCTTAATCGAGTGAATCTTGCAGAGCTTGACGAGCTGGTCGCGCTTGAGCGAGTGCAGCGCGGGCGAGTTGAAGAGGATCTGCGTTGTCGTCGCCATTATGCCGACATAGAGTGTTTATGCCGGGTCTTGAGGTCCAGTGTATGCGCGCGAGAGGTAGCAGAGAAGTCAAGCGTAGTGTTGTGGTAGGAGCGGTGTATAGGGTGCGAGGCGGGGTGGCGGGGCGGGAGGCGGGTGAAGGTTCGACGTTCGACTTCAACCCGATGACGCGCTTCTGCGTTCTCAACGCATACCACGATCACATGACTGCAACACCATACGCGTCGCGCTCTGTTTGTGCTCGCTTGGCACGGGGCGCTCAGTGGTGAGTGCGAATGTCTATAGGCGATCTCGTCGACCGTCAGTACGGTTATCTATAGCAGGGGTGTGAAGGGCGAGACTGAGTGCAGGGCCAACGCGTGGAAATCTCTGCTGTATCTCAGAGTGTGTACTTACTCCACGTTTCGGGTCGACTCTCACCACTTCATTGCGGGTGTGAGCGATAAGTTCTAAGCTACCCTCTATCACCCGAGATTGCGCGAGAGACCGAGGTATTATTATGAGTGAACACTGAACACGAGGTGGAGGCACCAGTGACAAAGCCCGGAGGCTGTCCGGCGCTTTGACTGAGAACATACCGAATCCGGTAATGACCACGTTCTACATAAGACGCACCTCCGCCCCACTTGCGACTGCAACTCAACTTCCACCACCACCAGCATAACCTCTCCGACATGCAACCATCCTTCCACAGACGCGAAGCATAACAGCTTCACGGCATGAGAGAACGACTCGCCCCACTGCCCCACGGCATTGCCCTGCTCGCGCAGGTCCGGTCAGCCCCAACCACCGCAACCATGGTGCCACCCCCCTAGCATTCCACCTCCTGTTATCCCTACCCCATTCTTGCGCTCTTCTCCAACGTCATCTCCCTAAACTATGACGGTCCGACACCGCTTCCTGGTTGTCGGGTCAATGGTGTCGGCTCCGTCGAAGAACAAAGAGCGGCTAACCATCGCAAGCCACCCGCCGTCCAACCCATGGCGAGCGGCCAACATCCATAACCAAAGGCTGCTGGGTCACGATATGGGCTGTCGTCCCCGCCTGCCGATGGGATACATGCAGCGCTGCCGTGGTGGCCATCCGGTACCAGGTATACCTGGTGCTTGAACGACGCATACCTTTACCGAAATTGGCGACGGCCCCATCCAGCTCTGCAACCCGTCGCAAGGTTGAATTGTATCTGGCTGGACAACCTGGAAATCGCGGACGATTTCAAGAAGTACTTGTCAACTGCGGCTGCGATGGCCAAAGTCAAGAACTGGACCACCTGCATCGCGATCCTGCCAGGGATCATGTTGTTCGTCAGGACCCCTTCGATGCTGTTGGGGAACGAGTCGTAACTGGGAGTCTAAGATGTAGGTGAGTGAATGACTCGGTAGCCGTACATGCTAACCATTACAATACGTACCAGACCACGCGAAGAAACACATACTCTATGCCATTGCCGATGGCCAGCAGTGAGCGCCGAACACCGAGCCAAACACGATACAGCTCGCCGTCATCACCGGCCTAGAACACAGCGCAAGTAGTGAGCGACCATGGGAAATCGACAGGGACGCCGGCAAATTAACGACTGACCGACCCAAAGTACAGTACATGGACACACACTTGCAATCGCGATTGCGAGTCCCGTTGCATCGATCGGGCGACTGGATGCAATACAGTCTACACATCGCTGCGCACAGGACCGATGCGACACAAGGTCGCTGTTTGGCAAGATCAACGCGTCATATCAAAGAACGTTCTACGGTCGTCCTCTCACCAGCTGCCGCTCAGGACAAGACCTCATCAAGATCCCCCGATTCGGAGTCCTCGCCTCTTGGCCATTGCTGGCTGTTGAGTCAATGTGAAGTTCCAAGGTCTAAGACGTCGGAGCGTTGTATGCCGGTACCGGGTAACTCCAGACGAAGAACGCATGTGCAAGCCGGAAGAAGTTCGAGTGGTTGAAGCCTATCAGGAGCTTCAAGTCAATGAATGAGCCGACAGGTACCATTGAGGATGTGAACAAGAAGCTAGTCCGATGGACCAACAAGACTATGGGAATGAAACATATGGGTGCAACATGCGTCCCACAATGCCCAACAACCTCGACTGTCTACAAACCCATGCATCTCCACGCGCAAGATGTATCCGAGAGCGCGAAATGGTGCATATCTGCGCAGGACATGGCATCTCTTGACGTCCTAGAGGGCTTGGAGGAGATACAATCACTCATGCACATGAGTGGCGCAAAGGGCGAAAACGATGTTGAACGACTATCGTGAAAATTCGCGATTCCAAGCTCACAAGGGATGCCCTGTATGCGACTCGGCAAGTGATAGCCAGCATGGGTTCCTGCCCGGGTCGTCTCTTCCAAGAATTGTATTCAAGAGGTGAAAACATTGGGTGAGGTGCAAGAACGGGGAGTTTTGTCATGTTGCCACAAGCTGACTTCGGCACCGTAGGCAATGTACCAGCCGGACGCTGAGGCAAACCCATACTGAACGCGGTGGAGGCTATGGCCAGCCGCATCGTGGTCAACATGTGGCCTATGCAAACAGCCGTGTTGCCCATACCAAACTCAACGCGGATCCTACCAGCGGAATCCAAACACATGTCCAGCACATGTCTCTGGTCACTTGCTCAGCGGGTTCACAATGAATATACGGCAAGCCATCTTGTCGTATCAAATCGCTTTGGCGTGTTGGATGACAAGAACGGGGAAGAAAAGAAGACAATTGAGAAGATAATCGCCGCAAAAACATACCGTGTCAAAGCGGATTAATCCTCCCGACCAATGCCATGTCCCCTATGCCCATCCAGCTGCAGGGAGGCAGCCTGCTCCGGATATGGCAGCCACATACTTGTTCATCGTACATGCGGTGCGTTCCGAGCATGTCATGCGTTGTTGGGCCACACTGAAACTGGCAAGCTTAGGAGGAGAGGGGCGGGCTAGACCGGCAGCTAGAGACAGCCGAGGAACAGCAGACGCTCGCATCGTCGCTTGCAGATGTCTTGCTGAGCGAAGGAGGAGCAAAGACAAGGAGACAAAAGGACGCTTTGGCGGATTGCAAGGATTGCAGTAGGCGGAGGGCGCGTGATGGAAGAGAGGTGCAAGGTGGGCGCACAAGTTTCCAGGTTGGGCAGGTCCGCCAAAGGCACGCCCACGGAGCCAAACATCCGCCTACAGCGGGAAGCCCAATCCAAAGCAATTCTGCAATCGCGTTACGTAACCGTGTGCGTCTCCCCTCTTCAACCTCCTCCGTGCTTATAACCCGCCCAATGCCGCCCTGGGATCCCCAGCACGCCCCGCCTCCTCATACTCAACGCCTCCTCTCCATCCCGCCCCTGCCTTTGCCGAACACACGATGTCGACCATGCTCATGCAGCCCCTCGGCAAGCGCTTCCTCATGCGCAAGAGCTCAAACGCCGAGAACCTCCCGCCCTCAGCTCACTCGAAGAAGGCAGACGCACTCGTCTCTGCACGTGAGGCCTCTCGCCGGAGGCGCGCCCGCGTCGTCAGCGGTGCGCTCCCTCTCAAGGTCAAGAAGGTCGTGCAGAACGCGCAGCGACGCGCCAGCAAAGCGCAGCTCGCGTCCAAGCCCATCAAGGCGGTGGCCCCCGAGCCCATCCAGGTCGTTGCACCTTCCGAGCCCCTTGAACTCGTAAACGAGACTCAGCAGCCTTCTCAAACTACCACTACCTCCACCTCCACGAAGCCGCAAGCCGCTCCGAGTATGTGGCACTTCCCCCGTTACCTTCGTCGCCCCCCTCCCCAGGTGTGGCCCGTCCCCGTCCGCCGCGAGAACATCGACGCGTGCGACCCCGGCCTGGTCGACACGCGCATCGACTACATCATGCGTGGATTGGAGGTTGCCGGCGAGCCGTACGTGTTCTCTCTTTTCTCTTCTCGCCTCCTATCCTCATGCCTTCCGTTCACAGGATGTGGAACCTCGTGAAGAGCGCACACATTGATTCTTCCTCCATGGGTCACCGCGCCGCACTCCCGGACGAGATCAGCGTCATCATCGCAGACCATGCGAAGATGCAATCTGCCTCGCTGCTCCCTCCCTCACACCCCACTCACGTCCTTGCCATCTGGGACCTCCCTGTCTCGCAGTCGGTCCAGCCCGGATCCGGTGTCAACCCCGAGACTGGCCGCCGCAAGGTCTCCCTCATCGCCGCCCACAACCTTGTCCTCGCCACGCACTGCGCGAAGTGGTTCCCTCTCCCATCCTCCCCGAACGTCCAGGAGCGCCACGTCTCGAACGGCGCCGGCGTGTCCGGTACCGCGCTCAACCTGCCCGTTGTGCCCCTGGCGGTGCCGCACCCTGCCTCGTTCATGTACCTCCTCCAGACGATGTACACGCACAAGGTCTCGTGGCTGCTCGACCAGCTCGTGCCCGTGCCCAAGCCGACGATCGTCTTCCCGTCCGCGGAGAACCCGCAGCCGAGCAACCCGCACTACATCGCCGAGACCGGGCGCCGCCTCGCCGCGCGCTACACCCCGCAGGCGATCGTAGGCATGATTGGGACCGTCATCGGCCTCTGGCAGAACGCCATCTACCTCGGCGTGAGCGACAAGCGGCTGTGGGTCGGGATTGACTGGAGCTACGACATGCTCCTCACTGGCCTTGCGTTCGCCCTCGGCCGCCCGGACCTCGTCCCCCGCCCCCAGCCGCAGATGCAGTGGCCCGGCTCCGCCGTCAAGGCGTGAGCTTGCTGCGACGCCTTGCTCTGCTGTGCGATTCTCACTTTCGTTCTTATTTCGGTGCGGGCGGCACCCCGGCGCGGTCTCCTTGTTCATGTCCTGGCTACCTTCAATCCTCTCACACGTATATGCGCCTTTCCATCGACACATAACACTATGCCTTTTCCCTCTATGCACCCTCGACGTCCTATGCTCGTCGTCATACATATATGCCTTACCTCTCCCTCTCACTCTGCGCCACCCTGCCCGCCGCTCGTCGCTCCGCACCATATCCTTATTGTCTTCTCGTTTGTTTATCTTTGCTATCCCATCGCTCTCGTCTGTCTGATTTCGGGGGGGGGGGGGGGTTCGTGCTAGAAGAAAGTCGAAGTCGTTACTGTACTGTAGTATTCGCAATGTAGGTCTAGTAGATAGTGTACGTACAAAGCAACAAGCGTTTGTTGATCTATCTCGGTCTGCTTCACTGTGTGCATCCTTTCAACCTCAAAACTTGGAGAACACCGCGACATGGATGTTGAGGAAGACTCTGAAGAGGTTCTGGTACAACCTGACATTCGGCCGGACCGTGAGCGCCTCTCGGGTTACCGTGGTAACAACCTTCCGAATTCCAGCAGTACTTACCATCGACACTGACGCGTACAGAACCATTCGAAGTCGTCAACGTGTCAACCCTTCCTGTGCGATGCGTGGACTATGTATGCTATGTCTTCTACTCAACACAGCGCATGAAACCAGAGACACCTCGCCAGGGACCCCACAAAAGGGTCGTTGGGTCCAAAAATTGCGTGCAGGGCGGTCCCGGGGCAGCAGCGCAGCGCAGCGGCCCTCAGAACCATCCGCAACCTCTCGTACTCGACGTAAGCAAGAAGGGCCAACCCCTACACGCCAGAGCGCTCCCCAGAGGACAACTGCACCCAACCTCTACCGATACCAGCTCAAAACTGCACACCCCTCGTGGAGCTACGTGCCGGGCAAACATGTGCAGTCTGGCCATCGACTGCGACCCGGCATAATGCACCACGACCTATGGCGGGCGTGCACGGATTTGCCTCAGGTAGGGCAAACAGGTGTAGCTATGGTGTCCAGTGCACGAGGCACCGTCTGCACGCCGACGAGGGGCGTTACGGCGCCTGCATGCCGAGGAACGGGTGGCGTTTCTTCAAGACGGCGCATACGCACAACGAAGCGATGCGGCCGAGCGTCGAGCGATAAGGTGCGCGGGCGATCAGAGAGGACGCGTACGCACTTGCGAGGCTGACGTGTCCCGGGACTAGGACCCACAACGCCCTCTGCAACCGCCGAGGTGCGTCTCCGGGCGAGCGAGTCGGATCTGCAAGTAAGTACCTGTCGAAGGTCGCCGAGGATGACCGCGAGCGGTGGCCTGTGCGAGAGCGATTGGGCGGGCATATGTGTGGGTATGGTAGGGATACTATGGGGCGGTATGATGGTTGGTACCGCTCACTCAAGGTTTAGGTTTGAGTTCCGTCCCACGCTTGTTCTGCCAGTCCTGTCCATGTGGCAATCGCGGAATCCCTCTACCAATCAAGTCAACACAGGCAGCATCTCGTTAGTCCTTCATCTTGGCGTTCAAGTTGACACCCGCATCAGACAATTTCCTGCACTGAGGTCTCCGCATCTGACTAGTGGTTCGAATGATGAGTTGTCCGCTTACTGCTGCGATACTTACCAGTGGGGACCAAGCCAAGCGAACAAGCGTGGCAGACAACGAGGATGGTAGTCGTATTCTTGGGCGCCGCGTGGTATGACTACAGCCGCTGGCTGAATTCTATAAAGCTTGAGTGGAGGTGGAATGCAACTTCAACCTCCTGATCCACCCTGCATCATCATCGATCATTCCTCGTCAGCGAACCTGCCTGGTACGTCCTATATGTTTCTTGTTATATGGGATGGTACTGATCATGAGGCTACTTTGTAGCGCCACCACCTCCCGAGATGAACCAAGTCACCATTGACTTACTCCCAGTTGAAGTACTATCGCGCATACTCAATCTTGTTTACGAAGCCATCTTCGACGACGCACATGCCTGTCGCAACCCCCAGAATCAGGATAGCTGGCTGCCGGTGCTTACAGTCTGTCGTGGGTGGCATGACTTAATCCAGTCATCTCCCAGTCTGTGGCGTTTCATCACCGTCGAGCACGGAAGATTCGGGCTGAATTGGCTGGAACATTGCCTTTCTCATGTCACCAACGGCCCAGCAGCGAATGCAGTGCTCCACATACAATACCAAGTGCTGCACAGCATGGACCCGTCTCCGACTTGGGCCAAAAGAGACATAGACCTGAAGTTGAAGAGAGATGAACTGTTCAAACGCTGGCACTCCATCCTGCATCGGTATGCCTCAAATATTCGCCGCCTCTCGTTCGAGGTCAGACCAGAGGATGGCACAGAATTCCTCCTGCGATTCCTCACAGTTCAACTACCTATCACCGAGCTCCATCTGGGGAGGGCCGTCGATGATTGTGCCGACCCTACAGAACTGGATGAAGATCAACCGTTTGATAGCCTGCTTCGAGTCTCAAGCTATGTGCGCCACTTTCCGACCCTGCGTTTGCTCAGTCTGGAAGGGTTCAGGCCCCAACTTGAATTTCCGCTGGAAGCCAGCCTCATGCCATGGTACGCCCAGCTGCGGACCCTTGAACTGAAGAAGTGTGATCCTGTCCTTTCATGCCGCGGACTACTGGATATCCTCAAGGTCTGTCAGGAGCTGGAAGTGCTGATCGTGATGGATCGCTTGAACGGGACCGAGCCAGTGGACACGGGCAGCGAAGACACTGATCCGTCCAGTATACGCCTTTCCGCCCTGCGCACCTTCAAGCTAGGATCTAACAGCATCGGGCCTAAGGACCTCGCCCGGCTACTGCTCGCCCGGCTGGAGTTGCCGGCTCTGACCAACTTCTCCATTCAGACTTCCACCTCGAACTTCATATCATACCGCACAGTTCAGACAAGTTCCGGCTCGGATGACGTGCCTTGGGAATACGAACAACAAGTACTGGGCCGGGATACGAGTCTGACAGACGTGTTGCCTGGGTCAAGTGACGTGTCAGACTGGCAAAACCAGTTCATTTCACCTATCCTGTCCCGCATTCATCCGTCCGCCACCGTGACGCTGCATATGCAGAAGGGCACATACCGTATCGCCGCTGGCACTGGCACTGGAGATCATGACGGAACGTGTTCCTTTGAGCTGATCAGCACAACGGACTTGCGGTCTTTTCCGGAGTGGGATTGGTCGCATCATTTCCCGTCTGGTCTGGAGACCCTTTCGCAATGGCAAATTACGCGGGACCCCACGGTGGCGCAGAACATCACTACCTTGGAGTTCATTACAGGGGAACTTGACGGCTCCGTCAGCACTGAATCGCAGTGGCGGGAGACCTTGATGCATTTTCCATGCATCACAGTCATCATAGTTGCAGGCTATGGAACAGGCTTGGAGTCGTTCTGGAAAGCAATCGCCCCGGCAGACGAACAACATGCTGCGGGTACCGTCGTTCCCTGCCCGCACCTCCGGTCGCTCTTCCTCCGAGGTATCAAGGTCAGAGTACAAGGCTCGATCACGGAATCGGATCCTGTGTCTCTCCAACTGAGGGTCTCCTATACGGACTCTGAGGACGTCTTCAAGGTTTTTGATATCTCGGAGGAGCTTCTAACACTGATGGGAGAGATTTTGGGTGCTCGCACCACTGCGGGATCTCCACTCGAGAATCTCGCACTTCCTTGCAGCGTGGCGGAAAATAACGAGAAGGGGCTGCGCCGCGCGCTGCCAGCCACTGTGCGCATCGAACTTGAAGGCGTAGGGGTACTATCTGATACCGATGCTAGAGTCCTGCCCGCCAGTGTAGCGTGATTTATGCCTCACTGATTTCCGGTTTGAGGAGGGAGCCTGCTCCTCAATACGGTGTTTGCTGTAGGGACTCATGTGTGACCGTCGCTGCACGCACATGTATGCAAGAGGCTAGGATGTATGACCTGCATATCACACTACATCTTGAAGAGTCCATCACGCATAGGTGGGCGCCGAGTTCACGAAACGGCACAGAACATGCTCCATGTAGTGCTGCACAGTCCGCGCTCACGGCCACTTACGCCTGTCCCTCCCTAAAAGTTTCGGGAAATCGCCCTCCATGCACCTCTGCCACAACACGCCATAGTCGCAGGCTGTACGCGGCTGGTGCTGCTGCGGGCGCGCGCGCTCTACGGCGCGGAACTGCTCGTGAGACTCCTTGTCGGCGTCGTCGTACTCCGCCCAGACGTCCCGGCGCAGGACGGAGATGGTCTCGACGCCATGCGCGTTCTGCAGCGTGTACTCTTGCGTGTTGTACGGGCTGCAGTACGTCACGCGCTTGAGCGGGTAGCCCCTCTCTGCGCGCCGGGCGGTCGCGCGGAAGAGGATGTCGGCGGCAGACATTCGGAAAGTATGGTCGGCGACGGAGATGTAGACGATGGTGGTGAGGTTTGGGCAGAGGATGACGTCGGGGTACTCGAGCATGGCTGACAGGTTCAGGAGGAGCTCCCGTCGCCAGAAGTCGTGCAGGACGAGCTCGGTAAGGAACGGGGTGTACCCGGTCAGACGGGAGAGCACGTTAGTCTTCAAGGACCATTGGTATGAGCTGTGGATGCGCAGGCGCTGCACGCTCTTGAGCAACGCTTCGCTTCCCGGGAAGGGGCTGGCATGGGGTGGAGGCGGAGGATAGTGAGAACGGGTGACACCGGAACTAATTCGACCAGCGTAGGTTATGCTATACGTCGTTGAATCTCCTCGGGTCGTCACCAAGGTGTTCTCGTCCTCGATGGTAAGGGAAGTGACAGGATGGTGACCTATCTGGGGCATGACCAGGCGAGGCACATGATCCCGAGAGTATCTACTGTTCTGGTTGATCACAACTGTGGCTCCCCGAGGGAAGACAATGTGAGATAAAATGTCAGATATCAAGGACTGCTGTCCTTGAGCAAATGGAGATGATAGTGACATGATGCGGAAGTGCTGGATAGAAGGAAGAGGGATCGGCCCAGAACCCCAGTTAGCCTCGTCCATTCTTGTCCAATATTCATCACGGTCAGTGGCCAAAGCGAAGGTCTGTAGTGAGGATGAGTTGCGGAAGAGGAGAGGAAGGTCATTGAAGAGCTGCCCATGCCAGAAGCCCGAGAGATGTAGATGCAAAAGGACAGGGAAGCTGTCCGTTGGTACCAACGCGTACCCGCTCGAAATCGTGAGGGATTTCAGGGAGGTGGCGTGTCCTCCGAACAGGGAGAAAGGGACGATGTGACTGTCCATGTCGGCCTGTCGACGACTGGCGTTGCGTACATCGATCGTGAGTGTCTCCAGCGACCCAGCTACCTCCCTGAGCAGCTTGCGAAACAAGGCGAGTTGTGGTGTAGAGTCCGCCGTGAGGTGAAGGACGCGAAGATGGGGACGAAGCCGCCCAAGGAGCTTCATCTGCACCTTCAGCATCTGCCCACGAACGACGGCCGCCGATGCCATGCTGATGCGTGCACCTCGCGCCCGGTCCACGAACACGGGGGCAGAGCTGGAGTGCACGGCGACGTGTGTCCATAAGGAGGCAGTGTCCAGGGCGACTGTGCGCCAGGCACTGCAGACGTGCGTGACCGCGATGAGTGAACGGAGATCAAGTGCTGCCAAGTTCTTGTCATCGGAGAAGTTCCATGGGGTTTGCGTCGTGCCACATCGGACGTGGTCGAAGATAGCAGTGAGGATCTCGGGTGGAAACTTGTTAATAAGTGCATCCTGGTTGCGGCGCGTGCGGACCGCGACAAGTGCGGAAGTGAGGTATTCGTCCAATAGACGGAGCTGAACGAAGCACGTCAAGATTCTTGTCTGTTCCCGCATACAGGAGCATCATGCTTACGACAGCGCTCCTGCACGGAAATGGCGGGCAGGTTAGCTGATGAGAATCTCATATCTACAAACAGTGGTTCGACTGAGACTTACTCAAGGAGTTTCAATTCGACGGGCAGAACAGCCGCTAGCTCGCGCAGCAAGGCTACAGGTCTTGGCTCAAGCATACTGATTGTTTCGACCTGGTTTCGACGGAGTTGAAGCAAGGAAGCGATGCAGAGTACTAGACGCGCACGCCGGTAAGAGATGAGGATGTGGAGTTAAAGTTGAGAACATGCGAGGGTGCACACTGGCTTTTCAATGACTCTCGGGCCATCTTGTGCTGCAGCAGCTCCACTGCGGTACACGAGGCTGCGGCTTCCTCAGCGTCTGCGACATCCTCAGCGTCTGCCACAGTACTCGGTGGTGGGTTACTTGAACATATGAGGCTGAGCTGGAATTGTATCGCTGCTGCGGTAGGCTGACCTGCAGCAATATATGATTGGGATGGCCATGGAAGACGGTGAAGCTTAGAGGCTTACTAAGTAAGGGCCACCGTCGTGCATGTCGCGTGCGTTCTGACTCAGACCAGTCGGAGCATTAATCGGGTTGTCGGACCGAAGTTGCATCACAACCGCTCTGTCGTCAGGACTATAACAACTCCCGAAAAGACCTCTGTCAAACGTAGTAAGTAGCTCGAATGTAAGCACCTAATACTAGTACTTCTCACTTCTCGCTTTTAATCCAAGATGACCGCTGCGCCTTGCACGCTAGCAAGGACCTGGAACAGTCCGCGACGCTACTCAATAGAGTACTCATCAGTCCGCGTCCCAGCAGTACTGGCCACGTCCACCTTGGGATCGGTCCAGGATCGGTCTTCATACGAGCGTAGTTCTAGGACCATGTGGAATCGAGCGACGAGAACGAAGGCTGAACCACGTTTTCTTGAAACGCGTTGCATTCGGACGCCTTGACAACGCTGGACTGTTGTCAAGGGTTGAAGGAGATTGCGCGGCACCGAACCGCCTAAACTGGGTCATATTTGAGTAGCTCGATCCTCCAGCTCGTACGGCAACTAAACAGATTCCACTGCAGCCGGCCGTGATGTCAATTCATGAGCGGCTGCTGCCGTGATGGGTGAGAAATTGGGGGAGAGACATCCCGGTAACGGGCAGCTGCTGGGCGAAGAGCAGGGATCTGGCAGGAATACCACTCCGAGCGTTGGACTCTGAGGAACAACGCACGGACGCATGCATATGGATGGTGGGCGAGTGGGAAGAGGCCGCAGGAGGAGAGCGTGCGAGCGGAACTCAGTCGAAAGATGATGGCGGAGGTCGATCAACCTCGTGGTGCAACGAGATTGGGCATTCGGCGCCGAGAGGTCGGCAGTGATGGGAAGAACTGGACGCGATCCTGCTCGATATCGCGTCGAGCATCTACCCTTGACGTCTCTCCCGCGCGTCGGCCATATTGGCAGGGACGCGCAGTGGTGCGTCACTTCCCTCCTCGTCTCTCCTCTTGTCTCCTCCGTGTTTCCTCCTCGCCCTTCATTCCTTTCCAGCTGTATTATACTTCAAACGACACGTCTTCAAACCCGGCACGGTCAGTTTCCAGTTTATGACGTGTTGGTATTCGCGTCTGACTGTCCATTATTCCAGAGCTTTCTGTGTGTCTCCGATATCGCGCTATATGGATGGTCAGCCTCGACAGACTTCGCCTCAATGGACACCACGACCGCTTCAGCCTTCGCCATGGAACACGCCACAAGTGTCTCCCCTTGAGACGGGCCCACCAGATCTGATACCCGACATTCCTCACATCCCTCCCTTGTACCTGTCTACGGTCGCACGACCAATGCAAGAACCTAACGAGTACGTTTCCTCGTGCGGAAGAGACAATATTGTCTCTGCCAGAGCCTGACCACACGCACAGCCTTATCCACGATTATTACAACGTTGGGCCCGTGCCGTTTCGGCTTGAGAAGGATGGCAGCATACCAAGAACAGTAGAGATGCCATTGCTCCGTCGCGCTGACAGTCGGCCCACGCATGCTCTCGCCATCTTGAGCAACCTCGGGCGTCCTGCCAGTCCCGGCCACACACTCGCAGTACCCTCCGAGCCGCCCACTTCCCCTCTTCCACCACCAAGTCCGTCAACGCCGTCTTCTCCCTACTCCCCTGTGCACGCCGAACCATTCGTGCTCCCCATCGACGCGCCTCTGTTCTGCGCAAAATTCGGACACAACGTAGCACGATCTCTCGCAGCCGGGCTACTCATCCGAGCCGCCAATCCGCTCGTCAGCCGAGACCGTCTAACGGGCGCGCAGCTGCTGACTCTGCCACTCATTCCGCTCTATGTTCCCCATCCGCCCAGCGTACCGCACTTGCTCCTGTATGGACAGGGACTGCCCCTCACTCCGACGCGGCAGCGCGATCCACCCAACTACTCGAGGCCGACTACGACACGCCCTCCGGCCAGCCCTAGCCCCAGCACGCTCGCGACATACCTCCTCCCCATCCCCGCCATCGAGGAGTTTCCTTCCGCACCAGCCATGGCGGAAGCAATGGTGCGGTGTTGCTCCGAAGAGGCGCTCCGAGACCACATCGTGTTCAACCAAGGCCTTTGGCGCAATGTCCTTCTCCTCGCCCCGACGGATGCAAGTCTGGTCGACCTAGCACGCGTTGCGTGGAACGTTACCGCCGAAGCCCGCAAGATCCGTGACCGACAGCGTATTGCGGCCGCGCTGATATACCCACCACGAAGCCCGGCTAGAGGAGAAACGGAGCTACCTGCGGTGAGTGTGCAGTACGCCGAGATGACGCGGACACGGGGAAGGAGCGACACTGTACACCTACTGCCCGTTCCGCCGAGCAGGAGGCCTACGCACCGGCGGAGCCAGAAGAACCTACGGGCGTGACCGACGCGACCTCTTGCCTTTCCCTGCTGCTCACCAGCGTCGCAAATTACGTCTTGAACGACATCATCATTGGATTTACGATATGATCTCTCCTAATGCCCTCTCCTTCGTGCCAATCGCCTCTGACCACCTTGTTGCCTATTGTAGCCTATCCTTAGTTCTCTTGCACGACTTCTTGCATATATAGCGGACTCAATCCCGTACATCCCCTCGCATCTGACACTCGTTAATACCGAACCCTGCACTCGCCGTGCTGACCTCTCGCTGCATACTGTATACCGCGCCCTACGATACCCCTCGCTAGTGCTCGCCCACCGTTATTTGGACTCGCATCCACACTCCACCTAATGACCTTACAATTTCCCGATGATCTGCATGTTCGGTCCCTTCCACTGTCATCGTGACGAGACCTACCCCGCAAAACTGCCAGTTGCGCATGCATATGTGAGTACAGTGGCTACCGGCGTACGGAGAAGTCCCGTCGCCCGACAGTCGACTCATTGCCCCCGCGCAATCAGCATCCGCGAAGATTTCACGCTGCTCATGTTTGGCTCATGTTTACGTCTCTTCGGGCTGCATCTTGATCTCTGCAGATTGCCGACTCGTCTTAGCCCGCCTCCCGACAGGCCGAGCGAACAGGAGCGAACGCCGCGTAAGAAGTAGCGTGGGATGACGTTGATGGCGCGCTGTTCGCGATCCGAGCCCGACTTTACGAGGGTGACTCTCGCTCTGAAATTGAGAAGCCGTTTGCACCGGACCTCCGCCATGGGGGACCCTGCTCTACCTCGAGCTCTTCAGGCTAGGACGGCTTCTGGAGTCCTTACGCCCGACGCCCGACGATGGGCCGTTTGATGCCACTATAGGACGCTGGGAGACCCGGAGAATCCCCAGTAACGAGAACTCACAGGCACCCGAGACGACAGCGCAGTGCCACGGGAGGCTCAAGTCCATTGGGACCGCGACAGCTGGCGGCTTATCGTCTGCATTCATGTGGTGAGTAGATATACTAGAGTCAGTGCCCTGTGTTTCATCATACTCATAACTTGGTTGATTTTTCGTCGGCGGGATCGGAAGCTTGCCAGTGCCGCCACGTCGTCAGGACTCAGTACGGACGGCACGACGCACTTTGTGGCATGTATCAGACCGCACTTGCGTCAGCCTGAGACCGGGGATGTGGTCCAGACTCTGTGCGGGGATTGCTCCGAGGTTTCTATGCGGCTACCGAGGAGGCTAAGTTAGTCTTCTTCGCGAAGTTAATGCGCGTTGCGACCACCAAGACGCTGTCGGATACAGTGGCTCTCACCGAGAGCCCTCCCTGAGCATCCGCGGTGCGTTTCAAGACATGGAAAACCAAACCGAGGGCCATCCGCCATCTACGTATTTACAAATAGTATATTGCTCCGCAGCGTATATTCTACCGCGCTTTCGCGGCAAGCACGGTAAGTACAGTTCACTTGATGGCATAGATATATGGGAGACTTACACGTTGCTTATTACATGCCGACCACGTTGAGATGATGTCAATCGCAGTAGCTTTCACATTAGCGTTCACAAGAAGCGCGACGGCTTCAATCTGGCCAGGTTAGCGCACTTGACCTTGCCCTCCATGACAAGTTCCGCGAGAGCCTTTGCCGTGCCGGGAGCGTTGCAGATACCCTGTCAATGAACGTCGTCAGTGGACCATATACTCCTGTCACCCGGCCCTTGCTCGCCTCCGAACAGACACCATTAGCATACCCTCTTCGTCACCTGTCGGACATGCCACAGCAAGATCAGAGAGCAAGGTACGCACCCAGCATGTATGTCCTGTCGCAATTACCAATCCTTTCGCTATCGTGTCCGCCGCACCGACAATCGGGCCTCCACCAACGCTCGCGACGGGGAGGAAGCACGCCTGGCGCCGGTCTACCGTGCCCGCACGCAGCTCCGCTGAGATGCTCATGACATGCTCCCGGATGCTCTCGCATGCCTCACCATCGACTTGGACGTCGTCGACCGTGTCCGGTACGGGTGAGTCGTCCCCTGGCCCGCAGCAGTACACCTCGTCCGTTGGGCGCGCGTAAATCTCGGGGCTGACGTGCCGCGGCCCGCCTGGTGCGACGCCCGCCGGGAGCGCGATTTCGGTGAAGAGCACGTATGGGGCGATGCGCGTGTCTGGCGGCGGGATGATCGTGATGCTGTGGGCGCGAGTGCCGATGATGGGCAGGGAGGAGAGAATCTTGGGGGACCAGGCGCCGGCGGCGAGGATAACGTGAGTGGCGGGGATTGTCTGTGGACCTGAGGATGCTGCTGCATCTGCGGCGGCGTCCGTGGAAGTGGGCGCAGGTGTGTAGGTTACGCTGGTGACATGAGGGCCGCCGGACTGGTCGATGTCGATGCTGGTGACTTTTCCTGAGACGTACTTGACGCCCTTCTCCTTCGCGAGCTCCATCATGCTTGTCGTGAAGAGGTATGGGTGGACCTGGGCGGTCGCGCCGTGTGGAGCCATGGGCGAGTACGACTCTGTGAGTTCGGGCTTGACCCAGTTGAGGTCGTCCGGAAGTCCAGTCGCCTTTCTCGACTTCTGCGCGGAGGCAGCGTCCAAGCCGAGGGTCTTCTCGAGGCTTTTGCGCTTTCCGCCCGCGCCGACGCCAGTACCCGAGTCTGCGAACGGCTCGCCGCGCCCCTCCCAGCTTCCGCAGTTGACGAGCCGCCAGCCCCAGCGCTCTGTGCCGTTGTGCTCCTTTGCGAGGCGGACGTGTTCGGGGAAGGAGACGTTTACGAGCTCCTTGGGGTAGGCCCACTTGGCGACGAGACCGCCGGCCTTCCCAGACGCTCCTTGTGCAACGCCGTGCTTTGATGCCTCGATGAGGGTGATAGTTGCTGATGAGGCTGCAAAGCGTGGGTGCGAGGCGAGATAGAACGCAGTCGTGCAGCCTATAATGCCGCCGCCGACGATGACGATGTTCTTGACCGTGTCCGACATGGCAGATGGAAGATCGGCGCTGGTATCGATGTTAGCGAGCCTAAGAGTAAAGTTGTAAGTACTCTCAAACAACTGCTCACTTCCTTTCAGTTTGATAATTGTTTGCAACCTCTACTTGCTAGGTAGGTCTAGCAGAGACATGCACGATGGTTTGTGTCCAGGTCGAAGTGGGAAGGCTGACTAACTTTCACCCAGAAAGAACAGTGACGTCAGAGGCGGGCCGGGCGCCGGTGCTCGAGCCGCCTTCCATATCGGGTGTTGGCGGGGCTTACGTACGACGCAACACCGACGCGACGGCCGCGCCTTGGGCTTGGACGCGTATTCGCGCGTATCTTGCCTCTCCTCACGCGTCTTCCACTGTCAGATGCTGGACTTGCTATCCAATCCGCTGCGTTGTATCAGCTCCGCTCATTAGGTCACAATCACTTAAGTCGTCGAAATCAAGCACAATGTCGGATGCGGCAGCGCTGAAGGTGCAGGGTAACGAGGCCTTCAAGGCGGGGCAAATGGCCAGGTATGACACTCGGCTCAACATATGCGCAGGACCACACTCATCGCCTCGAAAAACGCGTCGATAGAGCGGCAGCGTTGTACACAAAGGTTGGTTTGCTCATTCCGTACTTGTATCAGTGAAGTTTTTCCGCGTGAACCTACACATGTAGAAGATTGTTGATGCCACAGATGCGGCCGGTCTGATCCTACTCTTAGGCAGAACAAGCTGCTCCCAATGACCCGATCTACCCTTCGAACCTCAGTGCCGCTCTTTTCGAAATCGGAGACTACGCCGGATGCGCTCAAGCGGTGCTGCGCTCCTGGACGCTCCTCAGAGACAAGTCCGACGCAAAGCCAGAGCTCCTCGTGAGACTATCCACACGGTTGGCCAAAGCTCTCTGCCATGGCGCTCGTGCAGGCAAAATTACTCGAGAATATCTTGCCGCACAGCAGGCCGACATCCAACAACTACATGATCGGAGTGCCACTAGCACGTCGTCAACAGCCCCCAGTACGGAGCTTAGTAAGGTCTGGGAGGAGTGGGAGGGGATGCAGACAGAGGTCAGCGATTACATCGCGAAGGGGCCCGCATGCCTTAGTGGCCTGTCACACTTGCCATTGTTCTGCAAGCCGCTGTACGTCCTAACCCCCTCCAGCACGATTAATCCATATTCACCACTTTGTCGCGCAGCGATCCCACCAAGGAGTTCTTTTCGGTATGTCCATCCGTCCGTCCGTATGATTCTGACTCTCATCCGGAATAATCCAGATCGGTACCGACGATATCATCGACTTAACTGAGGGATGGAGTCCGCGCGACCGCTTCCCACTCGACTTCCACAAGCTATCCCCGAATACGCTCTCACGGGTCTCATTCCTCTTTGGAGGAGTCGGCGACGGTCAGTATCGTGCCCTCTACATTCGGTAGATCAACGCTGAGAAGTTTCATACAGGCAGACATGTTCTCGGTACTTTGTCAGGGCTTCACACTGCGTACAAGAAGCTGTCCGTGGCGAAGCAGTCCCAGTTTCACGCACACCTCACGCTGCTTGACTTCCATGACGCCACCATCGCACGGGATCTGTGCGTGCTCATGCTACTTCACTGGCTGAACAACACAACAGACACGATTGAGCAAGCCGAGATCAAGGCAACGCTCATGTACACCTTCTGTGGGGTTGCCATGCCCGACTACTGCTACGATCGGTGGGTAAAATCCTATGCGCGTCACTATATGCGCTCATATGCGACTACCCAGGTTGCGTTCTGTTGTTCAAGACATCCGCAAAAGACTCTCTACGACTCCACCTACGCTGCCACCATACTTCCACGTCGTATCCGACACGACTCCCGTCATCCTGAAAAACCTCGACTTCTGGCTGTCCCTGAACAAGTCGACGCGTCGCATGCTCGCCGACCACCAGCACATGAGCCCGATGGAACGCGCCGATGCGGCCCAATTCCGACTCATGCCGGGCGCGAACCCGGACTTCAAGCGTAAGCTCGAGGAGAACATCGCGGCAGAGCGCAATGCCTTCCGTCAGCTGTTCTTGAATCCGACCACGGAGGATCTCCTCAAATGGGGCTTCATCGAGGAGGGCGAGGACCCGACGCGGGCGCGCGAGTATATGAGGGAGCATGTGGAGGAGTTCGTGGACGCCATGCAAAATGCGACTAAGCATGGCAAGATGCTCGCGGACGAAGAGAATTGGTACTCCACGTTCAAGGTGTTCCTGCCTCCCGAGAAGCTGTGGAGACGGCATCCCGGACTTTCGCAGGCCTGGTCGCAGTTCCGACAGAGTGGAGAGGTCGAGCGGACCTTGGAACAGAAGGTGCGCAGTCCACAAGCTACTGCATGGAATGCTCACGCTTACTCGTCACCGGTTGTGCAGCTCACGGCGCACATAGAGAGCAAGTGGAAGCCGAACATTACGATGTTTGTAGGTGTTGTTGCCTCGTCCGCGCACATAGCTCCGAGTTGACCACCTTCCTCATGCTATCAGGACCTCAAGTGCGCAGACCCAATGGTGTACTCCGACGCAGACGGGTACCCAGGGCTGCAGCTCAATATGTTCGGTACAATTGATTACTTCGACCAGTTCAACCACCGTCAAAGGCCGCGTGCACGGGATGCCCGTTCAGACCTCGATAGGATGGCGTGGCGAGCATGCGATGCCTTTTTCGAGGAGGCGGCAGTAGCACTCAAGGCGCTCCAGTCGCACGTCACCTTTGAGTTCATCTGCGGTGGACTGTCCGAGGAGCTGGCGAAGATGCGCTTCAAGGGCGACTCGACGCGTCCGAAGGAGTTCCCAAGGAAGTACACGAGGATGTGGTTGAGCAACGTCCCGTGAGTTGTTCCTACTCTCGTGCAGCCTACTGGACACAACAATCTGACCTCCGAGCACGCTGTAGTGACTACACGCACGGGCCCATGAACATGATTCTCTATGTGGTACCGAATTTACAGGAAGACGAGCCCCAAGCGGCTGTGGCATGCAACTCGATGTTCAATGTGAGCGCGTGGGCTAATGACGAAGAATTTATCCACACGTAAGTCGAACTGAACCCTCTCGGGTTGTTCGTAAATTCATCGCTTCTTCAGGTATACGCTGCTGCTCCCCGAAGAGATTCCAAGATACCTCGCATGTCGGGTCATCGACTCTCGTGCAGTCTTCGATGTCCTTGTCCTGGGTGTGATGTCTCACCCGCGCCCACTTTCCGAACTCGCAACGCGCGACGAGATCACTACCTATCTCACGCGCGTGCTCTTCAACACGTTCATCCCTGGCCATTCGAAGCTCCGGCCGACTCACGTCCGCCTCCCGCACAATCTCGTCGCTTTCTTCGGCCTTCTCATGTACCTTCATCGGGTCGGCTACCCGGGGCACTGGCTCTCCGACTTCCTCGCGCGCGTTCTCAGCGGGCGCATGGTGTCCGATGTGCGCCCCTACGACGACTTCTACCCCATTCCCGTCAGCGAGCGGACGCGGCGCGTTCCCAAGCGCACGGTGCGCACAGACCCGTGGCTCGTCGAGTTCGAGACGATCCTCGCGACAGCATACTACGCCGTCCCGTTCCCCATATCCGGCGCCCTCCCTGCGGACTTTTCGCGCGACGCGGCAGACATTGCGGTGTGGGAAGTGCGCGTGCGGCCGGCGCGCCTCTTCCCCCAGGGGGCGTTCATGAACTTCAACCACCCACGCGACCCGCGCACGCAGCTCCTGTTCTGGCGCGGGGACGTGGCGCGGAGCCCGATGGCGCTCGTTGAGAAGATGGGGGCGATCTTTGAGGGGAAGAGCGAGCCGCGGCCGGGGACGTTCTTTGTGCTGACGGCGCAGGAGTATGTGCAGTACGAGACGTGTGTGAGGTTCAAGCTGAGCAGGAGGAGGGTGGAGAGGATGAGAGGCGAGAGCGGGAAGTGGTATGTGATCGCGTATCGGAACGATACTGCGCAGCAAGGTGAGCGGTTTAGTGAGGGGATTGCGAGATGTTGGAGATGGGTTGCTGATGATACCTGTGCCCTTATAGCGACGCTGCCGGTTCCTATCGACAAGTGGATGCTCTACAATGAGAAGGGTGATGTGTAGCTCTTGGCACTGCAGACGGGTTAGCGGGGTCACGATTGTCAAACTTATATTCTTGTAGCTCAATGTGTGGTAAGTTGTATTGGATCGATGGTTGTGTTGGAGGCCACTGACATCCGAGAGCACAGTAGCCATATGTATACGTGCTTCCATCCATATCGAACTTCTTGTTGCAGTATGTTCTGGGAGCTCAAAGTTCCTCAACCATTTTGAAGCGGCGCGTGTACCACTGCGTAGGGTTCTCTCCTCTCTCAGTCCACCAGATGTCGATTCGAGTCCGTCGCGTCACACTCCGTGATGTCCATGCAAACGCGCTCGCACGCAGGAGATCTCCGGTGCGTCATGTTGTGCTTCAAGTCAAAGTTCTTACTTAAATGGGCCCAGTCAGGTACCTTACCGCAGCAGCGTTATGGCAGCTCCCAACTCTGGCTGAGCTACTACCGCTCTCAGACCACGATTACCGCAGCAGACAGGGCAGCAAGAGTCAAAAGGCGTCGTGAGATTACACCGAAGACTATGTTGCTTATTCAACTGCTGCCGACGTGCGGTGCCTCCCGAGTCTAACACTGCATCCTCCCCTTCATTATGAGCATGCTTGAACCGAAACCTGTGTCCTTGCTGCGCGAGCTAACCGCAATCTTGCCCTCCGAAATAGAGTCTCTTGGGTAAGTCTCGGTCCGCCAACTATTCTGAAGCGTGAGCTGACTCCGTCCCTTTCTCTTGCAGGAGCGCTGTGGTATGGATTCCATCGGCTTCCGGATTAACGCAGGAGCCCTAACGAGTTTCGTTCAGCTCCGTTTATTGGACGACTGTCTCACTTCCGCACTCGTCACGATCCGCACACGCCGCAACCAGGATGATGCAGTGACCAACAAGTTTCCTCCCGAAATCCTCGCTATAATATTCGACCACGTCCGGTATGGCACGATGGACACCCGCGCTTCCGACAACAAGCAGGCAGCACTTGACGTCCGCTCGCTCATCACGGTCACGCACGTCTGCCGCTCCTGGCGCACACTCGCCCTGGATACTGCGTCCCTCTGGACACACGTCGCTGCGTGTTCCAGCTCAACACCAGCGTTCGTGGAACGGGCGCGCGGCGCACGCATCGATGAAGTATCCGAGGGCGGCCGTTCTGAATGGGCAGTTGTCGAAGGCGCAGAAGAACGTCCTTTGGCAATTCCGTCCGCATCTTCGCGTCCTCCACCTCACGGCGGACTCTATCAAACAGCTCGCCGTGTTCCGAAAGCTACTGAGGGAGGTAGCTGGGTCGCTGGAGACTCTCACGATCGGCGTACGCAACGCCAGTCGTCGACAGGCCGACATGGACAGTCACATTGTCCCTTGCTCCCTGTTCGGAGGACGCGCCAGATCGCTGAAGTCCCTCACGATTTCGAGCGGGTACGCGTTGGTACCGACCGACCGCTTCCCTGCCCTCTTACATCTCCATCTCTCGGGCTTCTGGCACGGGCAGCTCTTCAACCACCTTCCTCTCCTCTTCCGCAACGCATCCGCGCTCATGACCTTTGCTCTCCATATTGAATGCGACAGCCGCAGGACCAGGATGGGCGAGGCTGATTGGGGCTCAAGGCCAATCGCCCTCCCTTCAATGCGGCACTTCTGCATCATGTCTCTGCCGCCTCCATCTTTTCAGAGTGGACACGAGACCCTAATCCCCGGTATCCTATCCAACCTCGTCCTGCCCCCCGATGTTACAGTTGCTATCAAGCAGAGTAACATGCCCCGGCCCTTTCGGCTCTTTGCTCATCGCATGTTTGTCCCCCAAGGCGGTCACAATCTTGCCACTTCTCTTACCATGGAGGACGATACGACGATTGCAACAACGCGGGAGGATTCCACAACGTATAGCATAATTTACGCTGGTCGGATTACCCCCAGGTATCATGGTATATTCGACACCCCGCCCCATTTCCACGCGCATGCTTTCTCAGGAAGCGAAGCATTGCTCAAGACCGTGCAGCGCCTCCGCATCCAGAGCACGTTTTACTGGTCCCACCCAAGAGACGTGCTCTCCTGTCTGACCGGGCACACGCCGTTCCTTACCGAGCTCGTCTTGCGCGACTTCGGACGGCGCGACCTCCTGATGAACCTTTCGGCCATGCTCGAGCATCCCAACGTCATCCTCTGCCCCAACCTCACTTCCGTCGTCTACATCTCCCTCTCCAAGCACTCTGGGATCGGCGCGTCCGCCGCAGACATCCTCTTCCGCGCGACCGCCCGGCGTGCGCAGCGGGGCTACCCCCTGAAGCGCGTGACGTACTGCAGCCCGTATACCGCACAAGAGTACACGCTGCAGAACGCGCACGGCGTCGAGACTGTCTCCGTTCTGCGCCGGGACGTCTGGGCGGAGTACGATGACGCCGACAAGGAATCCCGTGAGCACTTGCGCGCTGTGCAGCGCGCGCGCTCGGAGCAGCATCGGCCGCGCAAGACCTGCGACTATGGCGCGTTGTGGCAGAGGTGCCTTGAGGACGAGCTGCCAGTGTCGAAACGGGGATATGGCAGATATGGGCACCAGCATAGGTGGCCGTAGTAGGCGTACCAGTGGATAGTCGGAAAATGTGGTAGGGAGTTGGATCTTGACACTGGTCATAGGTAGAAGCTATGCAGTCTTTCTCGTCGATCCGTAAGTAGCCTTTGTATTCGCAGAACCGTCCACAATGCAGCTTCATATTGTTGGGTTCACGGTGCAAAGTTGTGTTGTGGCCAAAGCACCATGACAATGCTCAGGGTCTTGTCTTAAGCGAACTCCGCGGGCGCTTCCGCACAGTTTATAGCTCGAGCCTCGAGGTGGCCAAGTCAGGTCGTTCTCCTACAACCACAAGCAGACACGCTCTCTCATACATCTCTACCATGCCACCACGACGCAAACGTCCCACTGGAGCCCCGTCGCCGAGTCTGGCAGTCACACAGGCAGCGAAGGACGCGGCCGCCAAGCTGAAGCAACAAGGCAACGAACAATTCCAGGCGGGCGATTTTACCAAGTGCGTACCTTGAGTTGGGACTCGACGGTCGCGAAATGCTGACTCGAGTGATATCGCAGGGCTTCAGAGTTGTATGACAAGGTATGTGGATCCAGCTCGCAGACGCTCGATCATGGAGGCGCGCTCCTCACGCGCGACTGTGGCCGACGCGTCTTCCACTCTGCGCACGAGCCACTGATCATCATCATCTCACAGGCAGAGAAGACGAATCCGCAAGACTATGTGTATCCGTCGAACCTCAGCGCCGCTCTCTACGAACTGGGCGACTATACTGGCTGCGCGAAAGCGGTAGCTCGTTCATGGAAGATCCTGAAGGAGGTACCAGACGCGAAGCCAGAGTTGATCGCAAGACTGTCGACTCGTCTCGCCAAAGCGTTGTGTCACGGCGCGTGTACCGGGACACTCTCTCATGACGTGGTCAATGCTCTTCGAGAGGACGTCTCACAGATACGCACTACCGCGGCGAACAGCGCCACTGTCAATGAGGAGCTGATTCGTGTCTGGAAGGAGTGGGATACTTGCGAAGCCGAGATGAGCGACTACGTCGCGAAGCGCGACGGGTGCCTAGCTCGATTCTCGCGTCTTCCGATCTTCTGCAAGCCTCTGTGAGTATCAAACAACTCATGGATCATAACTTGACGAAGGCACTTACTGTTAACCGCGTCGACCAGGTTGCCTGAGATAGAGCTCTATTTCTCAGTGCGTAATACGTGCAACTACATGGAAGTCTTGGGAAGCTGATGTATCATGTGTAGATTGGCCACGACAACCTCATCGACCTCACGCAAGGGTGGCTGCTGGAGTCGTATCCTTTGGACTTGAACAAGCTCTCGCCCCAACAGCTCTCAAACATCTCCTTGCTCTACGGCGGTGTTGGCAATGGTGAGTGAACCTTGTTACCCTTTGCTAACGTCCGGAGCGACTGATGCGAGCTCCTTACATAGGGCGACATGTTTTTGCAACTCTGTCCGGCCTGCATTCCGCGTACAAGAAGCTCACGAAGAAGAAGCAGAACCAGTTCCATGCCCATCTTACCCTCCTAGACATCCACAACACCATCATCGCCCGCGACCTCTGCGTGCTGATGCTCATTCATCAGCTCAACACAACGGAGAACGACTCAGAGAAGCTAGAAATCCACGCGACCTTGATGTACACGTTCTGTGGCCTTGTCATGCCCCCTTATTGCGATGAGAGGTAAGCATTCTCTGACAGATCTGGGCGACTGATAGTCTGAGACCTGTGATAGACTGCAGAACGTCATTCACGATCTGCGTCGACGTCTAACAATGACGCCTCCAGACCTCCCCCCGTGGTTACACGTTGTTTCCGATGGGATTCCGTTCATCATGGAATCTCTCGACTTCTGGACGAAGACAACCAAGTCCACCCGTCGTTTCCTTGCCACACATCGACACGTACGCCCTGGAGGAGCGATGCAGACGCCCTGGGCAAACGACGACATGCGGCGGCGCTACGAGCAGAGCAGGGACTCCCACCGCGAGCAGACTAAAGAGCTCCTGCTGTCAGCCTCTGACGAGGCGCTCATGTCCTGGCAGTTTTTCCCCAACGGAATGTCGGCGCGCCAGAGACGCAAGTTTCTGGGTGAGAACTTGGACGCGATCGTCGACATGTGGCAGGAGATGTTCCCGAAGAACATGATCCCGCTAATGGAGGAGGATTGGTATGACACGTTCAAGGTGTACCTCCCGCCCGAGGAGTTCCATCGCCACCATCCGGGCTTCGACGCTGCTTGGACCTGCATCAAAGAGCAGAGGGACATTGGACGCGCGACTCAGCGACAGGTAAGCACAGTCCCAATACAGCCTCCCCATGTCCTTTGACTCAGCGTGTCTCATAGGTCACAGAACATATCGAGAGCGAATGGAAGCCTAACATTACGCTCTTCGTGAGTATCATGTGAACGTTCCGCCGCCATGCACTCATAGACTTTCATGCAGGATATGAAGTACGCGAACAGACGACTTTGTCCGGACGGGGATGGTTACCCAGAGCCGAACTCCGACATGTACCACACAATCGGTATCTTTGAGCACTTCAGCCGCCGCAACGGACCCGACGCTGGTTGGGAGATACGTCGCGATCACAATATTCTCGCATGGCGAGCATGCAGTGCATTCTTCGGGGAAGTCGCCGCAGCGCTTAAGGCTCTTGGCAGCGGAAAGGTGACTCTGGAGATGGTCTGCGGAGGACTTCCTGAAGAGCTTGCGAAGATGCGAAACAACCGCGACTCATCTCGGCCCAGGAAGTTCCCGAGGTCCTACATGAGAATGTGGCTCAGCAACGTTCCGTGAGGAAACTCTCCTCGATCGCGCGTGTCGTCCTCGGAGAGCTCACCCCCCTTACAGAGACTACACCCATGGACCCATGAATGCTATTCTCTATGTCCTCCCCTCCCTGGAGGTCGACCCGCAGGCAGCTGCAGCTTGTAACTGCTTGTTCAATACGGGAGCGTTCATTGACGACGCAGAGTACATTCACACGTATGTTTGACCTGATCGTCTTTTGAGACTCGTAGCATGCTGACGCCCTCGTTACCGGATATGTCTCCCTCAGATATACCCTCCTTCTTCCTAACGAGATTCAGAAGTACCTGGGTTGCAAGATCGTCAAGTCTGGTCACGAGTTGCGTCAGGAACTGGTTCTCAAGCCTCTCGACCTCCCTCGACCCCTTTCGGAGTTGGCTACGCGTGAGGATCTCAAAGTCTGGCTTACCCGTCTCCTCTTCAACACTCTCGTCTCTGGTCAAGGCAAAATGCGACCCAGTCAAGTCATTCTGCCTCATAACCTGACAGCGTTCTTCGAAGTGCTCTTGCGTCTCTATCGCGTGGGCTATCCAGCACACTGGCTCTCGGACTTCCTCGCCAACGTCCTAAGTGGGAGTGTGAAATCTTCAATCGCTCCCTACACGGGCGTGTATCCGATACCCATCAGTGAGCGCAATCGCCGCGTACCGCCTCGGAAGGTCCGCACCGATCCCTGGCTCATAGACTTTGAGAACATCATCTCGTCTGCTCGCCATGCCATCCCCTTCCCGCTCTCCAGCGCGCTTCCTCCCGACTTCTCACGAGACCCGGACGACATCGCAGTATGGGAAGCGCCCGTGCAATCTGCCCAATGGTTCTCGCCAATGCCGTTCAACAACCTCAACTCTCCGTACGACCCGCGGACCCAGTTGCTGTTCTACAACTCCAGCGTTACGACCCCGCGCGCCCTCATCGACGACATGCAGAAGATCTTCGAAGGGAAGCCGACCCCGCCCCCAGGCTCCTTCTTTGTCCTGACGATGCAGGAGTACGTGCACTACGAGGAGTGCGTCCGCTTCAGGATGAGCAAGGCGCGGGTGGAGAGGATGCGGAAGGAGAGCTGGAGTATGGTCGCTTACCGAAACGATACAAAGCAACAAGGTCAGTGCCTCTGCTATAGTACTGGTAATGTCGTCGTCTCACCGCCATGCTCTAGCGACTCGCCCGACTCCAATTGAGAAGTGGATTTTGTTCGAACAGAATTTGGAGACCCAACGAAAGGGCCCTGATCTTTCCTATCGTCCCTCGTTCTCGCCGTTGAGTGCTGAATTCGAAGGTCAACTTCGCAACTTAGGGGCGGCTCTCCGAGACACTGGCACTGGCGAGGAGTGTCGGATTGTCTAGTTCTAGATCATGATCAATTACATACCTTTTGGTTACCTGTATCCTCTATAGTAATATGAGCTCATGTCAGTGTTACATTATGGCACCGAACGCGTGCTCGTTCAGTAGTTGGTACGAACTTGCACGCACCCTGCCGAGGCGGCGGCGCTTGCCGAATGCTCGCGTGGCATGTTGAGCTCGAGATCTTGAAGTTGAAGTGACACTGCACCCTGTGCTCTTACCATCTCTCTGGCCTAACCGTATCAAAGCAAACACGTCAAATTGCTGTCAAATGAGTACAGATGCGGCAACCCTGAAACAACAGGGCAATGTGCTCTTCAAAGCGGGAAACATGATCGAGTACGTTGCTCAGGTCAACCACAGGGCTTTGGGGATACTAATGTTTTATTCAGAGCTGCGAATAAATACAGTCAAGTGAATTTTCTAATTCCTTTCATGCTGTAGTAGCATCTCAATTGCTGCTCCTGTTGCAGGCAGAGAGAGCACAAGTGACTTCAGCAAAGCCGGATTAACTTTCCATGCTAAGCTCTGTTGGGCGTTAGATCAAAACGCCTGTTAAGAAATAAATAGACGCCCTGCAGGATTATTTTCGGTGCGCGCAGAGCCCTCGGTCTGTTTAGCGCCCGGCGAGATAATCCGGGGGATCATCCCCTGCGCGCTTCTACTCCACCGCGCGACCGCCTCGCCTCACGATTATCCTCAGATAATCCTCCCCCGGCGTCTTTCTTCCCTCGTGCGTATCCCCACACCGCCACACATGATAATCTTCAAGATGATCCTTCCCTAGGCGTCTCTCCCTCCAGGGACCATTTGCACATTCTTTCGCGTGCGTGCCCCTCGAAGAGCACAGCGTATACTTATGTTGTCAAATAAACAAGCCATTGTACTTATCGCACTCGCTACTCTCCCTATTCTCCCTATATCCTGTACGCTCCAAGATCCATTCCGTAATTGACCTATTTCTTCCTCCGTACGCTACAGTACTCAAGAAAACTTCGTTCTTCATTTCATCCCGACCACACCAAACGTGCCAAGACCAGCAAGATAAACCCCAACACGCCCATCGTCCAGAGAAGCACGCGAGCCACCGCCCACATCCAGGTCAACAGCCGATGGAGGCTGTATCCGATGAATACCAGCGCTACAATGGCGCAAATGAGCATAGTCTTCCACGTAGTCGACATATTTGCGATCGAACGGATAGGGCGACCAGTCTGGAAGCTCGTCTGAGCTTCGACTGCTAGGAATGCGCTTGTCTCGTCGCACTCACCTGATACTGTCCCTCCTGAATCACCGGATGCCCTACTCCCGAGACGTGCGCACGGCCCTTGGATGTGATGGGCACGTTTGAGGCTTGCAGCTCGCGATCGGAGGGCTGCAGAACGCGACTTGGATATCGTGAAGGCGACAGCGGGCGATTGATGTGCGGAGGGTGGTGTGCAGACCCGACTGTGGGGGTCCAGCACGCGTAGGCCGGGGGTCTACAAGCGATGGCAGGCCTCACCACCCGATCACGCTGTGTATCAGGCGATGGGGAGGGGGGGGGGTCCACGTTGTCACGCCGGGTGTGTCAAACACGTACCCAGCCTGCTGGTGGTGATGGGAGGGTGCAGGAGACGACGGCGGGTCTGTAGGACATGTACACCGTCAGTGCACGACCAGCAAGCCAGGGCGCGGTAGCGTGAGCGAGGGCGTGGTAGCGTGAGCGCAGAGTTTCAACTGCTGCAACAGGGACAGGGGTAAAGACAGAGGAACGACTCTTACTCACCTTGCAGGCCAGATTACAACTCAGCAGCTGAACGACTGCTGCCCCCTCAGCAGGCCAAAGGCCGCCTGCAGTTCCGCCTCACTGGGAGTGGTAGCCAGATCGCGAGCGAGGGTCTCCAGGGAACGCAGGAAAAGCGAGAGAGATCACAACAGAGTCGAAGAGTGGGAGACAGAACGACAGAGCCAGATACACTGGCAGGGTGCCCCAGTTCAACTGCCCAAGCGAACACGTCACACACCGTCACCGCAGCACGTGTATTCACGTATCCTATTCTTGCTCCTACTCCCGCCCTTCCCCTCTCGCGCTTCTGCGAGCGCGCGCCTGCTCTCGCCTCGCCTAGCCAGCCTACCCAAGCTTTCCAATTCCCGCTGGGTCGGCTGGCTACGGTGCACTGCTCGCACTGTCCTGGCCTCACTTGAACCTCAGTCCACGCACTGACCCCGATGCCCTTCTCTCCTCGGGCTCTCGCTCGGAGTCAGGACCGCGTGCGGATGCGAGTCTGGGGCGGGGGCTTGACGTTCAGCCCACCTGTGGTCACCACTTTATTTTAAAAAACCCAGACCTTTGTGCTAGAATCCCATCTTATCTGTCCAGACGAATTACAGAGTTGGCTGTAATAACTGTGCAGGACATTCAAATACAGAGTGTTGGGGCTCTGTAATTGACTGTCCAGACGTTCAATTACAGAGTCCGCATTCTGTAATTGACTGTCCAGACGTTCAATTACAGAGTCCGCATTCTGTAATTGTGGTCCTGGACATTCAATTACAGAGTGCAGACTCTGTAATATTTGTCCAGGACGTTCAAATACAGAGTGCGAACTCTGTAATAACTGTCTCTGTAATTGCGGTCCTGGACATTTAATACAGAGTGCGAACTCTGTAATAACTGTCCTGGACATTCAATTACAGAGCCTGTACTCTGTAATTGCGGTCCTGGACGTTTAAATACAGAGTGCGAACTCTGTAATAACTGTCCTGGACATTCAAATACAGAGCCCTGCACTCTGTAATTGATGTCTAGGACATTCTAGAACATGCAGACCCTATTAGATAACGGAATGGGCGCCTTTTTAACGGTCAAATGCGGTATCTGACCTAATAGGGATGCCCACTGGCGCGTCCTCTAGCTCCCTCACTTCTTTACCTATGGGCATGTATGTGGGTGCGTTGGATTCGCAGTGAGAGCCTCTATCTAATGGTGCTGCAAGCATAAGGAATTACAGGGGGCGTGCTACATGCAGCTGTATATAGCCACTGCTGTTTACTACTCTATTGCACGGTCAATAAAAAGCTCACCGAAATTTCACGTCCAAGGTACTGTTAGATGGGGAAAAATCAGGGCTTTCCAACGCACCCTACATCATAGTCTGGCATAAGCTAGCAACAAAGATATGGTGTAATACATTTTCGCAAAATGTTGCACTTATGTTTGCGTGAGATCTTGGGAACCAGTGCAATCTATGTCACACCCCATATACCATCATATTGGCGTTGAGCAGGGCTTTCCAACGGTACCCTGATCACCCCAATCGGTGGTGGTCACTTTACCCTTTCCTCCTGAACCCATTCCCATTAATTGTCTCATAGCTCCACCGCCACTCATTCTTGTGGTCTGCAAATTTGTAGTAAGGGTGCCTGAATGTGCATCTTATGGTGTACAAAGTATCAGGAGCTGGTACCACCTACAGCCCGTGTTCTGGACCTAACACACTAAACATCACTCCAACAATGTTTGACCTATTGTGGGATCAGTACCTTATCGATCTCCGAGATCATTGCTGCATTCTATAGAGATGACTTGAAGCAATGTTGGTTCAGCTCCAGGTACTCAGAGGTGTCTTTGATCTTGATAGAATCTCTTATCAGTGCTCTCCCTTCCCCCTCATCTAGCTATAGATCCTGCCAATATTTCTGTGGCACAATCTCAGATAAGACAGTTACAAGTATTATGTATAAGATGCAAAAAGAATCGCGCAATTTGACCTGGTATTGGCCAAGCTATGACAAAAGTGTTCCGGAAGACACCAAGTGTATACTGTAGTTGCATACAGTTTCATTCAATGCTACTGCAAACAGGCATGTAAACACACATTCTGGAATATCTCACCCATTTCTGAACAGATTTGACTGATTCTTTTTGCATCTTGTAGGTGATGTCTGTGACTGTCCTATCTGACATTATGGTACAGCAATATTGACAGGATCTATAGCTAAATGAGGGGGAAGGGAGAGCACTGATAAGAGATTCTATCAAGATCAAAGACACCTCTGAGTACCTGGAGCTGAACCAACATTGCTTCAAGTCATCTCTATAGAATGCAGCAATGATCTCGGAGATCGATAAGGTACTGATCCCACAATAGGTCAAACATTGTTGGAGTGATGTTTAGTGTGTTAGGTCCAGAACACGGGCTGTAGGTGGTACCAGCTCCTGATACTTTGTACACCATAAGATGCACATTCAGGCACCCTTACTACAAATTTGCAGACCACAAGAATGAGTGGCGGTGGAGCTATGAGACAATTAATGGGAATGGGTTCAGGAGGAAAGGGTAAAGTGACCACCACCGATTGGGGTGATCAGGGTACCGTTGGAAAGCCCTGCTCAACGCCAATATGATGGTATATGGGGTGTGACATAGATTGCACTGGTTCCCAAGATCTCACGCAAACATAAGTGCAACATTTTGCGAAAATGTATTACACCATATCTTTGTTGCTAGCTTATGCCAGACTATGATGTAGGGTGCGTTGGAAAGCCCTGATTTTTCCCCATCTAACAGTACCTTGGACGTGAAATTTCGGTGAGCTTTTTATTGACCGTGCAATAGAGTAGTAAACAGCAGTGGCTATATACAGCTGCATGTAGCACGCCCCCTGTAATTCCTTATGCTTGCAGCACCATTAGATAGAGGCTCTCACTGCGAATCCAACGCACCCACATACATGCCCATAGGTAAAGAAGTGAGGGAGCTAGAGGACGCGCCAGTGGGCATCCCTATTAGGTCAGATACCGCATTTGACCGTTAAAAAGGCGCCCATTCCGTTATCTAATAGGGTCTGCATGTTCTAGAATGTCCTAGACATCAATTACAGAGTGCAGGGCTCTGTATTTGAATGTCCAGGACAGTTATTACAGAGTTCGCACTCTGTATTTAAACGTCCAGGACCGCAATTACAGAGTACAGGCTCTGTAATTGAATGTCCAGGACAGTTATTACAGAGTCTGCACTCTGTATTTGAATGTCCAGGACCGCAATTACAGAGTACAGGCTCTGTAATTGAATGTCCAGGACAGTTATTACAGAGTTCGCACTCTGTATTAAATGTCCAGGACCGCAATTACAGAGTGCAGGCTCTGTATTTGAATGTCCAGGACAGTTATTACAGAGTTCGCACTCTGTATTTGAACGTCCTGGACAAATATTACAGAGTCTGCACTCTGTAATTGAATGTCCAGGACCACAATTACAGAATGCGGACTCTGTAATTAAACGTCTGGACAGTCAATTACAGAATGCGGACTCTGTAATTGAACGTCTGGACAGTCAATTACAGAGCCCCAACACTCTGTATTTGAATGTCCTGCACAGTTATTACAGCCAACTCTGTAATTCGTCTGGACAGATAAGATGGGATTCTAGCACAAAGGTCCGGGTTTTTTAAAATAAAGTGGTGACCACAGGTGTTCAGCCAGAGTCTGGGGTGCGCGTCCACGGCCGGTTCGCCCTTTCTCATGCACGTTTTGTAGTCTCCGAGACAGCGCTCCCGCTGTGCATGCACATCCGTGCGCAAGTGGGATCGTTGCTCGCACAACTGCGACTGAGACGGGACCAGGTCGCAGCACTCCCGGATGCGCTGCGATTTGCGCACTGAGAGTTGTTCCGATCCTGGCGCGCCTGCTATGACATTGACAGACCGCGCTATCATCCGCCGCGTTCATCGTCGTGCGATGGCGAAGCCTATGTCTGGCGAGGTCACTTGCATACCGCATCCCGGGCCCGCGTGCATTTCATCCTCTCATCCACCTCGGCGGCTCTCTGTTCTTCGCGCGCCCCTCCCTTGCTCAGGGCGCCCCCGCGTTCTCGCTCTCTCACTCTCCCTCTGCCAGATCCGCCCCATCGACAGCGCTGAGAAGGCCGGGCACAGGACCCCCAGTCGCGCTCTGGGTCCATCGCCACGATCCCGCTCATGCTCTTTGACGTGTGAGCTCTCTACCACGCGCCCATCGCGAACCCCATCCGCGGCAACGCAGTCATCGTCCTAGCGTGATGGCGATTCCCCAAGCTCCGGCTCGACTATCAGCTTCCCGCCCATCGCCTTCACGCCGCCACCCCCGCCCTCTGTGGACAGGTTCTGCGGCGATGCATCCGTTGTCCGCAGCGCGATGGGGATCCCCCAAGCTTGCGCTCGACGATTAGCCCCCCACCCATCGCCTTCACGCCGCCATCTCTCCTCGGCCCATGGCTCACAAGCCTCGGCCGCTCAAGGTCGCGCCATCCTGTCTTGGGTGCTCTCTCCCTCGCCTTGTCCCTTGCCCTGAATCTCCTGCCGCCTACTGGCTGTCTATGGGATGCAGCGCATCGCTTTGGCGCTCCGTTGCCCTCCGCGACAGCGCTCCAGGCGTGTGCGTGTGCCCAACGCCCGAATGCGCTCTCGCTGCTCGCTCCCCTCTCCATCCTCGCTGGGTCCATGCTGCCATTGCGGCGCCGCAGGACGAGTTTGGGGCACCCCTTCCGCAAACACACGTACAAGACAGACGCACCTGCCCCTCAACGTTGTTTCCGGCCGGCGTTGCGAGCGTGCATGCTGGTAGCTGCTACGCACTTCCTTAGTCTACTCGCTCGATGGCTCAGATGATCTTCTTCAGCGGGACAGGGCCCTGAGGTGGGCTGCGATGAGAACACTTCGAGCAGCTTCGATGAGAAGATGCGGGGGAACTGCGATGAGAAGACGTGGAGCGGCTGCGATGAGAAGACGTGGAGCGGTTGCGATGAGAAGACGTGGAGGACTGCCGCACCTCAAGCAGTTTGCTCTCTCGCTTTGTCGGGCTGGAAGGGCTGTGCAATGAGACCACGAGGAGGACTGCCGCACCTCAAGCGGTTTTCTCTCTGCCATTGGAACGGCTGGGAGGCGCGACGAATCTGCTACTACGACTGGTGCTCGCTTGATCCATAGGCTGGTGTTCTTTCGCGACCCGGGGCCATGAGATCACCAGATTGAGACACCCATACCTTCCACCGGCACAGGCTTGCATAGTTCACCTGATGTTATTTGGTATAAGTATTGGACTGTCGGCGCGCTATTCTATCGCCTTACCTACCCTCTCTTTCTTTCAATCCCCTGATCTGCCACGCGCCGCATGAGTGTCATAGTATCCCGATTGATGTTGTGTGCAACGTACTCTCTCGCCAGGGCGCATTGTGCGTACCATCTTCTGTCTATTCCCCTACTCTCAGCTAGGTTAACAGGTTAGCAAGCGCGATGCATGCCTTTGTGGGTCACACGTGGGAATGGCCCCAGCTTCGGTTCGCAAAGAAGCATGATACGCGATCGCATTCGATACACATTACGGCACGACAACTTAACCTAGGACAGTGAACCTCCGTTCAACGGCGAGCGCCTTGACGAGTGCGAGGCTCGCGCTGACTGGCAAGGGTGGCTGTCAAGGGCCTGCGATCTCTCAGAATCCTGGCGCTCATCCCCGAGACGTGGGCTCAAACTCACCGGGATGCGCCCCCACTGCGGCGCGGCTTCTTCGCAGCCGGCATGTTCTCCTCTGCAGCCCCGCGTTTCTTCGAGCCCTCGACCTCCGGCGCAGTCTGCGTCGCCGGGTTCTCCTTGCCCGCGGCCGATGAGCGAGTGATGCGCTTCTCCGAAGGAGCCGAAGCCTTGACGCTCTTGGTTCGAGCCCGGCTGGGTGGGGCATTCGCGTGGGTCGCAGCTTGGAACGCTGCCGCCGAGAACTTGATCTTCAGAGGTTGTACACCAGGTGCGACGGCTTCGGAGGCTTTGGGTGCCACAGAAGGGTGCTGGACGGTCGCCTCGGTATCAGCCGCGTTCGCTGATGAACCCACGGCTGCTGATGTCCGGTCGACCCCCGAGTCGTCCTCCTTTGCCATTTCGTCATCGTGCGCCGTTGGGGACACGTCGCCAGCGGCGCACGATACCCGCGCGGGTTCGGGAGCGTCCCCAGCCTCCGTCATTCGCACATCTCCCTCCGCGACTCCGTCTTGCGTGGGCGCTGTCTCCACCTCTGCAGCGCCCACATTCGCGGGGGCGTCGGTCGCAGCAGAGTCTGCCATTGGTACTGGCTTGTCCGCAAGCTCACGACGCGCGGTGTCCGGGGATGTCGTCATGGGCTCATCACCCGGGCCGGAGGTAGGAGGCACTGGCGCGCAGTGAGTTCCAGGTCGCGTCGAATACGAGTCGTCCATCGGGACATCGTCAGAGTTGTCGCCGCTCTCTGCTGGAGACACGCTGCTTGGCGCGTCTTGTGGCGCCGACGCAGCGGAGGTGGGCTCTCGGTCAGCGCCAGGCGGCGTCGACCAGCTGTCGTCCATCGGGACGTCCTCAGGTATGGGCAGTTGTTCGGGCGAACCCCCGCTGCACCCGTCGTCGTCCTCAGGGACATCACGATCACTTTGCGTGTCGACTGACTGCTCCTCGATAGCCCCGTCGTTCAGAGCGTAGTTGCGAGGCTGCGGCGTCGGAGTGGTCTCGCGACTCTCCACGCGGTCCTCCTCTTCTCCAAACTCGGAGATGGACGGCATGAGACCGCTTCCTTGTGTGCCCACGTCGCTGGGCGTATGCAATGAGGATGGACAGACCGTGGACGATGGGGTCCCTGGCCCTTGGATACGAGGGGCTGGCGTGGTCGGTAGAGGCGTGGTGTGGCGAGTGGCGGGAGTTCCCGGGAGTGGTGTTGGTCGACGGCTAGTAGGCTTTGTCGGCGTGGCGAACACTGTCAGGCGACGCGTGTGCGCTGCAACCTCGGGGTGGAACGCGAAAGGCGCGCCTGTGTTCTGGCTGTGCATCAGCAGGCGGAAGGCTGAGATGGCGTCGAAATGATCCCAATCCTCCACCCTCCTCATAAAGACGCTTTGGAACACCTGCGGCACATACATCCCGAGGTTCTCTTGCACGTCGTTCCAAACGAAGACAGACGTTCGCCCGGACTCTTCTGTAGACATGCTCAAAGCGCCGCATTGGTGACTCGAACAGCAGACACTTACTCCACTTCGCCGCCATGTATTCCATCATGACGTCCTTCGCCAGCTCAAAGTCCTGAGTGTAAGGAATGTCAGGAAGCAGGGCGTGACCGTTGGCATCGAAAATGAGGTAGGTCTTGGGGATGTGTGCATGCCCTTCCGAGTTCGGGTATTGCGCTGCACGGAAGACATCGCTTGGTCAGACGTTCCGCATCCGCCATCCCTGGGTCTACTCACGCGTCACCACAGCAGCCCAATTCTGAAACCGCCTCCCGTTCTCCTCTGCGCCCGAGCCAAACCTCGCGAACGGGACCGATTGCGGGTCGACAGTCACCGAGATCCTGCCCAAAACGCTGTCAGCTCATGAGCATGCAGCCGCCTCGGGTCCTCACTCACTCTGCAAACTGCAAGTCCCCCTCCCTGTCGCGATGCGCGTAGCTCAGCGCGAACGCCGCCATGCCAACCCCATCCTTTTTGCATCCGAGGAGCCCCGACAGCACATGCCCTAAGATTTCCAGGGCGACCTCTTGATTGCTAGTTGTCCGTGGTGTCAGACTAGTATTGGACCCAATGCAAGGAAACCTCACTCGAAGTATTGGTCCTCTTCTCCAGAGTCTCCCGCTCCCTCGGCCTTCGCCTCCCAAAAGTCCTGCTCGTCCTGCGGAAGATCCTTGAAGAGCTCTTTGGCGAAATGGGAGAAGTTCCCGATCTTCTTGTTGCCCGCGGCGGCGTGGACACGGTCCTTGTTGGCGCTCGCCCACATACGCATCGCGCTCGCTCGCCGGGATGCCATCGCGGCGATCATATTGTGGCATTTTTGCTTCAGCGCCGTCCATTTTTTGCTCGATTTTGCAGTGGACTCATTCGCGGCTCGGTTCTTGTACCAGTTGGTCACCGCCTAATAGGGGTTGGTAACAGCGGCAAGGACACTCAGGGATCACTCACGTTGGTAATGTCCGCCGCGCTTTGCTGTTTCTTCGCCTTCAATTCCGCCCCGTACTTCGCGTATATATCCTTGCTGATCTCGTCGATGATGGGACCAACGGGTTGCCCTCCCTCCTTCGCGGCTTGCACGCGAGCGCGGTTGGCTTCCAAGATTTGGGTCGGTCCCGGGAACTTCTTCCAATCGAGTCGTACCTTGCGGGACGCGCCCTCCGCGCGGATCCTACGATCTTCGGCGTACAGTTGAGGATCGATATTCGGGTCAGGGGAATCATCCTCTTCCTCGTGCTCGTCGTCTGGTCCTGGGGCTGTTGTCGAGGCGGTGCCCTTGCTCGGCTCGCCTGGCATGATGTCGCCGTTGAGGGCAGACGCGTCGTGGTTCGGGGGCCCTGTCGCCGACAGCGGTACCGCGGTCACGGTGGCAGCGAGCTGTGGGACGGTCGCATGGGCGGTGACGTCGGGTGCCGAGCCATTCGTCGCGTCGGATGGACTGATGGATGTCGACGAGGCAGACTGCGAGGACATTGCGGCGGCTGAGCAAGCTGCAAGGCAGTGGGCAGTGACGGCGACTGAGAGTTGAAAGTAGACGGGGTGGGAAATGGCGGCAGGACCAAGGAGGGCGCGTTCAACGTACACGGTGTGGGAAATGGGCGCAGGAGCAACCAGGTCCCGCCGTGCAGCCCCAAAGTCGCGCCCAGCGCGTCGGACCAGATCTGGATTTCGGGTACGGCGCGCTTTCTTGGTCACTCGTATCAACGCAATTGATAGGTTTCACTAAGTTCTCCGATGCGTCGGTCACCACGTTGCCCGTCACGCACTCCGCATTGACTGTTCAGAGCAATACATGTGCAAACATGGCGCGGAACCTCCGATTCGCTCTCCAACCTCTACACAGTCATCTGTCCCATCGCTCCCACCAACATTCCGTCGATCATCGTGGCCGGTTGGGCGCGGGCCCGCATCCATCTGTTCACGAACTGTAGGCCGTGCCGTGAATAATGCGGCTGGAGCTGTCCAAGTCGGAATGCGTACCTCGGCAATGTCGTCGGCGGAGAGGTCCAGATGTTGCACAGTGCTTGGGAAGCGCACCATGATTTCGTAGGCTATCTCGCGTACTAGGTGCCGGCGTTCGCCGCCGGAGGCCTCGCAATAGCGGAGGAGTTGGTTGCGCAAGAACATGGCGAGGCGTCCATTACTGATCAACCGCCAGCCACGGGTCAGGCGAGTGGCAGGGCGCAGGTGCGAGGTCGGAGCAGGCATGACGAGGGACGGCAAATGGTAGGCAGAGTGTCCTGGCGCACGCTGTCCGCCTTGCAGGATTATATCTCCAACTGCCCGCCCCAAAGGATCTCCACACCAGATTGACGAACGGCTGAAATCGGGTTGCTTGCAACCCTATTCTTGGCACGGCGTAAGGGCCCTGGCTCGCAACGCTGAGGCTGGACGATCGAGCCCAAACGGCCGTCGGTTGTCGCCCGACCGGTTGGGTGAGCTATCTGTCGCGCGACGATCTAATCGTGCGCCGAATGTTCCAGGTCGCGAAGGCTCACACGAGGATTTCGGCGAAGTAAGACACAACGGGATATTACGGACATAAATGAGCGCGTGTCAGGTCGAAGGATGGCAGGATGAAGGAGCGTCTATGGGCCAGGGGTAACAGTACGGCAGACGTGAAAGTGGGTCTAAGAACTAGGAGACAGGAGCGTCGGAGTGTTGGATCATACGTATGTCCGTCGTCGGAAATATCTACTTGGTTTGAAATGGGCCATAATGGCAAAAACGATTGATGAGATTTTGGTATATCACTGTTTGAAGTTTGCACACAATCTGTTTTTTCATTTAACTTGTCTGTCTAACTGAGGTTTTCTATGTAATCCCCAGATGCACTTGGTATTGTTGCTGTGTCACTAATATCATTGATAACTACCACATTCAGTGATGAATAATATTTTGGCACTCAAGTGAGCCTCAAGCAGTGAAGCAAACTGATGAAGTACTTCAATTAATGCTTCTGTTGCCCAATTATTCAATACTATTTTTGACTTGCTGGTGAAGTTGATGGCTGGACAACTAATGCAAAACCTCTCTTTAGAATGCACATATGAAACAGTTTGTGGATATTTCTCTATAGTCATGATTGAAATTGTATGCATTTAATAACACTAACTCAGATTTCCAGCATGAACAGATGCATATGACCTTGTGTGTATAGCACCATCAGATAGAGCTCATTTTTGTGATCTTTATGACATATGATATCATATTTTTTGCTAAGCAAACAAAAGTGATAGGCAGTGTTTACTTGTTTATAAACCGGCGTTATACACAAATATTACATAAGCAACTTGTAAAAGACCGCCTATTAGATGCGCTTCTAATGATATATAACAAGTCTATATATACATAGAGATCTAGTGACATGGAATCTCACTTGAAGCACTGCAGTCAATTATGTAAGTCATGTGACCGCAAAATAAGCGCCCGACGGCCCGGAAAATCCGAATGGTCGCGGTTTCGTTTGCAAACGAAACCGCGACCACGTGCTATTTTTAGCGAACAGGCACTGTAGTGCGACAGATTGTATAAACACTGTTGTGGCCATATCTCAGCCAGTTCTTATCCAAACATCATGAAAGTGGACTCATTTTGACGGCCTTTAATAGAGCTATGATTGGATCAATACTGATAATTACTGCCACAGCTAGTAGCGATACAAAGGCAAGCTGTGCTCAGGGCGTCAATGTGACCCTAATAGCGCCTGCCCTAACCCTGTGTCAGGGTTTGATGGTAATAAACTTTGTTACTGGCGCTTATGTCATGTCTTAGCACAGCATAAGTAGAGAGTAAGCGGAGTCTGAATGTTGTTCCCACGGGGTCGAAAAGGCGTTTGGCGTCTAAGTGGCAATGTCACCCCCTAAAGAACGATTTCTTCGGTACCCTCATCAATCGTAATAAGTACAGGAAGCTCGCCCGGGTATGCAGTACGTGCGTCGCCACACGGAAGAAGGCCAGGAGGTAGGTTTAGTGAAGGCGCATTAAAAATATTGGTAGGAATAGCGGTACGAGTGCGCACGGAATGCCAAAATGTATCCAACAGAAACAAAGAGTCCAAGCAAAGGTATCCCCTAGAGCGGCGTGGACGGTGGACAATCATCGCGTCAATCGACGAGGGTCACATCAGAATCGTAGCCGGTGGCGTTGTCAACTGCCCGCTCCTTGCCTTTGCCGCGGGGAGCGGACTCATTGTCGTCGCTGATCACGATGACCTTGTGGTCTTCCGGGGCGTGGTCGACCGCCCGCTGCTTCCCTTTGCGACGCGCAGGCTGTCCGTCGTCGTCGCTGATCACGATGACCTCTTGGTCTTCCCGAGGAGGCACGCGTTCACGCTTGACACGCTTGGACACACGGGACGGCCCAGCAGAGCCTCGCGCACGCTTCTCGCCTCGGGCGGACACGTTGGCTTCCCGCACCTCGTTCTCCGTTCGCGGGGCGGGCTCTTCGTCGGAGTCGCCGGTCAGATCAAAGAATGACCGCACAGGCGGCGTCGAGCGCGAACTTCCAGTCCCAGCCGCAGCGTACAGCGTCGAGGACGATCCACCGGTCGCCGCGGTGATTCCGCGAACGCCGCGGGAGAAAGGCTTGGGGACGCTCGCTGGCAGCGAACGACGGGGACGGGCTTGTTGGGAAGGACCGGGGAGCTCGCCCTCGCCGGGATCAGCTCGGGGATCAGCATGGACGGTCGGCCGCGAGTGGATGGCGTTGTTGTCGATGGTGGCAGGCAGGGATGCTCGGGCGCGTGGACGCTTGCTCTCCGAGACCGGCGTCGGGTTCACGTCAGGCACAGGTGCGGCACGAGCTCTCCTGGCGACCGGAGCGTCCTGCAGGCCGTCCTCAACGGGTGGCGCGCTGAGCGCGGGTATAGTGACAACGCCGCCATGCATGAAGGGAGGCAGCATATCGGCGACGGCCTGCTTGAGGCGCGGCATCACGGTCACATCAATACGCTTCATCACTACTCCTTCGCCGACCCACAGCGTGTGCTCTTGTGACGCTGAGAACAATGGAGGGGTCCAGTTGTCCAGGATGGGAAGATACATTTGATACTTGCAGAGCTCGCTGCGGTCGCGCGCGGAAACGCCCATATGTTTGATGACTGAGTCCTGCCGCCAACGCCAGTAGACCTGGGATCCAATCTTGCGACCCTTGGTCACAATGCGCGTTGGACCAATGGCATTCTGCAGAGTGTGTCAGCATGGCGGGTGGCGAACGGTTCATCCAGACTTACCTTGATGAAGGCTAGCACGATGACGTCCACCTCCTCCTCCTGGGCAGTGGCCGGGGCGACGGTGCGACCAGCGGCTTGTCCAGATGCCATGGAGCAGTTGCCGCCCCGGATCCGAAGGGTCGAGCCTGCGCCCGACGAAGAGTCACCGACCATGGCCTTGACCCATTGAAGAAAGCCGGCCGTCGAGCGAACCTCGCTTCCAGCGCGCTGATGTCCTTGGGGCTTGCCACGTGCAGCAGAGCTGTTGGAGAGGTCGTCCAGAGAGAGGACCCGCTTCGGTTGCCCGCCCGCAGTGTGTGTCACCAGACACTTCAGCACGTCACCGGGCTGCCCGCCGTGCACCTGCGACACTATCCAGCAGGCGAACCAGAGGTCGCGATAGGGCTGGTACGGCATGTCGGAGAGTTCGGCCAGGAACGTGCGGAAGACGTCGGGCTTCAACTGCAGCGGATGGAGCTGCCCGTGGTGTTCGCACGGGGGAAGACCGTCACACTGGATATGCTCCAGGTCAGTCAACGTCGTCGCCGGGCAGTGAGGGGGTTCGCTCACCATTTCAAACAGCTTGCCAATCTGCTCGCGGGGTAGCGTCTCGCCGTAGTGAACGGACCAGCCGTGCGGACCATGGCCGCGCGGGCACACATGTGCAGCCGCGGCGAGTTGGTCGGAGGAGGGAAGATGTGCGTCCAACAGTGCTCGCACTCGGGGGTCCGCCTTCGTCGAGCCGGAGGCCATGGCCAGGCGATGTTTGCTGAGCAAGGACAAGAGGAAGAGGGAGAGGCGTAGGAGGTGAGACGGTAAGGAGCGACAACGCACAGACGATGAGTGTGATGGAGGTGGGCAAGAGCGAAAGACGTCGCGCGCTGAGGAAGGCCGTTGGGGGACTCGGCGTGACACTTGGGGATAGCGGGAAGGTCTTCTCCTTGGGGAGTTCACAGGAAACCCTGGAACGTCGCCGAGTTTCGGGACCGTCCCAAGCGATGGGCGCCAGGTCCGTTGAAGGTTTGGTTGGAACTGGCGCTACGCGCTTCGTCGTCGGTAGGGTCGCCCGTTTACGCATCAATGAGCTCTGTGACGGTGAAGATTCTTGTGTGGACGATGGATCTGGCTGTGGCCCGCGTTCCAACAAGCGGCCCTCGGTCCTTCGGCCACGAGGCTAGCGAACGGAAGTATGGGTCACGGCATCACGATATCCTTCTCTGGGACTCGAAGTCGTCAGAGACGATGTATGCGAACACGAAGTCGGCAAGTGATGCAGAGACCATGGACCCTCCGTTCGCCACGCCGCACATTGGCCTTCGCCTGGAGCAATGCAGGCAATCTTGCTCACCTCAGGCGATACTCTTTCACAGAGGTCGTCCAAAACCATTCCACCATGTGTCGCATGTCCATTGTCGTCCTTTCATCTGGCGCGGACCGAGAGTTACGAGTTGGCACCATGATTGTCTGTGTCGTAGCAGGGCAAAAACACCCTTGTCGTCCGACGCGCGAAGTGCGCTGGCAAGCGCGCGCGTCGGCGCAGCGGGCACAGCTTTGCGCATGCCGAGGCGGCAGCCAGCGCTCCCCTGCGTCGAACTTCTCACTGCAAACCACATCTAGATTGTGTAATCCAAGGTCCGTCCACCATTGGCATGATAGACGCATCTGGGACACTCATGCCATGCGTTTGAAGCAGATACTCACACCCGCGCGATCGCAATGGACACTCAATTTGATATCCACACCATTATCAATCCTACTGGTACGTCTGTGGCTCCCAGCGGCGTCATTGTCACCGGTTTCTGTAGCTGAAGTTTGGGACACCCAGCTACCAAGCTCACGTTCTGTGATGGACAGGTTGGAGCACTCTGCTCAGACGCTAGCGTGCTGGTCACTACGCCCAACGCCGACTACATCCCGGAGATCACCGATGGCTTCGTCACCGTCCAGTTGCGCGCGGATTGTCTGTACGCCCACACCGATCCTCTATTATGGCCGCAGATCCACACGGAGAAGTATCCCTACCTCGCGGCTGTCCCCAAAACGCGGACTCCCCCTCAGGCTCACTGGGTCATGTGGAGCATGCCTACCCTCGCAAACTTTCTCCCTCTCACCGGCACGCCTGTCAAGGGGTTTGGTAACCTCTCCCCATCTTTCCTGTCTCCCTTGCAGAGTGAGGTGGCTGAAATGTCCACGCGGGTCCGCGCGCACCTCCTATCTCATCCCCCGTCCGCGCAACGCGAGCAGTTGCGATGGCACGAGCTTGCCATGCGCCAAGCTCTTTCACGACTAAGACACCTCCCCGCCACGTTCGACGACCAGCGCCTCCAGGTCAAGGAGCTGCAACGACACTGGATCATGGCCCACGCTTTCCTCGAGTACCACCAACGCATGCGCGCCGTTGCCGTGGACGACCTCCCACCGCAATATGATCCTATGGCGGTGGGCGCGTGGTCCTCCAATCCTGCAGTGGTGCAACGCCTCCTTCTGGCCGGTCTACCCGTGTGGTTTGTGCGATCGCCACAGAAGGTGGACACCACCCATGTCCGCATCCTCCGCGAGGTACAGCCGTCTCTACCGCAGTGCTCCGTCACTCCCTTCCGTGGCCTTTCACCGGCTTACAGGGGCCTGGCGGGCGAACGCCATCTCGACATCATGTTCCAAGGCGCAGCGACTTATCACGACCTCGGCGAGAACCAGAGCGTCCGCGCTAGCGCGGTTGAACTCTTCTGTGCGCCCGTCCCCGAGCGTAAAGTGGCCATCTCAAGCACAGCGACGTCTCCGTCGACGGGCACGCGCGCGTCAGGCGCTGTTCGCACCCATGCCGTTCACGCGTCTCGCGTTCGCGGGTCCAATGGCCGAGCCCATTCAGTCAACTTCCCCATGATCATTGCCCAAAAACCTTGACACTTGCCCACGATCATGGACCAGTGACCACCGGCTGACGATCAAAGTAAGCCACAGTAGTGGAGCAGCTGATCGCTGTCCATGGGTGCCATAGTCATGCAGCAGTTGCTGGGTGGCCGTGTGCCCAGGTTAAATGACTGGTTAGGAGTGGTACATCAGCTGGTGACTGATGTGTCCATAAATATATGTCAGCTGATCCCTCATCGTGCAACTGCTCACAGGACATTGCCATGGTTGTGTGTCAGCTGATCGACTGATGTGTCCATAGATATATGTCAGCTGATCCCTTGTCGCGCGACTGGCCATGGGATATTGCCACAATGATGTGTCAGCTGATTGATTGTCACGCAACTGCCCACAGGACATTGCCATGGTAGTGCGTCAGCTGATCGCTCATCGTGTGACTGTCCACAGAACATTGCCATGGTCATGCGTCAGCTGATCAGTCGTCGTGCAACTGGTCCTAGAATGTTGCCATGGTGGTGCGTCAGCTGATCGCTTGCTGCGCGAGTGGCCACAGGACATTGCCATGGTTGTGCATCAGCTGATCGGTCATCATGCAACTGCCCACAGGATGTTGCCACAATGATGTGTCAGCTGATCACTCGTCGCACAACTGTCCACAGGACGTTGCCATGGCCATGCGTCAGCTGACCGCTCGTCGCACGACTGTTCACGGGATGTTGCCATGGCTGTGCGTCAGCTGATCGCTCGTCGCACGAGTGTTCACGGGACGTTGCCATGGTCATGCGTCAGCTGATCGCTCGTTGTGCAACTGCCCACAGAACGTTGCCATGGTCATGCGTCAGCTGATCGCTCATGGCGCAATTGTCCACAGGACGTTGCCACAATGATGCGTCAGCTGATCACTCGTCGCACGACTGTTCACGGGACGTTGCCATGGCTGTGCGTCAGCTGATCGCTCATCGTGCGACTGTCCACAGGACGTTGCCATGGCCATGCGTCAGCTGATCCGTTGTGCAACTGCCCACAGAACGTTGCCATGGTCGTGAGTCAGCTGATCGCTTGTCGCACGACTGTCCACAGAACGTTGCCATGGTCATGCGTCAGCTGATCGCTCATGGCACAATTGTCCACAGGACGTTGCCACAATGATGCGTCAGCTGATCACTCGTCGCACAACTGTCCACAGAACATTGCCATGGCCATGCGTCAGCTGACCGCTTGTTGCACGACTGTTCACGGGACGTTGCCATGGCTGTGCGTCAGCTGATCTCTCGTCGCACGAGTGTTCACGGGACGTTGCCATGGTCATGCGTCAGCTGATCGCTCGTTGTGCAACTGCCCACAGAACGTTGCCATGGTCGTGCGTCAGCTGATCGCTTGTCGCACGACTGTCCACAGAACGTTGCCATGGTCATGCGTCAGCTGATCGCTTGTCCCACGACTGGTCATCTTCATGTTCATCCATCAGGTGATCACTGGTCACATGACCCACCATAGGATGTTGCCATAGTGGTGCATCAGCGTATTTTTGATCGTGCCCACTTTTCATAGTATCTCAGTACCTAACTCCGGATTCAGAAAAACTCAGAAATCGTAAGAGAGACTCTCACAATAGTTTCATTCAGTCACCAATTCATCTGCTTCTCAATCTGTAAGAGTGCTCACTATACTGCAGAGATACTAGATGGTACAGCATATATATGTATATGATACAGGTGTCTCTTTCTATGGGCAATGCAACCAATACTAATGTGCCCGACATTATTGAACAATCTCCTCTGCATGTGAAACATGGGTGAGGCTGGCCTTAACCTCAACTACATTATGCATATATATGTACAAAAGTGGAATGTGGCCAACAGAGAATGTGCCCGACATTACTGAACATACTTGTCCACATGGGCAACACAGAACAAGCTGGCCTCAATCTCAACCACAATATGCAATGCAAAACAACAAATCTGTGCCCGACAATTTTGAACAATATCATCCATATGTGGAGGACAGAACATGCTGGCCTCAATCCCAACCACATTATATAGATGCATCTTTCTAAGTGCAATGCAACCAAAAGAGAATGTGCCCGACATTATTGGACAATCTCATACATGTGCAGCACACAGTAATGTTATATAGATGTCCCTTTAAAAGTGTAATGCAGCCAGATAGATGTGCCCGACATTATTGTCACAACTTGGAATTTGTGAAAATCTGTGGAATATATATGTCTGGTGTTATTGAACCAATGTTGTCATAACAACAACTAGTATTGATTCAGAAGTCTTTCATAGGTGACAAAACTCTACCAAAACATGTATTTGTGAATTGCAGCCCGACATTACTTTGGATCCAGACATATCATGCAGCGTAATTGATCTCTGTGAACTATGGCCATGGGTAAACACTGAGCTAACCATATCTTTCATTGAGGCAGCAATCACAATTTACAAGAATGCTTAAGAAAGTTCACAAGCCAGAGGCAGAGCTTAAAGTCGGGCACACAATATACTGTGAGCAGTGTTCTTGATCTAGCTGTACCAGATTGCAATCATTATCTGCTGCATATAGAATGATGCAGGTTTTTACCTATATCATTCTATGCCATGGCTATGTCTTGCTACAGAAGTCTATCCTCTTGGAGTTCATTATGTCGGGCATATTGTGATGGTCAGTGTGCATCAAGTGAATTCAATGGCTAAGAAGAATAAACAAGTGAATATATGATCCAAACAGCGAATCCTCCCAGGCACTATGACCCCTGTAGTGTCAAGATTTGTATTACAAACCACCACAGATGTGGTCCAAATGTTGCGTAGTTTCTGGCTGTTCCGTACATTCATTATAAGATCTGCCTATAATCTAGATCATATCACTAATGGCACAGAAGCTTACCTAATGACTTGGGCGCTTTTTTGACATCCAAATGCAGTAATCACTGCTGGGGGGGGGGTTACTGACCTGATCTATAGCTCCATCAGTATTGCACCTATTCCCATGTATGTAGATGCAATAGATGTGCAATTTTATACTCTATTAGATGGTGCAATGCTGCAAAAAATGATCATCTGATGGAACAGCCATGCCTTCAATACTCTAGCAGCCCTCTAGCCAGGGATATCTCTTGCTCTGCTCTAGGATAACATGGGCATCTATGCTCATGAGCAAAATACCATCATATAGGGATATCCTAGAGCTACTGAACGCATTTTTGTTCAGTGTGTTACATGCAGTATTGATGAAGATATGATGTATTTCATTTTCGCAAAAAGTGGCCACTTTGTTTGGTCCATTACTTGGGTACTCCTGGGTGCCCTACCATGCCGTTACCACCACTGTGTAGAGATTAAGAAGGGCTTTCCAACGGTATATTATACATCCCAAACCATCCATCTCCACCCACCCTCTCCTCCTGACCCCCTTCCCATCAATCTCCTCATATATCCCTTCAGGGGCATCGGATCAACTCGCAACTTTAGAAATATATACTACACATATATTGCAGTCTGTTTTTAGGACATGACATGCCACAGTTGCCTACACTGTTCCAGTCATAGCAAACAATTCTCTGCATGCACATTGGTTGTTTCCCCTATATCTCAGCAACCAGATCATCAATAAGCATGCAGTCTTTTGCAGTCTTTTCATATATTATAGCACCACTTACATACCCATTTTTTGCTCCCAGAGATGTGTGGATCTGTCTGCATAATCCTATCAGTGGTGAACAGAGATAACCACTTGGTATTAGATCTAGTGTGATTTACATCTCCATAGGTTCAGATAGAGATCTCCTAAGTGCCCTGTATTGAATGCAAAAAAAATCACGGAAAACGGTGCAGTACTTGTGGTGATATGGCAAAAGATGTGCCAGAAGGCAGTTATGTGAATAGTGCAGCTGCATGTGCTGTGCAGAGTTCATGAAAGGCCATCCAGCACATCTTTTGCCATATCACCACAAGTACTCAACCATTTTCCATAATTCTTTTTGCATTCAATGCAGAGCCTTTATGAGACCTCTATCTGAAGATGTGGGGGTGTATGGCACACTAGATCTAGTACCAAGTGGTTATCTCTGTTCACCACTGATAGCATTGTGCATATAGATCCACACATTTCTGGGGAATAAAAGCTGGTACAGATATAGCTCCATCATATATTGACAGACTGCAACAAACTGCATGTCAATTGGTGATCTGGTTGCTGAGATATAGGGGGAATATCCAATGTGCATGCAGAATATTGTTTGCTATGACTGGAAAGGTGTAGACAGCTATGGCATGTAGTATTCAAATAGCAGACTGTACTATGAATCTAGTTTATACACGGAAAATTTCAAGCTGATCCAATGCCTCTAAGGGAATATATAAGGGGATTGATGGGAAGGGGGTCAGGAGGAGAGGGTGGGTGGAGGTGGATGGTTTGGGGTGTATGATATACCGTTGGAAAGCTCTGCTTAATCCCTACACAATGGTAGTAAAGGCATTGTGTGGTACCCAGGGGTACCCAAGTAATGGACCAGACAAAGTGACCACTTTTTGCGAAAACAAAATACATCATCTCTCCATCAATACTGCATGAATCCCATCACAGGAAACTGTGTTCAGAAGCTCTATAATGTATCTATACAATGGTATAATTTTCATAATGATTTTCTCCCTGGTTCCCCCATCAAAGGGCAAAGGGGGCTCTCTGCCTAAGGGGTTACCAGAATGTATGCAGTATTGCTACCCAATCAGAGCACACATATATGGATACATTCCACCATTCAATGGAGCTTAGTGATGCAAAGCTATTGCAACCACACACTTGTGAATATGTGCAGAATTGAGAGGGTTACAGGCTATCCAAATAATGTCGGGCATGAGACATATGCAGTGGTATATATATCACCCCAAGCACTCAGAGTTCATCTGACTACTGTATAGACATCCAATACAGCTGAGCTTCAAACAGTTGTAAAGAATATTGAACATAACAGCATCATTCAATGCAATCAAGGGATACAGTGAAGTCATCAAAAATTGCAGCATTGTTGGCTGTATAGAGACTTACCAGACCAATAGAGAGGAAGCACCAAAACCATGTGAGGATACTGCCTGGGAGGATTTGCTGTGTCTGGATCATATATTCACTTGTTTATTCTTCTTAGCCATTGAATTCACTTGATGCACACTGACCATCACAATATGCCCGACATAATGAACTCCAAGAGGATAGACTTCTGTAGCAAGACATAGCCATGGCATAGAATGATATAGGTAAAAACCTGCATCATTCTATATGCAGCAGATAATGATTGCAATCTGGTACAGCTAGATCAAGAACACTGCTCACAGTATATTGTGTGCCCGACTTTAAGCTCTGCCTCTGGCTTGTGAACTTTCTTAAGCATTCTTGTAAATTGTGATTGCTGCCTCAATGAAAGATATGGTTAGCTCAGTGTTTACCCATGGCCATAGTTCACAGAGATCAATTACGCTGCATGATATGTCTGGATCCAAAGTAATGTCGGGCTGCAATTCACAAATACATGTTTTGGTAGAGTTTTGTCACCTATGAAAGACTTCTGAATCAATACTAGTTGTTGTTATGACAACATTGGTTCAATAACACCAGACATATATATTCCACAGATTTTCACAAATTCCAAGTTGTGACAATAATGTCGGGCACATCTATCTGGCTGCATTACACTTTTAAAGGGACATCTATATAACATTACTGTGTGCTGCACATGTATGAGATTGTCCAATAATGTCGGGCACATTCTCTTTTGGTTGCATTGCACTTAGAAAGATGCATCTATATAATGTGGTTGGGATTGAGGCCAGCATGTTCTGTCCTCCACATATGGATGATATTGTTCAAAATTGTCGGGCACAGATTTGTTGTTTTGCATTGCATATTGTGGTTGAGATTGAGGCCAGCTTGTTCTGTGTTGCCCATGTGGACAAGTATGTTCAGTAATGTCGGGCACATTCTCTGTTGGCCACATTCCACTTTTGTACATATATATGCATAATGTAGTTGAGGTTAAGGCCAGCCTCACCCATGTTTCACATGCAGAGGAGATTGTTCAATAATGTCGGGCACATTAGTATTGGTTGCATTGCCCATAGAAAGAGACACCTGTATCATATACATATATATGCTGTACCATCTAGTATCTCTGCAGTATAGTGAGCACTCTTACAGATTGAGAAGCAGATGAATTGGTGACTGAATGAAACTATTGTGAGAGTCTCTCTTACGATTTCTGAGTTTTTCTGAATCCGGAGTTAGGTACTGAGATACTATGAAAAGTGGGCACGATCAAAAATACGCTGATGCACCACTATGGCAACATCCTATGGTGGGTCATGTGACCAGTGATCACCTGATGGATGAACATGAAGATGACCAGTCGTGGGACAAGCGATCAGCTGACGCATGACCATGGCAACGTTCTGTGGACAGTCGTGCGACAAGCGATCAGCTGACGCATGACCATGGCAACGTTCTGTGGGCAGTTGCACAACGAGCGATCAGCTGACGCATGACCATGGCAACGCCCCGTGAACACTCGTGCGACGAGAGATCAGCTGACGCACAGCCATGGCAACGTCCCGTGAACAGTCGTGCAACAAGCGGTCAGCTGACGCATGGCCATGGCAATGTTCTGTGGACAGTTGTGCGACGAGTGATCAGCTGACGCATCATTGTGGCAACGTCCTGTGGACAATTGTGCCATGAGCGATCAGCTGACGCATGACCATGGCAACGTTCTGTGGACAGTCGTGCGACAAGCGATCAGCTGACGCATGACCATGGCAACATCCTGTGGACAGTCGCACGACGAGCGATCAGCTGACGCATGGCCATGGCAATGTTCTGTGGACAGTTGTGCGACGAGCGATCAGCTGACACATCATTGTGGCAATGTTCTGTGGACAATTGTGCCATGAGCGATCAGCTGACACATCATTGTGGCAACGTCCTGTGGACAATTGCGCCATGAGCGATCAGCTGACTCATGACCATGGCAACGTCCTGTGGACAGTTGCATGACGAGCGATCAGCTGACGCACAGCCATGGCAATGTTCTGTGGGCAGTTGTGCGAAGAGTGATCAGCTGACGCATCATTGTGGCAACGCCCCGTGGACAGTCGCGCGACGAGCGATCAGCTGACGCATCATTGTGGACCAACCACCAACAAGCTGATCCATGATGGTGAGCACTTTTTCTTTCTGCCATGATCAGCTGACACACAACCCTGGATGCCATGTGTTGATCAACTGACACATCTCCATGGGTCCTGTGATGTTGCGTCTGAGCACCGCTCACACCCATACTCCAGTCTGTCACCTCACAGACCACTCATTTCAACCAGGTGCATAGCCCCACAGCAACTGACATACGCTTATGGGTCTCACCCATGGCGATCAGCTGTTCTACTACCATGGCTTACTTTGCACATCAGCTGGTGGTCACTGGTCCATGATAGTGGGCAAGTGTCAAAGTTTTTGGGCAATGATCATGGGTACCATCTACTGAGTTATGTGAATGGCCGCGCGCGCACTGTTCCATGTAAGGCTTCGTGTGCTCCCCGAAAGCTGTCTGAGTGCGATAACTCCACCTAGATCCTCCCTCCCAACCTCACGCGTCCCATGTACGTGGGCGCGACAAGTTCATCGACGTCGAGCATCCCTGGATGCCTCCTCAGTTGACCGCATGGAAGCGGGCGATGTCGGGCGTTGATCGGTCCGGTTGCGCCAGACCTGCATGTGATCTCTGGGGATATTGGATTCCCGAACCAGCCCTCATCGTCGGGCCGGCTCAGGCGGAGCGCACTCAGCGATATATACTCAATTGGCTGCGAGCACAACCCATTTGGCTGTACGTTCTGCGGGTCCCCGATGCTACGCCGCTCAAGGTCGCTCCTCAAGCGTGGCGCACCTTCCTTAACGGGGTACCAGATGACGGTAGCAGTCTCACTCGGTGCGGCCGCCGCGGCTTTGAAATCAAGGCTATATTCGGGTCCGTCTTCTCACAGGAGGATTTCGACCCGACCACACAGGAACCAGTTCAGTGGCATGACCTGGTGCTTACGCATGTGTCCGATGCCCAGGCGCCGTGGGTCCTTTGGGAGATGTTTGAATTGGGGTTCCGCCATGAGCTCTTGGCATTGGATCGCTATCTTCGCCCGACTGCTGGACGCCGTGGGGAGGCCAGACGTGAAGAACAGTTGTCGCAGGTTTTTCCCGGGCAAACTTTGCACGCGGTCACCTCGCTGCCGACCTCATCCTCCCCTGGCCTATTTTCTCCCGTAGTGCACCGCCGAATCAATGCGCTCAACGCGTTTCGCGAAGTGCTCTCTGAGTGGCCCGGCTGTCCGTCCGACGTCGCGGACATATCCCGACCGCTGCGCGGGTCCGATTCTGAGGAGATGATCGAGGAGATGGAGTTTCAGGTGGTCGTTTCTACGTCGCAACCTTTTTCTCTCATTCCGGGCGCGCTCCCCTGGTTCCCCATTTATCACCGGCCCCTATCTCATGATGTCTGCTGCACCCAGTTGTAATCCTCGAATCCATTAGACTTGTTGGGATCAGTCCGAAGCTACAATGCACCCAGCGCAGGCTTCGGGAGACCGCGCGGCAACACGGGCGCTCGCCCTGAGTGCCGGAAGAACGTATCTACATAGAAAGATGCTATATCAAACTCCCGGCGTTCGATCGCGCTAATGTCGTCGCTTAGGCGAAGCGGGGCGGCAGCGACTAGATGCGGACATCCGGGCCACCTCATGACAACGGCGCGCAGCGCATTCAGCGCGGGGACTCTCCTGCAGACCAGTGACGCGAACAGCCCGCACTGGTCTGTTTCCGGCAGCCATGGAACGGCGCGGAGAGACCGTTCCGGAAAGACCGCGCCGAGCAGTTCTTCGCGAGCCAGGTCTTGGTGCGGTCCGTGACAGGGTTGGAGATAGCGGTCTAGAGCCAGTAATTCGTATCTAAAGCCAAGCTCGTACGCCTCCCAGATGACCCAGGGAGCCAGGTCGTCTGGAACGACATCGAACGTTCGTCCATGCCAAGTCACCGCGTCGTGGTTCGCTGGGTCCAGGTCGTCGTCTTGGAATGCGCCACCGAAAAGATGCTTGATTTCCAAAAACCGTTTGCATCGTACAGTGTGAGTGTTCAGGTCGGCAGGAGCTCCGTGAAGATATGTTCGCCAACACTGGGTGGACATTCGGGTCGGATTGGCGTCAGGTGTGCGTAGCAAGTGCAGCCAGGCGGGGAGGGCTCGGACCCAATTGTTTAGATAGGTCCTGGCGCGAGAGTCGGCGCGCGGACCCAGGAGCAGGTGGGGATGCGGAATCCAGTATCCCCACCACTCCCCGGGTTTCCTTAGGTGCGCCGACGTGTGTGCTCGGGCTAGCGCAGTCGCCCACGCATCCAACTGCGGTGGCATCCAACGATGGGCCAGTTCGTGGAATTTGTCGCCCGCGGTCACCGACGGCCTTGTGGCCGTCGCCTTTCCTAAATCGGCAATTGAGTACGGGTTGGGCGTCTGGCGGTCAGGCCAGGACCGTACTCACCTTGCAGCCTCGTATTTGGAGCAGCATCGCGCTTGGTGGGCGTGCACCTGTCATCCATAGAGAGCAATTGATCTCTAGCAGTCGCCGCTTTGCTCTCAAGTTGCGAGACCGGAGTGGGATAGTGGGTGGGGCTGAAGAAGTTGGACGTGGGACAGCGTGACATGTCTACATAGTGGTTTCCCGGGCGAAGGGCGACGTCCAGATGCGCTTCTCCAACCAAGCCTTTATACAACGGCCTGGCGTCGTCCAAAAGCAGCGGCGGTGTGGATATGCCCTTGAGGACGCACATGGAGGGTAGGACTTCACAGCCGTCAGGCACCAGCTGCGCCGAACCTTTGTGTACGAACCACACAGGTACCCCAAGTGCGCTCAGGAAATCCACGACGGCGAGATCTGATGTCCAAGCGCCCATCAGGTCGGTGCGAGAAGGTTGGGAAGCGTCGGGAGCCTGGAGGGTGATCATCCCGTACCATTCCAAGAAGGCCCAGGCGAGTAGCCAGTGCCTTTGAGCCTCGGTGAACTGCAACACCGCGTCCCGAAATGATGACGGGATCTGAAGTAGACGGCGAGCGGCCGCGCGCATTCCATAGCCGAACCAACGCAGATGGGTGAGCGAAGGAACACCTGCTGGAGGTTGCGCAACAAAGGCTTCAATGCGCTCGTCCATTTGGTCCACGCAACGTCTGAGGCGTTCAGTCGCTTGCGGCGCCAATTGGCCAAATCCTCGGATTGGGCATCCGCCACAGGGGACAAAGTCGGCGACATCAGGTAACGTCCAGATGGGACTGTCGGGATGGGGAGAGCACCTGCGTTTAGGTATGGCCACCAGGAAGGCATACTTCGGCGTATAAATCTGCGGCCATTGGAGCGGATCGGGGTATCCGTATCGCCCATTGGCGTGCAACTGGATTTCGACGATACCTTGAACGACTTGTGGAACGTACTCCGCATTGGGCGAAGCGGTTACCAAAGACCCGCATTGTGACACGGTAGCGCCGCGCAGGCGGGTCCCAGGATTGGCTACGAATGGGCTTGCTGTTAGCTTTGGCCGATAATTGTCAGTGCCAACCAGGCTCACCTATAGTACTCGGGTGTTGGAGAGGTCTCTGGGTTTCAGCGTGCGCCTGGCCCTGAGAGAACCGCATGGAATCGGTTGCTATAAGGTCGCACTGTGAAGGTTATGTTCAGCCTGGGCTTACGCAATCGAAATTCATGCCCACCTCTAGCTCTCAGTTTACTGGGTGCGGTGTCACTCAGCTGAGCTTGTCCAATCGCAACCGACGCTGATACCTGTTGGTGCTTGGCTCGCGGGTTGGAGCGGCGTACTAAGTGAGTGGTGGCCACCTGAGAAAGGCCCTCCAGCGCTCAAGGCTCGCGGGCGCCGGCGAGTCGGCCTGCGGGCGCTCCCAGAATGTGCACATCGTCGCGCGAAGTCATCTACCGTTCTAGTAGTACTACATCATTCAACATCCCTGGGTACTCAGACGTGAGACAACAACAGCCCAATCCTCCTTCGACTTGGCATTGTCCCCATGTTCCAGCAAAGGCATAACGGGCTGAGTTGGCGCAGTGAGCTAGCGTGATTGACCCGTGAAGCATCCAACCACTTACCAGTGAGTAATCAAGTCGATCTTCCGTAATCTTGATATCTTTCTGCAGGCTGACGAACGCGCGGAAGAGCGCGTGCTCCTCAGGGCTCGCGCTCTTCTTGCCCATCATGTCGAGGATACTGGCGGTGACTGCGCTGAAGACGCCGCTCGACATCCGCAGCCATGCGATCGAACATGTCAGCCTTTTCCAGGGCATACGCTTTGGACCCCGGAGTGTGGTACTTGGGGAGACCTTCCACGCAACGACGCCACTCGCGAGCCGCAGTTCGGAATCCGGCTCGCGCCCGCCAGGCATCAGCAATCAATAGATTCACCTCCTCGTCTGTCCGGAGCTTCGCCGCCCATGTCCGGAACCAATCGACTCGGCGAGCTGCAGGGAGAGCGTCTCAGCAAACGGAGAGTCCTTGGCAGCACGCCCTGCCACTCACTCTCTTGCTCCCAGTCCGCCCGATCGTCTACACTAGACGAACGCGGCCCGACCACATGGAAGATCCACGAGCGTGTCCTCTTGCTGTCCCCTGCATTTCTAGTCGCCTTGAGCGAGGTGACTTGGAGATCCTTTTGCGTATCGATGCGGCGCAGTGGCTCAGGAATCCAGGTGCCCTGCGGCAAGGGAGGGAGACACGATTGCAAGGTAACGAGGCGGTCGAAGTTGTGGTTGTAGATGTCCGCGACCGCGACGGCGTCCTTGGCGGTCGCGCTGATATCCTTCTTGCTTCGGAGGTTGGCTGCCTGACCGCGCACATGCTTGTCCTTGACCTGAATGAGCACAGCGCGGTGACGCACTTTCGTGCGTACGTCCGCCAGTAGATCGTACGCCTGCCCGATGCGAAGAGTGAGCTCGTATGTGGCACATAACATCGCCCATTCGTCCCGCAGGGTCTCCTTGGACCAAGACGAGGGCAGACCCAACGTCTCACCCTCGGGAGCGCCTGGATCCAGTTGCTCCTCGTCAAGGTCGTCCACGAGAAGTTCCATGTCGTCCGAGCTGTCGTCTTCAAGACCTAAATCGGACAGAACGCCGTCTAGGCACTTCCGGAGCTCGATTCTCCATGCTCGGATGCGCCCCCGCAGCATGCGACGGCTAGACCCAATGCTGTTGCGCCACATCTCCAAAGAGTGCGTTCCATCCTCCAACAATTCCTCTCCGCGGCGACTTCCCTGGTACCGTTTGATGCGCTGCTGGAGCTTCAGCCTGTGTCATACTTAAGCATGCATGGCGTAGTAGAAAAGAGAGATGCATGCGCGTACTGCTCGGCTTCCAACTCGACGCCCTGTCGAAAACATTCGGCGATGGCAACCGACGGGCTTCGAACAGTGCTGCCCGCGGGTCTTTCGCAGCCGACGCCTGACCCTCTGCCGCCTGAGGGGGCTCGCTCGACGTCCTCGCACACTGTGACAGAGCAGTCGGGGTGCTGTTCGGGAGCGGGACTGGGTTGGGAAGAGCCAGAGCACCCGCTATCCCGCTGGTTCGCCGACAGCGCCGGCGCCTCGCCCTCCGGGCCGCTTGGCTCCGGGTTAGACGTCATAGCGAGCGCTGCGTGCAGGTTCGCGGTGGAAGTGCCCGCGTCGCTGGAGAGCAACTGGGCCAACGCCTTGCCTTTACTAGGAACTTACGAGTGGCGCAACATCAGTCCACTATCTTGCAGTCAAACGGCGAAGGAACCTCACCGTGTGTCTCGTCAAGGACAAACACGCTGCGCTTGGCGGTCTTGCGTGGTTTGTAGGTGGACGGCGTCGGGGCTTGGTCGTCAATTTCCAGCGCCAACCACTGTTTCACAACCTCGAGGCCTGCTTCCTCTGTGAGAGCGGCCAGATCCATGGTTTGCTTGAGCTGCAGAAGCAACAGCTCCTTGATCTTGCTGGCGATGTACCGGGCTGTCACAATGTGGCGCGTGAGAATCATCCCAAGACAGATGCGGCGATGGGAGAGTACCTCGGGTTACGTTCTTGTGCCAATTCCATCGATTGAAGTGGTCGCATATGATGTCGTGGCGGCACCCGCCGTTCATTTCCTTGGTGCATCCACCCACCGCGTTGTGCTCAGCCCATCCTTGTTCCGGAGTCTCTCCATTGGATTGCCCGCAGCCCTGCTTGTACCCCAAACAGTACTCGCGCTGACAGGATTCCTGGTGCGCGAGGATGTGCATCTGAGGAAGCAGGATCTTGAGCTCCTCGATGATCTTCTTCTGCTCAGGGGGGAGCTTCCACTGATCCCACCGTGCCAGGATCTTAGCGATGTACTCGCATCCCACGTCGTACGTCAACACATGCTCCACGAGATCTTCGCTGCCCTCTAACGCGCCTGAGACAGCTAGATCCACGATGGGAAACCTGGTGGATATCATCAACTCCGAAGGCAAGCCACGGGACATGGCGGCACGTACTGTTCGCCACCCAACAGGTCTACGACTCCTCGAGCGCGGTAGCATCCGTGTCTGATGCAGCACACTCCTACCACTCCGGAGATCTCCACGTTGCGAAACTTACCCACACGCTGGGAGCGAGTAACTTTGAATCCACTGCATGTCTGGACCTGCATCAGACGGGAGGGTGTTAGGAGGACTCCACAATGGCGGTGGGCCCACTGACCGGTTGCGCGTCCTTCGGGAAGATTTTGTGAAAGTTCGGCAATTTACCCAAATCGTTAAAGAACGCATTGTTCCCGACCAGACTGTAATCGGTCGCATCCCCCGGTTTGATCTTCTTCTGCAGGCTGTGGTTGCCGTCGACGCCTAGAAACAGGCGATGCAGATAACTGTTCTGTGAAGCTCAGTATTAATCAGCGTGGAACGCATTGAAGTGCTCACCGGAGCTGAGGAGGAGTGTCTCTCCAACCCTCGGGGAGGTTTACGCCAACCCAGGGACAAGCGAAACAAGGGACTGCGAGCAGGTTGGGATCTCGGTTGGGGAAGCGTACGCCATGGCATTGGCCGGCACGTCGGAACATCTTGAGATAGCGCCATTGGCGAGACAGCCACATGAATTCGCGATAACGATCCTAATACATTCGGACAGTTCAGAAGACGCATTCTCGCGGGCGACGCTGGACTTACATAGACCCCAGATGACTCGGCGTGAGTTGGGTGCTCTTCAGCTCGCTTCTTACGTGCCTCGCTGAGATTGGTGCTTCTCTCGGATTTCTTGGTGCGCTGCTCAAGTTTCTTGATGTAGTCGTAGGCGGACTTCTTCGAGACCAGCATGTCCAGATGGGAGTCGTCCAGGACCTCCACCGTGAACGCGCTGCGGGGGCGCTTCCACGTCGCAGGGATGAGATCTGCAAGCACCAGCTGCTCCTCAAGAGATCGGGCCGTGGGACAGTGACACCACTCGAGTTCGACATCGTGGAGTCCGTTCGTATGAGTGACGACCAAGGCTAGGAACTTTCGGGTTGCGGCTCCGGTCGGCGCGTTCGGGCATGGTTCCCCACGGTGGCCGATGTGATAGACAAAGCCCAAATCCAGCAGTTCGCGGCGTACAAAGAACTGGCCGCACCACTCCTCTATCCAATGAAAGGGGAGGTGCTTGTGCGCGGACACGATGCATCCATGGCACAAGGCAGGACTCTGGAAGCAGTCCGAGCACCGGTAGCAAGCTTGCGCCGTCTGACAGTGGCTGCAAAGCCCGGGAATGAGTTCATCAGCCTCGCGCTCCAACCGGCATCTCAGGATGAGATCGAAATAATTGGATGCCCGCGTAGTTTGTCCCCAAGGGTTGGCTGGTGACATCTGCTTGTGAACACCCAGCATGCACATATGGGCTGCAACAATGTAAGTACCTTGGTCTTTTGGGTTTTCTCACCCTGTTTGGGTTTGGTGTCAGGGACGGACGGTGGTGGCTGGGGTGTGGCGCCCGCAGCCGCTGTTGCAGACTGCGAGCGTGAGGAATGAGGCTGAGGACCGTCCGCCGGAGAGAACGCAGCCACAAGAGAATCGGCGTCCAAGGTGACCTCGTTGAGAGACGTGAGACCGTCAGAGGTGCTGCTTGTGACCGCAGGGCAACCGCGCAGACAATCGCCGTTCAGTGCCAAAGGCGGAGCGCCACCAGAACCGAGTGCATGCTGGGACGACAGGGAGCCAGCTGACGTTGCGAAGGCAGCCCCAAAGGTGTGTCTGGAATGGACAGCCTCAGGCTCTTCCTCCAATCGGCGCTTCTTGGACGGAGACGGGGACTGGGTGACAAGAAGGACGCGTTCGGTGAGCTCAACACCCGCAGGAGATGCTGAGTAGAAGTTCTGCCTGCTCACTGAAATATGAGCAGAGGTGGCCGCGGGACGAGTAACCGCAAAGCGACCGCCCCGATATCGTGGAGGGACTCTGAGGCCTGCTTTCTTCGACATAACCTGGTGGGGAGAGCAGCGACAGCGAGCGGGCAAGGTCCGGGGCAGCGGCAGGAGACGGCAACCAACTACGCGGGCCGGATCACAGCCGGGGGAGCGCCCAAGCCCGTTTTGGGGACCGGGAGAGCGCCCAATGGCCGATTGGCCCGTGGGAGAGCGCCCAAAGCTGTTTAGGCACCTGGGAGAGGCCCGGCACAAGCCGGCCAGGTCATGTGAGCCCGCCTTGTGCGACCGGACCCCAAGAGGCACAGCGGGAGAGCGCCCAACGCTGTTTTGGCAGCGGGGCGAGCGCCGGGCACATGCCCCTTTGGTCACGTTGATAGAGTGAGAACCTGTGAGGCGATGTCGCAAGCGACTAGTGAGTGAGCGGACAGACAAGTCCTCAGTCAGTGAGTGAAAGACTGTATTAGCATAATGCCAAGTACCTAGTAAGTGAGCGGACAGACAAGCTACACAGGTACTTGTAAGTAAGAGCATAGAACGCATAGGTAAGATGTGTACTTACTCCTCAGTCAGTGAGTGAAAGACTGAGGAGACGAGTCCCAGAGAGTCCTCCTTATATACCGTACAGGAGCTGCATGAGTAAGCGACAATAAGGAGAGCATGTGATGTGTCTGAGTCAGAGTGAGTCGAGGATGAGTAAGGAGAGACGAAGGATGACTCAGACAGAACAAAGGTAACGACAAATGGAGAAAGAAGTATGGTCACAAGGACGACCTAGAGCTGTCTAAGAAGAGTCCGGAGCGTAGAAGAACGCACTGGAATGGACTGGACAAAAGAGAAGCCTAGTAGCCATGTGTATCGTACAACGTATACCTAATATGGAAAGAAAGAAGCACAGCCTATAGATCCTATCGTAAGAAGCAGTGCCCATAGCGCCTAATGCGCGTCTATAGTCCATAGTTCAACACTCCCACTCGTTCAAGACGCAGAGGAAGAAATGAGACCGGAGTGCTGTACGAAGTAGTCTACCACTGAGAAGGTGACATTCTTCGTCAATGCATCCGCCAGATTCTCCTTGCTCGCGATGTAATAGATGTCCATACTCCCACTGGCGAGATACTCGCGCACGAAATGGTAGTGGACCTCTATGTGCTTGGTACGTCTGTCGATGGCTGGGTTCTCAGAGAGGAAGATCGCGCCATGGTTATCCATACACATGGGCGTAGACGCACTCATATCGTCCCCTAACTCATCTCCAAACGTCCTTAGCCACATCATCTGACGGCTGGTGTCTGACGCTGCCTTATACTCCGCTTCAGTGGAAGAGAGCGAAATCGTTGGCTGTCGTCGTGACGCCCATGAGATTACGCCACCTGCCATCTTGAAGATGAAGCCAGTTTGCGAGTGCCTATCTGTTGAACTATGGACTATAGACGCGCATTAGGCGCTATGGGCACTGCTTCTTACGATAGGATCTATAGGCTGTGCTTCTTTCTTTCCATATTAGGTATACGTTGTACGATACACATGGCTACTAGGCTTCTCTTTTGTCCAGTCCATTCCAGTGCGTTCTTCTACGCTCCGGACTCTTCTTAGACAGCTCTAGGTCGTCCTTGTGACCATACTTCTTTCTCCATTTGTCGTTACCTTTGTTCTGTCTGAGTCATCCTTCGTCTCTCCTTACTCATCCTCGACTCACTCTGACTCAGACACATCACATGCTCTCCTTATTGTCGCTTACTCATGCAGCTCCTGTACGGTATATAAGGAGGACTCTCTGGGACTCGTCTCCTCAGTCTTTCACTCACTGACTGAGGACTTGTCTGTCCGCTCACTTACTAGTCGCTTGCGACATCGCCTCACAGGTTCTCACTCCATCACTATCATCGCGATCCTCTGCCCAGTCTGAATCGGAAAACGCGATCAAACCGGCATTAGACGCTCCGTCATAGCGCAAACGATAATGTGAAGTCCCCCGGAGATAGCGAAGCACGTATTGGAGATAGTGAAGATGTGCTTCCGAGGGGTTAGCGCTGTATTTACCGAGACGGCTGATGGCAAACGCGATGTCGGGTCGCGTCCCAAGACAGGCATAGAGAAGACTGCCCATCAAGCTCTGGAAACGCTTGAGAAGTTTTGCCGATGCCTCCGTCTGAGCGGCTTCGAGCACGGCACCAGAGGGAAGAGGAGTGCGCACAGGCGTACAGTTAGCCATCTGATGGTTCTCCAGAATAGCCTCGATGTACTCTTCCTGGTCGATGTCGAGTGTCTTAGCTTGACGATCTCGACGTATGCGTAGACCAAGGAATCGCTGTACTGGACCTAAGTCCGTCATCTTATACTGCTTGCCTAGCGCCTTCTTGACCTTGTCAATCTGTACACGACTTTTCCCCATGAGAAGTAGGTCGTCGACATACAAGACAATGATAGTGACATGATCAGGGTCTGAATCCCCCCCTTGTCGGCGATATACGTAGACTCCGGCATCAGAGTACGTCCGAACAAATCCCTGTTGGACGAGCGAGTCATGGATTTTGACATTCCACTGGCGAGAGGCTTGCTTGAGACCGTAGATGGCCTTCTTAAGCAGACAGACGTGATCCTCTTTGCCTTTCATGACCCACCCTTCCGGTTGTTCCATGTAAACCTCCTCGTCCAGGTCGCCATTTAGGAACGCAGTCTTAACATCCATCGCGTCGACATCCCAGTCCTCTAAGGCAGCATGCGCAAAGAGATAACGGATGGACTCGAAACGAGCGACGGGTGAGAAGGTTTCATGGTAATCCTTCCCATAGACTTGCGTGAACCCCCTAGCTACAAGACGTGCTTTGTAGCGACCATCTGACTTCCGATCATAGACCCAACGGCATGTGACGACGGATCGGTCCTTTGGGCGAGGAACCAAGACCCATGTCCTATTAGCCATTAGTGATTCGTACTCTGCTCGCTCAGCCGCTTTCCAATGTTCGCGATCCGGTCTAGCCATGGCATCCTTATGGTGCTCAGGAATACCCGACTTGTACCGGGAATAATGGATAAACGCGAGAATTGATTGTGCCTCAGCCTGTTCACCATCCGCATCGGTCCTAGCATCTATCTGAGCGGGAGGTTCATCACCGTACACGTTGTCCTCGGTCCGTGCCTTTGAAGGGACACCCTTGGTCTGTCGCTCAGAGCGACGAGGAGGAGGGGCATCTCCTGCGGCAGGAGGATGACGTCCGCGACGATGATTCGGCTTAGGAATCTGAGCGGGAGGCGGCGGAGGCTGTTGTGGTTGTGGCGGCTGCGGTTCAGCTTCGGGCGGAGCAGGAGCAGGGTCTTGTGGCGGAGCGGGAGGAGGAGGTTCGTCGTTATCACGAGGAACAGGGAGATCAACATCGTCATTGGAGGAATCCTCTGACGGTTGAGCAGGGAACGGACTGTCGTTGGGGGTAGCGCGACGAGTGCCGGTGTCTGCACGTGCAGGAAATACGTCCTCATCGAAGATCACATCGCGAGATACTTCGACTTGGCGGGCAGTCGGGTTCCATAGACGATACCCCTTTGAACCCGGTTCATAGCCCACAAACGTCCTCTCGACTGCCTTCACGTCGAGCTTCCCATGACGCTTGTCCTTCTGCACATGTACATAGGCTTTGCACCCAAACACACGGAAGTATGAGACGTCCGGCTTCTTACCAGACCAAAGTGTGATGGGGCATCGCCATTTGAGTCGTTTCATGGGCTGACGGTTGTAGATGTGAACGGCTGCTTCAAGTGCGAGTTTCCAGAAACCATGAGAGAGTCCGGCGTGGTGAAGCATACAGAGTGACTTCTCCTCAATGGTCCGGTTGAAGCGTTCAGCACGTCCATTCTGCTGAGGCGAGCCAGGCAACGTCTTATCGTGCTCGATCCCGAATTCGCGTAGCAATGACTCGAACGAATCGGACAGATATTCCCCCCCTCGATCGGATCGTACCTTCTTGATCTTACGACCGGTCTGTGTCTCAGCCCAGGCTTTGTACTCCTTGAAAGTGGCCTCCTGATCGGATTTACGCTTCAGGCAGTAGACACAGGCAAGACCAGTGTAGTCATCGATGAAGGTGCAGAAGTAGCTGTAGCCACCAATCGAGGTGCTCATCGGTCCAGCGACATCCATGTGGACGAGTTCGCATGGTTCCGAGGCGCGTTTTGCAGACGGAGGGAACGGACGGCGATGCATTTTGCCTTTCGCACATCCTTCGCACGGTTTGTCCGATGAACGAGAGTCAATGCCATCTACACCATTGACTGCATCAGGAAGACGCTTGACCGCTTCTTTGCCAGGATGACCCCAGCGACGATGAGCAAGGTCATGATCGAGTGTAGTTTGGGGCGTAGCATTGAGATTACGTTGTCCTTTCTCGAGCAGAAAGTAGTACAGGTTGTGTGATGCGGCGTAGTGGGCTGTAACCACCTCATTGCCGACAACCTTAACCGTTTTGCCAGATTCGACATAGCCTTCCGGCCTAGAGTCAAAGATCCTCATATGAGATCCCCCTTGATAGATGAACCCTTTCGCGCGCTCGATGACACCAGTGGAGTAGAGACGGGTATTGCCTGCTGCTGGAACATAGCAGACATTCTGAAGCGTAAAGGAAACCCGCTTGCCATCCACATAAGTGTATCCTTTGACCGTGCCTTCACCAAGTCCTTGGACATGTCCTTCACTACCTGCCTGAGCGGTGCCAAACAGAACAGGTGTGTCATACGGACGGTACTCAGTGAAGTCATCTAAGCAACCTGTAACATGTTGAGATGCTCCAGAATCCATGAGCCAGAGTGTTGTCTGCTCAAGATCCATGCCTTTGGCGCTGTCCGCCTTATAAGCTGAAAAGGAGATCTCGTTGATGGTGCTAGTAGATACAGGTACAAAGGCAGCTAGAGTGTGCGCGTGATTATGTCCATTCTGATTCCCAGTTCCACCCGACTGGTTCCCGTTGCCGTTGCCGTTGTCCTTGCCTTTGCCCTTGTTCCGCTTTGGAGCTTTCTCCGGGAACTTCTTGTAGCAGTTCGACGAGTCATGGTTCGTCTTACCGCAATGCTCGCAAGGGGGCTTGGGCTTGGACTTCGGCTTCGAGATCTTGTTCGCCTGACCGATCGATGTACCACGGAGGGAGTCCTCGAGCTTGAGTTTCGGCTTAACCTTTTCAAGGGTCAGGTCCGTCTCAGCCGTGGTGTGGAGGATAGTGGAGATCGATGGGCGATAGGAATCCGGCATCTTGGAGAAGAGCCAGTAGACCTTGATATGCTCGGCGAGGGTGTTGGTGGAACCTGTGGTAAGCTCGTTCATCAGCCCGATGAAGGTCTGGACCTGATCGACGATCGACTTGTTCTCGTTGAAACGAGGATAGTTGAGAAGCCGTTCGAAGCGGGAGAAGCTGTACCCGTTGTCAGTCTTCTCGTAGGTCGTGTTCAGGGCATCCCAGATCTCCTTCGACGTGTTCTTCCCTTCATAACACTTGGCTACCTCGGCAGTGGTTTTGTACATGAGGATACCACTTGCACGGGAATCTCTCTTCTTCCAATCCTTGAGACCAGCCGCATCGGTGGCAGCTGGTTGACTCTCCGTGCCGCTGACGATATCCCATGCATCGATCATCATGAGATAGCCCTTCATCTGACGAGCCCATTCCTTGTAGCCTTCCTGCCCGTGGAGCTGGGGAAGACTCTTTTCCATCCCGGCTTCCAACATGGTGAAAGAGTAGATGAAGTCGGTTGAGTCGGGCTGGTTGACGATGAGATCGAGGGCTGGTAGAGGAGTGAGAGTCGGTGTAGGCGGAGAGATAACGATAGAAGGGAGAGGAGTTGGGACTGGAGGCTCCGCAGGATCTTCGAGGATATTTGCAACTTCGTGCTCAGACGAAGCAGGGGATGAGGATGACGAGGATGTGTCCGGTGTTCGTGGTCGGCAGACCTGGTCAGGAGCGATAGGTACGTTACGACGAGGTACAGTGCAGTTGTCTGGTTGAGCTACTTCCGACTCCCGGTTAGGACACGGTTGTCGTTCGCAGTAGTACCACCTTCTATCTGACTCTTCCCAGAAGACGTCCCTTTGGTCAACGCGGTCGTGCCGATGGTATGAGTGACTACAATCAAACGGTTCGTCGTCCGATGAAGCCACTGTGTCGATGCGACAGGTTCAAGAGTGCGATGGTTTGGAAAGCCTCGTGCAAAGGCAACGTAGAGATGAACACCTGTTCAGGTGAACCTTAAACACCAGCAAGTCGGATATGCTAATGCCAAGGGTAGAAGTTGCCAACTGTGCCCTGAAAGAGTCTGCTACGATGTATGTATGAAAATGGTATCGTAAGGAGGGTCCGAACGGTTGTCCTCCGGCTCCAAAGGTGATGACACCCCGGATACAACAGCTGGCGGGCGCAAGTGCGTGGCCTGGCTGAGGGATATCCAAAAAGACCCGTGTGCCTCGAGAGCACAATAGGTTGTACAACGATACTACGAGCTATGTGACTACTAAAGAGCGCTCAGGGCTGCGTCACGAGCGCAGGAATGTCCCCCTGGCAGCAGTGTCGGCGGGCACAGTCAAGAGCTAAGAAGTTAGTGGAGGATGTGCACGAGGGTAGAAGTCGTCGGGTGCGCGCGATGTGACGACTAGCAACGGTCAGAGCGCAGGGCTCATAACCTGATAGAGTGAGAACCTGTGAGGCGATGTCGCAAGCGACTAGTAAGTGAGCGGACAGACAAGTCCTCAGTCAGTGAGTGAAAGACTGTATTAGCATAATGCCAAGTACCTAGTAAGTGAGCGGACAGACAAGCTACACAGGTACTTGTAAGTAAGAGCATAGAACGCATAGGTAAGATGTGTACTTACTCCTCAGTCAGTGAGTGAAAGACTGAGGAGACGAGTCCCAGAGAGTCCTCCTTATATACCGTACAGGAGCTGCATGAGTAAGCGACAATAAGGAGAGCATGTGATGTGTCTGAGTCAGAGTGAGTCGAGGATGAGTAAAGAGAGACGAAGGATGACTCAGACAGAACAAAGGTAACGACAAATGGAGAAAGAAGTATGGTCACAAGGACGACCTAGAGCTGTCTAAGAAGAGTCCGGAGCGTAGAAGAACGCACTGGAATGGACTGGACAAAAGAGAAGCCTAGTAGCCATGTGTATCGTACAACGTATACCTAATATGGAAAGAAAGAAGCACAGCCTATAGATCCTATCGTAAGAAGCAGTGCCCATAGCGCCTAATGCGCGTCTATAGTCCATAGTTCAACACACGTGAGCCTCGATGGCCTGAATGGACATACAGAGGAACATGGCATTAACCTTGCAAACAACATGATGCCTCCGCGGCTTGCTCGAACCATTGACAACGTAGTATGAACCTTGAGTGGCCCTCAGCACTATACATCACCTTCATCTGAAAAGTGCTCCACTCCGCCGCTGCCATTACGTTCCGAGTACACCCGGACGGGCGCGACGAACGCTTCATCCTGCTCACGCCGAGTAAGAACCGCGGATCATCTATACGTTGAGCGAACGCACCCCGAGGCTTTCATGTGCCCAACGCAAGATGACACCAAGCCTATCATGTTCGCTGTCGTCCCTCATGACGGACAACACGTGTTCCTCGAACCGCGTCCACTGTGCATTGACTGTGGGGTCGTGTTGGGATGTATGCGATCTCCCAAAGTAGCGCAACAGTGCCTGCAAGTCGTGCAACCTGGCTAGGCTGTCTGGATGGAGTGTGGTGCCCCAGAGCCCCAAGGGTAGCTCCCCCAGCCAGTCCCGGGAGCGCGTGCGTGACTCGGGGAAGACAACCTGTGCATGCGATGACTTAGGATGACCGCGGTCCCCATGAAGGCCGCCACTCACCGACTCCTCCACGACACCGGTGTCCGGGTGATGGACCTCAATGAGAACATCCACCAGCGAAGTCACGGTGCGCCCGTTCATCCGCCTACCCAGCCGAATGATGCGCGAGACATGTCCTGGCAAAGAACCACCAACATCCTCACCCCAGCCACCTCCAGTAGGCTCACCCCAACTGCGTGAGCGTGGCGTGACATAGGTTGCCCAGTCTTGTCCGGTGGGTTGACCCCACTCCGCCTGACCCTGTCAACAACGGTACGCTTTGAACGTGTAGGGGCAACAATGTGGTACAATACGCACCTCGCGCGGAGAAGGCATGTTGCCCAGCAAATGTGTGTGTCACCGCGAGAGTGCGAGATTGTCGTCTCTATATGCAGGAGCAAGAGAACAATGACATGAGCGCATTTAGACTAGCGTTGCAAGGTGAGCTGTGTTGGGATGGCAGACAGGGTGGTCGCGCGATGGCATCTGATAGGTACCACATGACATATACCAACCCGACATTCTACTCTATCAAAACCAAGCAAATGCAGCCCCGGGAGACCGGAACTACGATACTAGGAACCGGTCTGGCGCGGCGTGTCCGCTGGGAGAGCCCCCAGGCCAGGGAGAGCTCGAGATGGCTCCAGGGCGGAGAAATCGTCGAGCGGTTCCAGGGCTGGTAGATCGTCAAGTACTTCTTGGATTGCGGAAGCGTCCTGTACGGACGTAGGAGCAGAACAGTCAACGGCAATAACGAGAGGATGGATGAAGAATGGCGGCACCTGCGGCTTGCACACAGTGGCATTGTCTGTAGTCACAATGCGACGGGCGGGGGTGAACGCCAAAGACCGACAATCAAACTCGTAAGACAGAAGCATAGTCGGCAAGGAATCGGTGACCTTGTGGCAGCAGGTTGGGTGAGATGGAGGCTGGAGATCAGATAAGCGACGCACCGATAATGAGTGCGCAATTTGCTGGTCTATGCAATAGACGGGAGGAAGGTGCGAAGGGGAGCTGGGATCCTGTAGGGACGTCTGCAACCCTTGTTGACGTAGAGAGCATTGCTTGGAAGGTGCGGGGAGATCGCCGGAGGGCGCCGGACCACTGGGCGTGGTAACCTTGCTAGAGTCGAAATGACCTTGCATGGCAGAGCAGAGATGGGGATGTAGCCAGCTCATTCTTATAGGGCACCACGCAAGGCATCGGTCAAGATCGCCGGACTAGTACCACTCCACTACTAGACCAACACGCTGTCTCCACGTGTACGACCCACAGATCCGCCCAAGGTCCCAAGAACGTGATAAACCAGGCATTGATACATAGATTACAGATCTTTGGACGAAGCGCACTCAACGTCAGCCTCCTTCCACATCGCCTCATGGGTGAACGTCACGACAAAATGACGATCGCCAGACTCCCATTCGGGGACTCCGTGCAACAAGTCACGACCGCGGAAGAAAACCACATCTCCGGGCTGGAGACGGATCTCAAGACCAAGTTCGGGGAATCGGAAGCGTGCGTTAGTGAAGTTACCGAAGTAAACAATGCACGCCCATGCCCAATGAGGGTCCTGTTGGTCACGATGGTCAGGAGACCAACGATTGAACATGACCTCCCGCCCTTCCCAAAGGTTGCGCCGGTCCAGGGCGGCGAAAGCGGCTTGGGACTTGTAGTTGGACAATCGGTGGTCGTACACCCGTTTGAGGAGACCGAACTGCAAAGGATCGATGCACGCCAAAGTGGACGTGCAATAGTTGTTGAGGAGCTCAAGATCGGCAAAGAGCTGCATCGCTCCTTCGAACGACTTGCCAGTCTTGCGTATATCCGACGCGACGACAGGGGGATCCTTCTGCCCTCGTAAAAGCTAAGAATGGGAGTGCGCAAGCAGTGTTCGCGACTCACGGAGCGTCCTATGGCGTGCCACAATGAGGCCACGCGAGTGCGTCCAGCCAAGTCGCCTGGTTTGTAGCAATTGGGGAAGTCGTTGGAGCCCTTGGTGTCGGGAGTGGTGGAATGACCCCAGCGTTCAATGGCAGCAGTTGCGGCTCTCTGGAGGACATCAGGGACGATCGCGCAACACTAAGACAGTACGTACCAACGACTCGCCTCGGAAAGCCTGGGGGAAGTGATAGGCAAGCGCCCATCCATCCTTGTCTACACCGCGACGAGCATGATCGCCCTTCCAAACTGTGCTAGGCTCGTCATCCAGATTGACGCCCTCAGCAGTGTGAGTCCCTTTGGGGTAATTGCGTTTGACTGCCTGAGCGAGAGAGAACTCCGGGAAAGTGGCTACGGAGGCACAGTCCTCAGCAGACAGGAACGAACGGCGGACGAGAGCACGCACAAGTGTTCTGCGGCAGGCGCGCAATCTCGACGTTTTTGACGGCTAGGCGATCGAAGCCTGCAGTGAGCTGGCGCATGCGTTCCGCCGAGCTGAGACTCGACCAGGAATGGGTGTTGCTGAGACCGAGGTACGTGAGCAGAGTTGTAAGGATACGGAGAGAGGGACGGACCTGGCGTCCTGCGGGGGTTCCGTGAGCGCACTCATGGAGTCCCATTCAACCTCGTAGTTGTTGCGGGCATCTTTGAGATATTGCGAAAGCAGCGCCTTCTTCTTGTTGGCCTGCGCGCTCGCCATAAATTCATCGGCCAGACGCAAAGCCTCGGCTTCTTGCTGCTTGATGTATTTGCGGGCACTGATGCGAGGGTCCACGGCGGGAGCCGGGTGGACTGGGGTGCGCTCGCCCAAACGGAGGAGTTGTTTCGCCCGCACCTTGCTTGGGTGAGGCCGCTGAATGAAGTCGGACTTGGGCTCTCCCGGGAGGACAACGGCAACGGCAAGAACGCACCTGTGGATGCGATGAGCTGGAACGCCCGGCGAGGGTGCTCGGTGGGCGCACGCCCGACACTGAAAGAGGCGTGATGAACTTCGCTGGATGTCTCTCTAGAGGCAGTGCGCGACAGCGCACCGAGCGACGCTTGGTCGTAGGCGGGCGGCTAGCCGTGGCTCGGGCTCGAGACTCGAAAGCAGCCTGCGAGACGGCGTCTGAGGGGCGGGTGGGGAGGGAGTTCATCTTGACGGTACGAGCGAGCGGGAAGGAGGCCAGCGGCAGCAGTGGGAGAGCGGGGAGCAGGAAGGCTGGATGACGGACGTCAGGAGCGAGAAGTGCGGAAGCGCGGCTTCGGGGAGCTCGGCAAGAAGAGCTCCTCGAACGGATGATACGCGGTCGACAAGAGCGCCGGAACGAGCGCCCGCCAGCACGTCTCTCTCTCGCCCTCCGGCGCCCTCTCTTCCTCGTGCACCTTCCCGACTCTATCCCACCAGCCGGGTTCACAGTTTGGGATGCCCATCAAGAGGACCGCCGGTTCCAGTGTCCAGGGGGCTTCACTTCCGCACCACCGACTCTATCCCGCCTCGCCGGGCTGCCGTTTGCGCAACGGCTCCATTTTTTGTCAGCGCGAGGCAGCACGGCATGTATACGGGCGTTGGTGAGTAGATTGGCCTCCGAACTCGCCGGCACGCTTGCTCACCTTGCTAATACACCCTAGGTCATACACTCTGTACTAGGTGAGCCTCTCTTCTACTTAAGTTCCTCATGTCGACCGCGCAGGCCATGGAACGACCGCAACATGCAGGGGCGCGAAGCTGGAAGGGCGCACGCCAGCGGGGCATGGTGAAAGGGGCTGGCTGGCGGCGGGATGGTCTCCCAATTAGACCGACGGGTGCGCGCGCCGCAATGTTCGACTCAGGGTCGCATCGCGAAGGCGTGGAAGTCGTCCTAACTTGGTGTTACGGCGACTTCGGCACCCGTCTGTCTTGATGCACCCGATTTGGCACGCGGTGAGTGCTCACACATGTTTATTGGGCGGGACGGTGATCGTTCACCACCCACGAACAGGCTCCAATGTATCATACATGGTAAACTAGCAATACTAAGACATGGTTCCGCTACATGGGCGGTCTGCAGGACGGTAAGTGCCCGCTACTGACACAGGAGACCGGGAAGAACGGGGAGAGAGCACGATGACGACGACGAAGATACAAGTATCGAACAGGGACAGGGGCACACCAACCAGCAGCACGCCCGCGACAAGCAAAACGATGGCAAAATTGTAAAGCAGTCACGCGCCGGACTCAGCCAGTGTGGGAGGGAAGGAAAAGGGTGACGGAAGAAGGTGCGCCAAACAAACTTGGACAAGGGAAGAGGTGCTAAAGACGGACAGCAGGTACACAAGAGAGACGATGCAAAACGCAGGACAACAGCCAAGCCAACGCGAAAGGGGGGACGAAGGGGACGACGCAACATGTCTAAGACTCCAACGTGAGTAGCGTCCACATGACGTCTTCATGACTTGCGAGTGCGTGGTTCTTTCTTGACGACGACCCCGCTCTCCGTCTTGCGCTTCTTGGGAGGAGGCGCAGTCGGCATGACGGCTGAGGACGAGACGCGCGTGGTGTTCGACGGGCCGGCGACTGGGGCTTGAGTGGCGGAGAGGTCGATGTAGGGCACGGTGCGCGGGGTGGGGCTGACGGTGGAGGGCGTCCCCGAGCCTCCCCCGAGGCCGTGAATGTCCCCCGGTGGCATCTCCGTTGCGCGCATGCCGGGAGGCCCTCGACGACGCTTAGTGGTCCGTACTTCGGGGTTGACGGGTGCAGGCGCCGATGCGGCGGTCGGGTGGGGGATGGGCTGGGGCGCCGATGCCCGCGTCGGAGCCGGAGCCGGAGCCGGAGCCGGAGCCGGAGCCGGAGCCGGAGCCGGAGCCGGACCCAGAGGGCTGTCGGCGAGAGTGGGGGTGACACCAAGGGGCACTGCTGAAGTGGATGCCAGCGCCGGGCCCATCGTCGGGCTGGTAGAGACGGCGGTGCGACCAACTGGAGCCGGCCAAGGGAGGTCTGGTCGCGCGGAGTAAGAGGTGGGCGCCATGAAGGAGAACCCTTGGAACATATTGCCGCCAGCTGGGGCCGGCATTGGCGGGAAGAGACTGGAGGGTGTCAGTCCGGGGTTGTCGTCCCAGAGGCCTGCCGCCGGAGCCAGCACGGGCATAGCGCTGCCGGAGGCTTGAGTGGGCGAAGCCTGGGAGCGGGATCGTTGGACAATGTCCGCGGCCATCCGACTGGCCATCGCGGTGACCCGCGCCTGCAGTTCCGGAGGCAGGTCTGCGTCGGCAGGGGAGGGCAGGGGGGAGAAGTCAGGAATGTGCGGCGGACTGTACCACGTCATCCCCGGGTAACTGGGGCGGCGTTCCCGAGAGAGGCGGGGGCGATGGGAGCTGGCGCCGTAGTAGTCCAGCTGACGAGGCGTCATCCCAGACGGACTGTGGGAGCGAGGGACCCTCGTGTCGCCCTCGCGGTGAGCTGGAAGGGAGGGAGAGCGACGGCGGGAGGGCGACCGCCGACGAGGGGACCAGCGAGACGAGTAACGAGGAGACGGCGAGCGACGAGGAGGGGACGAGCGAGAGCGGCGCCGCCGAGGGGAGGAGCGAGGACGAGAGACCGACGGACGCCGAGCGTACTCTCGACGACGAGACGGGGTGCGACGACGAGTGTGCTCTCGACGAGGAGACCGCGAGCGACGACGAGGGGACTCTCGACGACGAGACCGAGAGCGACGACGAGGGGACTGCGAACCGCAATACGGCGAGCGCCCTCGGGACGGCGACCGACCTCGTGACTGCCAGGTCACACCCCAAGACCCCGCCCGAGCGGAGGTATGGAGGGAGGGCTCTCGGGAGACGCAACGAGGGGATGGTTCGTCCCGAGCCGACGAGCGCGCCGCTGCACGAGGTGAGGGAGGCAGCGCGGGCTCGACGATGTGTTCCTCGTAGCCTTGAGGCGACACCGGGGCCTCGTAAGGTTGCTGAACGGGGGATCGCCACTGGTCGTACTCGGCGGGCGGGGCAACGGGCGGCGCCGGGGTGGGAGAGGCTGCTCTCACATCCTCCGGCGCATCGTCAGGCGCATCAGCGCGCGCATCATCGCCCACATCATCGCCCGCATTGTCGCCCGCATCGTCGCCCGCATCGTCGCCCGCATGCTCAGGCGCAGGCGAGGCCGGCACTGAGCCAGCGTTGGTTTGCTCCTGCAGCGCGTTGTCCGCGGGCGGAGAGGCGTTGGCGGGCGTGGGGTCGAGGGGAGAGGCGTCAGGGGGTGAGCGCTCCGCCTGGAACTCGGCGATCCGCTGGGCTTCCAGCGCTCGGTGAGAGGGGGAGGGCCGGTAGACGGACTGCATCGAGCGAAGGTGCTCGATGCGCTCCCTGTACCGGGCGGCGTCCGGCGGATTGGACACATCTTGAGGGTCTTCGAAGCGTTCGTCGGGCTGAAATCGGTCGTCGGGGGGCTCCTGGCTGCCTGCGACGGACGGCGGCTGCCACGATCCCTCCCGAGGTTGGTCGTTGGGGTCTCGCTGCAGCCGCGCCCAGCTGTCCATGTTCGTATAGATATGGGCGCGCATTGCCGCGACGTCGTTTTGGGTGAAGCGCACGCGGCCTTTGAGCTCGCGGATGTCGTGCTGGCGATAGTACTGATCGGTGGTGAGGTCCCGGAGGCACTCCAGGATGGCGTCCAGCGTGGTGACGGTCTGACCCATCCACCAGCCGATCTTCTTGAGCATTTGAGGGACCTTGAGGTCCTCTGTGCTCGCCTCGATGCCTAGGGACTGGTTAGGGGACGACAGCGTGCAGAAGAATGATCCTACGTACCGACTCTGAGCGAACAATCCTTGTTGCTCGCGTTGCAACGAATGCACCGCGCCGTCTTCCGCCGGCGTTCACAAGTGTGCGCGACCCCGTCGAGCGCGCACTGCACGCAGATTAATTTGCCCTCCGCGTTGTCCTTGCCCGTATTCTCCGCTTGCTGATCACCCGTCGTTGCAGGTTCGTCGTCGAACAGAAGTTGATCTTCTTGGGCGTCGGTGGCGGTGGACGGGACGTACGCGCTGCTGGAGGGAACAGGGTCCGGCTGGGCCTTCGCCTTGCCCTTGGATTTCTTGCTGCTGGATGGCATCTGGGGAGAGAGGGAACGGTGAGTCAAGAGCGCACGCGGGAGAATGGCGAGGGTACATACGGTGGAACGAGAGCCGCGCGCCGTCACGAACGAGAAGGTAAGCAGGTGGGAGAGAGAGAGAAAGACGCGAGGAGCGACGGGCCTTTGGAAAGAGGGAGTAAGGACTTAAGCAACAGCGTCCCTCCCGAGAGCGCGACTGCAGCGGGGGCGGGGCGGGCGGCGCACGAAGCGCGGAGACCTGCGACGGACGGCGAAGTCACACAGAAAGGAAGATTGAGGAAATGAGGCCGGTACGTAACGTGCTCGTCCTGGGCTGCGTTGGGAGCCCCCCAACCCGCGTCCCCTACCTAGCTCGCTTGGGCGAGGCAGCCTGGTAAGTGCAGGTGACAAAAAATAGGTACTGCCGCGCGCGCGAAGGTGCGCGTGCCCTGGGGAGCGAGCGAGTCCGCGCGCGAACTCGCTCGCGACCTCGCGCGGGCAGGGTGACGCTGGGCTCCTCGTGAGCGCCCGTCAAACCTTATCGGACACATCCTGATGGCCGTATCTGCGCGATCTGGGCGGCTGCGACGGTGCTTCCTTGCCTCTCTCTCCTCCGGACGACCATCCCTCCCAACCCATCGCCCATGAATCCCACCGCCTGCGAGACTGGCCTCCAAGAAGATATGGTCAACGTCATTCAGAAGGGGCTTCCACCTGGGAGTCGGGCGCTGACGGCCGCCCCGCCAGCTGCGACGAGTCAACCGCAGCACGCTCCCGACCCTGAGCTCTCGGGCGACACGGATGGAAGCCCGGACGGTTCGGAGTCAGACTCCGATGACTCCTTCCCCGCTCCCGCCAGGGTCCTACACTACACCGACCTCCCGCTGCGCCTGTTTGGGTACGCGCGATACCCAAGGCGCGTGCCGGAGAGCGCCGGACAAGATCCCCGCCGCGGCTGGCTGAGCACGGAGGAACTCCAGTACTACATCCGTGTGTCTCGGGCGGACACTGTACTCAACGTAAGTGCTGACCATTCATCGCGATAGACGAACGCTGACAGGGCGTAGATTCCGGTTACGATTGATGAGTGCAACGAAGAAATCGTTCTTTAAGTACGACGTTCTCCGCCAAAATGTGTTACGGGAAGTTGTGCCCGTGAGAAAATAGTTCATACTCCGATTACACAGAGTAAGAGCAGAGTAAGCGCTGACATAAGCACTGGTAACAAAGTTTCTTACTGAGCCAACCCTAAACTGAGGTTAGCTGAGTCGCGCGGGAACCTGTTAGCCGCCCACAGCACTGCCACTATGTCTAGCTTTGCTTTTATCCTATACATTGCACATTGATACTAGTTACATAGTAATGGAAGATATAGGTGGGCTTGCATACATTAAAACGCAAAATAAGCGCCCAAATGGCCGAAAATCCGAAGCTTTCTGTGCCTCGCTTTCGACTGGGACACAGAAAGCTTCGGATTTTCGGCCGATGGTGCTCAGCAGTTCCTGGTCACATGACTTCTGACAATCTCAGATTGTAGCCATAAATGGTGGTAACAAAACGGTATATATCACTATATGTTTTTAATCAAAACTGTATGTGCTAGAGTCAAAATACAATTGCCCAAATCGGGAAGGATGGGCTGTTTTTCGCATCTCGTGGGCGCTCAACGGGCGCCTATGTTGCCAAATTCGGTAGGCATAGTCATAAATATTGACTTGAGTGTGTATCTCTGTCAGTTTCTAATCAATCAATGAAGTATTATATATCATTGAAACCGGAAAAATCAGCTCTGTTCAATGGAACTGCTTTGAAGACATTCTAAATACAACTAAGGCAGATATTCACTGTTAACTAATCCCCACTCATCAATCGTACCCTGCCAGACATGGCTCACTCCTCAACAAGTCACAATCAAGGGTCCGGATCAACGTCAACGCGCCATCCTGCGCATGATCCACAACTTCTTGCACGATGAGGGAGTGGAGCTTCTGGCTCTTCCTGGGGACATCGCGCGCGCCCTTGACGACCTCGTCAACTTGCTGATCGTGTTCGCCGGCGACAAAGCATCCGGCTGCCGCTCGAGCCTTCTTCACGAGATGCGCGACGCCATCGAGCGGACGATCCCGTACGGCGCAGCGATTCCCTGGGACGTGCCCTTTATGGGACCATGGCTGGTACGCCTCGTGAGTTGGCTGCGAGAGAGAGCAGCAGTTCTGGTGAGTGCTCCGTGGTCCGGGGTTACCCGAGTTTACGCCAGCTTGCAAGGGCTGCACATTGGATCTCTTCGGGCCGGAGGTGCCCATATCCAGCTACCACGACATGGAGAAGGCGTTCGTGTTGGTATGCAAGAAGGCACTATTCGTAAGTCGGGGTGTCCAGACCTACAACGCCGACGCCCCAGCCCCAGAGATGCCGGAGGAGCCGCTGCTGAGCGACCAGAGGTGGGACGAATGGGATGATGCGCCGCAGGGGGACTTGTGGGAGCCGACTGATCCCAGAGAGGGCGTGCAGCTATACGTATATAAACGCTCCGAACATTGTACTGTTCCCCAGCAGCAGCTGGGGATGCTCGGCGGTTGGTAGAGAATGACGTCACGATGGCTTGGTAGCACCGCCACCACGCGACCGAGGCCAGAGGCTTGACGACATCAACGTTGGCCCTCTCCCAACTCCCGATGAACACTACTACGCCGCGCTGCTGTCCCCTGAGCGTTCCGGAGCTAGGGGACGACCTCGTGTACTTCTACGCGCGTTGGAAGGGACAACCGCCGGCCTTCGGGGGAGGAGATCGTGAGGATCTGGTCTACTATCTGCGCGTGGAAGCTGCGAGCCCGGCCTACCGACCATTGTATCACATCGACGTGAGTACGGATGCATTGGAACGATTGGAGTTATAAACTGACGCCCCGATAGATACCGTTGATGGTGACGGGGTTCACACTGAAAGACGAGCGGACCCTGAAGATACTCTACGGCGCGTGTGCGACGAAGGAGATCCTCGAGATCGGGGACAGCACACGAGCGGATGTGCTGGCAATCCTGAGCGTGATGCACGCCTTCTGCGCCGGACGGGGTGATCCATCGCGAGAGCGCGAATGGGGCGCGCGCGTGATCGCAGCGACACCTCTGGGTCGAGCGGACCCTCCGGTTGATCAGAAGGCCGATCTAGCGGCTTTGGCGAGCTGGGTGAAGTGGGCTGTGCCCTCCGATGTGCGTACGACTTGATCTTGTGGGTGTGACTGACGCTGACCGGGCCCGGCAGTCGTTGACGATACCTACGACAGAATTGACGGTTGACGAGCAAGAGAGTGTGGTGCAGGAGCTTCGCAATCGTTGGTGGAAGCGCCGCGTGGCCGTTCAAGCAAGCCCTTGCGACCAGGATGAACACGCGGTGGATGTCAAGCACGTGCCGATAGCGTACAAGCCCGTTGCAATGACGGTTCCGGGACGCACTGCGGTGGGTTTGGGCGCAATACACGTTGACGCCAGGGAGGCTGGGGAGATCGTCCTAGCCGGAGAGACCGCCCCAGCTTGAACAAACGTAGCGGACAGCTGTGAGTGTTGGTGTCTGAAGGGAAGGCAGCGCTGAAACTGAACGATGCTCTTGTAGGATGTCGTCCTGCTAGGATATATGTAGGGTGGTAGGTACGCCCAAGGTTTGAAACCAATAAGAATGAGGGATCGCGAGATCCACAGCTGTGAACTCAGAACGGTGAAGGCGTGCTCGGCGCCAGCGTAGAGACATGGAGCCATTGGTTGGCGTAAGCCAACGCAACATTAATCCAAAACCCGAGCAACAGGAAGGGACCGACTGGGAGCGCGAGAGATAGCAGAAGCCAGACCGATACAAACGACAAGATGAACGACCACATGGACTGACAACGAACGCTGATACCGACCGTACCGCCACCCTGGCCCAACGCTTATCGCTATACAGCGTGCAGAAGACGTACGACGGCGGTGTCTATGGCGTACAGACCGGACAGGGGCATGGGGAGCCTGAGTACACGCTGGGGGAGCGCGGATGCGTCGCGTGAGAGAACGGACTTACATCGCTTGCTGAACAGGCTGCACGACACGACGGACAGGCTAGGGGATGTGAGGGCCAGGCGAGACAGTATATGGCACGCGGCGTTCCCTTTCTATCGGAAGGCCGACGCAGGGGGGTCCGTGCCGGCAGCGGGGACTGCAGCAGTGCGAAGAACGCAAGGATGGTGGGTGAGTGTTGGCACGGGTGCTGCTGAACACGGCTGACATTGTTGGACACGGACTAGGCGGACTAGGCCTGGGCTCATCGTGGTCCGAGAAGGCCTTGAAAGGCCACAATGTATACGAGCTGGTAGGTACACAGAACACGAGCCAACAACAGAGATCAGTAGCAACGCGACAAGAACAGGGAGAGCGAAACGACAAGATGGGCGTGGAGAGCGGGGCGCAGAGATCGGGAAACGAGAACGATAAAGCCTGAACGTAGCGGAGTAATGTCAAGAGCGGGAGCGGGATAGCGCGGAGATGAGGCTGGTATCAATGCCGTACAAGCCGCTCAACAACATACCCAGCCTGTTCACGCCCGATTAGCAAGGCGCGTAGAAGAAGTTAAAGGAAGGATCGCTGACATGGCCAGCTCCACAGGGAGGAAAGGGCGTCCGACAGGCTGAAGTAACACGTGAGCAGCAATTTCGAGGAGCGGACATACGAACTAACCTCGGGGATCAAAAGAGCGACGTGCGGGAGACCCTCTGGAGGTACGAACACCCTGATATCGGGGTGCAGGGCCGGCTGTAGTTGGAACCCAAGCGCGGATAAAGCCTGGCAGCAGGGTGAGAGGGATTGAAGCGACGCTGAATGGAGGGAGCTCACCAGGACCACTGCCGACCACGATGTGGGCACACGACGGGCGCCGTTGATGCGAAAAATAGAGACAAATGTCTGGACAGGAGGTGAGCACGGGGTAGCAGCACGTAAACGGGACTATTGACCTGATAATCGGCAGGAGAGAGGGACATGGTTGGTGGGACGGGACTGCGCGATGTGGGGCGAGCTTGAGGGTGGAGCGCGAGCAAAGTGAGGTAGGGAAAGACTGAGCAGACGGCAGGGGGGACACCGATTGAAGGCGTGAATGTGGCCGGAGAGACGGAGGAGGCCAGAGGGTGGGGTCACTCACCAACAGTGAACGGCGACGGCGCCAGATTTGGCCTGAATGTGACGGCTTGCAAAAGGGGTGGTGTGCCTGGCGGAAACCGAGCGTGCGACAACGACAAAGAGGGTAAGGGGTCCAAGTGACCGACGACGGCTGAAGAGCGAGAGGAGAAGGACGTCCGCCGGACCGTGGCTGCGCGACCGAGGTGCTGAAAGGCGTGCGCTGCACGGTGGAGGACTGCTGAGGAGGTGCGCGGCGGGTCGTGAAGAGCAAGGGAAGTACAATATGGGAGGGAAAGGGTAGATGTCGAGATTGCGTTGACCGAGGAGAGGGCGGGGGAAGTGGTAGGTGGGGGTGAAGGAGAAAGAGGACAGGACCAACGCACCTAGCGTGTTCGTGTGCCTATACGAAAGCGCTGGCGGATAGGCGCGCGGCAGGGCAAGGCAAAGCGCGACGTTGAGTACTACTACCTAATCAGTAGACGAATGTTAACTGCCGGGAGAACCATGGCCCTAGTAAAGACCAGCGCACGCAGGTACGGGTGACTCGTACATGTACTGGAGGGACACGGGTGGCAGCCGGGCTCGCGTTCGAGGCAAGAGGAAGACAGATGGACTGCTAAATCGCAGCGCGAGCAGGGAGGTGTGACTCGTACATGGACTGGTGGGGCAGGGGTGGCAGCCGGGGTCGCGCGCAAGCAAAAGGAAGCCGGTAAAGCCCCGCGCGCGCTGGTAGAAATGGAAGGCGAACGGGTTGCGCGCGCCCGTACCAGTTAAGCCCCGCTCGCGCATGCAGCAGTTGCTCATAAAGCCATCTAACAACGACGTGGACTAGTACATCGTGCACCAGACCTACGGAGAAGAGGGGCTCACGCTGGCCACGCTGGCGAGAGAGTGGGACGTCCGATTAATGTAGTACATATTGATTTATAATATACAGGGTTTGGGTAGATAGGGCACTGAGAAGGCGCGAAAGCCGCGCGGTAAGTCAGTATGAGATGAGGCAAGAGTGAGGTGAAGGGAGAGGGACCGGTGGCCGAAGACGACGAGCGCGGGACCTGGACAATGTGGAGATGATCTGACAGTGGGATGCGCAGCAGTCCAAGCGCGCCACAGCGATGAACTGGAGATTATCCTCGGTGAGCGCGTGAGAGGAGGCGAGAGGAGGTGGGAGGAGCGCATGCGCTGGTGGAGGAGAATCTCGAGATCATTCTCGGTGAGCGCGAGAGACGAGGCGAGAGGAGCGAGGAGCGCGAGCGCCGACGGGAAATGATCTTGAAATAATCCGAGGTCGGGGGGGGGAGGCGAGGGAGGCGGGAGCGCGAGCAGCGGGAGCGCCGGCGCGAGATGATCTTGAAATAATCCGAGGTGGGGGGAGGAGGCGAGGGAGGCGGGAGCGCGAGCAGCGGGAGCGCCGGCGCGAGATGATCTTGAAATAATCCGAGGTGGGGGGAGGAGGCGAGGGAGGCGGGAGCGCGAGCAGCAGGAGCGCCGGCGCGAGATGATCTTGAAATAATCCGAGGTCGGGGGAGGAGGGAGGGAGCGCGAGGAGCGCGAGCGCCGGCGGGAAATAATCTTGAGATGATCGCGGGCGACGGCGAGGACGCAAGAGGGTGCGCGAGGGCGGGGCAGCGCCCACCGAAGATAATCTGGAGGAGGGGAGGGCAGTGAGGCGCGCGGGGAGGATTAAAAGGGCGATTAAGATTACCTGCTAAAGGGCGTTTTAAGCTAGCGCCCAACAGAGCTTACCGTAGAAAGATAATCTGCCTTAGCTGAAACTGGTGGAGAGCAGACCCAGAGGATCACGTCTATCCATCCAATTTGAGCGCCGCCCTCTATGAGATCGGTGACTACCAACGATGCGTCGAAGCTATCCTCCGGGCGTGGACGCTTTTGAGGCACAACATGGACGCCAACGCTGATATCCTGAAAATTAGACTCGCAACTCGCCTTAGCAAAGCGATGCTCCACGGCTTTTGCTCTCGACACTTCGATTCCCAGTTCCTCACGACAGTTCGGGCCCGCTTGGAGGAATTGTATCTTGCTGCGTCGTCATGTTCATCAGAAACCGGGGTTGCGGTCAATGAAGAGATGAGACGCGTATGGAAGGAGTGGCAGGAGGTGCAATCGGAGGCTGACTCGTATCGGGCGAAGAGAGAGTCCTGTCTAAGTGGGTTATCCCGTCTGCCTCACTTTCACAAGCCGTTGTGAGTCATCCATTCGTATAGTCAATCATTGCTTGTTCGTGACTTTCGTATTGCTGATTCCCAGTAACCCCTGGATGGAGTTTTTTGCGGTATGCCCTCTACTGACATCTGATATCGGATTGGTTCTTGACCCTCGTCACCAACCCAGATCGGTCATGACGAAATCATCGATCTGACCCAAGGTTGGGGTCCTCGCGCTTTCTTCCCTCGTCCCCTTGACTTCAGCAAGCTGTCGGATGAACGTCTTGGCGACATCGCATTTCTGTTCGGTGGTGTGGGTGATGGTATGCCTTCGCTATAACTTCTACCGCGACTCCGAGCTCACCTCCTTCTCACAGGTCGACATGTGCTGGGTACGCTATGTGGTTTGCACAAGGCATTCAAGAACTTGTCTCCCGGAAGAAAGCTACGATTCCGTGTTCACGCCACTCTTCTTGATATCCATGAAGCAATCATTGCTCGAGACCTGTGCATGCTGATGTTGCTGCACGACCTCAACAATACGAGCGACGTTCTGGAACGCACGGAGATCCACGCGACGCTGATGTATACCTTCGCTGGTGCAGTAATGCCTGCATACTGCTTCGATAGGTGTGTAGAGTGTTGTTCGTGAACATCATGAAAGCTTATTCTAGCTCGTAAACCAGGCTTCAGGCGGCCATCCGGAACTTGAAGAGACGTCTCACGTCGACACCGCCGGATCTGCCTTCATGGCTACACGTCGTCTCACGTTCTATACCAGCTGTTCTCAAGGTCCTCGACTATTGGACGAAGCTGAGAAAGTCTACCCGCAAGATGATCGATGCGTACGAACCCAGTGAGATGGACGAGATTGCGAAAGGCATGAGGGCGACCAGTAAGAAGGTCCTATCGTATGAGGAGCGCTGGTATCAGCATGCGAAGGTGTTCCTTCCGCCAGCGGAGCTGCGAGAGCGCCATCCCGGTTTCACTGTCGCGTGGCAGGTGATCAAGGAAGGGGGAACGATGACGCCCCGAGCCAAGCGAGATGTGAGTCCATCACTGTCACTCTTCTGAGGAGCAACTGACTGATCAGCCATCTTTCTTTAGATTGTGGCTCACGTTGAGAGTACTTGGGAGCCAAACGTCACACACCTCGTTCGTTCTCCACGTGATTTTCCTCCTCAGTATGTCTGATGACGCTACAGGATGCTTCCTATGACGACCCTGAACTCTACGAGAACGGAGATGGCTATCCGGACATGGGCTTGTACATGTTTGACACCATCGAGGTGTTCGACCAATTCAATCATCGCCGGCTTGTGGAGGGCCTGGACAAAGACGTGCTCGCGTCGGAGGTCTGCCAAACGTTCTTCGAAGAGGTAGCTGCGGCGCTTCGAGCTCTGGATGGCCGCCTTACCCTCGAACTCTTATGCGGAGATCTGTCCGAGGAACTCGGTGCGATGAGATACAATGTGGACTATGCACGCCCGAAGGAGTTTCCTCGGAAGTACACACGAATGTGGCTCAGTAATGTTCCGTGAGTGTATTGGTCACAAGCTTCTTGTGTATCGCATAGCTGAAGCGGTTGGTTTCGCAGTGACTACACTCATGGACCAATGAACACGATTACATACGTCGTACCAAACCTTCAAGATGACCCTCAAGCAGCTGCCGCTAATAATGTGCTCCTCAATGTAGGCGCTTGGCGGAACGACGCTGAGATGTTCCACACGTGCGCAGTATTCAGCTCTGCTTCCATCCCTAAGACGAATTCTGATATGTCCATTTTGATAGTTATACGTTCCTTCTCCCCAAGGAGATCTCGCGCTTCATGGGTTGTACCGTCCTGCATTCCCTAGGACTTATGGATACCCTGGTTCTGAGCTCGAAGCCATTCCCGAGACCCATCTCCGAACTCGCAAAACGCGACGAACTCATTGCGTGGCTCACACGTGTTTTGTTCAACATCTTCATCCACGGCCAATCACCCCCTACGCCGATCAACATCCGCCTGCCGCACAACCTCGTTGCGTATTTCGGACTGTTGATGCATCTACACCAGGCTGGATACCCTGCTCACTGGCTCTCCGACTTCTTGGGCAAAGTCCTCAGCGGGCAGATGGTCTCTGACATTGTGCCTTACGACGGCCTCTATCCGATTCCCGTCCACCACCGCGAAAATCGTGTGCAACAGCGACGAGTACGGACTGACCCGTGGCTGGTCGAGTTCGAAAACATCATCGGGGTCGCCTTCTACGCAATCCCATTCCCTGTGTCTGGAGCGCTTCCTGCAGACGTCTCCCGTGATCCCGATGACATCGTGGTATGGGAGACACCCGTCCAACAAGCGTACTTCCCATCCCAGCGAACCACCGCAGCCGGACGATCACCTCAAGACCCACGCACTCAACTACTCTTCTACCGCCCGGACGTCGTCAGCGCGGAAAGCGTCACTAGCTCAATCCGGAAGATCTTCGAGGGCAGGTCCACCCCTGCCCCCGGAACTTTCTTCATCCTCACGGCGCAGGAGTATGTTCACTTCCAGAAGTGTGTCAGATTCCGGTTGAGCAAGAAGCGGGTGGAGCGGATGAGGCAGGAGAAGTGGAACATGGTCGCGTTCAGGAACGACACCGGAGAATTCGGTGCGTATATCTTTGCTGAATGTCTATGACGAGTGACCTCATACATGCTCTACTTTTATAGGGACGCGCCCGGCACCCGTTCAATCGTGGGTCCTGGTTTCCGAATCTGAAGTGTGACGTGACTCGGAGGGTTGGGCTTGGAATGTCGCTGCGGCTGTAACACGATTCTCGAAGCGTACTTGAAGCGCTGCTGAGTAGGTAGTCGAGAGCAATGTGCGGGCTTTCAGAGGCAGGGATCTCAATCGAACGACCTGAGGTCCATTGGCTTGAGAACCTGCATTATCGACACAATCATCAGCCTGGGCACGATTGTTTTGTCAGTTGAGGTCGTGTTGAACAGGAAACACATACGCCAACTTAATGAGAGGGTGCGTAGTGAGAGTCGGGCCGCCCATCCGATGCCGGCCCGTTGGCAGCTAGTAAAAAAGGAAATACTTAAGCCGTTTTGAGGTAGTTGATCCCTCATGTTTTCTCCCGACGCGTGCCTCTGCTGCCAAGTACCACCATCTCAGTGCGAACCTCCCTCTCACTGCCTCCGCCTCAGCATTGCAGACTTGTGGTCTCTTGACTCGAGTACGCGTGAATATGTCCCAAGCGGCCGCGTCTCTCAAGCAACAAGGCAACACTTACTTCAAGGCAGTTAACTTTGCAAAGTGAGTTGGCACCGTGACAGCTTTTGCCACAACCCAGGGATACTGACGGTTTATCACCGTCACAGGGCGGCTGCGCTGTACGAGAAGGCTCGTATACAGATTGCATGTCTCCTATATGCGTTGACTTATTGCTGCTTTACAGGCGGAGAAGGCTGACCCGGGGGACCCTGTATATCCCTCGAACCTTAGCGCAGCGTTGTATGAAGTTGGGGATTATCGACGTTGCGTCGAGGCTATATTGCGGGCCTGGAGGCTGATTCAGAAGGGGCCGGAAGTGAAGGGGGATCTTGTCATCCGACTTTCTATCCGAATCGCGAAGTCTCTCACATGCGGTGTCCGCGGCCAGTGTTTCGTCCAAGACTTCCTTCCGAGTCACGAAGCAGACATCACGGCACTATGTGAAGCCGCACGCACTTTAGCAAGTACTTCCACGACCAACGTTGAAGATTACGAACGCGTCTGGGATCAGTGGCATGCAACATGTCGCGAAAGCGACGCCTACGGAATCAGGAGGGATGGATGTCTAGCTAGGCTCTCGCGGCTGCCCTTGTTTTGCAAACCGCTGTGAGTTCCCCATCTCAACTCTTCTCATTGTTATACATGCCTTAAAATCTTCAGAAACGACACGAAGGAGTTCTTTCCTGTAAGTTGGTCCGTCTCGCCATCCACCCTTATCTCTAACCTGTGATACTCCCTCAAGATCGGCACCGACGATGTCATCGATCTAGTCGCTGGATGGGGTCATCAAGATTGTTACCCTTTACTTTTGAACAAACTGCCAACTCAGCGCGTGGCCAAACTCGCACTTCTCTTTGGAGGCGTCGGCGATGGTGAGTTGCCATCCGGACTTGAATCACAAGGCTGACCGTCTGGATATGCAGGTCGTCATGTGCTTGGAACGTTGTGCGGGCTGCATCACGCCTACCCGACGCTCTCAAAAGCCAAGCGAGCGAAGTTTCATGTGCATATGACGATACTTGACATCCACGAAGCAGCCATCGCGCGAAATCTGTGTATTCTAATGCTTTTGTATGCGCTCGCAGATACCGACGATGCGGAGACAAGGACCGAAATTTTGGCCACACTGATGTACAGCTTCTGTGGTGTTGCCATGCCCTCATACTGTGACCGAAGGTCGGTTTACAGCCTGGGCGAACTCAACGTTGTGCTCACCCGCACTCGGCCAGATTACGCGGCGTCATTGGAGATCTAGAGCAGCGTCTGTCGGCCACACCACCGAATCTTCCTCCGTGGATGCACGTTGTGTCGGATACGATCCCTTCTGTCCTCAACGTACTCGCCTACTGGAAGATGGGGATCAAGTCCACTCGCCATGTCCTTGCCAAACACGATGTCTCGACTATCCCCAGCGCCGAGGATCTGATGCTCCCCGGAGTGTCGTCCCTGCCAGGTGGGGGCGCGAGCGCTTTGGACAGTCTGAGCGACGCAAGAAGGATGCAACGTAACGTCATCAAGAGCTCGCTTTTCAACATGTCAGAGGCCGAACTCGTTCAACGCCACTTTCTACCTCCCGGGCTCCCTCCAGGTACAGGCCGTGCATTCCTTCAGGAGCACATCGAGTACATCGTAGACGGTTGTGAGAAGATTATGGCCCTCCACAAGAGTCCCTCGCTTGAAGATAGTTGGTATCGTCACACTAAGGTCTTTCTTCCCCCACCCGAGCTGCGCACCCGTCACAAGGCGTTTGAAGATGCCCAGAAGGAAATCTGGAACGGTGGAGACATGTCCTCTGGTTCGAAGGGGAAGGTACGAGGCTCTCTAGTAAAGCTGACAATCACGCAGCGTTGGAACGTCTCATGACAGGCTATCGCACACATCGAGAAGGAATGGAAGCCAAACATCACGCTCTTCGTACGCATTCAATCCCTATCTCGCGTTTGCAGCGTCTGACTCCTTGTTAGAGCGCGCCATGCAACCGCCCTCACATCCTCGATCTCGACCTAGACATCCCCCAAATCGATGCTGGTCCACTAGACACGGTCCGGCAGATACACCACTTTGGTCGCCGCAACACTCAACGCAGCCAGCGCGACACTGATGCACAAGAGGAGCGCAACCGTCTGGCATGGAAGGCATGCAATAGCTTCTTCGAGGAGGTCGCTGCCGCGTTGAAAGCCCTCAGCTCGCGCATCACCCTGGAGTTCCTCTGTGGTGGACTGTCTGAAGAGCTGGCGAAGATGCGATTCAAAGGCGATCTCACACGACCGAAGGAATTTCCGAGGACCTACATGAGGATGTGGTTGAGCAATGTCCCGTGTGTTAGTTCTGCATATCGCGCGACTTTATACTGATTCCAGTGTCAGGGACTACACTCATGGACCCATGAATACGATTACATACGTTGTCCCAAGCCTAGACGACGACCCTCAAGCCGCTGTAGCGAGCAACTCGCTCCTAAACAGCAGTGCGTGGAATGACGATCAGGAATTCTTCCACACGTACGAAGGTCGTTCTCACACTGTGAAGCGCTGTGACTGACCACATTCACTCAGATACACATTTCTCCTTCCCGCCGAAGTATCCCGATTCATGGGGTCCAGGATTCTCAATTGCCAAGCTATCATAGGAGTCTTGACTTTCAAGTCACAGACGCTCCCCCAGCCGCTTTCAGAGCTTGCCAAGCGCGACGAACTCACGACCTGGCTAACGCGCGTGTTCTTCAATACCCTCATCCACGGAGAATCCCTGCCTTCCCCCCAGAACATCCGCCTACCGCACACTCTTGTTGCATTCTTCGGTGTCATCATGCATCTCCACCGTGTCGGCTATCCTGGTCACTGGCTGTCGGAATTTCTCGGCCGTATCCTAGGCGGCGAGTTTGTCTCTGACATCGTCCCATATGACGGAGTGTACCCTATCCCAGTCAGCCACCGGGCCCGGCGCGTACAGCAGCGTCGCGTCCGCACCGATCCCTGGCTTGTCGAGCTTGAGAACATCATTGCGACAGCGTATTACGCGATCCCCTTCCCTGTCACGCTTCCCGCCTCCCTCACCCGCGATCCCGGAGACATCGTCATGTGGCAGGTCCATGTAGTGGAGGAACCGTTCATCTCAGACCGACTTGCTCAGGCCGGCAAGTCAATATACGACCCGCGAACCCATCTCCTCTTCTACAGATCGGATCTTTCGACCGCCACCGGCATCACCACGAACCTCCGGACGATCTTCGAGGGGAAGCAAACGCCGCCGCCGGGAACGTTCTTCATCCTTACTGCTCAGGAACATGTGCAGTATCAGACGAGCATCAGGTTTAGGCTGAGCAAGACGCGCGTCGAGGCGATGAGGAAGGAGAGGTTGTGGAGCATGGTCGCTTATCGGAACGACACTGGGGCACTGGGTGAGTCAAACGTTTTACTAACAGTGCGTCGCACCAACGCACGCTTGCTGAACCCGTCTTTGCTCTATGCCAATAGGGACACGCCCGGCACCTATTCACACATGGGTCATGGTTTCGGAGGAGTCCTCGCTATCTTCTGAAGCATGACGTGATTGCTGGACGAGACACCTGGAGACTGAGTCGCAGGGAGGAGTTCCAACCTTGGGATTCATGGTTATTCTACTGAGTAATAGACCATTGCAGCGATGAGAGTTATCAGTGAATGTATTCTCGACGCGAGGTTGCAGAGACAACCAGCTTCGTCTGTAATTTATCGACTTGTACAGTGCGCACAAGACAGAAAGGCAATGGTCAAGCCGTTTTGGGCTAGACGAGCGCCTAGGCTCGACGCGTCGCGCGTCGCGGCTTTGTGCCACCACACACCCTTTGAACCACCACTGCGACCGCCACCAGTCGTGTCCTGGACGGGTCGTTACTCTTGAATATTCTTCTTAACCATTCGCTCCGGCTCAACGCGCTCTAGCTCTCGAATCGAAGATGCTTGGTGATGCGGCGACGCTGAAACTCAAGGGCAACGAGCTCTTCAGAGCGGGAAATTTCTCTAGGTACGCGTGCCACTGACTGGTGATGATTGCTGTATAATTCGCGTCTCAACTTCTTGCAGTGCATCTGAAGCATATGCAAAGGTACGTAGCGCAACCACAGGATATGAGATTGCGAGGCTCGCACATCCCAGTCAATTTTTCGTATGTGCCACTAGGCATGATCCTGGCTGGTATCCAAAACAGCAGTAGATATCAACCAGACATTTCTCTCCTTGCATTCTCCTCTTCTCTCTGAACTGCCGATGCTGACCACCTTTTTCCTTGCAGGCCGAGAAGGCCGATCCTCGTGATCCAGTCTACCCGTCCAATCTCAGCGCGGCCTTGTTCGAGATGGGAGACTACGCGGGCTCTGCGAGTGCCGTCCTACGCTCGTGGCACCTGCTGCAAGAAAGGCAAGATATGAAAGCGGACTTGGTCATTCGACTGTCCACTCGCCTAGCAAGAGCGCTATGCCATGGCGCTCGCGCAGGAACTCCGCTGCAAGAACTCCTCACTAGGAGCGAAGATGAGATCGAACAGCTACAAGTGATCGCGGCTGAGAAGCTCTCAGGACATGACAATGCGACCATGAAAGAGGAGTGGCGCCGCGCTTGGAAGGATTGGGAGACAGTCCGTACCGAGATGAGGGAATGCGCGGAGAAGGGTGACGCATGTTCAAGCGGGCTGTCCCGTTTGCCCGTGTTCTGCAAGCCCTTGTGGGTGGTGGTATACCTCTCTCATTGAACACCGTAGTCTAACTACTTATCCCTGTAAGCGACGTGATCCGAGAGTTTTACAAAGTGAGTGACGCTCCGACTTGTTCACCGCTCGTGCTCGCGGGCTAAATTTTTCACCATTAGATCGGGACGGACGACATCATTGATCTCACCCGTGGCTGGGGACCTGGGGAGGATCATCCCTTGCAGATCGAAAAACTCCCTATCGAATGTCTCTCGGACATCGCGTTCATGTTCGGCGGAGTTGGGGATGGTTAGTACTCTGGAATCCCGTTTTACCGTTTCGGTATCAAGACTGACGCTCCTTCAGCTCGCCATGTCCTTGGAACCATCACCGGCCTCTACGAGGCATACAACAAGCTGAACAATGCCAAGAAGAAACGTTTCCACGCACACATCACTCTCCTTGACATACATGAAGCTCCTATCGCTCGCGATCTCTGCGTGCTCACACTTTTGCAACAACTCGGCGAGGCGCCGGATGCGACCTCACGAGCGGAGATCACGGCGACTCTCATGTACATGTACTGCGGTGCGGCAATGCCCTCCTACTGCTACGAGAGGTACGTGGGTGAAACGCCGACATGAATGTGATCTGATTGTTCTCCTACAAGGCTGCAGACAGTGTTCAAGGACCTGCGGAGTCGACTGTCATCGACGCCGCCAGAGCTGCCCCCGTGGCTCCATGTAGTATCCGACACCATACCAGCTGTCCTTGCTATGCTCGACTTCTGGATCAACACAACGAAGTCCACGCGCACAATGCTCACCCAGCACCAACACATGGGAGCTGCGGAACACCCGGACATGCCCTCGTTAGCGAACATCCCAGGCGCGAGCCCGCAATGGACGCAGATGATCAACGAGAGAGAGAACTCGCAGCGCGAAACCATCAAGAACGCCTTCCTGAACATGTCCGACGCGGACCTCATGGCCTCCAAATTGATCCCGCCCGGCGCATCGCCCGCGCAGGCACGCGCACTCCTCCGGGACAACATAGATGTCCTGGTCGACGAGATGCAGAAAATGACGAGGGGGAAGACGTTGCCGACGTACGAGGTGGATTGGTACAAGGTGATGAAGGTGTTCGTCCCGCCCGACGAGCTCATCGCGCGGCATCCGGGGTTTGGTACTGCGTTCGGCCAGGTGCGGACTCACGGCATAAGCCCCGCACTCACTCGTCAGGTGCGTGTGATCGTCTGCCTGGTATGCATGAGAGATCACCTGTAACATTATCAACAGGTGAAGACCCACATCGAAAACGAGTGGAGGCCCAACATCACGCTCTTTGTGAGTTGAGGTCCCCAATTGCATTAGACTAGAAACGACAGAGTTTCTGACCGTAACTCCGATCGCAGGACCGTACGACCGCCGATGCCAAGTACTACCCCGGTGGGGACGGATACCCCGACGTCAGGAATGATATGTTCCAGACGCTCGGGCAGATGGATCAATTCATACGCCGCGGCAGGCCGAAAGACCAGCAGAAGTCCCAGGGTTTGAACCGGCTCGCGTGGCAGACGTGCAGCGCCTTCTTTGGAGAGGTCGCTGCGGCTCTCAAGAACATCCAATCCCGCATCACGCTTGAGTTTATCTGCGGCGGTCTTTCTGAAGAGCTTGCGAAGATGCGGTTCAAAGGCGACATCACGCGGCCCAAGGAGTTCCCCAGGAAGTACACGAGGATGTGGTTGAGCAACGTGCCGTGAGTAGCAACTCCCCCATTGGATTGCCGCAACTCACGACATGCGTTCAGTGACTACACTCACGGGTCTATGAACATGATCCTCTATGTCGTTCCTAATCTGCAAGACACTCCGCACGCCGCTGTAGCCTGCAATGTGCTTCTCAACACAGGCGCGTGGGCCGGGGACGAAGAATTCATGCATACGTGTGTCTTCATCTCTCGCTAAAGTCGTCTTGACTCACCCTCCTCGTCGCGCACAGGTACACGCTACTGACGCTGGAGGAAGTCCCTCGTTACCTCGGCTGCACCGTCATCAGTCCGCACGGTGTCATGAAGGTCCTCGTCTTGGGGACCCTCCCTCTCCCCCGGCCGCTGTCCGAGCTCGCGACGCGCCCCGAGCTCACCACCTGGCTCACGCGCGTGCTCTTCAACACCTTCATCCCCGGCAAGTCCAAGCCGAACCCCAGCAACGTCCGCCTCCCGCACAACCTCGTCGCCTTCTTCGGTCTCCTCATGTACCTCCACCGCGTCGGCTACCCGGGCCACTGGCTCTCCGACTTCCTCGCGCGGGTCCTCAGCGGGCGCATGGTCTCCGGCGTCGCTCCCTACACGGGCGAGTACCCGATCCCCGTGAGCGAGCGCCTCACGCGCCTGCCCTCGCGCACGGTGCGCACGGACCCATGGCTGGTCGAGTTCGAGACGATCATAGCAACGGCGTACTACGCGATCCCGTTTCCAGTATCTTTCCCTAGTGCGGAGGATGCATCACGGCTCCTGCCCGCAGGCGGCGAGTTCGCGCGCGAGCCGGGCGAGATGGCCGTATGGGAGGCCCGGGTGCGGGGCACGCAGAGCCTCGCGTCGTGGTCCTGGATGGGGTGCTCGCCGTACGAGCCGCGTACGCATCTGCTCTTCTACCGCGCGGACCTCGTCGGCGCGACGTCCGCGATCAGCCACCTACGGGGGGTGCTCGAGGGCGGGGCGCGTCCGGAGCCGGGCACGTTCTTCGTGTTGACTGCGCAGGAGCACGTGCAGACGCAGACGGCGGTGCGGTGGCGGATGAGCCGGGCGCGGGTTGAGAGGATGCGGGGCGAGAGCGGGCAGTGGAGCATGGTCGTGTACCGGAACGACAGTGGGGTTTTGGGTGAGTGCCTTGCACGATGTTGCCCCGCTCATCATGCTGAATCTTATCTGGTGCGACCTCGCAGCAACGCACCCGGTCTCGATTCAACGGTGGACGCCGTACGAGGAGTGAGAGGTCAGTGGACAACAGTAGAGAAGCGGTGCCGCGATGCTTCGTGCCAACCATTACGCTCGAGGGACCATGTCTCGTGGTTCTGGGGAGTCTGTTAATTATGATGCACTACTGTAAAGTTAGTCACAGCCTGTCTGAATATAAGCGGAGCAAAGAGTCCCCGCATACAGTCAAGATGAAGCCCATGCAAGTATATTCGGAGCACGAGCCGTTTGAAGGAAGAACAAGTGAACACTAAAAACGGTTGAAATATTGCAACAATGTTGACTGGTAGTAGAGACATGTAGGGATAACAACTTGACCACGATGTGGTAGTACAATAAGGACATAACACGATCACGCATACGGTGGTTCGAAGCCGTCTCGTACATTGGGAGGCATGCTCACCTCCGACGACCGCGTCGCTCGCTTAGCCTCCCTGAGCTCGTCTGCCGCTAAGTCCCTCGTACGCTTGGTGCCACGAGGTCCTGGATTGCCGCTGACATTGCGAGTGACCCCGGGCGTCAGCTTGACATCTTTGTCGCGGTGTTCCACTAGATAGTTGAGGATGAGACGCTGCAGAGCCTCGTGGAGGTGGTCGGCGTGCGGCGGAGGAGTGCTCATGAGGCCGTACGAAGGCTGGACGTGTTGAGCCATGTTGAAGAGCAGGACTGCAACGTCACGCATGCACGGAAGCAATGCGCCGATGTAGACGGAGAGTTGACGGTCCAAAATTCCCTCCCTGCTGTCATACCCCTCGGCGGCCTTCTCCTTGATGGAGTGTTTCTCGAAGTCGCTCCAGATCGCCTTCAGCTTGAGGGACGCAGCGGGATTGTCGACTTCGCCTTGAGGCTGAACCCGGAACAAAGCGGACGCTGTAGTCCAGAAGACTGATTCCGCGTCGTACTCGAGCTTGTGATGGAAGCCGGGGGGAACCTCCACGTCGTTCTTGTCCATGTTCGGTGGAGGTGGAATGCCTCCGTGGATGGTGTTGTTGGATTCTTTGTAGACATCGTACCGGTCCGGACCGTGCACCTTGTCGTACAGCTCCCGTGCTCCTGGAACGAGTTCCGGCATGGGCTTCAGGTATCGGAAAGCTGCGGAACTGAGCCAGATGTGCCCTGCCGATACTGAGCGTGCAATATACATTGGCGTTCCCTACAAACGCGACAACGTGAGCATACTTCCTGCGGCAGTGTTCGCGGCGTGAAACTCACGGTGCGACACGCGAGCTCATTCGGCTGCGTCTTGTCATCAAGCCTGGCAGCGTTGTCGAAGTCGGTCAGCAAGCAGCACGCTTGATAATCGTCGTCCTCCCTGCACCAGATGTCAGGAACTTGCCGCAAGATGCGCAAATGATGATCATACCTCAATTTTCCAGCTAGGATGTCTTGGATGAGTGGAGGGCGATCCTCGATAAACTTGGTGCGAGCATAGTCGCCCCACTTGGGATAGATCAGGATGTTGGAGAGACTCATGTCCCGATGGAGTACGTTGCGCCGTTGCGCAATTTTCCGATGAACTAGCAAAGGACTTAAATACGATTGAGCCGGTTTGACAAACAGACCACTTACCCTCCAGCACGTCGTAGATTGCCATCAACAGGTCGTTCACAGACTTGGCTTGCAACAGGTCTTCCCCTACGTCGGCGATAGCGAGTCGCCGTCTCACGCGAAGATCGTCCCCTTCTCCTGAGGTAATCGGCTCGTCATTCTCGTCCGTGACAGTCTCCGCATCGACCAGGCGAACGACTCCGGGAACGAAGCCCTCGCTGTGAATGTGTAACAGAAGCTCCGCTTCGTCGTATCTCCGCAGGACCTGTCGGTAGTAGTCCTTGATGACCATTTGCTTTGTGGGCCTCGACGACGGCCACTTGTACAGGAAGACGGTCGTGCGCCGACTCCAGGGGTCGCCACAGAACAGAATGCTAGCACCCGAGTATGTGACACCGGCGACCGTGACGGTCCAGGTAGCAGGGCCCAGTGGTTGGCCTCTGGGAGAGACAGCCGAGATCGAGCGATCGCGAAGGATATGTCCGGGGGGCGGCTTGTAGAGTGAATAGACATACATCGCGAGGATCTCCAAGTCGTCCCAGGAGAAAACCTCCGAAACGTGCGGTCCAGCAGTATCGGCGTACAGTACCTCGAAACCCTTTGGCTTGATGCTGAGACAATAGAAGCCGGGATGGTCAGGTCGGGCTCGCAGGTGTTGAGCTGCATATGTAGCAGCCTGCGGCTTCGCGTCAGGACCACCTAGTCCCTTTGACTCTACGAGGGACTCGATGCGATAGTGGGGTATGCTTTTGACGGTACCTTTTGCGGCCTCTGGATACACGTATGCAGTATTGTCGGAAATTCTCCATATTGCAAGGAGGTCCGGCTTGTCCTCGATGTCACCGGACGGGTAGTGCGTAGGGGGGCTTGCGTGATGATCCAGAAACTCGATCGGGCCCCGGAAGCCTTCCAAGTGCAACTCGTGAAGCTGCTTCTTTACCACATCTTAAGATAGCCATGCACACGGTGAGTAGATAGTAAATGATAGAACCAGAGATACGTACTCCACATGGTTGTGCTGAGGTTGTTCAGCAAGTCTCGGCCAGGCCGGTAGGTGGCACTCTCCGACTGGGCGGCCTTGAGCTTTGCTGCAAGCTGGAGATTCTTGCTCGTCTTCAGGAACCGTTCGCACGACGATGGATAAGGGGAGAGATGGGTCTGGACAAACGCAGAGTTGCTAGCAAGAGACGTGATCTGAGGGGCGCTCTTCAAGTCTTTGTGGGCGAAGCGAGTTAGACCAGGACCCTTGACGGGAGTGGAGGTGTTCTGAGTCAACGTACCATCGCTCGCAGCAATCTCAGATAGCTTTTCGGGCTCGTCGCCATCCCCACCAGCCGGTGGTTGGGGAGTGCGCTGACGCTCGAGGGAAGACATCTTTCGACTGTGTGAGCTTGGATTCACAACAGCCATCTTGCGCCTCTTATATAGTGTTGAGGAGCGTGTTTGCATGGCCATGGAGGAGGCGCGTTGTCTGGACAAGATGGGACCACAAAAGAGATGTCGAGGACAGAAGACAGAGTGCGAAGCGCCGTCCAAGTTCAACGCCGCCTCGCGTAAAGAGCATAAGCGCCTAATCAATCCTTTGTGACCAGCCGAGTTCTCCGACTCTCTCCTGGTAAGTAGTGTGCCCCAGCCTGCAATCAATGTAACCTACAAGTCAAAAATCCAGGCTGTAATAAGATTACATTACCAGCGCACTCCTACTCAGATTTCAAGTGGGAGATTCCTGTCTCTCTCAGTCCGACAGTGTGACGGTGGTTAGACCTCGCTTAAGTCCCCCAACGGCCCGGGATCATCTTCGGACAGCAGAATCAAGCCTGGGCTGTGTCCATGAGACAAAGACGAACGCTTACGGATTGTGGGCATAGCTCTGGAAGCCTTGAAACATGCCACGGGAAGTCCATGGGGCCACTGGTTGTGGCCCTGCGAGCGCGCGCCGGACAGGTCACTTGGCCGGAAAACCCAGCAACGATCACAGCGGTGGATGACCCTTTGGCCCCGCGTTTCCGTGGCCACGATAACCAGAATCTTCCGGCTCATCCACTGTGGTCAGCTCACGAGCCCCGGGCTGCCCCGGGCCGAGGCGCGATGAGGTACTTGGTAAAAGCTCGGATAGTAGCAGGAGAGGCGAAAGTTGGATAGTCTGAGTGATGGTTTGACGACGAAACTGACCTACTCTCGAATATGGAGCACCGTAGGCTTACCCCACTAATAGGCCCTAACTCCAAGTCTCAGGACAGCATGATAGACAGAAGTGACGGATCCACTGGCATATCCATAAGCTCGTAACTACTTGTGATCGACTGGGCCAGGGGAGGCAAGCGGGATTGGCTGCGTCATGTCAAGTGTATCTTTCCGTGTACTCAAGAGGGCCTGCAGCTAATGCTCGCGAAGCGGGCCGCAGTGAGAAGTGTACTTATGTGATAGATCGAGAGACAGATCTATGCAAGTCAATGAAGCTCATCGCACCCGCCCACCCCATATCCAAGCCCGCACACAAGAAACCGTTCGAGCATGATACAAGTCAGATATACATTCTTCTGGTATCCAGCGTATTATCGTACAGTACATTCCATTCAATATGGGGGATCAGATGGGAGTTAAGGGGGGACTTCGAGCCTTCAGATCGTCAGTATATACTCCGCCTCCGCTTCAAGGGAGTCAGGTGCCCACTCCCACAACATACCCGGATACCAGGCTCCAGCAAATACGACCATAAACACAGACGCGCCTTCACGAGAGGGACGAGGGGATAGAGGGTGAGGGAGAGAGAGGCGCACACACGCTCTACTGCTGCAGCGCCGCGACCTTCTCCTTGATGCTGTCCACGACCGCAGGCTCCGCGAGCGTGCTGAGGTCGCCCAGCTGGTCGCCCTCGCCCGCGACGATCTTGCGAAGCACGCGGCGCATGATCTGCCAGTGTCCGGCCGCGTCAGCAAACGGTGACTAAAACAACAGCAAGAAGGGGAGAGCGCGAGACTGACCTTTCCGGAGCGCGTCTTGGGCAGGTCCGAGACGAGATAGATCTTCTTGGGCGCCGCGAACGGGCCGATGACTTTGCGCACCTGGAGCGTGAGCTCTTTGATGAGCCCGCTCTCGTCGTTCGGGTCGAACTTGAACTCCCTGCGTGCGCGACGTTGCGTCAACAAACGGTGAAGTGAGAGAAGAGAGAAGGGAAGAGAGGACGTACGGCTTGAGCGTGACGAACGCGTGCACGGCCTGGCCGGTGAGCTCGTCGGCGACGCCGACGACTGTAAGAGAGGTGTCAGTATTAGTCGTTGTATGCGCGCAGGAACAGGAACGGAGGAAAGTGGTCGGCGTTAAGAGCGACGGGAGTACGGATGAATGCGATGGTACGAAGAGAAGGGAGTTAAGGCGGAAGAAGGTGCGGACATACCTGCGGTCTCAGCGACACCAGAGTGCGTGATGAGCGCAGACTCGATCTCCGCGGTCGACAGACGATGACCAGAGACGTTGATGACATCTGCAACGATGCGAGCGAGGATCACACGCCGTCAGTCCATATCCAGCCTGACAAGAACAGAGACAAAAAAGAGAGAGACGCACCATCAACACGGCCCTTGATCCAAATGTACCCATGCTCGTCGCGCGCAGCGCCGTCGCCCGTGTAGAAGTAGCCAGGGTACGGCTTCATGTACGTCTCGAGGTATCGCTTATGGTCCTGGTACACCGTGCGCGCAATCGACGGCCACGGCGCCTTAAGGCACAGCACGCCCTCGACCTCGTTCCCCTCGAGCTCCTTGCCCGTCTGCGGGTCGAGCAGCACGGGCTCGATCCCAAAGAACGGCACCGTCGCGCTCCCCGGCTTCGTCTCGATCGCGCCCGGGAACGGCGTCACGACGATCGAACCCGTCTCTGTCTGCCAGAACGTGTCGACGATCGCGCACTGCCGCCGCCCGACGTGGTCGTTGTACCAGTGCCACGCCTCGGGGTTGATCGGCTCCCCGACCGACCCGAGCACGCGCAGCGAGCCGAGGTCGTGGTCCTTGACGTGGTGCTCGCCGAGGCGGCGCAGGAGGCGGATCGCGGTCGGCGCGGAGTAGAACTGCGTGATCTTGTGCTTGTCGACCGTCTGCCAGTACCGCGCGGGCGTCGGGTACACGGGCGTCGACTCGAACACCGTCGTCGTCACGCCGTTCGCGAGCGGGCCGTAGACGATGTACGTGTGGCCGGTGATCCAGCCGATGTCGGCCATGCACGCGAAGCGGTCGTCGGCGTGCACGTCGAACACGTACTTGACCGTCAGCGCGGCGCAGAGCAGGTAGCCGCCGGTGGTGTGGACGACGCCCTTGGGCTTGCCAGTCGAGCCGGAGGTCTGTGGGTGCGCGGATAGTGCGGCATGAGCATCCGAGCATGCGCATATACGCAGATAGGACTTACGTAGAGGATGAAGAGCGGGTCCTCGGCGGACATGACCTCAGGGGGGCAGTAGCGGGGAACCTTCACGATCTCCTCGTGCCACCACTTGTCACGGCCCTCGGTCCAGGCAACATCGGCACCGGTGCGCTTGAGAACAAGGACGTGCTCGACGGAGGGGCACTCCTTGATGGCGGCGTCGGCGATGGCCTTGGTGGCAATGGTCTTGCCTCCACGGCGGCCCTCATCGGAAGTGATGAGCACGCGAGACTTGCAGTCCTGGACACGGTCGCGGAGAGACTCGGACGAGAAGCCGGCAAAGACGACAGAGTGGACGGCGCCGATGCGGGCGCAGGCGAGGAAGGCGGCGACGGCGTGCCAGGTCATGGGGAGGTAGACGGAGACGGTGTCGCCCTTCTTGACGCCCCAGGACTTGAGGACGTTGGCGACGGCGCAGACCTCGCGGAGGAGCTCAGCGTAGGTGATCTCAGAGCCCTCGTTTGGCTCGTCTGCCTCGTAGATGATCGCCGTCTAGATCACATCGGGAGCAGTCAGTAAACAAGCCGTCCGCACTGGTCGATCCGTTCGCGAGATTCTTGGCCGTCGGGGCGGCGCGACGCGGCGCGGTGGCCCGGCACTCCGGGCCGCCGGCGGCTCCGCGATGACCTAATCGCCGTCCCGCGAAACGTACATGCGCACCCCCAGGTGCGACTCGAGCACAGATGCACTCGGAACACGCGTGCCGCACTGCGCGCAACGGGAAAAGATCTCAGGAGGGGACGGATGCTCACCTTGTCGGGATGCTTGAACGCCCAGCGGTCAACGCAGTTGTAGGACGCGTTGAGGCCGCCCTCGGGGAACCAGACGATGTCGCCGTTTTCGAACGAGCCAGAGCGGACGGTGCGGAAGGGGCGGTCCCAGTGCAGCATCTCGTGCGCAACCTGGGGACGATCGCACGGGTGTGTGAGCGTCGATCGGCCTTCGCGAAGGCCGAAGGGAAGGACGCACCTTGGACCACCACTTGTCGCTCTCGTGACCGAGGGACTCTTGGTGGAACTTCCTGCATGAGGGGGGCAAGGGGTGAGACAGGGGGCCGGGCACGGTGAGAAGGAGGGAGTCGGTACTTGTATGTGTCGTGGTGGTCGATGTGGGGCTTCTTGTGGCCCGACTTGAGGCGGGGCGCGACGGGGTGCTTGGGCACCTTCGGGACTTCAGATTCAGCCATGGCGGGGCGGCAGGGGGCGATGGGGGGAGCGATGGGAAAGAGATGGAGGATGGAGGGAAGCGGGGGGACGGATGGGCTGGGCAGAGAGGAAGGGAGACTAATATACAGTGCGAGAGAGAGGGGAGCCCGGGGCGCGTGATCGAGCGCGATGATTGCTATTTCCTGAAGCATGCCCCTGAATTCGTTCTTGCGGGCACTCCGTCGGCGTCTTGCCCCTCTCCGCAATGCGGGGTAGCCCCTCCGCGAATGGTTTAGCCAGCGCTGCGCTCCTGCCCAGCGCATCCCCCGCTCGCTGCCCCACCCTTGGCCACTGCCCATCACTGCGAGCCCCAGTCCGAGACGGTCCTGTGAGCACGCCCGAGCTCTTACGTAGTCCGACGGCGAGTGCGGAGGAGATGCGGGAGCACAGGGTAATAGAGCGGTCCCGCGAGGCGAACGGCCTGTCGTGCGCTCGAGCTCGTCCCACCCCCATCGTCCGACTCTTCTGCTGCCGTCAGAATCCATCATCATCATACCGCGTCTGCCGCGCTGTCTTCTCGCAGACGCGCTCGGAATCCGCGCGAAGCCTGACGCCAGGGCGAGCCAGAAGCCGCCTGGGAAGTCTGAGAAATCGCTGCGAACTCGCAGAGGTCCGATCGCGCGATGCCCGCGATCCCGCGATTGACTGCGATAACACGACGCTCTCGTCCTCCGATCCTTCCTGATTCTTTCCTGCTGCCTGGACACCTCCTCCGTCGCTGGGCTTGGCCCGCGAGCGCGTCCGGGGCTAGCACGAGCAGCTGACTCGCCCTCTCTCTCTCGGACGCCGTGTCCCAGTGCTTGTCACTGACGTCCTTGTTCTTGTCTGCGATCCGCTGGCCGTCTCCTTCTTCTACAGCTTTCCATCTGCGTGGGCGACGCGACGGCGAACCTGAGCTGGACAGGAACAGGAGGTCAGACGGCCTGGACTCCAGATCACGAAGAGCGCGAGCACGAGGCTACCGAGCTCGAACTTCACAGCGCCAACCCCGCACTACCCCGCACCCCTTTCCCCACATCCCGACTCTCGCCCTCTCTCGCCCCAAGCCCCCCCTCCTCTCCGAGTCCAATGTCGATCGCAGTATTTGACAGACCTCTGATGGGCCCGCACCTCTGCACCGCGTGCGAGAAAACAGCTCTAGCACGAAACCAGAGTTCCGACCGTCTTCCGTCGCAGCTAACACATGCGCCGCCCGTAAAGACGATCCGCACCGTCGTCCGCGCGCCCAGCCAGGATTCCCCTATGCAGGAAAGCGCGGCGCGTGCTCACGGCCCCCTTGTCGCGGCGGTTCTCGGTCGCGCGCGGCGCGGGATTGCGTCCTCTCCACCCGTCCGCCTCTGAGCTCTCTCTTTCTCCTTCATCGCGCCGTCGGGACCCCTAGCGCGAGCTCGTCTTACGCTCTGAAGTCTGAGTACGAGATGGCCGTGCCACCCAAGCTTCCAGGTACCGTGTAACGCCAGCGACACCTGACACCAGGACTGGTGCCGAGTCGAGTGCATGAGTGTTTCAAGTTTCAACATGGATCGTTGTGCGCGGACGCGCCGAATTTACGCCCAAAGCGCGATGACTTGATGGCTCGATCGGTTTACGGAACCGAGAAGGAACTCGGGCACGGGCGGCACGCGGGACGGCGCAGCAGCATAGGACGAATGGCTCGAGCATGCCGCGCCGCTCGGACGGGGACCGGAAACGCCACAAACGACAGGTGGGCGCTTCGGGGGCATATACGTTGCAAAACTCTGTAAGAGCCTAAGAGCTTGCTGACTGGTGGTGGTGTTCGCGGCCTGTGGTGCGGTCAGTATAAGCTCGTCAGCGACCGGCCGGTGCTGTTATGCCGTGCTCGACTTTCACTCACTTTCATTTTCACCTCCCTCCGGATCCAGGATGAGACATGATGCAGAAGGATGGGCGGGTCGCGCGAGACGTGACGAGCATGGAAGCGGTCCGACCCGAGGACGTGTACCGTAAGTGGTCCCGATGTTCTGAGCTTCACCGTGAGCGAATGCTGGGATTCCCGGGAACCTTGGACGCTCGGAAAGGCCACGGACAGGCCCACTCCCGCGACGCATGCAATATCCCTACCCCCGGGCCAGCGCATCCTCGCACCCGGCGCGCCAGCATGGTTCAAACGTTCATCTCTGGATCGTGCAATCCCAGCATGCGCGCTCGGACTTAAGAGTCGGAGATGTCGAGGGATGCACGCTTCGACGTGACATGTCCATGTCCCGGGGTCGCCCACCGCAAACGTCGAGTAACCCACGGCCCAGTGACGGAAAGCGAATTCCACTTCCACAGACGTTCGCGGAGCTGGCGAGGAAGCTTCGCGTGCGCGTGTCCTCCCGAGTCCGTGTGTCCGTGTCCGTGTGCGAAGCCTCGCGGCCGGAACGTGTGCGGCGACCTCGACCTTCGCATCGTGTGGTACCGGTTCTCCCTGGGCCCAGGACCTCGACGCGGCAAGGCTAATGCCTATTACTTTAATTCTCGCTCCCGGGTCCGGGTACGTCGCCGGGCGGGCCCGAGTGTGCGACATGTGTATGTCGGTCGTTGACGATGGTGTACATGCGCATGACGATGCGGCCGTACGTGCTCGGTCCGGCGGACTTCTGTGCTGCGTTGGCGTAGGTTCAGACTCAGAGACGTTCGGCGTGGATGAGTTACGGAAGCGCAGCTACGCGTTGGGAAGCTTCAACGCTACAGGCTGGCGCCCCCGTGTATGACGCAAAGGACACGTACGATGCTGGTAAGCGTTACCCTCTTGCTCAATTGAGGAGTCGCAGAAGGCCCACGTCGAGGGCAGACGCGTATGTTGGAGGGCTGGGTGCCCGGTGAGCCGGTGTGGAGGTGCGGTGGTGTCATTGGGGACTCGCCTTCTTGCTACCGTCATGATTCAGGATGCGTGGGTTCTAGGTTCCGCTTCAAAGTTACGGGGAGTTCTCGCCAACGACGTCCTAAGCTGGAACTAGGGAGATGACCTTGTGGGCGCATCCTGGCTAGCACGTACTGGTGGGACCATATGTAGCCGTACACTAGATGAGTGCCGTCCTTGTGGCATCATGTGGTGAGCGGGTGTTCGAATCAGTTCTCCGTGTTGGAAACGCGCTCCCAGCAAGGCATTCGACAATCTAATCGCGGTAGTTAGAGGCGTAGACGAGTACTTGGACCACGACGAGAGACCAGAAAAAGCGCGCCAACGTCTGGAGTCGAACGACGCGCAAGCGCGCGTGACGCGTCAACGAATCGCGTGTCACGTGCGCGAAGCGGGACGCGTCTTGTCTCCGTCAGCGGCCTCGATCGACTCGGCTCCGACGCTCTCACCTCCCACACACAGCGAACCGCCAGCTCCGACCTGACACCTTAACGTTTTACTGTGAGACTTTGGCACTCGACATGTCTGCACGCGCGACACGCTCCCGGGTGACCACGAAGGCTAAAAGCGCGTCCGACTCGGTGAAACGCGGCACGCGCCCGGCGGCGGGCTCGGAGGGGAATGGGAAAGGCTCGAAGTACTTTGGCGGAAAGAGGAAGGCCGGGAAGCGGGCGGAATTGGACGAGGACGAGGACGAGGACGGAGATCTGCAGGACGAAGGTGAGGGTGAGGTGGGCGAAGACGGAGACGGAGACGCGACGGAGTCCGAGTCGGAGGCCGAGTCGCTCCACAGCGACGCGCTGGACGACGAAGACGAGGAGGAGGAGCAGGTCGGGGGGAAAGGCCGGAAGGGAGCGAAGACGGGCGTGAAGCGGAAACGGGCGGCAGGGACGGCGTCGCCGAAGAAAACGCCTGCGAAGAAGGCGAAGGCGTCCCCACGGAAGAAGCGCAAGACGAAAAAGGAGGAGAGCGACGGAGAGGAGAGCGAGTTCGAGCTGGAGGAGGGCCAGGAGGTCGTCGGGGTCGTCGTCCAGGCGCCGAAGACGGGGCGAGGTGCGTCCGACTCACTCTAGGCGCGATCACTCAGGAATAATGGGGGTGTCGACATGGCATCTCTGTAGTGCCGCCCGGTCAGATATCGAAGAACACGCTTGACTTCTTGTCGCAGTTGAAGAAGCCGGAGTGTAACGACAGGGAATGGTATAACAGCGTTGTTGCTCGTTGGATGAACCCTCGTACTCATACTGAACTTTGTGACCCATTCCTAGGTTCAAGCTGCATGGTAGGCCATTGTGATCTTGTATGCTGATAGCAGAAGAGCTTACTCGTGCGTCCACGCAGAACCTGTCTACCGCCTCGCAGAGACCGAGTGGAAGGCCTTCGTGGAGCACTTCACAGACATACTTGTCGACGCTGACCCTCAAATCCCACACCTACCTCCCAAAGACGTCATCCACCGAATATACCGCGATGTACGTCGAATCGCTCATATTCTACGTCGCCGGTTATGCCTTAGCTGACCTGCATCTTGTGTAGGTCCGCTTCAGCAACGACAAGACACCATACAAAAAGGGGTTTTCCGCTAGCTTCTCCCGCAGCGGCCGAAAAGGCATCTTTGCCGGATGTGAGTAGACCACCGCTGGGCTATACGTGTGCTCTAACTGAACAACAAATCTTCACCGCAGATCACATGTGAGCCTTCGTCCTCGGTCTCTCCCAATCCTCGTGCTAATCGCTCATCCACGGACACACAGTGCAGGTACGCCGGCTCACACTTGCTCCTGCCAGCCCGTCTGAGTAGCTCCATTCACCGCTCCCAGTCAAACCCGGCGACGAAAGCCTGATCGCCGCCGGTAGCTGGTGCCCCGGCAAGAACGAGCTGGCGACAATCCGGTACGCATCTCGCCTGACCCCGAGCCGCCTCCAAACACCCTCTCACGCTCAGTGACCGCCGCACGTCTTAGGAGCAACCTGCAGCGCTCGTCCAGACGACTGCGAGAGGTCATCTCCGCGCCCGACTTTGAGGCGCTCTTCGGGCCCGCGCGGCCGCACCCGAAGGGCGAGCGGCAGAACATATTCGGGATGGAAGACGAGCTCAAGGTCGCGCCCAAAGGCATCGACAAGACGCACAAGTGCGCTCATCCCCTTGCTCTCATACCCGTATATGCCAACGTTCATGGACGATCACGCCTGTTACAGGGACATCGACCTGCTCAAATGTCGCTCGTTTGCCGTCGTGTACAGGTGCGCTTCCCAGCTTCGCCGCGGTCAGTCGTGGGTTTGGCTGAAGAGGGCACTCACGCCCCTGCAGATTCACAGACAAACAGGTGCTCTCGCCCGAGTTCAAGACCGAGCTCGCGCACGTCGCAAAGGTCATGCGGCCGTTCGTGCACTGGTGCGTCCTGCACATTGTCCCCCCCCTTTCTCCGCTCCGCATCTGTGCTTACGTCGCGATCCATCCCTCTGGCGTCTGCCGGGGCTGCAGCTTGAACGACCTCATGACGATCCAGGATGCCAGCGACAGCAGCGATTCGGATTCTGGAGGAGAGGAAGACGACGGCGATCCTGATGAGAGCTGAGACGCCGCGCAACCCCTGCGCACTTCGATCGAGATGGATAAGGCTTGCTTGGATATTGTATGCGCATTGGCTTTCTCCCAGCAGACAAAATCATTCGGTGGCTTGGTTGCAGCTCGTTCCGGTGGCATGGGTTCCCTTGGAACTCATCTGTCATCTGTCACGATTCTGTACCCCCTCCGCAACGTCATGGACGCGACGATCCTCATCAGGTCCCAGAGTTCGTTCTCCCCCATGCATCATGCTGAGTATGAAGACGCACATGTATCTTTTCCACCGGCTGCCACTTTGACCGTCGACGCGCATTCCCCAGGTATCCACAGTTATGGGCCAAGAAACTCCGAGGTTCTCACTCGGACTTACATACGCGACGCAAGCTCGTACATCTCTACCTCCCACGGCTGTGTGCGACCTATTCATCAATCTGCACTCTAGTCACCTCGGGCAGCTTACTATTGGAGCAGGTGCAAGCTTCAGCCCACATCCTCCCCTATGCAGCGTACCGACAAATACGGGCAGTCGTTCGGGTTACAAGAGCGCAAGCTCGGGAGGTCCGGAGGAAGAGCGTTGGAGTTATTGGTGCAGAGGATTGGTTGTGGCACAGTCCGTAGCCCTGAACTTATAACCACATCTAGGAGCGCAGAACCAGTCCTTGTGTGTGAACTGCGCCGATGTGCACTCACCGCAGATCTCGCTCACCAGACGTGTGCGAACACGTCCCAGTTCGGGTCGTTGCTCCACTCATACTCGATGGCGTTCGCCGTGCGCAGCGCGACGTCCTCCCCACACTGCGCCGCGACCCATCCCAGCGCCGCGTCCGTGCCCGCGCTCACCCCGCCGGACGTTCCACACATTGCCCTCGACATTGGGGATGAGTCTAGCGCAACAGGAGGGTACGTCTACGACTCATAGACACTACGATTCCTACGACTGGAGAAACAACCGAATCGCACGTCTTCTACCCTCCGGAACGAGGCTCAGTTCTGTCTCCTCTGCAAAGCACGTATCAGCTGAACCATTCCCGGTGGTCTGAGAGTTGAGTGATGAGCGGGCGGAAGAGCTGATCTTCCTCTTGAGCCTGTCGGCAAAGCAACTGTACAGCGCCGTACGGACGTTCTCCTCCGTTTTGTCAGACTTCAGGATGGGACGTCGCCATGGCACCGCTTGGCCGTGCGTACGTGCCGTACGGATGTTGCGACCTGTTACTGAGTTGTAGACCGCAATGTAGTCATTGCAGAGCAGGCAAGGACGTTTGGAAATCCCGATGTAGGGGATCAGCTCCCCTTCGCGGGCGGGGTGCTGACGGAGGAACGCGTCAACGCGAGCGACAACCGCACACTCGCAGTGTACATAACCACCCAATGATAGTGACTTCGACACTGCATACATCGTGTTGGCACCTTTGTAACCGAGCACATAAGTTGATATAATGATTATCAACTCACCTGGCTCCTCCACGCCGTCTCCCGTCTGAGCCTCCTCGGAGTTGGACTGATCTGTATATTCACATTGAGCGAACCACGCAGCGTAGCTATCAACATGGACACACCGGTTGTCGTATCTTGCAGGAAGGCCTTGATATCCTCATTGACCACCGTTATGCCCCGAGCCATCAATAGCTCGGCGACGCCGTCCGACGTGACTTTGAAACGGTCTTTCGGCGGTGTGGGATATGTCACTGGGATGCACTCAACTTGAATTGCAGCGGAGAAGACGCGGGAGAAGGTGCGTGAACCAAGGAGGCGAGTGAGCTGGTGGAAGCCGTTGGGGATGTATAGAAGCTTCTCAAGCCAGTGCTTGACGTCGAACTTCTTCTGGATGTTCATCTTATTGGAAGCGAGGTATTCTGATGTGCATCGCCGTCAGTGACTCCGATGGAATGGCATATACGCTGCACGTACGGGTCATATAGTCATTGAACTTGTCTGCTAGTAGTGTGGAGAAGGTCGAGGATACTTGAGAGATCCAGTACAAAGCCTTGTGCAGTGTTCCGACGTCAAGTTCCTGAGCCGGTGGCGAGGAAAGGACGGTATGTAGGTCCCCCAGAAAGTCGCACAAAACCTCGATGGCGGCTTGTAGCTTGGCGTTGCCGGCGACCTCGTCCTTCAGGACCTGGAGGAGAGGCAGTTCCTTTGGTGTGAGCATGCGTCGTTCGGGCAACGGGTTGCCAAGAATGTCGCGTGCAAGCGTAAGGAAGCGGATATAGCGATCGGCCCCAACGAGTCGCTTGTGGAGTTTCCGCCGGGAATGGGAAAGGAGACGATGCTCCAGCTCGACGAGCACTCTCTCCAAGGGGTCCGAGGTAGTCTGCGATATGAAGATGGGTATCCCGAGCGAGCGGGACGCGTCGGGGTCAAACTTGCCTCTGCCTCTTTGTCGTTGTCAGTCCCCACCTCCTCGTTGCCCCATGTCTCTTCGTTGACCCTCGTCTCCTCGTTGGCCTCTGCCTGTTCGTTGACCCTCGCCTCCTCGTTAGTCCGTGACTCCTCCCTGACCTCCGTCTCCTTCCTAATCTCCGCCTCCTTCCTAATCTCCGTCTCCTTCCTGATCTCTGTGACACTCCTGGCCTCTGGTGAATTGTTGGCAAGTCGAGTGATGGCACGCTCGTGAGCTGTGCGCAGCTTGACCAATATGAAGCGGAGGTGTTCGGCAACGGAGCGGGGGACAGCGTCGTTTTGGGCAAGAAAAAAGAGTAGTCGCGAGTCGGATGCATCGGGTGGGCAGTGGAAGAGGACCGAAAGGGCAACTACTTGCTTCGTAGGTTCACAGACCAAGAGCTGCGCGAGGGCGTCGAGGAAAGGGGCAGCACGTTCCTCTAGTTTAGTTTCAAAATCTTGGGATGTCGCTGTCGGTGGTGGAAGGCGATCATAGCGGTCCACGAGGAGAGGAACAAGGTAGTCAGGTTCATGAAGCAGCGAGCTCATGCCAGGCACAGACATGGTGAGAGAGTGGGGAGAGAGACGAACCACCCACACGCCCTCCTCGATGAATCCCGAGGCCTCCTCGATGAATCCCGAGGCGAGTTGTGTGACCCCCGCACACTTCCATCGAGTTGTAAGGCTTGCTTGGGTTCCATATGCACATTGGTTTTCTCCCAGCAGACAGAATCGTTCGGTGCGTATCATACCCACTGACGCGCATGTATGTTTTGAATTTTCCACTGGCTGCCACTTTGACCGTCGACGCGCGTTCCTCAGGCTCCTCAGGCTACAGCTGTGGTTCAAGAAGGATTCGGCATTTTCAACCGGACATACACGCTTTGTGATTACATGACGCAAACTCGTACATCTCTGCCTCCGACGGCTGGATTGCGGATGCCAACTCGGAGCCCGAGTGCGACAAATCTGTCAATCTGCACTCGAGCACCACCCACATCAGTACATCTCTCGTCTCTCAAGCTCTCAGTCTCCATACAGAGTCCACTTCTCAATAGACACCGGGTGCGTGGCTGGAAAACATCCGGGCGTGAGGGTGAGTGGCAGCATCAGTTGAAACGTCTCGGAATCACTCACCAAGAATGCCCCTGTCGTTCCGATACACGACCATGCTCCACTTCAGACTCTCGCCCCGCATGCGCTCGACCCGCGTCCTGCTCATCCGCCACCGCACGCGTGTCTCGTATTCCACATGCTCCTGCGCGGTCAACACGAAGAACGTACCCGGCGTGGGGCGCCCCCCACCCTCGAACACGCGCCACAGACCGTCGACGACCGTGGAAGCGCCGAGGAGGTCCGCGCGGTAGAACAGCAGGTGCGTGCACGGCTCATATGGCGAGCACCTCACCCTCCCCCACGACGCCCTGGCCTGCGCGGCCTGCACGCGCGCCTCCCATACGCATACCTCGCCGGGCGCGGGCAGAGGCGTCGGGAACGAGACTGGGAACGGGATCGCGTAGTACGCCGTTGCGAGAATCGTCTCGAACTCGACCAGCCACGGGTCCGTACGCACCGTTCGCGGGGGCACGCGTTTCAGCCGCACCCTCGCCGGAATCGGATAGCTGTCTCTGTAGGGCACGACGTCCGAGGTCATGCGCCCGCCGAGGACGCGCGCGAGGAAGTCGGAGAGCCAGTGGCCGGGGTAGCCGACGCGGTGGAGGTACATGAGGAGGGTGAAGAAGGCGACGAGGTTGTGCGGCAGGCGGACGTTGCATGGGCCCGAGACAGACATGCCAGGGAGAAGGGTGTTGAAGAGCACGCGCGTGAGCCAGGTGGTGAGCTGTGGGCGTGTCGCTAGCTCTGAGAGCGGGCGCGGGAGGGGCCGGGAGCCGAGGACGAGGATGTTCATGACCGCGCGTGAATCGATGATGTCGCAGCCAAGGAAGCGGGGGACTTCCTGGATAGTGAGCAATGTGTACCTGTATGCGCGGCCAGGGTTAGTGGAGAATATGAGGACGGGCAACGGACGTACGTGTGCATGAACTCCTCGTCATCGGGCCATACGCGCGTGTTGAGGAGCGAATTACAGCAAACCGCTGCTCCTGGATGATCCTGTAGACTCGGCACGGCGTAGAGGATCATGTTCAAGGGCCCATGCGTGTAGTCACTAGGACAGAGTCACTTCCTACGCAATGGTGATTGCAGAAACGTATAGAGTCAACTCACGGTACGTTACTCAGCCACATCCTGGTATATCTCCTGGGGAACTCCTTCGGCCGCATGTCGTCGCACTTGCTCTGCATCTTTGCAAGCTCTTCAGAAAGACCGCCACATATGAGTTCGAGCTTGATGTGGGACCCGAGGTTCTTGAGTGCGGCGGAGACCTCTCCGAAGAAGTTGCTGCACGTTTGCCATGCAAACTGCTCGGGGTCGTACATCTGCTCGTCTTCCGGCTCGTCGCGGTTGATGAACTGGTCCATCAGGTCCAGCGTCTCGAAGAGGTCCATGTTGAGGTTTGGATAGCCGCCATCCTCGGGAGCATACTTCAATTCGTCGACGCCCTGATCCTGCGGCTCTTCTGAGCGGTACAGTAAGTTTGGTCAGGTCGTGAACACTCACAACGAGGGTTATGTTGGGCTTCCAATCGTTCTCGATATGCGCTTGAAGCTACATAAGGTTCAGACATATCAGTTTCCAGTAAGCAGCCAAAGAGGATCACGTACCTTCCGCGCCAGTGCAGGGGAAATCCGGCCAGACGCCTTGACTTGGTTCAACGCCGTCTGGAAGCCCGGGTGTCGAGCGACAAGAGGTTCGGGAGGGAAGAACACCCTCGTCGTCTTGTACCACGTCAACTCGACGATCGGCCACTCCTTACTCATCATGTTCTCATAGATCTCGTCTGCTATGACATCCAGGTCCTCCCGGATCATCACACGCGCTTCCGACAGCGACATTCCCGGAGGAACGAGCGGGGAGGATGCGAGGTCCGCGTCGGACATGGTTAGCAGGGAATGCTTGATATCCTCGCGCTGCGACTCCGCGCTCTGGTTGAGCATCTTCTGCCACTGTGGGTTCGCACCAGGCATGTTCATGACCCAGGGTGTGTTTGCCCTCCCCCAGGCTTCGATGTTCTTGTGGGCGTCGAGCATCCTGCGCGTGGACTTCTTCGTCTTGAGCCAGAAGTCAAGCATACGAATAATTGCAGGGATTGTGTCCGGTACTACGTAGAGCCACGGGGGAAGATCCGGCGGAGTCGATGAGAGCCGGCCGCGTAGATCATCGAACAGAGTCTGCAACCTAGCATGCGTGCAAGGTCAGTGCGTCCGATTGATACTCATTGAAACGCCTAGATACCTGTTGTAGCAATACGACGGCATTGCCGCCCCACAATACATATACATGATTGTGGCAATGATCTCCGCTTTCGTGGTCGCATCCTGCGTTTGGCTCAGATCATGGAGGAGTACGAAGAGACACAAGTCTCGCGCGATGGGAGCGTCGTGAATATCAAGCAAGGTCAAGTGGGCGTGGAATTGGTTTTGCTTCGCCTTTGTGAGACGGCCGTAGACTTCGTGGAGGCCCGTGATAGTCCCGATAACATGTCGAGCTGCGTGCATGCGTCACTCTTTGAGATTCAGCGCGGGCTAGATATGAGACACTGACCATCCCCAACGCCTCCAAACATAAATGCGATCTCTGAGAGGTTCTCCATGGGAAGTTTCTCGACCTCCAGAGGATAGTCGTCTCCAGGTCCCCAACCACGAGTAAGATCAATGATGTCGTCGTGACCAATCTGGAGAGCGGTTGAGGATTAGTCGATGAGGCACGAACAACCGAGCACTGGCAGTACGCCTGTAGACGCACTTGGTAATACTCTCGACAAGGATCTCTATGAAGAGACAACTCGTGAGCGGGTAGTACTGGCTGAGAGAAGGGTCGACGACGCGCTCACAAGGGCTTGCAGAACATGGGTAAGCGCGAAAGGTCACTCAAACAGGTCGGCCCCTTCTCCGCGTAGGCCTCCATTTCGGCACGAACGACCTCCCAGTCACTCCATGCTCGGCCCCACTCTTCTTCAGCACCCGCGCTTCCTCCAGAGGCCAGCTTTTCGGCAGCGGTAGCGTGCAATTTGCCAATTTGGTTTTCATGCCTGTTGAGGGTCTCTCGCGAAAGCGTTCCCCCACGAGCGCCATTGGAAAGCGCTCTCGCCAATCGAGTGGAGAGACGAACGACAAGGTCCGCGTTCATGTCCTGCTTCTCCATGAGGAGCTTCCAAGAGCGATGAATCGCGTTCATGCAGCCCACATAGTCCCCCATCTCAAAAAGTGCCGCACTGAGATTTGCAGGGTAGACTGGATCGCGTGGGTCGGCGTTCTCGGCCTGCGAATAGAAAGTCGTCAGGATATACATTCTCTCAACGCAACACGCTCATAAGATTAAATGACTGATGAAGGACCATGATCTGATCGAGTTTGTGCCAGAGCAATGTTCTCAACAGGATGTGTTGCGCGAGGTTGTTGCGGGCGGCGCCGATTGTACATGGCATAGGCGCGTCGGCCGAGAGCATACATAAAACCTATATTTCAACAAACGCACCTTCGCATAGGCTTTCGATGCACTAGGATAAACGTTAGACACGTTTGAACAGGACAGGAACGCGTCGCATACCTCGAGAATTTGCCCGCTTTGAAGAGCTCATTGCCCTTTCCTTTCAGCCTAGCCGCATCTTCGGGCATTTCAGCAGCTTGACCGCGTGAGTCGTGAATAAAACTGAGGGTGCAGATCTCAGGACGGTGTCTCGGTTGGAGGGTGGTGGTAGTGGTACAAAAAAGTGGTGAGCCACTCGAGCGACGCGTCACTTTCGTACATAAGCGCCAGTTGAGCACTTGTGGATATACGACTGCCACTCTAGGATGCCCTTATGGGGGCGTAATGCCTCGGTGGTAAGACACTCATGATCAAGATATTCGGACTACAACTAATTGGTGCAACCTCGCGCAGTACTTTGGTGCTACAATTTGTACAAACATACTGACTCTCCACTCATTACAACCTATGTTGCCTGAGATGGACTCTGCTCTGGGTCGCTGAGCATAAGACCACTCACGCAGCATCTCCAAACCCGATTCACTCTCCATACAGAGCCCATTGCTGAATAGACACCGGATGGGTTGCTACAACGAGCCCAAAGTAAGTCTCGAGTGGTACGTCCGTCGAATCGTTCATGCCACTCACCGAGGATACCTCTGTCATTACGATGCACAACCATGCTCCATCTCAGACTCTGGCTCTTCATGCGTTCGACCCGCGCCCTGTTCATCCGCCACCGCACGCTCGTCTGGTACTGTACATGCTCTTGCGCGGTCAACACGAAGAACGTGCCCGGTTCGGGATGATCTTTGCCCTCGAACACGCTCTTCAGGCTCCCTATCATCGAGGACGCGCCTAAAAGGTCCGCGCGGTAGAACAGCAGGTGCGCGCCCGGCTCGTACGGTGAGCAGTGCAGCCAGCCCCATTCCGCCAGCTCCCGAGTGCCTTGCACGCGCGCCTCCCACATGACGAGCTCATCCGCCTCGCGCGCGAATTCGCCTCCTCCTGGCAAGAGGCGCGCTGCTACCTCCTCGGGAGGGAATGGCACGGGGAACGGTATCGCGTAGTACGCGGTCGCGAGGATCGTCTCAAATTCGACCAGCCACGGATCCGTGCGCACCGTCCGCGCGGGAACCCGCGTCAGGCGCTCGCTCACGGGGATCGGGTACTCGCCCGTGTAGGGAGCGACGTCGGAGACCATGCGCCCGCTGAGGACGCGCGCGAGGAAGTCGGAGAGCCAGTGGCCCGGGTAGCCGACGCGGTGGAGATACATGAGGAGGGTGAAGAAGGCAACAAGGCTGTGCGGCAGGCGGACATTGCAAGGGCTCGGCTTGGACTTGCCGGGGATGAAAGTGTTGAAGAGCACGCGCGTGAGCCACGTCGTAAGCTCGGGACGTTTCGCGAGATCGGAGAGAGGGCGCGGAAGGGGACGGGAACCGAGAACGAGGACGTCTATGACTCCGCGGGGATCGATAATGTTGCAGCCAAGGAAGCGCGAGATGTCCTGGAGGCTCAGCAGTGTGTACCTGTGCGAGGACTATGATGAGTTGAAAAGACAGGACATCCCAGGTGACGTACGTGTGCATGTACTCCTCGTCGTCCTCCCACGCGCTTGTGTTCAGAAGTGAGTTGCAGGCTATGGCCGCATGCGGACTATCCTCCAGATTCGGCAGTACGTGGAGGATCATGTTCATGGGCCCGTGAGTATAATCGCTGAAGCCGTTGGTTTCATTAGCCACAATGTCACTGACGAGCATGATGGGTTAACCACTTACGGCACGTTGCTCAGCCACATCCTGGTGTACTTCCTCGGAAACTCACTTGGTCTCGTGACATCGCCGTTGACTCCCATCTTTGCCAGCTCTTCAGAGAGTCCTCCGCAAATCAGTTCGAGAGTGATGTTTGAACCGAGACCCGTCAGTGCGGCAGCAACCTCATCAAAGAACGCGCTGCACGTCCGCCATGCCAGCAGATTTACGATCTCGTCAGGTGATCGTAGTTGAGCTTCCGGCTTGTCACGGTGGATGAACTTGTCCATCACTCGCAAGGGATGGAACATATTCATCTTCAGGTCGGGGTAGCCATCGTCAGATTCGAGACAATACTTGGGGTCATCGATGGCGTGATCCTACGGACACAATTCTCAGCTTTCACGGTTGAGTTAATACAGCGCAAGCGGCAAAACACTTACTACGAGCGTGATGTTCGGCTTCCATGTCTTTTCAATGCGACGCTGGAGCTGCTCGCAATCAGGAACGGAACCACTCCTGGAAGACAGCTACCACGAAAGCGTACCTTGCGCGCGAGTGCAGGGGAGATTTGGCCAGACTCTTGCACCTGTCTGAATGCGGTATCGAAGCCAGGATGCCGAGCAAGGAGGTCTTCCGGAGGCACGAACACCTGTATTGTCTTGTACCAGGTCGCCTCATGTGTTGGAAGCTTCTGCTCTACTGTCCCTTTATGAATATCGTCGACCATCTCTTCTATGTTACTCCGGATGATGGCCCGTGCGTCCGCCAGCGACACACCTGCAGGGACCATCGAGGACGACATGAGGTCCGCATCAGAGAAGTTCAGCAACATGTTTCTGATTTCTTCGCGCTGCAACGCTATGTTCTCGTTGACGACCCGTTGAAAGTGTGCGTTCGCTCCAGGAAGATTTGTCACGGGGGCAAAATCGGGGTGCTCCGTCGGGTTGATGTCCTCATTCAGTTCTAGCATCCGACGCGTAGACTTCGTCGTGTTGATCCAGAAGTCGAGCATGCGAATGACCGAAGGGATCGTGTCCGATACGACGTGAATCCATGGCGGAAGGTCTGGCGGGTTGGACAGAAGTCGCTTGCGAAGGTCTTTGAACAGCGTCTGTAACCTGGTGTTTGTATGTTCAGAGGATAGTGAGTACACCATGACACACGTGGAAAGCGCCGAGTATACCTGTCGTAGCAGTATGACGGCATCACTGCACCGCAGTACATGTACAAGAGGGTTGCCTTAATCTCCGCTCGGGAGGTGACGTCGGACTCCAGGCTAAGATCATGGAGTAACATGAGAAGACAAAGGTCACGCGCGATGGGGGCATCGTGGATGTCAAGCATCGTCAAATGCGCGTGGAAGCGGTTCTTGCTCGCATCCCTGAGGTGGTTGTATGCTTGGTTCAGGCCAACGATTGTGCCGAAGACGTGACGAGCTGCATGAACATCATGGTCAGACAAGTCGACTTCATTTTGAGATATACCTACCGTCGCCAACTCCTCCAAACATGAACGCCAACTTTGAAAGATCTTCAGTAGGAAGCTGATCGATCTGTAGCGGATAGTCCTCCTCAGGTCCCCAGCCGCGCGTAAGGTCAATGATCTCGTCGGTGCCGATCTGGTGCGAGCCGGTGCTATGTTAGATGCAGACTCCAGGCGCGGAGTGGATGAGCAACGTACTTGATAAAATTCTCGAACCATAGCCCTGGGAGCATGGAACCGTTAGCGAAATACGTTGATGCAGAACGCACAACTCACAGGGGTTTGCAGAACAACGGTAAGCGTGATAAGCCGTGCAAACAGGCTTGAGTCTTCCCTTCAGCATCCTGCGTCATCTCGGCATGGGTAGCCTCCCAGACTTTCCAGGCTCGGCGACATTCTTCTTCTAGAGCGGGTTTGCCGCTGTCAGAAAGCTTTTCGGCAGCCGTCGCTTTGAGTTGTTCGATCTCGGCATTGTTCCGAGCGAGGGTGTCATGCAGTGGAAGCCTTGCACGAGCACCATGGCAGAGCGCTCTCGCTAAGCGAATCGAGAGTCGAACGACGAGGTCGGATGCCATGTCTCCTCTCTCTTCGAGCAGCTTCCAAGAACGCAGAACCGCATCGGCGGACCCCGCGTAGTCTCCACTCTCAAAGAGTGCCGCACTGAGATTTGAAGGATAGACCGGATCACGAGGATCAGCCTTCTCGGCCTGAGAGTCATCAGTCAGCGAACGGGATCGGCTCAACAGATCCACTATCCTGGAACTTCACTCAGCATCGCTCCATAAACTCACCTTTCTGTATGCTTCTGAAGCGCTATACACATTATCAGACCCACGTCGGGACTCAACGTCAATGTTGTCACGCGCACCTGGAGTACTGGCCCGCCCTGAATAGGCTGTTCCCGATCTGCTTCAAACTCGCCGCATCTTCAGACATCCTGACACGATCGAGCGTGGACGTGGATGGGCGGGATTCGAGTTCGAGGGAGGTGCTCTCAGAATGCTGGAGTAATCGTCGAAGTGGTGGGGGTTGGTGCTGTAGTAGCAAATGATCAAGGCCACGCGCGACGCATTCCTTCCGGGCGCTGTGAAGATATGAATCAGTAGGTCAACTTCTATGTAATCATCATATCAATAGCCAACCTCATGCCCGTGGCCATAGGGTGCATGAGTTATGCGAAGTCACATGCGTTTCTCGAATCTATCGGAAACGTCAACCTCCCATTTCGACCTCTTTGTACAAAGCTGGGATCGTGCATAAGCCTGCAATGATGTGACACGAGCGACGAAGTGCGCATAGCACGAATGTTGACAGGACGCGCACTCACCTCTTTCATTTCTTGAAAGATGCAGAGACTCTCCATCGCACCCTCCGTGCCATCTCGAAGCGTTTACGGCTCAGCTACACTCCACAGGCGATGTATTCTTGCCATTTTCTTGGTGTTTGTGCGAAGTGGTGACCAGCGGGGATATAAATCGTAAAGTTCCAGTCAAGTACCTTCCGGTACATCGAGGTCGGACAACAGACTTGGGGCATGATCGCGAAAGTTGTGACAGCAGTTCAAGTTCAGCCTGGCCCGCTACGGTTGGCCGCGTGACTAACGCGTATGATCACGCGTGACGCTTCGCGTACGTCACACACGACAGTGCACAGTACGCGCGCAACACGCCTCTAGTTCCGCTGTTTGCAGCTTCACCTCGGGTGGTTTGATTCTGTCATGCATCCTCACCACTGCCACAGCAACATACGAGGGAATACTCAGGGCTCGGGCGTGACGACGACTGACTGGCAGATCACCGTGATGCCAGTCGCTCAACTTGATGTCAAGTAGTGGCTGGCTCAGGGCTGACCAGAGATGAGGCTCTCATTAGTTCTCGTATGATGTGAGTCTGCATCTAAACTTCTCGCTGTGCTACCCACAGCTCTATTCCCACAGGTGCCGTCGCTGCAATGTAAAGTCGAGTGTCAGATTCGGAACCAGTTCCAGTAAGGTGGGAGACAGACCTATGGCTTCAGTGTCCGCGCGATACGCAAACATGCTCCATCTCTCCGTCCTCATCCTCTCGACCCGTTTGCGGCTGAGTTTGAAGCGGATGCATTCCTCGAACTTGACGTACTCCAGGGCGGTGAGAATGAAGAACGTGCCTGGCGCCGGAGTCGAGTCCCCCTCGAAAGCCTCCCAGACTTCCGCCATCAGGGCCCTCGGGTCGAGGAGGTCGGATCTGTATAACACCAGGTGTATACACGGGTCGTGTGGTGTGTGTCCGAGCTCGTCGAACGGCCGAACGGCTGGCCGGACCGGCGCCTCCCATACGACGATGTCGTCCGGATCGCGCGAGAAGTCCGCTGGGAGGGAGCCGGCAATTGGGAAGGGAATCGCGTGGTATGCTGTCGCGATGATGTTCTCAAACTCCACAAGCCAGGGATCGGTGCGCACTCTACGTGATTGTATGCGCTCCTGCTGATAGCTAACGGGGATGGGGTAGACATCGGCATACGGTAGGATGTCGGAATCCATGCGCCCGCTCAAAATACGCGCGAGGTACTCTGATAGCCAATGTCCAGGGTAGCCAACGTCGTGGAGGTAGAGCAGGAGTCCGAAGAAGGCGACGAGGTTATGCGGGAGGCGGATGTTTCTGGGAGGTGGCGGAGAGTCTCCGTAGACCAGTATGTTGAAGAGGACACGGGTCAGCCAAGACGTGAACGCGGTGCGCGCTGCGAGCTCGGACAATGGCCGAGGAAGTGACTTTTTACCCAGGATAAGCGTACTAAGCAGGGCTCGCGTATGGATCACTGAACAGCCGAGATACTGTGGAACCTCCTGCGGAAGGAGGTGTGTGTACCTACGCGTGGCGAGTCTGTCAGCCCAAGGCGGCAGTTAAGTGAAATATAACATACGTGTGAAAGAACTCCTCGTCACCTCTCCAGGCACGAGTGTTCAGGAGTACGTTGCAAGCGACCGCCGCATCTGGATAGTCTTGTAGGACAGGGACGATATACACGACCATGTTCATCGGCCCGTGAGTGTAATCCCTGAATCCGAAGTATCAGAAACAACGTCCCCATCCGCAATGTACTGCACTCACGGCACGTTGCTCAGCCACATTCTGGTGTACTTCCTGGGGAAGTCCGCGGGTCGAGTGGTATCGCCACAAACGCGCATTTTGACGAGTTCCTCGGAAAGCCCTCCACAGATGAACTCGAGGCACATATGAGAACCGAGAGTCTCTAATGCTTTCGCGACGTCCTTGAAGAAATGGTTGCATATGACCGATGCCAAAGTATCTTGCTCTTCATAATATTTCCAGACCCTGTTATTGAACCTATCGAGCCGACTGATAGTGTCGAAGACATCTATGGCGTTACGTGGGTAACCGTCCTGGTCTGAGAAGAAACGCTTGTCCGCATGGGTATAGTCCTACACTCGGTCAGTTGCAACGTCTGTTGGGCTAGGTAGTTAATCCGTACGAAGAGCGTAATGTTGGGCTGCCATTCATCGTCAATGTGAGACAGGGCCTATGGCGGAGGTAAGCACAACCATGCTTCACGTCGAGTATGTATACAAAAGACATGCCTTCTGCCTCGCTTCAGACGACATCGTGTGGGCGTCGCTGATTTGTATCCACGCTTCTCCAAAGGAAAGATGTCGATCGATCAAGTCGGGATCTGGTACCAACACCTTGACTTGACGATACCAGAGCTCTTCGGTGGAAGGGAACCTGCTCCCCATCATCACACTTGGGCTGACGTTCTGGTGCGCAGAAAGCATTTTGGAAGTACTCTTTGAAAGTGACTTCCAATAGTCGATAAATTTGAGAATGGGGGGAATGGACGCTGGAGCAACATGGAGCCACTCAGGAAGATTGGGTGGAGTAGCAGACAGACGTTCCCTTAGATCATCGATAGTAGTGCGCAGTCTAGATAGAGGGCACGCGTGAGCCTTAGTGAGCCGTAGGAAACTTAGTGAACTGACCTCGTGTAGCAATACGCGGGCATGACGAAGCCACAAAAGGTATACATGAGAGTCGCAAAGATCTCGAGCTGTGCAGTTGGATCGCTCGTGCAGTTGAGTTCGTTCAAGAGCATGAAGATACACAAATCGCGGGCGATCATGCCTTCGTGAATATCTATCAGTGTGGCGTGAACCTTGAAGTGATCCTGGTTCTCCTGTGGCAGGCCCTCGTAAGAGTGATGCAGACCGCATAGTGTTGCGAATACATGTCTGCCTGTAATGCAAGTACTCAGTATGGGGGAACATTCTGATACGCGTATGTCGACGTCGTACCATCTCCCACTCCTCCAAATAGAAGCGCGATGTCAGAGAGGCGCTCTGGCGCAAACGTCTTGATGTCGAGAGGATAGTGGGTTGGACAACTTGGACCCCAGCCGCGAGTAAGGTCTATGAGCTCGTCGTGACCGATCTTGAGTTTGCATCTTCGTGAGCATAAATCACCACATCAAGAATACGACCTACGGGATAGTACTCAATGCCGGGGTCTCTGAGGGAGTATATCAGCGGCGGATGACTGAAAGAGCAGAGGACTACTCACAATGCTTTGCAGAACATGGATAGACGGGAAAAAGCAGCCCGACTTCTCTCTCCTTTAAGTTCGAGGTCAACGATTTCAACCGAAGCTGCCTCCCAGTCCTGCCAAACGCGCGAAAGCTCTTCATTGGCGGAAGCTGTGGACCTCGCGTTGGTTCGTATCTCGGCGATGTCATTCGCATGGACACCCAGAAATCCGTGAGTGATCTGTCGGGCTCGCGCCCCGTGTCTGAGAGCCTTGGCGAGACGACTTGACAGTCGAGCGATAAGATCTTTCTTCTCGTCTTTCTTGTCTGCCAGGAGCTTCCAAGACCGTAGCACGGCTTCGACGCATCCTTTGTATTGACCAACTTCATACAAAGCAGCGCTCAGGTTCGACGGGTAGACTGGGTCATCGGGATCCGCCTTCTCTGCCTAGTGGGAATAGCATCACCGTCATTGGCATTGGTTCAGTGTCGCGTTCTGGAGGTTGAGATACCTTTTCATACATAATTGCCGCCCTAATCCGAGCGTTGAGACATCCAACGATGCGCGGAGACAGACAGAAAGGCGATGGACTCGGACGCACTTCGTCATTTCACCCGCTTTGAAGAGTTTGTTTCCCCTCTGCTTGAGCGTCGCAGCGTCTTCTGATACTGGCATGTTCGATTCGGTTCGTGACGAAGTAGCTCAAGCTAGGATGGTGGTCAAGAGTACTCTAGCACGAGACCGTCCTCAACAGTCCTCAGTACGCGCGTATCCGGCAAGTTGCCGGCAAGCGCCGGTGTCACATCTTGTACGATCATCTCTCGACCTACTGATCAAGCGAGGTCCGCGAACATCATAGCATTCAAAATACTGTACAGGCGTTCTACAGATTTGCATGTCAAGTATCAACGACTCTGCAGAAAAAACAACACATTCGCAGCCGATTCCGCGTGCATCACTGATCAGCGCTCAGCCTCCCCGGACGCCGAGTCTGTCACCCGGTCAACATGCAACTGCATGGAATCCACTCAGACACACTGCCAGTGTTCGATCGAAACCGGGATGGTCACTGTTTTAACATATTGCATCAGTAGATCCCCGAATCCCTTATGTCCACTTATGCGCCCTTATTTGGGCACATAAGCGCACGTAAGTGGGCGGCTAATGGGCGCTTTGGCACAGCTTTTTGGGTCGTTTGAGACCCACTCGCGCTCGGTTTATAGCACCTTCAAATCACAACCGTTTCATATGAAAAGTTTTACGATCGTAGCTCACGGTATCAGGAACGTGTGGTCAAAATTTGGCTGGATTTTATCAAGCCGATGGAAAGCTGTTTACAAAACCGTAAGACCCCCGAAATGGCGCATAAGTGGAATAAGTGGGCGTAAGTACACGTAAGCGACATAAGGGATTCCGGGATCTACTGATGTGCACGTCAGAAATGATACCAAGCACGGCCTCGGAGGGTCGAGGAAGCACTCACCCAGATCCCCAGAGTCGTTTCGATACGCCACGACGCTCCACCGCAAGCTCTCCTTCCTCATTCTCTCCACGCGCGTCTTGCTCAACCTGAATCTGATGCGAGTTCGAAACTGCACGTCCTCTTGCGCGGTCAGGATGAAGAACGTGCCCGGGGCGGGGGAGTGACGCGCCCCTTCGAAGATCCGCCGGACGTTCGCGGTGATGTTGTTGGCAGAAGAGGTGACATCCGCTCTGTACAATAGGATGTGCGCACGGGGCTCGTGGATCATCCCGCTTGCTCTGGCTAGCTTGAATAAGAACGAAGGCTCCTCGTCCACCGGCGTTTCCCACACAGCAATATCCTCGGAGTCGCGCGAGAAGTCTGGTGGAGGAGAAACAGGGAATGGAATGGCGTAATACGCCGTGGCGATGATGGTCTCGAATTTGACGAGCCACGGATCAGTCCGCACGCGACGAGGCTGCACTCGCGCCTGCCGATGGCTGACAGGAATGGGATACTGTCCGTCGTAGGGTGCGATATCCGAGTGCATCTCGCCGCTTAGGATGCGTGCGAGGAACTCCGACAGCCAATGGCCGGGGTAGCCGACATTATGCAGGTAAATGAGTAGACCGAAGTACGCGACCACGCTGTGCGGGAGCCGGACCTGTGCAGTGGACTTGGAAGTTCCATGAATGAACGTGTTGAAGAGCACGCGTGTAAGCCAGATGAATAACTCATCGCGTGTTGCGAGCTCGGCCAGTGGTCGGGGGTGTGACATGGGTCCTAAGACCAGCGGCTCCATCATCAACTTCGGACCATCAGTAGTTCCCCAAAAGCATTACCGAGCTTATTTCGCCCGAATAAGCTCCGTAAGCGCGGGTAAGACCGTAAGCTCCGGCATTTTGCCGGGCTTACTGATGAAATAAGCTCCGATAAGCTCGGTAATGCTTTTGGGGAACTACTGATGACAATTGATGACCTTGCTCGCCATGAAGCGAGGCACCTCCTCGGGGAGGAGAAAAGTATACCTGCAATTATTCGGTCAAAACAACACCGAGTGTTAAGATAGACACATACGTGTGGAAGAACTCTTCAGCATCTCTCCATACGTCGCAGTTGAGGAGCGCATTGCTGGCCACGATGGCTTGAGGATCGTTATTTGAGTTTGGAAGGATACACATCATAGTATTCATGGGTCCGTGCGTGTAGTCGCTGTGAAGAGATTAGACAGCATCCTCGACATCACCAGCACAGCTGAGTGGAGAAACGCACGGGACGTTGCTCAACCACATCCTCATATACTGTCTGGGGAACGTACTCGGTCGCTCACGGTCGCCTGCCATGAAACGCATTTTGACCAGCTCCTCGGGGAGCCCTCCGAGGATGAGTTCCATCGTTATGCGCGAACCAAGCACCTTGAGCACGCCTGCGGCCTTTTCGAAAAACCGCCTGCATACACTCGAAGCGAGGGTCTCTTCGCCTACTGTGAAACCAAGGTTGCCGGTGTTGAGCTTCAAATCGCGCTCATTGAATTGGTCGATCTGCCGGACGGTGTCGAGCGTGTTCGAGTCGACCTCCGGGTAGTAGTCCGTACCAGGAAGCTGGATTCCAAGAAGATACGGGACATTCTACGCGCGGATTAGAGATATATCGACGGCGGGAGTCATACTCACGAAGAGTGTGACGTTTGGTCTCCATTCTTGCTCGATATGCGTCATGATCTACACGGAGAACGCTTAGCGCATGTCTCGAGCAACAACTTGGGTACGCCAATACCTTACTCCTGACAGACTGCGGCAGACCTTCGGCTCCGGATTCCCAATAATGCTCCAGGGCTGCCTCCAGGAGCTCGTGACGACCGCGTAGCTCCATCGGGGGAATGAAAACCTTTGTGTGGCGATACCACATCTCCTCGATAGATGAAGGGTCCTTGCGAGCCATCTCCATCTCGATCTTGTCTGCAATGACTTCCAAGTGATCTTCGAGGTATGCTCTGTGACGGTCCGAGGAAATATGGGCAGGGAGATAGCCGCGTTTCTTTAGATCCGCCTCGGACATGTTGTTGAGAAGGATATGCTTGATGCTATCCCGTCGCGCCATCCGAGTTCCATCCATGTCGTGAGCGGCGAGCATTCCTTGCGTGGTCTTGGAGCTCTTCAAGCTGCTCCAATACTCGAGCACTCGAAGAATTGGTTGCACCGTGTTTGGTGCGACGTAGAGCCACGGGGGTAGGTCAGGTGGGGTCGCCGTCAGGCGCTTCCGGAGATCCTCAATCACGCCCTGCAACCTTGTACGGCCCGGGTCAGCATATCATGGAGACAGGATCGGTGGATACGGACCTTTTGTCGCAGTACGGCGGCATGACCACCCCACAGAAGCTGTATGTGAGCGTGGCGAGTATTTCTGTCCTTGAGGATGCGTCGTCGGTGCTGTTGAGTTGGTGGAGGAGCAACAAGATGCAAAGATCGCGAGCGAGCGCAGCCTCATGTATGTCAAGCATGGTCATATGCGCCTTCAGTCTGCCTTGTTTCGCATCTGATAGCTTGTTGTACGCAAGATCAAGGCCGCAAAGCGTACCCAACACATGGCGGCCTGCATAGAGTCAGTTCTCACTAGTGTTTCGCAACAATGACGCGCACGAACTGACCATCGCCGACGCCTCCAAACAGGAACGCGACATCCGAGAGACGGTGGGCCGGTAGAGTGTCCAAGTTGAGCGGGTAAGAGAATTTTGGGCCTGCTCCGGCCATCAGGTCCATGATCGCGTCATGGCCGATCTGTACAAGGTCCTCATTTAGAGATCCAACGACTGCCTGGTACAACGTGCACGCTCACAGGAAAGAACTCCTTTCCGTCGTCACTGTGAGTATGTCAATGACCTCCACCAATGCGCGCAGAGCAGTAACACGCACAGGGATCGACAGAACATGGGCAAACGAGAGAACCCACCGAGGCCAGCATCCCTCTTGTCCTCGTAGTCGTTGCTATCCAGACCCGAAGTAGACCACTGCTTCCAGACCCGATTGTGTTCGCTTTCAACGTTTGCCAAAAGCCCTGAGCCTGCTGCGGCATCCCGTAGGGCTTCCATGTTCGCTTTCTCGGTTTGCAGCGAAATTGGCGTAACTCCTCCGCTCCGAACTCCACAGGAGAGGGATTTCGCCAGTCGAGTCGAAAGTCGAGTCAAAAGATCGGAATTCACCTCGGGGTTATCCCTCAAGAGCTTCCACGCCCGCATAATGGCATCGACGCAGCCACTATAATCGCCCAACTCATATAGTGCCGCACTCAGGTTTGACGGATAGACAGGGTCTTGTGGATCTGCTTTCTCGGCCTGTGCGGGCTCGCAATGAGCTCGACATAACCACGTCGTGCGAGTCACAGTACGAACTGACTCTTGCGTACAGTGCAGATGCTCTGTAAGGCAAGCATCAGCATAGTGCGGGATGGCCCTTCGACTCGGCGACTTACTTTGCGAGTTCGCCGGCCTTGAAGCAAGTATTACCTTGCTGTTTCAGACTGGCAGCATTCTCATCCATTTTCACGTATGATGGAGGCAGGATATGGTGTTGAGGATGCTACACAGGTGAAGTAGAGTTTCTGCACAGGAGTCGTCGCTAGTCAACTAGTCACTGTCAAGCCCCAAGGCCACGCGGCCTCTCAGTGTTGGCCAGAACCCCAGACCAGCAAGCGCCCAACCGGGGGACCTCAGGGGACGAACGCGTGTCATCACGCGCGTTACGCTTCGTGTGTGTCACATCTCGGTCACGGTCAAGACAACCTCAACTACGCTCCGAGTCCGAATGCTTGCCTTGCACGACCTAGTATGGTCTCACTAAACAACTAGTTCGCATGCACATTACGTTCCTGCCAAGGCCGCCAGTGTCAATCCCTCTTTGCTCAGCTCAGCTTCGAACACAAGTCATTTCTCAACTTGAAACATGAATCATCTGGTGCAAGCGTAGGACGCTCATTAATCCTTACATCCCCAACACCGGACCTTTGAAGACGACGCATGCGATCTGGTCTCATTTTATGATGGTGCGCCATATGATAGAGTCCAGCTGCACAGCACGGGCAAAGAACTCAGCATTGGTGACGGGGTAGACACGGCAGACAAGGACAACTTCGAAACGTCACGCGTCAGGTACCACATACAAGAAGAGAAGACTAGCCAGATAAGCGGACTCAGATAGAGAGCCAAATCGTATCGGAATGAATGGGATAGCGGGTTGGTCGGAATCTGGCAGAGAGAGTCAGCGTGGGTGCCTAGACCCTTGAGATAGGACGAGGTATGTCTCATAATTCGGAATTCTGAACGCATCCGTCGCCTTGAGTCACGCTGTTGCGTGGACATATTCACGGGAACGCTCTCGACTGCTTGACGCAGCAGTTGCCAGTGAAGACTCTGGAAGATGCAATGACAGGAAGCGGTGCGAACGCACCTCTGCGTCGTATGTTCTTCCATAAAGTTCATGCTTTGGAGATTCACCGATCCAGACTATACGGTCAGTGAGCGTAAACATGTGCTTATGGACGTATCTGCCTTTGAACACAGAGTCGGTTGATCATCCCGCAAATCTTGCATGCGACAAGACTCTGGTGGTGAGTCATGACGAATTTGATCTCTGCTCTCGTCTCTGGTTCAATGTCCTTGCTGCAGATCACATGTGACCGGTTTGCACCTTCGCTGGAACGTGACATTCCATCCTATGCGCAATGCTAGTTCAGAGAATATCCAGGTAGCCCCGTATGCACCATCCCATTCGCCCTTCTGACTAGGTTGGACAGTCAACCGAGGTGGCGAGAGTATAATTTCCCCCGGACCATGGTTCCCCGACAACAGCGAGATAGCAACGACCTGGTTAGTCACACAACTCATCCAAATAATCTATGCCCAGACTGAAGGCTCCCTAACTCCGCCCTTTCACCTGCCTGCCATCCGTCTGCCTATTGTACAGATGTCCTCCAGATCTCGTTGGTCACCTACTACAGCGCTCCGGAGCCTGTCGCCTCCGACAGATCATCTCTGCATCCGAGTTCGAGCCCATCGCGCCCGTACTATCCGCAGGGCGCGAGACAAAGACGAACTTGTCCCATCACAAGGTTACGTCTCGTGCGTGTGCTGGAATGGGGGCACGAGAGACGTTTGCGGAATATTGACGCGCCCGAAGCAGGCAGGTCGAGTTGTCCTGCCGCTCGTTGGTTGTATCGTCCAACTCCCCGGAAGAGCAGGTGTACGCGCGGCCGAACTTCAAGGACGAGCTCAGGTGCATTCCGAGGGTGTAGTGGTGTGTCGTTCACAGAATGACATTCTGTGAGTGCGGTGATGACAGATGCGCGAGGAGAATCAGTCTCAACCACGTTGCAGGATAATGATCATCGCAGCGAGTCGGGAGATACTGGAAAACTCAGGAGTGAGGATGGACTGACGGCGATGAGCAAGGTGGAGGAAACCGATTAGTAGGTCCATCGTAGTACTGCGCTCCCCGGGCGTTCTAGACGCCTTGAACGATGAATCGTCTTCTCGCGGCCTTCCGGGTATATTGTCCGCCGATCTAATTGGCTCGAACAGTGGGGCGATTCAATTTGAGCGGCCATCGCGTATGCTGGATTGCTGGTATGATCGGACTTCGAACCCGATGTGACCTGATCTGGGTTATCAAGCCAGCTCATCCATGTCCGGAGTAGATGTTCTTCTCTCTCATTGTGACTCGTATCCCAATGCGTATCTGGCGTCCCTGGTAGCCTTTCAGTGACCTCGCCGAGGCGGGAAGTGTCTGGGTGATTCTTCCAATCAAGAGGCCTGGACAGTTCGATCGCGAGCCGGTGAGCATAAGGTGACTGTGGGTGCCATTCTTGCAGTGTCAGGCCCACCCGGAGAAACCTACATTGGCTTGAGGAACATTGAAGGCGGTACATCCTCCAGTGCGGGTACTTCACGAATATCTCGGTTCGAATGGCTGGCCGCTTCAATTCAATGCAGGAGCGATCCTCGAAGGATATGGGGTAGTCAACCAAATTGTGTTCCTTCGTGGACTTGTTCGTTGCCGATCTGTAGCATATCTTGATATGCTCGATACATCTCGAGCAGGAGGAGTGGCGGGTGAGCATGATGTCTCGTGGGGGAATGATGATGGTGATCCGTTCAAGCTCGTGGAGCCCAACACACGTCACGTAATAGAACCTCCACTCCTGTAAGCCCGTGCATTGGACGCTGCTCAATGCATGTCCCTGTCGCAGCAATGCAGAGACACACCAGGCTTCCGGGCATACTTCTGGGCCGCGCGCGGCAGAATTAATGTGCGAACGGCTGGAAGGGGGAGGCTCCCGCCGGATGAAATCGCGCATATTAGTCGCACGAGTGTTCTGTTGACCGCGCCCAAAAGCACCCTCTCGCACGACAACTCCTCCTACGGAGAGGACTCTCTCCAGCTTGGACTCAGATATGGTTTGTATGCGAGGCTCTAGGGATTCCACGCCGGTGAGAAACACGCCCTGCGTTCTTGTTTGGTACAGCCTAAGTCCGATGAGTTGATCGTCTTCATCTTGACATTCCAGAATGGCAAGGTATTGTGGTGCGATGTCGCGTTGGCAGTTCAAGTCTCGCGGGAGCAACCTGGGGTCGCAGTAGTCTACGTCCGGGTCCGATTCGCAAGGGAAATGCTCTTTGAACGGTATAAGAGGCAGACGCATGTGGATGTGGTAGGAGATGGAGTAATGTGGCCAAGGTAATGTCTCCGTATTCAGATGAAGGCGGTTCGTGAACTCATCGTGAGCAACTCGGCGCACCTTCCCGGCCTTCCAGAAGGATTGGGGCGAGCTTGCAAGAAGTCCATGATGGTCATTGCCAGTGTAGTAGCTCTGCCACGCGAAGATGCTCTGGTCATCGGTGTTCTTCAGGATCTCCTCCTGAAGTCGGAAAAACGCATTCCTCCCCTCCCCGTAGATGGTTGGCATGCGCACATTGAATATACCCATGAGTGAGTATGCGACATCTTCCAAACGCGTCGTCTCCCGGTGGGATGCCCAATACATACGTTGCGCAACCGGGACATCGTCGACCAGCATGCGGTGCACTAGTACCTGGAAGTCAATACCCGTTACTTCCTGGAGAACACCTGCAAGTTCTAGCTTGGTCCCGATGGAACTCCATTCCCGAGCAAAGAAGAGGATATGCATGGGAGCGATGAGCTCCTGGAGAGTCCACCCCCGACAGTGCCATCTGCTTTTGCGAAACTGTGAGCCCTTGGGGAAAGGATCACCATCATCGTCCACGTCTGCCAGATGCACGAAGCATATGGCTGCGAGTTCGTACCACTCGTACATGGAGTTGATAGCTTCAGATAGCTCCGCGCTACTGGTTTTGTCGATGCAGCACGAGTCCAGCCAGACGAAGTCGAAGCCGTGCAGACGCGCGGTCGTACAAGCCATCCTAACCTTCTCCGACGTCCGAGGATCATGGAGGATGCAGGCACTGGGCGAATGATCCTGGCACGGCTTCTTCTGCGAACCATGATGGCAAGGATGGCTATGGGCTGGAGATGCGGATGCAGTCGAGGACGGTTCGTCCGCGGCGAGTTCCTGCTCGATCATGATAGAGAGCAAGAATGGATCGGCCCAGTTCCTGGGAAAGACAGGGATGAACGCCGGCGGGCAGGTGTACAACCGTCTCAGCCCGGTAGCACAGGCGTCTCCGATACGAGAGAAGAGACGGCGCACGGTGGACGGAGCCGCGAATGGAGATCGGGCCCATCTGGAGACACCTGGAGATGTGGATGTGGAAGAGCGCGGCATGGCGTGCGCGCAGGCCCATAGGGAGAGCACATTTGCCGCGCGCAACTCAGCTTCTACTAGGGCCTGCGAGCATCGGTCTTTGGCGGTCCGTTGGATCTCTACAAGCTCCTGATATGATTGCTCGCCCTCTAGGGCCCAGGTATGGGATATGATAGCGTATCGCACGAGTTCCGGATTGTCGAAGTTGCGAAACTCGCCGGTAGCGGTATCCAACAGACGCATATCGCACTATCGACAGAAACGTCAGCGCCAGCTTGGCTCCTCAGCAGATGTAGCTATAGCGAACTTACGCCTTTCTAATTGGGGTCAGCCTAGAAAAGTGTAGTACCTCGTTAGTTTTCATGGTTGGCACCACCAATAGTGTAGTCACTCACTAAGTCTGGATGTGGAGGAGCGAAGAGGGCTACGAGAATGACGTGGCCAGCGATAAGTCTGTCGGCGTTCCATGGGTTGAAGATCCCACACGCACAGCATCTAAGGACACGAGGTATTCCGGGGTTCTCACGCACCGTCCAGGTCCTTTGCTGAACTCCCCGCCTTGCGGTCCTTCCTTTACAGCACAGGTCTCTGGCAAGCGTCACGGTCCGTCCAGCTGGGATGGAAAGGGTATTGAAACAATCAGTCTCGGTTGAGGAATGTTCGAGGCTTTGGCACGATAGTGAATCTCCTGCTGCGATAGTATGCTCGTATAGTAGACATTACTCGCACACCGGTTAGGTAGTACATATGATCCCCCGTAAAATGTGTCTCACGCGATAACATGAACAACGACACCCCGATCAGAGCGCAGCCTTGACCCTCGAGTGCGTAGCCGCACCGTCAAGGATGATGTGGGTGCCAGAGACGTACGCCGATGCAGGGCTGGCCAGGAAGAGCGCTGCACGGCCGGAAAGGACATCACGGTCAGAGCTACCACTATAACAGAACGTGAAGAGCGACGGAACGCACCGACGCCAGCCATATCCTTTGGGTGCCCGATACGCCCTGTCGCAGGAGATAAGCGATGAGAATAGATAGTAACACCGCCGACCGCACGTACCGAAGGGGTGACCATCTGCCAGGCCTTCCTCGCCGTGTTGCTTGAGCCCGAAAGCGGTCATTTTAGAGGGGAAGACGCTGTTCACGGACACAAGCTTAAATCCGAGCCAAGCTAAAAGGACGTAAGAGTGGATGACTCACCCGGGACAGATGGCATTGACCGTGATAAATCGCGGCGCGAGCGTCGTAGCCAAGAGGATGGTAAGGTGGTTGAGCGCCGCCTTACTGGTGTTGTCTAGGACACTTCTATCAGCGCGCATTCGGCGGAGGCACGTGGAGGCGATGTGAACATACAGCTCCAGAGACCATTGCCGCTGCCAGCAACCTTGGAGCCGATGGCCGTGGTGAGGAAGCCGGCGACGGACGAGATGTTGATGACGCGGCCCGGATCGAAGGACGTCGCGTCCTTGGCGAGGAGTTCCGTCAGGCTGACCGACACCAGTCAGAACAACCTGGGTCGGGCCTTTTAGTCTAAGAACCAAACTCACGCGGCAGTCACTAAATTCGAACCGTCCTGTGAGACCTCATTTTCCAGCGAGCGCCAAGACCGGTGGAACTCACTGTAGAAAACGCTCTTGACATTGAGAGACAGGATCTTGTCCCACCCATCCTTCTCGGGGACGCTGTGTGTGTGGAGCGTCGGTCAGTGGATTCCGACAGTGGGAACGACATGCAGGCGCAGCACTTGCCTGTCATATGGTGCACCCCATGATGCGCCCGAGTTGTTAACGAGGATGTGCACCTTGGACTCCCGCTCCTTGATCTGGTTCGCAAGTGCATCACAGCCAGCTTTCGTCTGAATTATCACCACGATGTCAATTGCGTCGGTGTCGGACTAGGGCTGTGCAAGACGAGCACTCACGCTGATGTCGGCGACGAAGTAATGGCAGCTTCCAGGGCCTCTCTTGTTGAGTTGCTCGCACACCTGGAGATGAACTGTTTAGTAGAACGCACGGGTGTATTGTAAGTCGTTTGCTGACCTCCTTTAGCTGCTTCTCCTTTCTGGACGCGATGTACACCTTCGCGCCGTTCTGTACGTAGGCGGAGGCAATCATGCTCCCAATGCCGGAGCCACCACCGGTGACGACAGCTGCACGACATGTTCAACATCCACCTGTTCCACAGATCTGCACACCCCTGTACATACCAACTTTGCCCTTGACATCAAAAAGGTTTCCTGTCGAGAAATCTGGCAAACATCCGAGTCCCAACGATGAATCAGCGAAGACACACAAGGCATAGATAAGACCATGCAGTACCCAGAGTGTTCGATGCCATCTTTGTCGTAGTTCTTGACCGTTGATCTGGACGCTGGTGTCGTTGGAAGCTGTTAGAAGGTGAGCATACGCCCACACTGAAGGTGTGGGGTAAGCGGCTCGGCTGTTGCTATAGCCGGACCAATCACGTTGTGCCACAGAGATCGGCCCGTACATCCGATGGGCGCCCAACGATGGATTGGCTCGAAACGGCGACCTTGACGCCCATGGTCCTCCCAGCGTTCTCCATGTTGAAATTCGTTCGGAAAGGACGGACAGCAAATCATCGACACGAACCGTCATAACCTATCTACGGTGGTTTTATGATCACCGAGACTCCACAAGCGCAATCTTACGTTGAAGACGGCGTATCAAAAGCATCATCATGTCGTACCACCTTCGCGGAATGAAAATCTACCCAAAAGGTGAGTTTCCATGTTTGTTCTCTATCTCGACTTCGTAGCGCACCAGCACACCTATCGCAGAGAGATATCCATACGCGCGTCTTATCCGCCAAAGCATACCATGCGCTACGATCGCCGAGAGGATGCATTGAACCGCAGCTGTAGCACTGCCTCAGGCTGCATATTGCATCTGGGCGCCGTGAGCATATGGTGCAGGCTCGTGTAGCTTCGCAGTTTCAATGACCTTTCCTGCTCAGGACCTCTCATGACTCACCAGTGTTCATGTTGACGCTGTCAAAGTTTCACCGAGGAAGCATACGCGTCAACTCTCAATACTTCTCGAAATGTATCGTCGACATGCAGCGCCAGAGAGCGTCGTGCAGCATGTGCCATGCTGATCATCCGAGCGTATCGTCGGCCGCATCACGAGCAGCACGGGAACAGACGCGGTCCATGCACGGGGCACCGCATGTTTCGAAGAGCGGTTGTCAGTTTGTGCATATGGCAATGTTGTCGCATTTGGTGGATGTTCGTGCATCCGTCGCGCTAGTCTCTCTTCAGAACAGTCCGATCGAATCGCTAACATGCGTGTGCTTGCGACTGTAGTAGGTCTTTCTGCGACGCCAGCAATGACGTCGTGGTTTATGACCGTCAGGTACGAACGTGGTTCCGAACATAGTGGAAACCACAGGATGTTCGACCACTTTCGCCAGCAAGGTGATGGCCTTTACAGTGATCCCCGGGCTGTGCTCGAAGGTCAACAGAAGGAGCTCGAAGGACAACAACAGTACGCACCCGACGACCATGCAGCGCGGCCAGGATGATCCATCACGGCACAGCTGGTCCCATGGCCCAGAACAAGCCATCAGGACGATGTGCGCCCACATGGAGGAGTGCGGTCACAAAGGTGTGTGCACCGTGCTCTCGTTCACCAGACCACCATCAGAACGGCTCGGCCAAGTCACGGCGCCCTCCGCGCGATCGGGACGGTGTCCGTATCGGGAAAGCGCAGTGTTCGCGAGCAGTCGCTCACTGAACCGCTCGTCTTCTGACCATGCCCATCATACAGTTCCCCTGGTAGCTTATCCACAAGCCATACTTCCAGCGCTGGTGAAGCTACCGTATCGACGTCACATCCATCATGACCGACCTCACGAGCATCCTTGTGGATAGCGGCCATGATGCGCCTTTGGTCGTTCTGGGCAACATGCAGGTATGTCATGTGTTTGCAACGGTTGAGGCCACTGGAAGAGGTTTGCGTGCCTTGTTCGATACCAGACCGCCGGGTCCAATGCGAACGCGCGAAGTTGATCTGCACCCAAGGCAGCCTGCGCACGGTACAAAAGGCGGCCATATGGGACGCATCTTGTCAGTGGACTTCGGCCCTCCTCCCTCCTTCTCGTTCTCTTATCGCACATCAGGTTCGCCATGAAGGGCTTCGTTGCTGCTGCTGCTGCCACCGTTGCGCTCGCCACTGGCGCTGCTGCGCGTACCTTCACGGTGTACAACAACTGCCCGTTCACTATCTGGTACGTGTTGTCGATTTCCGTCAGATTTGTACCTGTTCTAACTATGTTTCCAGGCCTGCTGTACGTGCATAGCACGATTGACCCTTCGACACGCGCTGATCCCTTATTTAGATCTTCACCGACCTCAACGTCGGCTCTGCTCGCCCCAACTACCCGACTGGGTGCGTTCATGTCTCATTCTCACTTCCAGTACATTGCAGTGCTGACGCACTCTCCTCACAGTTGGGAGCAGAGGGCCTACCAGGCGGTCTCCTTCTCTGTCCCCGACAACTGGAAGGCCGGTCGTATCTGGGTAAGTGCAACGCATACCCTGCCGCACAATGAACACGCCCCCTTACACAGTTCATCAGGCTCGTCGTAACTGCAACTTCGCCAGCAACCCCGGCCCGAACTCTTGCTTGACCGGTGGCTGCAACGGCGGTCTCCAGTGTGATCTCCGCTCCGGCACTGTACGTTTGTTCTGCTTTGCGTGTGTATCGCACCGTGCACTGACGTCATGCTTGACAGGGTGTTCCCCCCGCGACCGTCGCCGAGTTCACCCTCCAGGGTGATGGCTGGCAGGACTGGTACGACGGTATGTCGGACAATCTCTGGGTTTGTCGAGGTACATGCTGACTGGTAAACGTCAGTCTCCTTGGTCGACGGCTACAACCTGCCCATGAGGATCAGCAACAACGTCGGCTGCCCCGTCGCCGACTGCCCCGTCGACCTCGGCCCGAACTGTCAGTACACTCATTTGACGTTCCATGCTGCATGCAGCGACTGACGTAACATCTTCTGGATAGGCCCGGCCCCTCTCAAGGGTCCTTACGACAACGTCGGCTTCCCCGTCGGCTGCAAGAGCGCGTGCTTTGCCGGGCTCGGCGACCCCGGTACGTCACCGCCCCACAATCTTCTGTGTCCCCGCCTGACTGACTGACCCGCACCACTCCCTCCGACAGTCAACAACCCCAACTGCTGCACGGGCACGTTCAACAACCCGAACATCTGCACGAAGGACACCGTGCAGTACTACGACTACTTCAAGAGCCAGTGCCGCAACTCGTACGTCTTCCCGTACGACGAGGCGAGCAAGACCGCGCTCTGGACCTGCGACTCGAACAAGCGCGCCGACTTCACGATCACCCTCTGCCCGTGAGAGGGCCGTCGCGGTCGCGGTTAGCACCCGGGTCTCCTCCCCGCGGTCTCCATCTGTCCGCACGGCAGGCGGACGGCGCTTGGCTTGAAGCTCTGGGTCCGAATCATAAATTGGAGTCGAAAGGCTCGTGCAGGTGGAAGCGGATGATGTGTTCATGTCTATTGATGATTTCCCTGGGCTCGATGAACGAATGTATAGCATGTGTGTACTTTTCAATCAAACTTTTGACAAGGAACTCAGTGCGACTTGGGCCGAGCTGTCTTCGATCTCGATCTTCAGACATCTGCACTTCTCAGTCGCGCTGATAGGAACGTGTGCTTGAGTCGGTCGACACAGGCTCTGCAGACACAGGAGCAAGTCTGAAAGTATGATGAAGAGATCCGCGACGTGGACGATCACGAGGAAAATCGTGCACAGTCAGCCAGTACGGATCCACTCGAGAATCGTGGCTCGGAAGGCAGTCTCTCTGCTACATCTCCGTGCATGATAGCGCTGCCGTGCGGGAATCCTCTCACGATCACGATTGAATTGCCGTCTAACCACTGACAGTCAAGTACGTACTTCCATGGCACTGCCATCGAGGATCTATCTCCGGCGATCCACTGTGACTTCGCTCTAGTTCGCTTCCAAGCCATAAGTATAGATATCCGCCACAACTCCAAACCAGACCTTAAAGCTTCAAGCTTCAGCTTTAAGTGCTATTAGCTCAGCTCCCGTCAAAGTCCACGCTCGCAATAAGTTAGTATTAATGCAAGGAAGGGAAGAAGAAGAAGGAAAAAAGGGAGAGCGGTCGAAACAAGAGCCCGAGATCATACAGACGAACGGATATCGATGTTGCTACAGCCCAAGCTACACTACGACGGTCCAAAATCCGAAGAGACGCGACAGCGAGCAAAGCGATGAGCGATTGCAAGCAAGCGAGCGGCGGCGGCGGCGGCGGGATGTCGACACGGCTGACATACATACCACCAACGCGCACCCAACCAAGTACATACACATAAATCTCCTCCTCTTCCTCCATGCCTCCATGCTCCTCCCCCACTCAACGTTCAACAGTAAAAAGTCAAAAGGCCTCTCCAGCCGCGACGTCCGCCGGCAGCCGGCCCTCGCGCGCAATGTGCCCGAGCTCGACCTTGACGCTCTCCCGCGCAAACGCCGTGCGGCGTGCAGCACTAACAGAGCGCATCGGCGCGCTCCCCACGCTCTTCACCCGCATCAGCTTCGCCTGCTGCGCCTGCCCGCGCCGTCCCACCGACGCCGAGCGCACCACGCCCACGTCCATATCCACATCCGCATCCGCCTCCGCACCCACAGCCACACCCACCTCGCCGTCCTCCGCAAAGTCATCGTCCTCGTCCTCGAGCGCCGTGCGGGGCACGTCCGCGGGCCCAGCGTGCACGTGGAGGTGCGAGCGCGCGACGCTCACGCCGGACTTGCGGGGGTAGCGCGGGGCAGACTCGGGCGTCGGGAGCGCGTACGCGTCGTCGACGACCTGCTCGATCTCGACCCCGCTGATCCGCTCGTCCACAAGGCCCGCGGTGATCAGCGGCGCCGGCTTGCGCCTCACCGACGGCGTCCGCGCCACCGCCACCTCTCGCTCTGATTGGGGTTGCGGCATGGGCGGCTCGGATTCCACGACAAACTCGGTCCGGGGAACCTCGTGCGAGAGCATGCTCCGGCGCGCCGGTGCCGCTGAGAACGGGCGCATCGGTGGGGGTGGGGGTGGGGGAACGGGCGCGGGGATCCCGGGGAACTGCAGCGCGAGCGCGTGCACCTCGGACGCGGTCGTGCTCGACGAGAGCCCGCGCTCGCGGCGGCTCACGTGCGACGGGACGCGCGAGCCGGGGCTCACCCAGCTCGTGATCGTCTCGTCCGGGGAGCCGATCGCGTGGAACGACGTCGGGCGGGGCGTCTCCCCGCCGTCGTCGTGCTCGTGGTAGGAGGAGATGGAGGAGGCCGTGGACGCGCGCCGTAGGTGCTTGGCGGACCCGACGCTGACGCGCTTGCCGAACGAGACGGCGCTGTCGCGTGCGCTGCGGACGGGGACGACACCGTTCCACGGCTGGGGCTCGGCGCCCTCGGGTGCGTTGTTGGGGCCCCCGACAGACTCGCGCTTTGAGGGGCGGCGAATAGGGAAGGCGGGAGCGCGCCCTCGGGCGTGTGTAGCGAGGTCCGGGTACGAGGTCGAGTTCGCGAGCGTGCGCGGTTGCCCGCCCTGTTCGAACACGTTAGGAAGCGAACGCGCGCGGACGTGGGGGTCGCGGAAGGGGTCCTCGACGAGGTCGAGGAACTCGAGGTTTGACAGGCGGCGGAGCTGGAGCACGGGCAGACGGTCCTTGCGGATGTGGACGGTGACCCGCTGGCGAGCCTGGTTGGGCGCGCGGGGGAGACGAGGACGAGGGCCGGCACCGGACACGTCGACCTCCTCCGCGTCGGACTGGACGTCCAGCAAGTCGTAGCTGCCGTCGACGCTGCTCTGCGCGGACGGCCACGAGTTCCGGTTGGTGGAGCCGAATGAGGAGGTGGAGTCGCGGACGCTCTTGCGGCTGAGCGAAGGCTTGCTGGCGAGCTGGAACGCGAGGTTTGTCGGCTTGCGCACGGCGAGGAGACCGGGGGTCGCGCGCTCCTCGTCGATGGGCGCAGGTTTGGCGAAGTCGCGGCGCATCCAGGAGGGATCGCCGAGCTTGATGACCGAGTTGCGCTTCTCGTCGAAGGGGTTCTGCTTCTCAAAGTCGTGGCCGCCGACGTGGCGGAAGGTGCTGAAGCGCGGGTTCTGGATCATCGCGCGGAGCATCGACTTGCGGCGCTTCTGGGCCTCGCCGGGGCTATAGAGCTGGAAGTCCTCGATGGTGTCGACGCCCTTGACGATTCCGATGATCAGGCAGCCGTGGCCGAGCAAGCGGAGGAGACGACGCGTGAACGCAACGCCAAAGCCACCGTGAGCGAAGCCGATGACGGTCTCTATGGCGCCGAGCTTCAGACCAGCAACGATCCAGCCGAGGCCGCGGAACAGATGGGCCTCCATCTCCTTCTCGGCCTGAGTGGAGTCGATGGTGCGCTGGTGCGAGAGGGCCTTCATGAGACGATAGAAAGCAATGCAGAAGTTGCAGGCCTGGAAGGCGGTGTGGAGGACGAGTGTCACGCTGCCAAGGAACATCTGCGCGGTGGCGTTCGAGAAGCCAACGCCCAAGACGGTTTGGTTATCGAACATAAGGAAGCTGCCTGTTTAGGGAGATGTCGTGTGAGGTCTGACAACGCTGTAGCAACGAGAGATTAGACTCACGGTAAGTGATGCCGACAAAGGACCCGGCCTCGTTCAAGATGAGAATGAGGGGAATGAACGCGAGGAGGACATATTTTGTGATGTTCTGGAACCTGAGGGGCAGAGAGGGGACGAGTTCGGTGGCGGTGAGGAGGTAGAGAGCGAATGTGTAGAGGAAGAGGGGTATGACGGACGCGACGCCTGTGCGAGGGGTTGGTCTTCGAGTAGCATAGCTTGGAGGGAGATGACTCACCAATGAGAATGTCCAGCGACTTGAAAGTGTCTATGGAGGTCCCAATGTTTGGGATGGTGTGGGTGAGGACGTCGAGGACGGCAAGGATGAAGTAGACGATGACTTCCGCAGCGAGGAAGACATGTTTCCTGCGGAAGAAGGTATGTTCAATATCGGGAACCGGAACGGATGGAGATGAGAGGTGGCCGTGCACGGGGAGGCTTGTATTCTCGCTTCATTCGAAGTGAAGGGGTAATGATTATGGCATGCGTCATATTTGCTGTTCTCTCGAAGCTCCGAACGTATCCAGCCCATATCACTCTCCATCGACGCGCCTTCGTCCACACTGCTCCTGACGCAGACACGACCCCCGGATCGGCTTGAGAAAAGGAAGGACTTACTTATCAGATCCACGCTTGACCCACAGCAACACGCTCGCAAAGATGATTTCGACCCCAGGAGGAAGCAGAAGAATACCGGCCTCGAGCCTAGAGAGAGACTGACAACGCAGGATGGGTGCGACCGAGAGGCAGATGTCGCCCATTTAACCGGAATGTCTGTCGCGAGTCCTATAGAAGAGCAAAGTGCATTTCAAGATTTACCGGACCAGCAGAAACCGACGGCGAGGCCAAGAAGAAAAGAACGGACGCAGACTTGCTGCGAGGAAAGGAGGCGACGCCTGCACCGAGGGAGAAGGGAAGGAGCGAGCGATGGACGGGAGCGCAAGAGCGGGAGGACACCGGCCGCGGCTGATAGCACACGGAGGCTGCACACCGACCGGGGCCTCTCCGGGCTCCCAGTCCTGGCTCGGCCTGCCTGATCCAGAACAGACGGTAACACGACGATGGCAACAGCCCCCGCCCTCTCCCCGTCGTCGTGGAGATCGCAGCGCTTGCCTTTCCAGGCCACTCCCTCCGCCCGTTCTGCATCTTCATCTTCCAATTGTCCTCCTCTGCACAATCGCTGTGCATGCTTCAGCTCTCCTCGAGTCTGCATTCGGCGTCAACGCGGTCCATGCGGCGCTGCCTGGTGCTGCTCACAAGCGACAGAATCTGATCCCGTCAAGCTCGCGAGAGCACACGCCGCACAGATCAACACCTGCGAACATGTCCGTCTGTCTGAGCGACGACGTTCGTCCATGTCGTATGGCTATCCCAGATCCGCCCTATCATCCCCTTCCGTCTCGAACGTGATGCGCAAGCTCGAGACGGGTCTGCCATCGACAACGCAGCTCCGACCGCTGACGGACGCAGAAACGCACCATAATCTCAAGTTCACAACCTCTCCATTGCGTTCCCACAGTGCTCTGGGCCTCCTGAAGATAACATGATGGGAAGATCAGGATCCTGGAGGAGGAGCAGTTGCAAACTTGCAATCAACATCGTTACTCAATTGAGTTCGAAACATGCGCCCGCGGGGTTTCGGAGATTGCGTGGTGAGCCAACTCCGATTGATACCGCCACACATGCACGGTCTGAACTGCTCTTGATTCTATATCGATATGCCGTATTTTTGAAGAGTGATTGAGAGAGATCAAAACCTATATTCGTGTAGTACTATAATGTAATCTCGTGCAACTCACTGAGAACACATCAGTAACTGTAAGTACAGTGATGGCTCCGTCGGCGCTTCGCTTACTAAAAGGAGAACTTCGGTCTATGTCGATCTTAGTTTGGACAGTCACTACGTGCACCTGCAGATACCTTTCAGACACTCTGTTCCTCGTATCTTGCAACTGACATTTCTGGTAGAAACCCTGCGAGCCGGCACCATGCGCAACACTTTCTTCGAGTTCGGAGTCCTCGTTTGCAACGCCTCTCGATGGATGCGGCAGATCACACATTTCTTCGCTTGTATCTATAGTCCTCATGGTTCGAGTACCACGATTGATCTGCTGACGCAGTCGCGCGCACATCCCACCGCAGGCGTCCCGACCCATGGTGTACACGCGTTCGCTTGTTGATCTCCCGAAGCGCTACATAAGCACCTTGAAGGGACCGCGCTGACAGGTGTCCAGGCTACTGTCACAGGCTACAATCCTCCTCCCATGTCGTCGCGTGCCATGGCCAGACAACGCAGTCTCAGCTCGAATGACCCATCTCCCGAGGCCATTGAGGCAATGGCAACACGCCTCGCAAGCTACATGAACACGATTGCCGAGGACAGCGAGTACGCGGCCAAAGATCGTGGTGCCTATGACTCCGCCGTCGCGGCAATGGGTTCCTCCGATTCGCGGCTGGCAAGCCCTCAGGGGACCCTCTCCCCGTACTCCCTGCTTCGACAGGGAGACGATGTTGACGAGTATCTGGCCACGGCCGATGCTGAGATTGAGAGAATCAGCAAGATGCCCATCCTGACTATGAAGGAGTATGTTCCATCCCTCTGCATCCCCGGACTCGATTAGGCTGACTTATTGTTGCAGCCGTGTTGAGCGCATGAAGTATGCATTTTCTGCTCAACTTGTATACGACGAGTTCAAGGTTCGTCAAGCCTACTCCCTGGAGACGTACAGGACATTCTCTGCGCGTGTAGACACGCTGTGAGTCCATCTCAAAACTTGTTACGTATCGAAATCTGATCGCTTCTGCTAATATGTACTAATAGTCATCACCAATGGATTCAAGGCTTCCTTTCGGCCCAGGGCATCACTCCGACGATACCCCTAACAAGCGCATCTTGGTCCGACGCTGGCGCTGACACTCTGCCTCCGATTCATGATCTCTCGTTGTCGGCGACCACGCCCGGGTCTGAGCCCCTCGACTCTGCTACCATAGACGAACTGCTCAGCGACCCCGACCGGCTCTTCAAGTCTGAGTACATATGCACCGCCGATAGCGAACTTTGCGGCCCCTCAGTGGTGTGGAAGCTCGCGTCGTTCACAAGGACGCGGTCTAGCATCTCGTTTGCCATCGAGTTTGGCAATGCATCCGGCGAGTTGGTTACGTTGGATGTAAATGCCATGCGTTTGCTGTTGGAGACGAGTCACCGGATTGCTCAGGCTGTATGAATGCAGTCCACGCCAGTGTTGACAATGCCAACACTTTTTCCATGTCCTACTTGCTCCTATCCTCTACTAGAATAGATGGCTTAGCACAAACAAGGAGCAACCGTGTGTTGTGTAGCTGTGACTTGCGGAGACGAGAGTCAAGGTCAACTGTGCGCCGCGGCGGTGCGGCCCGGCTGTGACGCGCACCCGTGACGTCACAATGTCACCGCTCATAACGCTGCCGCCCACCAGCGTGCCCCACAAGCGCCGGTCTCGATGCCTCTCGACTTGCAGAACCACCGCGCACAACTCGTCCTCACCGCCCTCGGCGCGTCCGTCCTCACCGCGAGCGCGATCACCGCATACCAGCAGTATGCCAGACAGCAAAAGCGCCGCGACCTGCGCGAGGACGTCCTGCGCTCGCTAGCGGACGGCTCGAAGGGGAAGGGAAAGCAACGGGATGCGGACGAGGATGAGATCCACATCGGCGGCCCCGGGCAGCAGACGGAGGGCGTGCCTCTGGCGTACGACGAGGAGCTCGTGCGCGAGCAGCTCGCGCGGAACTATGCGTTCTTTGGCGAAGAGGGCATGGAGCGGATCCGGAGGAGCTCTGTCGTCGTCGTCGGCTGTGGGGGAGTGGGGAGCTGGGCGGCCGTGATGCTGGCGCGTTCGTGAGTGGTCCTAGAACTAGCTGCACTGGCTCTCGCAGCTTACGCCGTTCGCTGCAGGGGCGTCGCGAAGATCCGTTTGGTCGACTTTGACCAGGTCACCTTGTCGTCCCTCAATAGACACGCGACAGCCACGTTGTCGGACGTTGGCACGCCGAAGGTGAAGTGCATCGAGCGCACGCTCAAGCAGATCTCCCGCGTCGTAGAAGTAGACGCACGTATCGACATCTGGCGGAAGGAGTCGGGCGGTGACCTGCTCGAGGGCGCGGACTGGGTGATTGGTGTGTTTTGCGTCGTTTCCTCTGTCTGCGCGCAACGTCCTCACTGACGTCATTCCGTTCAGATGCGATTGACAACATCACGACCAAGGTCGACTTGCTCAAGTATTGTCATGAGCACAACATCAAGGTGTGTTGCGTATCAATTCCATCTGTACTTGGATCATCAATTGAAAATGCTTCCTGTCAGGTCTTCTCCTCCATGGGTTCAGGCGCGAAGTGCGACCCGACTCGCATACAGATCAGCGACATTTCGTACACCATGTACGATCCTCTCGCACGTTCCGTTCGGCGGCGTCTCCGCCTTGAAGGTGTACCGTCTGGAATTCCCGTAGTGTACTCTACGGAAGTTCCAGGCGAGGTCAAGCTGCTGCCGCTCCCGGAAGAGGAGTTCCAGAAGGGCAACGTGAAAGAGCTCGGCGTGTTCGACGACTTCCGTGTCCGCATCTTGCCAGTTCTAGGTGAGTGGGCACTCTCCATGCGCATGTGTGCAATTGCACCCATGCTGATTAGCGGCGTGAACTGCAGGTCCACTTCCAGCCATATTCGGACTGAACATCGCAACATACATCCTCTGCGATCTCTCCGGCAAGCCCATCCACAACCCGCTCCCCATCAAGGGCCGCAAGAAATTCAACGAGCGCCTCCTACGCGACCTCCAAAAGCGCGAAGAGAAGTTGGTTGGACACCAGATCAAGTGCGTGTCTCCGCTCTCCCCTCCATGACCCCGTCGTGCCCCCCACGCCCCGTCTCCCCGTCGTCCTATCAGTTTCAGTCCCATCATACTGATCCCTCCGTGCTTTCCGTGACATGTTTAGCAAACTGCCGTTGGACGACGACGACGCCGGGATGCTCTTCGACGACATCCACCGCGGGCGCTCCGTGCGCCCACCACACCCCGTTCCCGAACGCCCCGCGCTCGTGCGCTGGGACCCCGACGCGCCGCTGTCGCTGGAGAACTGCGTCGCGTTCGAGTTCGCGGACGCTGAGCGGCACCTCAAGGAGTGCCTGCTGGAGAGGAAGCGACCGGAGGACGTGTGGGGCGCGAACGTCGTGGATGTTGTGCGGCGGAGGCAGGAGGAGGCGCGGAAAGTCGTCCAGTGGGTGATGTAGACAAGGACGGGGGCGCTGGTAACGCCGTCATCTTAGAGAATGGGGACCTGCTACTCTGCTTCGCTGACTCTGTTGCCACGGGCGCGGTGCGTAAGATGCAGACGTGAGTACGTGGTCACGGCTCGCTACCGGCGTTCTGTCCTATGTCCTCATGGTAGGCCGGTATGTCGGAACTTTCCCACGGGTATCTGGAGGAAAGGCCATTAAGCGCCCAACTTTCGCCTCCTCCTGACATTGCTACGCTCCATCTCCTGGCAAGTAGGTCGTATAGTGCAGTCATACAGTATCATACTACAGTTTTATGGTGCAACTAAGTGTCGTGATATTCTCGATAGGGAGATAGCAAGTGCATCCGGATGCAAAAGGCCATCGGGATGCATCCCGATAGACGCTCAAAAGTTCCGACATTAAGGCAACGACTCCGAGTCCCTATAGCGGCGCGACAGAGCACGAGTGCGCGGTCATCGTATCAACGAGTCAGCTCAAGAGCGCGAAGGCACAAAAGAGGAGACGTGGCAACGCACCACTCCAAACTATAATCAAGCACAGCCTGAACCGACTCCTCCACGTCCGCATCCATGTCCGGGCGGCGCGGCCGCAAGAAGCGGACACGCGCCCAGTAGCTGCTGTTTTGGCTATGGACGAGCATCTCCAGAACGGGGACAGCCGCCGGGCGAGCAGCACGTAGGACGGAAAGTACCTGTTTCGCCGCACGGCGGTACAGCGCCATCCAGTGCTCAAACTCGCAGCTGCTCCAGCAGAGCGGCCCCGTCGTCTCCGGGAAGTCGAGGTTGAGGCGCACACGTTCGAGCGTCTGGTATTTGGCGAGGTGCTGCGCGATCTGCAGCTGTAGCGCAGCGGGGATGAGAGGTCGTTCGTCGTACATGGGCAGCAGAAGAGGTAGTCACTGTCAGTGGCCACCTTCCCAGAAGAAGGTGAAGAGACGAGCGACTCACGTGCGGGACAGCATCATCCGTGTGTGGGCGGTACCGGTGCAGTTCGATCGACCGCAAGTTGGGGTAGCTCACGGACACGTAGTCCAAAAGGTTCCCCTCGTCCGCGTCGGCCCGATAAACCAGCTCGAGGCTCTCCAGCTGCCACGATTCCAAGCGTCGTAGGATGGCGAGACACTCGGACGACGACAGGATGGGCGCAACCCAGGCATGCGTTTCTGCCGGACAGTGGATGTGGAAGTAGTGTCGCGGCCAGTCCCGGAGGGAGAGATGGATGAGGGTTGGAGCGAGGATGGAGAAGATCGCGTCCTCTGGGTCGGGGTAGGAGACTGTCAAGGACCTGAGCTCGGGACATTTGAGCCTTGGCGTTGAGAGCATCCGTCCCAGGATGGGCGCGCGGGCACAGTCTGGGAGCTGCGCAACGTCAACACGCAGCTGGCGCAACGCGGGCATGCGGGACATCAGGTCGGAGAGAAGAGCAGGAAGGAGGGTTACTTGACTAGGAGAGGTGTATCGCCCGTATAGGGACAGTTCTCTCAAACGAGGCCAGTTTAGTTGGGCCATGCGGTCTATAGGAGCCGTTTCAAATGGCAGAACGAGGCATTTGGCTGATTGCGACATGTGAGAGACCAGCGTGTCCAAACAAGATGCCTCCAGAGCGTAGGCCGCTGTAAGGTCAATCGCACGGAAGCGGTTCAGAGTGCTCATGAGTTCTCGCCACACCGGGGGAGTATACGAGAGCTTGGATAGATGGAGAGCATGGGTGGAGGAGAACGCATCCTCTGGGAATGGGTCGACAGAGGTCCAATGGGACTCTCGTTCGAATGATAGGGAAGTCACACCAGGGTGACTGAGGCAGATTTTGATGATTCCCCAAGGAACTCCTCTCGGAATGTCCATGAATCTAATCGAGGACAGGTTCGGCAGGAGGTGAAGTTCTGATCCAAACGTGCCATCTTGGAGGAATACATCGTGATCCCCGAAATACGAGATTCGCCTGGGACAACATTAGGCATCATAGGAATCGCTAGTTTCGCTGGAAACACTTACTGCACATATGGGCGAATGGATGTAGGCGGCGGTCCTCGCGCCTCTCTCAAAGAGTCGGGAAGATTACAGGAGTAGAAGAGCACTGGAAGGCAGGCAGTACGAACTCGGTGCGACACGCAAGAAAGTACGCGCAAGGCGGAGAATGATTTAGCAACTTCGACAACGATGAGATGTAAGACATCATCGTCCACATTCTCGAGACTGCATGAACGCGATGAGAGACCCAGTGCACCATGAAGGAATGTGGACGTACCCCAGTTGAGGCATACAGGTTCTTGGGGCAAGATAGGGAGGAGTCTACCCAGACGATGGTTGATGATAAGCGTTGCATAGACCTTCCCAGATGAATGCCCGACAACTCCGACAACACGACTCCGCGAGTTGCGCATACCCGAGACTTCCACTGGCACATGATCTAAGTACTTCACCAAAGATGAACTGACAGCCTCATTTGAGGGCCGCTCAAGTGGACGAATGTGAGGCGGTCAAGGAGAGAGGTATATCGCAAATCCAAAGAATAAACAATCGCAAGTATGATACATAGTCCAGATCAATTCTGTCGCGCGAACAGTCAGCCGATGCCCTTGACTGCGCGTACGACACTCCGACGTACCTCTGGTATCCGGAAAATGGTGATCTCCTGCGTTGTTCGACGAGAGGATAAGGATGCATAACCGAAACTGAATCAGAGGTGAGAGGATCCGCACCTGCTGCTTGAAGTACCTCCGGTTCTCCTCGTCGATGAGGACGAGGTTGAGGTAATATCGCGTGCTGAACTTCTTGTTCACGTCTCGAAATGTGGGCGTAAGATCGAAGCCACCGAGGAATAGGCGTATCGGGATGGTCTCGCCTGCGTACAGTCAGCACGATGTTGCATAGCGCAGGGGCCAGCATTGGAAGCAGGGAGCAGCGTAGGGCATAGACGGATTTGTAGGTGCTGGTAAACGATGACTCACCTCGTACGGGCGCACCGTCCATGATCTCAAACTTCGTGATAGTCTCGCTCTCGTTGTACTGGTTCGGGGGCGACCCAGTTGTCTCTCGGCGGATGATGGACAGCTCCATGTGCTTGATCTTGATGCGTACGAGCAGGAAATAGATCTTGCCGACAATGACGTCCTTCAAATGGTACCTGTGTCGACAGGTTGAGCAGGTGATTGACGGACGGAGTCCTTGGCTGAGGGAAGGATACGCAGGATAGCGACACGCACTTGGACTTGTTGTACTCAAACTCTATGTGCAGGCAGTCTTCAATTCCAACCTCCATCTTAATCGAGTTGTTGCTCTCCGGCGGCATGCGGAATGAGTGTACCCATAAGTCCTTCTCCTTCGTCACGTCCGCTATCCTTCTTGATATAGTCACCTTCATGTAGTACCTTCATGTCAGGGGAGTAGCGACAGTAAGTCGAGCTAGCAAAGAGCGACGCGTTAGGGGCGCGTACCTCAGCTTGACGTTGATGCCCTGGTAGCTCTCGAACTGCTTCTCCACGTTCTTGAATAGAAAGTCAAACGTCTGTGCTTGCCTCATTTCTCCTGGTGCAGCCAGCTCTTGCGACAATGACAGAAACTCGTGATGGTGACCACGGTCGTAGAAGAGTTCTAGTCGCCAGGGTCATTTTGAACGTAGTCCCGGGCGTATGAGAGCGCGTACGCACCTATGCTGCCCACAAATTCCACCTTGATACCCTCGTGCGCCAGCTTCTTGCCATCTCGTACGCGTATAGTGACCTACGCGTCGTGAGATACGCATGCGAGTATACAAGCGCGGACATCGCGCGTACACTTGGAACATACCTGGCCTGCCACGGACTCGCCGTCATAGTACACTGGACATGAGACCATCTTCTCCTTGTCCGCCTTGATTTCCACCTTCTTCCTGTCGTCCTCTCCCTCCAGTCGGATGTCCACGTCGACCGGGGACGCGAAGAAGTATGCCGCCATGTTTACGGGTTGTAACCAAGCGAGCGAGTCCTAGTTGGCTTGTAGCTACACAAACCTGCAGCGTGCGAGGAACGCAGGGGACAGGGAGGATGACAAGACAGCACAGACTGCGCGAGACTGCGCGGGCTGAGCAGAGTGTTGAGGCGATGGAGAGGACAGTAGCGCGCGGCACTTGCCGAACGGGCTCGACGTCGACGTCTCTCAGGCCATCCCAAGTTGAACCTTAACGTTAACCGCTCTCCGGACGAGTCTTGCAGTAGCCTGAACATCGACGTCGTTGGCTGCTGTCTATGTGCTTACCTCTGCTGCAGATAAATTGCAGATGATGACATCAAGTTCCTCAGCGAATTCGCCTTCGCAAGCTTAGGCTGTCGTCACACGCACTATCCACTAGCAATGGCTGCTTGACTTCCTAGGTGCGTGTATGATACCAGGACCTGAATACTGACGGTCTTATTGCTTTGCAGCTGACAGCGTACATCTTCGATCGTTGAGCGAGGACATGCTTCCTGAGCTCGAGCAGGCCGGGCCAGCGGACCTTGCTGAATTGTCGACCCGGCTGCTTCGTCTACCGCGCCTCCATAGTAGTATGCTATGGTCACTGAACATGTTGCGAAGTAGGCACACTCATTGTCCACCCTGCCGTGTCACCAATTCGATGACGGATTAGCCAACTGGAGCATCTAACTGTATTCATCCAGAATTTCTCTGATTCTCATCGCCTCGTCTCTTTCCGCTCATGCCCGGGTGCTCCCCGTCCTCGTCCGACACATATGAGCCACTCCGCGTTGTCTTGTGTGTGAAGGGCGGATGACGCGTGCCCGGGCGAAGACGACGCTCAACGCTTTGCAGACGCCCAAGAAGTCAGACTATTTGGGCGTCTGCAAAGCGGTCCTTGATGATTATCACCGCCCGACGCTTTGCCATCTACGTCGGGGCGTGAATTACATCGCTATCGCCTCGCTTAGCCTCTGCGACGCTTTTCCGGCATCCCAGAAAGGAAATTCACGCCTCTGAACGCTGCAACGGCACAGTCACTAGGGCGGGAGGACGCTTTGCAGACGCTACCAGCAGCGAGTTCTTTGTCCCAGAGGCAGTTAAAATGCGGCCCACATCCTCCAAACTCGATGTTCGTGGCCCCGAACACACTTTCCTCCCACCTCCTCGCAAACCGCTCTCCAGCGACGCCCCACTCACCTCACTTCCTCATCCCAAACCTCCCCGCCCATACCAATGGCCTACTTCACATCGCTGACCTCTGACTCCATCTTCGATGCTGCGAGGTGAGCATCCTCGCTCTCTCGTCGCTCACCGATGCGCTGACGCCCATATAGTCTCATCGAAGTATCCCTCGTTGACGATCCCACCTCGAATTGGTTCGACTTTGACGCGTACAACGAAGACATCTTCGCCACAAGTGCCGTGTACGACATCCAGCCCTTCCAGACGGTCGAGGAGGTCGACCCCTACCTCCAATCCGCACCCGTATACCCCCTCGCGGCTGGCTACCCTACTGCCGTTGCCTCACACCCAGCTCACCTTGAACGTCATTCCATCTCACCTTCGGTCTTCCTCCATCCTCTGGATGAGTGGTTCGCTTCCCAAGTAGAGACACACACGACTATCGACGCAACAGCGCTCCCTAGCTCGCCTTCCTCCGCGGAGTCCTCCATCAACCACGAATCCCCTTCGTCCACGCACACCTGCGAGTCCTCTACCACGCGTCCGCTCAAGCGCAAGGCCGACGACTCGGACTACGAGGACGACGCCTCCTCGTGCTGCTCCGAGTACATCCCCCACCGTCCCGCGAAGCGTTCCGCGCCCTCTAAGAAGGCCGCTCCCTCCCCGCTCCCCACCCACCTCCAGCCCATCAAGGTGTCGTCCGCGACGCTCCCGCGCTGCCCGATGCCCGGCTGCGGCGTCGTCCTCGAGGACAAGGACTCGGCCTGGCGCGGCCACTTCAAGAAGGTCCACCACGACGAGCTCTGCCTCACGTCCAACTGCCGCGGACCCCACGCCGGCCCGTGCAAGGCGCGGTGCCCGTTCCCACTCCCCGAGTGCAAGTCGTGCGCGAGCGGCGCGATGACGATCGAGAGCGTCGGGCGGCACCTCCTCAACATCCACATCAAGGTCACGTACCGCTGCCCGCTGTGCGGGCTGCAGAACCAGTGGCGCGAGTCCGCGTGCGTGCGTCACATCAAGAAGTGCGCGGAGAGGCACGGGAAGGCGGCGAAGAAGCGTGGTGACCTCTAACTGAGGACGCGTCGAGTGTATAGACCCTTCGTTCTTCTACTTTTGCTTTGGCCAGCTATACTTCGTTCTGTTCTGCCGAGTGCTGTTGTATATTTAGAATGACGACTCTCCTCCTGGTCTGACATACGTAACATCGTCTAGAACACGCAGAAACTGTCCACTGCGAGCACCGGCACATACAGCAGGGGTGGTAATTGCTAGCCAAATCTACACGGGCAGTGATCTACTTCGATCCTTTCGGCTTGCAATGCGGCTTATGCTCCGGCCAATGGGCCTTCTGACACTTTTGAGAGCAATATATCGCCCTCAGACACCGCGAGCACCTCTTCATGTCGTACTTCTGCTTTCCGCACACGCAGCACCGCGGCGTGGGTCCCGGGACTGCTTTCGGCTTGCCGTCCGCATCCACAATCCTCGCCCGTCTCAGGAACTTGCGCAGCATCGGCTCCAGATACCACACCGGGAAAAGCGGCGACAGCGCGATGCGCGTCACATGGGGGGTCATCGGGGCCCACAGCGCGTCCCTCTGCATCCCCTCGACGTCCTTCCCGCGCCCGCAGCTGCAGAGCGGGTCCCCAGCGTGCAGCTCCGTCTGAAGCGGGATGCGGCCCGTGGTCTTGTACTCGCAGTTCGGCCCGTGCGACCAGGTGCGGCAGCGCTCCGCGAGCGCGGGCAGAAGCCGCTTCCAGGTGCGCATCTCCTCTCCGTACACGGAGACGGTCCCAACCTGCTGCCGGCGGATGAGCGGCTGGAGGAGGGCGTGCGTGAGCGGGGGCGCGATGGTGAGCACGTACGCGTCGCCGACGACGGTGTGCGCGGTGAGGTCGTACCGGAGGTGGCTCATGAAGAGGAACGTGTCGCAGGGGCCGGGGTCGGTGTCGGGCGTGGTGAAGTCGCCCAGGCCGAGCACGCGGAAGGGCACGCCTGAGCCGCTGAGCTGCCCGCGGGTCGTGAATGGGCGGTAGAGGAGGCAGAAGATGGAGTCTTTGGGGAGGGGCCAGGTTTGCGCGGTGATGGCGGCTTGGTGCCTGCAGGAGGCCTTGATGGCGTTGTCGAACATGGAGAGCTGAGACCAGACGTGCTCATCGAGCCAGTCGTTGAGGGTGGGGGCGGCGGGGTTGACAATGGGCATGCGGTCGAGGTTGACGCGGTGTATGCTCCACGGAAAGGTCAGGCCCCCGTGCGAGACGGTAGGCACGGAGTCGCGCATGTACCCGCCGGGTTCGTACCAGATCTTGGCTAGAGGCGCGAACAGCTAGTTGTCCCATCAGGAAGATCAGCATAAATGCACGGTCGCTGTATGTGCCGACTCACCTCGAATGTGATGTCGTTCGCCATCGAGGACGACTGAACCTTCGATTTAGATGCCGAGACTGGTAGGGGAAATACAACAACTTGCTCGTGTCCCGCGAATGACACGCGCAACGCACAAGGGGAGGCTTGTGTGATTAGTGTCGCCGTCATGGATGGATCAGAAGCAATCCCGGCTCTGACATCAGGATTGTCGACCTCGATACCAGCGGTGAAACCTGTGATCTTCTCGTAGGGCTCATCGTCGTCTTCATCGATCTCCATTTTGACTCTCACAAACAGCTGCTTTCCGATAGCAAGTTGACCTGGTACAGCCTGCTGAGGTGGTCGATGGCGGGACAACCATGCACATGGCGAGGGCGAGAACGCCGACGGTAGGCATTCTTCTGGGGTAACGATGACCGACTGGCGATCCTCAAAGTGCACCTCGAAGAGATTGATTCGTATAGTAGGGTCTCCGTCATCCGGTGTGAGCAAGGCTTTTCCGGGAGCCACGAGCAGGAACACTTCTATGAATGGTTGTGGGCGTTCCATTTGAAGATCCGGTTCCATGAGTATCGCGGTACAGATGACAAACGAAAGGATCAGGTCCGAAGCGCCGCGAATCCCATCCGGATCTTCATCTACCTGAATGCGAGGGGCGGAGTCTGTACCGATATCTGTTGCTCGACCGAAGGTGGCGTTGATGCATTGGTACCAACTGAGCCTCAGGATGCCGGTCATTGAGATAGCCAGCGGTGAGTTGCCGACATGACTGACGATAGGGGAGAAGTCGCGGTCGCGGAGATGTGCCCGTGGAACGATGACTGTGACGCGAACGAGTGGCGGAATAGTTTCCCACTGGGATATGCGACCCGTTGATGGCCTTCCGAAGTCGTTAATGCCCTCGATGGAACACACTCCGAGGCGATGGAGTTGAGCGAAGAATTCTACTTCACTGAGAAGATCGAATTTCATCCCGCGTCGCGGCGCGAGTATGGTCGTCATGACTTCGTTCCAGTAGTCCTCTGAGTCGCAAAACCGATCCTTGACACAGCGTAGGAAGCGGGCGAAGGTTTCTCTGGTGTACAGAAGGAACTCGGGGATGTCGGATTCTCGTCGCCAGGAGTCCAGGTGAACTGTCAGACAAAACGACCACAGCATGTCGCCAAACATCCGCGTATACACCTCTTGTAGGCGTGAAGCCAGCTGAGCGGGTTCCTGGAAAGCGATATTGGGAGGAGGGTATTGGCGAGCGACACGGTCACCAGAGGACGGTCTCTTCCAGACGAGAATCTCGTGGCGACGTGTGTGGGTCCTGTCACCGAATGTGAGTGTCTCGTGGGCATTGTAGCGCGAAGTGAATCCAGTGAGGTAGTCAACGGGACAGAGGTCGAACCACAAAGCAACCTCAGTGAATTGTTCGAACCGATATCCAGGGACATTCGTCTTTTCGTTGTGCTGCCATGCGATCAGAGATTCGGTATAGAGGACGCTATCGCAGTTGGAGGACAAGGAAAGCAGTGGGGTGGTCGACGCAAGGAGATTGAACATCCCGACAGTATCCCAGAGAGTGGCAGTGTCGATAACCTCGAAGGTAGTCGGCGCACCACCATGGACGTACTCCTCCTCGCTGAGCATCATTGGATGCATGCTCCACGATCCCACGGGTGTATGCAGATCGAGAGCTTGAGCTCGTCCAAACTCCTCGAGTGCCGACGCGACCACTAGCGGGTCTCCTAGTAAAAGACGAACTGTGATGCGGCCGTCCCTCCGCGTCAGGGCTAAATGAAGAGAGTTACACCAGTCCCCGAACTCCTTCCGAACCGCCTCGACGAGATTTGCTGCAGTGACCGCCGCCGGATCGCCATCGCCAAACAAAGGTGCAGGATGAAAGGGAGTGAGCGGGTCGACACAGGGATGTACGACGGAGGCTGGACCATGTCTCGATTGATGGAACGTGGGATTGAGATGCGTCGCCAAAGCGAGGTCCCGCTCCTCGGTGTATGTTGTCCCTGTTTCTCGGAAGGTCTTGTATACCTCGTCGAAGACGCGGCGCGCTTGCTTGTGCATCGGTCCAGCTGCTCGAGCGGAAGAGTGCTGATAAGCCTTGCTGATGTCTGTACTGTCTTCTACCCGAGCGTGTTGCGCAAATCGTCGGCTGTGGGCCTCCGCGTCCTCAGAGTCATCGGGGTCTCGATTCGGAGAGGTGTCCGGCCGTGGCACGACGTGTGATTCTTTGTCCGCATAGAGTAACAGATACCGTCGGACTTCAGACAGGGTGTAATCGGAGCCAAAGCGAAGGAATTTGCCATAGTCCGACTGACTCCAATGTTGGATGCTCTGCGCAGCGGCCGCTAATTTGCGACTGTGGGACACTAGCTCAGAAGAGGAGAGTTCGTCTAGGCGGATGTGTGACATAATGTTCCAGATCACATCCGAAGGAGTACCATCATAGATCATGGTGATAAGAAGAGTGGCTCTTGCTGAGAATATGCATAAGCCTTGACCGTCAGGCTACCGTGCGGCGCTATGGAGACTGACCTAGGATACCAGGGTCAATGTCAGAGCAAGTGAAGTCTAGCCTCCGTTGCGCTGCAAGTGTGCACATAAGCGACAATCCCGAGCGTACAAAGAAAGTGAGACACTCACAATCCACAGGCTCGCAGAAAACAGTAAAGAGCACATTGCGACAGTCGGTGCAATTCAGCAGCAGGATGTTCGCGGATGCTTCGGGGGGTAGGTCACGGGTGAGGCAGCTCGCGCTAGTAGTCCCTATAGGCTCAAAGTAGTGTTCTGTGGGCCAGAAGATGGGGACCGTCATCTTGCAGGTGGTAGTGACAGGAGAAAGAAGACGATAGAGTATTTCTCGCCGCTTACTGCAATGTTCAGAATGATACGGAATCTCGTTTTGCGTGCGCGCGAGCGCTACCCGCTCATGTGGCTGTACCGGTCAACCGGAGACTTACAAGAAGCCGACTCCGAAAAGTGGTGACTGGTCACACATCTCTGCATTGGCACGAGGAGCCCACATTAAAGGCTCGGAAGACCTGCAGAAATGCTTGCTTATGATCCGTATAAATGCGCGCACAACATCCTGCTGAGTCGTCCTGTTATAAGAGAGGAACACGGGGTCACAAGAAGTGACTGGATGTCACCGCGTGACCCTAAGGCCGCTCGGTCCTCCAGGCCCGGGATCCGAGTCCTCCAGACGCCGGATCAAGCGCGGGCGCGGGCGTGCGCACGAAAACGCGAATTCCGTATCAATATGAACATTGCAGTAAGGCACGATTAGACGCCCATATAGGACAATGGAACATTCATTGTAACATTGGCCACCGAGAACTGCTCATCTCGGCTTGTGGGACCACGGAACATCATCAATCCTATTGGACGTTGTAGAACCAAAGACTGGATACGTTGTGTACGAGGATTAGAAACATGTGTAGGATGTAGTAAGAGTGCGTGTCCGTAAGTCCAATGTATCATGCGTCCATGTCGTAAGGGAATGGCACATGCAGCCTGCTTACGAGGCTGAGGCGTAAGTGCGATGTGTCAACCATGGACAATCCCGCGCGCCCTTCATTGACGTCGTCCGAGAACGTACGAAGAGAGCTGGCGCACGCTCTCACGCAAATCACTGCCTTGTGCAGCGAGCGACTTGACGTTCTCAGTTGCAGCAATAACACCGCCTGTCTCCTCGGGCTCAGGGAAGGCAGAGCCATCCACCGCGCAGATGGTTCCCTCCGTAGGGAGCGTGCCGTTCGCGAAGAACGCGTTCAGGTTCTGCATCGTGCACGCAGAAGGCAGAGCCAAAGAGGTATGCTTCGGGTGAGACGTACATGTCAGTATGCTATATGCATTGCTGGATGCGGTACTCACCCCAGGACCGTCCTGTACGAGTAACGCTGCGGAGTCACCGAGTACTTGTTCCACGATTTTCGCGTTCGAAAGAGGCGTCACCGGATCGCCCTAGACACATCAGTAGGTTAGGACAAGCCTCCTATAATTGTAAATCGCACATACAGTGTTGCTGACGATCAGAACGGGGTTCTTCAGGGTGTTGTTCCATGGACCGAGGAACTTCTCCGGCGGGCTGACAGGCCAGTACTGACAACCACTGTCCGCCTCCGAGATCGTGACAGCGAAGTTGAAGCGCGTGACGTTGGTGTAGACATCTATCAGTTCGTCGACGGTCTCCTCCGGCGTGGGGGCAGGGAAGGGCTTCTGGTCGTTGCACGACACCCCGGAGCGCTGGAGGTCGACATATTGTGGAGTGTTGACGGTGTTCAGCACCTCGGACGCGTCTCCCGCCATTGCGGCCGCAAACTGCTGCGCCGTGGACGGCCAAGAGTCCGGGTTCGTCAAACTACCTATCCAGAAATCTGCAAGCAAGGTCGGAATCAGATGACAGCGCTCAGGTGGGAGTAGGCCTGTCGGAAGACATACATCGGGCGCGACCAGTGGTGAGGATACCGGGAATAGTTGCATTAGGGACTGGCAAGGGCTGGTCGTAGAGACCGTTTATGAAAGCCTCAACACGGTTGAAGATGTCCGCAGCCGTGTCGTTCGCCTTCGCCAATGCGCATCCCTTCGGACCGACCTAGGAGAGGACGTCAAAAATTGCCGACAATGCATAGATATATGCGCACCTTGGCACAGTCTTGGAAGAAGGACTGGTACGTATTCTCTGTCGAGCTCAGCCAAGTGCGATACCACTTGTAAGGTGGAACGTCTACAGGCCCCGAAGTTAGCATGAATCACAAGGTGCGAGCAGCGAGACAAGCACGTACTCGCCCATGCGTCTGCATCCACAACGCCGTCAATCGCAACGCGCCCAACCCGCTCCGGGAACCTGAGCGTGAACGTCATCAGCCTCGGTAGTTCCATGAATCGCTGCATGGCTTACATGTTGACAAGGTACTGGCCGATCACCGTGCCGTACGACAGCCCGTAGAAGTTACTGCAGCACGGTGCGAACATCAGCAACTCCCGCGACGCCCCCAGCAAAGAGTTGACCACCCACATCAGAGAGTCTGGTCCATCAAGCCGCGAAGCAATGAAGTCAATGTCGCGGGCGACGGTCGTCGTGCCCATGTACCGCAGCGCGTCGCCCATGTTCTGTCCGCAGATCGCGAACTGCGTCTTGTACAGCGCCTCCGCCTCGCGCTGCTGCGCGATGAGGTGGAAGCGGTTCTGTGGGTCGCTCAAGTCCCCTCCAACGTCGTACCCCTGGCCCAGCACCGTATTCGCGATGAATGCGGCACGCGCCTCCTTGCTCGGGAAGCACTGCGTTGTAGGCCTGCACAGTGAACGAGTCCCGTCAGCCTTCTGACCCATGGGCGAGGCTACTATGCACTGCCTACTCGGTCTGACCAATCCCGCGCGGGTCGAACCCAATGATGTCGTACTCGTTGCCCGTCTGTGAATCAAAAATGGCGGAAGTCAGCGCTCCGAAGATTGCTATAGCAGGTCCGGACACAGAGCTCACCACCAACTGCTGAAGCACGGACCCGGCGTTGATCGCGAGCCCTACTCCAGGCCCGCCAGGCCCTCCAGGGTTCACAAAGACGCTACCCTTGCGGTTCGGGCCCGTCGCGTTGTACCGTCCAAGCGCGATCTTGGCGACGCCCGCGCTCGGGTTGGAGTAGTCCAGAGGGACACTGCGACGCGATGGAAAGTCAGCACTCGTCGAGAGCTCGCGCAGGTGCACGTACATTGCGTAGCCGCATTCGGCCCCTGGAAGGGCACCGCTTGGACACGACGTGAATACTATATCGCCAGGGTTGCCTTGCACGGGCTGGGGCGCCGCGGCGGTGGAGTTCGTCATGTAGAGGCTCGCGAGAGCCGCGACCCTCTGCTTCCAACCGTGACCAGGCATAGCTGCGTTGAATGCACGAGGCGGACCAAAATAAGAAGAAAGAAAGTAGGGAGGTGAAGCAGAAGAAGAAAAGGGAGTATTCGGGACTCAAGTGCCAGTCGGTCCTATATAGAACGGAAGCGGACCGAAGACAGGAGCCGCGTGAGGAGCAACGTATGTAAGCTGAAACGACCGCCCCGTCTCTCCGATTCCGTCGTAGACGATGCGAACGTTGCAACGAGATCCGAGACGCTGGCAGAGACAACTGAATGGAGGTCCGAAGGTCAAAGGAAGTGGCAGCTCTGCTCTCGCGGCGACATCACTTATATACCAGTACGGCGGCACGCACTACGCGGCCTCGACCGTCACCACCCTTCCCCCGACGCATCAACACATTTCCCTGGCGGCCTGTTCCCGCGCACGACGAATGGTTTCGTGTGATCTGCACTGGCAGAACCTGCCGTGATGGCCCGCGTCGCGACTCGTGGGCCATATGCACGAAGACTACGCGCCCCCACGCTCTGCGGCCCTCGCACCGCATTGCGGACAAGAGACTTTCAAGGTCATATCGTCGATCTGGACTCCTGGTGTGGCGAGCGCGCAGTAGGCTGAACAAAGTTGACACTGGTATAGGCAGCGCCTCGGGGGGCATATCATTTCGTACGATAGCCGTCGGCATCCGTGGGTGGCGCAGCGCGCTGCGGGTTCACCTCACCCGACAGCTTACGCCAATCGTCGGGCTGCTGCCAGCGCCCGGTCTATACATTCGAACATGAGCGCGACTCACCGCCTTCAGTCGCACAAATGACCTATCTCTTGTGTGTGTTCAGCTGGTGCAAGGGCGACGATCGGTATGCGGGGCATGAAGAGTTTACAGGACTCCTCCTCTAGCCAGACTGAGGCTGTCTCACAGTCCCAGGCTAAGTATGAGTCTGTCTCTGGAGTCTGCGGGGAGGGGAAGGCGGATCAGTGATGGTGACCGTGGCGGTTTCAATTTGACGGAGAGGAGGCGGTGCTGAAGCGCTGATCCGTAGGTCGTCGGGCGCTTGTAACGTCGCACAGGTTCTAACTAGCAGGAGAAGGGTGAGAACAGCATAGATTGCATAGGGCATAGAATGAGTGATGATAGTACATGTTTGTGGGCGGGCGAGGTGTACTCTAGCGCGTACACTATCGCAGCGAAACCTGTTACAGTACAAGTACAATGTGCACGGTCTTCCGGAAGCCGAGTGCGGTTGGGGGCTACTGCTACAACAACAGAATGAAACGGCGACGGACATCGTCGGGTTACAACAGGAGTCAGGGAACAAGGGCAAATACGAATGAAATAACTTACGCGCCCACCAATCGAACGCCACCTCTTGCGCCGGCACTGCTGCCGGCGTGGGGCGGGGCGCGAGACGGGGAGCCCAAATACCAAATAGTATGTGCAGAGAAGAGCGAGGAGAGTGAGGGGGGCCTGGAAGCGCGGCGATGCGCCCCATGCGAATAACAGTGACGAAGAGGGTCCGAAGGCGAAGGGAGTGAGAAGTCGTCCATGCGGAGAGAAGGGCCGGGGAGGTTGGGTGAGAAGGGAAGTAGTCGCTGCTGGAAAGCGACCGCGAGACCGGCGTCGCAGGACCAGGCACAACCCGCGTTCACGTGAAGACGTTCGCGATCTCCCTCCGATGCGGGGAAACAACACAGAGCGTGATGAATGTGCCAAAGAAGAATCCCGTTAGCAGCGCCGACGCCGTGCGCGCGTAGTAGTCCATGTTTGACTCGCCCTCAATCGCTGGGGGCGGGCTGAACACTTTGCGCGCCGCCTCAGCGATGGGCGAGGTCTGGATGGACTCGGAGAGCGTCGTCCTTGCTTTCGGCGTTTGCGCCTCTGCCTCGGCTTCGGGAGCGGAAACATCGCTCCTTTCCACGGCCTTTCCCTTCCCTTCTCTTGTGTCTGCGCGAAGCGGGGGTGTAGGAAGCGGCGTTGGGATAGAGAGGAGCTGGGGCTTGCGCACGATTATCGGCTCCGGCCTCGGCTTCAGCGAAAAGACGGGCTCCAGGTTCACCATCGTCTCATCCTCGTCGATGACCGAGGCAGTCGACGACGTCGAGGACTCGGAGGGGATGGAGAACGACGAGCGTGGACCGCCTTGCGTCTGGAACGTGCGCGCAAGGTGCTCGAGGCCGCCCACGATGTCCTGCATCCGTGTTGCGTCTGCAAGCGCCTGGGTGCGGCGTGCCTCGCGCGCTTCCTCGCCCACGATGTGCACGAGGCACCTGATGAGGTCTTTGATTTCGGGGTGCTCGCGGACCCACCAGAGCCCGGGCCAGCGCGCGATGCTCTGGGAGAGCTCGCACGCGAGCGCGGTCGCCGTCGTGAAGTCGTCCGTGGCGAGTCGATGGAACCAGGGACGGATCATCGCGATCGCGAGGCGCACCGCGCCTGCTGTGGTGTCGCGGAGCCGACGGTCGACGGGCATGCGGAGGAACCGCTCGGACATCTCCTGGCAGAAGACGCGGTAGCTGTACTTCTTGCGCTCGTAGTCCCAGCCCACGCGGCTTATCGGCGTGTCTTTCAGGACGGACGGATCGGGGTTGAGGAAATACGAGGGCAGCTTCGAAAGAATCTGCGTGAGCGGAATCGAGGCTAGCACCGCCGTGCCGGGAACGTAGCCCCAGATAAGCACATCTTGTGCTTCCAGGGCGTATCGATACCACTTCCAATGGTCCTGATGACGGCTGTATCGTTCCACGTCAGCACACCGACACGAAAGCACAAAGGCGAGCACACTCACTCCTTGGGTGCACCTTGTCGCAGTAGCTCGACTGCAGTCACAGCTCGTCCCGACAACGCCTTTGCGTCAATGACGGCGATCTCGACAGAGTGCTTCATGCCGTGATGGTATCTCCGTGTTGCCTCCCAGATCGCCCAGGCGAAGCTGAATGACGTAGAAACGTACGGGGAGGTCGCTCTCGTAGTCCAGTCCATGTGTCTCGACACATCGGCGTACGTGTATGTTGATGGCGGGCGATAAGGGGAAACGCTGGAAGCTCGGAACGCCGAGGCAGAGACATTGTCCGCGAAGGCCTGGCCGACAAAGTACGGCTCGGTGTTGTCGTAGAACGGAGACGGCTCCTTTGGTGTGTGGACACGGAAGAGGAAGGGATTGCTGTCGAGGAGCTGCTCGAAGGCGACGTCTGCACCGAATCCGTACTGGGGCAAGGCGTTGCGTTCTTGCGGGGACACCTCCGCGGGGCTGCGTGGAACCTCAGAGTCGCCGGCACCCATCGTCGGGAACAGGGAGGAAATTGGAGGAAAGAGAGGAGGGAAAGGGATAAGGATTGAGAGTGTATCGCAGATGGTGGAACGAATCGTCGACCCATCGGACGATAGCTGGCGTATATGAGGACCTACCGACCGCCGAGAACATGCTTCTGCAATGTTGCGGAACGCGAGGGCTGGACACGCGCATGCAATGAGGCATGGATATTAACCCGGGCCTTCCGAAGGCCAGAAATGGGGTTCGAGTTAAGTCGGGAGCAGAACGAGGCAATCTGATGAAGCCCCGTGGCCGTGGTAAAGTGCGCGTGTCTTACCAAATGGGCGGTCACAATAAACCATCGTGGCGGACAGCCCTCAGCGTGTCCGTCGACGACAACAAGGGCGAGACGGTCTGTAGAGGGACTCACAGCCTTACTGATGAGAGTGTTAACCTCCGAGGTGAGGCTAGGGTTGAACGTGGAACGGCCAGGACGCATGCTGAGACGGATCAATATTTGCCCACTCAGCCTGACCTTGCGGTGACGAGAACATGGAGGCATCCTTGTTATTCCGCAGAGAATAATAGGCTTGCGTCGAGAAGGCGGTGGAGTAGCTACCGGCGAGTTGGAAGACGGACATGGTGAGGGTTTGGGGCAGAGCACGCTGCAACACCGAGGCGCCCATGTACTTCTGGTATCCGGGGGCCAGGCGGGGTCCCTGCCAGGACCTCGATCACTTAGGGCCTGGTCGGCTGCACTGGATTTCGAAATCCTGCCCCGCCAAATTGCTGGACCTGGATCATGATGGGCATAGGCGCTGGATTTGCCAAATCCAAATCCAAAAAATCGTTCGGCAGACACAGGATCTGTTGGGCAGAGTTCTGGGAGGGCTGTCACGCCAAGTAGCGCCTGTGCGGGGCGCTTCCGCTACTTATTCTCCCTTTGCCTCTTCATATCTATAGCTATGATAACTACTTACTCATTATGAGTACTGGCCCCTCTCAGAGTCTCAGTCTCCAGAGACCGCTTAACAGACACCAATCAGCACTCTATGTGCACCTTCTGCACCTGCTCACAACTCCCGTGTAGCCCGTACTTGAGTCCATATTACATAAAATGTGCGCACGGCGCTAGCGCACACCTAATATGGTAAGGCTTATACAAGTAAGTAGTCGTACTTAGTCGTAATGCAGCCTGCTCCTACTGTTCCGGCACACAACTGACAAGGTGTGATTATTTGTGTAAATAGCCATGAAATACAACAACTGAAGACGCCACGTACAAGGTATTGTGAAGGGAGAGTAAGAAAAGTAAGCAGAGATGTGAATCTGAACGCCGCCAAACAAGCATGCACGTGAGGAAGTGCTATGTTACATAATGTGACTGGCTGTGACTGGCTTGCTTGGGCTCTGGGCGCCTGGATTTGCTCTTTTGCGGGGATCTCGGAGTAGATCCAAATCCAGCTGGATTTCGAAATCCAGTGCAGCCGACCAGGCCCTTACCTACGCCGGAACGACTCAGACAACTCTTCATCCTTACACTTACATGCACAAGGGTCTCCTCGACACCAATTGACGATCCAAACGAAGCATTCTGACCGGTCTGGGTCTAATCAACACAGACGGTACGTTTTTCCTCGGTGCAGCTTGAAAAAAACGCCAGTGCTGAGGCTGAATACTACGGACTGGCTGTTCGTTCAGTGTGTGCCCGAGTTCAGTTTTCATCTCGGCCAGGTTGTACGCGTCTGGGAGCTACGCATCCTCATGAATACGCACTGGAGAACCATGAAACTGGAGATGCATGAATACCGTCGTTATGGCTATACAGCGTCTAGGAACGCTTGCGTACGCCGGCACGTCATGCTGAACGGATGCAGGGCCGCTAGTAGGTTGACTCGCTCGCGTTTCCATTTCATCCTCGATCCACGTTCACGAACAGTATTGCCAACAGAAACACAGCCGTGCCATCTCGGAGACCGTCGGAAGCGAGGTGAAGCACTCCTAGATCAGAATGTGCTTGAGGGTCAAGGGTACATACCATGCGACTGCAGAGCAAGTAATCGTCATAATCCTCTATACTGCCACGCTGACGCACGTCCTCACCGCGTAGGACCAGGCAGCGCCACCACCTGCTGCTTGACTGCGCTCGGCAATCATACCAATAGGTCTGTGGGATACGGCGTGCTATGGAGCGCCCTTGCGCATGGCAGGGGATGTCACTGCAAGTTCAATCGAGCCCGTGACGTCCTTGAACATTTGAACACCGGGCGCAAGGGTATGTGCTTCGCCAATGACTTCTGACGCCCCCGTCTCCAACACGCCCTCCGCAAAACGCAGGTAGTTCATTCACAGCGCGCTACGGGAGGTCTGGCTCCCACAACGTCTCAACAGAACAGCACCAGGCTGCGACGATGCCGTCTACATTGCACATGGACGACAGCGCATGGCGTAGAAGGACCACTCTGACTCTGCCAGCTCAACAAGGTCAGCTGGCCTCAAATACTGCACCCGCGTGGCGATATCGCTTCCACGGACGTAGATGCCGACTCTTTGCTAACAGCGCACGGCGATCGCTCTGTAGAACGGCCCGATCTGTCCATCAGGTTCTTTCCCCTGCACTTCTCCCATGGACATCGGGGCGCGGGGTGGTCATTGAGCGTCCGTGTAGCACGGAAGCACCGCACCTCCGGCTGCTGAACGTCAACTGCGGGCTTTTCAGTCCAACTCTCCCTATAGGGCGTAGTAGGTATCGGTCCGTTGAGAATGATAATTTCCTGCTCAATCTCGCTTTCTCAGCAGTTCGCGTCTTTCGTCCCTCCGGAGGGAGCGTCTCTATACCAGACGTCTCGAAGTTCACCAATCTGTGATGCCCTAGACGGGCTTGAGAAAAGGTAACACAGCACATTCATCTACAATTAGCCTACGTTCTTGGCACTGATCTGCTATTTTTATACGCCGCATCGCGGCGACCAGTCTGTTTTCCAGAGCGACATGTACCTGCTCCGGCATCACCGACCATATGAGCAAAGCTCGTCATGCCCATGATAGCTAACGGCCCGGTCGAATCGGCCTCCGTGTCAATGTTGGCGGACATTATCCGAAGTACGTATTGCAATCCGACCCTCAGGAGGTTCCGTGAAGACCGCAGTCCTGACAGAAGAGCTGTAGAATGAACTAGAATGGCCCTTTCGCCTCCATCCTAGTAACCGTGTTGCCCGCATGACATCCTTGCATCGACAGCCTGTATGGATGCATCATATGGAGGGGCCGGCCCTTGCGAACAACGGCCAGTGGCGTACGTGATGCTGCTCTCTTGCACGAGTGACATGCATCAACATATTCTCGTCGCCACTGACACTTCTCGGGGCGGTGGGCACCCCTGAAGGTGCGTTGTCCCAAAGCCACCTTATGCATATGGGATCTTTCCTGACTGTCCTGACAGCAATGCTTGGCGAGCGGCAGACTATGCGTCACCGGTCACCAAGATCAGCTTCCTCGGGTTACAATCGCAGGGTTCTGGGATCGTGCAGCCCCCGGCTCTCAACCTTGGTGGCGTTTGAGCGGCTCTTGACTCTCTTGTGAGTGGGGCCCCAATGCATCTCACCGGTCGAGCGGTACACTGACCGCTCTACAGGGCGCAGTGTGTACGAGCCACTCGCTCCTCCGGGGCAGGGAGTCAATGAACATGTTTCAGGTCGCCGTCAAACCCACAACGCGTAGCTAACCTTGCGCAGTGAGACTGTCCACCGAGGTGTGCCTGCAAGACACTCGTCATGCATAACGCCGCACCATCTCCGGCAGACAGGCGCGTACATTTTCCCTAATCCAATCGAAGTATCGCTGCCCTGGGAGACTCCAACCACCTGTCCGAGGATGTACATGCGCGCACAGACATATATCCGCTGCTCGCTCAATGCAAGGACTCTTGTCTCCCAAGGCCACCCCTTCACTTCGCCATCGCCCTGGTGCAAGCCCTCACCGTAGACCCATAGACCCGGTGTAGGATGTCTCAACCACTGCGCTCCGCTCTTTCACACCTCCGCCCCGCCTCCCTGAGGGCACCGCCCCGTCCAACGCCGCCCTCGCCCTCGTCTATCCCCTCGCGCAAGCTCTCAGCCGCGAGCTTCGCCGTCGATGAGGAGCAGTCATCATCGGCTTTCGATCTCAACATCATCGACATCTTCGACGCCCCCGCCCGCCTCGGCGAGTCGAGCCGGCTGCTCGCCCTTAACGCCGCAGCATCGTCCAGTCGCCAGGCACGGCCGCTGAGCACGTCGGCCGCCTCACAGCGGCCGGCGGTGAAGCCCCTGCCCACCCCAGTCCTGTTTGACGGCCCTGCGAGACCACGGGGGATGTCGTTCGTCTCCTTCCGGCTCTTCAGGCCCCGTCCTGTATCGACCTCGTCGGTGGGACGCAGTCCGCCGCCGATGCCACCCCCGACGCTCTTCGATGGGCCGTCGCAGCTGAGGCCGTATATCCACGGTGATCCACGGAGCCGGTCGATCTCGGTACGTTGGCCCGCTTCGTTCGACGGTGTAAACAAGAATAGGTGCTGATCGATCATCGGCGATCCTTCACGACAGGCATCCTTTGCAATGTCCCTGACGCCGCTCATACTGGCTGCAGCTGCAGCGGCAACGCTCTTTGGCATCGATGTCGCAGCTCATACTCCTGCGCCCGAGTCGTCGTCTTCCGATTCGTGAGATCGATGTTGTGGTCTCGAGGTGAGCGAGTCTTCGCTGTCGCTCATGGTTTGATTTCTAACAGTCGATAACAGGCGGGCCGGAGGTATCTCTCGGCCTATTACATTCTTCTCGCGCCAAAACCCCAGTGCCGCGTTGTCAAAGATCTCAGGCCTCACCTCTCGGTAGGCTCGAGCATAACAACGCTCTTCTCGAATCTCGTCGCCATGTAGAATATTCATGTACTTCATACCTGTGCCGCGGCTCCGATTGTTGTTGTATGTCATTACTCCCCGCCGCCAGGTTCGCGGCATTTGCCAATCGACTTAACCTTGAGAAGCCCAGGATTCGAATTGTTTGCGTACGCCGAGCCCGCGATAATATTAGAGCCTAGATACACATGTCTAGCCTAGGCGTTACATCCCATACACCTTATGAGCTAGTGGACTGCGACCATGACTGATATACACCGTCTATATCTTGCTCGAGAGTAGTCACTAGATGTCCTGCACTGCGAGGAGTTCGTATGCATACGTAGTTTTTACCTGCAGCTGCATTGCTGCAAGGTGCAGCTATTCTTAGTAGCGCTATACTGGGCGTGACGCAGTGCAGAAACCGCACACTGATCGCAGACAGGCTCAGACGCGAGTGGTATAGGTAGGCACTGCGGGGTCCACCGCATGACTTCTGCGCACTGAGCTTATCAGAGGCCCAGTAGGTCACTGACGGCCGCGAGACCCTTCGCACGACTCGTCTGACCGGCATTCATTCATCGGTGTCATGCCTGGCCCGGGCCATCCGAGTCGGACGCAGCATCGGGGAACGTGCAATAGCGTTCATATGGAGCAACGAGGCCGAGACGCAGCATTCCTGCCGTCTTTCGATCTTCAGTTCACAGTGAAATCGGCGCCGAAGGCTCGAGAGTTAGAGTTTGGATCTCTCGGCCCTTCAGCAATAAGCGCGAAGCTCGTCTGTTGCATAGCCCCAATACATGAAGTGGTCAGGAGCTCGAGGGCACGACAACACCGCCGAGAGTCGTGCTCACGGTCGACAGCTCTAATTTTGGAAGAGGGCTGTCCAGCCCTATTATAACAACTGCGAAGTTCGAGGTGTCTATGACGCCCAACAACAGTGACGAAGGTGTAAGGGTTTGTTCCATGGGTGCACCTGACTAGGCTGCTCAGTGGAGATGGGCGTCCGGCTTCAGCGCAGACCGCACATGAAGGGCAAAGACTGCTCCGAAGTTCCTTCTTATGCCTCCGATGAGTTGCCAGTTCGAGCAACGGGATAGGAGCTAGGCTTAGGTACCCTACCAAACAACCCCTTGTGAGCTGTGCACCGGTCATTGAAGCGGGACAGGATGCAGACCTACCTCATTCGACCACTGACATCACCACAGACAAAGAGAAGATGGTGCGTCGTATACACGAAAGGCGAAAGGAAGACACAGGTACTATGACTGCTCCGCAATGACAACCTTCTTGCGCTCCGCCTTCGGCTTGCTCTCGCCCGCCCGCGTGTGCTTGCGCCGCCGCTCCTCCTTGACGCGCTGCGCCTCGAGCATCGTCCGCTTGAGCTGCGAGGCTTTGTAGACCGGCTTGGGCAGGTGTCGCGTCCTGTAGGACAACCGAGTAGGGAGCATGTCAGTATCGACTGTGAACATGCCCATGAGGAAGCACGCACCGCGAGATCTTGCTGACTTCCGAGTCCGCTTTCCAGCGCGACTTGAGAGTCTCGCGGTACTCGATCGCCGCGCGCTCGCGCGCGGTTATGATGCCGAGCTTGTCGGCGGCGTGCGCTTTCCAGACCCTGACGTTGCCGTCGTCTGAGCCCGACAGGACGAATCGCGCGTCGCCGGTGTAGATGGTCGACATGACTCTGCGGTGCGAGCAACATCAGATCAGTCACAACTTCTGGAACCAGTTGGGTGATAATGAGATTCTAACCTCTGCATCCGTTTCGTGTGGTATACCTCTGGGGCAGTACCCCGACCCTCCTTCCATATCCGGACTGTCCTGTCCCAGCCACCACTGACGAACTCAAGACCCGTTGGACTCCAGTCGCAGCTCATCACTGCGGCAACATGCGCCTTGTATATTTGAGTGGGGGTGTTGAGGGAACGGATGTCGAAGGTGTAGAGATTGTGGTCTTCTGAGGCGAGTAGTACGGTTGTGGGGAACGTCGGGGACCAGGATAAGGAGTTACTACGCATCTATCAAGTGTTATAAGCGGGGATTGTGGAGTGTAAAGGTGCACAAACGTACCTGCATGATGATCCGTCGCTCCGCTTTCCCTGTGCGGATGTCGTACAAGGTGAACGACCGATCCGAACCGATGCTCGCGAGGACAGATGCCTCAGAAAGGTTGAAACGGACCGCTGTAACAGTTTCGGTGGATGTGGGGAGAGTAAGATTTGAGACTGCGGCGCTCCTACAGACTGATCAGATGTTTTTGGTATGGACGGAAGAGAGTGAACGAACTTCGTTTCGTCCCATACTTGCACCAGGTTGGATGCCGTCGCAAACAGTGGATCATACCGGTGATGATCGATGGAGCTTCATACAGGTTTGATTCCATGACTCGGAGTAGAGGGAAAGTGGGCTTACTTGAAAGAGGCTTTGCCAGGGAAAATGTTGACCGGTTTTCGCTGAGCGCAAGCCTTCAGTCTATGAGACCACCAACCGGCTCAAAGAGTACCTACCTGAGAAGGACCAGCGCCAAATTCGTCATCCTCGAGACTGCTGTTCGTGTTCCACAGCTTGATGTTTCTGTCCACACCGCAGCTCAACAGACGACCCTCCTGCCCAAAGCAGACACCAGAGACTTTGCCCTTGTGCGCCTGGTCGTGATGAAACACTTTCGAGCGTCGGGATACGTCGTGTACGATCAGACCTAGGGTGAAGGGTTCAAAGGGGTTGGTGTCATTGAGAAGACCATGAAGACTTACCTCCGTCCCAACTTCCGCTCGCAACGATGTCAAGGGTGTCGGGTTTCCGTGCCATTGTCTCCACTGCATCAACATGTCCCTCCAGCGCCGCAATGAACGGTTTTGCAAACATTCGCTCCATTTTTGCTGCGTTCAGGGCTCGTGTCCGCTCCCTCGCTCGAGCAAATGGATGCATGAGCGGGTCAAGGTTTCTCGATGTTGGTGTTGGGTCTCCGGGGCGCGCGGGAAGATGTGCGGAGGGCGCATGTTGTAGCACAGATATTTTCTGGGGTGCTGTGAGACTACAGAACGAACGCAACTGCAAATTGGACTGACCACCATCCTCCCAGAACGTGCGCGTTCGCAACCAAGTATAGTTGTCTGCCGGGTGTAAAAGCTTGGCAATAACCTGGAGCTTCAAGCCTTGGACAGATTCGATAGAGCCGTAGACAGAAGAGAGGCAAAGGAGAAAGCAGCAGTTGGATTCAGAGCAAGACTTGGAGGGAGTCCCGAAGCGCCCATTGAGACCCTGCAGAATAGACGCCAGAGACAATTTTCCGAAAAAGGCTAGTTCTCGGCCGATTCCGCCCCGGACATAGACCAAGCGTCTATGTTCGCTGTTCCTGTCCGCAACCACCGCCTTGTCCTCCCCGACCTCTCCGCTTCCCTCTTTCGCCGTCCCACTCTTACGCTAGCATCATGTCCTCTTCAGAAGGCGACATTGACGACGAGTTGCTCGAGCTGGCCGGTGCGACAGAAAGGAAGCGGAAGAGAAGCCAACAGAATACCTCTTCCAAACGACGTAAAGCAGAGTAAGCTCCTTGTCCGTCTCACCAACGCACGTTGTTCATGCCTACATTATATAGCATCGGCGATGAGACCGAGTCAGAAGACGCAGGGCACCCCGAAAGCGAAGAGGAGACGGAGACGAACCCATACCCACTCGAAGGAAAGTTCAAGGACGAGGACGACCGAGCAAAGTGAGTGGTGTGGCTTTTGGTCTGTAGCGAGTGTCCTCACCCTCTCCAGACTCATGACCATGTCGGAGGTTGAACGCGAGGCTATTCTGGCTTCACGACAAGAAGAGATGCAGCGCTTTACCGACAAGCGTCAACTAGATCTCATGCTCAAGCTTCAGAGTGGTCGGGGAGGCTCAGAGGAGACTGTTTCGAAGGCCGCTAAGCGTACGTTCTGCTCGCCCTGCCTTAGAAGTACATATTGACACTCCAGCAGGACAACACGCCGTTCGTGGTGCTACGAAGGAGAAGAGTAAGAAGCTGGACGAGTTGAAGGCGAAGCGGAAGGCGAAGGATGAGAAGAAACGGGTGCGTGTCTTCCACTCATCTCATGGAATTTTCTCTCAGTATTGTAGACTCGGACAAACTCGCCCAAGCGAGATCGTTCGTCCTCCCCGATGGACATGGAGACCTCAGACGAAGATGAGGAAGACGGTCAAATAACCAAGTACGACGAAGAGGAGGAGCGTGACCGCAAGCTTCTGAGCAAGATTGCTCCTGAAGAAGAGACTCCCATAACCCTTGATGATCTCAAGAAATGCCAACTTACTCGCGTGAAGGTGGCGAAGTATTGCATGGCTCCGTGGTTCGAGGAGTATGCCAAGGGTATGTACCTCTGTCCATGTTCGCGTTAAGCCGGATTGACACGGTACAGATGCATGGGTGCGGTATCTCATCGGTAACGAGAGCGGGCAGGCAGTGTACCGGATATGCGAGATAGCGGACTTCGCATCGACAACTGTCAAGCCGTACAAGGTTGAAGATCAAACCGTCAATCAAGAGCTCGAACTCAAGCATGGCAGTTCCAGTCGTCGTTTTCCCATGGACAGAATATCCAATGGGCCATTTGAAGAGGTGCGTTATAACAATCACTAGTCCTTTCGTCGCTACATGCCGTCATGCAGCGAGAGTACGAGCGTTTGGTCAAGACTTGCGAGAACGACAAGGTCAAGCTCCCCACGAAACGTCAGCTAGAGAAGAAGGCTGCGCAAATGCTCAAGCTTGAGACACAACCCATGACTGAGGTGCGCGCGAACACTTCACAGAGTTGACGTCTTCGAGACCATCGTTTGCCCCCACTACAGAGCGACATTGCTGCTATGCTTGCCCGGAAGCAGGCCATCAACGCGTCGAAGCAAAGCCCCGCGTTCTTGACCATGGAGCGGTCTCGTCTCCAGCAGGCACGCACTCTCGCCTTCCGACGGCATGACCACGCCGAGGTTGCTGCCATCGACGCAAAGCTCGTGGAGATCAACGCGAGCCTTCCTTCGCGTGACCGGCAAGAAGAAAGCTCGTCGGACATCCTCGCGAAGCTCAACGAGCGGAACCGCAAGCTCAACCAGGAGCAGGTGCGCAAGGCCGAGCGCGCCGAGATGGAGCGGAAGCGCCGCGAACGGCAACTGCGCGCGGGCACCGCGACGCCCACCGCGCTCGACGCTGCGGGCAGGCTAAAGGCGAAGATGCTCGGGGGCGACGCGAACTCGAGGTTGGTGTCGTTTCGTCGCCAATCTCTAACCGCGCGGATGTGAATAGCTCGTTGACGATTGATTTGCTTCTTTGGTTCTCGCGGTATCCCCTCGCCCACTGGTCCACTGCCGCCTGGCGTCTTCTTCATGCTCTGTCCCGTCTATTTTGACCGTCTGCACTCGCACATCTGACATGCAGGTCTGGCACCCCAGCTACCCCAGGTGCTGGAGGAACGCCCCGCTCGCTCTCTCCTGCCGGCACGCCCTCGGGCGACACACAGGGCAAGAGCAACGGCGCGCGCAGCTTCGAAGCGAGCGTGCTCCAGAGCGTGGAGATCGACCTCGGGGACTTCTAGACCTCGCTTTTCTCTGGACTGCGCTGTTCCCTGTCGCTATCACTATGGGCTGCTAGATGCTGCTGGCCTCGGACACTCCGGACACCAGTGTACGCGTTGTTGTACGACGAGGACGTGGACGGGACGCGCGCGGACATCGACTATCGGAATACCATTATCCTCACACCTGTACTGTAGACACTGCACTCTTATTTCTCAATGTATCACTTTGCTCGGAGAAATCGACGCGGAGGATGCAAGGCTGGCGCTGTCAGCATGAATCTGGGTAGTAGATATGCCAGCGATGAGCGAGGTCGCATGATGTTCTAGCTTGATGTGTGTTGCAGCATGAACTCGAATGAGACCCCGCCAGACTACGCAGCACGTAGCACGATTTTATGTCGGCAAACGTTGTCGGACGGACTTAGTGAACATGATTTAGGTTGGTTTGGGGAGTTCTAGTCAGCAGCCGCGCGTATACAGCCCTCTCCTCGGTGCCTTGGTCACCTCACCACAGACAAAGGCGCATACTGCGCATGCATACACCCATGCGATAGGCGGTTTATAGGCGGACCGACAGGCAAAAACCGGCCACTACGCTGTCAAAGGCCGTGTGATAGGTCAACTTCGCAAAATCTGCACGCCTATAACCCGCCATGGCCATGGCCATGATCGCCCGGTGCAATATCTCGTGGCGCCTGGAGTGCCTTCCTATTCTAGATCTGCGGTGCGATAGGTGGTTGAGCAGACAAGCATGTCCGCTGATTCTAGCATAGCGATAGCGCTGAGCTCGCTTTGGTACTATGGCAGTCCCTGGTGGGGAGTAACCTCCATGCACGTTGCGATTCCCGTCCACATTGTCTGCACTGAGCTCATGAACCCTTGCAGTCGGCTTCTCCGAGTCGCCGAGGGACTTCGAATTCTCTGTAGGAGGAGGAGGAGGAGGAGCAAGGACTACCTTGTGCAGCGCGCGCCTCCATGTGACCATCCGTGGATGGTCACTGGGACAGAATGCATTGTCCGTGCTACTCTACGCGCCGCACGCGTAAGTGACGCAACCTGAGTACCTGCCACCAGCGGACGTGATACTTAGCCTCACTGGCCTGGATTGATCGGACAGTCTACCTACCAGTTTGTCCTTTGTAAATCAAGACTCAATTGAGTAGAACAATGAGTAGAACGATGCCAGGCCTGATCGGTTTGTGGCCATAGGACACGGCCACGGTAGGCCACGGCCAAAGACGAAGTACTTACTATGCGACAGCAGCCAGTGCGGCAGACGCGGCCTGGCGCGGCGCGGCTTTCTGTGGTCGGCGCAAGGGCCGTCACGGTGTCACAAACCCGTGATAGACGCCCACGCTCACGAAACGCGGCCAAACGAACAATGGGAAGTTGAACTTGTCCTGCCACCAGTCCTAACCACTTCTTTCCCTTGCTCCGCCTCCTGCCGATCTGGATCTACTCCTGCAAGTATATAAGTCTCAAGCTTCATGGCTGCGGTGAACTCAAGCTCACGCAGTTCAACCATGTCCTCTATTGACGAGCGTCCCATGACTCCTCCTGCTGCTAGCTCAGCAGCTCATGCGGGCAGCTCCGAAATGTCGACAGACGTGAGCTATGGTGCGTCTTGGAACATTGAACTTTCCCCCATCAAACGACCTTGCTTTCCGCCAGCATCTGACCGCAAAACCATAGCAGCGTACCCCGAGGCGACCGACGACACCGTCGATCCGAACTTCCTCACCAACCACCTTCGCGCCCCCCCGCCGTATGTCACACCTGGTGGCGTTAGCGTATACTGGCACCAGGTCTCCCAAGCCGGAACTCACGAGAAAAAGATGTACAAGCCTGCCGCTACGGGCTTGATGCGCTTGAGCGAAGCTCTGTATGGTGAGTTCACACCCATTTCTTCGTCTATTATCCATATTGATGGTATCCCAGCTGTCGTTCCGGAGAGTCAGAAGGGTGTACTACGCAAGCGTCATGGCGTGAGGCCGGGCAAACCGGATCATCTGGTCTTCATAGACCACCACTCCAGCCCACCTACCCACTTCCCCGATGACACCCTGTGTTCCGTCAAGGACTGCCCCGACCTCATTGCTGTCTATCATCCGGAGGACTTTACTCAAACAGATGGCGTGTATAGTCGTGTTCCATACCATCGCGTCGAAGGCATCGTCGAGGCGAAACCCAAGCACAAGGGCGGCGGCCGTGCTCAGGCAGCCAGTTATGCTTATCGTCACCAGCAGGCTCGTCCGGATCATCCCATGGTCTACTGCCTTGTCATTAAGCCTGAGGGCTATCAAGTGATCCTGTCCTCGCCAAACGGCATCGTCGCCTCGCCTATGACCCCATGGTTGGACGACAGGCTTCTCGTGGCGTACATCTACTCCCACTACTATCCTCCTCGCGATCATTTTCTTGTCAATGAAACGATCACGTGGAGCCCTGGTCCAAGACCTGAGGACGTTCCCTTTTGGTCAATCAGGTTTGTTGGGAGAGACTACACCCGAGGCACCTTTCTCTTCATCGGCGAGCCATGGGGACGGCGCACAACCGTGCTACTAGAGTTCGACAAGAACGGCAACGCCATCGTCATCAAGGAGACCTACCGTCACTTCAAGCGGCGCTTCAAGGAGGAAGACATACTGCGACACATTCACGGCGATGGTGATGTCCCTGGAGTTGTGCGCTTGTTCGATGCAGAACGCGTCAAGACGGACAACAAGATCCTCCAATGTGGCAGCAAGGGCGTGGGTACCTTGAGGGTCAAGCATCGTCTTGCTCTGTGCGACTACGGGGATCGCTTGTCGGAAGCCAGATCTGTCAACGACCTCCTTGAGGCCATTTACGATGCCCTTGAAGGTGAGTTTCACTATGTTACCTCCGATATAGCGCAAGGTTAACATAAGTCATCCAGTACATCGTACTCTTTTGACACGACGCCAGGTCCTCCATCGGGACATGAGCATCTTCAATATCCTCATGTACCCGCGACGTGCGCAGCTGGATGGCAGGAAAGTCATGGAGGATGCTCCGCCCCTGGTCCGGGATGTACTTGACGGCAAGACGAGGTGAGCAACCCGTCCTGTGACAATCCACAATCTTTCGTACTCATACTCCTGCAGACCCCTTGAGGAACGTATGTCGACCTCGTTGATCATCGACACGGACAATTCAGCGCTTCTGAAAGATCAATCTCCTGCCAACAAGGAGGAATTGATGCATCGCACGGTGAGTACCCACCTATCGGTGTGTGTGTAGCAGTCTAATGTCTGTCTCCAAGGGCACCCCTATGTACATCGCGTGAAGCGTGTGCATTGGCCAAGTCTTAGATTTCGAGTACTGCTTCACAGGCCGTCAGATGCCCACGTTGCAGGGTGATGCGCTGGAGCATTACCTGAAGGTTCACGGGCAAGAACGATACGAGCGTTACAATGACAGAAGCGACACGACCTTTCACCGTGGCCGGCCTATTAAGCGGGAACCTCACAAGAGTAAATATCCTGCCTTCTGTCATCGTCCCGAACACGATGTCGAATCCGTAGCTTGGACCCTTCTTTCTGCCATCCTTCGCGCTCAGCCCCAGGACTCTCCTCGTGAGGCATTCGCGTCAACCGACGTGGATCACATCTGGCAGATTCTTCACGCTCACAAGATTCCGGACAAACCCGCCCGTCTTAGCGAGCAACGCCACATCATCCTGATGATGAGCGAGGCGGGCTGGGAGGAACTCTTCTTCCCCGAGATGAAAGACATCGCTCTCCTCATGTACGAGATCTTCAAACAGGTCTCTTGCGAGTATGCGGTCTGGGAGTGGGAGGACGAGATGCAGGTCGATCATCTTCACGAGGCCGTTCAACGCCTGATTCTCCAGTATTTGGTCGACCATCGCGATCAGCCCATCCCCTTGGATCCTGAGCACCCGCGACCCACCAGACTTCCTGAAGACTGGAACGAGAAGAAGGCCAAAGAAGCAATCGCCGCCGCGGAGAAGAGGGCAGCGTCTGAGAACTCTCCCAACACGACTCGTGGCAGTCGCAACCTGCGCCCGGGCGGCGCTTCCACTATCGACAACATCAAAGCCAAGGCAGCGTTGGCTGGGAAGGGGCCGATTGTGGCAGGTCCGCTGATGAACTCGAAGAACACCAGGGAACGCAACTCAAGCACGGACTACCCGAAGCTCGTCGTCGTCGATCAGAAGCGCAAGACTGGCAGTCAGGGCGGGCGCAGCAGCAAGCGTCGCAAGGGTCCGTCTGGTTCGGCTGTCTCCACTCGAGAGGAGGAAGGCGACGAAAGCGATGCGTAAGGAGATGCTTGGTTGCGGTTCCCCTACTACCCATTACTGCGTCTGATTCTTCTCCCTATCCGTCTGTATTGATGTCAACTATGTAATCATTTGTCTTTTGTGCTGCTTACATTGCTCCTACTGTCCGTTGTATTGGATTACTCACTATATGCCGTGTCGTTATCATGCATCCGACCGGAAATTAATCACAGTAGACGACGATGAGGGCGAAGGTGCGTGAGACTTCCTTTTTTGGCGACGTGTACTAACCTACTTGTCGTATAGTAGCTTTCTTTCTGTTAACGTCTCAATGCGACGGAGCTAGCACCGAGTGTTATTCCGCACCGCTTTGTTCGTTCTGCAGAACCAAGACGAAGCAGGCGCGTTGTGTCCCCTGAGATGGTAAATATCTGTCAGCAGCCTCTCCTCGGATGGAATAGCGATCGGGAATTGAACAGTTCCCGCCCGGATGTTGTCAAAGACAAGTGTATGCGCGGCTGGCTATTTATGGTGTCAAGCCCAAGATCGCACACCGTTTCCCTCTCATCGCCTAATAAATGGTGCGGCGGGATGCTGAACCAGTGACGGAATATTGGTCACCCAGATGTCACGGTGGGAGCGTCATGGCCTGTCTCGGAGTAGCCCATGCGAGGTATAAGTACTCTGTCATCTCGCTCGAGGTTTTGCGTACTCACCACCTGTCCCACAGCTTCCACAGCTCCTTATCTCACCTTCCAACTCCCTCAAACCACGATGTCCAACGCCTGGTCACCCGCGCCGCCCCCGCCGACTAAACTCGGCTATTACCGCCAGCTCTCGCCTCTCGCTGGCGTTCACGTCTCGCCGCTCTGCTTGGGGGCGATGAGCATCGGCGACAAGTGGGAGCAGTTCGGCATGGGCGCGATGAACAAGGAGTTGAGCTTTAAACTTCTTGATGCGTTCTACGAGGCCGGCGGGAACTTTATCGACACCACGAACAATTATCAGGATGAGTCGTCGGAGGAATTTATCGGCGAGTGGATGGAATCCCGTCGTAACCGCAACCAGATGGTCATCGCTACCAAGGTATGTTCACTTGCGGCGTTGAAGTGGTGATAGACCGCTGATATTCGATGATAGTACACAACCCACTACAAGCGTGGGGCGGACGAGATTAACCAGAAGGTTCACTACACCGGGAACAACGTGAAGTCTATGCACATCTCCGTCGAGGACTCGCTGAAGAAGCTGCGCACCAACTACATTGACATTCTATATGTGCACTGGGTGAGTACCTCCGTAAGCCTCGTATGATGAGCATCCCACTCATGTCTATACGCAGTGGGACTGGGATACCTCCATGGAGGAGGTCATGAACGGTCTCCACCACCTCGTCGCGAGCGGGAAGGTCCTGTACCTCGTGAGCTCTATACACCGTTCGTCATACTCTTCAGGATCACTGACTCCCTATGGCAGGGCATCTCGGATACTCCTGCTTGGATTGTGTCCAAGGCCAACCAGTACGCGCGGTTGACTGGCAAGACCCCGTTCGTGATCTACCAGGGCGCATGGAATATCATGCAGCGGGACTTTGAGAGGGAGATCATCCCGATGGCGTGGTCGGAAGGTATGGGAACGTGTGAGGAAGTAGGTACAGCGGGCTAACGGACTGCATGATAGGACTGGCTCTCGCGCCATGGAATGTTCTGGCAAGCGGTCATCTGCGAACTGACGCAGAGGAAGAGGAGCGTCGTAAGACGGGTGAGAACGGTAGGTCTACCTCCAGCTATTCGAGACAACAATTGCTCAATATCGTTCACAAGGCCGTATGATGTTTGGCTCAGGTTGGGAGAGGACGGAAGAGGAGCGCAAGGTGTGCAAGGCGTTGGAGGAGGTCGCGAAACAAGTTGGTGTCACGAGCATCCAAGCGGGTGAGTGTATCCTCAATTCTTGAAGCGGCCGTACTGATGCCTGCTGCGACGACAGTTGCTATCGCGTATGTCATGCATAAAACGACGCATGTGTTCCCCATCATAGGGGGGCGGAAGATTGAGCATCTGCACGCGAACATTGCGGCATTGGACATTACGCTCTCGGCTGAGCAGGTCAAGTTCCTTGAGGACGCACTCCCATTCAACCCTGGTTTCCCGATGTCGTTTGTTGTGAGTACCTTCGAGTACATCCACGACGTGTCATGTATATCTGACTGTCTCATTTGTGCTAGGGGGACGGCACTGACTACATCTGGCTCATGAGGAATGCGGCGAACTTTGTGCGGTGGCCTCGCCCGCAGCCTATTCGACCTGAATAGTGGTTGTCTTATCCCAAATCTCGCGCTTTGTCTCGAGTTATCGTTTACAATGCAATTTCTCACAATACTTCTATCTGCCTAGTCGTCTACATAGCTGGTATGAGGGAGCGCTGTTTCTGACCAGGTACGGTTATGAGACAGAGTAGGTAGGTCGGACAGAAGTACAGCTCCGGGATGAGTTGTCAGGACATCCGCCGGCAGGATCGACGACGAGATATTCGAGCACGCGATGCAGACGTGCCCAGAGCTCGCAGAGAACGAGTACGATACGAGAAGGTGGTTAAGCTCGACGACTGGATGACTCAGAGCGACCAGGGCAAGAAGCGCTGGTGGGTTTTCCATCCAGCAGTGCGTGTTTCTTCCGAATTCCTCTGCCTGAGCCTACCGCGGTTGCCCCGCCGTACGAATTGACACGCGCCATTCGTGCAAGTACGCAAAGGTCAAGGGTTACGACTTTGGCTCCGAGTCCCTCTTCTGGACCATCAGCAAAAGGTACCACATATTCGGAATGCCACCCATACTCACCGCCGTCAGACGACGCCGCCCGTTTCGCGGCAATGCACCGCCGAGCCCTGGAATGGTTAGCCCTTGTTGGCAAGGGTCACGATGCCATACCGAGCTCGGCGGTGCATCGTCGTCCATCGCAAACTGCGGGAGTGCACCGCCACACTTTCGCAATGCATGGCGGAGCGCCGCCGCGCTTCGCAAACCTTGGCGATGCATTCGCAGCATTCTGGAGGAACTCTCAGGGTTACATACAACTTGGTCCACACTGTGGACACACATATGTGAATATAGTAAACACGGCGAGTTTCAATTGATTCGGACTATAATACAATACATAATTCACAAACGCATTCGAGAGTCGTCCGGTGCCACCCGACGAGCACCGAGATAGCACCGCAAAGCAAAAGCCATGAGAGCGCGACGCCGTTGTCCACAGGTGACCTGGAGAGCCAGCAACAGAGCTGAACGAGAACAAGCCGCCAAGAATCCAAGCGTCGTCAGAGGGTGGCAAGGACATCGGAGACGAGCAGGTCCGCTGCGAGCCCAGAGTAGCCATCTCGACCGGCTCCGATGACGGCAACGACGCAGAGAGACCCTCCGAGTCATAGGCTGGTCCGCAGCGGAGAGAGTGGGAGTCACTTCGCGCCCACATCGTCAGCGTTGTCGAGGAGAACAAGCATGGTGCAAAACATACGGGATCAATTTGCGCCGCTTGCGGCCTACCGCACTCGCGTGCAAGTTCCGCAATCGGCCTATGCCCGAGTGGTATCTCTGTCAGGACACGGTCACCAAAGACTTCCCTGTAGAGCGTCAGCATGCAGGTGTTCACGCGGAAGGAAAGGGTCTCCACATACGGGTTACACGTCAAGAGATGGAACAAGTCAGTGCTCCTGGACTTGCCAGCCTGGTGCTTGAGACGACAACTACTTAGTCGTGTGAGTAGAGACCCGGGAGGCGGCAACGAGCTTACATATTTGGCGAGCACCGCCAACCTGCTTGTTGTCCAGGAAGGCGATGGCCTTGCGCAGGGGCCAGGGCAGGGACTAGATCGAGGAGCACCTCGTATTGTGCGAGGAGCTCACGAGTGCGAGTGCAGGCGCGGGTGCTACACCGGTGGATGAGGTCAATATGTGTACGGCAATGTGCTTACCTTGACCTTGACTTTCTCCAAGCTGTTCTCGTCCTCGTCGTTTCCGTTGTCCCCGTCTTCAGCATTGCTCTCGTCCTCGCCTGAGCTCGGGTCTGAGTCACTTGAGGGTCCCTGTTGGGCCGGATGGCAAGCTCGCGCATCAGTGCTTCAAGCGGTTCCAGGCAAGGGTGGAGCATACGAGGTAGGAGTTGGACTTCGTCATGATATTGCTGACGGAGTCCGAGACGCCGACGGACAGAGAGGTCAGTAAGCGACTGAGTATATGCGCATATACTCACCTTGGAGTTGCGGGGCTCCTCCCAGCGCGCTTAGACCGCGGGTTTGGTGTATGGGACGCTATATGCGGAGTGCTCACTTGCAGTCAATGCGTCCGGGTGTGGACAATGAAGAGCCTCCCTCGGCGGCAGCAGTGATGCGACAGAGACAGGCTGGGGGGGATCCGTTTTTACGGCGAGTCTGCAAAAAGATCAGAGCTACTTCCAGTTGAGACAGCTGTTGATGAGGAGGGGGAGGTAGGAATGCCGAGACTGGCCGACACCGTGACACTCTCAACGTACGTGGGACAGCGACGGGTGCAACGAGCTGTGTGGGCGGTTGTTCTCACTGTTTGCCTGTCTCCTCGTTCTTAATAGCGAGCCTGGAGCATGCAGTGAGAGTCGTGGGCGAGGAGTCGGACTCGTAAAGGGGATGAGCTGAAGCCGAGAGGAGATGGTGGAGGAACGAAGTCAAGAGGCTCTGACGCAGCGCGCGACGAGTTAAGCATGGTGGTCATGTGATCGCGCTGAAGCGCCCACAAGACCTTTTGCGGCAGTACCTGAGCACGCCGTGTCTACCTTCTACGATGTCACCACTTCCATGCTCAGCAACTGTCCACCCTACAGCAACTCCCTCGGACCCAACGCACAATCTAAGGCTACACACGACCAATCCAAGTCCGTCGTCGTCGACACTTTTTGCTCACAGCAGGCCTAGCTCGCCGAATGCAGCTTGCACTATCCGAATGTGTTGCTACCTTACTCGTGTATTTCGCATAACTTCGTAGCGCCGCTCTGGAGCGGCAACCCCCGCTACCATCTAAGGCGGAGTACGCATGCTCCCACGACCTCTCCGGTTCACCTGCCAATCCACAGTTTGGAACCTTTGCCCTCCTGTAGGCTCGCATGCCATCGAACACGCCGGTCTCATCATTCAGACATTAACGGAGAAGGCATACAAGCGCGTGATAGAGCGGAATCGGATCTCCGTGGACCATCGCCTGAGTACAGGAGCAAAGGGATCCTCCCCCACCCGGACAACGTAACACTCTACAGCGACAATGTCTCCTGCCACCAGGCACGATGCGGGAATCCGGATCGGGTCGCTACCGTCGCTGACAGATGCAGAGGAGACATCCGCAAATGCCTGTAGAGGGTGAGCGTGTTCAACATGACAACCACCTTTGGCGAATGTGCAGGAAGGCATACTGTATTGCATCGATCCGGAGGCGGGTAATGCCGAGCATGGAGAACAGTGCGAGAGAGACCTGGTTAAAGTTGAATGGAGAAATCAGATGTGTTCATTTTAACAGACTTACCGGGGTCGCGGTCGCCCATCTTGTGTATCTTCCGCAACGCCAAGCGGTCTACCTCTCGCAGTAGGTGTATGTCTATTGAAGCATGAAGATCGCTGTATGGCAGTCCGACAGGGAAGGAGTGCTCCTGAAGCGCTCCGACGACCTGTAGGATACAAACATCGTTTTCGACGCACAGCACGGACCGACGAGTGCCAGCCCCCCACGCAGCGGAGGCAGGGAGATGTGCGAGCGAACGCTGTGATGCAGAATTTAGGTCTAACAACTGCTGCAAATGTCTGACGAAGCTCGTCAGTGTGGTGTGCATATGTTGTACATAACTTACGTACTTCAAATCCAGTGCCATATTCCTAACGGCAGAACGGTACCCTGGCCAAGGTGGAAACCTGATTGTTGTCAAAGGTTTCGCCGTCGTGGTGGCTGCAGGCGACGATCCGGAGCTACGCACACGCGGTCGCAGTCGATACCGGCGAATGTCTGCATCTGAAGAGCTAAGCAGAGCCAGTTAGAGGTCCGCGTGGCACGAGAGAGAAGGAGACATACCTGAGTACATCATCTGACTCGAGTGGATCAGACCGAGGGTAGCGTTCAGGAAAGACATTCTCCAAGAAGTTGCGATCTTTAGTGGGCTTGTTCATGATGTCGTCCAGAAAGTGGGGAGCAGCAGGCATTGTCTCATGAGGAAGTTATAGTATTGCTAGTAGCGCGGATGTGTCATACAATGACAACAGCAGTAGCGTTTTGAATCCGACCGATGACCATAACCGTGTGTGGAACGTGACGTAGACTGTGTGGAGCAGCCAGAGATCACCAACGGCATCCTATATAAGTGCGTTCTCCTTGACGCATCCGCTTCCCACCATACTCCATGCACCGCATGAGCCGAAGTGCATCATCAAGACGCTTTGTCCATGACACCGGCGTTCTCGAGAATGCACGCGACACAGCAGAACGGCGAGCCGTTCCCCGCGCACTGTGTAGTGACGCCGAGGAACAAGCCGATGGGCAGCCGTTCGGTGCTGAGCGTGCCCGGGATCCTCGAGGGGCCTCTCGCCGCCCCGCCGTCCAGCGCATCCAGCCCGCCTCCCCGCCATCTCGACGCCCACGCTTCCAGATCCAAAGCTGCTCGCCCTTGTCGTGCCTGTGCACGTACACGGTGTTCCGCGTCGTGGGCGGCGTGTTGGAGGATCCGGGGACAGGCACTGGCCTTCGTGTCCTGTGTCATCGGCAGGTACGGTCGAGTCTCGTCGGGGTCCTGCGTCGTGACCGAAGCAGGGCATGCTCGAGCGCCGCTCAGCCTTGACGTCTGCTGCCAGCGTCCGCCCCCTCGAAACGCGTTCTTCTGTGACCAGAGGATTGGAAGAGGGTCCCGTGAAGAATGGGAGCGAGGGATCGAAGGTGTCTGTGAATCGTTCCCTTGGATCTTCGAAGCGTCCTGTGCCGACGCAAAAGGAGTTGTGGGCACGCGGTTTCCGACGCTGACCTCCCGGACGTTGATGTCAGTAAGGAACGTGGGCCGCTTTCACCGCCTCGACGTTCTCCTCCCCCAGCTTCATCTCCCGCGTCACGCTCGGCATCTCCTTCTCCCTCAGCGACGTCTTTGGCTTCAGGCAGATTGCGTTCCGCTTCGCATACAGCTTCCCGTCCGGGAGGCCGTCGGACGTCGTGACCGCTCAGCTCGCTCGTCGCCTCGCATGACTGAGGACGGGCGCGAGAGGTAGTCATGGAGGACGGGGAGGTCTTTGCGCGGGCGGTAGGCGGGTCGTTGTCGATCACGAGCTCGAACACGGAGGGCGGACCCGAGGAAGGCAGAAGGTATGTCTGGATACAAATCGCGGCTGGCAGGGACCTGCGTACGTTTCGCCAGAGAGAGCGCGGGTAGTGGCTTTCTCCCTCTCCGGATGGCAAGTGGAATGTCGGTGGGCGGCGGCTCGATCGAGACGTGAAGGGCCGCAGTCGAATTCGACACCATGATCGTCGGGATGAGGGGGTTAGGGCCGTTGCACCGCGCGGGATGACAAGAGTGACGTCTTGATTAGAGTCGGCCGTGACGACCTGGGCGATGTTGAAAGTTCGATGGCAAAATCCGTGGGCATGGTGTGTTTGCTGACAGATTGTATTGCGAACTCGTCGCCGGTTTCCTGTACGGCGTGTTTAGCACGTTCCGGTCGAGATGCGAGCTGGACACATACCGTGAAGCGCCCGAGATGAGGGAGGACGAGTTGACAGCTGTGCTTTTGGCGGCATCGTCGTCGGAGAAACGGGACTGGGGGATCTTCGCGCAAATGGGTGGGCACAGCGGCCTTGGCGCGGGTCCGAGGACTGTGCATGGCAAGAACAAAGGAGAGGACGAGTTCAGAGGCAAGTTGTCAGACCGGACGGGGAGAAGGGAGACAAGCACGGCAGAGACAGGGGGCGGATGATGGTTGGAGACAGAGAAGGCGAGGTGGAGAAAAGAGGGTGGAGCAAGGAAGGGATCAAGCGGGCAGAGCAGAGCGCACCTGTTTCCGGAGGATCGAGCGACGGTCTCGCCTCGCGTGAACGTGTGCCGGTCGGGACGAGCAGTCAGAGCGAGCTGTGCGGCCGCGACGTGAGTTCGGGGCCAGTGTAGGTGAGTGAACGGGGCACGTACCTGTGCGCTCACCGCCGATGACAATCCTCGCGCGCGGGTGTGGGCTGCAGGCGAAGATCCTTGCGCATAGTGTTGTAAAGTCGGGTCCTAGGACCAGTCAGAACCCGAAAAATAACCTGACCCAACTCAAAAAAACCGGACCAGAACCGGAAAATAATCGGTCGAGTCATTGGTTCAGGTCGAGTTATTTTTGGCGGCTGTATATCAGAACCGGTCCATAACCGGTTCGAACCGGTCATGACCGACCGTAAATAGTATCTCATATTGTAGCCAATAATCCTACGATTCCAACGGTATATAACACTATATATTTTGAATGAGAACTGAGTGTGCTAGAATCAAAATAAACTTGCCCATTTTGGGACAGATGGGCTGTCTTTCGGGCTGACAAATGCCAACAAACCCAATCTGGCAACCTAGGCGCCGGTTCAAGCGCCTAAGCGCCCGCGGAAAACTCCGAAAACAAACCATCTGTCCCAATATGGGCAAGTTTATTTTGAACATAGCACGTTCAGTTTTGATCTAAAACATATAGTTATATATACCGTTTGATTCCCACGGCTCCGGGCTACGATTTGACAAAAACATCAATTTTCAGCATAGCCACTTCACAATCGGTTCAGGACCGGTTATAACCGAGAACCGGACCGAGGTTCGGTCAGGTTGTAGTAGAACCGAACATTCGGTCCGGTTCTCTCAAACTGAACCGGTCAGGTCCGGTCGAAAGTCCGGTTATCTCCGGAGAGGTCAAATAACCGGACTTGACCGGACTTTACAACACTACAAGTTGCGCAGCTCGCGGAGGGCACCGAGGAGGAGCGCAAGGTGAAGGCGTCGTTCACGCATGGGCACCAGTACACGCTGTCGTGCTCTCCCTGCGCGCGCGTTGGATCGTCGCGTTCGACGTCGACCTTGGTGATGGCGAAGGCGGGAAGAAAGTTGGGTTTGAGGTGTGGGAGGCGAAGGAGGACGTGAACGTTGAGATGGTGAAGCTGCCGAAGCTCGAGGGCGAGGAGGAAGAGGAGGAAGAGGAGGAGGAAGAGGAGGAAGAGGAAGAGGAGGACAAGGAGAAGACGGTCGAGAAGGAGAGCCTGCACGCTTCGGTGTCCTTCGCCGTGCAACATGCAAAGCAGAAGGGCGGGAGATGGAGCACACGACTGGAGCCCAGACTCAGAGAGCCTGGCACGGCGGCGGGTGAATCCCAGGGTCGGCACGTGTACTACGCGCGATCACGTGCTCTGTTCAACGACGCGGTACGCTTCCCACGCTCTCAAACCCATAAAAGGTCGTCTCCTCCAGCCTCTTCTCCCCATGCCCCCCCCTAGGATGACTGTACTCTCCGGTGGACGGGCTGCCTCAAGACGGCTGCTGAAGACTTAGCCGCTCCTCAAGTTAGTATCTGGTAACGTCATTACTTCTGCTTGAGCACTGATGAACCCTCTACACGTGCGCTCACTGAGCTTGGTTTTCACTGGTCCTGTCGGGTGCTGCCCGAACTCCTCTTTTGCTGGGGCTGTCACTATACCTGCTACGGGACGTTTGATTGGATATGGGAGCCTGAGCTGCACCCCGGACAGTATGTCGCCGGATTGTGGAGTGGTCCTTGTCCCTAGAGTTGTGGTACCGTGAGCTTGCTCGCAATGAATGGTTGAACGATGAGCTGCGCCCGCAGCTTGCACGCAACGACTACGCTGCCTAAACGTGGACGCGGCCGTCCCTCGATGGGCATGTCATCACTTGCACAGGAACGTCTGCCAACTGGAACGGCGACATGGTCGACAGCCCATGCGAGGTCTTGACATGTGAATACTGCGTTGGGGGTGCATTGAGCTCTGATGTGCCTCACAGTTGTGTTATATGTACAGGCGGGTGTATGGGTAGTTACATCTTATTGGCATACAGTCGTTGCGTCGTCGCACTTTCCAAGGCGAAGCGCGCTGGCGGTGCTGGAATGACCGGCCCGGTGGCACCGTTTATGCTCACGAGCCTCGTGTTCTCCACGATGCGCGCAAAAGACGTGGACGAGTCTATCCTCTGTTCCCCCATTTCTCGTCCTGCCACCACGGCCGCATTCACACCTTACGAAGTAAGCCCAGCAGTGGCAGCACAAAAACACATATGTGAGCTAATGGTATACAGGCGTCTTGAGCTATCTGTGCGACCGAACACCAAGTATGGCGGCTAGTGTGGTGGAACAATTGTGAGCACCACCAATTCTGTCTATCTGCAGAGTCGCCTTCAATTTGTTCGTCAAACTCTAGCTTTCCAACTACTCAGCATGAGAATCAGTCGACGAGCGTTGCTCGCTCTCCCAACGTTGTACTCCACGACCTTGTCCGCGGCATGGTCGACGACCTAGTTGACTTTGACCCCATTCTTGCCCACGCCCTCGACCGGGAACAGCCGAAGCCGTCTTACGATGCAGCTAACTCAGAGGTATGTTTACTATGTATTATCTGGCCCACGGCTACCTGACAGCACCGCTAGACCACGGCCTCTGCCAAGCAAAAGAGCGATGATGGTCGTGCATCCCCTTACCCCGACGACGAGCGTCCTATTTGAATATCACGGTTCCTCCCTTACTCTGAATCAGAGGTTAGACTTATGCTGCTCTGTATAGTTGACATTGAATTAACGTCTTCATAGGCTCATGGGCAGCAGCGGGCGGCCCGAAATCGGGCACGACGCGAGAAGGATCTGATAAACAAGATTGCTAGTGGTGCTCGTCACTACGCACAGACAGCCCAAACCAGTACCAGTATTTCCAACCTTCCCGCGACAACGACTGGTTGGTCTGGCACCGATTATCATCGGCGAAAAGACCTTCGTCACCTTCCAGCATGGGTTGACGAGGAATGGGCGGCGGGCACAATCGCTGCACGTTTGGTAAGAGAGAAGAACTTTCGACTGATGCCGTATAAAAGGTGCGTTGTCTGCTGCATCTTTTGCATCGTAGCAACCTTATGGTATTGTGTAGACAGTCACAGTGGTTCGTCGACCAAGACGGCCGAGCGTTCGCCTTTCGGTCGGAGGTGCCAACGTGGATGGAGACGCGGAACCCCGTGAACGGCATGACATTTCTGGATGAGTTTGCGTCGGACTGCATGACCTATATCCAATTGTGTGGCCGCCGATCCGAAGCCGATCTCAAGGCTAACAATCGTGGTCGACACTGGTATATGGTCATTGGCATCGACAGACAGAACAAAGAGGTGAGCTCCACTTATGCTCTGTGAGCCACGATGTTATATGCTTATCCCTATCAATAGACTCCACAGTTAACGCAGTTTCACCTGGCGCACGAAGATGTTACCAACCAGCTTATGGAGACGGGTCGACCCACAGATAGGCTTATGTGAGTTCCAAGGCTTGTCCGGGCTTGCTGTTTGTCTTGATGTCTCTGCAGCAAACATGCGACCAAAATATTTGAGACGCGGTTTCCGTCTCTCGCAGCGCGGGTTCGAAGATGCGAAGAGCTGCTGATTGAGCAGGGCTGCCAGCATGTGAGACCTCCTTATGGTCTCTGGTATAACTATTGTATTAACGGTCCTCAAGACGAGGTAGGGGGAGTCATGACGCGCCCGCACGTTGACGGTAAGAACCTGGCAATCATGATGTGCGTGGTGTTTGTGTGGGGTAAGTGTGTTGCTAAGTTTGAACTGCATGCACTAACACGTCTTGGGAGTAGGGAACTTTCTCCACAAGGAGAAGGCTTGGCTGGTTCTGTGGGAAGCCGGCTTAATCATCGAGCTACGTCTGGGTTGTCTGATGTTCTATCCGTCATCTCTATTCACCCACTTCAATGTGAACGTGCAAGGTGAGAGTGATATTACAGACTGTATCATCCGATACACTAAGTGGAGTCAACGAATACAGATTGCGAAGTCGTCACCACCGCAGACGGCTCCTACCCCACTCCCGATAACTCTATTCCAGTCCATGGGGTCGAGGGCCGTGGTTCGGTCGTCCTATTCAACCAGGCGACTATGTTTCAGCTGGCGGAACTTGGCTGCACGGTGAAGGAGGCAAAAGCGAAGAAAATGTCGTCTGTATGTGACAACACCCCACACTGTTGAACTTAGGGTTATCCGGCACTGTCCGGACCGATATGTCCCCATATGGACTTGTGGCTATGCGTTCACATGACGCACAGCATGGGCTATGCTTCTTCGTTACTATATATAGATAACTCTGCATCTGTACGATAGTTCTTTCTTTCCGGACTTTACCTCTACGTACCAGTGCGTTCTACGATGTTCCGGATAGTTCCAGACCTTATGTCTGACTCAGACTTGGTGCTCATCCTCGCGTCATACTGACTCATCCTCGCACCATAGCCTCGTATGCCTCTTACTCATCGTCTTGTGGCTAACATGTGACTGCTTTCTACGCTTACTCAGCTACCTTCTCTACGTCTATATAAGCAGCTCACATTTCGCCTCTGCTCTTCAGTCGTTCGCTCACTGACTGAAGAGTAAGTCTCATACATACATAGGCTCTCTACTTACTTACTGACTAAGTACTTGTAGTCTCTCTCTGTTCGACTTACAGGTACTTATCTATGCAATATAGTCGTTCGCTCACTGACTGAAGATCTCTCTCTGTTCGACTTACAGTCGGCTCCCAGCCTTCCAGGTCTGAAGTTCATCAGGTTATGAGCCCTGCGCTCTGACCGGTTGCTTCTTCGTCGACATCTTCGTGCGCACACCTCTCTCTTCGTCGACTCTCTGCCCGTGCTCCCTCCATCTTTCCTCACCTCTTGACTGTGCCCGCCGACACTGCTGCCAGGGGGACATTCCTGCGCTCGTGACGCAGCCCTGAGCGCTTTTGTATAGTTGTCGCGTAGCTAGTACTGTTGTACAGCCTGTTGTGCTCTCGAGGCATTTGGGCTTTCAGGTATCCCTCTGCCAGGCCACGCACTTGCGCCCGCCAGCAGTTGTATCCGGGGTGGTTATCACCTTTGGAGACGGAGGACAACCGTGTGGACCCTCCTTACCGTACCCTTTGCTCTCGTATAGCTACTATAGTCTTTCTGGGCACAGTTGGCAACTTCTATCCAGATTGTCGGGATCTCCAGCTTCCTGACTCTCTTGGCTCGCCTCAATAGGTGTTCCCCATCTACCGTTTCGCACGTGGCATCGTCAATCATCGCACCCTTCTAGACCACAGTTTTGGAGCCAACACCAGCATCTCCTCCCTCTGAGGCGGAAGTCGAGGATCTGATTGACTCCCAGTCGTCATCTGACTCCTCTGACTACGTACCCACTGCCGATTCTTGCCGGGATCGTCCTCACATCCTAGACGAGGAGTTCCCTTCAGACTCTCATCTCCATTCGGACGGCTTCTGGTACAACTGTAACCGAGAACTTTGTCCTCATCGGTACAACGGAGTCCGACCCGAAAAATATCCTGGCACATTCAAGTGGGCTCTACCATCACCCGATCAGGAGGATTTCCTTGCTGGAGTCAACACTGCCCTTCCAGTCGCATCAGACACACCCTATACCACTCCTCTTCCTTTCATCGTCCTAATCCCTCCTACTCCGGAGGTTATCCCTGAACCATTCGAGACTCTCCCTCTTCCTCTCATCGAGTTACCTCCTTCTATCGCAACACCGCTTCCGCCGGTCACACCGGTAACAACATCCGTAGACTTCTCGGAGGACTATCTCGACTCATCACACTTTCTCTTATCAGTTATGGGAGACGTCAAGCTCGACTCTATCCCTTCCCTTTCGTCGGCGAACCAGTACACCGACTGGTCTGCCAAGATGAAAGGCTACTTCATCTTCATGGGCTGTTGGGACGTCGTCAATGGCAAGATCAAACGTCCGACTGCTGCTGACAAGCAGGAGTCCTGGGACAAGCTCGACGGGCAGGCTCGCGGCATGATGTACATGCGGGTCGCTCAGAGCTTCCATTACATCCTCGATGCGGAAATTCTCGACACCGTTACAACCAGTGGGTCCTCTACCACTACATCTCGGGAACAGACCGCAGCAGACATGTGGAAGTCCCTGAAGGACAAGTTTGGCACGCCGAACAGCGCTCACGTCTGGGGACAGTTCGAGACCCTTGTGGCTGAACCTCGGATGAACGAGCAGAAGTCCCTGCAGGATCAGATGATGCGTATCGTCAACCGCATGGATGACATCACCAAGAACAAGGTGACGCTCTCTGCCCAGATGAAGGCCCTCCTCCTTCTGTCGAAGATTCCGGAGTCTTATCGGTCTATGATCTCTGCGCTCATGGCGACCATCGACGTTGACAAGGTCACCGTCGAGGACATCATGTCCAAGACCTTGGCCGAGGAGTCGCTGCGCAAGGCCGGACAATCTGCAAACCGGGTCTCGCAGACCAAGCCTAAGCCTCATCAGGAAAAGGCCTCTAGCTCTGAGCCACTCTGGGAGTACAGCCACATTTCCAGAGTGTCCTGGACTGTCTCAGAGCGTCCCAAAGCCACTCAGAGCTGTGCATACTGCTCAATGCTCAATTTGATAATTTTCCCTTACTGTAGGCATGTCAATCTATCTATAATGACATGAACCATCACTCTAATCCTTGTAAATATGGTTGTGGAAGTCTGAAAGCATGGTGGGAGTTAAAACGCAAAAAAGCGCCCAAAAAGCGCCTAAATAGTCCAGAGTTCCCAGAGTGGTCAGAGTTGTTAGAGCTACCACAGTTGTTCGAGCAGAATAGAGCTGGTGATGACATGGTTTGATTAACAAACATTATAAATAATGTATATACAGCTGAATCAATGTAGGAGATACATGTCTGAAGAGATTCACAAGAGAGCTAAGTTGTAGTAGCACTAGTAAACACCGGCCACCAGCAGCCTTGTGCCACATCAGAGCCTAAGTATGGGACAGAAAGGACTTGACATAATGTCTTACAACCCATGTATGAGTACAGCTCTATGGTGTAGAGGTAATCTCTGCTGTTATAGATTAAAAAATGCGGAAGGTCCTGGGTTCAATTCTGGGACTGGCAGGTTTTATTCTGAGGCTGGGGCCCTAGCATGTAGTTCCGGATTAGGATTCTGGCACGCGCTGAACTGGCCTCCTAATTGGGAAGTACAAAAAGCGCCCTAAAAGGGTTCTATCTAATAGATTCAGGCATTAGTACCAGTTCTTATAGTCAGTATAGAGTGCCATGTCTTCTTTTTATTTCGCATTTTTGCTGTGCATCAGCCACAGTATCAACAATAACAAACAACTCAACCCTTGACCCAGATTGACGCTGCCAGGCTGCCACATCACCACTGTTGACTTGTGTTTGTATTGTGGCAACCTGGTCTGTGTCGTCTTCTTGCCCCCTTCTCTCTGTCTCTTCCTCTCTCCCCTCTACTTCTCTCTTGTCTGCAGAAGGTCTGGACATTCTGATACTGGTATGTGCTGCTGATTTTGGTTACTGAGTAGGCTTTCTGTTATCTACAGCTACATAGGTGAGAGAATAAGATACATATGTTTTGCTGGCATTGGGGACCACAGGTGCGTAATTCTCCTTCTCTCTTCAGTACTCTTATTGACCACACTCCCTTGTAGGTATGTACACATACTGGATCTATGTATCCCCTATGCCTGTATGGCTATAGTCTGGTGAGTTCTCTCTTCTGTGCCACTGCGTCACCCTATACCTGCATGATGCCTCTCCTCTAGTTTGTTACTCCATCTCTGAGTCTATGCCCACACACCTCTGCACCTCTGGTACGTCTCTGCTATCACTCTGCTCTTTGTGCAGGCTGATGACTGTTTCCACTAGCATGATGGTAGGATATGCTATGGTAGTATTTACGACATCTAGCATACCTGTGTACAGTAGTATAGTGCAGAATATATCTTTGATGCAGTCTCTCCAGATCTCTATATGTGTGTGATTCCTGAGCAAATGACGCAAAAAGGCCAGATCTATGGCAGCTCTGTAAGCTCTGGGGAGAGCTTTGAAGCAGCCCTGGCAAGTCCTGGAGTGTCCCTGGGTTTGAGTGACCTCGAAAGGTTGCTCTCAACGCGTGTTGAACAGCTCTGACAGCTCTGACGCTCTGGCATCTCTGGGGCGCTCTGAGAGTGTCTTGGAGTGTCTCAGCGCCACTCAGAGCTGGGCGGCTATTTCCTGATGCTAAGGGTCCTTGCTCTCACTGCGGTGGCTCTAATCATCATGAGTCTTAGTGTTGTAAAGTCGGGTCCTAGGACCAGTCAGAACCCGAAAAATAACCTGACCCAACTCAAAAAAACCGGACCAGAACCGGAAAATAATCGGTCGAGTCATTGGTTCAGGTCGAGTTATTTTTGGCGGCTGTATATCAGAACCGGTCCATAACCGGTTCGAACCGGTCATGACCGACCGTAAATAGTATCTCATATTGTAGCCAATAATCCTACGATTCCAACGGTATATAACACTATATATTTTGAATGAGAACTGAGTGTGCTAGAATCAAAATAAACTTGCCCATTTTGGGACAGATGGGCTGTCTTTCGGGCTGACAAATGCCAACAAACCCAATCTGGCAACCTAGGCGCCGGTTCAAGCGCCTAAGCGCCCGCGGAAAACTCCGAAAACAAACCATCTGTCCCAATATGGGCAAGTTTATTTTGAACATAGCACGTTCAGTTTTGATCTAAAACATATAGTTATATATACCGTTTGATTCCCACGGCTCCGGGCTACGATTTGACAAAAACATCAATTTTCAGCATAGCCACTTCACAATCGGTTCAGGACCGGTTATAACCGAGAACCGGACCGAGGTTCGGTCAGGTTGTAGTAGAACCGAACATTCGGTCCGGTTCTCTCAAACTGAACCGGTCAGGTCCGGTCGAAAGTCCGGTTATCTCCGGAGAGGTCAAATAACCGGACTTGACCGGACTTTACAACACTAATGAGTCTAACTGCTGGGACAAGCATCCCGAGAAGAAGCCCAAGGGCAAAGGCAAGGGAAAGGGAAAGGCGAAGGACAAGGATAAGGACAAGGACAAAGGGAATAACAAGGACAATCAGCCCCATGCGCATACCGTCGTCGAGTCTCAGTCTGTAAATGTAGTCGCGTCGTCTAACATTGTTGGTTCTTTCTACCCCGAGGCCCTCGTTGCCTCTAGTGAGAACTGGACTGCATGGCTGATGGACTCAGGTGCCTCTCAACACATCACGGGCGACCTAAGTGACTTCTCCGAGTATCAGCCGTTTGATACGCCCATCAGCTTCAATACTGCTGATGCGAGCAACATGATCCTCACGAGGGGCAACGCCGGATATTCGGGACCTGAACCAGGCTTGTAACCGTGGGATGTGACGAGTAATCCTGGTCACAAGCCTGGTTACAAGGGCGGTTCAGGTCCTGAAAAGTGTTACGTAATACTTACTAGGAGTAAGTAGACCTTTAAAGACTGCTTGCATGGAGGACTATAGTGACGTCAGCAATGTTCGGGACTTGAGCCAGCCTTGTAACTAGGCTTGTGACCAGGATTACTCGTCACACCCCACGGTTACAAGCCTGGTTCAGGTCCCGAACATCCGGCGTTGCTGCTCGTGCCTTGCTCTCGGGAAGGGCACGGTCCGTGGTAACACTTGGGTTGATGGTGACAAAGTTCCGATCGCACTCACCCATGTGTACTACATCCCGAAGTTGAGAGGTCGTATCTTCTCGACAGGCACCATTGAGCGCAACGGGTACTCCCTTGTCCAAGGAGATGGGAAGATGTGCATCTTTGACAAGCTGCCAGAAGGCGCTGTCAAATTTGGTTCGACGATTCGGATCAAGGGTCGCAAGATCCTTGAAGCGGAGTACAACGTCCTGAGCAATATCTACTGGGCTAAGCTCGAACTTCACAATGGCCAGCGTGTTCATCTTAACGTCAGCCGCTTTCGTACCTTGCACCGTCGCTTTGGTCATCTCGGCAAGGACGCGCTGCGCCATCTCCTGAAGAACGTCCGAGGGGTTGATTCTGTTGATTCCCCTGAAGACGAAGATGAACCGTGTGAGGGATGTGCCTGGGGCAAATCCACTCGTCTCCCCTTCCCACCTTCTGATAAGCGTGCTACGGAACCACTCGAGCTCGTTCACACCGATCTTGATGGCCCGATGCGCACCCAAGCTATCGGAGGTTACAAGTATTTCGCCAGTTTCATTGATGACTACTCCGGACTCGCCCGTGCTTACTACCTTAAGTCGAAGTCGGACGCGTTCCAAGCGTTCCTCGACTACAAGGCGTGGGCTGAGACCCAGACCGGTCGAAAGATCAAGAAGGTCCGCTCGGACCGAGGGGGAGAATACACTTCTACCGAGTTCTCTGAGCTTCTTCGTTCGCACGGGATCGAGCACCAGAAGACTATGCCTGGCTCTCCGCAGCAGAATGGACGCGCTGAGCGCTGGAACCGTACTATCGTCGAAAAGGCCATGGCCATGCTCCATCAGGCAGGTCTTAGTCACGGTTTCTGGCAACTCGCCGTTGATGCAGCCGTTCATATCTACAATCGTCAACCGATGCGTCGACACAAATGGCAATGCCCCATCACCAAGTGGGACGGAACCGTTCCGGACGTCTCCTACTTCCGAGTGTTTGGGTGCAAAGCCTTTGTACACGTGCAGAAGGCAAAGTGCGAAGGGAAACTCGACAAGAAGGCTGTCGAGATGATCTTCGTGGGGTATGAGTCTGGTTCCAAGGGGTATAAGTTTTGGAATCCAGCCAACCGCTCTATCGTAGTGTCTCGCGATGTGACATTCGATGAAGAGTCTTTCCCTGCTCGTAAACTCCCCGGCAACCATCCTGTTACCCCGGATGACCATCCGTTCCCAGATGATCAGTCTGATAAGGCTTCAGAAGCCGATGTCGACGGTCATGAGGACGACCTCCATCCCGAGATTGTTCCTGAACTCCCAGATCTACCACCTGACCCTCCAGCGGATGCTCAGCCACCTCCAGCTGAAGTGCCTCCTCCAGCCGACGCCCCTGCTCCTCCGCCGCCGCAACCGCCTCAACCGCCTGCTGTACCACCGCCTAAGCCTGCTCACAAGCGAGGATGTCACCCTCCAGTGGGAGAACAGCCTCCCAGCCTTGCGCGTGACAGACCACGGCGTGAGAATGCGGGTAAACGGTCCGAGTCAAAGACTCGTGATAACGTGTACGGCGACGAGCCACCGGCTAAAGTCGATGCCCGGACTGATCCGGATGGCACGCAGCGAGAGGACCAAGCGCTTCTCATGTTTCTCATGGCGTCTCAGTACAAAACTGGCATTCCGAACTCCCACAAGGAAGCCATGAAGTCGCCTGAAGCTGAGAAATGGCGCGATGCGGAGAAAGCGGAGTATGACTCGTTGCTCGAGAATAAGACTTGGGTCCTTGTCCCTCGTCCGAAAGATCGGCATGTGGTCTCCAACCGCTGGGTCTATGACATCAAGCATGATGGGCGGTACAAAGCTCGTCTAGTCGCTAAGGGTTTCACTCAGGTGTGGGGTGAGGACTATCACGAGACCTTCTCCCCCGTGGCACGGTTCGAGTCTATCCGGTACCTTCTCGCGCATGCAGCGCTTGAGGACTGGGACATCGAGTCAATGGATGTCAAGACCGCGTTTCTTAACGGCGATCTGGATGAGGAGATCTACATGGAACAGCCGGAAGGTTGGATCGTTCCTGGCAAGGAGGATCACGTGTGTCTGCTGAAAAAGGCAATCTATGGTCTTAAGCAGGCATCCCGTCAGTGGAACGTGAAAATCCACCAGTCGCTTATTAGCCTGGGATTCAAACGGACCTATTCTGATGCCGGGATATACGTATATCGGCGACAAAGGGGGGATCACGTCACTATCGTTGTTCTTTATGTCGACGATCTACTTCTCCTCGGCGATCAGCCTGGCCACATACAGCACGTGAAGCGTTCGCTTTCTAAGCAGTACAAAATGACGGACTTGGGACCAGTTCAGCGTTTCCTTGGTCTTCGCATCACTCGTGACCGTGCTACGCGGATCATCGAGATCGACCAGGAAGAGTACATCCAGTCCGTTCTCGAGCGCTTTCACATGGCCGACTGTAAGCCGTCACGTACCCCTCTCCCTGCTGGTGCTGTTCTAGAGTCATCTGAGCACACCGCCACCGATGCGTCGCGTCAGCGCTATCAGAGCTTGATTGGCAGTCTTCTGTACGCCATGCTCGGTACGCGGCCCGACATAGCCTTTGCTGTCACGCGGCTTTCGAAGTTCAATGCCAATCCCTCAGACGCGCATCTTCACTATGCCAAGTATGTCCTCCGGTATCTTCAGGGTACTAAGGCGTACCGGCTGCGCTACCAGGGAGCGTCTAATGACGGTCTGATTTCGTACTCCGATTCGGATTGGGCCGAAGACCGTGATGATCGGCATTCTACCTCTGGCTTCATCTTTCTGATGGCAGGTGCTGCTATATCGTGGGCATCGAGGCGTCAGCCTACCATTTCGCTTTCCTCGACTGAAGCGGAGTATAAAGCGGCCTCTGACACCTGTCGTCAATTGGTGTGGCTGAGGACGTTCAGTGAAGAACTCGGCGATGACATGTCTCGACCAACTCCCATGTGTCTTGACAATCAGGGGTCTATCTTCCTGTCCGTCAATCCCGTGATCGACCGCCGGACCAAGCACATTGAGGTTAGATACCACTTCATCCGAGAGCAGGTGGAGTTGGGATCGACCGAGATCTTCTATGTAGCGACTGCGGATCAACTCGCCGACGCTCTAACTAAGAATGTGCCTTTGGCAATTCAGTCGAAGTTCGTCCAAGAGATTGGTCTTGCTTATGTCACATCTTGAACGAGTGGGAGTGTTGAACTTAGGGTTATCCGGCACTGTCCGGACCGATATGTCCCCATATGGACTTGTGGCTATGCGTTCACATGACGCACAGCATGGGCTATGCTTCTTCGTTACTATATATAGATAACTCTGCATCTGTACGATAGTTCTTTCTTTCCGGACTTTACCTCTACGTACCAGTGCGTTCTACGATGTTCCGGATAGTTCCAGACCTTATGTCTGACTCAGACTTGGTGCTCATCCTCGCGTCATACTGACTCATCCTCGCACCATAGCCTCGTATGCCTCTTACTCATCGTCTTGTGGCTAACATGTGACTGCTTTCTACGCTTACTCAGCTACCTTCTCTACGTCTATATAAGCAGCTCACATTTCGCCTCTGCTCTTCAGTCGTTCGCTCACTGACTGAAGAGTAAGTCTCATACATACATAGGCTCTCTACTTACTTACTGACTAAGTACTTGTAGTCTCTCTCTGTTCGACTTACAGGTACTTATCTATGCAATATAGTCGTTCGCTCACTGACTGAAGATCTCTCTCTGTTCGACTTACAGTCGGCTCCCAGCCTTCCAGGTCTGAAGTTCATCACACACATCGCCTCGCTCCCTCGTCCTGCAACACTGTAGTCACCAGTATCATCTCGGTCCATGACAATGCAATATTACTTCTTTGTATGCAAACAACAGCAATTCCATAAATTAGTTGTCGGTTCACGTTGACGCGGTGCGAGACGTGGTCAAATCAACAACGCGACCACCATCTCACGATCCCATCTGCATATAAGCTCGGCCATCTGCGCTGCTCCTACTCAAGCTGGCCCCGAGGATGACCGCTCTTTCCGGTGGGCAAGCTGAAGTTACAGGTATGTGTACAGTAAAGCGGCGTGGCCCAAGTGAACACATACATGTAGCTAACGTGCGTATACACATGAGTAGACGGGTTTTTCTCATTCCGATTTACATAGCGCGATCCCGGGGGAGCACGAGCGCAATGCTGTGAAACTCAAATTCAGTGCGCCACATCACCCATTCGGTTACAGCGGGCTCTAACTTGCGTCGGTGAAGTGTTGCCTCGACCAAGACGATGTCACCGATCGCGAGGTGTGCCACCGACAACTTTGGCATGGTGTCCTTGCCACTGTAGAACGAGCACGCGTCGTACACTTCTGGGAAAAGCTGCAATAGATATCAGCATGCCAATACAACCGATCACAGAGCCGATCAGGTGCGTACCGTGTTAGAACATGTGAGGCCCCGCTTCTGAGTCGCGGTCACGGTGGCAGGAACTATGTTAGCTATGAACGTGGGTGAGCTTCGAGTGTGCCAATGTGAATAGCAGAGCACTCACAGCGTGGAACAGGACGACTGCGCTGCCTGAGCCTGACCATTGCGTTGCGATCGACGGTACGGAGGAGGTCAAGCGTGATGGAGTTCATGGTGTGTGTTCCCTCCGATGAGGCGCCGAACGCCATCGCACGCAGTGGACCACAGAGCCACACCGTTGTGGGCTTGCCTTGGGTGGTCATGCACTCGTGGTCTGTTCCGACCCCCCAAGTGGCGGCAGGAGAGATCTTTGCCAGCGCGAACGTTGACACCCCGTCGTCATGGTCCAAGATGGCTTGTAGACGACTGAAGGACAAGGTCAGTAGGAAGAAAAGCACAGCAAGCACCACATTGCGTACTCTGTCTCTCTGCATCGTATCCAAGCTGGGACTTGAATCGCGTTGTCGAGTGTGGCAACGTTCTGCACGTCGTCACTGCCCCGTTGGCGTTTGGCAGGGCAGTCGGGCGAGGGAGAGCGAGGGCGCATCCGGGCAGAAGCCATGAGGAGATGATTGCGGACCGGCGTCGTTGTCTGAAAGCATGTTAAATAGAGGTAGAGTGAAACCCTTTCAGTCGAAGCTGGTTCCGGCGTGACGAGACCCAATGTTTAGGCAGGCAACCCACGGACGCCGCTGCCATGCTCCACACTGGAGACAGGCGGAATTTGGAAGGATCGGGAGAAACATTCACCGACGGCGGATACAATTTAAGGATAGGATAAAACAGGCACCGTAATCAGTTGAGCAGTGTCTACGACATAGAGGGGCCCGGGCGTGGCAGAGAAGGACAGTCGGGTGAGTACAGTAGGTGTATGCAGTCGGCAGCCAACCTGAACGCAGGCGGACCACGAGAAGGATCTGCAAATAAAGTGATAGAACAGTCGAGAGCCACAATATCGTTGCGCTTCATGATGGCAGGGGGAATAAAACCCTCTCCGCTGATCACGTTGAAATCGGTGTTATCAAACACCCGGAACTTGTAAGCAGGCTGAAGTCGGAAGGAGCAGTCAGATGCAGCCAAGGTTGGTCAGTAAGCATAGGAGGAGAGGTCTAGATGCATACCCTGCCGTGATAGATACCGTCGGGCTCTTCGGTGGGGACAGGAGCGGCATAAATCTTGACCAGCGTTGCGGGACGCTCACCATCTGCATAGCATTGGAGTCATCCTCTCGCTTGAGCTCGCAGGAAGTGGGGCAGACTCACCCAAGTGGACCGCTTCATCGAACTCGTCGACCGAAGAAAAGGTAGACGACGCACGCACCGCATCCGCTTCAAACAGGGGGAAGATGCGCAGATGAGGGTCAATGTCATCGAGTGCGACAGACTCAATGACGCTGATGATGCGGACTAGAAGGGCATTGGTGTGTTTGCAGAAAGTGGCTTGAGTGCGGAGATTTTCGAAGTTCCAACGGTTGCCGCTGCGAGGCATCGCGGCCAACGTGCAAGGGTCATCCCACAGCGCTCTTCTTTGCATAGCGCGAAGGGCACTGCAATGACGGGTATGTGTCCGACTGTCAGACCGTGGCACATAGTAGACTGACATCACATACGCAATTGTGTCAGGCTTATACAGAGCTCCAGTCCGAGACAGCTGCTCGTTGAGGGCAAGGTAGTCAAGCGGGAGAGGCATTGCAGGAAATGAAGAGCTCGCTCAATGGTGGATGATTTGGACGGCGAGAGACACCCCGCTCCGCATGTATAAGTAGAGTGAGAGTTTACAACACGAGTCACAGTACGGAGACAACCCAAAACAGTAAGCCCCAAGTGAGGAGTAAATGACGACGTAAACCAGCTTCTATGACGATTCCGCCCTGCCTGAACGGTCTATTGCGCACAGCTATGAGATCAGAGCACGGCATATCAGCGGTAGTCATGGGGGTTGTGATGACAGATACGCACCGGAGCAAACGATGAACTGCCACCGTCTGCACTTCGTGAACGGCGCGGGGATCAAACGGTATGTGGTGAGTGCATGCACCTCCACATGCAGGACCCCCGCGCCACCACCGTGGTGCACGAGCACCATCAGGAAGATGCAGCGCATTGTGCTTTGCAGGAGCTGAGCATGGCTTGAGCGAGCCCACGATACAGAACTTGTCCCCGAAGTAACGTGTGACGCGCGCACATCTTTCCGAGTTCATGGTGCAAGGACCGGTGACGGCGGGAGTCCACGATGTTGGTGTGCGGCCGAAGGTGTAGCCACGATCTTGGTACTTCTGGACACATACCGCTGTGCGCTTGTTGATGTTCCCGTCGGGGCCGTAACAGCGGGGGTTGATGAGACCTCGGCCAGCGAGCATGTGCTCGGGATAAGCAATGCAGTACGCATCGGCCGAGATAAAGTTCATGACGAGTGTGCTCCAGAAGAAAGCGAGGGGATGCAGCGCGGAGATGGTAGCGCTCTCAATTACGTCGATGGCCCTGCCATCGGGTCGGACAAGTCAGTAGACGGCAACAAACCCCTTGCCTCCCTCCGTGTACTCCTCTTGGGGTTCGTCTTCTCCTGAGGTCGGCAAGGCGTCTTTCGTGCGAGGGAGCAGTCGGTAGTTCTCAGCGGCGATCAAGTACGCGACCAGCTCACCTGCCACACCAAGAGGAGTGTAAAGGTCGAGGTCGCCGGGTGACCACCCCATTGCGCGGTCGACGTCGAGGATGTTGAGCACGGCGGATCCAGAGCCAACGACTTGTTTGATCCTCATGAAGTCCCGAGCTCCGAGTACGTCTTCAAAGTAGTCGGCAAACGCAGTGTTTGTGCGGTGCTCGATTGCATACGAGGACGTGATATCGGCAACCACACACGAATTGCGCCAACTTTGGAAGGTGCGCATGTCTAGCAAGTCGGCCAGCTGAATGAGGACGTCGTTGTTCAGTCTAGAGGAGCAAAAGGAAGTGAGCAGAAGAGTACAGCAGAGCAAGTGAGACACGATGCACCTTTGGAAGCCCAGCACCTGAGTTGGCACCGAGGGGGAGGTGGCTGTGGAGTTGGGTGCGGGAGATTGAGGGGTTGAAGGGGAGGACGGACGGCGTGAAGGGTTGTAGCGGTGTCCTCGCAGGGTGTGATGGGAAGAACGCAAGCACATTGTTGGCGGGGAAAGACGAAGGGTCAGTTATGAACGGCAGAAGTGCAGGAGAGCGACGGCGGTCATCCTCACCTACACGATAATTGTATATATGCAATTTTTGGCTCAGAGCATAACAAAAAATTGTTGTGCTGCTTCAGGGGTTATGCAAAACCAGAAAGATCCAGAACACACCTGAACGTCGGCTGCAGACAGCGGCCGACACGGACCAACAGATAAAAATTTGTTGAGTTGAAAAGGCAGTGACTCGGCACGATCGGGCTGAGGGACAGGTCCAGTCCGATTCCAGAACAGGGGTCAATTATTTATTAGGCACGACGAGATCCAGTGAGGGTACGGGTGCATACGAGAAGGAAGAGATCGACATGAGGGGGGAAAGTGGTGAATGGAAACCAGCCTAATATGCGACGCTCTCCTGTCTCTCAGACCCGTGATTGCTTGCGGCCTCCTCCTCGCCCTCCGACGGTGATGACACTCGCACGTTCATGGAGCGGAACTCATGGCGACGTTTGATGATTCTAACTGTAGTCGAGACGGTGATGGTTCCCTCCTCGTCCTCGTTGATCTTCAGAATGACTAGCAGCCGATACTGAACATGTAGTGCGGGCGTGACTAGGCTGTAGCGATATTCAAGCAACTGACTGGCACTTACCGTGTCGCCCAAACGGTTCCTACGCTTGATTAGAATGTATATCGGCATATTGAGCAAGTCGTTCGGGTAGTAGACGCGGACACCTTTCCGTCTAGGATGGGAGGGCTTGGCGGTCCGTTCTGGCACACGGCAGTATGGAGGGAGAGTAGACAAGCTGTCGGTTTCAACAGATACCTCATCTGGATTGACCGACCACAGTCTGACGGTCGTCAGAACATGCCGCTGTTGGCGGACGTCGTAAGTGTTTACCAGTACACAGGTGGAGGGGACGCACTTTTGCCTCTGAAGGTGGTCGCTCCGGTAGTTGAACATAGATCGGAAAATCGAGCAATAAGCTTGACGACATGTGGAGAACCAGATGTGACGGAGAGCGAGGAGAAGGGTGAAGCAAAGAGGGTGTGCAAGATAACGAGAGCAGCAAAGACATGGGTGTTGACGGAGCCGGAGGTAGTGTCGTCATCATTCAAGGAGCACGGAACGTCATCCGCATGGGCGGAAGGTCGGAGTGTCGGGCGTGCAAGCGGATCGATCCTAAACGGAAACACAATGAGTCATTACGGGGCCGGCAGTCAGCCATGGCCCGTTAAGTAGTAGGCTGGCATGGTGATGGGTGTTCACTCGCCAAAATATCTTCCTCCCGCATGTCTACAGTAACTGGTGAGCATGAAAGTTCCAGGAAACTACATCGTTCTGACAAGCAGTCAGTCAATCGCGCTATTCTCCCAGTCCTCTGGCCGAACGGGCTGGGACGTGCAGATACATGCGGCGTCAGCCAGCAAGTCACCGACGACTGGTGGTACGTACCGGAATCCTTGGATGCGATCTATGACTGGGCATCGGTGGGCTCCGACGATGGGGAGGATCCTTCTGCACGCCGGGAACGGCGGTACTTGCTATATCAGGCCTCAATGCTGCCGGAGGCGGATAGGGGTGTGGAGTGCACGGTGACGCTTGTCGTCCAGGGCTTTATCGTCAGATGCGCGCTATCGCCGATGGGGATGTGGAAAGGGTGTGTTCTTTGTTTGCAGGGCCGGCCTGTGCTCATCATTGGTGTAGGCGAGAGAAAGACGCTCCGGGAGCCGTTCAGTATGTTGTCCTCGATGGGGGTCCGTACCCGGAGGTGTTTGCACATCAGCTTCGGGCGGTGCGCGATCTGCATGAGTTCGTGTGCACGCACACTGGCCCAACATCAGGAAAGACGGCTATCGAGGGGGATTCTCTGGTGTTGGAGCGCATGGTGTTCACGAAGGTACGAGTGCTGGCTGACCGCATTGAACATAGACCACTCACCACGTTGTGCAGGTGCGTGTGGTGGATGACCAACGCACGGGAATCCAGCTCGACGCACGGTCAGACCCTCGTGGGCACGCCCGTAAGATCGCGTCAAAGTGGAGGATCGACCACGTTGTGCGCACGGGCATGCGTCGTGCAAACGGTCAGAACGTTCTGATCGCTCACGAAGCCATCCAACCGGGTGACTTTGTGGAGGTGTCCGTCGCGCTTGACATAAGGGTAATGCGTACAAAGACGGCGCGGACGACAGTCATCCAGTTCGCACCACAGGAGGTTGTCCGTCTATGGAGCGCTGCCGACATCCAGGTCAGCTGTTGTCACAAGCATGTGCCGCATTATGCTCACTGATCATTGTCCCTTCTGCAGCGTAAGTGTGTGCCCCAAGGGCCTCACCCTGCGGCACCACAGCGCACTACCACACGCAGGTCAATGCCTTCAGGGTTTGCGATTGGTGATGTTCGGGAGGTGGGTGAGGTAGAGCATGCAGCGATGTTAGAGTAATGTATGTAAAAAAGATAGTCGCCTAAGTGGAGGTCCATAGATGTGTACGACCAAGTGACACGATTTGCAGAAAGGAGATATCTGTGAATTCAATAAGTTGAACGGCACACCAGCGGCACTTAGGTAAGCAATGATGACATCATTCTATACATTTCAGTCTGAGTACGAAGATCACAATTGTAAACAAGTACGGTTAGAGAGAAGAGGCTACAACACGGCGTCAACCGGACGACGGAAGAGTCGTATGATGGACCGTATGTGGAATTCGACAGTCCACTTTGTGCCAGGGCGATCCAGAAACTCTCGCAAGACCATTCCTTTTACGAGGACGATGTCACCGGGGAGAAGACTGCATGGGGAGATACGGTCCATTGCGTCAAGAGTCCCAAAGCTGTGCGTCGCGTCGAACACATCTGGTAAGGGCTGAACATAAAACATAAGGTCGGAACGGGATTAAAGGAGCAAGAACACAGGATGTGACTTACTGGCCTCCGACCTCCCCGCGCCTCGTAGACTGCACGTAGAGTGCGGGCGGCGCGACCTATTCGACTCATCAGTGAATGCTCAAAGACTCAAGTATAGGATAACCACTGACGAACGGGCGGCTCTGCTCGCGCCAGCAGATTGTTCAACGCAGAGCGATCCACGTCGCGAAGCAGTGCGAGAGACACATGAGACCTTACGTCCCGTCGGGCAGCAGAAGCGGTGAACAGGTAGTCTTGGAGTGCGCCCACAGCATAAAGTTCGCAAGATTGATTGTTGTCAGTTAAGGTGTGACAGAGGACACCGGTTCCCCAAGTAATGCGGTCGGTGATGTTGGAGATGGACAGCGAGTTTCTGTCGTTGTGGTTCATGTACCGTTCGAGACGACTGGAATGAAACATGAACAGACTGGGGATGTGATCTGCGAGTCGGAATGACACACCTGTGAGAGACCCCCATAGCCTTCAGAACATTGCCGTAACCTGGCCAGGAAGGGAACTTGATTGCGAACTGCGTCAGGCTTTCGACCGAGTCTCCAACATCCGCTGCGGGGCAGGTGGAAATTGCGTCACCGGAGCTGGGCTGCTGAATCTGAAGGAGATGCTCAACCGCTTGTGCACTGTCCCTGGACAAGATTCGATGTGAGAACTGTCACCTGAAAAGTAGAGGTCAAATGAACGCACTGATCGGCATCGCTAACTGAGCCTTCAGGGCTCGAGTCGACAAAGAAAGGGGGAGGGGTCTGCTTCAAATTGTTGTCAGCGTCAGCGATTCTGCCAACGGCTCCCTCCCTATCGACGTTTGCACATCAGCATGCAAATAGCTGTTGGGGTAGCTAGAGCCAAGGTCTTACCGCATTCGCTTCGGTGGAGGACTGTCGTCGGCGGTAGCAGGTCTGGAATGAAGCATGGTGGGACAGGTGCAGAGACACGAAGTGTTGGAGAGGCGCTCTTTTGAGGCATGCAATGATCTTCGGAGTAAAGAGTGGATTGGGCGATAGATGATCGCAGGGGGACAGGTAATGAAAGTCAGTAATTAGCGGGCTAGAGCTCCACAGACTTTGACATACTGATCGAACCACATGATGGACAGCGGAAGAACAAGTAAAGCAAGTGAGTAATTAGCAGGCTAAAGCTTCGCAGACTTTGGCATACTGATCGAACCGCATGATTGACGGCGGAAGGACAAGTAAGGCAAGTGAACGAGGGCACAGCATGAGTCTCGGTTGAGCGGATGTACTGGGAAGAGCTATACATGCTGAGGCAGTGAAGATCTCGAGGTATCTAGAACGTGCCAACGATGTTGTCGGGAAACAGAACAGGAGGATGTAATGCACCCGCGCGGCGCTTGTACAACACCGACAGTACCCTGAGCTGGAATCCGACCTTCCATTCTTTCCACACATGAGGAGGTGACCCGTCAGTCTTGTACCGGATGACGGCGCATTCTGCAAGGACGAGGTCACCAATGGCAACGTCGGTCAACGAGAGTTTGGGCATGTCCACTCTTTTCGTGTACGTGATTGTCGCGTCATAGACATCGCAGAAGCCCTATTGCTGTTCAGCATTATGCATGATACATGCATGGGGAGCTGACTCACCAGGATTCCAGGAGCAGACAGGCGTTCTGCACAGAACTCGTGGTCTGCGTTGTCTCGGGCACCATCTATGACATTCATGAGTGACAGCCTCAAGTGAGCGCATTAAGGTCGAGATACATACTGATGGCAGAGGACGCATGAGCATGAAGAGTGTCCACCCCCTTCCTATCGACATCACGCAGAAGCTCCATGGTGATGCGGATGCGGTGACGCGGATCTTGCTCAGTAGCATGGTACCAGATGCCCGTGATATGTCCCAATGACCAGAGCTGCATGAGTTGTCCACGATCCTGTAAGTACGAACCCCAGACGTCGGAGCCCCAGTGCAGCGATGTGGGAAAGTTCCCGAGTGTGTAGCGCCTGTCTGGAGGAGATGAGTGGTTCGCGATGAGCTCCAGGCGGCTAGAAGAGCGTGTTAGTAAGTTCAAGCAAAAGCCGGAGAAGCGTGACGTACGGGAACGCCGCTGATGGAACCCAGGTGTCTGTGGCGATTGTGGTGTCTAACATGGAGTTGTCCCAAAAGCTGGCACCGTCCATAGGCATCAACGTGTAGCTCGGTGAGCAAAGACAGGGAGGCTGAAGTTCAGAGATTGGAGGTGTACCGGCGTCGGAGAAGACGGATGCATTAAGGGGAACTCACAGTTCACAGTGATTTAAACAACCAGGGACGCGAGTATGATCACGATGCTGACGAAGGCAATGAGATAGAGAGGCAAAGCGGAAGCAACTCGGCTGCTCGTGGATAATGACAATGATGAAGCCGACCTGCAGCGGACCGCCTGCGGAGCTCCATTCATCCGTGACAATCTTGTAGACAGAGGGAAATTTGAGGTGGAGATGAGTCGGACAGATGACGGCCATTGTCATCATGATGATAGTCTATTGGGATCGGTTCGATACAGACAGTTTGAGATAAGCACCAGTCTCCTCCCAGCAAATCCATGACGTCACTCTAGAACCGGAAATGACCATCAGCGGGCACAAAGTCTGAGGGCCCGGGTCCCGCATGCAAGCGGGCAATGCGGAGCATCTCGAAGTTGACCGCCCATTTGGTCCACTTTGGGCTGAAGCCAGCGGAGCGCAACTTGAACCGCTTGATGTGGCACTCGATGAGGACGACATCGGTCTTCTGGATGCGTGCAGCGTCGACCTTTGCCATGTCTGCCCACGCCGTCATCACCTTGGTTGCGTCATAGACATCCTCGAATACGCCACCAGTCTGGCCCCGTGCCCCAAGGAAACGTCGGCCAAAGGTAGACGTACCGACCATCTTGGCGTCTATGGCGCTATGATGAGCGGAAGTTAAGTGGATGGGGGTGCAGAATGACGTACCAGAAGCCGGTTGACAGAGGTCATACTGGAAGCGTCTGGCCGCGCGAAAGTCACGATCGCAGATGAGCTTTATGCCAATGCTTGCTCGGTTGTCATCCGAAGGCGTGAGCCAGACAGAGGTGACGATACCGACCATCCAGGCGGTGATAGGGACGCCCTCGACACAGAGAAAGCGATCGACGTTGGAGGAATCTCCTTCAGCTCCCCACACAGCAGTAGGAGGGACTTTGCCGATGAGGAACCGACTGCTTCCCTCCTCAAGATGGTTGAGGATGGCAATGATGCGCCTGTCATCACGTTATATCAGTCACTGCGGGAATTTGGATAATGATCCAGCGGGGAGGACGTACTTCAGGACCTCAGAGGGGATGTACTCCAGCTCTGCATCAGAGAGGCGAAGGTCGGCCTGCAGGATCGTTGTGAGGGTGCTAGCTAGAATCTCTGCTTCGGAGAGCTTGTGAGTCGCCAAGACAGGAAGAGGCGAACGTGGGCTTGTGATGTCAGATGGGGGCACTGACGATGCGGGGTTGGCCGTACTGCTGGACGGGTGAGGGAATGTACTTGACCGAGCAGAAGGAAACACACCTGACAGACCCCTGCTCGGGAGTCGAGGTAGCCTCCTTCGCCACAACAGCAGACAATGGCCCCCCATTCACCGTTCGGCCACGCTTTGACGGTTCAACGGCGTCGACACCATCACGGGGATGCTTGGTTGAACTCATCTCGAAGGGAACTGTGAAAGCGGAGGAGAGAAGAATAGCCTGGGAGACAGACGATGCTAGGACAGCTGGCGGCTGGGAGACTTTAAGAGGTGAGACCACGCACCGCAAGAGATGCGAAGGCCAATGAGAAGCATACGGGAGAAAATTTGGCCGCAAGGAAATTTTTGACGGCATGCATAAGCAAGAGCGAGGGTCGAGGTAGAACTAGAGCATGTTCAGGAGGAAGACAGGAGACGAGGGGCGGACAGTGCCTCCCGTTAAGGCAAGTCTGACGCCCATCAGGACCAGATGCTTACACTCGCTGGAGCGTTAATAGGAGTGGCGCGTCCGCTTTTGAATTTGATAATCATCCTCTGAAGGCCTCTTGCGCTTTACATACTCGAGCTGAATGTTGCGTTGAACTTTGTCGAGTGTTGACATCACCTCTGAAGGGTTGTTGAAGAGACAGGATGTAAAAGGGCGTGCGAGACGGCCATCCTCATCATAAACAAGATCAACCCCTTCGTCCTGTAAGAGCTCCTTTGCTCCAGCTGCTTCTTCTGAGGTGCCTCGGTCCACGATCGTTTTCAGGTCTAGAATGTGGAGTCTCCTAACCTCCTTGCGAATGTCGCCTGACTGACGGCAGCAGATCTTTGACTTGGCAAAGGGACGCAAGATAATGACACCGTGCAGAGATGTAGCCCGAGACAGCATAACATAGGGAGGCTCTGTCCCCGAGCAGCTCTCGAGATCAACAATCACCCGGGAGAAGGTCTGTCCCTGTGATTTATGGGCTGTCAGAGCGAAGGCAGGCTGCACTGGCACCTGTATGCGAGAGATAGTACACTTTGCTCCACTGAACGGATGAACCAGTTGCAGGGACGATGTATCCTCCATGATCGGAAAATCTCCTGGTGTCAGATCTTTCATTGGAGCTGTCTCAACGCCGGGAAGGCTGATTACACATGACCGTAGGTACCGGTCTCCTGTGTCACGATCAAGACGATATCTAACCTTTTTCAATTGTCCAATACTCCCGTTAACAATTCCACCATGAACATCAAAGTTCTGCGAAACAATGACGGGCATCCCCAGCACCAGTGGAATTGCGCCCAAGCGCTGGTTTGTCTCTCCCGAGTGCATGCCGCGTAAAAGGTTCATCAAGGTCGGGTCATGAATCTTCTTTCCCTTGTAGCTATCACGAGCATGGTACCAGTGCAATTCGCGTCCGGTACGGCGCGCGAACTGCTCTGCAGCATATTGATTGAGTGCATCCTTCGTTGCGTTGTCTGAGACAATAGTGGGTGCCATACTCCAATCCTCGCTCTGTAGCAGATGATGTTGATGTTCCAGAAGACGGGTATTCAGCAGTAGTGTTGCAGGGTCCGGTCCTAGGACTAATCAAGGACCGGAAAAAGACCGGGACCGGACTGATTTAGGACTGGTCAGGACCGGACTGATCATCAGTCCAGTCCCGGTCCCGGTCCCGGTCCTGGCAGAAGTCCCGGGCCATGTAGGACCGGTCAGGACTGGTCCGGACCGGTCCTGGACTGCTCTGATATAGTGCTATATACAGTAATTTTTTGGTGATTTTTGAGATTTTTTCCGAATTTATATGGGCCATTTTTGTAGTGTCCATCAATAGAGCCCATAATGAGGCTCATATCAAGCTTAGGTAACGCGTTTATCTCTACATCTGATCTGATCTAATCTTATCTAAGAGCCGCCTTATCAAGGTGCCTCCGACTCACAGTCTAATCATGTCCTGTTGGCTCAGCTGGTAGAGCACTCGTGTTACTATGGCCTTTTTGTGAGGCCCCGAGTTCAATTCCCGCTGGTGCCGACTTGTTTCTAGTGGGCCACCCCGGTTGGACCGGTCCTGGACCGGTTCAGGACCAGTCCGGACTGGCATCGGTCCAGGACCGGTCCCGGACTGGGACTGGACCGCGGTCCTGTGCAGGACCGCTAGGACTGGACCGTCAGTCCAGTCCTCAGCTACTGGGTGCGGTCCTGTCCGGTCCTGGTCCTCGGTCCTGCCTCGGAGGGGTCAAAAGACCGGACCGGACCGGACCCTGCAACACTATTCAGCAGCTCATAGTCAGCATCAGTGCACCGTCCCTCTCTGAGACGAGACAGTAGCCCAACAAATTGTAAATTCTCCGACCCACGCTGTCTCATGACCTGCTTCAGAATGACGACTGTGTTAAATGACAGCCAAAGCAATTTGCCCATCACAATGCGCTGCCCCCGGTCGCTGCCTGACCGGTTGGATCCAGTTTGAACCCATCCGTATAGCCGTTTTTCTGACACCGGAGGAAGCTGCGCAAAATCACCCGCAAGAATCACGCTCATTCCCCCAAAAGCATCATCGATGCCCTTTGCATCTACAAGTGCTTCGCTGACCTGTGCCAGTAGGTTGCAGCCGACCATGGACACCTCGTCTATCAACAGATAGTCGACCCCCTCCCACATGGCCATCAGTTCGGTAAGTGTTTTGCTGCCAACTCTCTTTGACTTTCGCTGTCTGAGAGCAAGAGCGGTATGCAGTGTTGCTCCCGCAATGTTTCGAGCGGCAATTCCAGTATAGGAAGACAGACGGAGACGCCGTGACTGATTGCGTTCTGCGAAATACTCGGTAAGAGCCTGAATCACGCGTGATTTGCCGGTCCCTCCAAAACCACCCAAGAACATTCGGAGCGGCTCAGGTTTGTTGAGAAGCGAGTGCTCTGCAACTATGCTGAATGCACGTCTTTGTTCTGCATTCAACGTCCACTTGTCCGCATGAGCAGCAATGTCTGTCGGCACATACAATGGTTCATGAAGTGCATCCGATATTTCGGTATCTGCTGGTGGGGGCATGTGGTCTTGATGTGAATCTATATCTTCTATATGTACATCGTGTACACCATGTGGGGGATCATGTGTTCCGAGAGGGGGAGGTGTATTAGCTGACATTAGCCGCTGTTTCCACTGAGATCTCCGCTGTTCGTACTCAGACTTCCATTGATTCTCGAGTGAGTGGTGTTGCTGGTCGAGCGAGCCGACGTCATCATGACTGTAGTCTGCAGTGAGAGAAATTTGAGTAGACAGACCATTATATAGACCATGTTGGCGGGCTAGAGCGACACATTCTGCAGACGCATGAGATGTGCGCGAGCGGCGTGCTGATTTTGCGGAAACCACTGAGGTGAGATGTTCAAGTATCACTGCTTCATCTGCATGTTCAAGTTGAAACTCTTCATCGCCAGCAGGGCTGTAGCATCGGTCTCTCCGCACTGCGTGTTTTGTCCGTTGACGCAGAACCCCGCGACGCATGTGATCGTCTCTACTGTCTCGGCATTCGTTCAGCATATCTATGTTGGAGATCACAGATCGACTGTGGTTGGTAAAGGAGGGGTGCAATCTATCGTAACACTCCTCCCAACTCTCCCCATCTATGCGTATATCGTCTACTCCCCTCCATGGAGCAAACAGTAGACACATGAGGCGACAATAGCGTGCTCTTTCCTCTGAGCGATCGTGCCTCGGGGCTGACGGTCCTATCAAGACTGGAATGTATGCCTCACATGGCGTGAGTAGTTTGAGTTGCTTGCGTTCATACTCAGGATGAACCGCATCAAAACGCATGTATTTTGAGGGACGGCTACGAGATGGAGAAGGCTGATCCTGACCTAAGGAGGACTCTTGCATAACATAATCATCTTCTATGTCATCCCCATCATGATGTGATCTTCGGATGTAGCTCTTATGAGTCCTTCTAATAAAGTCCCACAGACACAGACTGTGAAGTTCCAGAGGTCTATAAATATAGTCTGCCAGTTGAGTTCCCAGCTCGAAGAGCTCACCATTCTCATTATGTCCAATAGCGATATCGTCGTCGATTGCTTCAGGTTGCTCTTCTGCTGTCTCGCTGCCATCATCACTGACATCATCACTACATGGACGGTCATCCTCACAGCGGTTATAGGAATCCTCTAGTGCCCCATCTTCACTGTTAACATGGTGAGACTCGTCTGACTTGTTCGTCGATCGTGCATAGCTCGAATATGTACACTCCGGACTGGGACACTTGTATCAGTTAACTCAAATCATCTGAGCGGCTTAGTTACGGTAAATGACAACTATTTATCCGCCTTAACACCAGGCCTCCCTCAGATGATTTGGCTCCTCCCTACGGCGCTCTATACCCCAGGACACGCTCAGCTCATGCATCCACCAGTCTCAAATATTTCAGGCCTCTCTCACAGCCGCGTGCTCACTCTCTGCTTGATCCAATGTTCCTCAAATATTTCATCCCAACTCTTGTGGTGCTGCACTGTGGGGGGTCGCTACCTTCAAATATTTCCCCTCCGGCCACGCATGCTCGTCAACAGATGCTTCCAGCCTCCCTCAAATATTTCCTTCTTCCACCCAGCCTCAATGTATTGAATTCATCTAGACAAGCTCCTCAGCCTTCAACTATTTCACCCCTTTCTGGCAGCCGCTCTCCGGCTCCTGCGGCATCTCTATTCATCAGTAGCTTATTTCATCTCTATCTACTCTTGTGCTACATCAAATAGTTCACATACGACGCATATATTTCCCTTTGGCTCCGTCTGCCCCCGCATCAAATACTTCACGCTCGTACCCAATGGCGTGTCCAAGGCCCCGTAGCAGGGTGGGGGCGCATCAACGAGGGCGGAGGCGCGTTGTGCAGGCGAGAGACGAGGTGAGAGACGTGTCGTGAAGGGCGGCAGGGCGGAGGCGCGTTGTGCAGATGAGAGGCAAGGTGAGAGACATGTCATGGAGGGCGGACACGCGTCGACGAGGTCATGAGGTCGGAGGCGGCGTGTCGACGAGAGCGCAGACGCATCGACGAGGGTGCAGATGCGGGATATGTTGACGAGGTGTACACACGTGGATGAGGGTGCGGACGCGTCGTGGAGAACGCGGACGCTCTGTGGAGGGTAGAGACCCGTTGACAAGGGCCAATACGCGTGAATGAGGGCTCGCAGAGGCTGGATAGGTGCGGGCAGGGCCCGGATGCGCCTTGCGCAGTGAGGAGAATGCTGAGGTGTTGTCGTTCAGACCAGAGATGGTGGAGGATCTCTCGCCGCCGGCCAACAGGCCATGGTGGGCTGGCTGTGCGATGTCTGGCGCGTAGTGGTGAGGTCGGGGGGCAATGAACCGCTAGCCTAGTGCGGAGACACATCCGGATTCCGTCATGGTGTCGTGTCCGGTTGGGGTCAGGATGTTCGCCCCGTCGTGACCTCCAGGGACGCGTAGGCGAGTCCAAGCACATGTTGTCGTTGCCGGAGGACTCAGGTTGCGGAAGACGGAGACGCGTCTTGTCGAAGCGACAGAGTCGGAGGGAGGATACAGACGCGTTGGTGAAGACGGAGACGCGTCGCGGAGCGATGAGACGTGTCCACGAAGCACGCGTATATGTCTGCAGCCAGCAGGACGTGCGATGGGTCGTAGTCTGGCAATAAATACGCGTGTAAACGCACTCACCAGTTGTTCCAGCCTGAGCCCCTACCCATCCATCTTTCGCCTACCACCTAATACGCCCGCCTTGGGGTTCGCTGCATCGGCCTGTCCACCTCAGCTTCAGCAGCGTGCACCTCGCACCGCAGTTCTTCATCCGGGCAAGAATGGGGCGCATTGGCGACGGGAGCCAGGGTAGTCAGTTCGTCGGTGGCGGTTTGGGCTGAACCGGGCGGCGCCTGAGTCCGGTCACACCTCGCGTCTCGGACTCAGAGTTCTTGGCTCCGGCCTACACCTCCTTCCTCTCGCTCTCTCACTGCCAGTCTCAGTCGCCCTCGCTCTCACCCTCGCTCTTCACGTTCCTTGCCTTCAGTCATGCTCATCCGCCCTGTGCTCCAGCCTGGATGCTGTTCCAGCGCCGGCTGAGGCCGCCTCTCACGAGCGCAGGTTGGCTGTGCTGTTCCAGCCGGCGATCTGTGCGGGAGCCTTGGATGACGGACATTGTTGGCTTGCAACAGTCCTGCGCTCTCTCCTTGACATGTCTCCGCCCTCCTCAATGCGGCTCAATCCTCCTCAACGCATGTCCGCTTTCCTTCAAGACACGGTGGTGCAGGGACTGGAGAAGGGGATATGTACGTAGGTAAGTACAATTCCTCCGACCCTGTGCTTCTCGACGTCTGTATCCGCCCTCCTCCTCATGTCTGAACCCTCCTCGATGCGTCTCCGTCCTCCTCCACACATTGCCGCCCTCAAGTTCTTACCGCATTTCCGCCCTCCTGTACGCTTGTGCTGCCAAGCTCAACACGTCTTACTCTACGCGTTTGCGCCGTCTCGGACGTGTCTCCACCCTCCTCCCCACGGTGATGCATGCACCACCCAGCGGGGCTGGGCCTCAACTTCCTGCTCACCATGACAGTACGTCCATCTTATCCATCGCTTCTGTCAACCTTGAAGCATCTAATCAGGAGCCTCCTACGGTACAGGTTCTAGCCCCGGCGTGACGCAATTGCGCTCTGGCATGAGTCACGCTCCCGCACTCGAACCTATTCCCACTGCGAGCGGGAGGGAAGGGGACGCGCGTCAGAAATTAGGCTTCTTTGGAAATTTGGGTTCGGTGGAGGTTGCTTCCGAGTCGGATCGTACCAGCAGCTGTCCGGCCTTGTGTGCACAACGCTCCTCTACACCGTCGTCGACAGTCCTGTTGGCACGGTGCCGGTGACACGCGTCAGACGTACGGACGCCTCGACGACCAAGTGGACGAACCCACACATCGGGCTGGGGCACGGCTCTGCCGTCGTCGAGGGCCTGCTGTATGGCAGGCCCGACGAGCGTGGCATCGGCCGCGGCGGGTTCTACGACGCAGACAAGATAGCTGGCCTGCCCGTCGGCGTTCAGCGTGCAGGTCGTCGGGCGCAGGTGGGAGGAGGAAAAGGTGGTCGAGATGATGAAGATCCTCGATCGTGTGCTCGGTCCAAGGGACCTTTGGGCCTTGAGCTGGACCGGGCAGTGGAAGTGAGCGCGGGTCGGGCCGTGCCTCGACTCGTTTTGTGCCCTTTGTATTTGTCCCGTTGCGATCAGTGCTCTGCGCGACATGTCTAGAGCAGGCATGCACCCGGAGTAGTGCGCCTAGTAGTGAAATAGTTGAGCAGTGTGAATAAATGAGAGAGCGCACCCAAATATCCATGAACTATTTGACTGAACCAGGAAGAGGGAAGTCGCAGAAGGAGTGAAATATCTCAAGCTCTAGGCGTCAAGGCACACAGGACAACGAGACATTTGAGGAACGCTGGAATAGTAATGTCGGAAGGTGAGGAAATATTTGAACGCACAGGACGCTGTACAGATGGGCTGCAGGGAGCATGATGAAATATTTGAGGAGCGTTGGGATGATTTGATGATGAACTCGCTGCGGTGAGAGCAGCGCGAAATATTTGAGAGCTGCGGACGCCGGACCTGAGGCCGCAGGGAGAGGCCAAATAATCTGAGTCAGGTAGGCGTTAAGGCAGATAAATAGTTGTCCTTTACCGTAACTAAGCCGCTCAGATCATTTGCGTAAACTGAAGTCACTGACTGGGAGATAGTCTGTCGAAATGACGCTCCACAGAAGGCCAATACAGGTTCCTGAAAGAGTCAGATGTAAAACGATCGTCGTGGCCTTGCAAATAAGAGGCGACCTGCTGGCCGGACAATTCTTGATTGGCAACCAGAGCAAAAGCGCACTTTTGCAGCACGCGCTTAGCTCTAACAGAAGGCGCAGGCACCGGAGTGCCTGGTAGGGTTTCTAGTTTTTTGACAGCCAGTTCGAGCGCAGCATAGGCGACATGCGTTTTGAGGGGGGACTTAGTGACATAATCTGTTATATAGTACAGAATTGCTTTGGCCTCGTAACCTGACCCGATGAACTGAATATCCATATTGCATCTGAGGGCGCGCAAGATGCTCGCATTGAAGTTATTTACCATACCATCCAAGCATCTTAGGGTAAGCTCGCCGGTATCCATATCTGCCGTGGTTTCAGATATCACATTGGCGGGATCTAAGTCAAAGCGACATATGCGGGGTCCATCTCCGCAGTACTTATAACAAGTATCACTGTGCTTGTGAGACTGGTTTTTTACCACCAAGTCAATGAGATCCTCACGAGCATCTCTAGCATAATGTGCTGTTGAAATGTCAGCATTAAGTGGTAGACCGCGGACAGAGCTTGGATGAGGCTTTGCTGTCCTGCGCTGCCTAAAACTTCGAGGTTGTACCGGGCCGTCATGCTGGTCTGGAGGATCCTCAAGTGACGGAGGCACCGATGTAGAGATCGTGTCATCTAGATACTCAACTAGACGCTTTCTGAAATCAACTCCACCCGTTTTGATCTTGTCCTGCAACATGGATGGATTGAGACCACCCTCGACCCAGATAACCATGTGACAATGGAGGGTCCCTCTACCCTGAGCCTCCACACAACCATAGTACGCTTTAACCGTGCCCAAAATACCGGGCTTTCCCTCCTTGACTGTACCATCTCCGCAGAGCAATGTTTTGATAAAGGCATCCATGTATGTCCTAAAGAATTTGGCCGCGACGACCGGATTGCGAGCAATGAGTATAGACTGCTCCCATGGATCGGGTACTTGCTCTGGGAGCAATGAGTCGACATCAATATCTGCTCCAGCCAGAAATTTCACCACGGGATTATAAAGATCTGCTGGATTGATAGTGAGATAAAAGTTTGGCATGCCATGGGTGATCATCATACCTCTTATTTCGTTGCGCATAGCTATACGAGCGGCGGATGATCCTGGCACATTGCTGTTCACCATCTGCACCTCTTTCATTAGCCTAAGGACTCGACGCTCTTCTGCGTCTGTCGCAGACACCTGTTTGGTAACGGCCAATCGAGCACACACACGAGCAATTGCGTCGGGGGACACCGATCGAAAATCGTTGGTGAATGTGTCGAAGCGGTCACGCTTAATCTTCAAACTGGAATGAAGGAGCACAGCACGACGCTGCAAAATGTTGAACGCAGTAAACAAGAATGACTGGTGTACCTGAAATCGACGATCATGCATGTTAAGTAGATGTTTTACATGCCGCTTAAGAGATAGACTGGAGCGACGCCTGGGATCCTCAAGACCACCTATTCCATAAGGAAAGAGGGTAGGGTAAATCATAGGAAACAGATCAGGGTTACAGAACTCATTCACCGGGACGGGCTCATGCGGCACTTGGACGTATTTCCCTCCTTTTTGCTTTATATGTCTGATTGCAGCTGCTCGAAGCTCGTTTGCTGGTGCACGTCCGTCTATATCGGTGATAACCACTCTGTGAAAAGAATCATGAGTGGCTGAAGTGGGGGTGCTCGAAGCTACATCTCCGACATCATATCGCGACAGAAGAGTGTCTTGGCCCTCGCTGGCCTCGATGCACTGTATTTCATAAGGCAGGAGGCCATCCTCGGGGAGTTGGTCCACGGCATTGTAGTCGATCTCAACGTCAGCATAGAACGGATTGTTGGCTTTGAGCCATTGCAAGGCCCGTAAGATTCTTTCCCGTCTGACTGCCAATGGCTTGGCCTTCTCCTTCAGCCACTCTCTTGTCGGACGGGAAGATCCGACAAAGATGACACAGATTGGTGTCATGATTTTCTCTAACGAAGCAGGTAAAACTTTGAGCAATGTCTCAGGTCGTTGAGGGTAAACGATAATGTGACCTTTGAATCCACGCTGATGGTGAGCAGTCACCGGTGTGTCATCGGAATCCTTGTCTTCCCGTAAGTGGACAATCCAGCACTTCGCCCGAGACTGTGCAATAATGGACTCCTCAATGAATGTCAGGTCACGCAGTTCAGGAGGCACGTCACCGAGAAAAGTCCCGTTGGCATATGCGAGGGGAGGCAGCTTGTTGCGTTTCCAAGAACGTGAGCACTCGGCACAGACATTCACAGAAACCGGTTGTCCACACTCGTTGAACTCCATTCCGGTTTCACATAGATACAGTCGATGACCTTCATTAGTGCGTGGCAGCGCTGAGCCTGCAGGCAGTTCGTCTGGGCAGCGCAAAAGTTCAAACGGAACATCGGCCCATGGCACGGAGATACGAGAAGAATAAGGATAGGTACCCCCACAGCTACCACATGTACATGAACGTAGTGCTTCACTGCCGGTCTCGCGACGAAATGCTCGAATGAGGGTCTCCTTCAGCTGATCATCCACAGTTGTAGGCCATGCAGATCGCAAGTCCCGGAAATGGTCGCCTGTCTGTTGCTGCATAGCATCCTCTGCATTATCACCCAGTTGCAATGAATCTTCGCGGCGCTTCCCTTTCTGCAAAGTCCGTATACGTGCTTTCAACTTCCTATGGAGCTGTCCCTTTGAATCATCATTGGAGTATGATACACCATGGGCAGCCAACAGACGACGCAGCGGCTGAACACGCAGGCGTCCAACAAGGTGCGACAGAAGGCTGACTTGAAGGTCTGTACAATCCAGGGGGTCCTGTGAAGCAAACTGTTTGCCAATACCAATGCAAGCAGGTCCCCCTTCATCAGGCAGTTGACGAGCACATCGGCCGCATGCAATATGTGCGCTAAGAAGGACCCTGATAGACTCTCTGCTCGACGCGACATCTAAAGGGAGCCCATGAGACGATGCTATTGCACGCAGTTCCGGAAGAGAATAACGATCTATGGCATTTACAACGTCAAGCACATCGTAAGTAGTAGTAGACGATGAGTCTCCATTCTCGACCGCGGACGCCCGGATGCGGAGACAAAACTCAACGATATTGTCCACGAGCTGGGTGGCAGGGGCTAAGGGGATGTGGTGCAGAGTGGCAAAGGACTGTAGAGCACGGTCAGAAACACGTAATCGGGTCGCGAGGGATTGGACAAACATGTCGAAGATGGCGGGGAACGTGCTGTCGTGCACAACATCGATGCATCCAAGGAAACGGCGCTGTTCTGCGCCTTCCGTACATTTCCCTGTCAGAAGATGATGAAGCAAAGAGCGCTGCAACATGGGGGCAGGGTCTGCAACGTTAAGCCCGTGTGAAAGGGCGCAGGCCCGAATGGCCGTCGCACGAGGTGCACTATCGGGGAGAGGACAGATAATGTCCAAAACATGGTCAACAGAAGAGGCGGTACGCACCGCACCGCCGGCTACCATTCTACTACTCCCAGAGCCATGGGAGGACGATGATTCAGCCCGATCGTCTGCGGAGCAGGGAACAACGATAGAATTTCGTGCGCCGTCTGTAGCAGAAGCCAAATGAGGCGCGATAACAAACGAGAGGCATAGAGATAACTCACCGGTGATGGAGGAAGGTTCCCAATGAAAGCCGATAGGGTAAGGACGGTTAACGGGAGGGTCCAGAAGGACACCGCACGCCGTGACAGGGGACACAACGTTGAACCAATCGCCACCCAGCACGACGTCGTGACCACGGACGTACTCTACCGGCAGGCGAGAGCACGAACGATACCATCCAGTAGTCGTGGGCAGGGCCAACTGGCATGAAGATGAGACAGTGGCCAGGGGTCCGTCCTGGGAGAGCGAACGGGGCACATTCTGACTGAGAACGAAGCTGGTTGACAAGCGAGAGTACGGAGAGAGGGGATCTATGAGAACGGAGACAGGCCGTCCGTCATAAGAGCCGTATAGAGAGAGTGAGGGGAACGACGCCATGACCGGTGAGGACGAAGAGGCGGAGCTGAACGAGCAAGACATGTACGGGCCAAACCGGGCTGAGGCGAAAAAGAAGACGACACGTGATGTACACGTGATTTGTCGAAAACGCACCAGGAGCACAGATCTGAAGCGACCAACAAGACCCACTACCTTAGAAGGTAGCGGGGATATGCTACCGAAGCTTTGTTATGTATTCCATCACTCACGCATATTGTAGCAGTGCATTTTTGTGCACTACGAATGTTTGCAGTGCATTGCAAGCATTGCAATACACCGCGATGCGGCATGGTGCTCCCCGAGACCTCGCAATCTGTCTCGATGCGCCGCTGTGGTTCCCATTTCTTACGATGCCATGGATGGTTTCCCACGTTTTACGCACTTTTGCTGATGACCGTGGACGCGCGGCAGTTGGAATACAGCGACTCGGAGACGAACACACACTTCGTGACGCGAGTGCAGACGGTTCGTACGCGTCTGTCATGCCCCGCATCCCCATCCATATTTGCCAGCTCAACCCGCTCTGGTAGTAGGGTGTTGGTACCGTACTACACACCTGTCGTTGGGCGCGAAGACGAAATTGCCGTCGGCACGTTCGAGCTCCGACGTTCCCACGGGGGACCCCCGGTCTCAAGTTTCAACGACTGTCTTCCGCCCAACTGAACTAGAGAGCCTACGCTACACCGTCCGACGCCGCACCACACATCATCCCAATCACGCTTGAAGGACCTGGGTCCGTCCTCCTAGTACGTGTGTGCAGCCTGTGCAGCCTTGACGTCACGGGTCTCTGAAGGCGGGCGGCACTGTGCGCGTGGTCCCGCATGGAATACTTGGATCTTAGACTCCGAGGTACGTCACCCCGACTACTACCAGCGAACCTCAGGCTACCACGAGCACTGGTGATTAAGTAGTATGTCCTCACATCGCATAATGAGAATGTAACATCGAGATTTGGGGTGACTGGGGTCATAGCTCTACCATCTTGCAGTACTGGCACAGACACAACCTCATTGGCAGGCCCTGAACTCCGCCACAATATTCTGTATGATCAGGAAGGTGTGTTGAAGAAGTTTTTCGGAGGGCCGTACCCCTTGGACCTCAACAACTGGACCTCTCTATCGGCCGCCGTTAAGACTTCATGCTCGAACTCACTTGAGGAACTCAAGAAGCTGGCGGAGAAAGGCGGCCCTAAAGGCGAGAACATCAAACCAGAGGCGAGCATGTATCGACACTTGGTCCGACCTCTGCCGCCAACTCTCATGTCTTCCGTTGGCTTATTCTTTGTTGCGTAGGAGAGGATCTTCGACGCGGTTGAGAAGAGCTACACGCCCGATGAGCCTCGCAAGTTCTATAGGAAATTTATCTGTCGTGGAGAGCATCCCCTCTCTGCAGGAGATCCAACCGCTCTGGCGCAGTTCCCTCTGAAACCCAACTTCCCCGTTGTTGAGGTCCCGAAGCCCAGAAACAACACGTCGATCACTGACCCGTTCCCTGTTGGATCGTCCTTGCTGTGGTGGCGGTGCCCCTGCGCCGTGCTGGAGGTCAAGGCAGCTGGTTCTGATAGTCCTGTTCCGCCGTTGCGTAACCGTGATGCAACCGTGCGACGCTCCCTGACCCAGGCGGCTGACTATGCCCGCGCTATCATGCACTTCCGACCCTTCCAACTCTACGTATACAGCTTCATTCAATGTGGAGATCGGTTCTGCGTCGGCCTATTTGATCGTGGTGGGATCTCGCTTTCGCCCGAATACTCCATTCAACAAACAGTGGGTTTCAACCTCTTCATCGCTGCCATCGCTCGGGTGACGTGGGATATGTCACCAGTCGATCTGGGCCACGATCCCTCCGTAAAGCTTCTGGGCGGTTACCCCTTCGATCAATCGGAGGGAGAATATCCTCAATTCATGATCCCTATCAGGCCGAATGATGAGCAGAGTCCTTACCAAAACTACTGTTGGAGGACTGTGGGTCCGCCACTGTGGTCGTCTACCTCGTTCATGGGTCGTGGCACTTCCGTATGCATCAGGAAACCGGGGGGGCTTATGGCGGGAAACGGCCATCGTTAGTCTACCATGGCCATTATTGTGGGGCTCGGTCTGGGTATAACCAGGTCCGGCGACAGTACGAATTGAGAGGCCACACACGGTCATTAATTGCACTAACAATGACGGCTTATGGCAGTAACTCGCGCTATCAATGAGCAGGCATGGGCTTATCGCACGTTGTGTGATGTCATATATGAACAGTTATGATCATTGCGCGCCCCAGTATGGTCAGGCCCGCCTAGTCAATGCTCATATATGACCACCACTGTCAGGTCCCGACAGTTGCAGCGGATTAATGCCCCAGATTGCTTTTCTATTGGTATTACTGTTGGTATTCACGCGAAAATATGACAAACCGAGGATTATATTCGGGTAACTACACGACATACAAATGTGCTACTTCTGTTAACCAGCAAGCCGGTGTACAAGCAAATCGGGCTGACTTACTTCTGGCGACGACACGTGGCGCGGCCAGGGCTCGAGAACTACGTACCAAAGACCGAACAGGCAACCCACAATGCGAACGGAAGAAGAGGGCGTGACGTACCGGCGGGAGCATTAAAGCACGACGTACCGGCGGTGTCCGAGGCGTGTCCTGATCATGACTCATGAGACATACACTTACACGGTGACCTACCTGCCAGGTCTGAACCCAAAGCTGGCTGCTCACGACGTCCGACCACACATGACCTACCTGATGTCGAATGCGCACAAGGTCCTTAAGAGACACGTACCTGGTATAGTAGCCAGTGAATGGCGACAGACGCACCTATTGCAGATGCGGGACTCGGTTTAGCGGGGTAGAGGAAGGAAGAGGGAGGAGTCAGAAGACGAGACTCGCCTGGGGTCGAGGGTTATGGGCCTCTTATGGGGCGCGGTGGAGCTCCCCCTCCCGTGACGTAGCCTGGTGTCTCAGTCGACGTCATATCGAGTGTAGGGACGCGATCGTCACAGCGTGTCGTGGAGTCGATGTCGGACCAAGTTTGGCGGCACCGGCGCTTGGGACTTCATTCAGCTGCGTCCAACTCCAAAGTCTCGGACCCACTGGCGAGGAAGTCCTCCTGATCATTGGAATAAGTCCGACCTCCGAGTGCCAAAGCGCAATGTCATAGTAGTAGTAATACTTACTTGTGATGCATACCTGACGAGCCTCCATCAGTCCAAGTTCTTCAAGTTTGGTATATAAGATACGACGGTGCCGGGCCGGGGCCCCATACCCGGCAAAATCACATTGGCAATATATGTCGTGTTGGATTACTTACTGTATTGACAAGTCAGTTCTGACCGAGTTCTACCATTCTATGTCATACATAGACATCTCTGACTGGTTCTGACCATTATTGGTCCGAGCTGATGGGTTATCACCATTTCTTGACAGCCCGACAAATGCTGACCATAACTGGCCATACCGAGACGGCATCTGCCGTTCACGATCATAAAGTGCTCGTTTCCCTGATGTGGAAGGCTGTTCGGGGGCCTATCAACGAAGAGTCATCCGGCTCATACAAACCTGTGATCATCAAGAACTACTGGAGGACTGAAGGCCGTATGGGGGAGCGCTTGATACACAGATATGTCAGGGGTAGCTTGGGGAACAAGGAGATCGTCGGGATCGTACGAACGGAAGGCTTCGACCAGATACTCCACAATGGCGCTGACATTCTCCGAGTCTACCCCGATAACCCTGCGGCTCGTATTTGCACCTATCAGATCAGGGGCCACTCCATGCGTCCCGCCAGCACAAACAAGGTCCTTCACCGACTCGAACTTACCGATTATGGAAAGCCACTGTGGAAGTACAGCTCTGTTGAGCAACTTGCTCGTGCGCTCCTCACGGCCTTGAACGGTGAGTCTATCTGCGAATATAGCTGGATGATGGTTGTTCATGAGGTGAGAGTTCTAGGGCACCAAGTTTTGTGGAAGCATGGCATACTGCACGGCGACATTAGCCCTGGAAATGTCCTCATCAGGAACGCCGCGTATTGCAACGACGAAGGGAAAATCAAAGTGGATGAGCTACCTTTGGAGAACACCCAAGGATTCCATCAGGAAAAACCCCCCTAGCCAATTAGCGCTAATTGTGTTCCATTATCAGACATTGACTGCTAGTTGTCTAATCCCCTGTCCATTATCACGACTTGACCACAAATTAGTGCTATTTGCTTATTGAGCCTCGCATTTAGAGCATCATTGTTATCATTTGATCGCACATTAACTGTACCCGTAGCTATTACTAATGTGAAGATCAATACTTCGAGACGGCGTTGATATGTGTGCGTCATAAGCACTCCGTTCTAGTCTGTACATCATATCAATGATACATGATGTAGTCAGTACCTCACAGAGCCGGGCGCTACCAGGTGATAATGTTCAAAAATGCCGAAGTCCTTTATTTGTCTGTGTTTACTCCTGGGTCCCAACACGGCAGTTACAGCGCTTACAGACACGTCACTTGCCTTCGTCTCTCTCTTCTGTCCCTCTCCTGCCTCTCTCCTCCGGCATTGCCTCCCAACGGATACATCTCCTCAAGCCTGGACTTCATCGCATCGCGGCGGACTGGGAACTGAACAGCAGGATCACCATAGAGTGGGTGAAGGGTGTGGAGGTGAAAACCGACGAGGGGCGGGCATTTCTGTAGAAGAAGGTCGTCAGTGGGTTGTCTGTAAGTCGTTCGTCACTACGCCGGTGTGCTGACGACCTCACTTGCTCTCTAGCAGCTCGATTTCCATGCCCTTCATAGGCATGAGCTCCATCTCCCCAGCTCTGTCTGCCCCACGACCTGTGCCAGCTGTCAGCGTCGCCCACGAGCTGCTACGGCTCTGTTGAAGCATCTGTCACCGTCCGAGTAGCAACGGCACCCGACTCGTGCCCAAGACCTCCAGTACACCACTGTGTCCACACATTCAAGCTCACGCGCTCGTTGTGTGTGTCCTCGACGTCGTCATATACATAGCGGACCCGCCGGCAGCTGCAACTGCAGCTTTCCACCACCGCCCTCCTTCTCCCCCTTCTCTCTCTCCACCGCGAGCGCATGCGCGCCCTCGGGGTGGTGCGTGACGTAGCGCGTGACGCTACCGCCCTCATGTGGCGGGAGGAGAGCAGGGTCTGCTACCTAGCCCCGTTTCTGGTGCAACACAGGCTCGTCCGAGGTGCGTAGCTTTACCTCTTGCTCGCCATCCTCATCGACGGTGTGTCACTAAACTTGACCCTCTCTCCAGGACCTCGACCACTACCGTAGCGTCTCTTTGTGAAACTTGGTAAGTCTCACCTCTCTGTCGTCCGTTTGAACGATGCTGACCTGTTCATGTTTGACGTGTTTCGTCCCTGTGCTTGTCGCACATGGATATGCAGCGGATTCATGTTGGGTAATGTGTGTTTGCTCCTCGTGCGCGAGCAGCATTGCCCCGCTGCGCAGGTCAGGACTGTAGGCACGTCTTTCTTGTGTCTGATTAGGTACTTGTAGTTATGTAGTATGGCCTCCGATACTGTTTCTTACGTGCTGAGCCTGAACAATACACTCAAAGCTTCCTCTCCTATCTCATCGGTTCAGCAATGCGTGAAATTGAAAGTCAACTGCGTGTATCAATCTGTACATTGTCCGAAATTGTTGAAACATTAGCGGTAAATAGCTGCGTATTACCGCAACTTGCGCTACTTTAGCACCCCACCTTTACAAAACTGTCAAAGTGTTATACTGTGAGATTTAGCTCTATTATCGGCTCAATAGCAACAATTAACTCTAATCAGCTGGGGGGGTTTTTCTTGATGTCATCACGGACTTCGACTACGCGTCCTTGCGCGATAGGAAGCAAACGCTTTGCCCACACGAGCTATATCCTGTGTACCCGGACCAAATTGGCGTCCATGGTTCGTCATCTCAGTCCGCGTGGCCAACAGAAGAAGAGAAGGTCAACATCGGTGAACCCGGCGACGGCATGACGGTGAGCATCCCATATACCACCTGCGTTCGTCTAAGTACTGACTCTGCATCTATGCACAAGGGTACTACAGCTGCGTACATGTCCACTCGGGTGCTAGAGGCCATCGAGGACGCTCGAGCGATTGACCGCCACGCCGGTCACGACGTGGAGTCGTTCATCTGGACGATCATCAGCGTCCTGTACATGCGTGCCTTGCGCGATGTAGCACGAGGGGCGCGCAACTTCTCCTCCCTCCATTACTGTCTAGAAAAGGAATTCCGCGCGCTTTTCGGTGCTACCAGCATCGGGGAGTTGTTGGACATTCGCAGCAAGGTCTTCACCGCCAGTGGGTTGGGGAGCAACGTTCCACGATGGAAGCGTCAAGTCCTGGATACCGCAATTCCCACCGTCAACCTGGTCTTCTACATTCGAGAGCACGTCAAGTTCGGCCCGCTAGAGGGGTTCCTCGTAGCAATATGGCGGTACCTGAAGATCTTGCAGCCGCCAGAGAAAACAGAGAAACCGGCGCCGGCGGACGATCTCTTCCAGAGTATGATGCTCCAGAAGCGCCAAACTGAGCTCCAGCAGGGTCGTTGGAGACCGAAGCATGACTACATGTTCGGAGCTGGTTCGGAGGGCGTGCCTGCGGCGAGTACACCGGTAGACGAGCGAGAGGATGTCGATCACTATAGCATGCTTCGTTGGGCCTTGGAAGCTCTTGTGCAATGTTGCCGAGCTGAGTGCCAATTACTACCGTGACATACACAGTGCCATATTGGCAGGTTGATAAAGTTGGAGTGGCGTGGCGTAGCATTTACCAGTAGATACAAATCCAATCTGTGGACATTCCGTGCCCTCCTTGTTCGAGAGAGCCGTGGAACCATACCTGTACGATCTCTACATCTTTGTCCTTAGGCTCATATGACGCCGCCTCTCCGTAGTCCGAGATATCGATGTCCGTGTTTCTCCCGGCAGCATACCGGCCTTGAAACATGATAACATAGTCTGTCGTAGTCGGACTGGTCATGACTCACGTCCCCGAGCAAATCGGTGCCACATCTTTCCGCGGGTGGGAACTTGATAGTCCAGTAAGTTTACGACCCTCATGTGCGGATAGTGTCTATGTCTTCAGACTCATAGACTACTGCTTGTTGGGAGGTTCATGGTGCTCTTGTAACCTCTCGGTCGTATCGCGAAACGCCCGCAAGCAGCCTGTGTGTCTGCCAGTTCTGTCCTCGCATTGCATCGCTCATCCAGCAAGACCATCTTTCCTTGCGCGATTGGCCGACGTCCTACCACCGCCAGAGCATCTATGGGGACTGGCATTTCGACTTGCCCATACTCACGCCGAGCGAGTGCTTGACGATCCTGCAGCGCATGCATCTGTACCGCGTCAAGTGCCTTCAGCTATACAGGGGAGGACGACTGGTATACGATACCTTGCCATAACCAGACCATACCAAACTCCGTCGATCTCGCGCTAATCAAGAGACTACGTGAGCTTTCTGAATCTCCAATGACCCGAATTGTAATCCCACCTCCACATCGCCGGGATGCTCACGACCCTCCGCCGTCTGCGCACGCTGCACAGCTCAAGATGGGGGGCCGTACCAGCGCAACGCGCGAGTCCGATTGAGCTGAACGAGGAAGCTCATGGACAGCCGGGGCTGGGAGGTCGTCCAGATCTTGGAGGCTACAGCACGTCGCGCTGCGCGCACGGGGACTGCAGCACACGCACTCAGTTCGCCGCGCACTGTGTTCGACACGAGCATATGTGAGAGGTGCGTGGCCCCTCCGAGTCGTTCTTCTCGGATGTGCGGATATCCTGAAACGTCAACTATGCGTCATCAGTTAGGGATTCAAAACCGCTGTCGTACAAAGGCTGGTGGTAGTGCCAACTTGCCGCGCTAGCGTGCCTCTGTGAGTGTTCGAACTCGCAATTGCATGTATGGCCACGTACTACTGGAGCTCATATGGGTTTGGCTGCAATGTCTATACGTCTTGAGACCGACCTAGCGGTCGCCGTCGCACGAAGGAACAAATTCGTCCTAGCAAAGGCCGATGCACGCGGCCCATAGACCTTTCCAAGGTGTTCAGCCGGACACACCTCATTGAGGAGCCCCAAGAAAGCCTGTGATAGCTGTACATAGGTTACAATCCGTCCGCCAGTGTCCCAAAGTTCTGCATGCGCGACGTGCGCTGCGCCGGAAGGAGGGAGGATGATTATCGCGACGGCTCAGTTCCTTTTCTTCTTCTGCTTCTCCCGCTCGGCGCGCGCCTTCTCCTTCTCAGCCTTCTCCTTCTCCTTCGCGGCCTCCTCCTTCGCGATCTCGTGCGCCTGGTCGTTCAGCCCCAGTCTGTTGCGCGCGATCTCGTACACGTAGAACTACACATAGCACGCACCCTGGTCAGCACGCCCGCCCGAGACACGCATAAAAGAGGAGTGGCAGGTGGTGGAGGAGAGAAGTAGGGACGCAAGGATGGATGGGGCTGCGGGGTATAGCAGACGCGCACGTACCTGTATTCGCGTCACGAAGATCGTGTTTGTCTCGCTGTACTCCTGCCGCGCGTCCGTCCGGATGAGCGAGCCAAAGTTGTAGTCCTTGACCTTCTTTTCGTACCTGCACAAGCATAGTGCGCGTGTCAGTCGGTGCGGCGGGGCAAACGCGGTAGGCTAAGACAGGGAAGGGACACGCACTGCTGGATGAAGTCCCGCCAGCGCTTCTTGCCCTCGTCGCTCTTCATCCAGTCCTCGTCGAGCTTGACCACCTTCTCGTACTCGTTCTCCGCGAGCTCCGGGAACGTCTGCATCGCGTGCTCGAAGATCTCGTCGTCGATTCTGCCGGCCGGCGGACGGATAATGGGGGCGGGGAAGGTGTCGGAAAAGCGGGGGGAGTACGGTTGGTATTCGGAGACGCGCCAGGACAAGTGGGGGAGGCATACGCACTTGGTCAACTTGAGATCGCGTGGGGGGACCTTCTCAAGCAGGTTCCAGTACGTCTGCAGGCCATACGACGCGTCGAGGAGGAGGTGCGGGTGTCAGGACGGCTGGCGGGCATGGCGGGCGAGGCGGGTAACGCACCTGGGCATGCTCGACGGCCTTGACTGCGAACCTTCATGGCGAGACATCAAGCTGCGATCTCCACGCGACGTTGCTCACATCTCCCACTCACTGTTTCTCGATCTGCAGGGTTCGCGGATGCGTGAGTCGCACGTTCGACGTTCAACTTCCGAAGCCCCGCGCAACACACACCTCGACGAGATTCTGCGCGTTGTTGGCGTCGAACTGCTTGGCCATGTCGTGCGGCGGCGTGAGCGGGGTCGTGAATAGAACAAGGAGAGACAAGGATGAGGTAGGAGAGAGAGTTGAGATGCGCTGGCAAGAGACGGCAGCGAGTTGGGACGAGTGCGCGTGAAGAGAATCATGATCAGGTCAGATGATCGCCTAAGACAGCGGTACTCTCCCGCCGTCGCGATGTATGTGTCTGCACCCACGCGGCTCATCGTCGGCGACAAGGAGAAACGCTATAGATACATGCGCGCGGTACAGCTACAATGGATATACGGCAGAGTACGTGGGAGGCCCTGGGAGGCCACGTCCAGCATCAGCCCGCACCGCCCTTGTTGCCCCCGACCTCGATCCCAAACCGCTTCAGCTTTTCGTAGTACTTCTGCACGCGGCTCGCCACCTGCCGGGCAGTGCGACGCCCGTTCATCGCCTTCGATATCTTCGCCCACCTACACACGTACCGCGCAAGTCAGCAGCCATCGCACCGACAGCGTCAACGACACATACCTGTTCTTTTCTCCGTCCGGGATCTCCTCCAGGAGCCGTTCGAGCAGGTGCTGTTCGGACACCGACCATGCCTGCTTGTATGTCTCCGACTTTGCCTTCCCCTTCTTGTCTCGTGGCTCCTCGGCCTGTGCGGGCTCTGTCTGTTCGTCCGGCTCGGCATTCGACTTGGCTTGCGCCTTGACTTTCTCCGTAGCCTTCGCCCTCGCTTTTGGTTCCGCATGTGTCTTGCGTGTAGACCGCCGCTCCTTCGCCGTGTTCTCCGCATGAGAAGGTGCAACGGACGAAGGAGACGGCACGCTGGTCGCGGGAGTGTCGACCGCCATGGGAATGGCGTCGGACGCCGATCCCTGCACTGACTGCGCCGCATCGTCCTCGCCCATCGAGATGTCGACCTCCGCGCTTTCGTCTTCTTGGTCTCGTCGTATGAAGACACCCGCGACAGGCCTGCGCAGCCCGATGCCGGCAAAGGCAGTCATGCCCGCGTCGCCCTCGATCCGCCGCTTCTTCAGCTCGCGAATCTTCTCCCGCTCGCGGGCACGACGTATCTCCTCCGGGTCGGGCTCGTCGTCAGAGGAGAGCGCGGCGAGGTCGTCGGGCAGCTTGAACGCGTTCAGCACGGGGTCGACGATCGAGATACGGGTGTTGGAGACGAATTGGCGCAGCGAGCACGGCGGGGTGAGTGGCTTCTGCGGAGGGATGTTGCGCGCCGCGTACGCTTCCCGCGCAGAGGAGGCGAGCGTTCTGAAGGGCGTGGGGTCGGCCCCAGATAGGACCGACCAGTCGATCTCGGTTGGGAGAGGAGGCATGGCTTCGAGCTGCGAGCTCAGACGGAACGCCGGTTCGTTGAGCTGCGCTGAAGTTAATGGCAGCATTCCCTGGTTCATGCGATCCGCACGCACCTTTTCGCCCAACTCCTCAAAGCTACGTGGCGCATTGTTCTCTACGTCTTTCCGCAGCTCTCTCAGCCTGGCTATGTCGGTGTTGGTGCTCTCGAGGAAGGTCTTTTGGGCCTGTATGAACTTTTCCAACGCCTCGAACCTACTTTGATGTCAGCACGGATCCCCAGCAATTCCTAGTTGCTGAGGCTCACGTTTTCTTCCTTTTATCGTCCATGATAGGGCTGGCATGGGTTTCAATCGTGTAATGGTGTGCAGGGTCAGCGTGAGCCTTGAGGGAGGAGGATGGATGGAAAGAAACGCGCAAAGTTTGTGCACAACTTTGGGCGCATAGATTGGCGCTCGACAGGCAGATCTTATCTAATCTTTCGTTGCAGTGTCCCAGCCCCCAAGCCGCAAGTTGACTCCGAGTCGCCAAGGTATGTACCTGACGTTGTACTGAGGGCGTTGTCCTGCAATTGTTTGTCTCACCGACCCGTTGCTGACACAGTCGGTCGTTGCACCATGACGCCAATGCTCACATCAAGCCAGGAAGTGAACCTCATACGTTGCTGTCCTGCCAGTGTCGCCTGCGACGCTGAACATCGTCGCTGATGTCACGGTCTGTGATCCAACTCTCAGGATACTACAAACGCGAATCCTCGGAGTCGTCACCCCGGAGGCCAATACGCGGTCGACCTAACACTCCAACGCCACTCGCCCAAGCTCGGACACAGCATACGTATGTGACGTATTCACACGTCTGAACGACTGCTAACCCCACATCAGTCTAGAGACTTTGAATGCAGACGTGCTTCGTCTCATCGCTTTAGAACTTCGAGGATGCAATCATGCACTGCTTGCTCTGGCCTCATCTTGTCGGACACTTCGCACTCTCACCTCTCCCGTGTTGTTTGCACGATGTCGATTGCCTCCTACCAGTATCGAGGAGTCGCCTCCGGCTATACGCTTACATGTTCGGTACGTGTTCAGTCGTCATGGAACCGCTTTCAGTAGCTTACCCCGACTCCCATTCTTCCAGGCTTCTGCACGTCAGGCCGACCTCGCAACCTGATGTCGACAGTTTGGAGTTCTTCGAACGCCTCATCAACAGCTTTCCATCTCTGGCAGCTGTTACCTTCGGCGGCGTATATTGTATCACCCGAGATAGACTCAACGCTTGCCTAGCTCATCCTCGCATCCACACGCTCTCTTTCGGGATAGGTACCCACTTCCCACCTGCATCCCCATCGTCCTCATCCATGCTATCCCGGATCGACAACCTCTATTACATTCGGAATTTTTGGCGCGAAGTGGTCAACTCCTTTCCGGGTGATAGACATGCCAGGCCAATGGACCTCAACGAAATCTTCTCTCGAGAAGCGGCCGCACTCTCTCCTCTCGTACTGGGAATGAATGAAAGCGCAGTCCGGCTCCGTCTATCTATGGAGTCTGCGCCAATCTCATCCATGGTCGACGTGTCGTGGCCCCGGCTGCAGGAGCTCTCGCTCGAGGGCCGCTACCTAAACCAGGCTCAAGCCGATTCGCTGCCCCCATTCCTATCTTCGCTTTCTCAGTTGATGACGCTCTCGATTCAGATCTGCCGAAGACCGGAGATCGGACGAGCTTCGATTCTAGGACGCCAACCATCTCCGCCTACCGCTCTGTCCGGATTACGATCACTGACCGTCGCGTTTCCTGACCTCGAGGACGACATCTTCTCTATCGACTCGACGTCCCTCCTCCACCTTTCTCTTCGAGACTGCCCACGCTACTACCACTTCCTCAAGCAACGCGTGCTCTACAATGGATACTGGGCCATGCCCATCCTGTCCCCATCGGAGTGCCTGTCCATCTTGAAGCGGATGCAGGCACCACAGCTGTCAAGTCTTGAGCTCGTGTACATGGTGGACACCGCGGGGTCGGATGATGAACTGCTCGAGTACGTCGCTGAGGCGTATCCTCGCCTCTCATACCTCGAGCTTCATCGCTACCGACGCGATCGCTCGGAGCAGGTCGATTACGTGAGCTGTTAAGTACATCTCAACATGGTGTGTCGATGCTAACACTTGTCCACTACACAGACTCACCTCGCACGTCTTCTCACCGCGCTGAAGTCGCTCCGTACAGTCCGTCTCAATCTCGACTTCCACGACGATCACGGTCCGTACTGCGACAAGCGTAAACTTCGTGCAGCATGGTTCGAGACGTTCCGGAACGAGCGCGGACCGGAGGTTGTCGGGATACTGGAAGACTGCCCGTACCTGGACTACGTCGGTCTTCTGTACCACGGCATTCCGCATGCGACCTGGGTCGAGTTCCATCCTGCGCGGTGCGCGGAACCCCGGTTCGTGCTCGAGTACGATACGGCTCATGTGTAGGCTATCTTTCACCCAGCTCCCGCTCTCAGTACACCCGCTGATTCTTGATCACAGAGATTCGGAACCGATTCCTCATTCATGGTACTCGGAAGACATGCTGTGGAAGCGGTACACGACATCTAAGCGCCCGCCTTATGGTCTGTGCTAAGTATGCCGCCTCAATCTTGTGCGGCTGCGGAAAGAGACACGAGTTGGCATTTTGTTACCATATACCCTTCTGGATCATTTTATGAAATAACTTCACTTGGTATCCATCCATTCGCGACATACCAACACGGCCTGTCCTTCCAACACGAGGCGGCGCGGCCATGCAGAGTTGTCGACCATCACGAGGACGTCGTACATAGATACCCGGGCCCATCATCACCTCCTGTTGAGATACTCGTCTTTACGCTCTCATACTCAACGAATGAACACAAGGCACCAGTCACGCCCGCGTTGCACTCGATGAGCCCTTACTGGTTTCCGCCGATCCTCTCTTGTTGTTTGTGTGCAAAGAGGTTATTCCGGGTCCAATAAGCCTTATAGTAGAGCGCCTCAAGGGTGGGCAGCTGGCGCGCGTATAGTACGATTCGGACGATAGAGATAGAGATACGCGTGTTGAAGACGAATTGACGCAGAGAGCATAGTGGGTGAGTGCGGAGGGTTGTTCTGCTGGGTATCATCCGATCATTATGCCAAGTTATCATAGCAGTACACCATGTCTATTCTGTAGTAGCAGTAGCCGTACAGAGCGAGAGTCCGTCAATCTGGACGAATCTCTGGTTGCCCGCGCGCGATCGCCTGAAGCCTGGGAGGAAGGTCGGCGTGAAGACCAAACTCGTAGGGCCCGGCAACAATGGCCCCATTATGCACGATGCGCTGCGCAGCGAACTGTACCGCGGGCCCGGAGAACCCCGCATTGGGTCGTGTACCACTATGCTCGGCGTCCATCTTCATGAATGCGGCCCAGAAGAAGTTCTGTCCGGCGTACTCACGTCAGTACGATCAAGCGACATCTCGAGCCGGTCGCAGTACTCACCATGCCCAGAACGAAGTCGACCGGATCCTCCTCATTAAGGTCAAGGGGCTGAAAGAGCGAGAGCGTCTTGTCCGTCCAGGTCTTCCAAGGGCTACTGAGGAAGTGCTCCGCGCCGCATCGGAAGGTGAAGGTCCGACCGGTGCTATCCAGGAACTCGAAGAGCATGTCGTGTTTGGCGAAGTTGTCTTCGCGGCCGTGCCAGAGCTTGAAGGGCTGCTCCGGGGTGCCGATCGAGAACTCTTTCAGATCTTGCTGGAACCATGACATCCATATCGCCTGAATAACTGGTGTCGGGAGAACACTACAGCCACAGCCTGGAAAAAGACAGTCAAGCCTCGTACTTCCTGCCAGCACAAGTACAAACCGCAAAGGGCCACCTTACCGGTATCGAAGATGACAGGGATGCCAGCAGCCGGAGGCGGAGGGCCATCCAGCGCTTGGGTGGGTGCCATCAAGATGCGTTGAGCGTCCCATTCGCCCTCTACGAGGATCTCATGGTTTGGATTAGGCACCAGCGGTCTCAAGAGCGAAAGGGACACAAGTCTAAGGCGCCACATATCGAAGATAGGCTTCAGGTCGGCGCCAATGGTGGGGAAGATGTACAGTCGAGGGGTATAATCAAGGAGGAGTAGCTTGTTGTCTTCAGGTCCAGGCATGCCGCACGGGTGACCCGAACCAAAGTAGAGAAAACTCTGTCGCCTGTTGTGAAAAATGATCGGTATGACTCCACCAAAACATTCCAGACGTCGACGTACATTCCTGCGTGCGTGATCGCCTGGGTCATGCTATCAGGGACCAGGAGACGAATGGTAAGTTGCCGGGGCTGTCCATCCACACGGTCAATGAACCATTTTTCGCGGTCATCTGCTCGACTTCTTACCTGGTCGACCCGCGACACCCCTGCGCGACCGTTAGTGAGGATGTCGAAGAACGTCTGCATGAGGGATCAGTCAGACCAGTTCAACTGTATACAGTTGGATGCGATCAGTCTCACCAGTCGGTCAGCCTCAGTCACCTCAGGCTCATGCGAGTCCTCAGTCAACTTCGGGGTACCCCACGGATATCGGTATCTGACGGGAAGAACTCATGAACTCGGATACGTTGAGAATGATCTCACGTCCTTACCCAGGGACAGCCAAGCCCAGATTACCATCAACAGGCTGAATCGCTACCTTGCGATTCACGTGAGTGGCAAGGACACGCGGAAACCTGAGAAGGGTGGCCTTCGGATCTGCGGCATTTTTCCCCCAATCCCATCCGGGAACGAGGAAAGGAACGCTGTCTGGCCATCGAGAAACATCTGTATACGCAACAATTCAATCGCGCGCTCTAACTCGGACATGGAGATAGACCCACATGTCTTGCCGGTGTCGAAGTAGTTTAATTCCTTGGTGTCCATGAGAAGCGCCGGAGGCCCTCGAGGTATAACTTGGTGGTCGATCTCGTCTTGTGTTGCGGGGTCCTCGTCCCATGCACATTCGATCGGGGGAAAGTCGCCGAAGACAAGTAGCTCCTGGAAGTCATTAGCGAAAAACCAGCTGGAATGGGATGCAGATTTGAGTTTGAGCATTATATGCTAGACGGGATGCGATCTTACAACGAAGAGTCCCCTGATGCATACTGCGTCAGTGATATTCCGGAGATGCACAACCGAGCTTACCGGTATCAAGCAGTAGCCGGTACTTGATTCCGCCAAATGCTCTCAGGTCGGGTAGGCTGGTGCGGTCTGGACATAACGTCTACAATCGTATTTAGTGCCTGGGTCAAAGACAATCGTGTTGTACATACCAGACATATGGTGTACATGGTGACTGAAAAGAGCGATGAGCGATACTGGCAAAACGTGTGATAGGGCACGTACAACTGCCGTCCGAGTTCCCCGAACTTGTTCCCATCGGCACGAGGGACTTCCTTTCGCTCTTCGTAATCCCAGGCTTCAACGAAGAGATATCTGCTGACATATCGACAGAGGCATCTGGTGCTGCGACGAGAGTTCTGCACATGAGAAAACTAGGTTGGTGGTGAATGGAATGAGGGATGGCGGGGAGGGGCTATCGTCGTTCGTAGGTGAGCGAGTCTGCTCAAAAGCCATCGCCCATTCGAAGAGGACTCACAGTGAAACACCGAGATCTAGGGATCAACGCAGCTGAAGCATGAGAACGTCTTGAAGCAGGCGGGGAGCGGGTAGATGCATTTGCGTCAAGCTTGATTCGTTGCTCTTCGCGAGTGTCATCGCTGGCGACATCTTCCTCAAATGCATGCGGAAGGCGACGCTTGTGCGAGTCTTGACGCGATTCTGAAGCATTCTTGGGCATCGGCGCTGTGGATGACTGGGCGTTCTGCCTCGGTGCATGCCTAGCACGTCGAGCTAGGCTTGCCTGATGATTGGTATGTTGATCAGCCGTGCTACGGTGAGGGTAATAGGACTCTCACCACGCAGATGTATCGGAATTGTTCAAGATCACGAGGATCAATGATTGGAGCGTCTACTAGAAGAAGCACATCGTCGTCTTCAAGCATTTTGTTGGTATCTGCAGTGTACGGCAGCGATGGGACCGAATCGGTGACAGGGTGCGGGGAATTGGTACAAAGATCCGGGGGCACCGAGGGTCCAGCATATAAGGCAGCCTCGACAGGACGCACACTCCAGCATCTCTAGAGCGAGATCCAAGCTGACAATTGTTGAAGTCAGTACAAAGCTTGCCGTACAGAGGTACGAGGTCCGGCCCATGTACTCCAGTACTGCAGGGCAGTCACCTGCGACGCCGTTTGATGGTTGTCCAGGGTTGGCTCCTTGACAATGCAGTAGCAATGACCTGTCTCTGGGCGTCTGGACGTTGCATTTGTATGTTCGGTTGTGATACCGTGACGGAACAAGACTGAGTCCAGCGTTGTGTCGGACAACGCGACATCAAGTCTTGCAAAACAAAGAATAGTGCCATGGCGCCAAGCGTTCGGCGATAGATCACTGGTGCCTGGATGACTAAGCGACATTGTTGAGTTATTGGGTTTTCCAAGTCATCCTGCCTCTCGTTGACTTTCATGCACATCGCAGAACCGCCATGTACCCGGTCAACAGAACCCTTGCTTCCCTGATCTCCATCCTCATTCCTTGGCACGAACCAACGAGTACACATCGTCGACCTGTAGACAAGCGCACAGAAGCCAGCGCGCCACCTCAGCATCGTCTCTATCCGTCTCCAACGTAAGTGTTCTGGGCTATCGTCACCTCAGAGGCTGATATGTCGTAGATTAGAGACTCTGAATGTCGACGTCTTCCGTCTGATTTCTCTAGAACTCAGGGGGAGGGAAGGCGCGCTTTTCCGGCTCGCCTCATGCTCACGCACCCTTCGCGCTCTCGTTTCCCCCGTCCTGTTCTCCCGGTGCCGAGTACCCGCATACGGCGGTGCAGTCTGCCCCAATGCAATATGTCATCATATACGGTAGGTATAGTACTTTGAGGGACTGCACCTGTCTAATCAATGACCAACTAGCCATTTACGGATTCAACCCACTGTGGACCCCGGTGATCACCTAGAGACTTTCAAACGTCTCATCGTCAGTCTACCGGCACTCACTTCGCTTACATTCGATGGCGACTTCTACATTACGTGGGACTTTCTAGCTGCATGCTTCACTCATCCTCGCATCCAGTCTCTTGCCTTCGAGAGCCAGACTAGGTTCAGCAACGCCCGTCCTCCATCCTCAACCAATGATACGCTCGTCAGCCTGCAGAGCTTCTCATGTAAACGAAAGTTCTGGCGCGAAGTGTCTCACCTCATGCCCCGCAACAGGCACTCCAAGCCAGGAAATCTCAACGAGGTCGTGGCGCGAGAAGCTACCGCTCTCTCGCCTCTTGTGCTTGGAATGCACGAAACCGTCAGACAACTCACCTTATCCATGGAGACCGCTCCCATTGCCTCAATGACCGACCTGTCGTGGCCGGAGCTGCGAGACTTGTCAATAGAGGGCCGCTATCTGACCCAGTCCCAAGCCGAATCACTTCCATCGCTGTTGTCCGCACTCCCACAGCTGAGCGCTCTCTCCATTCTGATCTGTCGACATCGCGACCTCGGGCGGGCTCCGATTCTAGGACGCCAACCTTCTCCTGCGACGTGTCTGTCAGGTCTGCGAGCACTCACCGTCGCATACCCCGACCCCCAGGATGATATCTTCTCCATTGACACAATCGACCTTCGCCACCTCTCCCTCCGAGATTGTCCGCGCTACTACCACCGCCTCAACAAGCGTGCGCCATACTGCCAGTATTGGGATACTCCGATACTATCGTCCTCCGAATGCCTCTCCATCTTGCAACGCATCGATGCGCCCCGCTTAGCGACTCTCGAGCTCGTCTATCTCGTCGAGACAAATGACGGGGACGACGATCTTCTCGAATACGTCGCAAGCTCGTATCCGAATCTCAGCCACCTCGAGGTTCATCGCTATCGGGCGAATCGGGCAGACAAGGTTGACCACGTGAGTACGGTCCAGTGGCTAACTTGTTCGCAGATGCTCACAATTCCCGAATTTAGACCCGTGTCGCTCATCTGTTGAAGGGCATGAAGTCGCTTCGCACGATCCACCTTAACCTCGACTTCCACGACGACCACGGCCCGTACTGCTTTTCTCAGAGGATCCGAGACACGTGGTTCGAGGTATTCAGGCACGAGCGCGGGCCAGAGATCGTGAGCATTCTACAGGAATGTCCACTCCTCGACTACGTCGGCCTTCTCTATCATGGCCCGCCTGAAGCGACATGGGTCGAATTCCATCCTGCCCGTTGTGCAGAACCGCGGTTTGTGTTGGAGTACGACTCCGCGCATGTGTGCGTAGTGTATTTTTTCCTCATCTTTCACGCGCCTGTCCTCACGTCTGATCTGAATCAGGGACTCCGTTCCAATCCCTTTCGACTGGGTCACGCCGCGGATGTACAACACGCGTTATGTCACCTCACAACAGCCACCAGACGCGCCCACACCACCACCACCTGAGACTTCGTAGTCTTCGACTGGTGAGTCGATCGAGCCATGTTTGCAAGGTTCTCAACCAGACTGCCTTCCAGCGCACCAGTGCACTTTTCATCTGATATATTTGCTACTTCTATCGAAATCAGAGTTATAACAACGTTTCGGAATCCAAGCATCTATTATCTCATCTCCTCATCAGCGTAGGGCGGTGTCAGATCATGTCAGATCGCAGCGGTCTTGTTGGATAGCGGCTGACTCGGCCGAACGCAGAACAATGGCTGCTCTTGGCCCTAGCGCCAAGGATGTTCTCGTCCACAACGCGTTCGTTTACTTGAAGCATTGAACATATAACGTTTCCCCGTCAGCGTCCTCCGCACGAACGAGACCCCTAAGTCGACTGCACAGAACATTTGCAAGAATGCTGTCCGTGGTTGTGTTTTCGAACGATCCGGACTCGTCGTCACTACGAAGGCGGCCGATACGGAGCAAATGTGCCCCCTCCTCATCGGGAACACCGTATTGGTCTCCAAAATCCGAGCCAACGCCTACGTAAGTCACACCCTATAGTATACAGCATGTGAATGAATGCTGACTGGTACTAGCTTGGAGACATTGAACGCCGACGTATGTCGTCTCATCGCACTAGAACTTCTGGCGAGTACTCGCGCGCTGCGGACCCTGGCATTATGCTCTCGTGCACTTCGCACCCTCGTTTCGCCCGTGCTCTTCTCAACCTGCCATTTGCCTCTGAGTTCCGATGCAGAGTCTCCTACAGCTATCCGCCCACATGTCCGGTATGTTCTTGTTGAGCGTGTCCGTTCTGGTGCGTTTCCTAATCGTGCTCGATGTCGCAGACGTTTGGTCGTCTCTTCGACCTCAGATCCTGAACTCAATACACTCGACTTCTTCGAACGTCTCATCAACGGCTTTCCCTCCCTGACGGCGGTTCAGTTCGAGGGCCACTATCGCATCACGTGGGACAAACTGAACGCGTGCCTAACCCACCCTCGCGTCCGAACAGTGTCCTTTGGGGCTCAGACTGACTTCGTTTCTGCCGCACCAGCATGCGCAGGGGCCGCCATTCATGTCACCAACTTCGCCTACTGTAGGGGGTTCTGGCGAGAAGTCCTTCACAGCATGCTGGTCAACACCCGACGTTCTAGACCGATGGACCTTTGCGAAGTTTTCTTTCGTGAAGCTGTAGCCATCGCCCCTCTCGTACTTGCAATGAAAGACTACGTCATGACTCTCAATATGTCCATGGAGTCGGCACCCATCTCATCGATGACCGAAGTGTCCTGGCCCAAGTTGAGAGAACTTTCGCTCGAGGGTCGATACCTAAACCAAGCTCAAGCCGATTCGCTACCCCCATTCCTATCTTCGCTCTCTCAGTTGAACATGCTCTCGGTTCAGATCTGCCGAAGACCAGAGATTGGACGAGCCCCGATCATTGGACGCCATCCATCTCCGCCTACCGCTCTGTCCGGATTACGATCGCTGACCGTCGCGTTTCCCGACCCAGAGGACGACATCTTCTCTATCGACTCGACGTCCCTCCTCCACCTTTCACTCCGAGACTGTCCACGCTACTACCACTTCCTCAAGCAACGCGTGCCCTACAATGGATACTGGGCCATGCCCATTCTGTCTCCATCGGAGTGCCTGTCCATCTTGAAGCGGATGCAGGCACCACAGCTGTCGAGTCTGGAGCTCGTCTATCTCGCAGACACCTCGGGGTCGGACGATGAGCTGCTCGAGTTCGTTGCGGAGGCGTATCCTCGCCTCTCATATCTCGAGATCCATCGCTACCGACGCGATCGCTCGGAGCAGGTCGACTATGTGAGCTGTTACATCTCAACATGGTGTGTCGATGCTAACGCTAATTCATATCCACGGTACAGGCTCATATCGCCCGTCTTCTCACCGCGTTGAAGTCCCTCCGCACAGTCCATCTCAACCTCGACTTCCACGACGATCACGGACCGTACTGTGATAATCGCAGACTTCGTGAAGGTTGGTTTGAAACCTTCCGAAACTCGCGCGGACCGGAGATTGTCGGCATCCTGGAAGACTGCCCGGACCTGGACTACGTAGGTCTTCTATACCACGGCATTCCAAGTGCGACATGGGTCGAGTTCCATCCCGCGCGATGCGCGGAACCGCGTTTCGTGCTCGAGTACGATGGTACTCATATGTACGTGATCTTGCACCCCTGGCTCTTGATCTCTGCTCATGTTCGACTTCAGAGATTCCGAACCACTCCCTCACTCGTGGTGCACACAAAATATGTATTTGACGCGCTACACGACTTCCAATCCAACGCCCAAGGCGTCCTAGCTCTCCACTACTTATGTTCATGTGATGCTTTTCTTCTACAACATCGTAGCTAGCGAGACTCTGAACCGCAGCTTGAGTCTGGCACACGCACACGGAGGCTGGGATGAGCTAAGCGGCAAGTTATGCAGACGCATGCGGGTGCGCTCGGGCTCGTCATGCGGACATCAACGGCGCTTGTCTTGAGAACTTGTTGACAGGAACCTCCATCATCTCATGATAAAGCCTCAGCCAAAGCGCACGCAAACGACACGTAACGAGCGCCCCCTACAGATCACTATGGACTCTCCTCCACGCCACATTGAACCTCAGGACGATCTCTCCACAACTAGATCGGTTGCTGTGGCCACTGGTACTAGTGATAGCCAGCCAACACACCCGAGTACACGCTGCCCGCAGGGTGCTTCGCACCGTTCGCCTGCACACACTGAATCGGAAGGACATACATCTTGCGTAACGTGAGTTCACGGATACAATTTTTGAACAAATTGAAGACTAGTCCTGCAGGATTGAGAAGCTGAATCAGGACGTCTTCATGCTGATCGCTCACGAAGTCAGCCGCAAGAAGGGAGCGCTCACGAAGCTCTCCACATGCTCACGGACAATACGAAGTCTAGTGGCTCCTGTCTTCTTTGTGCGGTGCAAGGCTGGAGGGAGAAAGGAGGCGCCAGTCGCTATTCGTTGCTATATCCGGTCAGTAGTTTCTCGGTCCTGTGAGCCATGCTGAGCTCTCCATCCACTCAGACATCTCAAGCATACGGGAGGCATGGATGGCGAAGTTGCCTTGCTGTACTTGGCGAACATGTTGAACAGTCTCCCTGCCCTCGTGTCGATCACCTTCGACAGTGTCCGTGGTCGTGGTGTCCCATGGGCGGCCATCAAGTTGTGTCTCGCCCACCCAAAGATTACCTCGATGACATGCGGCCCATACGCCGATTTCACCAACCCTGAATCGGCATTCTCCGCTGAAATTATTGCCAGCACAACCGTTTCATTGACAGCGTTCGCCTACAAGATGCCTTTATGGCGAGAGATCATTGCAAGTGACCGCAGAATAGGATCCCACAAAGACATGGATCAGGCATGTGCTTGCGAAGCTGCCTGCCTGTCGGCTCTCGTTCCTAAGATGCACTCCACCGTCGGAAACCTCACGTTACCGATGGAGACCGGGCCCTGGTCGGCCATGGCAGGGATGTCGTGGCCGTCTCTCAAAGAGTTGTCTATATACGGCAGGTACCAGGACCAGTCCCAAGCAGATATGCTTCCGATATTCCTCGTGTCTCTGCCCGCGATGCGGAGAATATCTGTTCTCATTGCTCGCAGTGACAAAATTGGGCGCGCACCTCTTCTCGGTTCGACGGAAACAGACACGACCCCCTCAGCACTCTCCGGGCTACAGTCCCTCACACTCTCTTACCCCGATCCCACGGACACTATTTTCGCTCTTGACACGACTGGCCTCAATCATCTATCTCTACGTGACTGGCCGCGATACTATCATCACATAGGGTACGGCAGCCGCTACGGGAAGAAGTGGGGCACTCCGATCCTCTCTCCCAGTGACTGCTTGACCATCCTCATGCGAATGGACATGCCTGCCTTATCCAGCCTTGAACTTGTATATCTGTCCGACGGAGCGGGATCTGACGACGAGCTTCTACGCTATGTCGTCTCCACATTCACGGAGCTCACTCACCTGGAGATCCATCGCTACCGTGCTGACAGAGTAGGAGGCGAGATAGTCGACTACGTACGTACTCTCCGAGTCCGTATCAGCGTCTTCTCATATTGATTATTACTCTCTACTAGATACACATTGCTGAATTGTTGATGACCGCAAAAGCACTGAGGACGGTGCACCTGAACCTAGACCTCAACGGCGATCATGGGCCATACTGTGGCAAATACCCTGTGCGCAAGGCGTGGTATACCATCTTCGAGGCCCGTGGGTGGGAGATTGTGGACGTCATGCAGGCATGTCCGAAGCTGGAATACGTCGGGCTTCTGTACCATGGTATTCCGTATGCGACGTGGGTCGAGTTCCACCCGTCGCGGTGCGCTGAGCCGCGATTAGTGTTGGAATACGACCAGGAGCATGAGTGCGTTGATGAGTAGCTGTCTGATTGCGGAATCTGACCTTTGATTCGAATTCTAGGGACTCCGAACACCTTCCGTACAGTTGGTGGGACTGGTCTAGCTTGAGGGAGCCTCCGGGACAGTCTGGAGCGCAGCCGGCGAACCAACAGCCTCCACGTACATAAAATGTACGTCTATATGCTGTTCTTCTCGGCTTCAAGGCTTACAATCGGCATACGTTGTGCCAGAAGAGCTGGATACATTTTTTCAGTGGTACCGACGTCGACGGCAGACTTGTATGACTGTTAGATGATAGTCACTAAATCACTAGATACTCACTAGATGAAGCTTACGGCGCATGATGAGTCGGATGTTGAGCATATCAGGGCGGGGGAGCGGATGTAATGACGAAGTCAAGATCTATGTGCCTTTCCACCCCTCATTCACGAAATACGACACAATCCGTGCCAGCAGCTTCTTTCCGGGCTTGTCCACGGTAGCCATGGCGTTCGACCACCTCCGCGCGCGACCTGTCTCCCACAGCACCTCAGGCTTCAAGTCCTGCTTGCCCTCTTCAATATGCCCGTACTTGCCCTCCCAGAACGTCAGCAACTTGATAGACGGGTTCTTCACCGGATCTTCCGTCGCAGCAGCAGTACGCAGCCGCTCGAGCCACGCGCGTACGGGTAGCTCCTCGAATCGGAGACCGGCTTCGCGAAGGATGGGCAGCAGGTCGCGAGTCCAGTGAATGGGGTGCGGGTTGATCACGTTGTAAACCTCTGCGGGAGCAACGTCTGAGGCATCTCTTTCATCGGCAGCGGCATAGAAACCGACACCGATCTCGACGCACGCCTTCGCAACGACGTCGACAGGTAGCCAGCGCACCCACTCGTCGAGCGCGGGTAGCGCGCCTAGCGTCACCGCCGTGTGTAGCATCAGCGGCCATGCCTCCGTCGTATTCCACACGCCGTGCGTCGTGTCGCCGACGATCTGGCCGATGCGTAGAACTCGAGCATTGAACCTCCCTCCTCCTTCCATTCCCTGCTGAGAGGCGGCAGCCCGCGCGCATAGATGCTCCGCTACCAGCTTCGACTGCGCGTAGCCAATGCTTTGCGCGCACGCGAGGCTGGGAGGGAGAGACTCCGTAATGGTCACCGCAGCATCCAGCTTCTTGCTTCCCGAGGACAGATAGCGCGCAGTGTTGAATACGGTGCTGACGCTCGAGCAGAAGCTGAACTGTGCCGGCCGCTCCGCCCGCACACTCAGGCACAGATCGAGCAGGTGGCGCACGCCGACCACGCAGTCGGCGATGAAACTGCGCAGCTGTAGATTGAAATTTACCGCCCATGCGCAGTGCACGACAGCGCTGAGCTCGGTGCGCAATTTGTCGAGCACTTGGGCGTCGAGCCCGAGGTCAGGACGGGAAAGGTCGGAGGGCAGCGCGATGATCTTGGCTTGCGAGGAAGCGGGGAGAGTGGACCAGAGGCGGCGAGCCTGAAGGGAGGCGGTTACGCGGGCGTGCGCCACGGTGGGGTAGGCGGCGCGGACAAGGCAATAGACTTTGTGGACCTGGGGAAGCAAGCCGAGCTGGGCAGCGATGTGAGCGCCCAGAGAACCGGTGGCGCCGGTGATGAGCTGCGAAGAGGGTGGTTAGTACGTTCGAAGTGTGACAGGGGAACAAATAAGGACTGACCACGTAGTCGCCCTCAACCTGCCTGGGCTGCGGCACGTGCTGTGGGAAATTGGCGGAGTATTGCTCGATGAGGGCCTGCATCTCATCGTCCTTCGGCACTTGACTGGCATCCTCGCCGACGCGCAGTGCGTATAGATAGCTCGCCCAGGACGCGACGCTGGGGTAGTCAAAGACGCAATTGAGCCCAAGGGTGTGGCCCCCCAGATCGAGCTTCTTGACGAATGCGGTGCGCAGGCGCATCGTGTGCAGTGAGTCCATGCCTAGACCAAAGAAGTCCTGGTCATCCGTCAAGAGTATGGGTTCGGCAAGGTTCATGATGGAGACAACCTCAGAGCGAATGAAGTCGCGCAGCTGGGACTCGGAGAGTGCGATGACCTCGCTCTCCTCGACTTTCACCTCGTACATGGCGTCGATTTGGCTGGCGAACTGCTTGTAGAAAGCTTGGCGGACGACCGTGCCCTTGTCAGTAACACGGTACTGCGCATCAGCGGGTAGCAGCAGCACCATGTCACGGTCGACCTTTGCGTAGGCAGGAAGCGTCGCGTGCGCCGGCTCGATGGCTTTGAAAACGGCGTCGATGACTTCATCGTCGGATACTCTCTCACTGTACTCCTTGGCGCACACGAGGGCGAGTCCTAGACGGGCCTTGCCGGCGCCGAACATCACGGCCTCGTCGACAAGTGGGCACTGGCGGGCGGCACCCTCTAGTTGCAGCGGGTTCGCCTTCTCGCCGTTGTTGAGCGTCAGGGTGTCGTCGAGGCGGCAGTAGTATTTCCATGCATCAGGAAGCGTCGGGTGCTTGGTGAAGCAGTCCTTGGTCGCATACGCGCCGTCGGACCTGTTCGACATCACCTTGGGCGGCCAGCCGTCGAGGCAGACGCATTCATACAGCCCCTCGCCACGATCTTCAAAGCGTAGGAACGGCTTAATAGCCGGGGACACCCGTAGGTAGTCCCAGCCGTCATCGCTGGCGGGCCGGAAGGACGTCATCAGCTGGCCCGTCTCGGTGCTGCCGTAATGGCTCACGAGGTTAACACCGGCGGCCGTGAGACGATGCCCTAGCGCGTCCGGGCAGGACGACCCGCCAAACATGACAATCTTGAATTGTGAGAGCAGATCGGCACCCTCCTGCGTCTCAGCAAGCAGGTTGAGCACGTAGGGCACGGCGTAGAATATCTCGAAGTCGTGGGCGCGGATAATGTCCATGAGGTACTGTTTCGTCAGGGGCAGGGCCGCGTTGTACAGATGGATCTGTTTGCGTGAGACGATGGCGCGGAATAGTGAGCTGATGCCATGGGCATGGAAGAGCGGCAATGTGATGAATCCGCGCATGTTCATGTTGTTCGAGTAATTCGTGAGTACTGCCCGGTGCGTCAGGAAAATGGGTTTGGGGAGTCCGGTGGAGCCTGATGAGTGGATTATCCAGGCTACGTGGTCCTGCTCGGCCAGGGGGTCCAGTGCTTGATCCAACCGCGTGCCGACTGGGTCAGAGTCGCTCGGCGGGCGGCTATAGACGTCTGGTCCAGCCATGGGTATGATGGTCAGGTCGCGCGCATTGTCGCGCTGAAGGGTTGCGGCTACGTCGGCGAACTGCGGCGCCACGACCATGTACCGCGACTCGGTTGCACGTAGCAGCGAGATGTGCGCTTCGTGCGAGATGCGCGTAGACATATGCATGACCGTGTGTCCCAGCTTGCTCAGCGATAGCATCGTCACTAGGTAGTCGAGATTCGACGGCCCCAGCATTCCCACCACCGACGGCTTCTGCGACGAGCTTGATCGCCGTGGGATCAGCGGAGAGTACGCTGTGATCGCGGTGCGCCAGGCGAAGATGTCCAGCTGTCGCGGTGTATAATCGACGTAGTTGATGCCGTGCAACGGATATGAGACCAGCGGCAGGTCAGGATCTGTCTGCGAACGGCTGCGCATAAGCTCGTCCACCGTCCGAGGCTCGGCGGGCGTCACAATGTCCACATCGGCAAGTACACTGGGTACTTCCGTCCTGATCTCCGGCCCATACGAAGCCTGGAGCGGCTTGTCTGGCGACGAGGGGGAAATGACTGACAGCATTGCTGTAAGGTTGGGAGAGGAGAGGTAGATAGGAGAGGTAGGGACGATGGTGTGAGAGTTACGGATTGCAGCAGGGAGGCGCCCCAGAGTTTAAATTTATCAACGACCTGGTATTGATAGAACGTCATACTAGGTTGTCTGACGGACGGCCCGTTAAAGGTGGGGAGTCGCCAGACCAGCCGGGAGCTCTGCACGGCATGAATGAAGTAGTACTAGAATCAGAACACAATGCGCATTCAAACTATCGGAGAACTATACTTACTCGTGACTAGTACCGCCGACATGTTCCCTGAGTCAATGCTGGTTGGGCTGTGAGGTGTGCTCGCTTGGCCGGCTCCAGAGACGATGGTAAGTAGTACAAGACTACAAGTACAAGGATGACTCTCGTCCGAGTCGACCTCGTCACCATGGGACAGAGCTTGGCGCTTGGATGACTAAGCAGTCCGTATTGTGTTCAACAGACGCCTGTCTCGACTCTCTGGAGCTTGCCGACAGGTCAGAGCAGTCACGGTGAGCGGGGGAATTCATGGTGAACCTCGAATCCTGCTACGCATTCACTGATGCACTGACGACATGCTCTCTGCTAGCAGACTGTTTGTTAGGCTATTTCTGCCTTTATGCCAAACTTGGAACGAGGTGCCAACTCCACATCCGATTCGCCGACAACTTCGTACTAGTACCACTCGCAATCCCCACTCGCAAATTCATGTTCCGCGATGCACGTGAGTGTGCGTATGTTTTGTATGTGAGTCGGTGGACTGACACCGATGACCAGGCTGGAGGACATCAATGCAGATGTGTTTCTACTCATTGCCTATGAACTGAAGGGCAAGCGGAGAGCTCTTCAAAAACTCTCCTCGTGCTCTCGCACGATCCGTGATCTCGTCGCCCCCGTGTTATTTGCACGCTGTAAGGGTGGCAGAAAAATACCCCCTCCTTACATACGACGGTACGCTCGGTGAGTACAGTGCTTATCGCATTTAAACACAGTGCTTACGTGCTCTCAGACATCTGACCCACATGGGGAACGTGGACTGTGGCCCGAGTCTCTCCAATCTCGAGCGGGTGTTGGACAGTCTACCAGCCCTGACATCCATACGTTTCGACGAGGCTGATCGCATTTCGTGCGACGCAATCAAACTATGTCTGGCTCGCACCACGATCAAGACACTCTCTTTCGGACCACGTGCAACGTTTACCCGCGTCGAACCGTACTCTGTGGACGAATTCTCCACAACGTCCTGTATCTCATTGACGGCATTTGCCTATCAGATGCCACTATGGCGGGAACAGCTCAACAAGAAGAGGGGCAAGCTGGGTCCACGGAACCTGAGCGAGATGTACTCTCGTGAAGCTGCGTGTCTGGCAGCTCTCGTCCCCGCACTGAACGCGACAGTCCGACATCTCACCCTACCAATGGAATCCGCACCCATTACCTCCATGGCAGAAATGGCGTGGCCGCGTTTGACCGACCTCTCGATCTACGGTCGGTATCTGAATCAGTCACAGGTGGACTCCCTACCCCTTCTTCTTTCCTCCCTACATCACTTGCGAAGACTCTCCATCACGATCTGCCGCGATGACACAATCGGCAGGGCCCCCATCCTCGGACCCACGACACCAGACGAATCAGTACTATCCGGACTCGAGTCGCTCACAGTTGCTCATCCCGATCCCATGGATGCGATTTTCGCCGTCAGCACCGCTGATCTCACTCGCCTATCCATCCGCGACTGGCCGCGATACTACAATGGCTTGGGTGGCGGCCGTCGCTACGAAGACGAGTTGTGGGATGCCCCGTTGCTCTCTCCAAACGAGTGCTTGGCCATACTCAAACGTATGGAGATGCCCCTGCTCTCAAGCCTCGAACTGGTGTACATGGTCGACAAAGCCGACGCCGACAACGAGCTCCTGAGCTATGTCACGTCCTCCTTCCCGAAATTGTCCCATCTGGAGGTCCACCGCTACCGCGCCGACCGAGAAGAGGCTGTGGCGCATGTAAGTCCGCCACAGTTCGTTACGTTCATACCACTCTACTCACTTTCTCATCGCACAGACGCACATCGCAGAGCTGCTAGCCGCTGCAACATCGTTGCGCACCGTTCACCTCAACCTCGATTTCCCCGACGACCATGGACCGTATTGCAGCGAGCCCTCGGAGCGCAAAGCGTGGTACCCCACATTTCAGCAGCTTGGCTGGGAGGTTGTGGATGTCATGCAGCGCTGCCCCCTCCTGGAATACGTTGGACTGCTCTACCACGGCATGCCTGGCACAACATGGGCCGAGTTCCATCCCCCGCGTTGCGCGGAACCGCGTCTAGTGTTGCAGTATGACGAAGCACATCGGTACGTTGCCATTGACATCCGAGTCCTTCTTCTATCAGCGTGAAGTTGGCACTCATGCCACCGAACTAGGGATTCGGAGCTCCTGCCATACTCGGATTGGTACATCAACAGGACCATCAATGAATTGGGGCCCGATGTGCCGTGTACGTGGCGTAACACCTTGTGCGGGTGTTCACCCAACTGACCCTCCCCTTACAGGATCCCCTGGGCCTGGCATAGCGAACAGAACAGCATCCACACGCCTTGGGGACGTTCGAGCACCTTCGCCAGGAAGGCGGTGTATGTCTCCGTTACCCACGCATCGCACAAGCGCAGCTGGGGGAAGACGGTTGGAGGTCAATGACCATCCGAGGCATCTCTCTTTAAGCGCGGGGTCCTGGATCGCACACTTCGGCATGGAGACCATTGACCATTACCCTGGTATACCTACATGCATTAGATGAACATATATCTGCACGTTCCACGCGTGCTCTATGTAGTTTGCTCTGTCATGAACCAAGAACGTCACCACGCGCTCTAACGGCGCTTCCCGATGACCTTAACGAACGCAGCCTTGACCACCACCGCAGCCTTCTCGCAGTCCTTGCGCGAGAGCGCGGCCGTGATCGCAAGCCGGATGCTCGGGCGGACGTCGATGAGCTCCTGGCCGCGCAGGCGCTTCGCGCGCGTGATCAGCACGCCCTGTTGCAGCGCCTCCTCTACGATGTCCTGCAGCAGCTTCTCTTCGAGCTCGACGTTGAACTGCGGAGGGTCGCGCGGCTTGACGGAGAGCGGGTTGGACGGCTTCCCGGGCGAGGAAGTGTTCTCCTTCGGGATCTGGAGCGTCGGCCAGCGGATTTGGAGGTGGATGGTCGCGCTGGCGGGATGAGATGGGATAGTGATGCAGTCGACGCGGTCGAGAATGGCGCGTACGGCGCGGACATTCTCGTGCAGAGTGGTCAAGAGTGAAGGCGTGTTGCGGAGGAGGCTGATCCCCTCGGACGCTGCGCCTGCGAGGGCAGCCGGCATTGCAGCAGAGAAAACAAAAGAAGTGCCGTTGATGCGCTGTTGGCAGACTTAGCGCGTGTAGAGGACGGGGTATTGGACCAGCTTTACCTGATGGTTCACGACGATGTGGGAGCCAGCACAGAAGCCACCGCAGGCCGCGAGACCAGTTGCAAGGGAACCGACAAGCATATCGACCTCGGATGCCTAGGATGTGACTCAGAAGGGTGTGCGTTACATTTCATGGGGGAATCGCTTACAGGCACGTTGTACAATTCCGTCAAGCCGCGGCCTGTGCGACCAACGCTGCCAAACGAGATGCTTTCGTCTAGGATCAATCGGTACTTGTACTTCTTCTTGAGCTCAACCTGCGGAATATGAGCTAACGCGGTCCATGAGGCGCAAGATGCACGTACGAGCTTGGGAAGGTCGGACATGGCGCCGTCATGGTCGAAGATGCCTTCCGTAACGATGAACCGGCGAGTCAAAGGCGCCTTGCGCTTCCTCCTCTCCTTCTCCACGGTCTCAAGAACATGTTCCAAGCTGTCCATGTCGTTGTGATCGTACCATCTGATGGTGCAGCGCGAGATCTGGAGACCTTTCTGGATGGCAAAGTTGACACCACGATCCGCGACAATCACGTCCCCGCGCTTCGCGAATGCCGGAATGACAGAACTGATCGTCGAGAATGCCTGGGAGTATATAATGGACGCTTCGGTACCCAAAAAGTCGGCAATGTCCTGCTCCAGCTTGATGTGAATATCTAGAGTGCCCGTCAGCGTCCATGTCGTGCGGAGAGCCAAGGGCACGTATTGGATACACGTCAACTGAGAACGTCAACGACTCTGCCGTGATTACAGACTTGCGAAAGAGAGGAAGGGTGCAAGTATAAGTATACGGGATGTGCCCAGCTCACCTTGAGTACCATAGAAACCCGGGGGACCGCAGCTCCCAAGACCGTAGTTCCGAACTATCTCAACAGCAGAGGCCTTGATATCCTCGTTTCCAGTGAGTCCGGTGAAGTTATAGCTCGCTAGGTTAATGACGGTCTTGTTCGGCGCGATCTTGGGCTTGGGACCAGTGGGGCCAACGATGACCGGGACGGACGCCAGGTCAGCTTGTTCCTCAGCAGTGAGAGGTTGTGCCAGAGGCTCCGGAGTCCATTCTTCCACGAGCTCGTCGATTTCCTGCAGCGAAAGACGCGTGACGAGAGATGCGTGAGGATGACAGCGACCAATGAACAGACCGAGACATACCTTCTCGTCGAACTGGATGAAGTGCTTGCCAGACTGGTCACCACGCGTACGGGACTGTAGAAGAGTCCGAATGGCGAATATGATCAGGATAACCTCGAGCACGGTCCGCCCGGGGTCGTTCTGGTGCGAGGACTTGACATAACGCGCGACGACGGCCGAGCCAGGGATCTTAAAGAAGTTGGTCTCGAGCGTTGCGTACGAGCGGGAGAGGAAGGTGAAGAGCAGCTCGAGGCTTTGCGAAGAGCTGCTCATCGTGGCCGTCGTGGAGATCGTGTCCGTCGCCGTCGCCGTCGTCACGAGTCGTGCTGGTCGTGGTCGGAAGAGAAGAGGGGCTCTTGGGAAACGCCGACGGCATTGCCGGTTCTTGACGCACGCGCTTGTTTCATCCTCATCCTCAACGTCCGCGACGGCGAGCAGAGCCTCGCGCTCGCCGAAGCAACCATGACCTCGCCCTCACACCGCAGCTCGGCATCGATGTCGACGACAAACCTCGTCCCCCCAGGTGGTGGCCCTCCGCAACACCGACGCATGTCGCTCCCGCCCCCGCCTTCGCCGCTTAACTTGGTGAGAACCCCTGTTATCGCACCTTGCGAGTCGTGTTCGACGCGTTGATTGCCGTTCTGCCCAGCCGGAGCCAGTTCACGGAAACAGGAGACCCCCTTCGCCCCTCCGAAACGGGTTCGCCATCGATCCGCACACCGGGCAGGTCAGCGACGCCTCCTCCGCCCACCCGTCGGAGGAGTCCCACAACAGCCATCAGTGGGGTCAACGTCCCACGTCCCCCACTCCATCGGTCACCCAGTTTGCGGCCAACTTCGCACAACGAGTCGGGTCGTTGATGAGCAACATGAGCTCCCGATCGCCTGGACTTCCCACGGACGAAGAGCTCGAGGCGGAGGCGGAGAGGGAGCGCGAGCGGAGCAGGAGAGAGGCAGAACGAATCATCGCACGGGAGGCTGAGGAACGTCGGGCTGTCGAGGAGCGCGTCATGGCCATGCTGCAGAACGAGCCTGAATCCCTTCGTCCTCCGCCGGCTAGGTCTCAGACTATGCCAGTCACTCCTCCTTCTCCGTCGTCATCGCAGAAGGACGGGGGCTGGTGGTCGCTTGCCAAGCAGAAGCTCACGCCGACAAAGGAGCCCCTCACACCCGCCCAGCAGATCATACACGAGACCAAGGCACGCGACAAAGAGATGGAGAAAGAGAAGAAGAAACTCGAGAAGAGGCAGAAGAGCAAGGACTGGCCTACCACACCCGAAGGCAAGTTCGAGGATCCAGCCTTCATCAAGCTCGGGCTTGCCGCACCGCCTGGTCGGCCTGTCTCTGCAGCACCGTCCTCGCCTTCTCCCATGCCTCGTGGTTCTATCAGCACCCCTCCTAGCCTTGCTGCGTCGCCAATGCGCGGAGCTGACTCAGAGCAGGAAGGTGCTTCCCCATCTCGCGCACCCCCACCTCTCTACGCGCAATTCAACGCGCAGGGCGCACTTGACATCCCGGGTACGCTCCTTACTATCACCAGGCGCTTCGAGAAACTCGAGAAATGGACTGTGAGCCATGTTCGCGCCCTCGAGGAGCGTATGGACGACGTGGAACGCTGGCTCGTAGAGAAAGAACGCGAGAAGGAGGAGTCCCATGGCGGTGTCTCGGACGGCGCCCTCAGCGAGATCAGGGAGGAGATGGCAGAACTGCAAGGTCGCATTGGTGAGTTGGGCCGCGAGATGGCGAAGATGGTGACCGCTCCGGGCAACCTTGCGTCGGGTCCCGGACGCAATGCTGCTACCATCGCCAGGGCTCCCTCGACGAGCTCCTCTATCGCCGTACAATCCATCTCAAGGAGCGTCACGAGCCCACCTCGTTCAACGCCTCCCAAGGTTCACGGCACGACCAGTCCCACCACCACCCCTGTTCCCTCCAACAACCGTTCCTCCCGCACACGCCTGCCATACCCTACAGGCGACTACGCCTCTCCTCCTGACTCGACAATCTTGGGTCAAGGACCCTTCTCTCCGACGAACTCACCTCCTGCATCTTTGACGTCCGCGACAAAGGCACGCCACATGTCCATCTCAGGGCTTCCCGCATCGGACCTGGACACGTTCTCTGCAGGGAATTCACCCTCCGGGCTACCGAGCAGCAAGTCAACAAACGGTGGCACCAGCCCAGGAGGCCTGCCTGCTCCAAACCTGCCCGCATGGAGACCGTCGAGCGCAAGCCCAACTCCGCGCAAACGGTACACCGTCGCGCTCGGCACGCAGATCATGGCCCGTGACCGTGACCGCAGTGATCGCGAGGACGCGCCGCGGCCGACCACGCCGCACTCGCGTTCGCAGTCGCGCACTGAGCTCGGCACCGCGTTCTTCTCCAGCTCGCCCGTCTCCGCGTCCTCCGCGCTGGACGACCCCTCGAGCGGGCAGAGCGCCGACGAGTCGGACGACCTCGGCGAGGAGACGATCGGCAAGGCATCAGGGCGGCACTTCAGTGGCGGGCTCGCGCCGCCCTCGAACACGACCTCGCCCACGTCTTCGCCCAATGGCGAGAGCAAGACCCCAGGCGGAGGGGGCGGGAGCAGGCGCGTGCGTCCGCAGTCCATGTATGCGCCCATGACGTCGCAGGCGATCTCTGCGCCGTCGCCGATCACGCCGCTCAACGTCCGTCTGCGCTCGCGCTCGACGGACCGCTTTGGACTTGGGCTGTCAGATTCGGGCACGGGGGCGCCTATTCCGCCTGTGACGCCGACGTCGGGCAAGTTCGTCGACCCGCTCGTCGTGCGCCGGCAGGCGAAGGAGGCGGCGAGCAATGGCGGGCCGCCACCGCCCAAGGCGCTCGTTGGCAAGCAGAAGGTGCCTGTGGGCGATCTCGTCGCGTTCTTCGACCAGGAGAAGGCATGACCGACGTGGATCCGAGAGGAGTGGGGTGAAGAGATTGGACAAGTTACGATACCGCGGGAGAAGTGCGTGTCCTGTTGCTACGATTCGTGAACATTGGTGAGCCGCGTTTTGACTGAGCTTGAGAGGAGGATGAGAATGATCGGTTTATGTCGTTCCCCGTGTACTGCGCTATGCGTTCCTGACGTGCGTCGAATGTGCTCATGCAGCTCTTGCCCGCTGTTGTTGCTGACTGCTTTCATCTCTCATGATCTGTTACGACTTGTGATGATTGTATGCTACTTTTGCTTTTTCTCGCCATTGTCGTCACATGCATCCATTCAGAATCATAGGCAGACACGCGAACGAGAGTCAAGCAAGACCATCCACCAGTTTCCAATCCATTGAAGACGCTAACGATACAATCCGGTTGAACAAGGCATGAAACACACTAAAGCAGCATTGTATATACGGGGTTGTTGTGAGAGGGAATCAGTTGTGAGAGGGAATCAGATTAAGTAAAAGATCTAAAGGTGAGAAACCCGTTAGTGATGTTCAGCGACGCAAGCAGTGGCACTCACAATAAGGAAGATTAACGGGAATCGGCCTTTAGGCCTTAGGCAGTGGCAGCGGCCTTCTGCTCGACGATCTCCATGGCCCGGCGCACCGCGCGCCACGCGATGTCGATGGACGTCCAGATGAGGTCGTCAACCATCCACAGCGCAATCATGTTCTGGTACGTGCCATGGATGCTCTTCGCGAGCCGGCAGAGGTCCAGCAGGGAGTACTCCGTCGAGAGCTCCTCCACGAGCGTGTCCTCGTCGACGTCCGCCGCTTCGCGGTGGCGGATCACGTACCGGTGGTTCGCGGTGGGCAGCAGGAACGAGATGAAGCGCGACTTGAGGCGGTTGTACACAAAGTCCGCAACCGCGTCGAACTTCTCCGGGTAGGGCACCGCGAGGGGCACGACGGGCAGGCGGAGGACGGACAAGACCGCCTTGCCGGTGTCGCGGGGCACGAGCTTCGACGGCACCTCCTCGCGCGTCATCGTGGGCAGGCGCGCGCAGTGCGCGGCCCAGATCACGCCGTGGGTGGGGTACATGGCGGTGATGCGCCGCTGGGACTCGTTGGGCCCGAGCTGGCGCGCGGCGGGGTTGCTGTTCGTCGTCGTGACGCGCGGGTAGACGGCGAAGACGTGGGTGTAGCACGCGCCGATGCGCGTGTCCTTTACAAGCACGTCGTACCGCGACGGGAGGGCCGCCCTGGGGGGCTCGATGTCCACCGCAGCGGCGATGCCCATCAACCTTCGCGGCGTCTAGGTGAGGGATTGTGTGGCAACATGGGGGGCAGACCGACTTACTTGTACCCACAGTAGGTCCATCCGTCCCGGACCTGCCGCGCGGTGAGCCCACTGAAGGCTGGGTTGAGCATCGCGATGATCCCAAGATCGATCTCGGGCATCGGGGGTCTCTCGAGGGTGGGAGGGAGCATCCGCCAGAACTGCGGGGCTACGAGAGGCCTTTCGGCGATGAAAGGGAATGCCATCGGTGGAGGGGGGCGAAGAGTGAGAGGGTCCTCAGTTGCCCTGGGGTCGGTGATGTAGTTCAGGGTATTATACGGCTGGGGTTTGCGTGCACGTTGTTTTGCAGACTGCACGAGGAGGCGAGTCAACGTAAGCCCCTTGCGGCACCCGGAAGCAGCCCAGGCACGATGTTTCGGCGTGCGATGACGGAGGTAGACCATGCAGACGAGCGCAGGAAGACGAGAGTGCGGTGTGCGAGGGAGCAGGGCACCGGGGGCGGGGGCGGGAGTCGGGAGGGTGGTGGTAGGTCGACAAGAAGTCGGGATGCCCTTTATACCACACGACGCGCATAGCGACCAGATTGGGCGGATTGTCCGTCGGGATGCGCGGAGGATAAAGGAAGACCAAGGCGGACGACGCGCGCGCGCAGGGCGACGGATGGCTAACTGCCTTTCACGGCAAATGTTTTGGTCCTGCCAAAGGCCCGCCCACCGTGCCAAACACCGCCAAACAGCCGCCCACACGCCCGCCCCCGCCCCGGATTGTCGTTGGCATCAGCCCGCTACAGACAACGCAAGACTTTTCTGCACCCCGCCCGTCGCAACACGCGCCGCAAAAGGCCCAGAACAAGGTTGCCATGGTCGTTCCGCCGTCCCTTGACGCGGTACATTGGCTGGGCGCATCCCGCTCGCCATTGCACGCATCCGAGACAACGTCGGGTGTCCCGATTGGGCGAAGAATAGGAAGTCGATTCGGACTTGCATAGCGTTTGCTCGTCTGAGGGAACATATTGCTCCCAGCAACGTTGCGCACCATCGTCCTGCCTATCGCAGCTACAAGGCCCTCAAGACGGTGCAAGCAGCTCCGGACAGCGTTGCAACGGCGTGGCCTACTAGTAACTATATCTCTCTGCACCATGGCAAGGAACGGGCTCATGAAACGTGAGATCTGGAGATTTCGAGCACGCCTCGTGAGCCTGTTCATAGCCATGACACAGAAGGGATTTCTCGGCCAAGTCCAGTGGCAATCGCTGACTTCGAAGTCAGGATCACAAGACATAGGGTTGGGGGTCTTCTCGCCGCCACGATGGCACCATTGCCTTGTACGCCACATGCGGTGGCGTTTCAGCGTTGTCGAAGTCAACGGCATAGTGAACAAGGCAGACCTTGCGTGGATTAACCGCTCTCCATGCACAGGGAGGGCCGACGACGACATCATGGCATTGTACAAACATAAATATGTTCACGTACGCAGAATTTGCGGTGGCGAGACTGAGAGGCGACGCGGGATTGGCGCAACCGGATGATTTGCGTTGGTATATTGTTCGCATGTTATCACGGACGTCGGAGTGTTTGTTTTGACTTTCATGACGATTTCAAGGACCTGGGAATACCACGTATTCAGGAAAGGGTGTTGTCGATCGGGGCGGAGGCATGACCAAGCTAGGGGAATTGCGACGTGGGGCTCAACAGAACTGATACTAGTAGTACTGGTAAGTGCCTACCAGTGCAGCACCAGTGCCAGACGCAGCTTGAACTTCCTGACTGCGCGCCGCGGAGTGAGTTGCTCGCGAGGGGAGAAGGGACGATGAAGAGCAAGAGCCGCTTGGCTGCGAGGTGAGGAGCAAGGTAGGCGTGAACCACCTATAGGCTATAGATAATAGAACCAACTCGAGCCCTAGTGACGAGCGTCAAGTTGTAAGGCCTAGACTCTCACCCAAGAGCTGCACCGCCACAGACCGTCGCATATCTTATCCGAACGCTTTCGCCAGCCTGTTTATCGACACACACTGGCGCGTGAAATGGATACTTGAGACGCATACAAAGTACATGACATACCTGCGGACTCGCAACATGTACAGCCATTCCCTCTCAGTGGGGTTCCTTGTGTCCCTGTCAAAGACCATGACTGATAGTCTGCGAGAGAGATAAGTTCGGTAAGCCATAGTGACAATCTTCGCCGGGACAACTTGACGCACCTCAGCCCAGCTACATGACCGCCGATTTTGAATACGTCGTTGAGCTCTGCTCCCACGGAATCGGCGAGAACCCCGAACTCGAACTCTAAAGTCGAACTTGACTCGCTGGTGCCGGCCCTAATGTCCGATAAGTATATACGTATCTGGACGAGTCCTTGATCGACTCACACCGCTCCGAACCCACCAATCCATCCTCTCACCACCACTCCGTCCGCTCACCACCTGCACTCATCCGCACATCTACCGCCGTGACTCTGGAACCGCCAATCCCTCGGGAGGCTCCCGTTCCTCTACATCATAAAATCTCATACAATGCCTCGTTAGTAGCTCTGTTGGTTTCTTTCCTCACTCAATCATGACGCATTTCGCAGGTGCGCCAAAGGGTCCGAAGACCCCTGTGACCTTGCCTCACCGTCGGGCGATCTCTAGTACAAGCAGACTCAGTAGGCCGGATGCATCCCACGGCGGTAGTCCCCGTCTCGAGGGAAGACCCACTGATACTCTACTCACGAAAATGGGCGAACTGGAATGGCCATGGGATGCGGGGGTCCACCTGACTTTCGCCGACGCTCTCGAGACCACCCGTGGCAATGTGTCTCTTTTCAGCGGAGGATGGAGTAGGCTCCTCGACAAGTCCTTCCCGGAGAGCGAGATTATCGGTGTGCAGACGCAACCCGCTCCATACTCTATCCACCCAGTGATGGAGTTAATCGTCTACCTCTTCTCCCAACCCGACGACCGACCTACACCTGTCCGAGACATGCTGTTGTTTGTGGAACTCAGGGACATCCGCGACCTCGATCGTCCCAGTGCTCGCGCTGACGCGGACGCACAGGTTCGTGCCCGATACAACGACCATCTCCATGAGTCCCGTATCCCTGTCCTCTACGCCATCTCCGCGTTCGGCAATAAAGTTCGCTTTTACAAGGCGAACAAGGACACCGGCATCATCTCCCCGGCCTACGTACCTCCCTCTTCGAAGGAGGCGCTGCCGCCGGCAGATTATCTCCGGGACGGGTGGAACGTGGACATATTGTCGCACGGCGGTCGGTTGAAGATGCGCAGGATTGTCAAGGAGGTCTTGGCGATGTCGAGGGCGAACATTGAGAACGGGTTGAACGTGGCTGCTACGGCTGGCAGCGACGAGCAGGTGGTCATGGAGGATGGACTGAAGGAGAACGACTCGGAGGACTTAGAGGTCCAGTCCGAGTCAGGACTCGGACACCAACTCGGAGTATGAGGAGGAGAACACGAAGACGAAGCAGTAGGCAATCTCATCCGCACTTCCGCCTTCAAGTTGCCGTCGCCAATGCCGTGCTATCGTCCCTGATGTTTGTCGAGTCTGTTGAGGAAGAGAATCTACCGTCCTGTACTACTAGACGAGTGTTCAATTGTGAAGCCTAGACTCCTATGACAAGAGCTGCGCCGATGCATGGAACCTTCACAAACACCTTGTAGTCATTGAGCATCGAGTACGTTCAATCCTCCAAGTTGTCCAAATGCGTTCCGGATTGACGCGTCCGGGTCCGTCACCCGGTCCAGTCGCAATCTCCCAGTCACTCCATGCAGCACACGGCATTGCGGACACATCTCAATGGCATAACAGGTGCGTTACAGCATGGGCAAGAGTTCAAAGGTCCAGGCGTGTTCCGTCCGACTCCGCACAAGTCCACAGCACTGAGTCCTCCCACTCATCCAACTCCATGCAAGCCCCACTCCAGTCCAGTCCAGCACGAGTACCCGTACCAGACCGGTCTAGGGGAGGCGGGGCACAGCGAGCGCGATTACTTGCAGTTCGCGACGACGCCCTCGCCCGCCTCGCCCGCGTTGGTGAGCTGCGTGGTCGCCTTGTCGAGGTTCGCGGTGACCGCGGGGTCGGTCCTGTACAGTATTTTCGTCGCGCAGCAATCAGCGCCCGAGTCGTGACAGCCACAAACACAAAGCGCAGGGACGTACGACGTGATGGAGGCGAGCGCGGTCCCCGCCGCCTCAAGGTTGCTCCGCACATCGTCACGAGCCGATGCGGGCGCGGCCTGACCGGTGAACAGCGCCTTCGCGATGACGCCGATCGCGTCTTGTGCGCCCGAGACTGAGTCCTGCACGGACTGGACACCTGCTGCAGCCTCAGGGTCGCTGGAGAGGTGGAAGAAGGAGGGTCAGAAAAATACCGACTCGAACGTAGGGAAGGTTGGGACGTACTTGCTGACTTGGCCAGCGAGCTTCTTCAGCGTGCCTTGCATGGCCGCAAGCGTGCCCACGATCTTGAGGCGGTCAACGTTGCACTGCAGGTTGCCAATCTGGCGCGCCGCAATCTCGGGGGCGGGGGCTGTGGAACGGTGATGATGAGCATAGCTCCCAGCGCGATGTGCGATTGGAGACGGGCGGGGGGCTCACCGGCATAGATGTGCGAGCCCGCGAGGAGGTAGAGGAACGCGAAGAGGAAGACGACGAAGCGCGACATGATGCAGAAGGGAGGAACGAAGTGGGGCTAGCGAGTGAGCGAGAGATGGAAGAGAGGAAGCTTGCACTGCAAGAAGACAGAACACGACAATGGACAGCACCAGGCCGGGAGGAGGAGAGAAGTGAGCAAGAATGGGGAGAGAGCTGCTCTCGAGACCTGCATATATACTCCTCGTCCACTTGCGTCACCAGACAATATGACCGAGACCCCGAGCGCGAGGCACCGCGTACTGACCGGATGCACAGGTGAGCTGGAATGTGCCACTTGCAGTCTCTTGCAGTGCACTCGTCATGGAGACGCCCGTCGTCGAGCCTCTTCCGAGGCGCGCATGCGGGCGATCCCCAATCAGCCAGGCTATCAGCCACGAAGGGGCAGTGCTCGAGGGAAAACTCCCGCACCCCTCAACATGCTGGCATGCTTCGAGAGCTTCTCTGTGTTTACTATGGCGTAGAGTTTGGCGTAAGAACGGGTTCGGAGCATGCCCGACCAGCCAAGCGTCCAAGATGCCATGGCGATAGATCAGGGCGGAGAGCGACGCGATGATGCTGCAAGGAGGAGATGAGTTCGATGTCAATTTCTAGAGCATGCGGATAAGCATACAGAAGGCGCGTCAGCATTAAGGCGGTCAGAAGTTATTCGACCCCCCGACAGCCGGAAAACACCCGGTCCACTGTCTCATGCAGTGGCAGATTGACCGTTCATTGACCGCATTCGGTGCTTCGAGCTAATGACTTGCAATCATTCTCATTCACTATATCTCATGCATGAGTTCGACCTGTCTAGGACCCGACATCGCCGAGACGGTTGAACGCGAATTCCGATGCCAGCCTGGAAACAGAGATCAGCACGCGACGCGGCATTGTGGAGCAGTACTGACTGACTGTACAGCAACGCACAGTGTCAGGAGCTATGCAGAGTAACAACGAGCAACTGCGCAAGATATCCTCGTCACACCAGTACATACCCGAACCTGCCGTAAGCTGGGAGGGAGAGCTTAGGGTGGTGGTGGTTGAAACTCAGGCTCCTACCCACCGTCACTTCGAGTTGAGGCCTTCGCCAAAGGAAGGAGGGAGGACAGGTTGACTTAGAGTAGCGTACACACAGCCTATACCCGAATAAACGCCCACACAAATTTGATCACGTGCTAGCTTAAGTTGGGCCTCAACTCTCAGAGACGGCTGGCACCAAACTCCTACAAATACACGGCCTCCGGCCAGGGAGCGCCCGAGATCTCCCCCATTTGGAAGCCATCAGCCGTAAGCGCTCTCAATATTCTCCACCCGCGGTCCCGTCGGGAGTACTTGCCCTACGGGCTTCCTCGGACACGTTCAACAATCTCCACCATCCTGAAAGATGTATTTGACTCAGCGGATTGGTCTGGGTGTGAATAGTAGATGCAGAGCACCAGTGTCCACAATACAATATTCCAGGCTTCAAACTAATATCATCAGCAAAAACCCGAACGGCTCATACTCGGCCCCGAGCGCCGGCGAGCGACGCAATCGCTCCCAATCGGGGGCGAGCGCGGGCATTCGAGTGTTATCTTTTTCCACTCGAGTATAATCGCGCAATCGGCCCGCGAGCCGATTGCAATCGCTGCGCGCGCGGGGGGCTCTCGTGCGCGATTGCATCGCTCGTTTTCGAATGCACCCTTGCCAAGGGTCGTTCGCGTCAGGACGCTTGTTGAGCGATAGGTCGGGCGGGCGAACTGGGCATTTCTGGGGTTCTCAGGGCACCCAGATGCACACATATCATGCAGGAAGATCATGAGTGGCAATCAATATATTCACAACGAAAGACTACATATATTAGTACAGGAAATTGCTGGATGCAGAGATAGGGCGAAGATCAAGTATCGGAATAGGCAGCATTGTCGCAGGGACAGAGTGACAGACACGAACAAACAAGACGAAGCAGTGCGAGAGCGAGGGGGAGCAGCATACAAGTGAGCGACAGAAAGCGACCGGCCAGAGCATGCGGCGCGCGAGTGCGAGAGGAAATAGCATGCGAAGAGGGAGTAGCGCAGGAGCGAGAGGACGCGGCCGGCACGCTAGCGGGAGACGTCGTCAGGCAAGGGAGAGATGATGGTAGGCGAGCGAAAGACAGCGGCAGGCACGAGAGAATCAGTGGTGCATGAGTGAAAGGACGCAGCAGGAGGACCACCTTCTCCAGAGCGTGCGATGGGAGCAGCTATAAGGCAGAAGGGTCGTTAGTGCGCGCGCATGAGTGATGACCCAGATTCACCTATGTTCCTGACATCGAAACGCGTGACAAATCCGCTGTCGGGGCAGAGTCTGCATGAGTATTTGAATGCGTTCACGGGTATAGGGAGCTCTTGATATTACTCTCCTGCGCGTTCATGCCTGGCTCGACAACCGGAGCGTTGCGAGATATACTTATAATCTGGGCCGGACTCTGAGAGGCCGGGAGATGGGATCAGGCTTTCAAGTTAGTGCTACAGAGAACAGAAGGCGACACAAAGTAGCGACGACGTACGGAGTTAGCTTGCGTGAGTGCCGAATGCGGTTGCTGCTAGACGTCCAACCGCGGTACAATGCTGCGCCAGCGGGTGCAGCCTCGCTCTAGATGCATCGTGGTTATCCCAGGGGAGCCTACAGGGGCGCATGGGGCTGCGAGCAGTCACGGTGATCGGAGCACTCACAGTGTGGTCGGTGACGAGGGCGAGATCGGGCGATATTATGCGCGGATCACACCTGACTCGATAGTGTGAAGCATATGGCCTTGACCAGCCGTCTTGACTCCAGGGGGCTAGAAGAGGAGATTGGACTTGTGTAAGTGCTCCGGAAGACGACTTGACACGGTGACGACGTGCAAACTCACTTCTTGCGAGTGCCGAGCACGGTCGCTGGAGGACGGTACAGAGCTGCTAGGGCCCGATGCATGTTCGGGGTCATCAATAAGGAGCTTGCAGGGGTGCATGGGGCTTCGAGGACGATCATAGCGGACAACATGAGGGGAGTACTCACGATGCGGGTTGGCCTGGGGTAGACGAAGGCGTCATCGTCCTCGTGATGGTAGTGTCCTCTCCGTCACAACGGCATTCGGCTTATTTGTCGTCAACGAAGCATGAGTGGGGGAGTACGTGATGTAGGTTATAGCCAGGGGAGGGGCAGCCTTGTCCGTAAGATGGGGAAGGAGAGCGAGTGGGCATAACTTAAAGGTGAGTATATGCGTGATATATGCGGAAATATCATGCATACAAGCTGCGTGAGGTAACCCACCGGAGTTCGGCGACCGAGCATGTTGTTCAACTGACTTGCGCAGGTACGGAAGCGAGGTGTGAGCTAGTAGCGGCGATACAAGTGATAGAAGTGAAAGCGGATTAGGCTCAGCGTCCCGACACGCGTATTGACTGGCTTGCGAGTCTAAGAACAGATGCGTGTCATGGGTAGAGCGGAGCGAGCCGGAGAGAGGGGACTTGGGAGTGGTGGTGGTCTAAGAACAGGAGGGGGATTCGGTGTTGCAGGCCTCTTATAGGCGGCCGTTCACCCATGTCCGAGTTTGACAGCAAACGAGAGAAGAGGCCTCCGTGTCGGTCATGTGATCGTGCTTCTCTCTTACCTCGTCATGCGGAGCCGGATGTGGACGGAGACCTTGATGATGGCCAGGAAGACGACTATCATCTTTTCAACATGTAGAAGACGCGGGACTCAAGACGACCGATAGTGTACTTATACTACCACTTTTCTGTACTACTATACATTTTGCTACTCAGTACAACAACATACCTCTGTGGGCACCTCACGCTGCCTGGATAACCCTCCCCTCGCAAACGGCAACGAGCGCAAACGAGAGGCCGCGAGCGATAGCATCCGAATGTGGGCGATTGTAAATCGCTCGCCCGATCGTATTCGGTCGGACCGCGATTGCAAGCGCTCCTAAGCGCCAGCGAGCGGCGGCGCGCTTCGCAATCGCGCAAGCGTTTCGGGACTTTGCTGATGATGATCTAGTACACACGAAGACAACTACTACTACTATGCTCGGAGTCGGACATTAATATTCCCTGCCTAGCAGAAGAGCGTCGCACCCGTTGGGCCACAAGTTTCATGCTAAGTGCCTGCGCCTGCTGGAACTTCGGTGGGTGACGGATGTCTGTCCAGCGAGTCGCAGCTCGGACTGGGAGCGTCATGGACAACTTCTGAGGAATACTTACGGATGATGCAGTGGTCGGGCCGGAGAAATTGCTCTGTTCTAGTCCGGTGGGTGCCATCCGTTGTGACTGTAAGTGCTCGCGGACTGTGTTGTTGCTAACGAAGGGAGTTTAAACCGAGAGTAACTACGACTCTCCTGGCAGTCACATTTGAGTCACGGTTCAAGTTCGCAGCCCGGGCCCTTCTGCAACTTCCGTCATATACCAAGTGCAGTAGCTTGGAAAGTATCCAAATGACGGCGGAGAGCGGTGTTGGTCTGGTCAAGATGAACATAGACATCCACACGTACCCAACGTGCCCGTAGGGCAAGTACTCCCGACGGGACCGCGGGTGGAGAATATTGAGAGCGCTTACGGCTGATGGCTTCCAAATGGGGGAGATCTCGGGCGCTCCCTGGCCGGAGGCCGTGTATTTGTAGGAGTTTGGTGCCAGCCGTCTCTGAGAGTTGAGGCCCAACTTAAGCTAGCACGTGATCAAATTTGTGTGGGCGTTTATTCGGGTATAGGCTGTGTACGCTACTCTAAGTCAACCTGTCCTCCCTCCTTCCTTTGGCGAAGGCCTCAACTCGAAGTGACGGTGGGTAGGAGCCTGGTTGAAACTTGACAATCACCAACTTTCCTGCTCACTGGCCAATCAAAGCGGGACGTAATGGGCGCCTAACGGCTACTTTCTCACCATCGGAAGCTCCCGCCCGCACTGTACGTACTCTCTCCCAAATCCACATACCCGTGCTCGCAAACTCATGACTCTCGGCACGGAGAAGGGTTGCTCTCGAACTGGCTCTCGACAGGCGGCGTTTACGGTCTCGCAAAACATTGCCGACGTATAAGCTTCCCACCAGCAGCGCGCGGACGGCAGCTGCCCGGCACGACGCGTACAGTTCATCCAGCCTGGGTGGGATATCGCCGAGGTCGTGCGGGAGGTAATGAAACAGTGTGGGGACGACAACGGGACGTTGGCGAGCTGTGCGCGGGTCTCCCGGGCCTTCTCCCAGCCGGCACTGGAGGTCCTGTGGGAGGAGCTCGACAGTATGCAGCTGTTGTTCTCCATTCTTCGCAAGTCTGTCAAGACATTTGAGACTCGATGCAACCGGACGTGGTTTGCTGTGAACCGTCATGTAAGTTGTGATTCACTTGTGGTCATCTTAGGACATGCGCTTCCGTGAACGTTGGCTGAAGATATTGTCTTACAACCATTCAACTTGCAGGTCATTCGAGGTCCAATCGACGACGACGAGTGGGCTCGCTTCCAGCACTGCGCCAAGCTAGTACGCAGCTTTGCAACGGTCAACAAGATGATCGACGGAGTTACGTCAGCCACGCTGCTCGTCAAGACTCAGGGACAGCCTCTGCTCCCTCGCCTTACTACGCTCAAGTGGCGCATGGATAACGAGTCTTCGTCCGGAACCGCCTTTCTGTTCTTCTTATCTCCAATGTTGCGCTATGTGTCCTTCACCTTCGATAACTACCGTTATGAACGACCCAAGGATGAGTCCGACGCAGACGCCTATAGCTGCTCCGCCGCTCTACGACTCATCCACTCAGTGGCACCTCGCTTGGAGTACATGCAGATACCCTGCGGGCACTTCTCCGTCGTTCAATCTCTCACGCAATTCGTTCACCTCCGCTCTGTGACGTTGAAAAACGTCCAGGACCTTGCGGCTGTACACGTAGTCTGCCACACTCTCCCGCTCCTCCGTGAACTCCAAGTGGACTATCCAGGATGGAGCAGTGACGAAGATCATCCGCGCTCCACACACCTGCCCGACCTCAACCTCGGCTCGGTCACAGTCCTCGCGCTCTCAGGTGACACCGAAATGGCCGCCCTCACGCTCGACGCCATCCGAACGCACCGCCTGGCGAACATTGCTTTCAGCCTCGATTATGTCACAGACGATCTGTGCATGCGCTGTGTTCAAACAATCACCACACACTCACCGCGCTCACGTTTGGCCTCAATGACAACTGCTTTGACGCAAGCACCCAAACGTTCCACAAACTCTTTGCCCCGCTGTACGGAGTGCGCACCCTGCAGCAGTTCAGCATGGTCTTCGAGACTGCGGCTATCACCGCTGAAGATCTACAGGACATCGCTGCGGCATGGCCTGACCTGATGTGCCTCACTCTGCCGTATTGCGGCGTTGCATGGGACGAGAAGGAAGGCAATGACCAAGAGGAGGCACGTATACCGATCACGGCCCTGGAGCACCTTGCGAAGGGCTGCCCGCGCCTCAGGACACTCGTCATGCCGCTGCCCCACGCCGCGCCTCTCGGGGCGATCGACTTTGACTTGGGCGCCGTCCCGACCCATGCCAATCTCCTTCGTCGGATGCACCTTGTAGGAGGCGAATGGGATGAGGACGATCAGGAGAAGGCGATTGCGTACCTCCAGCGCATCAAGTTCCCTAGACTGGATAGGGATCAGATTCTTCTGGACGTACACTTCGAGGGCATATAGGAGGGACAACGTGGTCGGTGTCCCGCTAGGTATCGGGTAGTCGACGATAGGGACTTGGTGTGGCCGTGTCGCAGGCTCCAATACTTCGAAGGATACGGCACCCGCTGCAGTAGTACATGTAAACGCGTTAACAAGTACTAGTTTGCTTGAGGGTCCTTCAGCGTTCTCGAATGGCAGACAGAAGCCACCCAGGTTGTCCGACTCAACAAACTACATACCCGAACCCTGCCGTACGCCTGCAAGCCGAGAAAGTGGGTGTGGTTGAAAATCACCAACTTTCTTGGTGACTAGCCAATCAAAACGCGAGGCGGCGGGCGCCTAAAATCAAACTTCTCACCATCGCAAGCCCGCGCCCGCTTCTGTACGTACTCTCTCCCGAACCTACTGCTGCCCGTCCTCGCAGACTCATGGCCTTCCTCATGGACAAGGCTCGTACGGCGAGCTCTAGACAGGCGTTGCTGACGACCTCGCAAGTCTATTCGTCGCGGTAGCCAACGCACACGCACAAGCTTGAAATTCTACACTCGCGCGCCGGGGCACGATGCGTACCGTCCATCCAGTCTGGTCGATAGCCGAGGTCGTGCGGGTCCTCATGAGGCAGAGCGCGGACGACGAGGCCACGCTGGCTGCCTGTGCGCGGGTCTCGCATGCGTTTTCCCAGCCGGCACTCGAGGTCCTGTGGGAGGAGCTCCAGGGTATGCACCCGCTCTTCACCATCCTGCGCAAGTCCGTCAAGACGTTCGATATCACACACGAGGAGACCGGGTTCGACATGAAACGACACGTAAGTTATTCTTCCCGTGGTTGTACGTTCCATGTATTGCAGCCCGCCCGCGTCGACCGACGTGCGGTCGGTGATTCTCGGGCGGCGCTTATTGGAACACATCCCGAGACAGCGAGCTTGAGTAGACGTGCAGTCCAGACGAAGTGTCTGCTCCATGGTTGTTCTTCGATGACCCTTGAGCTGTGGGTCGTTCGTGAATCTGACGGTACCAGTTTCCGTCGCGACGCGTGCACCCCTTCCCCTCGCGTGCGTTGTGTTTCATCAGCAGCGCGCGGTGCACATTTTGCTCTCAGTCGTCCCTTCGTGTTCTGCTCGTTGGATGTGGTGAGGGGGAAGCGGTGTAGACACGGCGATGCGGTTCTCCATCAATCCCTTCGTTTGATTGCTCTTCTCAAGTTCTCCTCTCCTTGCATGGTTTGAATGCAGCGAGTTACTCAGACACCGCGACACGGAATGTCTCACATATCTTATTCCAGGTCATCCGAGGCCCAATAGGAGACGATGAGTGGGCTCGTTTCCAGCACTATGCCAACCTGGTACGAAGCTTCAAGACCGGGAACGAGAGGATCGACGGAATCATATCTGCCACTCTCCTCGTCAAGACCCAGGGACAACCCTTGTTCCCTCGCCTCACGACGCTTCATTGGAACATGGGAGACCAGTCCTCGGCGTCCTTCCTGCTCTTCATGTCTCCGATGCTGCGCGACGTCATGCTCGGTTTCCACGGCGACAGCATCATGGAACCGCCCCAGCAGGAGCCCGATGCCGACGAGTATACCTCTGTCGCCGCTCTCCAACTTGTTCACGCTGTAGCACCCCACCTGGAGCGTGTGCAAGTAACATGCGGCCACACCTACGTTGCCCAGTTCTTAACGCAATTCACGAACTTGCGGTCGGTGAACCTGCACGCCGTCAAGGATCATGCAGCAGTCTATATCGTCTGCCAAACCCTTCCGCTGCTCCAGCGCCTGGACGTATTCTATTCACGGGTTTTAGAAGACGAGCGCCCATCGCTTCCAGCTCACCTCCCCGACCTCCATCTCGGAGCGATCACGACCCTCAAGCTCTCCGGCGACACCGAGATGACCACACTTACGCTCGAGGCGATCCAGACCCACCGCTTGCGCTCCATCGTGATCAAGATCGAATTCCTGGACGACCTCTGCGCGCGCTGCATCCATGCAGTCGCGACGCGCCTCGCAGGCTCCCTCCACACGCTCAAAGTCGAATTCCACGACCACTACACTGGTATGCAGCCCCGCGTATTCCATGACCTCGTCGCCCCGCTCTACGCCCTGCGCACCTTGCGGCAGGTGTTGTTCGGCGTGTGCTTCGAGACTCCCGTGGTCGTCACAGCGAAGGACCTGGCGAATATCGCGCAGGCGTGGCCGGACTTGGAGCGCCTCCGCCTGCCGTATTCGCGCTCTCTGGACGAGGACGAAGGGGTTGTAGCGCAGCCCGTCCCAATCACGGCGCTCGAGCATCTTGCCAAGGGCTGCCCGCGCCTCTGGATGCTCGTCATGCAGATGCCTGATGCCACGCCACTGGAGGGCATGAACCTGGATGCCATCCCGACTTATCCCAACCTCCTTCGTCGGGCGCACCTCATGGCGGGAGAGTGGGAGGAGGAAGACTTTGAGCGCGCGATTGACTACCTGCAGTGCATTTTCCCAAGACTCGAGGAAGACCAGATCCTCACGGACATGGACTTCCTGGACATGTAGTATGCCATAGGTCGAGTCGCCGTGATCTACACCTAGAATACGATCTGTACGAGTCGCAGTACATAGACGAGAGACCTGATACTGTTCTGTAAACATCATCATGAACCCTGCAGTCTGGAGCGACTAGTACTATGCTCACGTCGCGCTAAGCAACCAGACAGTGGGCGCCAAAAACTGTGTTCTCACCATTCGCCAACCTGTGTCCCTGTGTGTACTCCCGCTTCCTGTCCTTGGAACTCATCGCTCTCTGCATGGACAAGACTCGTTCAAAACCAGTTGTCGATGACAAGTGGTGCTAACTATCTCGCAAGACGGTACAGCTGGTTCCGAAATGAATGCCCGACGACTCCGATCAAACAAAACGCGCCAGTGCACCAAAAGTGCACTCACCTGAAAATCCTCCGATTTTCGACTTGTCATACATGACAGACTGGCTACAAGTGTCACATCGAGCATTTCACGCCGACATTGACTATTCAACTTGTCAGCAGACAGCAGACGGAAGGAGACAGCACATCGGGCGCTAAGAGGTTGTGTGTCAAGCGCCCAAACATGTTGAATTTTCACTCGACATTGCGGGCCGCGAATCCCCCAAAACGCACTGAGTTCAACATACACGGAGTACCACAATGCTTAAGAGAATAGCTGTAGCGATTTAGTGGGATTGTGGTCGTGTTCGGTGCTTCAAACTTTTGGATGGTACAAAATGTGCTGTTCGCGCGCTTTGTGCAATCAGTGATGTCGGGCATTCATTTCGGAACCAGCTGTAGCCAACGTACAAATGTCAAACTGCACCCACCCGCGGGGCGCGATGTGTACCGTCCATCCAGTCTGGGTCATCGCGGAGGTCGTGCGGGAGCTCATGGAACAATGCCGGGACAACAAGGAGACATTGGCCAGCTGTGCGCGGGTCTCGCATACGTTCTCTCAACCGGCACTGGAGGTGTTGTGGGGGAGCTGGACGGTATGCACGCGCTCTACTCCATCCTTCGCACTTCCATCAAGACGATATGGACTCAACACAAGGGTATCAATGTCATGCAACACGTAAGTGTTCTGTTATCTCTGAGCTCGCTACATCCCGCATCTCTCGAGTAGCATCATCTTCCGTCTTGTGCCCGGTTATCATTGACCGTGTTCGCACTCTCCCGACGTGTCTCTCTCGGGTACCGTCGGGACTTTGACAAAGGCTGATGTAGCCATCAGTTGGCGGCAGGCGAGGATTGGAGAGTGTCATATATGCAATATATGCATAACGGAATACCCATGGCTCACGACTATCCATCTAGGTTATTCGAGGCCCCATAGCAGACGGGGAATGGGCTCGTTCACAGTTCTACGCCAATCTTGTACGAGTATTGACGAGGTCTGACGATCAGGAGAGGGTTGACGCGGTCACATCCGCTACCCTTCTTCTCAAGAATCAAGGACAACCCCTGCTCCCTCGACTCACCAAACTTTACTATGTCGTCGAAGACGAGTACTCGTCCGACCTCCTGCTCTTCATGTCTCCGACGCTGCGAGACGTTTCCGTCGGTGTTCGAGGCCTTGCCTCCCTGTACCCGCCAAAGCAAGAGCCTCACGCCGACGAGTATAGCAGCGCCGCTGTTCTGCAAATCGTCCATGCTGTAGCACCCCACCTGCAACGTGCGCAGATTGCCTGTACACACATCCACGTCGCACAATCCTTGATTCGTTTCACCAACTTGCGTTCAGTGGCGCTGAAGTTTGTCAAGGATCCCTCCGCGGTCCATCTCGTCTGCCACTCCCTGCCACTACTCCAACGCCTTGACGTTTACTACGCACACGCTTTCAGGGCCGAGCGCTTCCAGCCGCTCCCCACACACCTGCCTGACCTTCATCTGGGATCAATTACGAGCCTCAAACTCTCCGGCAATTCCGACTGGACCGCGCTTACGCTAGAGGCAATTCGAACGCACCGCCTGCGCAGAATTGTGGTCAGTGTAGAGCTAGTCGACGACATCCCCGCGCGCTGCATCGGCACAATCGCGACACGCCTTGCGCACGCGGGTCCCCTCAGCGCGCTCACGCTCGACCTGGACGACAACGATCTCAATATGCAGCCCCGAGTCTTCCATGACCTCGTCGCTCCCCTGTACGCCGTCCGCACCCTGCGGGAGGTCTCATTCGACGTGTGTTTCGAGACCCCGGTGGTCGTCACCGCGGAGGACCTGGAGAACATCGCGCGGGCGTGGCCAGATCTGCAGCACCTCGGCCTGCGGTATTCGCGCCCCCACGACGTGTACGAAAGTGCAGCGTATGCGTTGCCACCTGTCCCAATCACGGCGCTCGAGCATCTTGCGAGGGGCTGCCCGCAACTCGCGATGCTCGTCATCGACATGCCCGATTCTGCACCACTGGAGGGCATGGACTTGGACGCCGTCCCGACGTATGTCAATCTCCTTCGTCGAGCGCACCTCTGGTCTCCTCTCCCCCGTGACTCTCCCGCCAATGAGCGCGCGATTGTCTACCTTCAGCACATCTTCCCAAAGCTTAAAGTGGATCAAATCCTCACGGACGTGGACTTCTAGGGCGCGTATTGTGAACGAGTTTACATCATTATCACATCCGCCGGGATGCGTGTAAGGGGAGGAGGATAGCAGCTCACCCCGTTATGCTGTGATCGAGGCGATGGCTGGCTCTCAGGATCTCTTGCAAGCCTTTCCGCCAAGGTGATCCTGTAATCGGCGCGGCTCATGATCATGCTATCGTACACTCCAAATCTGATACATGCCTGTTCATGCGGGACAACCTTCGAGTGGAACGAAGTCCACGGTCTCCTTCCTAGCACACCCCACCAACCTCTCAACCTTTCCTGCCGACTACTTGCTGTCATGCTCATCTCGGTCTCTTGCAGCCTCGACATCCGTCGTGCCCACGGTCCCCATCGTCTGCCGCTTTTTCTCCTCGTCCAACTCAGACCCGCTCACGCTCGTCCGAGTCATCCCATCCTCGTAGTCGCTACGATCACCCCCCTCAAGCCCACGCCGCATCTGCCCCAGAAACTCCGCAACGACCTTGCTCCGGTGGCCGTCATCGTCCTTGTCCTTGTCCACCTGAGAGTCCAGGTCGCCCTCTCCCGAGTGCGCGGTAGCCGTAGCAGTGGCGCGCGACATCATCGCGACCGGGTCCTCCCCGAACTCGTCCGCAAGCGAGCTCAGGCCCGAGCGCGGGATACGACGCCTGCCTCCGGCCCCGCCGTTGGATGTGGCGGCGAAGCTGGAGAACTCTTGCGTGGTCGAGCCGCCGCTGAACGAGTTCGGGTGGTGGGCGTAGGCGCGCATGCGGAGGAAGAAGCGCGCTGTGAGCAGTCCGGAGAGCCTGTGTGCCGCATGGGCGGTGGCGGGTGAGCGAGACCCAGGATGGACGTTTAATAGAGGTTGAGGAGACGTGCACGTACGGGAGGGTTATTGCGTTCAGTAAACGCCGCGGGAAGCCGCCCTGGGATGATTAGCATGATGGGTTAGACGTCGATGCCCCGGACCACTGAAGTTGGCGAGCGGAGACGTACGGAGGCTTTCTGCACAGAAACTGTGGTGTGAGATTATCTGCGTGAAGTAGATCTAAAGTAGGACGAGACTCACAAAGTTGAGCACGGTCGCGCCGACGGTGAACGCCGACACAAGACTGCGATCCGTGGTAGCTTGTGAGCCATAGAGGGCGTTGAATGTAAGTACTGACGTTGACGCACCCAAAGTAAAGAACGCCCTGTTCGGCGATGAGGTAGTCCAACGTGTTCTTCCTCAGCGCGAGAGGACCGCCACCGAACTTCAAGGCTTGCAGGCACCGGAAGAGCGTGAGCAACGTTGCGCTGGCTTCGAAGATACAGACTAGAATTGACAGTAGCGTGTTCTCTGTAGGGAGATTTCCGGCGTAATCTTTGAGAGTACCGAGGTGTTTTGCATAGTACTAGCACCTACCGCTGTGGCGGCTAATCAGATAGAGCACACGAGCGACGGAGATGTTATGGGACTCACAGCTGGTTGGTCGAGGATCCGTGGCATCGGACACCTGGAACGTGCATCTAGTGACCAGTGTCGGTCTCGGGCGATGGTGAGACATCGAGAGAATCATACTCACACAGTCCAGAATAACGCAGGTCAAGCCAATTGCTCCGAGACCGACTAGAATGAACGTGTTCTTGTTGTACACGACGTACGTACGCATGAGGAAGGTGACTGGAGGAAGGACGTGTATTACGATCTGTGTTCAAGGAATCATGTCCATTGAACCTGTGAGCACTCACAAATAACCGCGGCCCGGCCAAGCACGCTAAAAGCCCCAATGGCCTTGTACCATGCGTCGCAGCTGGGTTGGTGATGAGACTCATAGACATGCTCTCTTCAAACGCATGTGCGCTTACTATAAGTGTCCGGAATGTCAGACAGGGGGAAGGGGGTATGAAGTGCTTCGACACACCTTGTTCCCTAGTTTGTTCGATATGGCAAGGAGATACAGTACGTTGGCCAGCAACGCATACCGGTAGAAGATGTAGAGTCCAGTGGACACCTTGAGGACCCCAGACTTCCAGATGTACTTCAATTCGGAGGGGAAGGTCAATATATAGTCATAGTAGAGCAGGGCTGTGAGCGCGGTTAACACCCCGAGACATAGAAAAGGGCGGGAGCGGGCTACCAATGCTAGACCACTGTATGGCAAACTGAAGAAAGCTTCGTACACTGTGTGAATAATCGCCAAGATGGGGTGGGGGGGGGGGGGGGGCACAGGACGGATGTACTCACTGTTGTTGGGCGGATGTAGTGGCGGATGGCATGGTCACGACCGTCGGAATACAGGCGCATAGAGAGGAGGATCGAAGCTATATAGCGTTCAGCTGAACCTTCGATGTGCGCTGCTACTACCGCCGGCTCAATGTACCTCGTGCACTCGACTTCGCGGAACAGAATCATCCACCTTTAGGGTTGGAGCATGTCCAGCGCGGCGCACTGCGAATCAGCGTACCAGTTCAATCAGGGTGCTACGCAGGTATGGCACATCTTCCTTGTCTTCTGGTTGCGATGTTCACCACCTGCTGCACCGAGTTTAACCTTACCTAGCCGCACGTCCCAGGTGAGTCATAGCGAGACGCTCCATCGCATGGTATACTCTGAGCTCCCGGAGGATCCGGCCGCGCATTGCATGCTGAGCGCCGCCTATCGCGATCGCTAACCATCCTGGGTGAATAGTTCAGCGATTGTTCCGGTAGTCTTGCTGAAGGCAAATACCTTGATCAGCTTGATTCTTCAGAAATCCCTGACTGGCTTATGATCTCAGACGGGCATCTCGACCCAATGCCATCCGGCAAGGACCAAGGATGGGTCAGTGCGCCAAGCATTCAGAGGAAAACTCTGCTCCCGCTGGGGCAGTGAGCGCAGTGATTACCTTCGTGGTACACTATAAAGATGCCGGTAGACGGTCGAAAGAGGCTTCCATCCGGCATGGATCCAACTATAGAGGGGATGATCCTACAGCCGGTCTGTCAGATGAAGGGGATTTTGGCACCGTCCACTCACATGTAGCACGTTTGTGTTTGCATCCTGCACTCTATTCGTCTTCTCTTAACCTACTCCATAAGTAGTACTTCACTATGCTTGGCTGGCGTATTCGGCGAAGCATGAGCGGTGCGCTTCCTATCTTAGACCGTACGCATGCCGGCGTTCGAATTGCTCTTGAAACTAGAGGACTGCGGCCGGGAAGGAAGATGTGGTTTTTGAACTTCGACAGCGACATTTGACGCGTTGACGCTCCTTCTGCGTGGGAAGCACGCTTGTTTGGCCCGCCTTTGCCCAGGGATGTCGTAGGGTACTGCCTCTGCTGCCCCGAAGATCTCTGCAACCATCCGCATCCATCCGCATCCATCACGTGCAAGGCATCCATCCATCCGCTTCGACGCCACCAGCCCAAACGACACTCAGACCGCAGCCGCCACGGATGCTTGAAGTTGAGGAGTTCTCTTGGCAAGATCAACCGAATGCGGAGGGAAGCCTGATAGTGGAACCGCCTAGACAAGGCTGGCAGATTGACGTCCAACTCGTCGCTTGCGCATCCTCTTGCGCGCGCTCGGGGTGTTGGGGTCTGTCAGCGGCGTGGTCAGAATTGCAAGATCCGTGGCTCTTGGGGCGGTTCGCCGGGGTCGTCCCAAGCAAGCGTCAGTCACAGCTCTCGGCCATGTACTTGAGGAACACACGACGTACCTGGCATGTGCAGCGTCGGATTCTAACGCAAATCGCGACTTGGCACAGCGGGTGGGAAAGAACTTGGCCCACGTTGGCCTCTCCAGTAGAGGAACCCAGAAGAGAGCACTCTTGCAGGATCTCCACAATCTCGGGCTCATGCTCGTCTTTCAAGACACTGATCGAACCACGCCTTGCGGTGCTTGTACTTGCCACAATACCAATGCCAGCTACGATGCGGAAGCGTTCTGCGTCAGACACGGGTGAGGTGAGTTACGGGGGTATAAACATCACGAAGGTGGAACATGATGATAGATACTACAACAAGACACAGAGTGTTGCGTGCGTATGTACACATACAACTGGCAATGACTGCAGGCATGCATGTCACGAAGGTCCGGATGCTCGCCGTCGTTGGCTGTGCCTGGAATACTCGAGACCTGCCTCAAGGTCACGGTTGAACATGTTATACCAATTGAACGGTATACTTTCGGAGTCCCTACTCGGGGAGGGTTCAGTAAGACCAGTAGAGGATAAGAGGAAGGTATGACGTACTCGTGTTCTGGATCATATTCCACGACGAAACGCGGTTCGGCACAACGTGAGGGATGGAATTCGACCCATATCGGACTTGGAATGCCATGGTACAGTATTCCAACATACTCCAAGAGTGGACACTCCTGCAGGATATCGGCGACCTCTGGACCACGTGTTGTTCTGAGAGTTTCGAACCATGTCTTGCGAAGAGCAATATCACTACAATACGCCCCGTGGTCATCCCGAAAGTCGAGGTTGAGATGGAGTGTACGGAGCGACTTCACTCTGGTGAGTAGGCGAGCAATATGGATCTAGGCGAACGTTGTGAGTTTGAAAAGGAGCTGCGATGACATGAGGGGATAAGAGCGACTCACATGTTCAACTTCCTCTTCTCTATTCGAACGGTAGCGATGGAGCTCGAGATGGGAAAGGTGTGGATAAGAATCCACAACGTACTCTATGAGCTCGTCGTCCGATCCTGCCGTATCGGCAAGATAAACGAGCTCAAGGGTGCGTAACAGGGGCATGTTCATGCGTTTGAGGATAGATAAACATTCGGCGGATGACAATATGGGCGACCCCCATTTGCCATACTTGGCTCCTTGTCCCAAGTGATGGTAATAACGTGGATAATCTCGTAAGCAGAGGTGGAAGAGGCTGGTGGCGTCAACAGAGAAGATGCCATCCTCTGGGTCTGGGTACGTCAGGGTGAGTGATCGCAATCCAGACAGGATGCTTGCTGGGCTGTGTCGTCCAAGGATCGGGGCTCGACCAATGGCATCTTTGCGACAAACAAGCAAGGAGAGCTTGGTCATCTGAGATAGCGAGCGGAGGAAGGGAGGGAGCGCGTCGACTTGCGATGGATTGCGGTAGCGTCCATGCAGAGAGAGGGAGCGCAGTTCTGGCCACGACACCTCAGTCATGGAGAGCAGAGGGGCCGTCTCCAAGGGCACCACGAGTTCTCTCATAGATCCGCACATCCTGGGCACAAGGGCTGACATGGAGGATGCTTCCCGAGAATACCTCTCGTCAATTGTTCCCAAGCCACGCTGAGCCCTCGTGTTGCTCATCATGGCTTCTCGCCACAGTGGCGTATTGTAGCAGAAACGCTGAATATTGGATGAATAATAAGTAGCCACGTCCTGGTCAAGGAAAGGCTTCTGATAGTAGAATGCCGCTCTGGGACTGAAAGATAAGGAAACGATGCGCGGCCGGGCAAGGCATATCTTCATGATTGCCCAACATATGGGATGGTTGAAAGTGAGGGCAGAGAGAGCGGGTAGAGAGGACAACAACTCCTCGAACCAGAGAACAAAGGATTTCGATTCATCCATTAAATCGCAGGTTAAATGCCTTATATGAGTTCATGTTATTGTGAGGACACCCTGCGCTCATGTCGGAAGACGCACCTAGCATGTTGACGAACTATATCAGGGGGCTGGACCAGTCCTAACCAGCAGCGAGAGAATAGAATGGGCGCGAGAAGACCGCGTAGCCTCCGTGAACAGGAAGCGAGGTTTTTCAGGTTGTTCCCCTTTCTTCCAAGTTCCGCCGTGATCAATAGCACAACATCTCCGTTGACAGTCTCCAGGCTGGGACCTTCTATGTCAGCGATCTGAATGGAACAAACCTCGACGAACCTTGGTATGGGTATCCGACTGTCGAGAGATGACTGTTGGACGGTCGGAGCCGGGATCAAGCTCCGTGCTGGAGTCCTAGCCACTGGAAGTCCTGTGAGGTGGATGGCGGTCGGAGAGGATGTGTAGTCGGAACTGTCCCATTGGAAGATGAGAGAAATAAAGCTTGCGAGTGTTCTGGGCGCGAGGGACATGGTGACTGGGGCTCGAACGGAGGGACGAACTGCAAGTTCAACTTCAAGTTGCCTCTTCGCCCTTGCTGAGTCATCCGGGCGCCTGTCCCTTTAGTAACGCATGCCTGACGCATGCTTCCCTCCCCGCCAGTGCCACAGTGCCACGCTGCGTTCGCCCCTTGTAATTTGTGCCTCCTTGCTCAGTGCTCCTGCACTTCGACTGAAGTACGAAGTACGATTAAACTCGACTATCATCCAGGCTCATGTCACCTTTTGTCGCCACTGGCACCGTGATCAACACAATCATATTCCTCATGTCGTCTGCCTACCAGTTCGTTGCGACGTCGACGGCCTTTTGTCTCTTGACACATGTGCACTGAGACGGGCGGCCTGTAGCATCCTTTCTTAGGAGGCCCAATGGGCTCCGGAATAGTATATAAGCACGCATCTCAGTAGACGGTATGGGCATCACTCCTCTGCGGATATACTCCAGAAATTCACTTCCGTCTAATTGCTAGCCACCACTCATGTCGCACGAGGCCTTTGAAGATTTACTTCTACTGGTGAACACGCCGAAGGTTCGCCGTCATGACTGCGAACAAGTTCTTGCAGTCTGTTCGGTCAGTCATTGCCAACAAGGTTCTCGTCAACAAACTTACTCTCCACTGCATGTTCATGCGCTAGGCAAGCGTCAAACGCCAGATGGCATACACTGCAAAGATGACGGGCAAAAAGCTCGAGTCCAACATGGGCACGCCACACCATGACTCCGAGTCTCGTCATAAGCGCCGCGCCTCGCAGGCTTTCGACTCCGAACCCGAAGAACATGGCTCTACAGAGATAGTCCGACCCTTGAAAGTCCATATCTCGCCGAGTCCGCTAGATCAACCTCGCATGCAATCTCATACAGAGAAAGAGTCGCACGCTCTCATTTCATTGGAAAAAGAGGTGATGACTGCCTTTGTCGACCGTATTGATCATTCGTTCATCACCAAATTCCCAGTCTAATGGCAACAAAGTATTCGGTGCCCGTCCGCATGGCGAATACCGCATTTATCGTCCAACAGCCATACATACTCGGACTCTGAGGCTGCGGCCCACTGCGCGTGTCCAGCATGACATTGGCGAACTTCAGAAGGGCATTAGCGACATGGAGAATAGATCTCTCATATCTATGGAGGTCGCTCGAGGGGGGGCTCGAGAGGGGGATCCCGGAGGTAAGCTATGAACCATGCTGATTGCTGTTAAGCCATCTCAGACTCATGCATGTAGATGTCGTGTATACCGTGACGTTGGTGAGATGGCGGTTCACCGTGTTCAACTATCTACGATCAGGATGATTCACAAACACTCCTATCTAGGAATTGCGTCCCAACCCCGAAGAAAACAGGGACCTCGTGCCGCATACGGAGGACACATATAATCTTCTCCTTGACACAGGTCCGTCATTGACACCTGTATCCATCCGATTGTGTGTTCTCATGTTGTGTAGGTGATGCCGCGATGTAAGGCTTGGCACAAACTCATCGAGCTTGCTGCTCACGCTCCGGAACAGCTGGTTTTATGCTCGCAACTTTGGAGAGCTTGTCAAGGGGACCAATGGTGAAGAACCAACTGAACGTCCATGGTCCGAGACTGTTGGGGGCGACGATCATCGCAAGCATAAGATGATTCCTGAGGGCGATGCGGATCATGTCATTACAACTGTGATACAGGAGTACGTAGACGGTACACGACTACGTGAGTATCCGTCAAATTACTTGCCTGACTCTGACTAACATCTACGCATCAGGTCTCAAGCGGTGGAACAGAAACTACGCATTACCCTTCCGACTTCCTACCTGGAATTGGGCAAAGAGCCAAAAGGATATGAGAGCCACCGACATCAAATTCCCCAGGATCCTTGCATGTTCCGTTACCGAACAGGCGCTACGTATGCCGGTAGATGGCAGCATCGGCTTGGCAGTTCCAGGGTGACACTACACTTCAGCCAACTATGATCACGAATGCATCTGACATAAAATGTTACAGATTCAGACAGCCGTGGGACGACGCACAAGCTGCCGATGAGGTGGTAAGTCGGATGTGCCCCCGCACAAAGCCGTGCCAGTGACTCACTGTAGATGCTGATGGTCCACCTACAGACATTCTTCGACTTGCTAAACAATAATACCAGAACGGTGGAAACTGTGAGTGTATGCAAGTGTCGCCGATATAGTATGCTCAACTCGAATACCAGCCGATGGGACTCACCATAAGGCTCCTACCACCGGATGATTATGAGCAATCGGCGAGTCGATGTTCTAACAGAACGTTAGTGTGTAAAATCAGTGTGCCCAAATCCTGATCTCGTGCTCATGCTCTGATTTCTTATATAGACAGAGCTTTCTGTACTTCGGTAAAGGTGTGCCGTGCGGGGCTATGGACGACCAAGGAAAGATGCTCCTCCCGGAATTTGGGCCCCCTCTACGAATCTTCCCATCTGAATACGCAGAGTCGGAGTACCAGCTCTGGACGCTCCAGCTCATATCTATGACTCTGATCGAGCGGAACTCAGGCGTGTCCAGCGAACTAGAGCCTTTAACACCGTTGACCTCTTCCCCGGTATCATCGCGCTCGGCGAGTCCCTCTGCGGCAGAGTCTCCCAAACTCGACGAATTTGACCAGACAAACAAGCAGATCTGGACTAATAAGGGTATAGGACCCAACGAAGGCTCGCGATATCCCGGGCAAGGTCTCCGGGTCATCTTCGACACTGGTAAGCGGTCACTCGATCATCACATTCTGCACGTGAAGCTCGCGGTTGACACGAATCAGGCTCAGGATGTTCTGTTCTCCCTCTCGCAATCCTGAAGCAGATGTGGACGGAGTGGTTCGAGCAGTCTGAGAAAACCCCGGTCTCCATCGGGAAACCGCTTTGGCACAACAAACTCGATCACCTTGCTGACTGCGACGTAGCGCTGGAGTTCTGTGACAGTGGCCATCGGTTCCATGTCGTTCGATGCGGCGCAAAGGAATTCCTTTGCAGCCCGTGGGAAGGGCCTGCAGGAGCTAACTCTACGTACTCCATGTTCAGGGCGAGTGAGAGCTACAGCGACCCCAATATCTACATTATGGGCCAGGTGAGTGGGCATCGCTTTTGCAACTCGCATGCGCGAGAATGGATTTAACGACCTCGCACAACAGAACTTCTTCTGGGCGAACATGGTGAAGCTGAATGCATCTCCCAATGGAGGTTTCCCGTCACCACAGGTAGCTGACAGCGCGCCCACTATGCAGTTCGCCCCTCAACGGGTGGAGCGAGACGGAGAGGTGATTGCTGGGATATACGACATCAAGGTTCACCCAGATTTGCCTCCACGTCTGCAGGCAGTTCATCGCTGTCAGCCTGAGATCAAGTCTGACGCCTAGCGGACCTGCACAACGATGGCTCGAGTCTACCTAAATCACGCCTTCTGATAGATGCTTCTCTCCCTTCCTTGGAGAATCTTTCCCCGAATGCTCCGCTACGCTACCTCACGCATGTTCTGTATGCAAGTCTTCATGTTAGATCTGTGGGAGTAGCTTGCCAGGGCATGAATGTTATAACGATGATCTCGAACCGGTCCAGCGTACTGGATACCTTGCAAGAATCGGCGAGAGATCACAAGCACGAAAGACGATTAGTAGTTATACACAACAACGGGCCACACACCCCACGCCGATAGAGTACACTCGGATCTTCCGGACCTCATCCCCCACACACTCACCACACGGCCATCGCCACCGCCACCCTCCCGCACGGACACACAGGCCCGCAACTCACAAGCTCTGGCAGAACAGCTTGCCCCTCGCGACCTGCGCCCGACAGAGCTCGATCTCGGTCGGGACTGCCACGAGCGAGGCCATGAGGATGCCCGCCGAGTCCGCGAGGCCGATCGAGCCGATCTTGAACTCGCGCTCCTGCTTCGCGCGCTCTGGGTCCGCGCCGGGCGTGTCGTGCTTCTCCTGGTTGATGCGGTAGAAGACGTTCACGCTGTGGGCGTGCGCGCGGTCAGCGATGAAGACGGAGAGAGCCAAGGAGAGCGGAAAGCAGGGAGGGAGGAGGGAGGAAGGGGAGGAGGGAGGAAGGGGAGGAGGGAGGAAGGGAAGGAGAAGAGGGAGAAGGCAACTCACTATGCGAGTCCGCCGCAGATGCCCTCGATGCTGATGAGGAGGAAGACAAAGGCGAAGCTGATCCCCTCGTGCTCGTCGCCGAAGATGCCGACCGCCGCCTCGAACGCGAGCGTGGTTAGGATGAAGCCTTGGACGATCGCGGGTAGGGAGAGGAGTCGCCCAGGCAATGGCGGGAGACCGAAGGTGATGGAGGAACGAGACAGGAAGACAGTCGTCTGGTATACGAGCTATAGGGCGTAAATGTCAGCGAGCTGCGCGATCTCCGGCAAGAGACCATGGTACGCACCTGCCAGAGCGGGTAGTAGTCACGGATGGAATGGATGATGCGGCTCATTAGCCAATGGTCTTCTGGACTAGGGACTGGGTACACTAGTGTTGGCGCAATACCCTGGCAATCCGCGTTCAGATCACGATGAAAAGAGGTGGCAGAGGAGCACGTACCTGATTAATAGTGTATTCGAACTGCAGCGCAGCAGGTCAGCATGGATTGCAAAACGGCACGATACGATGCGGAAAGCGTACAAGATATACGCAGACTGTAGAGCGCACTTATGAGTGCTATTATCATCGGCGACAAGGATGGAGCTTACATAGAGGCAGCATATACTTGGTCAACATCGGCTTCGCAAGCCTCCACTTGTCGTCCAACGACAGCGCGATGGGAGCAGTAACGTGCGCCTCGGATTCGGTGACAGGCACAACATCATCTTCGTCCGCAGCTTCATTCGGAAGACGCGTGTAGGATGCAGAAAGGGGTGCACCCTCTGCGTCGTCATCGAACGTCGCTCCTGATGCGAACTCGTCTGGACGAGGGAGGATGAAAAAGTACGTGATTGGGATCACGAACGGGAGGACCTGTACACAATCTTGAGTATCTGCAGCTCCGCAGGGGCAGAGCAGGACACCGCACCGATGAGAGGCCAACCCCAAGGCGGACGCCGAGACCTCGGAGCTCCCACCAGAGGAAGGCGCCTACGAGACCTGCACCACCCGTGCCAGATGCGAAGTAGCTAGGTGGCAAGGTGTAAGAGTGTGGTGAAAACAATATACAGAATCTCGTACCCTACGCTGTGCCCTGCCACTGAAGGAGGGTGATAGCGCGTCGAGAGTTGCAAGAATGTTAGTTCGCCGAGACCTGAGGCACTCGTACGTGATCTGTGACGGACGCGGCAAGAGGGTAGAGGACAGACCTGACGAAAACGACGCAAGACATATGCCAAGCAGTCGCATGTACAGAGTGTCGAACAGCGAAACAACCTAGAAGCCAGCTCGAGCCAGGGAGTACGGCAATGCAGACCATGACGTACCAGCATGCCGCCTACGCTGATGGTGGTGCAACCTATGAGGCGACGGGCATAGCGTATCCGGCCCTTGAGGAGGTAGGGCCAGCCAAGCTTCGCAACGAGTGCCGGGAATATGTTGCAGAAGGCGATGATGCCTTTGGGTGTAGACGGCGGGACGAGGTCCAGTGCAGCGGATAGGATGATTACGTAGAGTACTGCGGGAGAGGTTTGGAAGGAAGAGCATGTTCTGAATGAGAAGACGTACCATTATTGATAAGTCCAAAGAGGAAGAATGAGACTCCAAGCTTGATGAGTTGTTTTCGATATTCTGTCATGCACGATGGTAAATGAGCAACACAAGACGACCACTTAGAGAGTCGAGACATTACAGTCCAGCTCCGACGCATCCCTGGCAGCGTATTGGAAGGAGCAAGCGTCCCATTACACCACTGCTGTAGCCGACGAATCCGTGCGACACTCACCTGACTTCGACGAATTGTCACTGGTGAAGTCCTCTCCAGACGTCGCGCCTTCGTCATCCTCCGTGAGCCGTCTCATCCTCTCGCTAGGTGGCATATCATTGATGGCTGCGGGTGCGTTGAGAATGCGTGTCCAACCGGGGCCGTCTAAAAGCCAGCAAAAGATCTAAGAGACCTGACAAAGCGATCGATGCGAGAGACGGTTCAAAGTGCAGCAAGATAGAGAGAGAGGTGAGTCCAGTGCATGTCACTGCATCACTCCGGAGTCCGAGAGGGGCGCCTGCTATCGAACTGGTTCGACTCGGAATCGAACCTCCAGGTGGCTGTGCTCTGGGGCGCGCCGCCCACAGGAGCGGGCTCGGCGTCTGTACCGGTCTCTCACTCAGCCCGAACGCGGGGTCCGGGGAACATGCATGATATTCGCGTTCACCTCCTTGACTCCCTACCACGACGTTCGCAAGGTACGCAAGGCTTAACGGGAAGGGTGCTGGGCTGTGGTGGATAGGAACGACACGGTGCGTTACACAGTTCCAGATGAACATGACGAGAAGTCCTCAGAATCAACGCAGTCACAGACCCCCACTCGCATCTCCTGTTTTCACCGTCATGGCCCAGCGAAGACTCAAGCACGTCCTAGACGCACTTGCGCCGACTCCCAAACCCATCGGAGTGCTCAAACTCGGCGACATCTCGCACGAAATCCTAGCCTCGTCGGAACCCAGCCGGCTGCCCCACTCCGAGGATGTTCTGCTCGACGCGTCCAATCCTTTCAACCTTGACAACCTACACTTTATGCTGCAGAAGTATCTTCTGGGTCAAGACATCTTCTTGCTGTCGCAACCCGGACCTTATGCGCGACGGCTCGCCCTTACTTTCTGTCGGTGAGTACCACCTCTTCCCACATCCTCCACCCACCCTCCACGCCTTGCAATGCATGCTTGAGACACAGTAACCGGACGCGCCCTGGCCGGCACTTGCAAACATATTCTTGTCATGCGTCCGATGGCTATCGGCAGAGCTATGTTTGTGTCGTGCCCAGTCGAGTAGGTACTGTCCCAAACAGCAAGTGGGAGACGAGTGGACCACCGTATGGTGAGCGACGCGCGGACGGATCAGTCCAGCAAAGCGCCCGCCAGAGGGGACCATGTGTCTCCGCAGAGATATGAGAGTGAGAGGGAGGACTCAGCGGACCTACGTATATGCACATCACAGCTCAGCTCGCTTGACGAGTATCTGTCAGGTGTCCGCGAGATGCATATGAGCAAGTGAGCCCTCCCCCCTGGAGAATCTCCAGTAGGGCGGGGACATTCGCGTCTGTTTATACACGCGAAGTTGTGGGCTCCGTCTAGTCGATTCGCGCAACGCACAGACACCCACTAACTCGTCACAACTCAGGTTGATCAACTCTGAATACGAGTTTGTCGCGCTGCATCGCGATGTCGGTGAGACGGAATTGAAGCAAGGTCGTGAGATACGTGCTGGCGGCAACCTGGTCTATGTGGACAGCGCTGCTGTTCGGGCCGTCAAGCATGGTCGCATTCTCATTCTCGAGGGTATCGAGAAGGCTGAGCGTGGTATAATGCCAGTAAGTCACGCTGACCCCACCCCAGTAATGGTTTGCTGACGCCTATGGTTGCAGGTCTTGAACAACCTGCTTGAGAACCGAGAGATGTATGCATCCGGAATTCATATCAGGTACCCGAGTTAACACTGTGTCTCAGAAACCTCGACGATGGCACTCACATCGTCCATCCACGTCGGTACGAGCTCCTGGACTCCAAAGAAGCCGGATCGACGACTTTCATCCCTGCGCACAAGAATTTCCGCGTAATTGCCATCGCGGCACCTGTGCCGCCGTACCCTGGCTACCCTCTGGACCCGCCATTCCGCAGTCGTTTCCAAGCGCGCTTTGTTGATCCCATGGGTTCTCTTCTCGCTTTGCAAGGCTCCGGTGCCTCCGAGTCCGTGTTCACCACACCTCTATACGAGAAGCTACGGGACATCATTGCGTCTACGCAGATCGCTAGCGAGTCCCGTCATGTCTTGGACTCTGTTGCGAGATCAACAATGCCCGCCTTTCCGCAGACTGCGCTAGTCAAATTGACCGCCCTCCTGTCCATGTTCCCTCCCCCAGACACGCTCCTTCCCGAGCAGCTTGCCCGCTTCGTCTTGTCTATCCACCCCGCGCTCATTCACAGCCCATTTGTTGCGTGGGCGATGCTCTCGCGTCGGTTCGAGGATGCTGGGCTTGGCGAGCTGGGCAGCCCGAACCTCACAGGAATCGAAGACGATGCAGGCCTGCTCGGGTACCGTCTTGCACGCATCGACCGGGTCGACGACCGCACAGCGACCATCACGTTCGACCATCCGTCTGGCAAAGAGGTTGTCGTGCAGGTCCCGGCCGGTCCGCACGAGTACCTCGCCTTCCCGTTCGCAAACCCCGAGTTCCTCGGCTTCGTTCCAAGTGCGCGCTTCATGGGCTTGCTCACGTCCCTGCTGCAAGTACACGCGTTGGGGTGGGACATCTCGTATGCCCCGCCTGCTCTTCCATCGACGGCTTCGTGCTCCACCACGTTGCTCGTGAGGACGTTCGCTGCGCTGCTTGGGTACGAGCTTGAGGACGTGCACATGTACAAGGAGCTCGGTGGACGGGAGTTGCTGATGCGTCGCAAGATCGAGGACGGTGGCGCGACGAGCTGGGAACCTAGGTAATGTTGTCTCATAATCAGCGTAACATGCAAGCTGACACTGCGCAGTCCATTGGTTGAAGGTGCATGGGAGGGTCGGCTAGTGCATCTCGCGGGGCTCGACGTCATTGGATCTACGGCCGGGTCGCTCGCGCGCTTCACTCAAGACCGCGAAGTCGAGCTGTGGGAGACGAGGCGCATCGTGCGACGCATCCTGGACGGCGAGGTCCGCGTTCTCTCTCTTCCCATGTACTCCGCGCTAAGCATCATCCACACAGGAGCCATCCCCCGACCTGTCCGTCGCGCACCCCTCGTTCCGTGTGATCAGCACTGCGTCCAAGTCACTCCCGCTTAAAGACTGGCTCTCGGACGAGCACGCGAACATGTTCTTCACTGTGCCCGCGCAGCCAATGTCGCACGCGGAGGAGGCGCACCTCCTGCTCCAGACGGGCTGCGCCGCGCCCGTCGTCGAGACGCTGCTCGCGTTCGCGGACAGGTACCGGACGAGCATGACCGCGGACGCGGTGCAGAAGAACCGGAAGCTCGGCACACGCGCGCTCATGCGCATCGCGCGGCGCGTCGCGCAGTTCCCTGCGGCTGCGGACGACCTACACGTCCTGCTCAGCCGCGCGGTCCTCGCTGAGTTCTTGCCTGCGACGGAGGCGATGAACCTGCAGAACATCTTCGAGGAGACGGGCGTCAAGAGGCGCACGCCGCCGGTGAGTGAGACGCCCGGTGGACGACGTGATCGCAGTTGGGCTTCGGTCGCGTCGGTCTGCGGGAGTGCTGAGTGTTGGCTGCGATGAGGTTTTGTGCTGACGTTTTGGGACTTTGCAGTACTACCCGCCGCCTGAGGTGCGCGATGGCGGTGTTTGGTTCCCATCGCCCAGTGGTCCGCAGGGCGAAGGCGTTGGGGCGACCTTCATTTCGCTATTCGATAGGAACCAGGATCCTGAAGGCGTGTCACATGTGCCGCATATGGACCATTTCTACGACAACAGCCTACAGACTGGTTTGATGCGTGACCTTGCGATAGATCTGGAGGTGCTCGGAGAGCATCTCGTCTTGTTGGGGAACCAGGTATGTGGCTACTGTTCCGCAGTATGTGTGAACAATCGCTGATCTCATCTGGCTCTCGTCTAGGGTGTGGGCAAGAATAAAGTTATCGATCGGTACGTGCTGCTCTGTGATGTACGTATAGTCGATACTTACGTCTGACCTTGCAGGTTATGCCAAGTGGGTCTAGTCAGCCTCTCGGTTAGTGACAACGCTGATATGTCTTTGCGTGCTAGCTCCTCGGACGCCCTAGAGAATACATTCAGCTGCATAGAGATACAACAGTGAACCAGCTAATGTTCCAGACGGTACTAGAGAACGGTATCATCAAGTATACAGACTCACCTCTCCTCCGGGCCATCAGTCTGGGGCGGGTAATTGTCATCGATGAGGCGGACAAGGCGGCCGAGCATGTCGTGGCGATATTCCGCAGCCTCGCCGGACACGGGCAACTCACCCTCGCCGACGGCCGACGCGTGCGCCAAATGAAGGAGCGCGAAAGTGACATTGTGGTCCATCCTAACTTCCGACTCATTCTCCTTGCCAACCGGCCTGGGTATCGTACGTCGTCCGTGTCCTGGTCATCTAAGCGCGTCTGTCTGATGTCTAGCGTGCTCCAGCCTTCCTAGGCAACCATTTCCTTCAGGTGCTCGGTGATAACTTCTGCTGTCATGCGGTCACGAACCCGGATATGGCGAGCGAGCGCAAACTCCTCTCCCAGCTTGCGCCACAGCTCAGCGAAGACCTGATCCTCCGGCTCGTCGCTGCGTTCCACGATCTCCGACGCGCGTACGAGCACGGAACCCTAACTTACCCTTACTCACTTCGAGGTCGGTGCAACGACCGAAATGACATGTGTATGCTGAGCTAATGACTCGCGCAGAACTCCTCAATCTTGTGAAGCACATGCAAGCGTATCCAGACGACTCGCTAGAGGCTGCCCTTCGAAACGTCTTCGACTTTGATGTTTACAAGCCGGAGACAATCTCCAAGTTGGCCGATATCCTGGATCACCATGGGTAAGCGACTCCTCTCGGGCCGAGAGTCGTGGTCGCTGACATTAGCAACTCAGCCTCGCAGTCAAGAGTTTGGGCATCAGCGCTGCCAGAGACGCTGCCAAGAAGAAGGCCCTTGACATCAAGTTCGAGCCCCAAGGCGATACAAGTCTTTCGAACCCCAAGTTTGGCAAAGAGGACCCAGATAACGAGCCCCACACCGGCGGAAATACATGGGCTGGAGGAGTCAGTTCTTAGAAAGCGCAGATATGTGTAATGAGCTGATGGTGGTTACCCTCACGTAGACTGGTGGACGCGATACGGCTGGTCTGGGCGGAAGAGGCGGCTATATGCGTCTCTTCAAGGGACATGACATTCACCAAGTAAGTGCGCCTCATCCGACGCTATGGATTGTCGAGTTCATTTGGACTAGATCCCCGACGCACTCAAGAACGACGTCCCTGACCACGTCAAGGAGCAAGCCCGCGAGATGGCACGCCAAGAGCTAGCTCGAAGGCTCGAAGAGTTGAACATGAGCGCGGGCGAGGCGAAGCTATACGGCTCCCTGTTGGCCGCAGTCGAAGGGCACATCGCGCCATTGCATGATCTTCTCGAGAGTGCGTTTGTCACGACGTTACTAGTGGACGCCCCACTGACAGGACGAACATGATAGACCTTGCTGCTCGCGAGGAGGAGCGCGTCTGGGTCAAGCGCCAGACCGACGGCGAATTGGACGACAGTCGGCTCACCGAAGGTTTGACTGGCGAGGCCACGGTATACAAACGACGCGGCATGGCCAAGCCGGAGATGGGTCGTCCTCAGCTCAAGTATGTGATCTCATGATTTATGTGACACAACGCTCATAGCGTTCCAGGCCGAAACGGATCCGATTCCTATTCGATATCAGCGCGTCTATGTGCGTCCGGCTTGCTGCTCGGTCACGTCGGCCACATACTAATCATTTCCACTAGGTATCGTTTCCAAGCTGATGGCCGACTGCGGCGAAGCATGGAGACTGGTGAGGGGCATGCTTCTCTATAGGGGCAGTGGTAGCCACTTACACAGGCTTCTTTGTAGCGGTGATGTTGATGGAGACCTTCGACAGACTGACGCGCAAGGAGAAATATGTGTGGGATGTATGTGGCGATGCTTTTCGAATGCCAACCCCTGATTGACGTTCTAATCGCAGATTTACGGTCATGTAAGCTTTATGACACTTTTAACTAACATTCCCGCTGATCAGCCATGTTCAGTCTGGCGATTCGGCTGAGATGCCCCTGGTGGAGGCGAATCAACAATTGGAGGTCCGAGACCGGTGGAAGGTCGTAGACAAGATGGAAATGGTCACGCAGTACACTTTCGCCGGAGATTTCACCGGTACGTGCAGCACCCGTTCCGTCATGTGTCACACCATCAGCTGAACTTCGCCTGCAGTGGAAGCTATCGACAAAGCCGTTACCGAGGTCGGCAAATTCGATGCTGGTGAGTAGTATCACTGCTGTTCTACTTGCATGCAGTTGCAGTATCTTACATGGACGTAGATGACTGGTTCGTCATCGCACTCACGGACGCGAACTTCGCTCGGTACAACATCACCGCCGAGGATCTTCAACGGGTCATGAACCGTAACCCGAAGGTGCACACCGCGCTGATTTGCATCGGTGAAGGTGCCGAGGCGTCTTGGTAATTTGTCCTCGTAGTTCTCTCGTCTATCTCGGTTTGCTCACGCCCTTGCAGGATCCCCAAGAACCTCCCGGGACGTGGATACCGCGTTTCCAATACGGCTGACATCCCTGCGGTCCTCCGCAGCATTCTGTCGACGATGGTTGATCGGCAGTCCTGAGTATACCTAGCTTACGTAGTCCCTTGTATAATGTATGATCAATGTGAGTGTGCTACTCGAACATGGACCAAAGAATCCCGCATTAACTGCAGTACACAGCATCATCCTGTTCCGTTCGTGCTGCGACGCGGTACAGGCATACGAAGGGTGCCCGTCAGTAGTATCTGTACCACAACGCGGTTGCAAGGTGAGATCCACCTCTGCTGTTCTCACGTCGGTGCAACCGTGAGAGGGCGCATTCATACGGTGTACTATATGACGTCCTCACAGCATTCTGCGGCGCGACTCGAATGGTGCACTGCTTCGCATACGCGTACAGAGGTTGTCGCAGCACTACTGACAGCTATCGCTGCTCTCCGTAGTTGCACACACGGGGATCTACTACCGCCCTATGCGTGGCGGCACAGCTGAGCAGTGGCTATAAAGCCTACCGAGACGCAGGTTGAACGACATTCGTTCTCCTTTCACCTCTCAGTTTCCCTCTGCAGCAGTTCACGGCCTGGAGTCGTCTGCCTACACTTTTTCTTCGACCATCTTACTGTCCTTCACTTCGTTCATCATGGTCCGCCTCTTCGCTGCCGCTGGTCTCTGTGTCTACCTGGTCGCCGTTGCTTCCATGTTCGTGCAAGCAGGTACGCAAAAGACCATCCGTCAGGTACGTATGCTCCTAGGGCCGCTTCCTGACGAGGTCCTGTCTAGCTCCTGCAACGCGCCGCCAGCTCGGCAACCTGGAGTGTAACATTGACCGTGGCGAGATCGTCTTCCACGTCGCTAAGCTCGGCGCGACGGTCGATCTCCTCGGCCACTCCTCCGACCTCGTGGCCGCGTACGTGGTCTTCCCTATGTGTTTCTGAATATAGCAGATTCACAGCTGTATGTCATATGAACTATAGCAACGCGACCGCAGAGGCAGACGTCGATGCGATGCGCTCTGGTGCTGAGGGCGCGGGTCTCGCGATCAAGAACATCCTCCTCGCGCTGATCAACGGCGAGGCGGCCTCGCCCGACCTGCGGGACGCCGTCGGCGGGAATCTCACGCAGATCGCGCTCGCTCTGCAAGACCTGTCTTCGTGAGTATCGCGCGTTGAGACTGCTCGGTGCTTGGCGGGCGACTCATGTCACGTGTGGTAGGATGGACACCACGACCACGGCGCTGCTTGCGCAGGCCCAACAGCAGCTCACGAACGCTGCGCTTGCGGGAGATGGCGTTGTGAACAATTGCAAGTAGACATCAATCGGACGAATACAGGCAGTGAAGGAGGCTCCTATTCCATCGGCTACGTTTCGCCCGGGCCGGTGTGACCCCAGATGGTCATGCTAGTTCACCGTTCGCCTATGCATAATGGCTGTACTTGGACAAGCGATATGAAGCCTTGATGCAAAAGAGATACCATCGCATTGCTCTGGCCAGACAGGGGTGGATCTGATCAGCTGCCACGGTCTAAGCTCTGGGCCATCAACCACTGGCGGACGGTATGGACCCGCAGAGGCATGATTAGTCTCATCGTGGTGGCTAAGGATATTTTGACAATATCGTGGCAGTTCTAGTTAGCTAGCGAAGGGTGCAGATCTTGTCTGACCGATCACTTGAGGTCGATGATGGCGGCGGCTGGCGTGGTGCTTGATGCCGACAACCTCTGAATATGACTGAAACAATCCTCATTCCACCTCTCGAAGACAGGCCGACTCGCCGTATCACAGATCAACACTACATCCCCGACAACTCTACATCCCCGACAACTCTTCGAGTGCGGCCTCCATATGACACAACCTCAGGCTGAAGTCTCTTTGGACTCGGATGCTTACTCGGCTGCAGCGGCCTCATCTGCGGCCTCATCAGCCGCGGCAGGCGCTCCCGGAAGCGAATTGACTTTGCCGTCTTGATAGATAAAGTTCGTGTTCTGCTGGACGTTGTTCTACGTGAAGTTCGTATCAGCGTTTAGCTCGTGAAGATCGGAAGAGGCTATGATCACATAGTAGACCTCAGCGATGAGATGCTCCTTGGGCTCGGAAGTGCTCTTGGACCAGTCCTTCGTAACGATGACGTAGTCGCTGTTGCGCGGGCTCGTCGCGACGCGGTACAGCTCAGTCGACTTGTCGACCGTTTGCAGAATGAAGTTTTGGATATCCGTCTGGCGCTCAGACGGGACTCGTGGGCCGAACTTGATAGTCATCTGCCAAGCGGCAATTGGTACAGGTTATTATCAAGTCGAGACCGAGCTGGAAGTAGGGTGATACTGCAGAACGTACCGTGAAGGATACTACAGTTGATGCTAGAGAGTCGTACGTGTCAATCAGGTTGAATGGTGTCCGCAATCTCCCTATACTCACCGGTAGGTCTAGCTGTGAGCAGGAGTGTTGTGCGATGAGCAGGAGTGATGCGCTGCAGTCAAGCTCTTGCCTGATGCCCTTTATATACTCATATCTACAAGCCTGGAGCCCTCGGATATCAGTGACTGACAATTGTCAGTCTGGCAGATGCCTCGGCATTTACAGACTTAACCGAACGTGTGGTTTGTCACCGGTACAGGTGCCGGCGGCACAATGTGATCTTGTACCCTTGCGGTGCACCCACGTTAGACGTGAAGAATGCATGGAAGCTATCACAAAGCCCGATGCGCCTTGGGTCCGGGTTCGACATGGGTAAATGTGTCAGTGAACACTCATGGGATCGCCCGGGCTGATTCTGTCCCCGGTTGAACAGAACAGCAGCTGACTTGTGGAAGCAGGGGATATACTACCACCGGCGCACGGTAGACGTGAACAATGCATGGAAGCTGTCACAGACGTGTGGGGGTGTACTACGGGCCGTGAGGCAAGGTGCGGTTGCTCTAAGCACTCTCGCTAACTTGAAGCACTGGATTTGAATTCAGAGACATAGTATACCAGTGTCGACGTCTTGATAAGACTGCCTAGTTCAGCTGGTTGCGATCACCATCGCCACGCCTTTCAGTAACCAGTGCTGTGTGCTAGATAGCAGTTCTCATGATGGATGAAACTGGAACCAACTACAAAAACCGACGCCCCGTGGGCCCGGGTTCGACATGGGTGAATGGTTCAGTGATTACCCACGGGATAGGCCCAGGCTGATTATGTTCCCGGCTGAACAGAACAGCAGCTGACTTGTGAACACAGGGGATATACTACCACCGGCGCATGGGGGACGTAAACGAATGCATGGAAACTGCCAGTCCCTGCAGATGTGCTACACACCGAGAGGCAACTCCATGCGAGGAAGGTCTCGCTAAGCACCGTCTTCAAAGATCATGTCAACGTCTTGATAAGACTGTCTAGGTCTAGTCCAGACTCCAGAGGCGACCGCCATTGCCACGCTATTCAAGTACCGAGTCCGAGTTAGCACTGCGTTACGCATAAGGCCGATGACATGGCATCGCCGCTCGCCGTTCCTCGAGAACGGCGGATAACTGTCCTGCACTGAGCCGGTGGGCTCTCCGAGCCTCTAGGCACAGTATGTAGCAAGGCACATTTCCTAGCGGTACATGACTGATGCAGATGGTCTGTGCTGCTGGCCTTGTTCATTTCAAACGTGTCAACGCAGACCCACCAGGATCCATGGCTGTCCGTGAACCAGAAGCGCATCTTCACATGTTGCAGTGTCGTGATCCCACGTACGTTCGTGTGACTCGGGGTTCGGCAGGTGTGGCAGAGCGGACAGCTGCTCTGGGTAGTACATAGCAAATGCGTGATGGAACCACTCGTTCCTGCGCGACTAGAGCATGCAGCCTGTGAGCAGCGCGGGTTGCTTGACGTGGTAGGACGCCAAGAGATCTTGCTCAGGCTCGAGGCGGGCAACATAATTTCTTGCGGCAGGATGGACACCACGACCACGGCGCTGCTTGCACAGAGCCAACAGCAGCTCATGCCAAACCCTGTGCTCGCGGGAGACAGCGTTGTCGGCAACTGCAAGTAGATGTGACTTGGAGTATAGGGGAAAGCGGAGGCCGAGGCGCCGATGGACGCTGTGGGAAACAGGTAAATTCAAGGTGCCAGTCACTCGTTAAGCCAACCACGCTAGGTTCTATACGTCGATGACAGATGCGGAACCCAAATGAGTTATGAAATCGATTATGGACCGGATTGAGGTGGGCAAGGCTGCATAGCAGAGGGGTATTCTCGCGCTGCAAGTGGGTATATAGTATTTGCATAGATACATCGCTAGATGGCATGATACATTGACTCCGAAAACAGACAGGTCAGCACACAAGCGGGTGCACATCGAGAATCATCTGACGTACTTGAGTCGGAAGTCCGAAAGGTCCGAAGGTGCTGGGTCATCGCAGCGTTTACGAAGTGATGATCACTGGGAGATGGCGCCCGGTCTCAATCTTCTTCCGTACCGTCCTCGATGGAGATCATATCTTCCCTGAGGTTCGGGAAGATGTGCATGAGGTATTTTGCGCACATCTTGAATGTCTCCTCGGGCCACTTTCCCCTCAGGAAGGACAGGCTCTCCAGCGCGTGTGTGTATGTCGGTGGATCACTTGCTTCAACGCCGGCAGGCGGCGCTGGGTCCGGAGGAGGAATCACGAGCAACTTCAGGTCAGGGCAGCGCTGTGCAAGTTTCTCGAGGGCGACGATGGGGTATGTATTCCTGGGTATCTCGAACTGGAGCGAAGCCTCGGATGGGTGGACCACGATGTCAAGCACGTTGTTGTGGTAGGCGTTGGGCATCACGAGGCGGATGAGATACGGCCAGGAGTTACTGATGGCATCGATATCCTCTTCCGTGACCAACAAAGGCGCGGTGGGCGGCAACTTCAGGCTTAGTACCACAAGCTGGCGGATGGACAGTAGGGGCGCGAAGTAGGTGGAAAAGGACTCAGCCTTCGTCCAGGGCCTCAGTTCCATTTCGGTGAAACCTGCACGGATGGTTATGAAGAGCTGGCACAACGATTGGGAGAACTGGGAGGAGATCGTTTGGGCCAATGGGTACAGCTTCTTGGGAGAGTCAGTGGACAGCTTGAGGGTCCGGAGCGCGGGAGCGCGAATAGCGGCCAGCATTGCGAGGACGTGCGCCGATTTGCCGCTAAGCCTGAGTGTTTCCAGCTTGTTACAGTTTGTCATACCCGCTACCTCCGGAGAGCTGGTCATGGAGTCGGGACACCTTCTGGGAACTTGCACGTCTAATTCCTTCAGGTCCTGGAGACGTCCGCAGTATGGGAGGGATCTGAGCGGATGATAAATGACCCGTTTGAGCACCAGGATACGCAGATGGCAGAACAAGGAGAGCGCGTCAAGGGTGGACTGATTCCCGGCTGTAACCAGCTGCATGTGGACGATGTTGGGTACACGGGAGTGGATGATACGCAAGGCCGACGCTGTTGCATATTCTGCGCGACTCTCGACCTCGCCTGGAAATATGGGAAACACCCGCGTCAGCTCTATAGATATCTTGCGAAGCGTGGGGGAGAGGAATAGAGGCAAGCTGGCTGAGCTCATGTGACCGACGTTCCATGTTAAGAGTCGCAAGCGAGGGAGCAGAGGGCCACCTTTGGTTCGCTCCATTAGGGCGCAGAATGTCATGCCGTCTATCAGCTCCGAGCGTTCGTTCGTAAATTCGCGGGTGAAGGCGGCGTAATACCCAAAGCGTGCCCACTCCTTGTCGTCTATTGGGGCGTATAGAACCTGGGTGCATTACGAATCGAGTCAGCGTCGTCATGGTCAAGCGGAGTAGTAGTAGAGCGTACGTGATACTTGTCTTCTCCACCAAACAACGTCTTCATAGATTTGGAGAGGAGAGAAAATAGATTCACTAAACCATCCGCAACCTTCCAGAGGACCTCAAGAGCAGGCGCCGAGAATGCGCGGGAGACGCAGGCGCAGCTTGCGAGGGTGCCCGGGTCGTCTTCATGATGCTGGACCACCTCACGTATGACCTCAGCAATAGACCATATCCTGTGGACGGGAGGCTGGGCCATGGCAGCGTTGGATCTCTAGAACTGGAATGTTGCAAGTTGGATTCGTTTGCCTCCAACCACACTGAGTCCTGACCAGGATGTCACTCGGAGCCAACGACGACTGCACGGGCGGATTAGTATAATGTAAAAGATAATATTGACTGCACATACAAGAACCGAGGGTGGTGATGGTGGTGGAACCAAGTTACCGAATTCCCAATGGCAAGTTGATGAGGTGGTTGACAACTTGTCGTTGACGCCCGTTGACGCGCTCCGTCTCGCCCGGCGCTCACTCTTTCCCTCGTCCACCATCCTCAGGATTCCTCACCAAAGAGCAAAGCATTCTCCTGCTTCTGCTTCCCAAATCTAAAGGCCCTACGTCCGCCGCTGTTTGCTCGATTATTCTTGAGGAGATAAGTATCTTTGCTCAAGCCGAAGAAAGTCAAGGAAGCGGTTGAAGCAACCTCGAGTATGCCGCTCAGCACTTTGTGAGTCGCCCTAGGATGTGCTGTGGATGTCTTATACTCATATTCGCAGTCTCTGTCGGGGTTGGAACTCACGCTCAGCAGTTCCCAGACCTTCTCATTCCGTCTCTGTCTCCACAAAGCGCGCCACGTCTCCTACGCCAACGACGGTGTATCTCATGCAACCACGGCTGAATCCGGGCCTAGAGAAGTCGTACTGGTTGAAGTGACCCATGTTCGAGCCAAGTGTCTTCTCATGTCTCTGAAGCGTGGAGCAGCACGCACAGGCAGCGGCAAAGCACGCGCATTCCTCGTCCCCGTATTCACTCTATCGACGGAAGTAGAGTCCCCAGGAATCAGGATGGGCTTGGAGCTGTGGTCATCTCGCCAACAAGAGGGCTGGTGAGTGTCCACTACGCGCGATCTCTTCTCGTACCCATGCGCTCGCAGGCCGTCCAAATCTTCGAAGTACTCCGCAGCATAGGCGGGAATCATGATTTTCTGCTGGTCTCGTAATCGAAGTGAAGAACCTCGAGGACGAGACCGTATCGCGTATCAACATCGTGGTCGCGCCCCCGGGACCACTGTTCCAGCTCACGGATCAGACGATGAGGTTTGGTTTGTTTTGGCTGTGACAACCTAGGTACGCTACCTCGCTGTCTCCACACATTCTCCAGCCAACACCCCCTGCAGTTCTGGATGAGGCGGATCGGATCCCGGATATGGGCTTCCAACGCACTCTCACCAAGTCCCGACAGACCCTACCATTCTCCGCGACCCAAACACAGTCTAAGCCAAGTCTGGTTCTTTCTGCACATGCACCCTGGAGTCCCGGTCCTGCGCCTCCACTCCGAGTAGAAGCAGATGACGCGCCTGACGACGTTTTAGCGCGCCGCGTTCATGAAGCACGTCGTCGAGCGATTCGCGGAGGCGCTTGGTCTCCCTGGCCTACCAGAAGCTTGTCGACCCCGACGCAGGAGACAACGAGGACGACGTCTTCGCGCCCAAGCGCGTTGACCGCGATCTCGACGATCTTCCCGGCGGAGATGGGATACTCCAGACCGGGTACGCCTCGATGCCGAAGTAGAAGCTGGCGCTGTCGAGGACGGCGAGAAGGGGCAGAAGCTCGTGCTCGACGAGGATGCACGCGTGGTCTTCACGGTGGGGGGACGGAGCGCCGGAAGCTGAAGGAGGCAGACGGGCGCAGAGCGAAGGAGAATATGCGGGAGAAGAAGGAGCGCGACCGCGAGGCGCGTCTTGTGTTGGCTCCGGTATGCATGCGGATGCGGAGCGAAGGTTTGTCTTTCGTGATGGGGCGAGGGGCGCTACGGCGGGTATCACGATGCAGACGGAGTACTTCCCGCCCGTGTCTGACCTCCCTTTGGAGTCGGAAGAGAAGGAAAGCGAGGTTGAGTCGCCGTCGAAGAAGAAGGCACACCGTCGACGTTGGAGGAAGAGGAGGAGCGGGCGTTGCAGATGCTACGAAGTAAGCGGTTGGGTTGCAATCCGCATATATCTTCATCTCCTTCACGTGTTCGTCTGCTCTGTGGTGCTTGTACACACCTATGATCAATTGTGTACGTCTCTCAGTTCTCAGTCGGTGTCTTGCGGAGGAGTACCGAGTCGGTAATACAGTGGTAGCATCGGGCGCCTGTTCTTTGACTCTGCTTGTCTCCTTCCACCACACTCACCTACTGTCACACCTGGTCCTCCTGCTGAACGTTAGCTGCACAGTCGAAAATGAACACGGGGATTGATGCAAGTGTCATGTGAAGAAATCGTAGGCCCCAAGGGATCATGGGGCGTTGCTACTTTCGCGCAAAAGGCCAGCTTTGCCTCGAGCTCGGCATAAGGCCTGTCGGATTTGGGTCGGATTGCGTGTGGTGGGATGTTGCTATGGCATAGCTGATTGTGAGTGATTTTGACCTCGGCCTGCTCTGCGAGGCTGAAATTTTTGCATCGTAGCATCTATAGGAACATCCTGTAGTAGAAGTCGACCATAGGCGTTTGCCCTGCGTTAAGATCGACCAGGATGAGCCTAGTCCGCTCTAGACTTCACTGTGGACCACCCTCAACCTGGATGCATTGCACCTTGATCTTGTCTGGCGACAAACCTTGGGTCAGCTTCCCCAACGGTGTTTCACCACTCTGCTCCCGTTCTTAGACGCCCCGGCTGCATCGCGAAGATATGTATACGAAGCTTGTTTGCAATGTCGATCCCGCTTGCCCCTCGTGGCTGCCAAGAAGCCGGCGCGACTGAAACCCTTCTCGCCTCGGAGTCAGGCTCTAAGGCGAGCCTGGTTGACAACCGCGAGACCGCAAGGTGTCGCTACAATTGCATGGTACGCCCCCCTGACCGCGCGGTCATGCCATGAGGCAAAGAACAACGTTGACTAGCTCGATCAGCTCGAACTCAACGTTACGTCATGAGGTGGCCAGCAATCGCATCGCCGTAACGCCATTCATCGCTACACCGCTGCGGTACCTACCCTGACAGCCCCTTGTTGGTAAGGGCGTCTCAGGCATCTCATTACAGTTGTCTCGGCTAACGTCTCAGGTTCTGCATCGAACAGTCGTCGATCGCGTGGGGGCGGCAACTGTGGTCTAAGCGCGGCGGTGATGACGCGACAATGGCAGGGACGCCTCGTCGCGAAGCCCTCGTGGAGCCTCGCTGCTCTTAAGCCGTCTCGACATCTCGAAGTCCGGGCACAACCTCCTCGGCAGGATCCCGCTCTCACCAGCCAGCCTCGCAGACGCCCTTTGACGCTCTCAGCACAAGTGGTGCCATTGATCTGCGTAGGTGAACCTCGACTACGAACCTCATGGAGATGTTCATGCTCACAAATGATCTCCAGACATGCTCGTGATGACGCACAAAATATGGTTCATCGACGAGATCATCCGCAATATCCTGTCTCACCTGCCTTCTAATGGCCGCGACTGCACACTTGCATATTGTGGACGAGTCTCTCGCGCCCTCAGCGAGCCAGCCCTCGACTTACTTTGGCGCAGTATGTCTGGGCTGGTGCCCATGCTACGATTGTTCCCAAGCTCTTTCCAGGAGGTGCGGGCTCAGACCGGCGATGGGGGCATCTTCGTACGTGTTCGCACTTGTCAGCTGTATCAGTTGTGTCGTGATATCGCTTACCACCCTGATAGATTCTAAACAGCGCTATCGACCAAACGGAATGGACGCGCTATATGCACTACGCGCGGCGCGTGCGGAGGCTGCAGTACATGTACGCCGAAGGGCCGGGAGACCGCCTCGGTCAGCAAGCCTTCGCTGCGCTCGTCCATCACGCGTCTCTCTCTGGCACCACCCTGTTACCCAATCTTCAGGAGCTCTCTTGGCTGCAGTTCTCACACGTCGTGCAATGTCTTCCATTCCTCAGTCCGTCTCTCCGCCGCGTCACAGTCTATGTTCAAGCGACCCCTTCCCGACTCCCCGCCGGATCTGATTTGGCTGTAGGCCGTCAAGTCGGGCGAGGCGCTGTGGGCGGATACTCGGGGCTGCTGCAGATCCTCGACGCGCGCTCGCCGTGTGTAGAGGCTCTCACGCTCGAGGGCATCGACTTCGACTTCGCAGCGTCGCTCGCGTCAGACGCGGTCTTCCAACAGCTGCGGTCGCTGCACCTCGGCGCGGTATCCGTTTCGACCTCGCTCGTACTGTCCCATTGCAGCAAGATGCCGCGCCTCGCGTCCCTGTCCCTCATCATCCGCGACTCCCCCGGCAGAAGTCGACCGTCCTCGAGCCGTGGAGCGCACAGCCAACGCCAGACAGACGTGCCGCGCCTGTGCGCGATTGAATGCCTCCGCGTCGCAGGCGCCCCGTCGGACATCGAAGCCATCCTGGAATCGATCGACTCGCCCTCGTTCCACACGGTCGCGCTGTCCGTGTCCGTGCCAGAGTTTGACACTGACGGATGGACGCGCTGCGCGTCCCTCCTCGGCGCGCGCTTCGCCCCCTCGCTCCGCGTCGTGAGCGCAGAGTGCAGGCGGTCGGCCACGCTCGTTCCTACCCAGGCACGGCCCTTCTCCGAGTACGTCCACCCCTTCTTCTGCCTCCGACACCTCTCGGAGTGCACCATCGTTGTCGAGGACCCCGCAGGAGTCGCGATGACGGACGCGGACGTGGAGAACATGGCGACGGCGTGGCGCTACCTCCGCACGCTCGAGATCACCCTCCGCGGAGGCCCCGCGGCAACGCTACCATCGATCGCGTCGCTGTTGACGTTCACGCGGGCCTGCGTCGATCTCGCGACGCTCCGTTTGTCGATGAGCCAGGACGTGTCGGCGCTCGAGTCGTGGATGGCGCCGGAGTGTGGCGAAGACGCGGCGGAGGGTGGCGAGGGCTGTCCATGTCAGCGTCAGACGTCGCGCGCGGACTTGCGACATCTATGGATCGCCGGCGTGCGGTTCTCGAAGGCGGAGAGCGACCGCGTCGTGCGGTTCCTGAAGTGGTGCTTCCCGAGGGTGGACCTGCGTCCGATGGTTGGCGCGGGTGTGCTCCGATTAGAGTGAGCGGCTTGTACGTGTACGCTCATGTTACGCGCCGGGTTACTTCGTGTCTCTGCGATTGTCTGTGGCATCGCGCATTACAATTCCCCTCTAGGCTCATTCGTATATTCTCGCTTGGCCGGATCAATCAGCACTCCGCGACTTATCTTGAGTTCAAGCGTACTCGAGACTACCACAGGGGCGCCGACTTGCAACACACATCTAGTCCAACACGTTTCTGCCTTGTTTCCGTTGGTAGCGTGGCTAACTCCGAATACGTAAGCGCACGTCGGCCTCCAAAGGTTGTACTCCTCCCATATTGGGAGAGGGGAGGACAGCAGAAGTCGCACGTCATTCTGTTCGTGTTTCTGAACCACCACCTCCCAGTCCGCCACCATCGCAATTCATAACTTAGCACGAGTCCCGGACGGTGAGCATCGGTCTTGATACAGTGAAGTCATGCTCAAACTTCGCAGGAGACTACTCAACGGCGATCACCACCACCAGTTCAAGACTAGAACTCGCGCACCATGTCGACTCCAACATGGTGGCCGGAGGACCACCTTTTCGAGCCCATCGGAAACACCCCAGCGATCTGTCTGACCAGAGATATTCCTCCGGAGGCCCCCGCGGACATCTTGCTGCTCAACGCCCGCGATTGCAGGCACATCCTGTTCACTGTGCACAACGAGCTTGCGCAAAGTGGGTGCCCAGAACGATGACCCGAGCGCCCATACTGACGATGAACGCAATGCCACAGTGCGTAGGAAGCTCGATTTTACATGCTCCGATACCGATCCTGGCATCATCGGTGTGTAGTCTTGGATGTTGAGAACAAGTCCATGTCCCGCTGATACATACCTGTGCACGCGCATATAGCCAGAGCCGCTGTCCTCTTCACGATGATCTTGGATGGCCTACCCACCCAAACGATCTGGAACATCTTCTATCACGCCAAATTGGATGACGACTCCCTGTCCCTTCTGGTCGTCCACTGCCGCAAGCTGCAAGGGCTGATGTCAACAATCCCCGACTGGAACCGCTCCACCTACGGCAATCTCGTCCGATTCGGGTCCGAGTTCACGTTCTTGGAAGTCCGTCGCCTCATCTCCCTATACGCGGACAATGGTGGCGTACCGGCGCCGCTCGACCCTGACATCGAGGCCGTTATCAACAAGCAGAAGACTACCACGCAGATCTTCAAGTTTCTGTACCGGAACTCGACGCTCGCACGCTCCGCTGGGCCGTTTCACGAGGACGCTGAGCCGGTCTACCAAGAATCGAACGAGCTTTTCAGTAGGACAGGTACGACATTCACAAATGAAAAGGAGGCCACGCTGGCGAAGAACATCAATCCCACGTTCTACTACTCACGACATGGACCGGCCTCCATTCTCCACCCGTGCCTCGATCCACTTCCCCCCTTCCACACAGCCCCTCTGTTCGGCGATCGTCAATCTGGTTCGGTATGCGTATCTGCTCTCATTGGAGCGGCGCGCAATGAATTCGATAGCTGGTGCGACGCCTTCCGTGCAGCCGCCATGCCTCCTAGCAAGGTCACTCGCCTGGTGGTTCGGTTCATCCTCGGAGACCCGCTGGTCGTCGCCAGAGCGCTCGAAGGGTACCAGCGCGGGAAGTCCTTGAACACGCGTACGCCTCTTGCACCCTGGACGATGCGTCCGATGGTGCTCAGCGCCGAGGAATATGTCCATCATAGCGCACCCACGGCGTTCAATGTGATCGACGTTTCCACCGTGTGGGACGTCGTTGGGATCTTCAATGTTCTTCCCGCGGTGACACCCCTTCTCTCTGTTGACCCTCGATGCGAGAGTGTGGTGTACACCGAATCGCTGATTATATGGACTCCGAACCACAAACACAGGGGACGTGATCCCAAAGGAGAAGGCGACCAATCGATCAAAGACTGTGTCATGGCTCTGACTACTATGTAGAATATACCTCGACAGTCCACGCGCGAAGGAGCTGTTTGAGACAGTTCCTGTGCAATTCCGTCAGACAATGCCATGCACGATGCGGGTAACTCTGGGATCGCAGGTGCAAGACGTCTTCTTTCCATTGCCTATGAACGGGGTCTTTACCGAGGTGCACTTGTCCTCGAGCCGCGAGGATCTATACATCGAGGTGAGAGCGTCAGGACGACGGTTTGACTTTGACGGATGGTATGCTGACCTGCTTCTCAGTTGCACGTTCCTGTCATGAGAATGCACCACGAGGAGGGAGGATATAGCATCAACCCCTTCCCCGTCATCCCGACAACCAACGCAGTTCATCCTTGGAGTACTCACCGTGTAAATCTCGACCGCTCACCCGTTGTCAACCCGAATGCGCTCGGGCTTCATCAGTGGCTTAGGGATCATATCAAAACACAATACACGATTTTGGACACCGCTCTCCAGACGCGCGGTCGTGTCAGCACGAAGATATGGAAACTCCCCAAAGATGCCATCTCTCACTTGTTCTATCGACCATTCGCGGCTCGCGATGCGCCGGTATCGACGGAGAACCCGGTCCGGGTTATCGCTTTATGCGATGAGACCACTAGCACCCGACCTGGACGCAACTACGACACCATTCTCTTCATGGGCGACCTGCGCTACGATGTCGGCGCGCACACAGTCGTAGCCGATGCCCACGTTCTCACAATGCCCCTCACTCCGCGCCTGCTAGGCTTCATCAAGGATCAACAATTAGGGATCGGCCGCGTGCCGTTGTACGCCAACGACGTACGCGTTTGGAAGCTACTCTTGCCCGCTATGGCCGAGCGCTGCCGTAGCTGGTCGCACACACCGAACTGCGAGTACAAGACCAAGGGTACGATCCCACTTGACACGAACCTCCACGGCGGCGACCCGCTGTGCAGCTGCGGGCGCGGGAAGGATGTGGAAGGGATGCTGCAGCGGCGGCGCGAATGGGCTCCGTTCGCGCCGTACGTGACGCGAATCGCGATAGGGCTACTATTCCCCGTGTGGTACCTGGAGCCGATGGCACGGAAGTTCCTGCGGATGGCGGGACAGGTGGACTCGGAGGGGAACGTGCGGGAGCAGCCCAAGAAGCCTCCGCAATGCACGCGGTGTGGGGACTTCTGGCTCGGGCTGAAGAGGTGCTCGAGGTGTCATACGGTGATGTATTGCTCGCCGAAGTGCCAGAAGGAGGACTGGAAGCGGCACAAGCCGCATTGCAGGGGGCCGACCATCCGGAACTGATCAGAACTTGACGTGTACCTACTCAGTATCACGGCTATAACGATGTCAGCATATAGTTATGTTGTGCCACCTTTCGTGCGCTCTCGTGCTCGCGAGAATTTGTCTCTTAACGGTACTTTCTGCGACAAGATGATGTTAGTTCCCCCCGCCCCGGCACCGCTAAGAGTCAGTGCCACTGGTCAACCACTCATACGCATGGTTGCCTCGACGTGGAGGCCGGCGACTGGAGCTCCTGGAAGCGGCTTGACTCAAAAAGGTGGAGTACTTACTTACCTGAACAATCGGCCCGGGCCGCCGGGGCTTCTTCAAGTTGTCCACCAGCGCGGTGGACATCATCCGACCACAAACTTCGCGCAAACGGACAGCCATAGTATCCACGGATACCGTGGACGAGATGTTGGCCAAATGTCGTGGAAGGTGGAAGCCGGTGGAAGCCACATTGAAAAAAAAAGTATGAAAGAGACGGACAAAGGACTTGCGTGACTGGGACTTGGCGGCCAAGGCGTCTGCAGCCAAAGTCACGGCGCCTAAAAGTCACAGCTCGGCGTGTCTAGCACTAGTCAATGTCGAAGTGCATACCGCCTCTCACAGATGCACCAAACAGTACCATTTGCATCACAAAATACCGCATGTCACCCAGTAACCAGGGAAGATAACTACTCAACAATAGCCAACGTTCACCATCAGTCTGAGTCACTGTCACGAGTGATAGACGCTCGTCTGCACTGCACGCGGCGAGTTGAACAATGGCGCGCTTCAACTTATGCCGCGACCACGTCCATAACCACCGCTCTCTCTTCTGGCTCATCTCAGATTCAAGCTCCGAGCTCCGACTTGCTCTCTCATACATATATACCTCAAATCATGACTGCCGTGATAACCAGCTCACGCAGTTCAACCATGTCGCGTCCGAGTACTCCTCCCGCTGCCGCTTCGGTGGTTGACGAGGGTACCTCTGGGATGTCTACTGCTGGCGTGAGCTATGGTGCGTTTAAACCCGCGACTCTCTCTCCCATGAAACGACCCTGCTTTCCGCCACCGTCTGATCGTAAGACGATCTCAGGTTATCCTCAAGCTAACAACACCAACACGGACCACGACTTCAAGGAGAACCACCTCCGTTTGGCACCCCATTTCGACATCACCGCCGACCTCGAGAAGGCCATTGACGAGATTCGGACAGCGGGCAACTGCGAAGTGAAGACGTACAAACCCTGCAGCCAACTCTTGACTCACTTCAGCAAGACGTTCTACAGTACGAGCTCGTCACGATCTCCTATTGACTGTTGGATCTCGTTAACCGTCTGTCTAGGAGGGCTGTCTAAGAAGCTGAAGAGTGAATGGAACAAGAGAGTCGGCTTGGCACCGACTAGCGAGGACGGATACATCACTTTCATCGACCACCACCTCAACGCTCCCACGCTCTTTCCCGACGAGACTCTTTGCACTGTTGCCGATGCACCCGATCTCCTCGGTGTTGTGAACGTCAAGGACTTCAGCTCGACTAACGACGTGTACAAAGAAGTTCCCCACCATCGTGTCGAAGCGATTGTCGAGGGCAAGTCCCAACGTCGGGGCGGCGGTCGCGCCCAAGCCTCTGCGTATGCCTACCGTCACCATCAAGCACGGCCAGACCACCCGATGGTCTACTGCCTGGTGGTCAAGCCACAGTGGTACCAGGTCATTCTCTCGTCTCCGGATGGTGTGGTGGCATCAGATGAGACCAAGTGGGAGGATCTTTCCCTCCTCGCGGGGTACGTCTATTCCCACTACAACCCTCCTTCAGGCCACATCCTATACGATCCAACCATCGCATGTAACCCCGGGGAAGGGTCGAAGGATCTGCCAACTTGGACGATCACATTCAAGGATCAGAAATATACCGACGGCAGCTTCCTCTTCATCGGTGAACCTTGGGGTCGAGGGACAACGGTGTTCCAGACTCACGATGCGAAGGGCCGGACCATCATCATCAAAGACTTGTACCGTCACTTCAAGCGCCGATTCCAAGAGGAAGCCATCCTGAGCCATATCCATGCTGACGGTGATGTCCCTGGCGTCGTTCGTCTGAAGGGCGCGGAGATTGTGATGGCCGGCTCCCGACCTATAACGTACGGATCTGAAGAAGACGGGACGCTTCGGATCAAGTATCGTCTCGCATTGTGGGACCACGGCGAACGGCTGCTTCAGGCGCGGTCTGTGAATGATTTCCTCGAGGCAATCTACGACGCGCTAGAAGGTGAGTTAGATATCTCAAAATGCGGTGGTAGCTCCAGGCTTATCGGTCTGTAATGTCCAGTGCACCGCACCCTCTTGAAGGAGCGCAGTGTGCTCCATCGCGACATGAGCATCTACAACATCCTCATGTATCCGAAGTGGGCTGCACTGGAGGATGAGAATAGGAGTGTCCTCAAGAATGCCCCGCCGTTCATTCAAGATATTCTTGGTGGCGCAGTCCGGTAAGTAATGCGCCGTACTGAATTATACGTCACACCGGTCTAACATGTCATCATAATTGTTGTCCAGGCCACTTGAGAAACGCATTCCAGCATGCTTGACAATTGATGCCGACAATGCAGCCCGCTTAGATTTGAAAGACTCTGTCAGTGAGGGGGAACTGATGCATCGCACGGTACGGATGCCCCATATTCTTCACATACTGCGTGAATCTTATGCCCTCAGTAGGGAACACCCATGTACATCGCTCGCAGTGTGTGCCTGGGGTTGGTGTTAGACATCCCAGCCGCCTTCGTTGGATGTCAGATGCCTACTCTCACTGGCGAAGCTTTGCGACTCTACATTGCGGCACATGGGCAAGCGCGTTATGACCTCTATCTAGAGAAGAGCGACCTTACCTCCCACGGATGTATCCCGCCAAAAGATGGCCCTTTGAAAGCCAGCGTCTCCTCCTTCTCTCACCGCCCCGAGCACGACGTCGAGTCGACCTTCTGGACTACCCTCTCAGGCCTCCTTCGCTTCCAGCCCGTCGACTCCCCGCGCGAGGAATTTGCCACGAAAGCAGTGGCCGAGGTATGGCGTGCTCTGCATGTCCACGAGATCCCGAACGATCCCGCAAATTACTACGACCAACGTCATGCCATGTTCGGAAGGAGCCCGCGAATGTGGTTGCAGCTCTTCCCTGACGAGATGAAGGACGTCGCTATCCTGTTGTACAACATGTCGAACCAGGTCGTTTGCGAGTATGCGCTTTGGGAGCCCCAAGACCAACTTGAAATCGATCATCTGCATGAAGCATTGCAGCGCCTCATCCTCCAATACCTCGTCGACCATCGCGACAAGCCTATTCCCCTGGACACGGAGCATCCACGTCCTACGAAGGCGAAACCGGAGGTCAAGCTGACAGATATAGTTCCCGCCTCTGGCGGCACGAAGACTACCGCAGGGACTTCGAGCGGAAACGGAAATACCGGGAGCCAGCGTGTAGGGAGACTTGCCAGCACGCTCGCGGGGAGCTCTACGCTTCGCCAGTACGGGAGCGCCACGAGAAGTCGCGCAGCGAAGCCTGCTCCTGTGGTCACCGGCCCTTCGACAAGTTCCAATGGTACTCGCTCGCGGCGCTCTGCGAACGCCAGACCGAAGGCCGTTGTCGCCGACCCGAAGCGCAAGACGGAGAGCCAGGGCGGCCGCAGCAGCAAGCGCCGCAAGGGTCCTTCCGGTTCCGCCGTCTCGACGCATGAAGACGACGATGGCGGCCATGCTTGAAGGTCGACGTGGGCTCGTAGGTATTGTAAGGTGCCAGACCTCCCCGTACCAATGCCGGCGTCTTTTGGCATGTCATGATTTGCTTATCGGCCCTGGGCTCGTCTGCAGTGCTCGCTCGAGCTCCCCCAAGTTGTTCAGTCCTGATGCTCCCAACTCGTCTATGTTCTTCTGTATTGTGCCTTGTTCTCGATATTGTATCGTACCGCCTAATTCTCGCCGTTATGTCACACGCTCAACAATCTGGAATGTCCGTCACGGTGATCGGAGACCGTTCTGGTATGTGTATGCGTTCGTTAGCCTCACGCTGAAAATATCTTACAGAAACTCAACGGTCCGTCTGAGGTTCAGTGAGTGTTGACTCGATGGACTGTGGTGAGGTGTCTGACGCGCAGCCTCGGTACCGCTCACGGGTCTACTGACTCGAACCAATTCAGCTTGGAACCGCATACCGTCGCACTGGGTTTCTGCGTGGCACCTGACAGTTGAGATAACAGCAACCCGCTAGCCACACATGCGCGATCGGGATATCGCAATGTCCGCTCGGACGAACCAAATTTCGGTTTCTACCTATACCAATCTTTGCTACTCTGAACCTCCCACGTCTTGCTGATTAGGTATCTTGACGATTGCAAGGCGTCCGAGTATTGTGGTGCCAATGACGTGAAGTGGCCTGGGAGGGGGCCTCACCGACGTATAAATTCTCGTCGGTCTCTGTGTTGACTATCCTAACCAGCTTTCTTGCAGCTGCTTCCCAAACCTCACCCTTATCCCGACCCTCCGCACAGCACAATGTCCGACGCCTGGAAGCCCGCGCCCCCTCCCCCGACGAAGCTCGGTCTGTACCGCCAGCTCTCGCCGCTCGCCGGCGTCCATGTCTCCCCACTCTGTCTCGGAGCGATGAGCATCGGCGACAAATGGGAGCCGTTCGGCATGGGCGCGATGAACAAGGATTCAAGCTTCAAGCTCCTCGACGCATTCTACGACGCCGGTGGGAACTTCATCGACACTGCAAACAGCTACCAGGACGAGTCCTCGGAGGAGTTTCTCGGCGAGTGGATGGAGAAGCGCGGGATTCGCCACCAGATGGTTATTGCGACCAAGGTGTGTTACTCAGTGCTTTGGAGGGGAGCATTGCTGATACGTGTTGCTTTCTCGGCATCATCTAGTACACTACGAACTACAAGCGTGGGGCTGACGACGTGAAGCTGAAGGTCAACTTCACGGGGAACAACATGAAATCCCTGCACGTCTCCGTTGAGGACTCGCTCAAGAAGCTTCGCACCGACTATATCGACATCCTGTATGTTCACTGGGTGAGTGCTTCAGTGGTCTAACCGCTCTCATGACTGAACAACACTCATTCAGTGGGACTGGGACACGTCCGTTGAGGAGATCATGAACGGCCTGCACCACCTCGTTGCGGCAGGAAAGGTCTTGTACCTCGTGGGTTTCCATCTCCCCGACGCGCACTATGCATCAGACCCGCTTATCCTTGTTTAGGGGGTCTCGGACACGCCGGCCTGGGTTGTCTCGAAGGCGAACATGTACGCGAAGCTGACCGGCAAGACGCCGTTCGTCATCTACCAAGGGTCGTGGAATGTCATGCAAAGGGACTTCGAGCGCGACATCATCCCAATGGCGCGAGAGGAAGGTAAGCATGCCTTCTTGTGCGAGCCGATTCCATGTCTTCATTAGCGGTACAAGGCTTGGCCCTGGCGCCATGGAATGTCATGGCAGGCGGTCGTCTTCGGACGGATCAAGACGAAGAGGAGCGTCGCAAGACTGGGGAGAAAGGTTCGGGCTCGGGATTTGTAGAGCATTCGGGTCAATCAGTGCTAACACATCCGTCTAGGACGCATGACGGATCGCTTGGATTGGGAAAGGACCGAGGATGAGCGCAAGATGGCCAAGGCTCTCGAGGAAGTTGCCAACCAAGTTGGCGTCACGAGCATTCAAGCCGGTAAGTCCAATTGTTGGGTGGACGCGCGTCGCGGACCTTGGGCTAACCATGTAATGGCGTCAAGTTGCGATCGCATATGTCATGCACAAGACTACGCATGTATTCCCGATAATAGGCGGACGAAAGCTCGAACACCTCCAGGCGAACATTGCGGCACTAGACATCACTCTGTCGAACGAACAGATCAAGTATCTGGAGAGTGCGATACCGTTCGAAACTGGCTGGCCCGGATCGTTCATCGTGAGTATTCGTATTCGTCGTCTTCAATACCCTCAACTTACGACGACTTACTTCATCCGTGATTCACCACACAGGGGGACGGGTTTGACTACATTACGATTCCACTTGAATCGTTCTATCTTTTCGTGTTCACAAAGCACGCCTCACGTGCGCCCACTACAACCCGTTGTCACCCGAGTGCCACGTGACTGTATCCCGGTTCACCCGAATATCGATGTCCCTTTAAATGCTTCCGCGCTTCATAAGCCCGCGCCGTCATGATTCGTAACGTTCACTCCTCTTCTTGCCCCTAATCTACCCTCCCCGCAGTAAGTTCCTCCCGAACCTGAAGCTTGTGCTCGTTACTGATAGCGATACAGCTACGTTACAGGTGATATGTCGTCCGTTCCACCTTCTGTCGATCCTCCGAGCCGGTTGTTAGCGGGTACGTGTCGTCGTTCCCTTCTCGTGCTTTGCTGACTGTTTCCCAGGGACACGAACTATTGGCCGGGTGGAAGATTCCCGCTTCCCGGTCTTTGCAGGCAAGGTTCCTTCCATGGACTTTGAGGCCGTTTTTATGCGGTTCGTCCAGGAGGATGAGGCTGTTGCGATTTGTTCTACGGACCCCCTCGTCGCTGCAGTGCGAGCCCCTGTACGGGTGGCGCTTCACGTTGCAGTCCACGCTCTTCGTGACGTCGCCCGGACTCATGGTGTCGTACTCCCCCGTGATGCCATGCGTGACGTGCGCGGCATAGTCTCCCTCCTGTCAGCGCACGAGTGTCGTGCCGCTTGTAGTGACGTGGTCGCACTGTTTAGCTTTAATGCTATTCGTCGCGGCGCAGGTTCTGCGCCCGCCTCGCAAACGGCTGTGTTTCCGCCTCGAGTCTGTGGTGCGGACGAACGCGCGGACATTGTCCGACAATGGTGTCGAGCGACGTCGTGGGAGAACGTGTACGAGTCCCCGTGTGCAGTGTGCGCACGTTTAACATTGGATCGCGAACTGCGCTGTATCTCTACGTCTCCACCCCTTCGCCGCCTCCCGGTGGCGAATATCCTCCCGAAGCCTTCGTAAGCGTGCCCGATACCGAGGACAAACCCCCGTTGACCGACAGCAAAACCCTCTTCTTCCCCGAGTCCACATCTGCTCGGGACAGAAAGTGAGTTGCTCAAACGAGCGGTGAACCTCACTTACGTTAAGCAGGCGCATGGAACGAACTGTCACCGCTATCATACCAACTCCCTTTGCACGCACAATCACCAACGTGCAAGACGGTGCCCGGTGGGGTCCCAAGCCGGACGGTGCCTACCTGTGCCACGAAGGTGTGGTCATTCCTATTTGCGCGCCGTCGGGATCGTCTCCGATGTCGGTGTGTGGCATGGAGCGGATACCGTACCCCGTGCCGAGATTGAGGTGGAGTTGCTTCGCGGCGTGGACTACGACGCGATGGCCACCCTCAGGCTGTTGAACCTGTTACCTCGCTAGACCGCAATACAGCCCTAGTAAGTTATCACCTCGCCGTGGCTTCAATTGACAACCGGGTAGCGAGGATGCCAAGGACGCTGACGGCCTCGAAATGTATGCTCGCAACAAGGCCTGTAAGTGATTGCACAGTCGCAATGAGATTTGGTCTGACGTGTTGCTTAATAGCAGTCGAGAGTTATTTGGTGCGCCACGTGCATTTTGGGGGGGGGGGTGGGGTACCAGCTTCAAGCTGCGGTCAGTGGTGTTGCTCAGCCAGTCAGAGCCAAAGGATGGGGAGTAGTTGATAGTCCATAGTGGAATCGTACTAGCGTGCGAAGCATCGCGATCTCCATACAAGTCTGGTTGATGAAGAACGCTGCGAACTTTGTGAGATGGCCTCGCGCTGAGCCGATCCGAGCTTAGATGGATGGTCGCTCATGGCAAGTATACTTTGAGCTAGCCACTAGCTGAGCAGCCTTCGAAAAACTACCTGTAGAGCTCGATGTAGGATGTGCAATTAGACAACGAAACACTGAACGGTTCATGCACTTCAAGTCGTTACTTTGTCTCGGCACAAGCCGGAGGTCCGCCTTTATCGGGATCATCGGCCCTCTAAGCCGAAGCACAGCCACTCAAGTGCTCCCAAGTGTAGACGCTCATGTGAGCGCGGCCTCCCAGCATTACACTCTCAGCTTGGGCCGTCAGTCTACGATATCGGACGTCGATTTGACCGGGACGGTTCACTTTACACCAAACGGTTTCTATCTGCTATCTGGCGGGATCTGACCCATCAGACGGGGCTGACTTGGTGAGATAGAATGGCCACCTCACCATGGGCCGGGGCCCTACCTAGCAGCTACGAAGGTAATCGATATCGCAAGGACGACCCGGTTGCGGAAAAGAGATCAGGGATTCTGTTGCTCCATGGATTGACTCGTCAATTCAGAACCTCCTCTAGAACATCCCCATAACCAGGCGATCTTGACTTCGCAAGCCAACAGAGACGAAGTTGGACCCGTTGCCGGTGGTGATTCGTTATACTTTATCCAGGGGATGAAGGCACTGACTCGTTGTGATAATTTATAATCACCTAGCGACCTGACATAGTGTGTCTGGAAAGGAAATCGCGATCGGGATTCACCCTGTTCTGCGGTCGCCGGACTGGTTGAGGACTAATATTTCTGGATTCTATGCTTCGGACAGGTCACTGGACTCAGCTCAAAATGGTGCGGAGTGCCGTTTAGAGCTCACTCTCACGAGTATATATAACGACCCGCCGCTCATCCGCTTCCATCCCGCTTCAGACAATCCCCACTCCTGCACTTTCACCAACGCAACAATGTCGAAGATTTGGTTCCCCGCTCCCGAGCCGTCCACCAAGCTCGGCCGCTATCGCCAGCTCAGCCGACTGGCGGGTGTGCACGTCTCGCCGATCTGCCTCGGCGCGATGAGCATCGGCGACAAATGGGAGAAGCTCGGCATGGGCGCGATGAACAAGGAGTCGAGCTTCAAGTTGCTTGACGCGTTCTACGAGGCCGGCGGTAACTTCATCGACACCGCCAACAACTACCAGGACGAGTCGTCTGAGGAATTCATTGGCGAGTGGATGGAGACGCGCGGTGTACGCGACCAGATGGTCATTGCGACCAAGGTAAGTCTCCCTGCCCACGTCCAGATTGCCCTACGCGTTGTACATCACCAAGCCGGTCGCGATTGTGCTATAAGCGGCTGGTACCACCGTGGATTCTGAGCGTGCGACGTGCGTACTGAGGCTGATGCACACCCGGGATCATAGTATACAACCAACTTCAAACGCGCGGCAACCGAGATTCGTCAGAAGGTCCACTATACGGGCAACAACCTCAAAGCGATGCTCCTGTCTGTCGAGGCGTCGCTGAAGAAGCTTCGGACGAATTATATTGACATTCTGTACGTCCACTGGGTGAGTATACATCCGAAGAGCCTGCATCTCAAGAGCATTTACTTACGGCGGGGAACAGTGGGATTGGGAGACGAGTATGGAGGAAGTAATGAACGGTCTCCATAACCTAGTCACCTCCGGAAAGGTCTTATACTTGGTGAGACTCTGCCTGTCGACATATATGTATCTCGCATAGCTCACCATGGTCGCGCGTAGGGCATCTCGGATACACCTGCCTGGATCGTCGCACAGGCCAACCTATATGCGCGTCTTATGGGCAAGACGCCGTTCGTCATCTACCAGGGCGCATGGAGCATCCTCCAGCGCGACTTCGAGCGCGATATCATCCCCATGGCACGAGCAGAAGGTGCGGCGTTGCACCACTTTAGGGCTGCTCCTGTACGACGCTCACTCGCCCCATAGGCATGGCGCTTGCGCCTTGGAACGTCCTCGCCGCGGGCCGCATCCGCACTGACGAAGAGGAAGAGCAGCGGCGGAAGACAGGAGAGAACGGTGCGTGTGTCGGCCGTCGCTACTCCACCGGCCCCATGCCCAAGGGTGAGCGTAGGACTGATCCTGCTCCACGCACAGGTCGCACGATCTTCAGGCCTGACTGGGAGCGCACCGAGAACGAGCGCAAGCTGTGCAAGGCGCTCGAGGAGGTTGCCAAGCAGGTCGGCGCGAAGAGCATCCAGGCTGGTACGTTGGAGCCCAACCCGTCTCCGGGTCGCGCGGCGAGGCAGTCGCGCGACCGTTCATGTGCGAGTGCTGATTCTCTGTTGTGATGTCCAGTGGCAATCGCGTACGTGATGCAGAAGACGCCATACGTGTTCCCTATCATCGGCTGCCGGAAAATCGAGCAGCTGCAGGCCAACGTCGAGGCGCTCGACGTCGTGCTATCGGAGGAGCAGATCAAGTACCTCGAGAGCGTGTTGCCGTTCGACCCTGGGTTCCCACACACGTTTGTGGTGAGTTGCCTTCAGCTCGCGAGTCGTAGTTGGGAGGCAGATCACTCACGAGGATACTAGGGTGACGGGTCGGAGTACATCCTCATGACGCGCTCAGCGGGTAACTTTGACAAATGGCCGCGTGCGCAGGCGATACGGTTGTCTTGAGTCCGCGCTCGGGCCTAAATGAAGCAAAAGCCGAAATATGAGAAGCTGGGTAGGGTCGTGTATGTAGCATAGCTTGCAACCACGTTCAACGATTTCGACATCTTGTGACGATGGAAGTACCGCATCCTCCTTCGGTTTCATCGGTACAAGTTATCCAAATTCAATCGCATTCCTTCTTGTGGTCTTCTGTGATTGCTGTATCAGGACGGGTGCAAGTAGTCGGCGGTCAACGTCCAGCCATGACAAGCGGCACGACTGTTGTGTGGTATAATCTGACGATGTAAATTGTAAGGTGCCGCCGCTTGCCGCAATTACGGACGCCCGAATGCCTACGAGGATTTCAGCATATCGCGACCGGACCCCCGCTCTGACTGCCGTTCTGTTATGGCTGGTTGGTAAGTGGTTCATATTCACCGGCCGGGGTAGACGAACTCGGACAATAAGGAGCTCGGTTGACGTTATCCCGGGACACGCGTACGTTCTCGATGCAGTCTCCGTAACAGCGTTGAATGGACGCGCGGATCCTTGAGGGAAAGGAAGGTGAACAAGATATTGCGATCGGCATTGCGACTCCCGAGCGGCACGAGGTTAGTGGGCGGCCTTGCATTGCTGTCCCTCCGAGGCTCCCGCTGCCCAACGTTTCAGAAGTAGCTGGCACTCGGACCGCTGTGTTGGTCGTCATACGTACTCGCACGGCGAGGGAATGAAGCACGCTTGTTTTTCGAGCCAGGCGCGCTTCAACAGACGCAACAGCACATAAGTACCTGGCCCCCATGCTCAGGCTGGACCAACATCCGTGTCCCACAACACATCGCTCACACACATCTCTCACCGTTCCAAGTTCCAACCGATAACCCACAATGGCTCACCTCTGGCTCCCTGCCCCTGCCCCACCCACCAAGCTCGGCCGCTACCGCAAGCTGAGCCCGCTCGCGGGCATTCACGTCTCGCCGATCTGCCTCGGCGCGATGAGCATCGGCGACAAGTGGGACAAGTACGGCATGGGCTCCATGGACAAGCCGTCGAGCTTCAGGCTCCTCGACGCGTTCTACGACGCCGGAGGGAACTTCATCGACACCGCGAACGCGTACCAGGACGAGTCCTCTGAGGAGTTCCTCGGGGAGTGGATGGAGGCCCGGGGCGTGCGTGACCAGATGGTCATCGCGACGAAGGTGCGCCCCATCCCCGTCCCGCTCAGCGCGGCTCAAACTTGCGTGCCGTTCAACGGGGGAGAGACTGACCACCGGTTTTGGGCCGCAGTATACGACGAACTTCAAGCGGGCCGCGGCCGATATCGGCCAGAAAGCGCAGTACACAGGCAATAACGTGAAGTCGATGCTTCTCTCCGTCGAGGCGTCGCTGAAGAAGCTCCGAACGAACTACATCGACATCCTGTATGTCCATTGGGTGAGCCTTCTCTCGTGCCACACCGTGATTCAGGTAACATGGACTAACCCGGATGCGCGCTGTGACAGTGGGACTGGGAGACAGGCCTTGAGGAAGTCATGAACGGCCTCCACAACCTCGTCACCTCCGGGAAGGTCTTGTACCTGGTAAGAAAGGTATTCTGCATGTAAACGAGGGACGGCACTCACCGCATTGCTCGGCGTACTCAGGGGATCTCGGACACGCCGGTGTGGATAGTCCCGAAGGCCAACCTGTACGCCAGACTGATGGGAAAGACGCCGTTCGTCATCTATCAGGGTGCATGGAGCATCCTACAGCGCGACTTTGAGCGTGAGATCATCCCCATGGCTAGAGAAGAAGGTGACGCACCTTGACGTTGTGCGGCTCGGCGATTCTGACAGATAGTTGCTCTTGTCCTTTGCACAGGACTGGCTCTTGCGCCATGGAATGTGTTGGCGGGAGGCCGCATCCGCTCCGACGAGGAAGAGGAGCGGCGACGGCAAACGGGAGAGAATGGTACGCTGTTATGTTCGGAATTGCTGGCGGTAGGCTGAATTTGAGCTTGCAAACAGGTCGGACGCTTGTCGACCCTAACTGGCAGCGCACCGAGGACGAGCGAAAGATGTGCAACGCCCTTGAGGAGGTCGCGCAGCAGGTTGGCACAAAGAACATCCAGGCAGGTACGACCTTTCGTATCAGTCACCTAGAGTCAAATGTGACGCTCTAACTTCGTTCTCCCTTGATTTTTCTGCAGTGGCAATTGCGTACGTGATGCAGAAGACGCCATATGTGTTCCCCATAGTCGGAGGTCGCAAGGTCGAGCAGCTCCAGGCGGATATCGAGGCGCTCGACGCCTCACTCTCTGAGGAACAAATCAAGTACCTCGAGAGTGTCATGCCGTTCGACCCTGGGTTCCCGTACACACTTGTGGTGAGTTATGGATAGCTCGTAAATGGAGGGTCACTCACAAGATCACCAGGGTGACGGGACGGAGTACATCCCCATGACGCGCTCGGCGGGTAACTTCGACAAATGGCCACGCACACAGGCGATAAGACTGGCTTGAGAGGATGCTGGGGAGGTATCATGTTAGCTGTAGTACCCGTCTAACAGCGTCCGCGATGAAGGTTAAGAACGTGCACAATATCATGGATATCAGACTATGGAGTGTGATCAGGTAGTGACAAACAGACAACGCAGGGATAGAACTCCGACAATAGTTTACGATGATAAAAGTACACAACATGGACAACATCTAAATATGAGCACCAACGGCAAGCACATGCGATAATGATACAAGCGTCCCGCGCGATCCTCGGGAGTCCTGAGTGATAAACAATTACAAGATGCACCAGATGGGGAAACGGGTTCCTGTTGAGAATACGAGAGATGGAAACAAAGGCCGAAACTATTGGTTCTGCTGGTTTTGCTCAGCGGCAGGAGGGGGATCAGATCCATTGACGTCCCACGGGGCAGGTATACGCTGGACATCGACGAGGTTGTGGTCCATGCGCGCGTCCTTGACCCGCTCGCGATCACTCATGCCCATGCGTGCGCGACACCTGACAAGGCGGAGCTTCGTTCGCTTGATCCCTGTGGATGTATTTCAGCATTAGAGCATGCGCACGGGAATAGTGAAATACGTACACGTCGAGATCGTGTTCCTGTCCTCATCTAGGAACGGGTTGTCCTTCTGCAGGAGATCATCCCGAAGCGCATACAGGCACCACAGAGACTCTTCGTACAGCTTCTCACATTCGTCGGGTGTTGTAGCCTGGTCGAAAAGTTCCTTGCGAGCAGCCGTTCGACTCTGTCTCACGGTTAGTGCCACGAAGCGAAAGGCCAAACAGAGATATCACGCACAAGCAGCAGAGCGCGATCATACACCAATTGGTCTAGGAACGTCGGTGGCCCCTCATACTGCGCAGGCAACCAGGTTTTGACCAACGCAGCACGATCATGGCACTTGATGAAGTGGTCCTTGTACCAAGACAATGCTACACACCAAACAGCGATTAGCACTGACCCAGGGACGAGGGCGATCTAAGAAGAGCAACTAACCTTCGTCAAAGCCCTCGCTCACCTCCATCTCGCCCTCAGGATCTCGCATCTGCAGGTGCTCGTAGTAATTGCGTAGCTTGTCAATGCCCTTCTGCAGCAATGACATGAGGAGCATGTACAACGCGACGCATGTCATCGCGTTGTATTCTGCCTGAATGTCCGCGTTCTTCCGTCGCGCCGCTAGTCGATCCGTCTCCCCTTCCCTCCGCGAGAACTTCTTGGGATCAGGAAGCGGCTCTAAAGGTTAGAACGGTGAGGTGACATGTCAGCCTCCCATATGCACCAGTCAAGCGCATATACGTACTCTGCGGGAAAGCCTTGACGTAGTCATACATCTCGTCTGCCCAATGCGTGAGGACTTCAGTCTTCTGCGCCAACTCCTCCAAAGACGAGAGGAGCTCGTCTTCCTCAGCATCTCGTACGCCCTGCAGTTCCAGGCCGAGCCCCTGCCCACGAGCGCCACCAAACGTCTGCGTACGCCGTGGTGAGGACGGTGTGAACTCATGCTGGTAGGATGATGGTCGTCGTCTTGGCCCTCGCAGAATGCCTGTCGCGATATTCAACGCCCGCGTAAGAGGATTGCCGCCACCACGGGTACTCCCACTTGATGGTGACGATGATAGCGGGGGCATGTTAACATTGGGCGGAGGTGGGAAAGTCGTATTGGCGTTCGTCGGGCTTGGCGACTCGACCGTCGGGGATTCGAGTACGTCGTCACCAAGCGGCAATTGTTTGCGATCGCGCAAAGGTCGCCGTCGCGAGGTGATTTCTGTAGAGTGACGACGATGAGCGTGAATCACGGACACCCAACTCGACGATACTGACCGTCTACAGCACGGTTGATCTCGACTGTTTGCTTGTCCCCCACAAGAACATACTCGCGACGCAACATGCCATCCTCCTCGGTCTCACCAGGTATGAGCGAAGTATCTGGGGATAACGGCTTCGCCTTGCCTGCAGGACTATAGTGTGGTGATGGCCCTGAAGGAGATTGCGATGGACCAGCGAGGGCTTCCGAAGGGCTACGTACGAGTGAGTACACAAGATGATGACACAGGAGACGGAAACATACTTCTCATACACAACCCCTTCCGGCGGCTCAGTCGAAATCCGCCGCTTGAACTTGATCTTCGCTGGAGGTATCATGGCCCTCGGGTCAAGTACCTCCGGGGGTATGATGCGGTGGTGGTCAGGTATGCGGTCAGGATCGTCATCGTCATCTGGTGGGGGAGGAGTTGGCTCCTTAGGTCGTGGGAACTTGGACTTGACCATCGCAGTGCTAGTGAAGAACTCGTCAAAGCTAGAGCGCTCGGCTGGGACCCGCTTCAACAAGCTACGAATAAGCATCTTGATGTCAGAAGGGACGGGCTTGATCTCGTCGCCCTTGGCTTGAGCACGGGCAAGCATCTGAGGGTCCTCGTCGGGAAACTTGATGCCTTTCGAGTTATCGATCTTCTTGAGCAGCTCGATATGATTCTGAGCGCGGAAAGGTGGCTTCCCAACTGCCATTTCATAGAGTACGGCCCCGACGGACCAAAGGTCCGCTTTCGAGTCGTACTTCTGATAGCTGAGGATCTCTGGTGCCATATACAGTCTACATGGCATGAGTGCGATCCAATACCCTAGCGAGATAACAGCTTACGGTGAGCCACACAACGTCTCTGCCATCATGGCCTGAGGAAGGAAGCGGGCAAAACCGAAGTCGGCGACCTTCAACACAGGGACGCCTAAAGGGTGTCCACGAGAATACTCATCCGATCCTGCGGGGTTTAGTAGCAGGTTCTGAAGGAATAGATGGTAAGACATATTCAGTGACTATGGCGTACGAGCATGCGTACCTGAGGCTTTATATCGCGGTGAATGAGGTTTCGTTGCCGGAGGAACTTGATAGCCCGAGCTGTGGCACGTTAGGACAGTTACAACTACCCGTCCGGAAACTCCTCACCTAGTTGCCTCAAGAAGCTCCGCACAACAATCTCATCTAGCCCGCCAGACTTCGGATGTGGATAGTACGTGGGAGCGGCACCGGGCGAGGGAACATATTCCAGGCCTTCTACCCTACCACGCTTCTTGATATAATTCGCGAGATCGCCTCCGGCGCAGAACTCCATGATAAGGTAGATGTTCCTCTCTGCGCGCTATGCGGCAACACACCTTCGTGAACAATCCGTATCGCAGCTTCGTGAGCGCGGCGAACTGAGTGAGGACTCACTATGACATCGAGTAGCCGGGTGATATGCCGGTGAGACAGGCTCTTCAGGATCTCGATTTCCCCTTGTAGATTGTCGAAGAGCTTGGGGCTGAGACCGCTCCTGTTCACCGTCTTGATGGCTACTTGGTGATGTGTTTGCTACGCCATGACGAGAATGGGTCGAACGGGGACAAGGAATGAGGATGAGCTTGCGTACCTCGTGGTATCCGCGATAAACCGTGGCGAAGCTGCCCTTCCCAAGGTCGCTCACGATGACATACGGCTTGACTTCCGCGTCCTCCACTCTCTGCCTGTCTGAGCGTTCCGATGTCGAGCTCGTGGTACGCTTGCTGGTCGAGGGAGCCGGAGAGGCGGCACTGGGGACTGCAGCCGGTGACATTGTTCAGTTGTGATGATAGCGTGTAGGTCGTGTTCGTTGTGTGCGTGCGTAGTGTACAGGATGAAGATGCAAAGCGAGAGGATGATGCGTCTGGTCGGCCGTGTCGTAGGTTTCTAGGGCATGAGGAAATAGCAGAAGATACAAAGGAAGCTCGATACTTCTAGCTCGGTCGTCGAAGTCCAGAGTAAAGCTCCGGTGGGTTACCGAGCCCCTTGTATTCTTTGTTACTGCACATGACGTAATCAATACAACATCTTTCAAGAGATCCTTACTCAGCAAGTCCAGCTGAGTAGGTTACGTAAGGAGCCTCCTTCCGTCCAGTGCTATGGCCACATAAGTACATAAGTATTGGCTCAGCGCGACGGATTGGTGTGCTTCCAGAGGGTTTCAGGAGCAATTCTGATGCCACTACTACTTACTGGCAGCATAGCAAGGAGATCATGCACTGGTTCCCGAACTGACACTCGTCGATACTCTACACTCGTCGCCAGCGCAATCCCGTCATGTTCTATAGTTGCTACATATTGCCCAAAGAATTCGAGTTTCACCAAGACATCTATGACCACAAAGCGGACCCAACGCGCACAACGTCCCCAAGATGCAGAACGTCATGGACCCGCACGACGTTCGCACCCTGCTGTATGGCACAGCTCACCGCTGCAGCCGTCGCCCAGTCCCGCTCGTCCGGCCGCGTCTGTCTGCCCTCGTAGCTGCCCTCCCCGTCGCCGTCGGACTGCTGCAAGATGGTGCCCAAGAACGACTTGCGTGACGCTCCGATGAGGAGAGGGAAGCCACTAAGCGGGTTTCGCTGTGGGCGCGACACTCCTTGGGGCACGGCGAGGCCTCGGAGACGTGGAGAGTAGTCCGAGACGACACTCGAAGCGTCGCGGAGGAGCTCGAGGTTCCCCTCGAGGGTTTTGCTGAACCCGATCCCGGGGTCGACGATGACGAGCCACCGCCTGATCCCACCGGGGCCCTTGACCGCCTTCTCGACCTTTGCACCAAGCTCTACGCGTACCGCCTCGAGCACCGCGCCTCTCCCATTCTCGTCTGCCGCATACGCATATTGGCTGTAGTCCTTATTCTCCGCCGCTGGCCCACGTGAGTGCATCAGAACGACGGGAACGGCGAGGTCGCGCGTCACCTGCCGCATCTTCGCGAAGTGAACCTCAGACTGTTCGGTCGGGGGCCAGTCCGGACCGCTGAACGCGCATACGTCGTTGACGCAGTTCGCACCGGCGTGCACGGACTCCTCTGCGACCTCCCAGCGGAAGGTGTCTACGCTGATGAGCGTAGTGGCGGTCCTCGCGAGCAGGGACATGCGTCCTGGAGGCCTAGGCGTGAGGAGCGAACTCTCTTCTCGGATAGCTTGCACCACGGGCACGACGCGGGTGAACTCCTCTTCCGGGGAGACAAACGCCGCGCCAGGCCGAGTAGAGTAGCCGCCTATGTCGATGATACTTGCGCCGTTCGCAACAGCATTGGTGGCATACGAGAGGGCGTTAGGCAGTGTGTAGTGCATGGAGCCGTCGGAAAAGGAGTCTGGAGTCGCGTTCAGGGTCGCCATGATATACGTCCGTTGTTGTAGTTGCTTGCCCCTCGAGGGATGCGACGTGATCGGGTATTTCCAGTAGGTCGACGTGGGCGGTATGCGCGGAATCTTCAACATATGAGGCGACTGGTCTCCGTTGTGCGGGAGCGGATACCGAGGGAACGGTATGACCTTGTACATCGCGGGTTCGTCCGATGGTTGCTGCACGAGCGTCGATAGCAGCGCCTCTATTTTACGCCCGATTGACGGAACAACGTATTCTGGAATCATGCTGCATAGCTCTCAGTTGGTAGGGTAGCAGATGCATGGCGAACAGACTCACTCTGCTAGCGGCCGTAGAACGAACTCCCGCTCGGCCAACCGCGGGTGTGGGACCACAAGTTCACCCTTCAAGTTGTCGAGGTTTCTGCGCAATGCTTCCGGTCGGGTGTCCATCACGATCGAGTCGTACGTCACGATGTCCAGGTCGATCGCGCGAGGACCGTTGCGAAAAGTCTCCGTCCTTCCGACCGCCGCCTCGATTTGCTTCAAGAATTCAAGGAGCGCACGCGGCTCGAGGTCCGTCTCAACCTGCCAATAGGAGACCTGTGGGATCAGCTTGAATGTGAGGAGAGGGTGATACAAACCATGCACGCGCAGTTGATAAACTTGGGCTGGTCTTCGACGTACATCGGGGCTGTCTCGTACATGAAGCTTGTGTCCACGACGATGACCCTGGGGGACCCAGACCATTTCTCCAAATCCGCCCCAGGCGCCTCCAGGAGTCGGAGTGCATACTCAATGTTCGAGAATCGGTCACCGATGTTTGCCCCGATGGCGATAGCAGCGGTGTGAGGGAGGGTCTTCCCTGTCGTAGAGGTCGATGGATTGATAGACGAAGGCGGGTGGGGAGCTGTAGCAGAGGCGTCCACCTCGCCTGCTGTACTCGTCGAGGCGACCTCGGGAGGACACGAGCGGAAATCTTCAAGGGTCCGAGTCACCTCCACTTCTGCCGACTCCGCGCCGAGAATGGCGCTGGGCTTGGATATCCGCGTGGTTACCTCTGCGGTATCGTCATCGAGGAACAGCAGGACAGTTTTGGCAGCTTCAGATGCGAAGGCCTCGACTGTGAGAAAAGTGGATCCCTCTATGAACTGACCGCCCAGTCGAGTTAGTATGTCGTCTCATGTAGATTTTTCGGTAACACGCACGTCAAATACCCGTTGCTCGAGTATGCGAAAATCGAACAGCGCACGACGAGAGACCTTCCTCCGAACAGAGACATTCACTCTGACCCTTTGCTTCCGCAGGCGTTCATGTGGATTGATACCAATGATCGCGTGGCCTACCACGTCCTGTAAGAAGAACCTTTCTTCCACGGGCCGCGGCTGCGCTGCCGGCTTGCTGACTTCGACCCCAAACGCGGCACCATAGAGGAGCGTCTTCGTCCGCGCAATCTTCACCGTGAACGACGGCACGTCCGGGTACTGTGCTGCATACACCTCGTAGACGCGATCGACGAATGCCTCGATAGAGGGGAAGACCTCGGACTCTACAATGGCCGCCATATGAGACGCGAGGATGGAATAGTTGATCGAGTAGGCGAGGTCTTCGGTGGCGGCGGCTTTGCTGACATCGTGAGCAAAGCTGAAGCTGAGCAAAACAGGCTGAGCTTTCGGCGTGCTGGCAGGCCAACGAGTCCCGTCCGAGAAGGTGGCCGTAAGTGCAAGATCGTTGACGCGGATGAAATCGCGAGTCGCCGCGTCTTTGTCCTCGGCGGGCCCGCTGTCCAAGCATTCAGCATCGGTGACTGAGGCAAAAAGATGGCGAACGCACCTCATGGTTGCGGTCAAGGGCTACGTAGAGCCCTAACTGCGCAGGACTTGCTTTTTGTGCGACCTCCGCCTGCCGTGTGTAGACCAGCGCGCGCGATTCCGAACGATCAGGCACGAGAAGTCGAGTAGGGCAGGTCGAGGGGCGTAGAGCTGAGGCTCGAGCGAGCAGTCTACAGGGGTGGGTAAGACGTCGCCTCGAGAAAAAAGGCAGGAACGAAGGTGAAAGGCCTGGGAGGAGCCGGAGTCTTTGGCTACATAGATTATCACGCACAAGCGATCCACTCCGATGTACGAGTAGGTTCTAGATTTGCAGTCAGCATATATTCTGTATTCAGTGCGCGACGCAGTTGACTGGGGAACTTACGAGCGGAGTGCAAGGTAATGGTCAAGAACAAGCTTGAACCTCGGAATTGGCCGCCCGTGCGCGCATGAATGATGCGCGCGCCATGATACCATAAGAAGAAATAGGCGGGCTCCCGTCCACCGTCCCGGTAGCCGCTCACCGCCGTGCTATCACTCTCACCCTCCTCCCTACTGGCGTTCCTCCGTTAGGTGTTGACATGGAATACACATTCTCGCTCCAGAAGCTCGCCGCATACAAGCCTCGGAACAGCGCAAAGTCCAAGGCCACGTACGACGCCGGACTGGCACTTCTTGAACGCGGCGCGTACGCGAAGAAAGGCGAAGAAGGTGCGCGCATCCACCGTAGCAGACGTCGGTCACTCATGTCAAAGGTCTTCGCGACCGCACTATATGCGCAGGCTGGGATGCCGTAGAGAAGCTGGCGTTGGCTGCGCTGGACCAAGGGAAGGTCGAGGTCGCTGATGTGCGTATATACCCTACTTCACATCCTCCGGTTCAGTAGCTCATACGCGTCCTGGCTCAGAGATGTATACAAGTCCTCACAGACAAGTTCCCTGGATCAGCACGCGTCGATTGTCTCGCAGGCATCAGGTTGGAGGCCACGGAGGGTCCGGAGACGGCGTTGCAGTACTACGATGAGCTACTTGAGGCAGACCCCACGAACCTGGTACGTCCCCAACGCTCCCCGGAACCCATATCGGACATTCATTCCTCTGTGGGTACAGGCAGCATGGCGGCGGAAGGCGCACGTACTGCGGCGGATGGGCAAGCTCGACCGCGCAGTGCACGAGCTCTCTACCCTCCTCGACACCTTCTACTCCGACGTCGACGGTTGGCTCGAGCTCGCAGACATCTATCTCTTCTGCGAACAATATACCTATGCCCTCCAGTCGCTCTCGCACGCTCTCTTGCTCTCGCCTCAAAATCCCACATACTTCCTGCAGTATGCCGAGACAGCGTACCTAGCGGAGGACATCCCGCTCGCGCTCAAGACGTTCTTGCAAGCCGTGGACATGACTGACGACGATGACGGAGACCTCGCACCGAGCGATTCGATACCCACCGGCGTCACGCTCCGTGCGTGGTTCGGGGTGAAGCTCGTACGTGCGACACCCAGATCTGCTCCACATGCGCAACTCACAAAGCCTCTAGTGCACACGCAAGCTCATCACGGAGCCTCGCTCGGGAAGCGCGTCTGCGTCACAGACACAGGCACCGAATACCTCGAATCTATCTCTGCTCGACGAGTTGTCCACGGAACGACTTCGCACCGCGTATTTGAACCTGAAGAATGAGTCGCCACCAGCTGGAGAGTCAGACTTGATCGCTGCCCTAGCTACCCTGGTGAAGTAATTGTAGCATGCCGCTGCTCGGATTATAGCCTGCATATACCCCCTGACCCTTCGCGTGTACATCATCAAGCTTGCAATGCATCATCGACCTGCATCGGCTGTGGTCATCCATCCGCGAAGGTCGTGAATTTGTTGATCTTGGTTTGACTCCGCGCATATCGAAGAAGTTTAGGCAACGGAGGTAAAGGCACCATCATGAAGCACAGGCCATGGCGGCACGGTCACGACGGCTTATAGATGCCCTAAATCATAATCGTATACGGAGGGGGCATATGCGTGCGGGTAGAGTAACATGAGAGCGAAATGCGAGTGATACAGACGATGCGACTCCAAACCAACTCCTCCAGGGCCGTCGTGAGACGTCATGGGTCGCCGGGCTCGTGGGTCTACACCCGAAGCCCGTGCGTGGACGCCTGATGCGTCTAGTGTAGCTCGAGGCTGACTGTGTTGCTTTTACTTCTCGGGGTTGGCGTTCCTACGAACAGAAAAGGGTCAGCGAAAGGGGGCAAGAGGAATAGCGGTCGGAAGAAGGGGAAGGAGGAAAGGTCAGATAGGAGCGAAAGACAGATGAATGTTTTTCTACACAAGCTGTTCAGTGTGAACTATGCAAGAAGATTCGTGTATCATCTTGAAGACTAGGACGCGCAGACAAGCATAGCGCTGCACTGCGCTACCGTGCGTTGGTAAAGGGGTCCCGAAAAGCGAGTACTCACATTCTCCGCTTGCCGCCAGGGAGGGTGGTAACGTTCACGAAGCTGCACAGGGGATCAGTCCTACACATTCAGCCATCGCACAAACGCGACTACGCACCGACGGTTGTAGAGCATCCGCTTCTTAGCACGGCCCTTAGGCACCTTCTTCTTCTCCTGCTTTTCGACCTTGGGGGTCTGACCCTTGACCTTTCCGGCACGAGCGAGAGAGCCGTGAACTATCGGTGGATGGAGCGCATTTCGTCGGGAGCAACGCAAAGAGAGCGGCCTGATCAGTACAGGTGATGCGAGAGCAGAACGGAGGGCTAGCAACCTTTTCCCATGTTTGCTTGCTGTGGGCGGGACGGTGGACGCTGTCGGTGAGTAAGGCGATCGGTGGTCCTGTACAGCTCTAACTCGAAATTCGAGCTCCGCCTGAAGATTCCCTTAGCTGCCTTATGATTATCCGGCACTGGGCGCCTCACTTCGGCCCTTGTCCCGACTTACTCCGTTGCCTACTAAGCACAGCTGCCTGTCCGAGTCTTGCCTAGCTGCTGAAATATCTTTTCTCCCTCCATTACTTCAATCTCACACTGGACTGTATTTATGTCTGCGTTCGCCCCCAAATACAAGTACATCCATGCCCTTGCCTCACGTCAAGCTGGCCGGATAGCCTGAGCGCGCGGCCACTTGTCGAAAACTCCAGCAGAGTTCGTCATGCGTATGTACTCTGAGCCATCGCCCTTGTGACACCTAAAGTGAGCAATTGCGCCGCCTCGTACTGTTTGATAACGCAGGACTTACCACCATTGCATGTGGGAACCCAAGGTCGAATGGCAACACACTCTCAAGGTACTTGATTTGCTCCGGGGATAGCGCGATGTCGAGGGCCTCGACGTTTGCGTGCAGCTGCTCGATCTTGCGGCACCCAATCACAGGGAACACATACGGCGTCTTCTGCATCACGTATGCGATCGCCACTGCGAAGGAAGGAAGCCAGACACGGGGTTCGGTATGGTGCTGCAGCGCATATGACATGATGACTACCACGTACCAGCTTGAATGCTCTTCGCGCCGACCTGCTGCGCGACCTCCTCGAGCGCCTTGCACAACTTGCGTTCGTTCTCCGTGCGCTCCCAGTCCGGTCTGCTGATTGTCCGACCTATTCATCGTCTAGTGAGTATTTCCAAGCTCATACGTGATGAGATATCGCAACCAACCATTTTCCCCGGTCTGTCTCCTCCGTTCTTCCTCCTCATCTGTGCGGATACGGCCTGCCGCAAGGACGTTCCATGGCGCGAGAGCCAGGCCTGTACGGGAGCAGGGGACGAGTCAGTATACCACCTGGACGGACTGATATCACAAGGCAGGTACCTTCCGCTCTGGCCATGGGAAGGATTTCACGCTCGAAGTCGCGCTGGAGAATGCTCCATGCCCCTTGGTAGATGACGAACGGCGTCTTGCCCATCAAACGCGCATACAGGTTCGCCTTCGCTACTATCCAAGCAGGCGTATCCGAGATGCCCTGTTCAGAATAATGGTGAGAACCCCCGTTGGAATGTGTGGATATGGGCAAAGTCACTCGCCAAGTACAGGACCTTCCCAGAGGTCACTAGGTTGTGGAGGCCGTTCATGACTTCCTCCAGGCTCGTGTCCCAGTCCCACTACACACCTATGTAAGTAAATGCTATCGAGAACATTAGAGAAATACTCACCCAATGAACGTACAAGATATCGATGTAGTTCGTGCGCAGCTTCCTCAGCGACTCCTCGACGGACAGGTGCATCGCCTTGAGGTTGTTGCCCGTATAGTGCACTTTCTGCTTAATTTCGCTCGCCGCCCGCTTGAAGTTTGTCGTGTACTGTTCACGAATGTCCAGTCAGTCAATATGCTTTGCCATATTTCCTTCGGCACCCACGCAACCCCGCCCCTTGGTTGCCTCGCCTGGGGCGTACGCAGCGCATACAGCGAGGATTGAGCGAACCACACTCACCTTCGTCGCGACGACCATCTGGTCGCGCACTCCCCGCGCCTCCATCCACTCTCCCAGAAACTCCTCCGAGGACTCATCCTGGTAGTTGTTCGCAGTGTCAATGAAGTTCCCGCCGGCTTCGTAGAACGCGTCAAGCAGCTGGAAGCTCGATTCCTTGTTCATCGCGCCCATGCCGAGCTTCTCCCACTTGTCGCCGATGCTCATCGCGCCGAAGCAGATCGGCGAGACGTGCACGCCCGCGAGCGGCGAGAGCTGGCGATAGCGACCGAGCTTGGTGGGCGGCTCGGGAGCGGGGATCCAGACCTTGGACATGGCTGTGATGCGGTCGTATCGATGAAGACGAGACGAGATATGATGCCTTGGGAGTACGGGCGATAGAACGTGGAGGGATGCAGGCTGCGATTGCACTCCGTGCGTGTATTTATGCGAGTTTGAGCTCGAGGACAATTCGACATGGCGTGTGAGATATTTTGCTCGTGGTCACAAGCTCCCTCCCCCGTGCACGTTCTCCGGCCAGTCTGAGTCATCCCAACACTTGTATGAGCGACACGGTCGTCGACGGCTGCGATCAAGTCGAAGCACTGACCATCTACGTCATTCAGGCTACTGGGAGAGATGCCGATCGCGATATCTCTTGCTTGACACGGTGATCTCGCTATGTGCTAACACCTGCATACATATTGCGATGTGATCAGAAGCATACCAGAATGCTCTCGACATGAACGCAGCACAGGTCAGGAGAATATAATTAGGACGATGGAAGCGCATCCTACAGAACATCAACATCCATGAGCACCCTCTCGTCCACAGGTGCACCTGCAAATTTTTTTGGAAGGATCGGTGTACGGATAAGGGGAGACCCTGTGAAACTCGAGACCTTGTTGGCGCACGAGCTTAGCACCGTCTTCTGGGTCGAGTCGTTCCAGATCCAGTCCATCAGGGTTCCTGGCGATGACCCAGCACTCGAACGGCACATCGGATGTTTCGATCGCGACGTACTGCAGCTTGAGGCAAGCTGACGCCAAGATGTGCGCATACTGTGTTGTGTAAGGAGGGCCCGCATCAGCCGTATGAGAGGATGGTGGGGAGGATGGCCACGAGTCTTCTGGGCGATCATCAAAGTTCTCTGTATGCATACGGAGCACGAGAAACTTGAGCGAATGGAGGGCGAGAGACTCCGTTATCTCTACAATGTCCTGCGATCGACGGCTCGAGTAAGCACATAAGTAGATAACAATAGTCAACTAATGACTTACAATAGGCGCCGTAGCCCCCACGTTCGGGTCATTCGCCGGCGGGCGGAGTAATGGCATATAAATGTCCAAGTTGTCCAACGCGAGGTGAGTGACGCGGGTATAGAGAGTAGGAACGAACACGAGCTCCTCCACTAGAACCATCGGACCGTGCCACTTTGTCAGGGGGTATCCGATGCGGAGGAGCAGCGTGGTTGGTCGAGCGCCATCGAGGATCGTCTCCAGCATCATCTCGTCGCTCAAGCTAAGGTCTACCTCAGAAATGTCCAGCCTTTCCACGTCGCGGGTGAGTCCCAATGCATATAGCGTGATGATGTCGCCAGAGAGGTAACGTAGTCCGACCAGCGATTGCGAGTCGTCAAGTTCCCGATTCTCGTCGTGCGTGTCATCGACGACACCTGCGGCGTCGAACAGACCCGTGACATCCAGTGACTGGAGATTCGGGAAGGCATGGAGGAGGACGGAGAGGCTGAGATTCTCCGGTTGCCGAATGCACAGCGTATGCACTCTAGGGAAGCGGGGTGTGTCGTTGCTCAGCTGGACGAAGTCCTCGTGCATGTCGACGTGCCATACGGTAATCTTCTCGAGGGTTGCGCAGTACTTGGAGAGGAGGTGGAGGATGTTGGGATTGATCATGCCTCTCTTCCACAGCCGAAACTTGAATTCGACTTCCACGAGCGGTGACGTGACGCTCTGGAAGAGAGCGAAGGCGAGCGTGCCGAAAGAAGCCAGATGCAGGTGCTTTATCGACGTAAGCGCGGCCACAGCACCTAGAAGCAGATGTTCGTCCTTGAAGGCGGCGTTTGAGAGAGCTTTTATCGGGAAAGACTGTAGAAGCTCCTCCAAGTACCCCAGTCGGAGGTCTTCCAGGTTCCCCGCCAGACGAAGGATCTGTGCCAGTGCCAACACACCTGCTGAGCTTCTCTCTCGGTTCACGGCATCTCCTCCGCCCTTGTCCTCCTTCAAATCTCCGCCATTCTCCAGCGTATCTTCGTCGTTGTTATTGTCTCCGTGGAGGCTGTATTCTTCGCCGTTGCTGTCTCCATCGCTGTCCATGTAGTGGCCTATTTCTCCGTCTCCCGCGATTTCGTGGACTGAAGGAGTGTAAGGGTCCGCCTGTATGCTGATCCTGAGCCTGCGGAGAAGGGGCGCGCGAGTCGAGGGAGAGTGCGAGATGTAGTGAGAGAAGGCTAGCAGCTGAGATTCGCTGGAGACGGTGACGCCAAACTGGAGGAGCCGCCTGATCCCGATCTCATAGAGAACACGGCAGGTACGCATCGTCTGACTGGCGGTCCAGTACATCTAGTAGCAGAATGAAGATATCTGCGCATAGTCGCGGACGGCGTATGAGTCTGCTCCGGTTGATCAGTGGCTGCGAGTGTCATGTAAAGTTCAAGCTTGGCACGTACGTCGACATCATAGCATTCCAAGCATGTGAGGCAGTATACCCAATGAGATGCGGTTCAGTTGGCACTAGCGTCGTCAGCGTAGGTGGGTGTTGCGTTCAGAATGAGAATCTTGGAGACGCTGATACTACTTCCTCATGGGATTTCCCGGGCTTCCTCAGAGCCTTCGGAATCGCATACTTACAGTCACGCTTCCGTTGTCGATCAATGTCATCAGGAAAAGCCTCCCATGCAAATGTCATGACATGTTGTGAAATATCATGAAAAAGTCGCACTATGTCATAACATTTCATCATTATATCCTATGATGGATTATGTGTGCATGTTCGCAGGTCCCCCATGCAAATGCCATGAAATATTCGTGAAATATCATGACTATGTGAGGGTATGTGCACGGTATATCGTAGTCTTCTCGCTCAATAGACAACGCACACACATTCAGTTCGGTAAATGAATATATCATTGAGACTAGCTACAGAACATGACTACGTAACACACCGAGAACTGGACAAGACACTGTATAATATAGTAGCAGTATAGTAGAACGACCAGATATGAACAAGCGGGAGCGGAACACGATAACGTCCACCCCCAAGGTGTATGTGTACAAACTGGACGGCCCGCGCTGAGTCGCTGACTTGCACCCCTTGCAGGTCATGGCTTCCCACGGAAGTGGTCGAGGCGGGGTGACGGAGGCGGATGGAGCATCAACACCACGGAGACGGGCACGGAACTCGAAGTGCAACTGACCTTCAGCGGGACGGACCGCGCTGGCGCCCTGAGTTAGGACCAAGCCAAAGCACAACGCTCACCTCAGCTCCTGGGTGTGGCCCGAGGTGCTACACAACCTGGAGCATTGTGGAAGATATCTGACCGAAGGGAGCGGACGTGCGCACGGACACGTCAGTAGACCAAATGACATCGCACATTTGAGTGCTACGCACCTTCGCCACCGCAGCGAACACACCAGTCGAGCAGCGGTGCTCAGGCTGCGTTACAACCGTCGATCAACGATCTTGCGACGAGCATCGAGACAATGTGCCCATGGCCGCGATGTAAACGGATGCGGTCGGGCGATGCCAGATTGGGATGGTCGGGGTATGAGCACAGGCGCAGTGTAGACGAGATACTGTAGAGAACATACCAAGAGTTGAGAAAGGACGGGGCAGACGCCACCGCTAGATGGGAGTTGGGGTTCGTTGAAGACTGCAGAGGGCGCAACGTCGACGAGGATGGGGCAAATGAGATATGTTCATAAAAGATGCAACCACGGACGGGCTACGTACCGGCTAGGCAGGCGTTAGAGAGCATGACAGATGGGGACGGGTCGTTCTTGCACTTCGTCGCCGTATCCAGCTCATGCTGCTGCGAGTCTCCCCTTGTCCGCCGGCATGTGTACACGGCCATGGCTGGCAGCACTGGTCAGACGTAGGTGAGCGTGTGGGACTCGTACCTAAGAGAGACGGACTGTTGGCTGTGAGGGACAACGGTTCACTGCGTGGAGCCTCGAAGGAGGAGCAGCAGGAAGAGGAAGAAGAGGGAGGGACGGAGGATAAGCGCTGCCTGCCACGTCGACACTTGGGCTAAACATGGACAAACAAAGGACTTGGTGTTCTGATCGGACTCCACCAGTGAGTATATCCGTCCAGATGCTCACCAGCAGATGAGCCACTAGCAACGTACCTTTAGTATAAGCTGATTTATATCACACTATACACTAGACCTCTTGTGTCGATACTTATTCCGATTCGGCGGCGAACTGCGAACGGGCCACGGCCTGAAGCGCATGGGCGCTTCGCTTTCCACATTTGTCGGATGCATTCCCACACACTCCGGCAGCAAGTTGTACTTACTTTGGGACCTGTTCAACTACTAGGGTAAGTAGAACTTACTGCAAAGCAGCGCAGGCACTGAGTATTGTAAGGAAAGAGTCACTATGCGCCGTCACTGGCACACATTTCAACCTCGGTTGTGGCAGGACAGCGCTTATACCCGGAACCTCCGAGTGAGGGCCAACACTTACATATATCAGCGGAGCCAAGTGTTGCGTCCAACCTTGCATATGTACATTAGAAGAATATGTTGCAATTATCTACCACATTTGACAGAAATGGTTCAACTATTTGACGGGTGTTCACAACATGTATGAACATTTCATGACATGTCACGACATTTGTCAGCATTATGCTGTTATGTCATGACATGTGCATGGGAGGCTTTTCCTGATGGTACCGTTCATTGGTTCTCATCTATAGCAAGGACCGAGACCATACCTTGACTGCAACACTAGTGACGCATCGATCGCAGGCTCCAGTCTCAGGCTCTGCTGGCAGTTCAAATCTTCCGAACTTTGTTGCGTATAGTACTCTAAAGCCGATTCGAGAGCCCTAAGGTAATGTGTGTAGCATAACACGATGGAATGATAAAGGTCAATATAGGTGGAACGAGGACGCCCTACGAACGTATCAAGCCCAAGGTGGCTGGAAACCATCACGCACTTGGGACGGCATGCTCGCCTCCGTCGAGAGCGTTACTTGGGTTGCCTCCCGTAGCTTTTGTGCCATATAATACCTCGTGCCGTTGGTTCTCCGCTGCCTTGGACCAATGTTGGTGTCGCGTATGACCCCGGGTGTCAGCTTGATATCCTGATCCCGGTGTTCAACCAAGTAATTGAGGATGAGACGCTGCATTGCCTCGTGGAGGTGGTCTGCGTGCGGCGGAGGCGTGGTCATGAGGCCGTACGAGGTCCTAACTTGTTGGACCATGTGGAAGAACATGACAGCGACGTCATGCATGCAGGGAAGGAATACGCCTGTGTAGAAGGAGAGCCGGCGATCGAATATAACTCCCTCACGAAGGTCACTCACCAGTTTCAGCTAAGGGAGATTATCTTTCTACGGTAAGCTCTGTTGGGCGCTAGCTTAAAACGCCCTTTAACAGGTAATCTTAATCGCCCTTTTAATCCTCCCCGCGCGCCTCACTGCCCTCCCCTCCTCCAGATTATCTTCGGTGGGCGCTGCCCCGCCCTCGCGCACCCTCTTGCGTCCTCGCCGTCGCCCGCGATCATCTCATGATTATTTCCCGCCGGCGCTCGCGCTCCTCGCGCTCCCTCCCTCCTCCCTTCGCCACGGATTATCTCAAGATCATCTCTCGACGGCGCTCGCGCTGCTCGCCCTCCCGCCTCCCTCGCCTCCTCCCTCGACCTCGGATTATTTCAAGATTATTTCCCGCCGGCGCTCGCGCTCCTCGCGCTCCCGCCTCCCTCGCCTCCTCCCCCGACCTCGGATTATTTCAAGATTATTTCCCGCCGGCGCTCGCGCTCCTCGCGCTCCCGCCTCCCTCGCCTCCTCCCCCGACCTCGGATTATTTCAAGATTATTTCCCGCCGCCGCTCGCGCTCCTCGCGCTCCCGCCTCCCTCGCCTCCTCCCCCGACCTCGGATTATCTCAAGATAATTCGCGTGGGCGCTCGCGTTCTCCGCCCTCCCTCCCTCCTTCCCGCCGCCTCGGATTATCTCAAGATAATTCGCGTGGGCGCTCGCGTTCTCCGCCCTCCCTCCCTCCTTCCCGCCGCCTCGGATTATCTCGACGTCAATTCCCGCTAGCGCTCCCGCTGCTGTGCTCCCCCGCCTCCTCATCGACCTCCGATCATCTCAACATCATCCGCGGGGCGCTCGCGCTCCTCGCGCTCCCTCCCCGCCGCTCCCTCCCCGCCGCTCCCTCTCCTCGTCCACCATTAGATTAATCCTCCCCGGGCGCTCGCGCCGCTTGCTCCTCTGTCGCCCCAGGGAACAATGTTTCCACCCTGGCCAGGGAACAATGTTTCCACCCTGGTGCTCGCGCTCGCGCCCTCCCCGCCTCCCCGTGTTCTCGTAGCTCGATCTCGATGCCCCTCGTGTTGAACAATGGACTACGAACAGTAGACGCGCATTAGGCGCTATGGGCACTGCTTCTTACGATAGATCTTAGGCTGTGCTTCTTTCTTTCCATATTAGGTATACGTTGTACGATACACATGGTTACTAGGCTTCTCTTTTGTCCAGTCCATTCCAGTGCGTTCTTCTACGCTCCGGACTCTTCTTAGACTGTTCCAGATCGTCCTTGTGACCATACTTTGTTCTCCATTTGTCGTTATCTTTGTTCTGTCTGAGTCATCCTTCGTCGCTCCTTACTCATCCTCGACTCACTCTGACTCAGACACATCACATGCCCTCCTTACTATCGCTTACTCATGCAGCTCCTTTACGGTATATAAGGAGGACTCTCTGGGACTCGTCTCCTCAGTCTTTCACTCACTGACTGAGGAGTAAGTACTCGTCTTACCTATGCGTTCATATGCTCTTACTTACAAGTACCTGTGTAGCTTGTCTGTCCGCTCACTTACTAGGTACTTGGCATTATGCTAATATAGTCTTTCACTCACTGACTGAGGACTTGTCTGTCCGCTCACTTACTAGTCGCTTGCGACATCGCCTCACAGGTTCTCACTCCATCACCTCGTCCCCCTTGTATATAGCCCTCTGTAAGTATCTATCCCAACATCCTCCGCATGTATTGCAATTTGCCACCTGTACCCCCCTTTCAGCGCGAACGCGCGCTGCCTACGGTTAGCTGCTGTGCGCCAGCCCCTTTGCATCTCCAGAATATACACGCTCGTAGGAATCACTTGTCCCAGCAATTGCATGCGTGAACTTAGCCCGTCCCACCTGTACGCCGGTTCGACTGCCAGACTTCGCAGTGCACGCGCGAGCCTGGTGAGGCCATGGCGCGCGCGCGAGCGACCACCTCCCCTGGGCACGCGCGCGATTCATCGCTTCATCAGGCTCGCGCGCGCACGAGCGTGGCTTTACAGGCGCTTGCACCGGGGACCTATCCGTGAAGCCTTCAAGCTTCAGTCCCTCGCGGGCAACGTCGCGGGGTCCGACTAATCGTTAGTACGAGACGTTTCACGTCTCGCAACCTGCGTGCAGCGCCTCTCCAGATTCCACTGTCCCTTGGCAACAACACTGGCCCCGCACTTCCCAACCTCACCGCCCTCGCCGACGACCTGTCATCAGGATCTCCGGCCTCCCCTCCTCTCCCTCGTTTCCACCCCCAAACATTCCCTCCTCAACCAGCACCTCCCTGTCCCAGTGCTGCTCCCCCGGCCAGCGTGCCCTCCGTTCGATTACAACTGCAAGACAAAAGCAAATCAGTGCCAGACAAAGGTGAGTTCTCGCTTCGCGCACCTTCGTATGCCTGTCCAAGACTGGCTCTCCCCGTCTCCTACGCCGCGTTCACCGGCGCACCACCTGTCCCTGCTGGCCTAGTCCTACGCCCATACGTCCTCCTTTACGGTCCTCGACCCGATCTGGCTCGATACGACCTCTCCGTTCGGCCTAGCTGGCGCAGGGCCACGGCAGCAGCTGCCTACTGTGCCCGCCCCATGCTCTCCTTCGGGGCATCGGCCTCGCGTCCATTATTCACGGCGACAGTCTTCAATGGGCACTTATTAGTCGAGGTTTTCGTTTAGACACACGTTCACTTACTTTCTCTTCACAGATCATGCCCCTCTCTCCGCAAGACTATCAGGTACGCAGCGCTCCAGCCCATCTGTTTCCTCCACTCCGCCTCACTCCGCCTACGCAGACTTTCGTCTGCATCTTCCGCATGCACGGCCGCGCTCGCGTTCCTACCTCTTGGTTCGCCGTCGTTCAGGTGCTGTACCTCACTCCCATCCGTCCCTCTCCGCGCTGATACATATCTAGGCTATGTCAGCGTTGGGATTCCGTCCAGATCCCCTGGGGCCGCCCCCCATTACCCTATTCATCCCGCCGTTGGGACTACCGTGTGTCGGCGTTCTGGTCCCAGAGGTACGTTTTTGGCTCAGCGCACTGTATTCCACCCCCCCTCACCTTCCCCAGCCCGCTCAAGGCGTACTCCAGCCTGTCGAACTAGCTATGTAAGCTTGTCCTCTCAGTACGCCCCCATCGCACTCACCTCCACTCCCTTCAGGCTCGCCATGCTGCTCACCGGCCTGTACAGCATTGACGCGGGTCTAATCCATCAGCTGTACACCGAGTAGAGGCATTGGTAGGCATCCGTGGTGTGGGCGCGATATCTTCATTCGGTTTATTGTTTTGCGGACCAGTGCTTTGTTTCTTTGTGTCTCCTACGCTCTGCGCTCTCGGGCTCCCCCTGCACATCTTGTCGTCTTGCTGTCCCTGTTCCTATCGCAACGCTCTGCGCCCTGGGGCTCCCCCTGCACATCTTGTCATCTTGCTGTCCCTGTTCCTATCGCATCGATACCGAACTCTCTCGTTGCCTCTTGTGTAACGTGTTATGTGTATTTACCGCCTCATATACATTCTGGCCTCACGCGCGTGTCCCTGTCCGCCAACATCAACCATCTTCAGATTCATTGCTGTGCGTCTGTCACGCGAACACTCACCCATCATGTAAGCGTTCTTCTTCAAACCGCTGCTGTCCCCCGGGCCAACACGATGTCCCCTCCCTCCCTGGGATCACAATGGATTGCTCCCAATCCCACCGCCGATCTCCCCGGCGCCTTCATCTCAACAGGTCCGTACGCCGTGAGGAACCCCCTCTCATCGGCACGTTCTTCATGCTCGCCAGGACCGGTCGTTTGAACTCCAACCCAACGCTTCCTCCAGCGATTCAGAAGCTCTTCAACCACCATCCCCTGCTCCGCCTGAGTAAGCGCTTTCATCGGCATCTGGAGGGGAGATCGCGGACAGTCAGCGATGCGCTGATTAGCGCGTTCTGGGCGTACTCACAGCGTAACCGCGGCGCATGTTCAGCCAGCTCGCCAATTCACCGAGGTCTCTCTTCTGATCGTCGGGAGGATCCAAGTGCGTAAGCGGCGTCAGGGCGAAGATGCGGTCGCGCCATTCATCCTCCAGACCTCGAACGTCGTCACGCCCAAGGCTGACAGCGTGCATCACGCTCAGCACAGTCGATAGGTCCTCTCGAGTGCCGGGGCGGAGGTCGATGATCTCGCGGTCGCAGCACGCGCCGTGGAGAATTTTCATCGTGCGGGCGTGTTGGATTTGGAAGTTCTCGACGACTAGCGGGATCTACAGTACGTCTCAGCCAGTCAGCCAAACCATGTAAAGGGCAGCACTCACATCCACATGATGCAGGGGGCGGTCCTCGGGGCTCCCAGCCTCCACTCGCAGATAATACAGGAGGTCGGCATGATCGCCTACCCCCGTCGCCCGCCCTGCACCCTTCCATCGCGCGTAGAAGTATACGCGGTCTTCACCTTCGTCCGTCGGGCTCAGATGTTCACACCGCGGCGTTGCAGCTTTCATGGTTCAGGTTCAGGGAGAGTGGGTCCCCGGCGATCTCGGCGCTGCCAGGGCTCGCGTGGTGGCTGTGCTCAGTATTCTGACGTCATTCTCTACCAGCCGCCAATCGACACCAGCTGTTCCAAGGGTACAGTACACGCCTCGCTCGGTTTGTAAACGTAAAGAGCGCAGTTCTCTCGAGGATCAGTCGGCTCCCACAAGTCTCCCTGTGGCGCATCATCCCATTCGCGCCAGCTCCAGTTGCCCAGCAGCGGCTCCTCCGTGATCTCACTCGCGGGGGCGTCGCCACCGTAAGTCTGCACGCGCCGACTCACGAACAGTCCCTTCTTGCATACCAAGACGAAGGCCCGCTCCATGTCGTGGTAGCTGGATAAGGGCACGTCCGGCTCGAACAGGTCCCACGGGCACTCCTGACCACGCCGCTGTAAGCCAGTGGAACACGGGAAGGTCGGAGGACTCACCAGCACTGCTGCTCTCTCTCGCAGCCAACTCACAAGGCGCACGAGCCACGCTCCCATAAAGGGCACATCCCACGGCACTGCGGCGCCGTACGGGATAGTCCGCTCGATAACGTCGCGCAGCTCACGGCCCAGGCTCCAGTGGCGGGAGGATGCTTCGTCGCCCGCCAACAAGATCAGCACGTTGACGAGGTTGTGAAGCGCCACCGCGATGTCTTGAGGCAGAGCCAGGAGCTCCGCTCCCTCATCGTGCAGGAAATTCCGGATGACGCGCAGGATTGCGCGTTGACGTTCATCCGGACCTGCGATTGTCAGCGGGATCTACCGGGTGTCAGCGTTCGTCTATCGCGATGCGGCATCAGCACTTACATTCAGCACAGTGTCCGCGTGAGAGACGCGGACGTAGTACCGCAGTTCCTCGGTGCTCAGCCAGCCGCGGCGGGGATCTTCTCCGTTGCTCTCGGGGATCCGCCTTGGGTATCGAGCGTACCCAAAGAGGCGCAGGGGAAGGTCGGTGTAATGCAGGACCCTGACTGGAGCGGCGAACGAGTCATCGGACTCCGACTCCGAAGAGTCCGTGCTTCCATCTGTGTTGCCAGAGAGCTCAGGGTCGGGAGCCTGCTGCGGTTGACGAGTCGCAGCTGGCGGGGCGGCCGTCAGCGCCCGACTCCCAGGTGGAAGCTCGTGCCGAATGACGGTGACCATATCTTCTTGGAGGCCAGTCTCACAGGCGGTGGGATTCATGGGCGATGGGTTGGGAGGGATGGTCGTCCGGACGAGAGAGAGGCCAGAAAGCACCGTCGCAGCTGCCCAGATCGCGCAGATACGGCCATCAGGATCTGTCCGATAAGGTTTCACGGGCGCTCGCGAGGGGCCCGCCAGCCGCAACCCTCGCGAGCTCACGCGCACGAGCTCCCGCGGAGGCTCGCTCCCGAGCCATTGCCCGCGCACCTTCGCGCGCTGGGCAGTGGATACGTTTTGTTAGCTGCACTTACCAGGCTGCCTCGCCGAACCGAGTTAGGCAAGGGAGGCGGGTTGGGGGGCTCCCAACGCAGCCCAGGACGAGCACGTTACGTACTGGCCTCATTTCCTCAATCTTCCTTTCTGTGTGACTTCGCCGTCCGTCGCAGGTCTCCGCGCTTCGCGCGCCGCCCGCCCCGCCCCCGCTGCAGTCGCGCTCTCTGGAGTGACTCTGGGGCCTCCTCGCCTTGCTTAACTCCTCCCTACCTCATTCTCAATCCCCGTCGCACCTCGCGTCTTTCTCTCTCTGCTCGCCTTGCTTCACTCCTCCTTCGCGACTGCGGCGGCTCGCGTTCCACCGTACGTACCCTCGCCGTTCTCCAGCGCGCCCTCGGCACTCACCGTTCCCTCTCTTCCCAGATGCCATCCAGCAGCAAGAAGTCCAAGGGCAAGGCGAAGGCCCAGCAAGACCCCGCTCCCTCCAGCAGCGCCTACGTCCCTTCCACCGCGACGGAGGCGCAGGAAGATCAACTCCTCTTCGACGACGAACCTGCAACAACCGCAGATCAGCAAGAGGAGAACGCGGGAAAGGAGAACACGGAGGGCAAATTGATCTGCGTCCAGTGTGCGCTGGACGGGTTTGCGGACACCTGCGAACGCCGTCGAAAGACGGCGCGTTGCATTCGTTGCAACGCGAGCAACAAGGATTGCTCGCTGAGAGTTGGTAAGTTAAGATTGTTCTTCACCGCGCTGTCGTGCCCTAACACTCCCCTAGGCATCCAGGCCAGCCCGGAGGACCTCAAGGTCCCTCAAATGCTCAAGAAGATCGGCAGGTGGATGGGTCAGACCGTCACCACTCTCGACGCCATCCTGGAGTGCCTCCGGGACCTCACCACGGATCAATACTATCGCCAGCACGACATTCGCGAGCTCAAAGGGCGCATGCGCTTCACCCAAAACGACGTTGCGGCCATGCGCGCTCACATCTATACCAACATGGGCAGCTGGGTGCGGCTGCAGCAAGACCCCAACGACCAACCTCGGGAGGGATCGTGGCAACCGCCGTCCGTCGCGGGCAGCCAGGAGCCTCCGGACGACAGATTTCAGCCCGACGAACGCTTCCAAGACCCTCAAGACGTCTCGAATCCGCCGGACCCCCAGAAGTACACGGAGCGCATTGAGCACCTTCGCTCGATGCAGTCCGTCTACCGTCCCTCCCCCGCTCAGCACGTGCTGGAAGCCCAGCAGGCCGCCCAGTTCCAGGCGGCGCACTCACCCCGTGACGCCTCTGCGCGCGACCCCACGCCGGCCAACGCCTCCCCGCCCGCGGACGCTGCCCTGCAAGAGCCAACCAACGCTGGCTCAGTGCCGGCCTCTCCTGCGCCCGAGGATGCGCCCGAGGATGCGCCTGAGGATGCGCCTGACGATACGCCTGACGATGCCCGGGATGATGCGCCTGATGACACGCCGCACGATGTGAGAGCGCCCTCTCCCAATCCCGCCCCGCCGCCTGCCCAGTACGACCAGTGGCGATCGCCGGTCGTGCCACCTTACGAGGCCCCGGTCTCGCCTCAAGGCTACGACGATGGCTTCGTCGAGCCCACGCTGCCTCCGTCCCCTCTCGCAGTGGCGCGCTCGCCGGCTCCGGACGAACGATCCCCTCCTCGCAACTCGCGAGAGCCCTCTCTCCATCCGTCGGCTCGTGCGGGGTCTTGGGGCGCGACCTGGCCGGAGCGTGGTCGCTCGCAGTCCCGTGGGCGCTCGTCGTACCGGGGTCGGGACTCCCCTCGTCGTCGCTCGGGGTCTCGTCGTCGAGAGTACGCTCGCCGTCGCTCCCGGTCTCATCGTCGAGGGTACGCTCGGCATCGCTCGCCGTCTCGTCGTCGCTCCTCCCCTCATCGTCGCCGTTCTCGCTCCTCCCCTCGTCGTCGCTCCCCGTCCGCTCGTCGTTCGTCTCGCAGGTCTCCTCATTTTCGCTCGTCCCCTTGTCGTCGCTCTCCCTCCCGCCGGCGCTCTCCCTCCCTTCCAGCTCACCGCGAGGCTGAGCCGTGGGCTCCTCGCTCCCGCAGTCCGTCTCGCATGACACCTCGTCACCCGGACTACTACCGCGGCAGCTCGCATCGCCCTCGCATCTCTGGGGAACGCCGCCCCAGTTACCCGGGGATGACGCGCTACAGTCCACCTCACATTCCGGACGTCTCCC